>CP053155.1:11208966-12594442 GCA_014607495.2 Carposina sasakii
TGGTGATCTTTGTGCAATAGTATTGACTATTCA
This sequence comes from Carposina sasakii, assembly GCA_014607495.2. Lineage (NCBI taxonomy): Eukaryota > Metazoa > Arthropoda > Insecta > Lepidoptera > Carposinidae > Carposina > Carposina sasakii. Next base: position 11,209,000 of record CP053155.1, read on the forward strand.
CTTTTTCTGTCATCACGTTTGTATAATATTAAAATAAAGCTCCTTCCAATTATACTGAAACAAATTGGTTATTAGCGAAATTTGTTTATCCCCCTTAGAATTGTTAAGTGGTTTTTGTATATTCTTTATTGTATACTGCTCAATATTTATTTTTATTGTTGTTTTATTTTTACTATTTTATTGATTTCGGTGTACGAGTATGTGTGTGTAGCTCTTGAAATTGCGCCTAATGTTACAGAAACCTCAAAGGTATTGTAAATAATGTTTTTCTTAGTGTAAATATTATATTATATAAAAAATAGGTAAAGCGAGAGCAAGTCACGACTAGCCAGCTTACGTATAGATCAGGAACTAAAGTAATGCTATAATCACCGAGTAAGTGTTGATATTTTGATAAAGCAAAATACATAAAATAGTTGTAAAATAATGCAGAGTATAGTGCCAATATCAGCAACAAATGTTGCTCCATATTATCTGAGCCAGTGTTGCGAGCTAAGGAACAGAAAATTCTTTAATATGCCATATGCAAGCACTTGCTCGTGCCTCTATCTTGAAAAGAATATTATGGTAAAACGTAATGTTCTATTATATTACTAGCGACCCGCCCCGGCTTAGCACGGGTGCCCGGTGCAATGCTCATACTATGTATAATGTATGTAACCTTCCTCTTGAATAACTATTTTAGAAAACCACAACAAAATCTGTTGCGTAGTTTAAAAGATCTAAGCATACATAGGGACAGACAGACAGAGGGAAGCGACTTTGTTTTATACTCGTATGTACTGTTATGATGTTTAATTCTCGCGTACCAAAATATGTAACGATAAAATTCGTCAACAAGGCGGCACCCCGCCAATTTACTGGTACAGATAAATTTGGGGCACTATAATTAACTTAATAGGCTTTTTATAATTTGCGCTCGCTTTAGTAGAGATAGTGGACAGATAATAAGTTGTCTAATGTGTAATGATTCGTTGTGAGGATGAAGCTAGTGTGATAAAACTGTATTAAAACTTACGCGATACTGTACTTGTCTGTCACTGATTCGCAATGGGAATTAATGACTATGTTGGATTTTAAATGACATTTAAGCTTGCAAGAAGTAATTTTTGCAATAATAATTAAAAATAGTGACAATTTGAGACAGCAGTGGGTTAGTCCATTTTGAAACTTATATAACTCGACCACATGCCCATTTTATTTAAGCAAATTTTGTTATTATGTGACCATATTCAGAAACATTTAATACGTATACCTAACTTCGAGGACATCATTATGTTGTGTCCCCTAGATGGGGCAGAGAGCATCCACAGTTCTCCGCCATCCCGTTCGGTTCTGAGCTTAGCGTTTTATTTCGCTCCAGCCCCCCTAGCATGACCACGCATCGTGGATATACTATCGTAAGATATCGTAACGTCTCTATACAAAATTCAACATGGCGGCTATATTTAACGTATTTTGACAGGCTAAATGTCGATAAATCGGTTTATCATATCGTGTTTCGCAGGTCATGCTAGGCTTGCTGGTCTTATATGATGAATGATGAATGAAAAAGCTTCGACGTCAAGTTGGGTTTTGAGAGCCAGTTACTCAGTGTACTGTAGTTATTGTTAGTCGATGCAAATAGTACCTTCCTTAGAGCATCCACTTTTGGATGGACCTCAGGATTTGTACTTATGTGACACCAGAAAGACAACCAGACCGTTAAAAATAAAATTATAACATACAACAAGATTTAAATTTATATTTTGTGACTGACTTGACTGTAATGGCACTGACTGTGACCGACTCGTATTACTTCCTGACATTTGCTTGCTAGTGTCTACAAAAAATGCTCTTTTAATTAGTTCAATATCTGTGCAAGTACGTTTACAGTACCTACAGTTGGAGAATTCACATTGGCAATAATAAAATTTATTTGTTTTGTTTTTTTGTGGCCACCATTAACGAAGGGTACATACTCTATACATCAAATAAAGTAAGTTTATGCCAAAAAAATGCTGGGTTTTTTTTTAATCGAAAAAATTTTATCGGGCGAAATTTATAGTGTCTTGTGTTAGTTTTTTTATAGACAGATATTAATTATTTTTCGTGAAAAAATCTTGCTACGCGCGTCTATGTGCATCTATGCAGAAAAACGCAGTCTATTTACTCAACTTTGGACCCTAATATTTTGGAAACCAGACACTTCCCAGGTATGCTTCCATGGAGAAATATGATCGTGATGATGAGGAGATTCCGTAGTTTTCGGGATTATTATGCTTTATTGTACACAGTAAAGTTTTCACAAATAAAGTTTATGACAAAGAAAATGTACAAAGGCGTGCTTATCTCTAAAAGAGATTTCTTCCAGCAAACCAACCGTGAAAGAGAAATTAACATAAGAGGTAGGTATGTGTGCACACAAACAGACCAATAAACTAAATAATTAATTAAAGAAAAGACATAAACCTAAAATAAACAAAAATACCTAAATAGACTACATAAACATAAATACCTAAATAAAACACATAAACATAGATAAGCATAGATAAATAGTATACATATTAAAGGATAAAAATAACATCAAATGTAAGTAAATTGGTATACAATAGTAAGAAAACAATAATCAGACACTATTAATCAAGAAGATGGGAGAGATAAATAATGGACCTTCAATCTTTTTTTAAAAACATCAACTGATGGAGGAGAGAGAGAGAGAGAGAAGAGAAAAATCATCCTGTATAGGAATTCTCAAATTGAGATTTAAACTTTAACTTTTGTTCACGTAGTACTTCTAGCCTATTATCAGTGTATGGCTTAATTTATACATTCGTTTTAGACAACTAACGAACTTAGCTCAGCTGCTCATTCATTAGTTTGATTTCGAGCCATTCTTTGCCATTTTTAATGCTTTATCAAGATTCAGCTTATCCTCAAGTTGTAATTTTCTCTGATGTAATTGTACTTTTGATGCATGTTGCAAATAAACATTATTTTGATTAGGCATTCCTGCAGCTTTCCTAGCTCACAGTTTTGTGACCTTAATTTCAATGTGCAGGCAAAGTCGTCTAAGGTTTCATATTTGCCTTGTTTATAAGTGAAAAAATTATGACTTTCATAAGTAAGGTTAGATTTTGGGGCGAAGTGATTTTCAAATAAACTAATAAGCTCGTCATATTTAATTACATCTTCACTTTTTCCAAGGGTATTAAATACTCCAATGTATTTTTCCCCAATGACACGTAAAAATAGTGCTACCTTTCTGCCGTGATTTTCTTCATCCATGCCAGGCGCACGTAGGTAAAACCTAAAAGATTGTTATCCATTTCTTCCACTGTTGGGCCAAATTACCGTTCATTATCATGGAATGCGGCCGGCAGGACATTCCAGAACTTCTTTTGGGCTTTGATTTTTCCTACGTCATGACCTTGATATTTCACATTCAGTTAAATAGGTACTTACAATATGAATTGACTGGCTTGCGAACCCAACTTCTGACACAATGTATTGGTTGGTGCAATCAATAAACGAAATAATAGCAAGACTTCAATTGGTTGGGTATGGTGTTATTAAATTACCAGAACCAAGTATAACAAGACAAGACAATAGTAGAGACACCATCATGGACATCGTGTAGTGATTCAATTCAATTTTGCGATATGGCATCTCTCTCTCGTTTCACGGAGATTTTGCCAATGTCACGTGTTGAAGTAAAATGTTGTTTATCTTTTCGCGCTAGTATCGCAGTGTTATCACAATTCACGTAAGTTTTAAATGAGTTACGGGCAGTTTATATTTTCTATTCTCCTAGACTGTCTCCTATATCCAATTATTTATAATGCAATATGTATAGGACCCTGTAATTTAACTTTCAGAGTTTGAAATGCAAGTTAATAAATATAGTGATTTAGACACATTATGTAATAAGCAATTTTTAAATAAATGTAATTAAATGAAAGTAACGCGTATTTTATTATTACTTATAATCAATAGCATAGTTTAATATAGCGTTGCCCACACTAGCTTATAATTTATTTGCGGATCGTATACAGGGTATACAAAGGGGGTATGTTAAGCGAATAGCCCACTATAATGAACCTCTACACAAAATTTGATACTTGAAATCACATGTTTATTTTTCTAGACTATAATAGATATTATGGAGAATTCCTAAACAACAGAGGAATGTTTAGACGATCAACATAACGTGATTTCGAGTCTCAAAGAAGAATGCCCATAGTGATGAGACATGTTGCAACTTATAAAATTGTGGTGCAACATGGTTTCAACCTTTAACAGTCTTACAGGGCGAATTATCACATCATAGTTCGGTACTTATTCATTAGTTGATTATGTCAGTTGAAAGCCAATTATTTTGTTGGCACTAAATGGTGACACAATGGCTGTATTATTACTGAATTAATAGTAAATAGACACCAAACACTTCGTCTAGTATTTTGACAAGTAAATAAGCTAATAAGCGCTACCTAATTGCAACTAAATATTGGGTTAAAGCTACGAGTTGGAGTTACTTTAATTTGCATCGTCATTGGCTCTAGTTAAGTTGATACGTTTCCTATGCTTACTCTTAAATTATCAGACAATGTGGTTGATTCTGACCGTTGTCATGTCATACTTAAATATAAACTTAAAATTAGTTATGTCTGCCCCTCTCCCTTCTTAATGGCAAAGACAGAAAGGGACAGGACCAAATTTTAAGTTTATGTTTTAATGTGGCCATCAGACTCGACCACATTATTTGATATACAGATACTACAGGTTCGTTTGACATTTTGATTTGTAAGTAGTGGAATAATGAGCACAATAATGAGATACTACATTGGTAATGTGTTTGTATCTTTGAGAGTGGCTTTAACAGCTCTATGGATGGTTGGATATTGGGCACCGAAACAGCTGACTGGATGGAAGAAAACAGGATTTTTCTGCTATGGTGTGACTTGGTATATGGTACAGATTGGTAAGTAATATTTATTTATTATTATTAAGAGGTAGTACAGTTCTTCTTATAACTAATGCCTTGCAAAACTGTTTTGACAGTTTGACTGCAGGACTGGAGTGTCTTTTAACATATTTACTTACCTATGTATTTATTTAGGTATTCGTGTAAGCTTGTTCTGCGTTCCTCCTATAGGTATATTTCTTTGAATATGCTTGTACTTTACGATTTTGTAGGAGGTGTACCAACTAGGGTTAGGCACTATCAGAATTATAGTATTTAAAAGTTTGTAGTTATGTAATTAAATTGTACAATATACAGGGTGTGTGAGACAGTTAGGCAAATACTGAACAAGTACCTACGCAGGAAAAATGAAGAAAAGAAAGTCGGAAAATTTTGGAATTTTCCTGCGAAAATTTTCAGTGGTTTTCGCCTTAGAATCAGCGCCTGAAGTCGCCATATCAATATTTGCCTGGTTGTCACTTTCACCCTGTATAATAAATGCTTTTCTATTTTCTTCAGAGTGATTTCATAAATTCATAACACATACACTAACTCTATACTCTACGAATTACTCGCATTTGTATTTTAGTTAAGTAAAAATTTTCAGTTAACCTCCTAAGGTATCTTTCTATTCGTAGGTTTCGTAGCGCTATCCCAAATAGCGGATTTAATAAAGATCTGGGGTAATTTCTCCCTTATGACGGCGACAGCGTTCCTCCTATTCACCAAAGTGGCCGTCACAGTCAAGATATTTAACCTGATCCTCCGCAATGACACTATACGGGAGATTGTCGATGAGTGCAATCAGGAACTGGAGAGTGAGGGGAAAGAAGCGGGGAGTGCAGAGGGAGAGGTCATAATAAGGTAAATCAATGTTGAGACTTTAGGTTACTAACACTGAGAAGAATTGTACCTACTGGGTGTAAAAAGACAACTTTGTTCTTTTAATACCTCGTATTATTTGTAACATCACTATCATTTTTTTCTATGAAAGCACCCCTGGGAAACCACGGGTTTCTAAGATATTGAGGTCCAAAGTTACATTAATATCATCATTTTTTTTACATAAATCCATCTGAAATCGGTTAACAAACATTTTTTACAAAGATACCATGTCAAAATGTTATAATGTTAGTTTTGTAGGTACATTTGTACTTTGCGCATCAAACGAATACATTGCTTGTAATAAAATGACAGTATTTTTTCATATTTTTTTTGTCGTTTCCCAGGGTTGGTTCCATAGAAGAAAATGATCGTAACCTTACAAAGAATACGAGGTATTTAAAAAAAATTGTTGGTCTTTTTACACCCTGTATATTATACCTATGCATAAGTAGGTACCTATTTAAGTATTTGTACAAACCAAAATGATGGAGATTTCAATTAAGGGAACATCTTTCACTCTTCACTTAGGTATGTGTAACACCCAAACAATAAATTTATCTATTGCAAACTCCATCCAAATTTGTTCATCTATTGGAATTGCGTAATGGAACAAACTATGTGTGAATCATAAATTACAGTTCGGAAATAGAGACAAGAAACCTTTCATCTTCGTTTGCCGTGTTGTCCATGCTAACTGTATGTAGCTGGGCGGCTGCTGCTGAGAAAAATCAACTGCCTCTGAGAGCCTGGTAGGTTTTAGACAAAGTACCTATTTCTTACAATAAAATTCTACTGTTACTTTAGTTCCAGTCCTGAAAATATGAGTACCCAAGCTTGTACCTACTCGTAGGTAGTTATTATTCTTATTGGGCTAAGGAAGGTTGTCTATGGAGGTTTCAGAAAAATACCTACTATTTACTACTATTTACTACTTATATACTTAGGTAGGTATAGCTGAAAAGTTGAAATTGAACATTGTTAAGTACTATAGTACTACCTACTGACCTGTGTATACAGGGTGTTTGTGACAGCCAGGCAAATATTGATACCATGATTTCAGACCATGATTTTTTAGGCTGAAAATAGTGAAAATTTTCGCAGGAAAATTCCAAAATTTTCCGAATTATTTTTTATATTTTCGGGAAAAAATAGTTTAGTTCGTATAATTAGGCCTTAGATAATGACTTAAAAATAAAATATTAACGAACAGACGATTTAAAAAAAAATAGCCCTAAAAATTTTCAAAAAACTGATCAATCCTAATGGAGAGTCACAAGTGATCCGAAAAACAGCAATGTGTCACACAATAACCAATAAGCTCATTTAATTAGTCACAGGATCGCCTGATACAATTGGCGGAATACATTTACTGCAAGTAATAACACTGTCGTATAACTCAACACAGTGGTACTTGTTCAGCATTTCAGTATTTGCCTGGCTGTCACCCACCGTGTATACTTAACTAACACTTATAGCGGCTGGCACGGTTTTCATTGGTCGTGGGTTCAATTCCCACTCAAGTAAAGAATTTTTTCCATTTTCTTTATTAATAACTAGTGGACGCCCGCGACTCCGTCCGCGTGGACTACAGAAAAAATAAAAAGTAGCCTATATGTTAAGTGTAAAAAGTAGCCTATATGTTATCGCGGTTGTCGTAAAAAATTAATTCACGTTTGTCCCCTTCCCGTGGGAATTTCGGGAAATCCGTTCCCAGTGCTTCCTCGGGATCCCAAATAAACATATATGCTCAACTTCAGATTCACATGTTTAACCGTTTTCGTAAAAAATAAATAATTCCCGTTGGTCTCCTTCCCGTGGGAATTTCGGGAAATCTGTTCTAGTGTTTCCTCGCAGTCCCTAATGAACATATATGCCCAATTTCAGCTTCATATGTATAGCGGTTTTCGTAAAAACTATGAATTCCCGTTTGTCCCCTTCCCGTGGGAATTTCGGGAAATCCGTTTTTAGTCCTCCCTCGCTGTCCCCAATGAACATATATGCCCGATTTCAGCTTCATATGTACAGCGGTTTTCGTAAAAACTATGAATTCCCGTTTGTCCCCTTCCCGTGGGAATTTCGGGAAATCCGTTTTTAGTCCTCCCTCGCTGTCCCCAATGAACATATATGCCCGATTTCAGCTTCATATGTATAGCGGTTTTCGTAAAAAATATAGAATTCCCGTTGGTCGCCTTCCCGTGGGAATATCGGGAAATTCTTATAGCCTATGTTCATCCAGGTCCAATAAGGATTCTAACGGTGAAAGAATTTTTGAAATCGGTCCAGTAGTTTTTGAGCCTATTCATTACAACCAAACAAACAAAGTTTTCCTCTTTATAATATTAGTGTAGATTTTACTTAACTAACAGTTTTCAATGGTCCAGGTACCCCTGGGATACAACAAAATCTCCTGCTTATGAACTGACATTTGCCTACCAGGTTTGTGATATTTTTATAAAATAATTATTAACTTACAGTTATTTAAAAGGAATGAAGTTGAATTGAATGAAGTTATTTAAAAGGAATGAAGAATATTAGGCAAATCTGTAATTTACCATTTTCTACTAAAATTGATAATGATCAGCTATAGTGATGATGAGGGTGTGAAGATTACAAGTTCGTGGATTAGACCTCATGGGAATCACTGGACATCGTTGTGCTTCCACCTCGGATCCAACTATTTAAGATCGGTGACAAGTTGCAGCTCATCACCTGAGAGAATGGCCCCTAAATTGCTTAACCAACTCCTACGACATGCACTAAAGGAGATGCAGCTGATATAGTCTGGTGAAGCTGTGCAACGACACAGGCATTTTTAAACTACTCACCTGTAGCACACCTCCGCCGCGGAATAGTTATTGTTTATTTTATTAGTTTATATGGTTTATATGGGGGAGGCCTATGTCCAACAGTGGACTTCTCAGGGCTGTAAATGATGATGATGATTGTTTATATAGAACTTCGTTTACGACAAACAGGCGCGAAAAAACGCTGAATGGGAAGAAACGGATGTGCACGAAAGTGTGGCTGACGTCATGTCGGAGCAGATCCATTAATCCGCCCAGGACAAGAAATTTAATATATTCTTTTATATGCGTTAGAACAGTCAATTTCTCTAGTGTTCCTCCTGCATACCGACTTGCCGAAACCACTTATAATTTGGCGGCGCGCAAGTGTGCAAAATACGGGCGTCTAACCAAACTAATAATACTTACCTAATACTACCCGTATCATTGCTTTCATTATCATTCACCATTCATATAAACACATAGCTCTCAAAAATGGGGTGGCCAAAACTACAGGATCGCGAAGGAGTACCTACAGACACGTTTAGCTTATGTATCCTTCACCACCTTACTAAAATTGTGCAGATCGTAATAGGCAGTATAGCAGCCGCCATGAACAACGGCGTGGACGCCGTGGCTATCGCCCTGATAGGCCAGTGCCGCTGCCGGCTGCAGCTTATTGCACTGGCTTTGAGGAACCTGTGTCAGGGCCTGGAGCCTGGAGAATATGTAAGTAACCTGACCATCGACATGTAATCTTAATAGGTACCTAGTCTCATAGATGTATGAATATTGCTGTAGGACAGTGATAGATATCTTTGGGAGGTTACCAAATTGAACTAGCCTGATAATACTGCAGTGAGCACTTATAAAAGTGTGGTAGGAGATTTACAGCAGTAGATATGGCATCATTTTAATAGGTTCTTCCTCTTCTTCCTCTGTAAATGTATAGGTATATCTTAATAGGTACTACAACACTATTGGACAGGGTACCAGAGTCCATACAAACATTTGCATTGTTCTTTATGGCTTATAGATACTTTCACTTTACAAAACGTAGAAAATTAGTGGTAGCTGAGGTTTTTCTACGCTTGTGCTTAATTAGGATACGAACCGCTGTACCATATTTGGTATACAGACGTCCTGTCGTAGTTTTGCTGAAGGTATCCTTAGTTATCTTTTGATTCACAGAAACGTAAGAAAAACTTGATAAACGGTCCATTTCAGAAACTAATGTCATCAGAGCAGGACAAGATCCTGAGGAGTCGCCTCATCACCTGCATTAAGAAGCACCAAGCGGCACTGCAGTCAGCGAAAAGGCTCCAAGCTTGCTTCTCTCTGCCATTTTTGGCACAATTCGCTGCTTCTGTCGTTGTTATTTGCGTTTCTGGGTATCAACTTGCATTTGTAAGTCACCTGACTTCTTTTATATTGCTTTTGACTTGCTTTATTATTACCTATATATAGGTATATATAAAGCTAACATTAAAATCGATATGTCTGACCCTCACCATTAATGTAAATGGCTATGAGAGTGTGTCCGTGAACTTAGCAGCTCATTTACCAGCAGCTCAAAAATAAATCTGAGTTCTATTCTAGTGCAGGTGAGTTCTACAGTTCCTGATACCTTTTATAATAGTTCTGGCATTTTTCCCTGAAAAACTTAAATTGAAAAAATGAGCTGCTAACTTCCGGTAGCAGATCACTTTCAGTAAATGAAAAAAAAAGAAGTTCTATTAGCAAACAGGTGAGTTCTATAGTTCCTGATACTTTTTACAAAATAGTTCTGCCCTTTTCCATGAAAAGTCAATTGAAAAATGAGCTGCTAACTTCCCGTAGCAGATCACTTTACAGCAAATCAAATTTTAATGATGTTTATATTCACATGCAGATCAGTTCTGCAGTTCTTGATAGTTATTATAAATAGTTCTGTTGTTTTAACCTCTAAAACGTCAATTGATGATAATCTGATAACTTGCCATAGAAAATCAATTCACAGCGGATCATGTAAGTTTATCGTTCCAAACAATTTTTAATGAATAACTCTTTCACAATATATTATTCCGTAGCAGACCTGCAACCTGAAACTAAACTCAAGTCCAGAACTCACGTAAAAAATCCAGCAGCTCATACCGGAATGTAGAAAATACACAAAGTATATAAAAACACTTTCAATCGTTCAAAAAAATCTCAAAACTTCTCAACAGCCAGAACTCTTTTGTTTTACATAGACCTGGAGTAGACCTGCAATCTGATACTAAAATCAAGCCCAGAACTCACGTAAAAGTTCCAGCAGCTCACACCTGAATGTAAAAAATACTCAAAAATATAAAATTACTTTCAATCGTTCAAAAAAATCTCAAAGCTTCTTCTCACAGCCAGAACTCTTTTGTTTCCATAGACCTGGAGTAGACCTGCAACCTGATACTAAAATCAAGCCCAGAACTCACGTAAAAGTTCCAGCAGCTCACACCTGAATGTAGAAAATACACAAAGAATATAAAAACACTTTCAATCGTACAAAAAAAAAATCTCAAAGCTTCTCAACAGCCAGAACTCTTTTGTTTTCATAGACCTGGAGTAGACCTGCAACCTGATACTAAAATTAAGCCAGAACTCACGTAAAAGTTCCAGCAGCTCACACCTGAATGTAGAAAATACACAAAGAATATAAAAACACTTTCAATCGTTCAAAAAAAAATCTCAAAGCTTCTCAACAGCCAGAACTCTTTTGTTTTCCATAGACCTGGAGTAGACCTGCAACCTGATACTAAAATCAAGCCCAGAACTCACGTAAAAGTTCCAGCAGCTCACACCTGAATGTAGAAAATACAAAAAGTATGCACAAACTTTTCAATCGTTCAAAAAAAAATCTCAAAGCTTCTCAACAGCCAGAACTCTTTTGTTTTCCATAGACCTGGAGTAGACCTGCAACCTAATACTAAAATCAAGCCCAGAACTCACGTAAAAGTTCCAGCAGCTCACACCTGAATGTAGAAAATACAAAAAGTATGCACAAACTTTTCAATCGTTCAAAAAAAAATCTCAAAGCTTCTCAACAGCCAGAACTCTTTTGTTTTCCATAGACCTAGAGTAGACCTGCAACCTGATACTAAAATCAAGCCCAGAACTCACGTAAAAGTTCCAGCAGCTCACACCTGAATGTAGAAAATACAAAAAGTATGCACAACTTTACAATCGTTCAAAAAAATCTCAAAGCTTCTCAAGCCAGACTCTTTTGTTTTCCATAGACCTGGAGTAGACCTGCAACCTGATACTAAAATCAAGCCCAGAACTCACGTAAAAGTTCCAGCAGCTCACACCTGAATGTAGAAAATACAAAAGTATGCACAAACTTTTCAATCGTTCAAAAAAAAATCTCAAAGCTTCTCACAGCCAGAACTCTTTTGTTTTCCATAGACCTGGAGTAGACCTGCAACCTAATACTAAAATCAAGCCCAGAAATCACGTAAAAGTTCCAGCAGCTCACACCTGAATGTAGAAAATACAAAAAGTATGCACAAACTTTTCAATCGTTCAAAAAAAAATCTCAAAGCTTCTCAACGCCAGAACTCTTTGTTTTCCATAGACCTAGAGTAGACTGCAACCTGATACTAAAATCAAGCCCAGAACTCACGTAAAAGTTCCAGCAGCTCACACCTGAATGTAGAAAATACAAAAAGTATGCACAAACTTTACAATCGTTCAAAAAAAAATCTCAAAGCTTCTCAACAGCCAGAATCTTTTGTTTTCCATAGACCTGAGTAGACCTGCAACATGATACTAAATTAAGCCCAGAACTCACGTAAAAGTTCCAGCAGCTCACACCTGAATGTAGAAAATACACAAAGAATATAAAAAACACTTTTCAATCTTTCAAAAAAAAATCTCAAAGCATCTCAACAGCCAGAACTCTTTTGATTCCCATAGACCTGGAGTAGACCTGCAATCTGATACTAAAATCAAGCCCAGAACTCACGTAAAGTTCCAGCAGCTCACCCTGATGGTAGAAAATACACAAGAATATAAAAACACTTTCAATCGTTCAAAAAAAATCTCAAAGCATCTCAACAGGCAGAACTCTTTTGATTTCCATAGACCTGGAGTAGACCTGCAACCTGATACTAAATTAAGCCCAGAACTCAGTAAAAGTTCCAGCAGCTCACAGCTTACGTGAGTTCTGGGCTTAATTTTAGTATCAGGTTGCAGGTCTACTCCAGGTTTATGGAAAAAAAAAAAGAGTTCTGGCTGTTGAGAAGCTTTGAGATTTTTTTTTGAAACGATTGAAAAGTTGTGCATACTTTTTGTATTTTCTACATTCAGGTGTGAGCTGCTGGAACTTTTACGTGAGTTCTGGGCTTGATTTTAGTATCAGGTTGCAGGTCTACTCCAGGTCTATGGAAAACAAAAGAGTTCTGGCTGTTGAGAAGCTTTGAGATTTTTTTTTGAACGATTGAAAAGTTTGTGCATACTTTTTGTATTTTCTACATTCAGGTGTGAGCTGCTGGAACTTTTACGTGAGTTCTGGCTTGATTTTAGTATCAGGTTGCAGGTCTACTCCAGGTCTATGGGAATCAAAAGAGTTCTGGCTGTTGAGATGCTTGAGATTTTTTTTTGAACGATTGAAAGTGTTTTTATATTCTTTGTGTATTTTCTACATTCAGGTGTGAGCTGCTGGAACTTTTACGTGAGTTCTGGGCTTAATTTTAGTATCAGGTTGCAGGTCTACTCCAGGTCTATGAAAATCAAAAGAGTTTCTGCTGTTGAGATGCTTGAGATTTTTTTTGAACGATTGAAAGTGTTTTTTATTTTTTGTGTATTTTCTACATTCAGGTGTGAGCTGCTGGAACTTTTACGTGAGTTCTGGGCTTAATTTTAGTATCAGGTTGCAGGTCTACTCCAGGTCTATGGAAAACAAAAGAGTTCTGGCTGTTGAGAAGCTTTGAGATTTTTTTTTGAACTATTGAAAAGTTTGTGCATACTTTTTGTATTTTCTACATTCAGGTGTGAGCTGCTGGAACTTTTACGTGAGTTCTGGGCTTGATTTTAGTATTAGGTTGCAGGTCTACTCCAGATCTATGGAAAACAAAAGAGTTCTGGCTGTTGAGAAGCTTTGAGATTTTTTTTGGAACGATTGAAAAGTTTTTGTGCATACTTTTTGTATTTTTTCTACATTCAGGTGTGAGCTGCTGGAACTTTTACGTGAGTTCTGGGCTTGATTTTAGTATCAGGTTGCAGGTCTACTCCAGGTCTATGGAAAACAAAAGAGTTCTGGCTGTTGAGAAGCTTTGAGATTTTTTTTGTACGATTGAAAGTGTTTTTATATTTTTTGTGTATTTTTCACATTCAGGTGTGAGCTGCTGGAACTTTTACGTGAGTTCTGGGCTTAATTTTAGTATCAGGTTGCAGGTCTACTCCAGGTCTATTGAAAACAAAAGAGTTCTGGCTGTTGAGAAGCTTGAGATTTTTTTTTTTGAACGATTGAAAGTCTGTGCATACTTTTTGTATTTTCTACATTCAGGTGTGAGCTGCTGGAACTTTTACGTGAGTTCTGGGCTTGATTTTAGTATCAGGTTGTAGGTCTACTCCAGGTCTATGGAAAACAAAAGAGTTCTGGCTGTTGAGAAGCTTTGAGATTTTTTTTTGTACGATTGAAGTGTTTTTATATTTTTGTTGTTTTTTACATTCAGGTGTGAGCTGCTGGAACTTTTACGTGAGTTCTGGGCTTGATTTTAGTATCAGGTTGTAGGTCTACTCCAGGTCTATGAAAAACAAAAAGAGTTCTGGCTGTTGAGAAGCTTTGAGATTTTTTTTTACGATTGAAAGTGTTTTTATATTTTTTTTGTGTATTTTTTACATTCAGGTGTGAGCTGCTGGAACTTTTACGTGAGTTCTGGGCTTAATTTTAGTATCAGGTTGCAGGTCTACTCCAGGTCTATGGAAAACAAAGAGTTCTGGCTGTTGAGAAGCTTTGAGTTTTTTTTTGAACGATTGAAAGTTTGTGCATACTTTTTGTATTTTCTACATTCAGGTGTGAGCTGCTGGAACTTTTACGTGAGTTCTGGGCTTGATTTTAGTATCAGGTTGCAGGTCTACTCCAGGTCTATGGAAAACAAAAGAGTTCTGGCTGTTGAGAGCTTTGAGATTTTTTTTTGAACGATTGAAAGTAATTTTATATTTTTTTGTGTATTTTTTACATTCAGGTGTGAGCTGCTGGAACTTTTACGTGAGTTCTGGGCTTGATTTTAGTATCAGATTGCAGGTCTACTCCAGGTCTATGTAAAACAAAGAGTTCTGGCTGTTGAGAAGTTTTGAGATTTTTTTTGAACGATTGAAAGTGTTTTTATATACTTTGTGTATTTTCTACATTCCGGTATGAGCTGCTGGATTTTTTACGTGAGTTCTGGACTTGAGTTTAGTTTCAGGTTGCAGGTCTGCTACGGAATAATATATTGTGAAAGAGTTATTCATTAAAAATTGTTTGGAACGATAAACTTACATGATCCGCTGTGAATTGATTTTCTATGGCAAGTTATCAGATTATCATCAATTGACGTTTTTAGAGGTTAAAACAACAGAAAATTTATAATAACTATCAAGAACTGTAGAACTGATCTGCATGTGAATATAACACCCATTAAAATTTGATTTACTGTAAAGTGATCTGCTACGGGAAGTTAGCAGCTCATTTTTAATTGACGTTTTTCATGGAAAAAGGGCAGAACTATTTGTAAAAAGTATCAGGAACTATAGAACTCACCTGTTTGCTAATAGAACTCTCTTTTTTTTTCATTTACTGAAAAGTGATCTGCTACCGGAAGTTAGCAGCTCATTTTTTCAATTTAAGTTTTTCAGGGTAAAAATGCCAGAACTATTTATAAAAGGTATCAGGAACTGTAGAACTCACCTGCACTAGAATAGAACTCAGATTTATTTTTTGAGCTGCTGGAAAACGAGTGCTAAGTTCACCGACATCTATGAGAGTAAGGTACATCTTCGGTCAGAATCGACAATATTATTCAAATGTTTTCAGGAAGCCTGGAAGCCATTTCGTCTTATGGCCATGGTGAGCTACTTGCTTGCTATGATGGTACAAGTGTTCCTTTACTGCTATCAAGGTCACTTTTTAATTGAGGACGTAAGTATCTGTATATTTTTATAGGCAGATAACAATTGCAACTTATTTTTGCATTATTATTACTTGTAAAATATTATTATTACATTCTACTGCTGGACAAAAGCCTCCCTGAACTTTGCCACTTCACACGGTCCAATGCTTTACCTGGCCACCCCTTTACATAATAGCTTATCTCGCTATAGCAATTTATGTCACCCAAAAGTTGTATAGCATGCGGGTGACTTGATCAACCTCCAGTCCCACTTTAACTGGTGATTCTCGCAGACGACTCCCTGCAATTGTCCTTTTTAACAATAAATTTTAACACACAAAAATTTTCAGTTACTATACCTACTACTTATCGCTACTCCTTAGAATATAAATAAGCTATAGAGTGCCAGTATCCCTTTGTTCTATTGTGCCCAGTGAAGCTAAATTTTCTTGTTTTCCTCTGAAGCTATAAGTGCGTGCTGCGTGTTCATATATGTGCCTACGGATCATAATTAATTATATCGTTAAGTTTTCTCTATCTTTTGTACTCTAAGATCTCACTTGACTTGTGGTATTAGAACGCGTGACATTTAAACGCAAGAGCGAGTTACTGAAATGTCAATTTTACAACTCCAAAGTGAATTCCACGTCAATGAGCGAATACATTACCTATACTTATGACACTAGCGGCCGCCCACGAATTCGCCTGCGTGAAAGGGAACCGTGCGAAGCTGGGGCGGGTCATATACTATACTACCTATATAACCTATCCTACCTTCCTCGATAAATGGGCTATCTAACACTAAAATAATTTTACAAATAGGACCAGTATTCCTGAGATTAGCGCGTTCAACCAAACAAAGTCTTCAGCTTTATAATAATTATTAGTATAGATGGGCACATGGCTAACGAATTTTTATAGACCTCCCCTTTTCCAGAGTACATATCTGGTGAACGCTGCATGTGAGAGCCCTTGGTACACCCTCTCCGTTTCTAGTCGGAGACTACTGGTCATCATGATGATACGCGCCAAAACTGCCACCAAACTGACTGCGTGTGGGCTGTTCGATCTATCTTTTCAAACTTATATGGCTGTAAGTGGATTGCACGTAGAATTCATTTTAATTTTATAAAATAAAACAATTTCACGGGTCAATCGCTGTTATATAAATGTGCGCAAACGCAGGTGCATTCTCTCGGGGACAAGACCGAACAGAAATCAGCCGCTGCACATGCTTTTTAAACATTAAAAGAGGAGGCATAATTGTTTTTCCTCATTACAGATCCTCAAAGCATCGTACACATTTTTCACAATGTTGCAGCAAGTTGTCGTCAGGGAGTAGAATGTATTAAACGCTCACCTATGTAGATTTATACTAGATGTAGTCACAAAGCTTATAAAACCTACTACTCAAAACTTAATAGGAATATAATTAGGAACTATAATATTAAAATTAGGAACCAACTAGGAACAATTTGACTTATTAAAAAGTTGACGAGTATCTACTATATTATAGGTCAATATTTCTGAACTTCTGAGGCTCAGAAGTCAGAATCTGAGCTCATGGGCTTGGACCAATAAACTTTAGGACGAATAGCAAACAACATCAGCCTCATAGGTATGTAGGTTGCATCGCCTTTATAAGTCAAGCCATGGTATTAGGGCATACTATTCCGAATCCACAAAACGTCGGCCAAGTTATTATTAATCGTGCTGAATTTATCGAGATGGAATACATATTAGCAGAAGGGCATCACTATGTAGGTAGTATTATTTATTTGTTGACGTATGTTGCCCGAATTCGACAGCAAATCACGTCACGGTCGCGTGTGAGCGAGAGAGTAATCGTAGGTAAAGGTCAAATATTAATCTACGTTGTTTAGTCAGTGCCGGATTTTGAAGTTATATTAGATCAGGACGAGACGTGTCTGACAAGGCGTAGGCGCGCATTTCGTACACTTATGGTTAGCAGAGGTAGCCTCATTTAGGCAACTGGCTACAGGCTACTCTTACACTCTTTTTCAGTCGTGTCCTATCAACATGTAGGTAGAATAGATAATATTTCTATTGTAGGTAGATATGCCGCCGCCGGGGTACAGAACACAAATATTATATTAAAACAAGATAATATGTAATGTTATAATTTCATACGGATTTGCTGTCTTGGTAACGCTGAATTAGACACTTGTTGGTACCAAACGAACTTGCCTAATACTTTGTTATCCCCCTGCCACAGATTAGATAATATTTACTCCCCTGTTACCTACTGTTTACAGATGTATCTATCACTTTTAATATATTTTATAAAGATCAAATAGGCAAATAATGTTTATTTCTAAAGCGTCAGACTCTATATTTTTTTCTAACTAAATATCTATCTATCTATATATATCTAGAGAAAACTACTTGATTAAATTCCCACGCACGGGGACACGGGAAATTAAAGTTTGCGCGGACTGTTGTGGGCGTCCGCTAGTACCTAATGACATAAAAGCGATAGAAAAAATCTCGTTAGGTTTGTAAACATTTAAATAAAACGAAACCCACCCCACTATACATTCAATAAAGGAGATTCGATCGTAAACTGTGTAATAAAACCTAAGAATAAAACAAACGTATTGGAACTCCCATTTATTGCAAGTAACGATGAGGTATCTATTCTGTTGTTATTTATTTGAGGTCACAAATATAATGAAAAGAGAAAAAATGCAGCCTTGTTGATAATTTGTTCGTTATAACGATTTATAATTATTTGATGTCATATTGCTTTTTGGTAAACTATAATTTTTGGTTAGTTAAAATTTAAAATTTTCTTAGTGGGGTGTTTTGTTTAGTATCGAAGTCCGTGTAATATGTCCGTATAAATAAACTTTCTTCCTGTCTATAAAAATGTATGCTGGCGAACTGTCATATTCCATGTTTATTAAGACAAATCATAAATACGAGTAAGACACAATAGAATGAAATACTGTTCTGTAGACTGGATTTAGAAAGTGGAGTTTCAAACAGATTCGGGGAAATTTCTACCTTATTGGACGAGGTATACAAAGGCATTCGTAGAAAAGGACTCACTCATTCCATGAGTACCTACATAACCTCAAGCCTTATACGTTATTTTGGGATAATGAAGGTAAGGACACACTACTTGTAGCTGCTAGTTACGCAAGTAACGGAAGAAGAAAAATGGCAAAGTTGTTCTAAATGCATTTAAGCATTTGTCCGACCCTCAGTCCGACCAAATAGACGATAGTTATTACTTAGTAGATTCGCTTGCGGTCGGATAACTGCCTTTTGTTTGCCATGCCATTATTAATACTAGGTATGCACTAGCGACTGTAGGACAAAGTTTTGTTTTCTATATATAAATAAATAAATTTATTTTTCCAACAAAATAGGTAGACAATGTACTTATTATTTATTTTAATTAAGTATATATACGTATCTTGTTTTATTGTCCTAGTTCTAGTTCAGCCGGTGGGATGATTGAGTAATAAGTAGTCCACTAACTTTTGCCAGAAAATTATAACTTTTACATAACGACTTATATCCGGGGTACGATTAAGTAAGTACAAAAAATTCTAAGTACATTGTGTATTATGTGTCAAGTGTGTCCTTTTTATGTTTTACTTCCATTAATTTGTGGCCAAACACAGACTTACAACTGTTGAACTGTGGCTTGTGGGTAATTAATTCTTTGTTTGGCAACACCTTCAGATTAATTATGTTTAGCCTGTTTAAATTTTAAACGAATTAAGTACATGACTAATTATGTAAGTACACTCAGCTATATTTTATAAATGTGGTATTTAGAACTGCAGGATCACGATGGAGATCACACAGCTTAGCATAGCGGCCCAGATATAGACGACAAGTTGCTATCTCATCACCTGAGAGAACGGTCCCGAGTTTAGTCGACTCCTACGATATGCGCGGTAGGTGATGCAGCTAATGTATTCCAGCGAAGTTCGTCATCACCATAGGTTCTTACTGAACTAATTACTATTTATTTACTATAAAGAATACTTGGACATAGCTTTTTCATACAGTAAGTAGGACCTACCTTGTATCTTCCTGCATGCAAGACAGATGCATTCTATCTATTCTGGATGCTTCGTCATCGAATGATGCAACGTCGTTTGTGATATATCAATATAAATAGAAATTAGCGCATATATACCTACATAATGAAAATACTCTCTTAATGTAAGTTATTAGCACGAGTTGTACAAAAAGTGTCGATATAAAAGGATTTTCATCAAGTCCATTAAAAGCCTGTGGGTGGCCGGCGTCGCAGAACTTGTAGGGTGGCCATGAGTTGATAAATATACTAGAATCACGGTTAAAATATTGGTGATTATTGTACAGTGAAAACGTGACTGCAGTGTTCACAATCTTGTTAACAGTTGCCCAAAAATAGTAGCAAGATTTTGATTTATTTTGATTAAATTGTCCTAAGTTTGAGGGTTGAAAGAAGATTGAGGGTTTCCGAGAGGTAGGCACTAGCGCCTTCCCATGTCGACATCATAGTCCGAAAATCACACTGCGATCACCAACCCACCTGCTCAGCGTGGTGACTATGCGCAAACACCCCCCTTATGGCAGTAGTCTTGTGGCGTGTCCTGGGGGAGGCTTACGTCCAGCAGTGAACTGCAACAGGCTAATCATGCTAATGTGTATGTGTGTGTATCCACATTTTAAGGCGGGCATACACTCAAATCACAATTAAAATGGCACGTGTATACATTATAAAATTTTAGATGGCCGTATTGGTTTTTAAATATTTTTTTACATCTTTTTATCCAAGCTACTGCAGATATTATAGTAGCACTACAGACAAATATCTTTGGCGCCTGATTGACGTCAACGTGATTTGTTAAAGTAATCCTAAAGTGGCTCTACTTAGCCGAATTTACACCTTAATTTATACAGAGTGTTAGTGGCTTAACACAAACTTTCAATGATGATCACATTGAATCGAAATGGATGTTTGAAAAAGTGAAGGAAAAGTGTAATGTCCCCCCCCCCGTGTGACAAAAAGTGCCATATCATCTTATGTAATTTATATTTAAAAACTAGTGGACGCCCGCGACTCCATAGAGATTAGCGTGCACAAACATCGATCCGTTACAATTTTATTCAATATATTGAATCTACAATAGACGTCCATAGTCAAATTACGTTTCAGTTAATACATAATATGTTCTTAAATAAGAAGTAGTGGACCTTGCACATCAGGATGCTTAACGTCTGATGTCGTAATACTCCCATTAATAGCGATTGGAAATCATCACTTTTTATCGAAGCAAACGTATCGGAGACGTAGGTACGACTATCGATTCGATCGAGAAATATAATTTGTCTAAGGCCTCAGAAAGATCATAACATTCTAGGTATGCTTATAAGCGATGCAATGTCGCGTTTGCAATTAATCCTGAAATCGGATTGCCCCGGAACAAACTGTTGTTGTACGGGAATTAGTCGCCTTTGAGGTTTAATGCTTCGCTATAATTTTACTTGTCGCGGTTGAATGAATTACTGCGCTGTTCCCGGGTTCATTCCTCGCTGATACAGTTTTTAATGGTCTTGTGGTTTTTTTGGGACTTTCCTTTATTACTTGTAGTTGGTGAACCCAGCATAGGGATAATATTGGCACAAATAGTATACTCTATATTATTTGTGATCCCAGAAAATTTTCTCCTTCTTGCATGTTGTAAAAGCCGACTAAGGAATAGAATATATATGATCCTGCCAGTTCTGAAACACAACAATGTATGAATTTTTTGTCATACACACACACTTCTTATATAATATTTTCTTCGTTACATAGAGATTAGTAGATAGACTGGTAGATAGAATAAGTCTTCCCTGCATAAAAGAAATTTAAAAATCCGAAATTAAAAGGGTTTATAGCTACAGATTAATAGATACTCAGCACGAGGACAAAAAACCAAAACAATACATAATCAAAGTGAAATACAAAGTCGTAAGTAAAAAACTCAAATCTTCATCAGGCGGTAATAGAAACATCATGGAAGTTTGCTGCGAACTGAAGGTGGCGTCAAAAGAATTCCAACTTGGAAATACTATGCCGATTGATGAAAATGGCGCAAATTGTTGTCATTTCACGAGGCTAGGGCATAATCACACGACAGCCGACGGTTTTCAGTTTGTTCCCATGTTGATTGTTATTCTGCAAAGCTCAAAATTGTGTCAATACAATACAAACTAGACAATATCTACTGTGTTAATAACACACTCTAAAAGAACATAGTTTAATGCACAATCGTTAGCAATCACAGATATGTTATTATTATGGCGTGATCAGATTAAAAATATATTCCTGGGATGTTGATCTACCGTTTGTCAGAAATTACGTTTTTAGATTACTTAATTATGTTGCTTCTCTTCCCGAGCATATTGTACAAGTCAGTAGAGGGACAAGAAGGTCTTGGTATTTTGCAGGCGATGGGCTGACCACTAACCGAACTTGTACATCTCAACTATACTCTCAAAATTGGTCTGAAGTGGCACCATGTGGTCCTATCGGCCCTCGGTGCTCTGCCTACCCCGCAAGGGATAAAGGCGTGATTATATGTATGTATGTAATTATGTTGATTGTTACTAACTTTGATATTTAATGACTAAAAACCTATTATTTAATACTGAAAACGAGAAAAATGGTTCGCCCGCACCGAGTAAATTATTCTTCGGGAGAAAGAAACAAATTTTCATCATTTTATTTTCTTCTGATCATCATTTACACTCTGTAGAGTCAATCTAAAGTCTCTGTAAAGCTATGAATTTCTAGGATCGCGGTGAAGTTCTTTCGTGGCCGCTAAATGACGGCACCGGCCGACCTAGGGAAACCAAAACGTGAAATACGTAAACGTACGTAAAATAACTTATTTTGTCAATCTTTTCAAGTCAAAGGTTTCAATTTATCGCAGGTTTGAAGAAGGCTTTAATAAAGGGACAAACTTGAGTTCAGGAATGTTTTAATGACTACTTCCTGAAAGTTCGCTGAAAGCGGTTGAAATGAGGATCCGATTTTATTGATTTGAAAGCGGTTTAAATGCGGGAGGATACGAATTTTGTTGATATTTCTAAGCTATCTTATATGTTTACTTTCTCTTTTAAGGCCAATGTTTAATATGAGGATTCAAACGTTTTGTGGTTCCGATTTTATTTATATTTTTTAAGGATTTACATATTTATTAATTTTTCATGTAAACCCAGAGTACATACCTACCTATGTTGCATGCCTTAGGTATAGTCAATTAGAAACGGAACTGTAGTAGATGTAGTGAAGTAGGTAATCATTTAAACTTATTAAGAATTAATATTAAAGTAGTATAATAGAATAATGTTAAAGTTGCTATGTATCTTTACCTAGAATTTCTTTTAGATGCATAATTTATTTGGCTAGCTAGATCATTAAAGGTATCAGGTACTCGGGTACTTACTTTTATAATAGAAATAAAAGAGACATTCGACATTGTATTGATTAATTAATGGGCACTTTTACCAAGGGTTTAAAATGCGCATTTTTTATCAATGACAGTGTAGATACATAACAATAATAATATCTTTTTATGTAGCCGTAAAGGTGACCCACTGCAGTGGGGTTCTATGCTAACTCGACTTGAGACGGACGGCCTCGATAAATTGCCAGGGTGGACAATAATATCATTGAATAATTTTGCAAAAAAGTGTTCACACCTAGTTTTCTGCCCAATATCTTGGGAGATAATGGTAGTAATTGTGTAGGTATACCTAAGTATGTATGAAAAAACGATATATATTTTTTATTTTGCTCTCTTCCTTCTTGTCTTTTTCTTCTTCTTCCTGCCCTGTTCCCATGCTACTTAGGGTCGGGGTAATATGTAATTTTCTTCCATTCATCCCTATTACGAGTATCTGTCATATCACATGATATCACTCACTCAAGTATTGGTACTTAAAAGTTAAGTAATTTTCAGCGAAGTTCCCTTTTGCTTTAAAACCATTTTCCGGATACTAAATTGATAAATCTTATCAGAACCTCAACCGGCTCAGCCGAGCAATTCGAGCGGAAAGCCGGTATCAAACCGGAAATCGGGCAATTCGTCAAAATTGGATCTCGAAGATACCCGAGTATAGATTGATTCGGGTGAGTTTAACGCATTTTCCACGGAGCTTTGGCTGTGAATGAATAACAAATAAGTATCATATTTTATACACCAGAGAGATAGAGTAATATGAGTGATTTTAAATTGCCTAGATAGGTGAAGAGGGGACATATTGGGGGTACCTTTTTCACTACGTAGATACATACATACATAACCTTACGCCCTATGTCCCATTAGGAGTGGCAGAGACTACACAGTCTCCATCTCATTTAGTTCGTTCCAAACATCTCTTTCGCCTCGTCCGAATTCATTAAATCCTTCATAGTTACATGCTCGTCGGTTTAGGATGCTCTTGACTACCTTTCACTACTAGGTACTCGAGGTGGCACCATCGGGTTTGACATCTGTTGACGTCACGACATAGCTTTGTACCTTACACTGAAATGTTACCTAACAAATGAAAAAAATTAACTTATGTGAATTTTACCCATGTACGTGCATTGATTTTCGTACATACCTCTTTTTAAATTTCAGAATGCAGCCTTGTGAGACAGTTTTAGTAATAGCGTCCATTTTACCCCTTCAATACGGAAACCAAAAACACTTCCTGAACTTACAGTGCATTCCCGAGGATATAATTTTATCAACATAAGTTTAGAGCAGCTTTTATGGGCAATAAAACAACGTCCCACATGCTAAAGTTATGTTCGAGACATAAACCTGATTGTATCCAGTATCTATCTATCACAACATAATAGCTCTACATTTTATAAAATAAAGTCGTAAGCAAGTAGTGGTCTTCTCTACGAACGTACAAACCTTTTTAACCAGTATCTATCCTAACTGGAAGTATAAGTCTAGGATTTGGTAATAGCGGGTAAGATTTTCAATTTTATGTTTGGTAGCCCAATCTTCAAAATACAGTCACTTCCCTGGACGCGTTTTTTGAAAAAACACATACAATTTCACTTTACTTGCTTGGCTTGCTGGAAGAGATCTCTCTTAGAGATAAGCTTGAAATTGTACATGCATCTCTTCTTTTATGTTGTATGCCATATTTATTTTTGTGTATGTACAATAAAGAATATATATCCTAAATGCAAACTGCGGTCACCAACCCGCCTGCCCAGCGTGGTGACTATGGGCAGGTGCCCCCCATGGTAGTCACGTGGCGTGCCCTAGGGGAGGCCTACGTCCAGCAGTGGACTGCAATAGACTGATGATAATGATGAATAAAGAATAAGAATATAAACGTATACCGTCATATCACTCCTTCTGCCATTAGGGAAGATGCTTAATAAATGTGCTTTTCCACTGACGCGTTCAGGCGAAGAAAGAATAGAATATTCTAATCTTGCAAGCACTATATGAGATGTGTCTAAAGTAAAAAGTGGCCAATGAAAACAACAGAGATGTGGTTTGGATGTGGTTATTTATTATTAGCGTGACCGGAGTGAAGCGGGGGTTTATTTATTCAGCATCTTATGATGAGTCATTACCTACAGCACAAAATGAAGTATGGAGCAGGAGAGGAGTACTGAGAACTGTCTGAGGTTATTTAATATGAAATGTATGTACATATACACAAGGCCCAAAATGGGTTAGCTTGAACTACAGGACACCGAAGGAGATTTATCTAGGATTCTACAGCTTTATAAGAGATAAAAAATGGTTTTTTTATAATTTTTCATCTGACTACGGCAAAGTCAAAAGGAAAAGTAATTATTTTAGCGTCTTTGTAGTTTTATACATAAGATTTTTTTTGTCACGAGAGAAAACATCTATTTAATACAGGGTGTGGGTGACAGCCAGGCAAACACTGAAATGTTGAACATGTACCATTGTGTTGAGTTATACGACAGTGTTAAAACTCGCAGGAAATTAAATGAGCATTTGGTTATTGTGTAACACATTGCTGTTTTTGGATCACTTGTAACTCTCTATTAGGGTTGATCAATTATTTGAATATTTCTGAACGAAACTTTTTTAAATCATCCTTTGGTTAAAATTTTATTCATTATAAGTCATTATCTAAGCCCTTATTAAATGAATGTAATGTCGGAAAATTTTGGAATTTTCCTGCGAAAATTTTGCTCAGAATCATTCTGAAGTCGTGGTATCA
This sequence comes from Carposina sasakii, assembly GCA_014607495.2. Lineage (NCBI taxonomy): Eukaryota > Metazoa > Arthropoda > Insecta > Lepidoptera > Carposinidae > Carposina > Carposina sasakii. Next base: position 11,234,949 of record CP053155.1, read on the forward strand.
ATATTTGTCTGGCTGTCACAAAAACCCTGTATACTTTACAATAATTATTTTGTAAGTAGTTTATCAGGTATCAATAAAATTACAAAATTATCAATTAAGAAATTGAAAAAATTCCTCATCCTAATAAAATTGTTTGCAGGATCGCACCTGGATGTAAAATTGTATGCAAACTATTTCCTTACTTATATCGTTTTGGGTAAAATTGTGATTATATTTTTGTAAAAAAAAACTCTTTTTTACCCACGATCGCTGCAAACCGTGCCAGCCGCTTTGGTCAATTACTTAATTTTAATTTCTAAATTACATATTGGCAACATTAAGTAGCTATTATCTCGGCAAACAAAGAATCCCTTATTAAAGATGATATCCTAACAAGTGTAATTTATGTTAGTCCAGATATTATATATTATAAAATTATTAATGAAGAAAATGGAAAAAATTCACCCGAGCGGGAATCGAACCCACGACCGCTGCAAACCGTGCCAGCCGCTATAACCACTAAGCCACCGGGTCAAATATAAATAAATATAAATTATTAATAATATTCCAAGGTGCAAGTGATGGGGAAATTGTTAGTATTGGAGATACGTAAATGGTTATGTTTCTTATTATGTAGTATAATAGCTTACCAATTATTTCCACTTACGTGGCTCTGTGGGCAATGGTTAATGTTTGTCACAGTTTACCCTTAAGTGCAGTTTGGCTTAGTATAATTACATGAAATAAATAAAATACTTACACACTCACTATCAACGTTAGTTACTTCTAGTTTAATTTGAGTTTTAAACAAAACCCTATCTTACCTAACTAATTGATCGTACTACTACCTGATTGATCCTAAATAATCCCGTAGTTCTGGCATAGAGGAATATGATTATTTCTCTATGCACATAGTTTTTTGTATTTATTTCTATTAGAATCGCGAACCACGAAAGTCAGAAAGCTTGTGATATTTACAAAATGTATATTGTATGTACGATATGTTTGTACGAGTACGTACGGAATATTGGCCGTATGATCCATTAGGTATATTTCGATATTAATTATGTAAGTAGGCACTTAAAAAATTACAATTTACTTATTATCAAAATATCCCTATTATCCACTCAATCAGACTTGGGTCTATTAAAAGGGGAATGGAATAAATAAGACATCTTCCTTTTTGCGTTTCTTTTTAGTATCTGTCCTTTGTCAAAATGTAATAAAGTAGATACGCAAGGACGTAGTCAGATGCGGCGTAATTTTACACCTAGGTTTTCATACGACGCCGACGGACCGATAATTCAACTTTTAGAGTATTTATGTCTGTTAGCCGCCGTCTATGAGCAACAGTATGAACGTGAAAATATACTAAATTTTACTAGTCATCATTATCAGCCTATTGCAGTTTACTGCTGGACGTAGGCCTCCCCCAGGGCACGCCACAAGACAGCCATTACCCACCATTTGCCCATAGTCACCACGCTGGGCAGGCGGGTTGGTGACCGTAAATTTTACTAGTAAGTACGAGTATAACATATTTACTTGGGCAAACAAACGGTTATCTGGTATTACTCTCCTTCCGTTCAATTTCTCTGCAGCCTAATACGGGATTCTGTCAACGGAACGCTATCCATTACGTCTCTAATGAGAGGTTCGGCTCGTGAGACCTTAAAAAAACAGCGAACATGGGACAGGCCCATTCATTAGTCTTATTTCCTAATTTTCACGTATTTTCGGTATTTGTTGGTTTGGTTCTTGTGGATATTTGAACTGCTGACATCAAAGTTTCTTTTGCGTATGTAGCGTATCAACTCTCAGTATAATATTGTCTTGAGTAATCAGAACATAGAGATATTTGTTAAGTTCTTGAGGTTCCAGTAGTATTACTCCTAAAAACATCAGCTGATTTATATCCGCCATCTTGTTTTTTAGATTTGTAAGGACGGATACACCAGAGAGGTATATCGACAATGAAGTGACAATACCTCCTAACATTTTTTTAACAAGTCGTTTTTTTAATGCAATATACTTATTATTTAATTATAAGTATATTGCATTAAAAAAAATCGATTTGTTAAAAAAATGTTAGTTAGGAGGTATTGTCACTTCACCAATCGAATTTTTCGACACATTCATTTCATGATCATAAAGGAGATACTACAGTCATATTAAAAATGGCGGGGCCAGATTTAAAATATCAATTACAAGAGCGTTTCATAGAATAACTCTTATGCCTAATTTCGAAGTTGCACAATAAAGGCAATATTTGGTAAAACGTACTCTGATAGCATTAGGTATAGCTCTGAGTTTTTTAGTCGACTCTTAGCTGCGTTTCCACTGAGGCGGAACGGAGAGGAGCGGTGCTTAGCGATGCATTATCCGAAAGGCTATTTTCTAATGCAACTAAATATTCTTCTATGCTGCTCTGGGAGTGAAAAAAAAAAGTATAAATCATACTCAACAAACATAATCAAAGTACAAATAATATAATATAATATAATATAATTTTTTTAAAACGAAAAACCGACTTCCTCCCAAAACTCGAGCTTACCAAAGTAAAATTTAACTAAAGGGCAAATATATATTGCGTTAAGCCGTGTACGAAGTTTAGGAGGCATAATATTGTCAGATTTATATATTTTTTATATAAAATAGGCCACATGACAAAAGAGAAAAAGGACTAGGCTTCGAAACTTTACGTCTGACAATATGATGATTATGATGATAATGATGACCTCCGAACTCTGACCTCCGGTCATGGCGACCACTTCTACTCCTAGATATTACTAAGTTGGCGTTCATGCGCTCGGTAATGGCTTACATTTACATAGCCAATCTTCGCCCTGAACGCCCGCGCACACAGAGGACAGGTTAGTGCGCCATTATTGTATTATAGATAATGGCAGCAGGAGGACGAGTCTTTAGTTCATCACGTTTAGCGTCTAGGTCAGCTTGACGCTGCTCCTCGAACTCGTGTACTTGCTTTATCACCGTCCTGCGCCACTCTGGTCGTTGTGCTGACAAAACTTCCCATTTAGATGGATTTATATTGCATCTCTTCATCTCTTTTCTGAACATCTTTGTATCTGAGGAGTTGCCCGCCGCGTTTCCGCTTGCCCTCCTCTAGTTTAGAAAAGAAGATGCTCTTAGCCAATCTCTCCTCCGCCATACGAGACACATGACCGCACCACCGAAGCTGCCGACGCATTAAGTAGGCCTCAATGGCACTTACATTGGCTCTTCGCAATATTTCGGTATTACGCACTCGGTTGGACCATCTGATTCTCATGATGGATCGGAGACACTTGAGGTGGAATCGATCCAGAGTGCGTATGTGGCGACGGTACATGCACCACGCCTCGGAGGAATATAAGAGATTTGGCAGCACAACACCCATGTACACACTTATTTAAGCAACATATAATTACACTCCTTCTTCCTGCCCTGTTCCCAATCATTTGGGGTCGGTGCAATATGTAGGTACTCTTTTTTCATTCATCCCTATTATCCGTCATCGCGTTATTCTCATGTCTACCTCTTCCTCTATAACCTATCTTACTTCGGACACGGCTTAACGCAACATATAATTTAATGACTTAACACAATTATCTTCATCTTCATAAGCCTATTGCAGTCCATTACTGGACGTAGGCCTCCTCCTGCCATAGGGGGATTTTGTTACTAAAAAGTTCCACTATCTGTTTTTCGGCGGCTCCATCATCAGACCCTCGTTTCCTTTATATTATGTGTAGCTGACCAAAATTCTCTATAAAAATCTAAAAACGGACTACTCGTGCCTTTTATATTTGAGGATATCCCTAGATTCCTTAGAGATTCCATCATCAGATGTTATGTTTTATATGTAGGTGATCAAAACGCTCAGTAAAAGTATAAAAACAGACTACATGTGCCTACAATATTCGAGGATTGCCCTCGATTTCTCCAAGATCCCATCATCAGATCCTGATATGGTGAATATGGGACCAACCTGGAAGTATACCATGACCAACTATAAAAAAAAAATTGAAATCGGTTCATAAATGACAGAGTTCTGAGGTAACACACATAAAAAATAAAAATAAAAATAAAAAAAAACATACAGACGAATTGATAACCTCTCTTTTTGAAGTCGGTTGATAAAATAAATGTGCTTCTCTTCCCGGGCATACTGTAAAAGTCAGTAGAGGGACAAAAGGGTCTTGGTTATTTGTAGGCGATGGGCTGACCACTAGTCACTACTAACCGAACTTGTACATCTCAACTATACCCTCAAAATTGATCAGAAGTGGCACCATGTGGTTCTATCGGCCCTTGGTGCTCTGCCTAACCCGTAAGGGATAAAGGCGTGATTATACGTAACTAAATAGGAGCGGGCGGGCGACCGCGCTACAGCATTCATATCACTCGCACTCTCGTGAACGTGCATTATTTTATACATTCACATTAAACGTACTTAGATAGTTTGATAGCGCTGCGCTACTTATTTTGATACGTTTTGCGACACTGTCTGGCATGGCAGTTTGCACGTTTTGAAAAGTAAATAGTTTGCTAGAAAAACGACTTGTCGTTGTTGAGCTAACCTACCATCCTACTAATATCATAAATGCGAAAGTTTGTGAGTATGGATGGATGGATGGATGTTTGTTACTCTTTCACGTAATAACGGCTGGAGCGATTTCAATGAAATTTGGTATGGAGTCAGCTGATTAACATATAATGTTTAAACCTTATATATTTAATTTATTATAAATAGATACTTAATATAAAAACACCCAGACAGATACAAAAATTCATGTTCATGGACATAAATGGTTGTATCCGCAACCCTGATTCCTAGGCAGCGTTCACTACCTCTGAACCAAACTTTTAGAACTTTTCGTCATAGGATAAAAAAGGTTTAGTACATCTGTTCCGGATTTATAATTTATGTAAATAGATAGCAGAAAAAACAAAATGTCGTATTATCCGGGATAAAAATATTTTTCCGGGATAGTGAATTTGTAAGCTATATTATTGTGAAGTTTCATCAAACTCCATTCAGTAGTTTTTGCATAAGAGCAACAAACATCCTCACAAACTTTGGGGTTTATAATAATAATATGATCTTTAGATACGTGTTTAACCTTAGCCTCCTATATCCTAGTCCTCTTAGTTCATCCTACTTTTTAGAGTTTTAGGTTATAACACCCTACAAACTAAAACTTAAAACGTTTGATACCTAGCTAGAGTGCCTTTCACCATATAGTTATACCATACTATACACAATACACCATATAAGTACTATGTCTGTTTCACTTTATACAAAAAAATATTAGTTCCGAAATCAGGCATAGGAACTATTTTATAAAATTGACAATAGTATTACGATAAAAAAGTAAGTTAGGTTGAGTATGTACCTACCTATTTTAGATAAATAAAACAATATAGAACAGAAATTGACAATTTTCGAAAGAGTTATAATGAAAGAAGTTTAACATACCTTTGCATTTTTACGCCTTGCATTTCGACGACAAATAAATCATTATTTGTCGCTAAAAAAAGAGCAACCATAAGTCCATCTATTTTAGGTAGGTTCTCCGATTATCTTTTATGAGAGCCTTCATCGATTTTTATAACAATTCACACTGCTAGAAGAGAATAAAGAATAAAAAACACTGCCCGGGACCTATTCACTGCTACTGCTGTGTGTGTGTGTTGAGAAATGACGTCATCCGGGGTTCAGTGAGTTTTAGCGGCGCAACAAATTTATGTGAACTTTGAATGCTTGTAAAATCAAAACTACTAGGTATCTTTAAATAAGACAATTTAAATTAGAAAATTAGTAGAGGGTAGTTAATTCTGTGTAAGTAATGTGTTGGGTTTTAGAGGTTCATAATAATTAGTGGTTTACTAATTTATTAATTTCTATAATCCTGAGGATGCCACGGTTGTTGGCGAAACATATGTAGATTATTTATCTAGTTTTTGATTTCGGAATGGTGCAATGTATCGTCTTGCATGCTAGGTGCTCGGGTCTGGTTTCTCATGGCGATTGTAGTTAGTGCAAGTGCCTGTTGTCGCAATTATGAGTTATCAGATCCGAGGGTCAGTGGAGGGTGTAGGGCCCGGTGGTGGGCGCACCCATAGTGAAGACTAGTGTATTTGTATATATAAAAGCTTTACTGTAACGAAGTTTCATGTCATTTTACATACCTATGAACATACCTCATTGCTTTATGGTGACGTTATCAGACACATTTCAGCACGAGATAGATATTTTTTTTATTCTGTCATACTTGTACTCGCGACCGATGAGTGCTAAAATATTATTATTATTAAAATATTATTAAAAATATTATTGGTAGGCTTCGCACCGCGTTTCGTTAACGGTTTGTTATTGGTTGCATTTCGGTTCTAAAATGAGAATAAGAATTGCCCCCCAGGCACAGGAGAGGGTGGTCACTAATAATTGCCCACTATTTTCGCCTGTCAGCCTTTATTGTTATTGTTTTAACCATTTTTGTAAAACATTCATAAATTCTACTTATTTATTGTAAAAAGTTGCCCGATTAGGCTTGTCGGATATGAATTGGCTCACGATATGTTTTGTGAGCGCAACAGTTATCTGTTGCTGCAAGGGATGGGGTTGCTAAGCTTGAGAAAGTGCCGGATATTAGGTTCTTTTGTTGTTGTATGTGTGTTAGTTTTTTCTGTAGCAGCTGAATTTATTTTTAACCTACGTAAACTAGTTTTTAGTTATGTTTGTTGCGATTTGTGGAGTATTCAAATGTGAAAATCGAAAATAACATTTCTTATAGTTTATAGCACTTATACAAAAATACGTAGGCACTTAAACTGTACTAAAACAAAAGATAATGACGGTACCAATGTGAGCTTAGCTTGTTTTTAACGGAGTTATTCTTTGTTATTTTTTAAGAAAGCAATTAAAGATAACTGTTTCGTAAAATTTTTAAGTAACCTTAATTAATATGTTTTACACGATTTCAAAATTAAAAAGCCATTTCTCAGAATTACAGTAATATGAAATAAAACGCAATATACTATACAGGGTGTTTTTTTGTGGCCACCTTTAACGAAGGGTACGTATTCCATACATGAAATAAAGTAAGTTTATGCCAAAAAAAATGCAGGGAAAAAAAAATTTTTTTTTTTGAAAAAAATTTTTATATTTTTTGATCGTGCGAAATTTATAGTGTCTAGTGTTTATGTTAGTTTTTTTATAGACAGATATTAATTAATTTTCGTGAAAAAATCCTGCTACGCGTGTCTATGTGCATTTATGCAGTAAAACGCAGTCTATTTACTCAACTTTGGACCCTAATATTTTGGAAACCAGACACTTCCCAGGTATGCTTCCATGGAGAAAAATGATCGTGATGATGAGGAGATTCCGTAGTTTTCGGAAACGTTGACGACCAAAAATCACCCTGTATAAGAATTAACTTGTCTGGAAGAACTGGGAAAAATTCAATTAACATCTGGCAACTCAACGATTCGTAGCCAGTGACTACGAAGTGCCGGCGGCGGCTGCCCGCGTAGCGCTCTACGAAAACTGCTACGGCAGTATCGCGAACGATTTTAGTCTTTACCGCCGTATGCATTGCGTTTATTTTCGTAAAACTTCAGTGGTTATAACTTTTAAAAGAAGTTTTTTTTAACTATTTTTGTGCATTTTCTTTCTTTTGTGGTTGTAGTTGAATGGGCTGACTTGAGTTCAAATGGTGACATATTTACGATTTCGTGTGATGGAACACACTTTTCAATTAATAATTAAAACATTAGGCTAGGGTGAACGTGGTTTTGAAGTTCAGGAACTGTTGTAGTTATTCTAAAGTAAGTATCACGCACAATTAATAGTTGTTTTTATAGATTTTGGTATTGTAAATATATCATTTAATTTAAGGTGGATTAATAAAAGTATGAGTATACTGCATGGGATTTTAAAGAGACAAGAATTAGTTAATATTCTATAATAAGTGGAAATCTTAGCCCATATTTTATTTTGATGTCTTGATTTTCAACATAATTTTATTTCAATCTGTCTTGTAGCTTTTGCGTGAAACAGCAAATTACATATGGATATCAGACTAAGTACAACTCATGTAAAACTATAATCAATGTAAATAAAAAAAAACTTTTTAAATATTCTATAAATTCTGAACTTCACAATTTTTAATCTACGTTGGTTTCTCCGAACAAAGTACCTAATTAAAGTACACACCATAGAAAATAAACTTTAATTACATCTGTATAGTTATTATTCATAGAAGTACGATACATACCATTGAGTTAACACCGCTATTTTTACATATCCAGCCTTACTGTTACAACTCCACTAAGGTGTAATGTGGCTGAAAACCTTCGAGTTTTATTATTCCCACGTTATATGACGTTGCACAAGGCTAGTTGCAGAAATAAAGAGTCATTTTGGGGCTTTTCCCGCCCCATAAGCACCCCATAAAACTGGAATTAAGTTGGAGGTTGGCCACTTTACGGGTGATCGTGGGTGCAATAATATTTTACAGTTCTTGAGGATAACATTGTAGTCTATAGCTTATAGCCTACCATACAATATATACTCGGCGGTGTTACCAAAAATCATCAAAAATGGGCTTGCTAGAATTATACTCGTAGGATGATAAAAGGTAGATAAAAGATAATAAGCGATATCTTCAATTCAAATGTAAAATAAAGGTATCTGGCTACTCAAATAGATGTAAGAAATACCACTTTCTTCCACTTAATATCCGCAGACATGTAGCAGACATTATATATTTGCTGAAGATTGTTAATGGCTTCATTGATTCACCCTGAATTATTGAGTGAGATCAAGTTGTGGGCACCGAATACGGCATTGAGACATAACTCCTTGCTCGTTGTTCCGGAGCACCACACAAATTACCGTCAAAATTTCTGTCGAACAACGAACAAGTTCAATAAGTTACTAGAAGACTCACCGGAAATTGATCTCTTCAATGCGAAGCCAATAATTCAGTTGCTGGAATTTGATCTTACATTACCTACATATAAATTATTATATGTAGATATCATCATCAGCCTATTGCAGTCCACTGCTGGACTTAGGCCTCCCCCAGGGCACGCCACAAGACTGCCATGGGGGTCTTTGCTCATAGTCACCACGCTGGACAGGCGGGTTGGTAACCGCAGTTTGTATTTTGGACTATGTTGTCAACACGGGAGGCGCTGCTGCCCACCTCCCGGAAACCCTTAATCACCTCGTACGATACTCACGGGCAGACATGGGGTGGTACGAATTCTACTCTGCCGGCACACGCGGTTACAGATGTAGATATGTAACGATGTAATTATCTGTAATGACACAAAATGTAAGTCATTATCAGGGACCTTCCGGGCTACTTCTATTGAAAATCATTATTATTTTTACGTAATACGACTCTGATCAGAGTTGGTATAGGTATATGTATAAATAGAATTTTATATTTGATTTTAGACATTATGTACCGATCTCGAAAAGGTAAGGGGACTCCATCCAGGTTTAGTCCGTATTAATATAGTTACACGTCGATCTCTTCTTCAGTTTATATAAAAAGAAAAAGACAGGACGTGTCGTGAATTGATGATGGTTAATATTGGAATTGAATTAGATATTTTCTGGTCCAATTTTTCAGTGGTCAGCTACAGAGTCAGGCTGAAGTCAAGTCAGCTATTTGTATATACTTATAAAATCGAGCCAGCCGCTTCGCTGTAGCACTGCAGCTAGACTTATCTCTCTTTGTCATAATAATAAACTTCCATAAAAAAAAACTTGGTATAAAGGAAAGCGATATAATTGTGTTTCCAACTTGAAATACCGCAATATTTCCAGTTTTATCTGATAGCACCAGGTGAACAATGAAAGACAAATGCATTGTCTCCCTGATGTAATACAACGATACGACATACTTTTACGTCCGCGTTTTACTATTTTTTTATTACCGAGAAGCTGATACAATATTCTTATATTTTAGGTATATGATATAGTCACATTTACATAAGTATATTGATATGTTCTATACTTTTATCTTAAAGATAAAGTAGGTAACTATAGCGATACGATTTTTATCGCCGTCATTCGTTTTGGTAGCTCTCCCAAATCTCTTTTAAGAGATTTTTTGCGTATTAAAGTCTATTTTCAATTGTTTTCATAAATTAAAAAAACGGATTTTTAAAATCTCTAGTCTATTTAAATTGGCCAAATCACTAATGACGCTTTTCTATGTATCATTTATTTATCGCTTTATTACTCACTAAGATCACTAATGCGCTTTCTACACTCCATGAAATCAGCATGCGCATGCATTGCTCCTAACTTCATTACGTAAGTAAGGACAATGGTTTCAAACCGTGAACGGGACATATTCCTGAGCCCCGTCACTAACTCAATAATATCGTACGTACATACATCTCACAGGATACAGGGTTCCCTTCCCAATGAGATTTCAGTAGAATATTGATTTTATGACCTGAAGACAAAACGTCGAGTTCCAATAGAATTATCGGAAAATTTACCTTCGGTTGCTGGCTTTGTATCTAGGTTGTATAAAGTTATTTACAACGCATAAATTAAAACTTTTCATTTGTTTATTTTTAATTATGAAACAAATCATATATGTACTTATTAGCGGCCGCCCACGGCTTAGCCCGCGTGAGAGTGCACTACTCCCGTGCGAAGCCGGAGCGGGTCCCTAGTTATACATTATAAACCTTCATTGTGAATCACCCTATCTGTAAAAAAAACCGCATCAAAATCCGTTCCCTAGTTTGAAAGATCTAAGCATACATAGGGACAGACAGCAGAAAGCGACTTTGTTTTATAATATGTAGTGATTTCAATTTAAATATATAATTTTGGCCCTGTTTTACTTTCACGACTAAATCTAAGGATACCTCTTTAACTCGAATGCAACAAGCCGTTTAGGCTATGGACAGTCTGGTAAAATCAGCATAGGTATTGGCTTGTTGCAAAATGGCAAATGGTTTCTATAATCTCAACTAGAGAACTTCTAATGTAAGTATTTCAATTTACGATTATGTCCCATATTTCTTGTTTTATTAACTTGAACTTATTAATTCTCTAATCCAGTGAGTAACTTCTTACATAAAACCCAGACGGCTAGACTACCTATTTCGCAGCTTTCATACTATAGGAGCACATATAAAAAAAAATGTAATTTCGAGTTTTTATAATATTTGGGCACAAAATCAAAACGGCTACATCAAACGCATTTTCCCAATACCCATTTTTTCGAGTTGTGCCCCTATAGTATGAAAGCTGCGATTTGTTTTAAACTCATATATTTTAAAAGTACCTAATCTAAAAGAGATTAAACAAATCTTTGAGCCAGAAAACCAATTTTAAATTTTGTAAATAAATAACTTACCTATTTATTTGATGGAAAAAATATTAAAGCATCGAAGAAATATGATTTATAAGTAGGTATCACATTTATCATCAGTACTAAGCGCCGTCATACTATTTATTATTTAATTGTTACAGTCCACCCTGTTGGATAAATAGGTAAATTATGAACCTGTATAATCAAGGTTTTCAGCTTTTATAAAAATCTTAGTTTCATATTGTGATAAATTAAATTAATATTAGAAAGAAGTGGAAAATTGTGTAACTAGTTACATAGTTAAAAGGTTACACATACTTCTGCACTTCGTTATACGAAATTTGAGTTATAAACTTTTATAAAAATAAAAAAATGTAAAAAGGTTTTAAAGTGAATTATGGGCCTTATTTTAAAAATATGGGTACCTACATACAAATGCGTAGGTATAGTACAATAGGTTTCTCATATTACCTCTATTTGTTGAAAATTATCCTGACTATACAAAGATGCTTGTCTGGTTTATCCCTTTCTTACCTTTCATGTTGTACTCATTTGATATATACAAAATACCGGATATCTTATGATACTTCCGCGTTCCATTTTCCTTCGTATGTCATATGAGATTTTGAAGTACTTACGTGGGTATAATATAATATAACATCCAAGTTCTATCAATTTGGTTGAATCAAAATCGTCCCACAACACTAACCCTTCTAGTGGGCTTTAATTTTATTTATCTATCTGTTACCATGTTACCCTATTATAACAAAATAGCTAAACAGATCTGATCAGATACATATCTGTACATATTATACACATGACTGTGTTCCCAAAATGGGGTAGCCAGAACGAGACTAAAAACGAGATCCCGCAGCCATGCTTAGCATAGCGGGGACAGATTTTGAAAAAACTTGAAAAGTGCGTAAATATGATTTCCGACAAGAATATAATGAGCTCGTTTTATTTTGAAGAATAGTTATTTATTAGCAACAAGTTTATAAAAGCGAAATACTGATAACATTTTTATACACCAAATGCCCAATACTAGGCGACTTATCCGTTATATTTAGTCCAGCAAATCGGGAACTACTGTTCACTTTGCTAACAACCTCTCGAGAGACTTATTGACAGGCGAACTCTTGAACAAGACAAAGAAAATTGTGCCTGAGGCTCACGATGCCTATTCTCACCGCCCACGACATAATTACCTCTAAAATCGACTTATTTGTCTAAACATACAGGGCGTAACAAAAGGGGTAGGTTATGCGAAATGCCATAAAAATACTATCACTATAGAGGACCTATCTACAAATGTTTAGACACGAAATCACATGTTTATTTTTCAATATTGTATGAACATTCCTGAGTTGTTTAGGAATACTTCATACTATGTGATGAAATGAACATGTGATTTCGAAGGTTTAATACATTGGGCTGTTTTCATAGCGATTACAACCTGAATAGAGATTTTTAAAAACAAAATGGCGGATTTCTCATCAGGGGCTTTAGATAGACAAAGTAGCATTATTTCTCGATCGAATAGATAAGGATACGATTGCTCTATTACGAAATCTTCATTTTCAGTACATCACGTGATGAACCGCCATTGATGGGAGTGTTGCGACAACGAATGCCTTATACTCGTATTATCTAAGCACCCAGCTTATATTGTTTTGCTTAATACCATAGTATAGTGGAGATTCTTACAGTCACGATTTGTATTTTGGGAGATCAGTGACAAGTTTCTAGCTCATCGCCTGAGGGAACTCCCCTGAGTTCTTTAGTCGAATCTTACAACATGTAAGGAGGGAGATGCAGCTGATGTACCTATACTATCCCCTGCATCACCTCAAGTAGCTTAGATATAAATGAGTTAGGGCACCTCTGGGATAGTACGCGCAATTCTTGAAATTAATAAAAATACGCAGACATAATTTAATCGAATTTTAAGTAATTAATACAAGTTTAAAGTATTCTTAAGTAAAATCTTAATATCAAAACCGACAATTGACAAGACAGAATCGAAAATAACAGAGTATTTTTTTTTATTTTGACCTTAACTTGCTCGTCTGCGAGACGACGAGACAAGATTTTATTAATTTCAATAGGACGTACTATGCCAATCTCCATTATTCAATAGCCAAAGCTCTTTAAGACCTCTATTAATATTTAAAAAAAAACGTCGAAATATCACAAACTTAAAATCTTACTCGAAATTTAGTGAAATCATAATTTATTCATTGTATTTTTTGTAATAATAATAGTTATCCGGATAAATATAACCCGTTTATTTGTTACCCGTTATATTACCGCATAAACATGTACTCTCTGTTTAATTTTATCTTTATTAAATTATATCATACTTAGGGTAGTAAAGTCGGTTTTTCAATGATTAGAAAACCTATGTGAAGGAAAAAGTTGATATTGTCTCTACTTGGATTAAGTTTCAGGGAAGGACAACAACAAATTTATTCTACAGATAGGCTTGAAAAAATGGCCCTTAGGCACGTGATTAGACAAAAGAGGTATTTTAGAACATTTATATTTAAGAAAACTGTTTTAAAAAGCTTAACCTACATACCTATTACGCACGGCTCTATTAAAGATAGAACATGAGATGTTTTTACAACTCTTTAGTTAGAAGGTAGGTAAATCAAAGTTGAATAAAGTAAAGATTTAGGCGAGCGTATATTTCGGACAGTCACAAGGGCTCGAAGAGATTCGTGCGAAAATTGCAGAACCCGTGCGATTGGAAAGACGCAGACGTGACGTGCACTGGAATAGGCTCGTGTGCGCACTGAGATCGATGAAGATTACCCTTTCACTCTATATTATTCTATTGTCCTAATACTAAAGTGTTGTTAGTGGGTAGGACTTAGCTACTCTTGGACCTAATTGGTACACCATATACCTATGGATACCTAAGGCTTGCACGTAACCTAACAGCTTATAGATAGTATCTATTTCTTAGAATGAAGATAGAATCTACTGTTCTCTAGGTTTTAGTTCTCCAACGATGGTTTATATATTTATTTACTTACTTTAGGTACAATTAACAGATAACAGCCTAGGAATACAGTATAAGGTATATTATGGTTTAGGGCTGACTATTATCCTAAGTAAAAGTACACAACATGCTAATGCTTATACTAAGGGTAAGGTCGGTTAATCAGACCCGCAAAAAGGTTAAGATACTGTCATATGTGCTGACAATAAATCTCATAGACTAAAACTTGAAGGAAATACATAGAAAGTTGTTAAATAAAAATAAAAAAACTATTAAATTAAATTAAGTAGAAGTGGTGCATTCTGACTGAGTAGGAGGGTTAAACAAAATATATTTAAGGCAAGTCTGGAATCTCTGCAGCCTGCAATCAAATATATCGATAGTCATGTGCTTGATCGTGATATCATTGTATAGACGACACATTCTGACTATAGGGTTTAAAATAGGAGGTGTTGTTGGCATATATTTGAAGAACAAAGATGTTATGGCTGTGATCGCGGGCTCTAAATTTTGTTTTAAGTGTGATTAGGGACAAAAGAGAGGGAGAATCAATAGAGGAATGCAAAATCTTATGATGCATACATGCGGCGGTTATCTAGAGACGTCATATGGAAATGGCACAACCGATCGTCGTAAGATCTAAGTTTACGGCGAAGCCCCGTTCTCTAGCAAAGTGCGTTTACAAGTATCCTTTGCACTCGCTCAATTTGTTTGGTATAGACATCGTAGAATGGTGACCAGATTACCGAATTGTACTCCAGTATGCTTCTTATAAGGGTGTAGTAAAGATATTTCAAGCTCTTGGCCTGCTTAAAATCCTTAGTGGAGCGGATTATGAAACCCAAGAGTTGGTTACTTCTCTCCATGATTCTGTCAAAGTGAGCATGGAAGTTTAATAGATCATCGAATAGTATACCAAGATCCTTGGTGATCTTCTGACGACCTAAGGTCGTTCCTTGTAGGGTATAATTAAAAAGAATTTTTTGAGTTTTGCGGGTGAAGGAGACGACGAAACATTTGCCGATGTTTAAGTACATGCTGTTCTCCTTGCACCAACCGTCGATAACATTGATGTCTCTTTGAAGTACGAGAGCATCTGAGTGTTCTCTGATAGTATTAAATATTTTTAAGTCATCAGCATATTATAGGATAATTATATTAATAGGCAGTTATAGGATAATTGATTAATGAGGTCTATGATAAAAATAATAGAAAGTAGTGGGCCAAGATGCGAACCTTGCGGAACTCCAGAGGTAATAGTTATGGGTGTAGATTGTTGACCTTTAATGGTTACCAGTTGGCTTCGTTTGGAAAGGTATGATTCCACCCAGCGCAGCAGACTGCCATGCACGCCGCCAGCAGAGATCTTTGGAATAAGAATAGAGTGACTGACCTTATCAAAAGCTTTAAAGAAGCCTGTGTACACTGAATCTACTTGCTGCCTCCTGGCAAAGGCACTGCATAGGTAGTTTTTATATTCAAGAAGATTGCTGGTTGTGGATCTGTTCTTTGCGAAGCCATGTTGCTTAGGTGATAACAAAGTTTAAAAGTGGTGGTAGAGTGTGTCGTATATTACAGTCTCTAAGAGCTTACTGAAACATGAAAGAATGCTGATTGGACTATAATTTTTGCAAACCGATTTATTTTCAGATTTATCACAGGGTTGGAAAGATTCCCGAAGCTAATGATTTATTGTATATGATACACAGGGGAAGGCATAGCTTGTCACCACAAGATTTTACAAAATGGGAGAGAATGGCATCCGGACCAGCACCCCTCTGGAATCTAGGATTTTTATTTTCCGCAATACTTCATGTGGGTCGATATTAATATGATACAAAGAGCTATTATGAACACGAGTGCTGATGTTCAAGGAGGAGGGATAAGTGTCCTCAAAGACAGAGCTAAAATATTTGGAGAAGAGCTCACAAATACATGCCTCCAGGTTGCCATACTTCATCTTTAAGGGAATAGAGTTGACTTCCTTCCTGTCGTTGATGTACCTCCAAAAATGTTTGATGTTATCACCCTGGGATTCCTCCACTGAAATGATAAAGTTAGCATAGCAGGCTTTTATTAGTTTTTTACACCTAGAACATAATATACTAAAGGTGTCGTAATCCCTGGGATTACCAAATGTCTTAAAGAGGTTGTGATGTTTGAGTTTCTCTTTTAGAGATCGTTTCAGACCAGAGGTAAACCAAATGGGATAGTTTTGAGTGTCGTCAGCCTATAGGGAAGTATGCTTTGATATTACATTCTGCAGAATCTCATAGAAAACATCAACAGCAGAATCTGTGTCTAATGGAGTCAGAGTCGAGAGCCAGTTAATTCTGCCCAGGTCCGAGCGGATTGCCTCGATATCACATTTGTTGTAATTAAGACGCTGCTGCCGTTTAGGCTTAACAGTTTTTTTTAAAGCCTATAGTATTGTTAAAATCCACTATTAAGGGTGGGTGTTTTGTGTCCAGTCGACTAAGAGGGTCGGCTCCATACACAGCAATGGACTCAGTATTGGATAAAACAAGGTCAAGATATCGATTCATGTCGTTAGGTATGTTTTGGAATTGGTGCAGGTCACACAGAGCCATCGTATCCAGAAGAAGATGTGACTTTAAATCACGGGGGTTGCTGAGCGATAATTTAGCAGAATTAGGACAACTCGACCAAGTCAGACCCGGAATGTTGAAGTCACCAATGCAGATAAAAGTTTCGTTACCACTAGCTTCCAAGATTACTCTGCTACAGTTATTGTAGAATGTTTTTAATGTGCTAGTTGGGATATCAGGGGGTAAGTAAACTAGGCATACATTGAGTACAGACTTGGTAGCGTCATTAGGCACTATGCTTATCCACAGATCCACGGCAATGCTCTCCCATGTCAATTGACGTATAACGTTAAAACCAGACCTCACGGCGATTGCAACACCGCCGCCTTCAGATTTAGTACTGGCTGAGCTGTATCGGTGTCTGCGATAAACATTATATCGGCCATTTGCAATCTCAGCATCAAAAACTCAAGAATTTAAATTAGTTTCAGTCAGGCACACCAAATCATAATTATAGCTTAATATATTTAAATATATGTCCTGTAGCTTGGAACGTATACGATTAACATTTTGGTAAAAGATAATCAGGATTAAAACAATTTAACGAAACAGTCATCATCATCATCATCATTTACAGCCCTGAGAAGTCCACTGTTGGACATAGGCCTCCCCCAACAACCTCCACTCCGACCGGTCGGAAGCATGCATCCAACCGACGCCCGCAACCTTGACCAGGTCATCCGTCCACCTCGCGGGTGGCCTTCCCACGCTGCGCTTGCCGATACGTGGTATCCACTCTAGAACTTTCCGACTCCATCGGCCATCAGTTCTTCGAGCTATGTGCCCTGCCCATTGCCACTTTAGCTTGCTGGACCATTCAGCTATGTCGGTGATCTTTGTACGTCTGCGGATCTCCTCATTTCTGATTCGATCACGCAGAGAGATCCCAAGCATAGCTCTCTCCATCGCTCGCTGTGCGAGCCTGAGCTTTTTTATGAGGCACATAGTTAGAGACCACGTCTCGGCACCGTAGGTCATCACCGGCAGCACGCACTGGTTGAATACCTTCGTCTTTAAGGACTGGGGTATCTTGGACACAAAACGAAACAGTACTAATAATTAAATAATATTTAAAAGGAAAAAAAACTTAGAATCAACTGTGAACCAAACTTTTTTAGACAATTCATGTTTTTTATTTCGAAACTGTTAGAATTTTCATCTTTGCGCGCCAAAATACGCTCGAACCTAACCCACATATATTTATAATTGTATTCTTTTCCTGCCTTACGAGCAGCAGCGTGAAGAGCCTTTCCTTCTGGTGACAGGTGTTCTGTGACATATATTGTGCGTGCTTGTCCGGAGATGTTCAGATGGGTAGAGTTAAGCGAATCGCTTAGGTTGTTTTTGTTATAACGGTGGGCTGAAGACAGCAGGACATCACGCAGCCGTGGAGCGGATAGTGTAACCAGGATATTCCTGGGACGATCGGACGATGTATACATTTTGGCGACTCTGCGGCAGGAGTGGATGTTAGAGTCATCTATAGGCGCGCCAATAGTATTACATAGCTGCCTAAATATCTCAGTAACGTTTTCAGGTCGGTTTTCAGGTACATTTTGAATTTCGATATTGTGGTTCCGGGATAACAGTTCAATGGTTGATACTCGACGACTCAAGGCGTTTAATTCACTTTGCAGGTTTATATACTGATAAGAGGGCGTGACAATATGTATAGTACGGTTGCCAAAACTTATATTTACAGCACTTTCCTCAACATATAAAATGTATTGTGTGTACGGACAGCTTTCATCACTGCTTTTATTTGACGTGTTATGTACCGTTTGCGAAGAAAACCCCGCCACATTATTTGCTTGGATTTCATGATGCGAGAGCTTCGATTACGTTTGAAATATTAAGTAACAAAGCTGGGAATGAACAGGTGGTCAAAGCTTTGGTACCGAAAACGGATTTATCACGGTTTGGTGACGTGAATGTCAGATCAAATTAATAAATAAAACAGACGTAGTAATATTTTTTATATTGTTTATTTCTGCCATCATTGCCGAACATGTGAATTGTTCCTTCAAGGTCGCTATATTGTCTAAGTAACTATTTCAATTAGTTTAACTAAAGTAGCCATGGATTAAAAAAGATGTCAAACACCAATTTTACTCATTCTTTAATACCTAAAATGGACAGATAACCTAACAGTCTAAAGTTCGTGAAATCGCTATATAGCTGACTCTAACTCTTCGTTCTCAATATAAACTCTCGCAGTATAATAAATCCTTCTTGCAACTAAGAATAACTTAAGTTAAACCCCAGTTAACGACAGGTTTAACTTCACTTACTAAACGTCTTTACCCTCGCCGCTTTGGTAGCTCGTTTCTATTTTACAAACTAAAATATAGAGGGAGTTAGAGTTTTAAAGTTTTTATCGTTCAAAGCATATTTCGAAATCTAATTAATATGAACCCAAGTCAAACAGTAAGCAAAGATGACATATGACATACCTGCTGGGGCTTCCGACTATGTCATAGGTATTCCGAAGTTTATGGGAAATCTATTAAAACTATAGAACTCATATCTACGGAAATTAGATGAGATTATCGTAGTTTCTTAAGAAGGTTACCAAATTGATGATGATGATGATCTCCGACCGTATTTCGGTCAAGGCGACCAATCTCTACGAAGATTGGCCAGGTACGCAGGAGATATTATAGTGCACAAGACTAGTGTGTGCGCAAACACAGATGCACTCTCTATTTCGTTACTCTCATAGTCCGATGGGACGGAAAGCTGACACGATCGGAGAAAGATCAGGCGCATGACCAACGGTATAACGTGCTTTCCTAAGCACGAGCTAAGTTACAATGAATTTATTTCATGTACCTACAGATTTTAATGTTGCAAAATTTTCACTTAGTTAGTCACAAATTATCTACTCAGTAGTAGATTCCATTGTTGGCTTTTGACAATATTTAGGCTGCCTTTACACACCAGAGATGTGCACCTTTCTACAGTTGCGTTTGATATCCACCAATCATAATAACATTGATTTGCATCCAAAGTGACGTAGCATTAGACATCGCTTGTAAAAAGGCAACCTTACCAAAATTGCTGTCATCTCTATTAAAAACTTGTTTTTATTTTCTTTATCGGGTTCGAACCGTTTGAACCCATCAGCTCAGTAACAGTGGATTGTGTTTTTAAAGCATTAAACGCTGTAGTATTTTTCATCACCTGTATTTATAACCAGTCGTGCCGTTTCGTACACAGGCAAGTGCTCGCGGCATCTGTGGTTTCACATCGTAGTTTAGTAAAAACAAGCACGTAGTTTATATCAACATTTAAAAAATACCCTTTTGATCAAAGTCGGGAAGGATGTTTATATTACAAGAAAAAATAGGCTAGGATAAAATATTAGAAGAATAAAATATTATTCGGTTAATAAAAATAAAATATCCTAACTTACGACGCACAAAACTTGGTCACTAACCGAACATCAGAAGTCCAGGCTCAAGGTTTGGCAGAGAGCAATGGAACGCAGTTACTTATTAGGTACACCATACTGCGCTCCAAACGTCGCTGACGTTGGCGTGCAGACCGCAAGACTGAAGTGGAACTGGGCCGGACACGTATGTCGAATGCACCCAAACAGATGGACAAAGATATCCACTTATTGGGTGCCTACAGACGGAAACCGGCGTAGGGGAAGACCTAGGAGAAGATGGAGGGACGACCTGAATAAGTTTCTGCCGGATTGGGCCACTATAGCAGGAACAAGACAAGTGTGGGCTCAAATGGGGGAGGCTTTTGTCCAGCAGTGGGACACAGTATAGGCTATTTAAAAATGCTATTCTAACTCTGACACCACACGGATAATATAAACAATAATGCATGTGATCTGTTTATTTCGCATGAAATAGTGCTATGCGATTGGAATTCATAATAATTACGATTTAACGAAAATGAAGGCTTCTTATTGTGGAGTAAACGTGTCGGTGATGAACCTATATCGTTTCGGTTGAGGTATCATGTCACTTTGTCTAAGAAGTATTTACTAGTATACTTACGAATAGGTCTTTCGGCACTTTAAGGAAAAGTAAATAGGCCTTTCCTTAGTGCGAAACGAAAGCATATATGATTGAGTATGATTGAAATCGCGCAATATATCCAGGTAGTCTATAAACTACTTTATTTCTTTTACTATGTCATTAGGTAAATACACTGAAAAATGATAAAATGGCGCCATTAATAATTAATTAATGTCCTTCTCTGTTGCATGTTCATTCGTATGTTTTTTCATAATGTGCACCTGTTTACGGCTAGTAGAGTCCATTTCATAGTAATTTGTGTGTCTGATTTCAGAACTAACATTTTTTGTATGCAGTAACATCTATAATGTAGTCATTCACATAGTGGATAGCGCCATCATCCAAAGGAACTATTTGGTGAAAATCACTCTACCTATACCTAGTCCTTAGATCTATTCGCTATAATCATTATCATCCATCATAACTCAGAAATCATTTTACTAATGCCAGAGGCTGTGTGGACTTCCTTTGCCTTTAGTTTAGAATAAACAACACTACCACGATACCCGTTCATGTTAGCTGATTATAAATCCATGATAGTTGTATCCATTGCATGCATCGCACATATAAGTAGATAGAGATATTTCGAGAGACGTGAGAATCTACCATCCTATGTACTTATTACTTCTATTCCATACCATTACAAATGATATGGATTTTTCTTTGAGCGTAACTGGGATATTTCGTTATTTTCGATACTAGCATGCCTCTAAACTCGTTTGAGCCTACTTTATCATCTGTTTGCGTGCTCATGAGTAGCACTTAGTGCATGCACACTGCATTACGATATACCTAAATTGCCAGCGAGCGTGTTCCCGTTGCACAAGATAGGCTTTTGCATGCATTTTTAATGCGCTTGCATAAAATACACTAGGTTTTATTTTAACATTCTTTATTGAATGTAGAAAATAAAGGCCTGATATATGATGAAAATCTATACATATAATAAATTTGTAACGGGTCGACGTTTGTGCACGCTAATCTCAGAAACGGCTTAACCGATTTTGATGCAGTATTCAGGAATATGTTGTGACAGATCCCACTTAACATATATGCTACTTTTTATCCCGGATAATTTCGACATTTTGTTTTTACCGCAGCCCACGCGGACGGAGTCGCGGGCGTCCACTAGTAGAAAATAAAATCGCAATCATGAGTCAATTCGAGAGTTAGCGGGGGGTGTAGAGCCTGATATCGTGGGAGATGTAAGGGAATTAGCCCAGGTGAAGATTTGTACTTTTCAAAAGGTCGTGGATCCGACTGGAAGGCAATTATGCTATCGTTGAACGTATTTGCCAAAACTAGACCACATTGTAAAATAATTGACCACAACAAACAACGTTATGTTATGCACATTTCGTATCGCGCTAAATTTGGTAACGTTTAAAGTAAAAGAAAAACGTAGAAAATTTCAATTTTTTTATCAAATGGACACAGCCAAACCAAAGTTAAACCATAACCAAAAACGTTCCGTAAATAAGTTATCATTTAGCGCGATTATCCTTTAGGTTTGCATTTATAGTCTATCTATGTTAACAATCTAAAACACAATACACAAGGAAGGTACTCGATATTTTATCAAACAGCCTCAAAGTACAATAAGGTCGTATTTGCATCATGTGCCACAGTAAACACAAATCACGTACACCCTGGAGTCCGCTTTGTTAATCTACCGTCATTGTCTAAAATCGGTCAACTATATGCTCACTGAACTGTGTGCTAACTAGCTATTATACTTTAAACTGTGCTGTGCTATTGTAATGGAATACAAACTACACTTAGATAGTTTATATACAGTGCATAATACAACAGTATGCCAATTTAATAATTTTCGATAGTCAAACTATAGGTGAAAGCTATTTCTACTTAAATCTTTCCTTTCAACTTTGATCTTTAACTTAAATACCTATTCAAAAACTCATTTTCGCAATATTAGCTATTTCTCATAATTCAAATTTACGCAGAAATATACTAGAAAAACTTCATTGGATAACAGACTCATCTAACCTTCTCGAAGTTACTTAATTTTTCCGACCTATTTCACCAAATCGCTGTAAATCCGTGCGGCTTAAGTTTTGTTAATGTTTCATTTGTGTTTTAGCTGAGACTGTCTTAATTTTTTCTCAACTTTGGCGTCCTATCATCTAAATGGATCGACTTGTAAGTCGTCTTAATTTATTAGTTACTTGTTTACCAGATTTTGACGTTAATCATTCACCAGATTTTTAAAATATATGTATGTATGTAAACTATTTTATTTTTAAAATATAAAATTACATTTCCACTCTGCTATGTTGCTACTTAAACCATGATTAGTGGATATAACACGCATCCATAGCAACGTAGAATAGCATATCTCTGGTGGAAAAGCATAAACCATGCATGTAATCTGATTACTCGTACATATTACGTACGTGATATTGCAAATGCAAAGCAGTAGGAATGCGCCAGAAAAAAACAATTAAAAGTTTCAAATTGCTTTGAGATTTTTTTTCTGTTACGTAATACGAATTTAATAAGCGATCAGCGCAAAATTGTACGATATATAAAATTTTCGCTATTGTTTTTGCTATATACATAAGGTAGCAGAATAGGTTCACAACATAGATTACCTCCTTAGGAGGTAATCTATGGTTCATAACTACAATGCCACTCATTACAAGTCAATAAGTACTTAAGTCTATCAGCACCTTCACACTTCATGATGCTTCAGGTTTCGGTTAATTGTCTAATATTACTATTAGCCCTTGTTCTAAAAATATTAGGCAATTTCCAAAACATGTGGTCTTTCCCACGCTGCCAATCATAACGGATCAATAAAGAATAAGAATAACGTTTCCAATAATGTAATTTCAACAAGAGATGGTAAAATTCGTCACCCGAGTAATTGACCCGGTGGCTCAGTGGTAAGAGCGCTGGCACGGAATGCAGAGGTCGTGGGTTCGATTCCCACCCGGGTGAGGAATTTTTTCAATTTCTTTATTAATAAAGAATAAGCTGCCATGAAATACAGATTACAGTACCTAATAGGCTACGTTTTTTTCTTTTTGATATTCTTTATCCTTACATCATATATCCTTATCATATTGGATAATCCTAAGAATATCCAAAATGACTACAGTTAAAATAAGTGCATTATAACACTTACTTATTAACCGAATCCAAAGATAAATGCATTTAAATGTACCTACTTAACTTACTTTTACAATTTACAACATTATAGTTTCGAAAGTAAAAGTGTAATTTTAATGCTAAAATGCTTTATTCTTATAATAATGGTGAAAATGTTGACGATATTACACGTAATTATATACTAAATAGAAAAGGTATTTTACTTTTTGGCTTTTAACGTATGACCAATATCTAATTTTAGGTTTGATCAACCGCGACCTTTAACTGCATACCTTAATTTTTAATTTTGAGTTAATGTTGGTAACAAGAGCTTCAATATTTTCACAGAACAAAATGAATACCGAAACAAAACACAATCGAAAAGAACGAGTGAACAAACGATGAACGGATCAATTCAAAATGAGAAGACCTAAAAATAGTTCTAGAATGCCAGTTCGAACCCTGCAAGAATGCTGAGCAGTTCCGAGAGGCTAGCACCACAGTCGCCGCCGGTACGGACGTCGCCGGTTAGGGCTTCTCAGAGCCCAGTGAGGGTCCCTCCGTCGCCTCTCAAGTCCTCCCTGTCAGCTACTGGGAAGCAACGGTCTCCTAAACGATGCCAGTTTGCTACACCATCTGAAAATGGTAAGTTTTTAGTATTTCATTTAGTGTAACGATTAATAACTTCAATAACATGCGATGAGTAGGAGTAAATAATTAGTCGTAGAGATAACAAGAATCAAGTATTTCAAACTAGAAATGTTGTAACCTAATCAAACTATTCGATTCAGTATTTCTGTTTGTCACCATTTTCTCTGCGTGTAACTTTGAAGCTATTGCTGCACGCTCGCTTTGCTCGCTCATATAGTGCATTGTTATTTTATGAGTGCCAATATAAACTAAAATATTTTGTCACGGGCGCAGTGCTAGGTGTATACTAAATTAGGTTAGGTAGGTAGGTTCTTACTACTCACCCATGTATTATAAATGCCTGGCATTGTTGCAATACGACGTGTATAATACAACATTATATCAACACAGCAACATGTATGTACAACATTTTGCTTTAATATTAAGATGTAAGATCGTGTTTCCGCGTAATAATTCGATTATGATAGCACTTGAGAACATTCAGTCCAATACACAAAGATCCAGTATCATTTCTCTATATTGTTACTACTTTGTGGAGCATTGATACACATTCTTCCTACAGACAAAGACAAATGCGGCACGTCCTGGCTCTGCCGTCGCGGCGCTGGTGCGGCCGAGGAGGAGGCCAAGCTGCCCGGGCCCAGCACACCGCTGCAGGCATGCGAGGAATCCGCTCCGCCACCCAGCAATTGTAGGAGACTGGTCATGTTGGGGTAAGTCTCGACACATATCACAAGTTCAATTTTCCGAACTTATACTTTTTCTCGAAGGTATATTAACACTAATTTACGATACCTAGGGCCATTTTTTCGATGGTCAGTTAGCTTATCTGACGGATACTGATACTGTTTCTCGGTAAAATTTGATCAAGATGATGACAGCATCAACTTTATCTTTCACATAGGCTATTGGACCATTGAAAAAATCGACCCATACTTATGTGACAAATCCATAGTAAATTGACAACTAACAGCCAATTTCAATGCGAGAGATCAAAGAGAATCTCGGATTATTTATTACTAATTAGAAATTTTGTATGAAAACAATAGAAGATTAAATCTGAGATATCCAAAAAATCTCTCAAGATCAGAAATTGGCTGTAAGTGGAAAGTAGAAAGTAAGCTACTGTTTCCTAGGATAGAGCACTTTACACATGTCGGAACCGTAAAGAGGCTGTCGTTTAGCTTTTGCACGATCGGTCTGTAACGGTACGTCTATCACAAGAAACTTTTGCTTTAGCTTAGAAACCAACAAAAGCTGTCGATTGTCAGTTAGCTTATCTGACGGATACTGATACTGTTTCTCGGTAAAATTTGATCAAGATGATGACAGCATCAACTTTATCTTTCACATAGGCTATTGGACCATTGAAAAAATCGACCCATACTTATGTGACAAATCCATAGTAAATTGACAACTAACAGCCAATTTCAATGCGAGAGATCAAAGAGAATCTCGGATTATTTATTACTAATTAGAAATTTTGTATGAAAACAATAGAAGATTAAATCTGAGATATCCAAAAAATCTCTCAAGATCAGAAATTGGCTGTAAGTGGAAAGTAGAAAGTAAGCTACTGTTTCCTAGGATAGAGCACTTTACACATGTCGGAACCGTAAAGAGGCTGTCGTTTAGCTTTTGCACGATCGGTCTGTAACGGTACGTCTATCACAAGAAACTTTTGCTTTAGCTTAGAAACCAACAAAAGCTGTCGATTGTCAGTGTTGTTGTAAAAAATATTCCAATATGACATTAAAATTAACATCCACATACAACACCAACACAGGCGAACTGGTGAAAAGTGGGTGTGTAATTTGCACACTTCTGCCAAACCCCTTTGGGGGATAATTAGCGTGACTATATTTATGTAGGTATGTATAATGGCATGGTTGTTTTTACCCAATTGGCGATGGTAGAAATGAAAGCTAGAAGCCACTTATACGCCACATTCATTCGCCTATATACCTAGGTTGTTCACGCGAGAGATCCAATAAATTGACAATAATGCATGGAACCAAAATTGGAAATTCCACGCCAAGCCCGCCGCAATTACACGCTGAATGTATCAATAAAGTTGGACTATCGATGGTCTGTTGTGCTATTAATGTGATTTCACAGTCATAATTTTTAATTTTCATATTTCTGTCCAGCCCCTTTTAGGACGTGCCTTTAGAAGCTGGGTAAAAAAGGTTTGGTAAGATTGTATAGTTAAAATTCATACTTTGATTTCATTGTCAGATTTTATGTATTCATTTAAATATAGGTAGGTTTGAAGTTGAGAAAAATCTAAAATCGAATTTATAATTTCAAGTAGGTAAAGCACTGTGTTGATTCTATTTATACTTGCATACCTACTTGCAATTTAACTAATGTAACTTGTCGATATAGCTCGTATTTCATCACATGTTAGAACTTGGGCAGGCCCTTATTCTGATAAAATTATCCAGTTGAGACTCAGCAGAATCGTTGAAGAAGCGCGGTGTAAGGTAAAGCTGTGCCCGCTGTGATCGCGAGCATGCTGAAAAGTGTCAATTTTAATAACTGTCGCTTCTACAATGGTCTATTACCAGGTTTCGACTGAACTTTAACAGAATTCGACGACAGGCCCGCTCTCATGTGCTCTGTTTGAGAAACTTGTGCACATGGTTCTAAAGGTAGGTATACCTATCGAGCTTGTCGAATGCACTTTGTGAATATACCTACTTTGCTAGCTACATTGTAGTGTTGCCAGCGTTTGATCGTTCACCCGCAAAATAGCTAGATGGACACGTTATAATCGAAATTGGGTTAGGTTAGGTTACGAGTGATATACACTTCGACAAACTATATACCTAGGTGATTCGAAAAGAAAATGATCGATTGCTAGAGAAAAAAACTTATGTCATGTTGATCATATTTTCTGTCTAGATTCCGTTTTCTGTACGGCACTCGTCCAAAGCAAACGAACCTTCAGCTAAAAAATCCGTACTCAGTTCCTTATAGCGAATTATTCGTAATACTGTCACGTTTTGGGGGCGAACAGTGATAAGTTATGTCTAGTTACCAGCAAAATTAAAGTACGAGGGATGGGTAAAAATGTGTAAAAAGGCAACTAATGGATTTCTTTTCTTTGATAAGGAATAGTAAACTTTATTTATTTAAATGCAAGTGTACCTAAGTTTAACGGAGTAGGTACCTACCTATGTACATTTATAGAGTTTAATGTGAGTCAAATGGTATTTTTAACCGACTTCAAAAAAAGGAGGAGGTTCTCAATTCGTCTGTATGTATAATATTTTTTTTTATGTACGAGTATGTTCACCGATATTTCCGTCAATTATAAACGGATTTCAAAAATTTTCCACCGACCAACGGCAACCACCGAAAATTGTATGCTCGTATGGTGCTTTTGTTCCGTAATCGTGTCTTACTCAGGTACGAGTATATGCTTCAGGGTGTCAACATCTAATGCTGCTGTGCTGATGATGAAGCTACAGAACTCCTTAACGGTTAGGAGTTGGGAGACAGTACAGCAATTAGTCGATAAAAACTATTTAGTAGTATGTAGGGCTGACGTGTTACTTGAATCAACATCTGATGCTGCTGTGCTGATGATGAAGCTACAGAACTCCTTAACGGTTAGGAGTTGGGAGACAGTACTGCAATTGGTCGAGGTCGAGGGTAAGAGTACGTACCCTATATACATCAAATAAAGTAAGTTTATGCCAAAAAAATGCTGTTTTTTTTAAAATTTAATTACTCGATCTGGCGAAATTTATAGTGTCTAGTGTTTATACTAGTTTTTTTATAGACAGATATTAATTATTTCTCGTGAAAAAATCTTGCTACGCGCGTCTATGTGCATTTATGCAAAAAAACGCAGTCTATTTACTCAACTTTGGACCCTAATATTTTGGAAACCAGACACTTCCCAGGTATGCTTCCATGGAGAAAAATGATCGTGATGATGAGGAGATTATGTAGTTTTCGGGAACGTTGACTACCAAAAATCACCATGTATAAACTAGCATCTATTTAAGTCCACAACGCATTAACACAACTAAAAATCGAGAAATAAACTGACTTTTAGATAAAAAATTTAACCGACTTCAAACTTTAACTAAAAAGCGATAAATAACGTAACTAATTTATCTACTTAATACATATTAAATGTCTCAAATTATTTAAATATTTACAACTTAATACCTAATACTTTAACAAAGTCATCTTTAACTATTTAAATATTTATAATTGTCACTTATTTTTTGGAGTCGGTGCCAGCCAAACAAAAAAATGTAATTAAGAAAACTGACCCACACTAAATAGTAAAACCAAGAATAGGAAATTGCATTACCGCTGCCTACTACACCGTATTGTATTTTGCCGTGTGTGTGGCTTTGCCAGCCGCGCGCGTCCATCAACACAACAGACTACGTTACCTAGGCTGGCACCGACTCCAAAAAATAAGTGATAATTATAAATATTTGTGCCGCGTGGTGCCGGCAGAGTAGAATTCGTACCACCCCATGTCTACCCGTGGGTATCGTACGAGGCGATTAAGGGTTTCCGGGAGGTGGACAGCAGCACCTCTCGTGTTGACAACATACTCCGAAATACAAACTGCGGTCACCAACCCGCCTGCCCAGCGTGGTGACTATGGGCAAATACCCCCCATGGCAGTCTTGTGGCGTGCCCTGGGGGAGGCCTACGTCCAGCAGTGGATTGCAATAGGCTGATGATGATGATAAATATTTAAATAGTTAAAGATGACTTTGTTAAAGTATTAGGTATTAAATTGTAAATATTTAAATTATTTGAGACATTTATTAAGTATCTATAGATAAATTAGTTACGTTATTTATCGCTTTTTAGTTAAAGTTTGAAGTCGGTTAAATTTTTTATCTAAAAGTCAGTTTATTCTATGTCTAATGTAAAACACATTTGATAAGGAATAGTAAACTTTATTTATTTAAATGCAAGTGTACCTAAGTTTAACGGAGTAGGTACCTACCTACCTATGTACATTTATAGAGTTTAATGTGAGTCAAATGGTATTTTCTATGTCTAATGTAAAAAAAAACATTTACCTAATTATTAAAAAAAATATGAAATTTATTAGTATATCGTTTTCATTCTTTTGATTATTTAAAAAATAGTCAATACTAAAATGTAATCTGCTAGCTAGGTTAAGATATAATCTTCTTACATTAGTTTTATTCATTTGGGGTCGGTCGGCGCAACTTCGGTTGATTTCTATATTTAGGTTCTTTATTATTTTTTTATTACATGTAATACCAATAGAGAAATGAATAAATTGAAGCAACGAAGAAGTCATATAGTAGAATATGGAGTGAATCTTACTGTAGGTACCTTTAGAGATTAGTGAAGTTAGAACACAAACTGGAGCTAGTTCTTCCAATTAGTAAACTGTCAATACTTCAGAGACGGACCAACAAACGTACAACATATTCGATTTCAATCTATGATACTCGTGCCTACGTTTTTAATTCATAATAAATTGGAGTTTTTCCGACGAGAGTGTATTTTCCATTAGTCAACTACTACGACTTTTTTTAGATATAGTTTGACACGCGCATCTTTGGGAGAATTTTCGCTTAGTCATAAAGTGCTGAAAATAATGACCAAACTCGGTAGCTTTTCTTTAATAGGTAAGCCTTTCATTTATACGCGAATAAGCAAATGATTTAACAGAATGGAACCAAAAATACTTTTTAATCGTAACCTTTAATTCACATCTTAAAAAATCAATATTTAATTATCGCATGACCAAATCTATCTAGTCATGATATGTTACCGAGCCTCGAGATCTATCTCAGTTTACCCTTAAGTGATCGTTTAGCGTTTTCGAGACAATGCTATCTAAAGACGCTTATCCCCTTTTAATTACGTAACTAAAGGTCACTTCATCTTTACCATAGCTAGGTGTATCTGGATACTCAGATACCCGGGTAACAAAGTAGAGATCTACTTTAAAGATTTCCTGACATCTTCAGCAAAGATTTTAGGTAATGCAATGCAAATTGCTGCCAACCGTTCAACTTCATCCCCGAACTTATCCTTTTTAAAGTTTTCGTTTCACTATTTCACAATATTTTTCATTTCCTGACTGGTTGGTTTGTTAGAATAACATCACCTATTTCTCAGCGACACGAAACATATTTTTGTCAATGATAACTAAATCAGCCTCGAAATAAGTAAAAATAAATTCAGATTTCTCAATCGAATCGATAGACAAGGCTTTATTTTGCGTGGTATACTCGTATACTTATAACGAAAATGTCTTATCGCTAAAGGAAAAAAAGCGTTTTAACCTACACACCTATTCAGAGTCATATAAAATGTACGAAGACTGTGTGACCATACGTGAGTGTACCCACTGGGGATTACTTCTATGCCTTGACAGATGACATCTTCAAATAAAATCTGCGGATGTCATGACATCAGGAAATGACTGTGCTGCACTTTAGAGTAAGGCCTTTGAAATACCAGTACCTTTTTGGCAGTGGGTAGGGTTTCGACCTTTCGAAGTATGATTTGATTGTGATTACGGATTTGGTTACTCAATAGAAACAGACATAGCTCGAAAATGGTAGATAACCTTTACAGTTTGATATATATTTGGTATATGCCCAAGCGGGTTTGACGTACCAATTTGTTACCATGCAAAAACTTAACTTTGGAGCAATTTCAGAGATAAGATAGTTAAGAGCCGATAGTCGCCTCTTAATTTCCATTTAACGAGAGCCGTTATCAACGTAATGGGATTCCGGCAAGTTTCATATCAATTTACACACGATAACTTTTATCTAAGGTTAAGTTCATAGCCCTCGATTATAGCGAAATATATACATAAATAACTAATATTACGGCTTTCCTGCAGTTGCGTAAAAACTAAGTTCTTAATAATAATTTAATTGCCTATAAATATGCTCCGAAAAGCTTTTTTTAAGATTTATATAGGTATATTTTTACAAATCTGATAGGTATTTGTCGATAAAAATAAAATATTTCTGTAGCTTAAAATATTTAGTTAAGTAAGTTCTTACTTGAAGTTTCTCTATGAAGTAAATAGTAGGTAGGTAATGTGCCGCCCACTCTTGTACCGGTTGGGAGCTCGATGCTCGAAGTTGTTGACGAGTATGTTTACCTGGGACAGACGGTCAAACTAGGTAGGTCCAACTTTGAGAAGGAGGTAAATCGGCGAATCCAACTCGGCTGGGCAGCGTTCGGGAAACTACGAAGCTTATTTGTGTCCAAGATACCCCAGTCCTTAAAGACGAACGTATTCAACCAGTGCGTGCTGCCGGTGATGACCTACGGTGCCGAGACGTGGTCTCTAACTATGTGCCTCATAAAGAAGCTCAGGATCGCACAGTGAGCGATGGAGAGAGCTATGCTTGGGATCTCCACCTACATAGATCACCGACATAGCTCAACGGTCCAGCAAGCAAGCGGCGTCGGTTGGATGCAGGTGGCTTCCGACCGGTCGGAGTGGAGGTTGTTGGGGGAGGCCTGTGTCCAACAGTGGACTTCTCAGGGCTGTAAATGATGATGATGAATAATACTAAACTAGCTAATAAAATACTAAGTAAAATTCTATACTATTGTATAGTATATACTCGTATATGTATATGGCTAGTGTATAGCTATCGGGATGAAAAATAACGTCGTCAATATGTAATTTAGAAAAGAGATGGTAAAATTCGTCATCCGAGTAATTGACCCGGCGGCTCAGTGGTGAGAGCGCTGGCACGCGGAATGCAGAGGTCGTGGGTTCGATTCCCACCCGGGTGAGGAATTTTTTCCATTTCTTTATTAATAATTTTATGCTATACTATGCGTTTATACTAATAGAATAAAAGGACTTATTATTCTATGTATACTAAGTAGGTACTTATAACAACTTATATCTTTGTTCTTGTCTCATGCTATAGTTACAGTCAAGTTATAACAATACATCCTAGTTTATAGTAAGTAATTCAGTAACTAATACTGTAACTATACCTAATAAGTTTTAAGTTATTATATAACTTTCGATGAATCTACAAGAGGTTCCGGAAATCTAAGTAAGCATGACTTTGGAGAAAGTTAGTTCCTAGAGGTTTCTAGTTAATTCTATATTGTACTGATATTGAACTAGAAGAGAGTTACGGAGATGGGAATTCGCATATTGAATTGTTTTGGGAAGAGAACGGTATTCGATACTAAAAAGATAGCCTGTACTGAGGCGAGGCTTTACTAGAATACATTGCTGCATATCCTTCCGTACATGTCGTAAAAGTCGACTAAGGAACTCTAGCATTCTCTTAGGCGCTAAGCTAGTAAATTGCTAGTCAGTAGTCACTGATAATTTACATCTGCCGTCAAGTACACATGCCTACTACATGACATAACCATTATCCAGGGTGTACCCAAGAAACTTAACCCAGCATTAAAGAATATCCTTGTTGCAGGTCAGCTCGCGTGGGGAAGACCTCCCTCGTCGCCAGATTCCTTGGCAATAAGTTCGAGGACAGCTACACTCCGACCATCGAGGATTTCCATCGGAAGCTGTACAGGATCCGAGGGGAGGTTTACCAGCTCGACCTTCTCGATACTTCTGGAAACCATCCCTTTCCGGCCATGAGGAGGCTGTCATTCCTAACAGGTAATTAAGACGACGAATTGGTAAAATTGGTGTTAGTTACGCCTATTTTTCTCAGCAATAACAAAACATCGTCTTCAGCCTATTGCAGTCCACTGCTGGATGTAGGCCTCTTCCGGGGCACGCCACAGGGCTACTGCCATAGGGGGGTTTTTGCCCAATAACTAAACATAGTAAAGTGATATTTAAAAATTGATTTCTTTATTATATTGTCTTACATTTAGCAGTTACGTCACCTTAATGTGATAGCTGATGATGATTACGCTCATTTTGAAGATATTACTTTAGCACTCTCTTTGGGCTAGCTTTTGATAAGGAAGATACCTCGTTTGGAGTACGGAGATAATAGCAATAATAGGTATCTGTAATCTGTAGTCCACGTGGACGAAGTCAAAGCGGCCACCAACCAGTTTATAACATAAGCATCGATCAACTTCTTTGTAAATGTAAATCAATCGGTTCGGGTAATTTTTTGCTGTTTGGATTTTGGCTTTACAAGGATTTGCCAATCCTTTGGTTATTTTTAGTTTTCCTAATGCTTTCAATATACTCGAGCGGTAGTTATAATAAACCAGCTAGGGCTTTCAGTGTATTACATGAACCATGAAAGAGAATACGCTGAATTTAGCGCCATCTAAATGCTAAATAGAACCTCTAGTCGAATGAATAGAGAATAGGCAATCGACTAAACCACATTCTGATTTTAATTGGCTACCATTTGTTCCGATACTCGACCCGGGGCGGATTGGAAATGTAGCTTCATTCATCAATCGTTATACTATATTTTCTATTTGTAACATTCGATTAATCGTAGTGACACAGCTAACAAAAAATATATCTCTTTTATATGAGGTGCAATAAAAATTATTGCAAAACTAGATATGGTAAGGTAATATTGTTTATAGAAAAGTATCACACATCAAAACACATTAGCCTATTGCAGTCCAAAGCTGGACGTAGGCCTCACCCAGGGCACGCCATAAAACTGCCATAAGGGGATTTGGCCATAGGAAAGTAAAGTTTAATTTAAAAATATAATGTTTGTAGCGCAGACAATACTCGGTACCGTCCTGAATATTTCAGGATTCCATGATTTCAGTGGGTACTTCGAGTTAATTCTCTGTAACCCGCAGCCTTTCGACCGGAAGGGCCATTTCACATTCCGCCCTCGGTCGGTGAACTACGACATTATTATGAATCGTATACATAGTTATAATAGCGAAGTAGTTTATCTCAAGCTTAATATATAGGTAAAAGTTATACACCTAATTCGATATCATATTTTATTTTCGTTATTTAGAAAGTTTACAGGTCTTGTAGGTTGATCTCCGTCAATTCTTAGATTTATTTCTGTAAGATCTAAGAATTAACGATTGTTTTAGCCAAACATTGCCTTTTTTAAAACAGTGTCTAACTAATGCAGTTTTGTAATAGCACCATACCTATGTGTCACTATCATTTACGAGTAGAACTTTTTAAGACATATTGAACAGGATAATTTTTCTGCTGAGTCCAAGACTTTTGGGGCTTTTAGATCCCTGATCAAATTAAATAGGCAAGACTTTGCTTTAACAGTGTGGTTTAAAGGTGCGCTGTTGAGGACAAAGTGACTGCTACCTACTTGTTTCTTTTTACGGTGTAATATATAAAATTAATTGGACATTAATACTCGTATCTAGTAAAATAAAATTTTATTATTAATCACGGTTTCTTAATTTCGGAATTTAAAATTTTATTGCTGCAGATGTTGCTTATATTGTTATAATTTTTTTTATTTCACAATGTTTTATTCAGTAGTTAAGTACGAAAATGTCCTGGGAGTGACCTATGTCCAGCAGTGGACTGCAATAGGCTGATGTCATGAGGAAAATGGGCTTTTCATTTTGTATTTTATGCAAGGCTATTTAATTCATGCATATATATTTTTATTTGATTTATTGGTACGTAATCCCATACTGGGTGTAAAAAGACAACGTTGTTCTTTTAATACCTCGTATTTTTTGTAACATCACAATCATTTTTTTCTATGGAAGCACCCCTGGTAAACCACGGGTTTCCAAGATATTAAGGTCCAAAGTTAATGATCGTAACCTTACAAAGAATACGAGGTATTAAAAAAACATCGTTATCTTTTTACACCATGTATATTGAAAATGTAGAGTATAATAGCTGATTTATTAAATTATGGTTAATTATAGATAGATGAGAGATTTTTTTTACAATAAATTACGCAAAATCTCCTGTTACCAAAATGCTGGTCTCTTTTTTGCGCAAAAAAATAGCATTGCCATACAACGTGGCAATGCTGCCATCATTCTGGGCGGGTGCCAAATACCAGGGTTACCCTCCCGGTAGACGGCAACTTTGTAAATATATTTATTTTCGATTAGTTTTTAGGTTTATTTAAGTTTGTATTGTAATATAATTATAACCTTATAAATGTAAACATCTTTAGTTATATTGATGAGAGATAATCTCAGTATGTATCTTTGTATTACAACGTTTGCATATTAGACGATAACCAAGTAAATAGCCATGTTAATTAATAGGTGATTTTACGATTAATCTTAGCTGACAATCTACACTGATAGCGAGCTGATACAATTGCGGAATTACATTGCATGTTGATTCTATTGGGGACTGGTTTGCCCGCATATTATGTGTCCAGCAAAAGCAATGCGATAGCGAACATTCTATCATCACTTATGTGATTCGTATACCTATGTAACATTTTTTTTCCTTTAAAAATTTTGAATGGTTTTCGCCTTATAATCATGGTTCGTGTATATTAATAGTAATATTTAACGCCTTTATCCCTTACGGGGTAGGTAGAGCACCAAGAGCAAACAGAACCACATGGTGCCACTTCTGACCAATTTTGAAGGTATAGTTGAGATGTACATGTTCGGTTAGTAGTGACAGATGGTCAGCCCATCGCCTACAAAACGCCAACCCTCTTGTCTCTCTACTGACTTATACAGTATGCCGAAGAGAAGCAACTGTAGAATTATACTTTTTTTTACTCCCAGAGCAGCATAGAAGAAACCGTCACTTACACCATGCATAAACAATAAAAATAAAAATTTATCCTGCCTGATCTGTTAATAATCTACCTGCATACCTGTCTACCTTTTATCATATGTTTAACTTTGTTTCATTAATTTCTAAAAGCATTTTCACCAACGTAGCTTTTGCGAATTAAATTTAGTCTAGGATAGCAGGTCGTTAATTAACACGGTCTGGTAGTTTTAGTTCGTTGCTTATTAATTTTACACAAACTCCGAAATGTTACCTATCCCAAGCGCCAAATCCTTGGCAATATGAGTTTCTAAAGCATTATTATTGCGCCAACCATTTAAATAATGGGATAAACATAGGAAGATGGTGATAAAACTTAGTGGAAGCGCCACCGGTACGGCAATGATAATATTTTTTAAGGGAAAGAACTGATTTACTTGAGGTAATAAATTGTAATAAATGTTTATTAATTACGTAACAAAAAATAATTACAGCACATATATTTTTGTTTAGTTTATTCCGAAGGAAAGGCAAGGAGAACTATGCCCACACAGCCATTGTCTTTAGTAAATGATTTCTGAATTTATGATGAATGATAATGATGATGATGAATGGAAACGTCAGAAAAATCCTTAAGAACGAATGCACATAAATAATAAAAAAAATGAGAAGACAAATTAAAAGCCAGAACCATTTCAGATGTTTTTAAAAGGCTTCTAGCATATACGATCAAAGAGGATGTATGAAGTACATGCTGGCGTTAACACTTGGACTCTAAAAAGATATAGTAAAGTCAAAAATTATACAAAAAAAAAATCCCCTTAACTTAATTTTCTGTATGTTCCCAGGTGACCTATTCGTTTTAGTCTTCGCAATGGACAGCCGGGAGTCATTTGAGGAGGTCATTCGACTCCGGGAGCAGATCCTGGAGACCAAAGCTAGTGCCACTAGTGGCGGTAGTCGTGGGAGGAGGCAGGTGCCTAGGGTACCCATGGCGATAGCTGGCAACAAGTGTGATAGGGACCTTAGGTATGTATTGTGTAAAAGCCCATGCTAGGCATATTACTCTGTGATGTCACTTAAGTACCTACACAACAGAGTATCTACGTATAACCCAAAAGACATTTTTTATTTATTAATAAGACTGATTCAGAATTTTATAGTGTAATTAGCTGTAACCCGCGGCTCCGCCCGCGTAGATGTCACTTATTGCGTGGAAAGGGTATGAAAAATAGATAGTAGCCGATTCTCAGACCTACTGAATTATAAATTTCATAAATATCGGTGAAGCCGTTTCGGAGGAGTATGTGGTCATCTCTTGATATAATTGACTATCTTTAACGAGCAGGCTAACCTATTTACTAATAACACCTAATAATAACCTGTCTACTAATAAAATCAAACAGACTGAAACCAAAACCTTTTTAGGACTGTACAAGCAGAAGAGGCATCAGCTTACTGCACAACACAAGATCCGTTCTGCGTGTTCGTCGAGACGTCTGCCAAAAAGAACTACAGGGTCGACGACCTGTTCTACGAGCTCTTCGTCGTGGCCAATCTGCCTTTGGAAATGGCACCGAACCACCACAAACGAGTCAGCACCGCTTTTGGAAGCCCCTGTACCTTACCTCCAACCAGCAGTCAGAGTAGCAGAAGCAAGAAGTGTACCTTATCCATTAAAAGAAGACTGTCAGATGCGTGCGGGGTTGTCGCTCCAAACGTGAGGAGGCCCAGCATTCGCACTGATCTGATGATTATGAGGACCAAAACCTGTGCCAAAGGGGACGGGGACAGTACTAGTGGCAGTCCGAAGTTGAACCTCAATAGACTAGTGCGGTCAAACCCTCAAACTGAGAAACGATCGTGTGTTATTCAGTGATATTTATTCGGGTATAGGTACTTACCATTTTTTTTGAGGTATTACGTTGGAATTCAAAGGCTCGAACAAGGGTTCGATGGTCACTTTGTGTTCTCGATGAGGGGTATTTTACAATAATTAAGGGGGTTTGGAGTTTGAATAAAAGACTATGAATACCAAAGATTTAGTAAAGATGAGACAGGTGCTATTAAAGTATTAATGGAGTGTTTTGAGCAGAATTTGCAGAGTGCCATTTCATACCTATATCATCCTATATTAATCTGCTGTTATTAATTTCATATTCTATCAATGTTTTCTATTGTTAATTTATAAATTATTGTGGATAAATCATTGAGTTTTTAAAAATGTCTTGTGAGCTTGATTGTATGGAATACGGAAAATATGCAGTTGTTGAACATTCGGTACCTACCTAATGTGTTTAGATATTAAATTAAAGTCAACAAAAATACAATACTAATGTCCTTTAACTTTGAAATAGACAAATAAATAACTCAACTTTTATAAGGTTTTAAATATTGTCCTTAGATAACATAATCATTGTTGAAATGGGACCAAAAATATTGGGATCGTGCTCATTTTTTTGTTGTTAAAGAAATAAGAGTTACAAAGGGGAAAAAATCTAGGTACGAGAATTTTCTTTGTTGCGGACTATCGAAGGGTCTAATTTGTCCAAGATATTGAAATATGCTTTTCCTTTTATATAAATAAGTTTTTGCTACATCAATATTATCCTGTCTATATCAACGTGTAAATATTTTTTGTATCTATCTATACCTACCCTTTCACATTTTCTTCTGTATCTTATACCTATAAATTATAATAATTAAATATCGTACTTAATAAACGTTTTAATACCTGGTTTTATTCAATACAAGGCTTACATCGAAATACTTATAATAAATACCGTGTTATTACAACTTTTTTACTAAACATAGTCTAACTGAGACAGACATTCCAAACATTTAGCCGTCAACGGAGATCTAGTTAATTACTACTGTTTTCTAAGAGTGTTTGACGTAAAACTCAGTTTTGTAATGACTAACTGTATGGCAAACACAGACACATTAGATATTATAATATGACATTGCACGAGACAAATAAAATCTGATCAAAACTTCATTGCAATTCGAGCTCACAAAATCGCGGTATGCTGGTAGTAAACCGTAAGCATGACTCCATCACTATCCATCAAGCTTGCATTATGACCTCATTTGGCTGCCCTGCGAGCTAACTGCCCTGTAATTGGAGCCATAACAACCTCATCACGTATGTTGATGGCACTGTAATGGAAATGTGCTTTGGGCTCAGTGCGCTGATGTTTCGAAATGTTTGGCGGCCGCCATTTTGAAATTCTGAAAAGTGCGAGTGCAATTTATGCGCGAAAAAGTTAGTTAAAGAGCTCTACAGGATTACACCTATCTACGAAGATTTTTTATTTTTTGGATATATGCTCTTTGGCACACTGAGCCTAAACGGCTTGTTGCTCTTTAGCTTGAGAGGTGTCATTATATTTGTCTCGTGAGAGTGAGACTGGGTCAAAACTTTTACGCAGTCGGGTATTTTTCTTTAAATAAATGAGGTTATTGCCATTTGTAGTATGTACAACAAAGCTGCGTTCGTCATCGTTCAGTACAACAAAACGCGACATTAGGTATAATGCGGTATAAGGCTGGAGCGTTAAAACGCCCTACCGCGCTTTATATACACTCTCCGTTCGACCAGGCGAAATTTTATGATAACTAAGATACCTACTCGTAGTTCACTAGTCTGAAAACTTTTTAAAAGATTAATTGTTAATTAGGTACATACTATGTTCTTTGTTTTAGTACAATAATATACCTACTTATACAACTTTGTGCCATATAAATATCTATTGGTCGAATGTAGCTAAAAAATCCTGCAACATGCAAAAAATTCAGTCTAATTTATTCACAAAGTGGAATCCTGTGTAAATCCCAATGACAGTATAAAATATTGAATAATATCTAGATTTTCAGGAAAATTTGTCTGGAAAATACATGATAGGTGAATTTTGAAATGAATATTTAACGAATCCACACATAAGCCTACGTATATGTATAGTTAGATCATGATTCGTATACCAACTACATCTCCTTCCGTATATGTCATACGAGTAGACCAAGGAAATCAGCGATTCTCGCAGGCGAGAAGCTAGCAACTTGTCACTGATCATGTACCTTCATTTGTTCCCGCTACTATGTTAAACGTGCCTGTGGAATCTCTTTTATGGTCCTACAGTTCTGGCTACCACATTTCGGGACACAGCCGCCTCTGTCTATGATAAATCGTTCCTCTATAATAGGTAGGCACGTGTGTTGTATTTTAAGAATAGGTAGGTGGCGCTGCCATCCAATTCACTAACGGCCAATTTCAGTACTAAAGAACATAAAGAATCTCGTTTTTTTAAAATTCCAAATTTGAAATTTTGTATGAAAACAATTGAACATTTAATTTCAAGTATGCAAAAAATCTCCCAAGATCGGTTAATGAAATTGGCTGTAAGTGAAGCTGAAAAAGGACAATTGGTGATATCAACATACATATACCTACAAACGGCTGTTTTCCCGAAATAGGGTAGCCACATCATTAAGGAGATCTCACAGCCACTTTAGCATAAAGGGGATTGATGTAAATGATCAGCGATAAGTGGCTAGCTTATCGCCTGAGACAATGCCTGAGTTCCTTAGTTAGTAACATACAGCGCAGCTAAAACTCCTTGAAGCGGAAATACTTTAGTTTACGAAGAGAATATTGGATTCCTCTAACATTTTAAACAAAACCATATTTCATGTCAAGCCAATTAAAAAACTTTAGACAACACTTTGCACCGATGTTATACTAGATTAAGTTAATTTGCGAAAGGCTCAGTAGTTTCAGCAAACTCCCACACGGGCGGGAATACTTAATCAACCAGAAGTACTTTGAGATTTATTATTGAAATCTCTAATAAATCAATTTGTGTCTGAGCTATGAAGATTATGTCACTAATCCGATTTATGTGGGATTTTGATTTCATAATTTTTGGGTAGGCTTTATAAATTTTAATGTAGGTAAATGTATTAGACGTCATTGTGGTGTGGATTTTTTTTTATTTCTGTTGCTTATTTTTGTAATTTTATCACTTTATCTTACAAGATCATCTATCTGCTCTTACCCGACTGCGCCAGAATGGGGATTATTCGAAAGTCATAAATATTAAAAATGTTATAAAAATTTCTAGCCCCCCCTTATATAAAAATACACATGTTTAACTGGTTCGCAAGTATCCAATCTCATGGTAGAGAAAGGTCTGTAGCATATTGTTCGCCTTAGTATAAAATTGGCAGGTTCAATATAAAGTTTCATCATCATTCATCATCTCACATATGTAAGGTATTTAATTTATAATTAAACTTATTGGTAACACACTGACGAAGTTTTGAGCAAAGTTCTTGGACTTAGTAATACGTCTAATTTAACTATAGGACTCTAAGCAACTTGAAAATATAGATGATTTCACAGTACGATGAGGAATCACGACAACACCAAAATATCACAAAAAGGTTGAAGTATATAAATAAAAATAAATTATACATTGTGTTTCGTTATAATGAAGTGTTGTGTTTTAATGTCAATACGCTATCAGTTTGTAAAGAACGTCCGTTAGTCCACTCATACTCTAATTTTACTCAGACTTTTTCTTGCAAACTGTTAATAATAAGCTGTTGGTTGTCGACAGAGCTGTAATAAATTAATAAATAAAGTTGTTCGTTGATATTACACGTTTAGGATATAGGTACATTTATAAGTTAGATAGTATGAAATTTATTGTGCATTGATCCTAGATTTAATATTCAAAGAAATTTTATTCCATTCGCATTGGTAAAGGTTTAACATTTTCACGTTATTTCACGCCTTTCGTTAAATAATCCTGCATTTAAGTTCAGTTCGTATTTTCATGAAATGTGAGAGCTTCGTTTTCCGAGTTTCAGGATTTACTAACAAGTTCTGAAATATACCTGCTAATGCCATTGTTATTGTTTAAAATTAAAATGTACGGTAATAATTATTCCCATTACTGGTATCAGATTTATAGAATTTGTTTAAAGACGGAATATAAATCAGGTTCACTAGGTATTCCGAAAATAAAATCTCTTATTATTTCTACCAATATGTCATTAATGCACTGTTTTTACAATGAAGATATAAGTAGATATGCTATTGTACATTTCTCCTCTATTGTTAATTAGTTACTATGTACATACATACATATAATCACGCCTTTATCCCTTACGGGGTAGGCAGAGCATCAAGGGCCGATAGAACCACATGGTGCCGCTTCTGACCAGTTACTATGTATTAGTTAAAATTCAAAATAGCTGTAGTTTGACTGTTGCGTTCAACCGCTTTCTAGTATAAAGACTACAACATACAATTTTAATAAAAATGCTTTCCACTCACACAGCGAAATCTTTCCATTTACCAGTGTGTAAACTTACGGTATATTTTTCACCCATTTTTCCATTATAAACTACCTATCTATTATATACTAAAATAAAATCCTACCTAGGTTCTACAATTTCATGAGCTTGCATGTAAGTACACATAAACGATAGGTCCAAAGAGCATTTACCCTGTCTTAGCATAGTACAACGTACTGCTCAATTAACAGTGCACGGTAAACAATTGTCCTGCTTCATTTACATAGACTTCAGTTAATTAAGACACCTGGAAGGCTGGAAAATTTCCCTTAGTAGGATTATTTCCTAACAATTAAAGTTGCAATGGTTGAAGAAAATAATAGTTATAAATAAATAAATATAAGGGATTCAGCTTTGTTTGCCGAGATTTGGATAGTGTGTAGCTATCGGGATGAAAAATAACGTTGCCAATATGTAATTTAGAAGAGAGATGGTAAAATTCGTCATCCGAGTAATTGACCCGGTGGCTCAGTGGTGAGAGCGCTGGCACGCGGAATGCAGAGGTCGTGGGTTCGATTCCCACCCGGGTGAGGAATTTTTTCCATTTCTTTATTAATAATTTTTGAAAATAATACTCGAAATTTTTCGTTAAAGAGATGTAGAAGCTGGGTTCCGCCGCCACCAGACCCCGCAAATATTTATTCGCGGATCGCCAAAAACTCGCAGCATAGCAACGAATGTTTTTGCAGAGCCGTTACAGAGATATTTTGGAAGATCAAAAGAGGGTTTTGTCGAACTAAAGATAAGGTCGATCTTTCTGCTAATAAATTCCAGTTCTGTTTTCTAACTTTCGCAGTTGTAAAATTAGTAAGACTAGCTGTTATGTTTTAGTAATTATAAAATAAGTAAGCTTTCTTTCAAGAATTATGTTAGTTAAATTATACTGCTGCTGTTTAATATATGCTTCTCTGAAGATAGCTATAAATTAATTTCTGAAAAGACTACAGACAAGATTACGTGTAATTTCCACATTTTTAAACTAAATAACAAAGGTACGAGTAGGTAAGGACAAACTTTTACAGTCAAAATAGTACTACGTCAATAATTTATAGCTTGACTGATGTTTTTAACTAAGAGTTAACTTAACAATATGTCCTATAGACAATAAATAACGGATAAAACATAATAAAATACTCAAAAAAATTTAAAACA
Organism: Carposina sasakii; assembly: GCA_014607495.2. NCBI lineage: Eukaryota > Metazoa > Arthropoda > Insecta > Lepidoptera > Carposinidae > Carposina > Carposina sasakii. The sequence continues at coordinate 11,278,877 of CP053155.1, forward strand.
AAACAATTTTGTGCGTGTTTCAATTTTTGTGATTCCATTCACCCCGCTCTTAACCAAACTCTTTATTAGTAATTAAGCTAAACACCAACCCGAAACTACCCCTAATGTGTTGACATGTAATTACAGACGTGCCCAGATTAACCCTCGCCCCTAGGTTTAGGGGTTTAGCCCCACTTCCCGGTTTTATTATTGCTACCCTTTTTAAATTAGGTTTCACGTCGAGGAGTTAGGGCTTAAATGTTCTCGTGAATCTAAATGACCTGATTAATAAACATTTTATTAAATTGTGTTAAACAAGTTGATTATTAAATAGTTCATTAAGTCTTGTTATTGAAGAAGTATTGTTTTAGACCTATAGAGATCATAATATAATTCATTCGAAAAGGGAAAATTCTATGGATAAAAACATTTTTATCGACACAGCTGTGTTCTCAATGGCAGCCAGAACTGCAAGATCATAAGGGAGATCTTACAGCCACGTTTAGCATAGGACAGGTGTCAACTTATCGCCTGAGAAAAAATGTCACTCTCCTGTGCTAAAAAGCTGTATTACACTTATTATACCTACGACCTACCATAAAATGAAGATTACTATTGTCCCATGATACTAGAATAAAATTCAATTTCGTTTTCTATGAGTAACTTATATAACAACATAGAAGAAAATAGATTAAACTATTCTATTTCTGAGTGACTGACAGACAACGCACAGAGCTTAGAGACTAAAGAGCGTAGGATGCTAAAATTTGGCACGTTTGTTCCTATGGGACCAGAGGGATTTTCCAAAATTCGAAATGCGAAAAACGGTAATCCAAATGTTTTCGAAGGTCGAAATCGTGGGCGGAAAATCCAGATAAATTTAATATTGTATCTATGTTGGTAACTTACATAGTTTTAAGAATAAAACGGCTTCCTACAAATATACGATATTTAAATAGCTTTATCTCGAAACGTCTCTCCGAGGAATCCAATTCCAAAGCTTTTAACATATAACTTTGTTTGCGAATGGAAGGCAATAGATCTAACCTGTTTATGCCAGGCCACTCAGGAATCTAAGAAAAACGTATTTGGTAATACCCATACAAGGAATATTTAGGGATGTATTTATTATTATTTATTAAGGGTTACTAACCAGGTGTCCGTTTGGGCGCGCGACCAATTTAGTGGTGTGACCAACCCAGACGTTTGTCTTGTAATGCTGTATGGTGTCTGTATGTATAGTACGTCCGTGGTGTCTTTATGGTATCTATTTTGATAGCTTACGGAGACCACAGTCGCGTGACTGGTCACGACGCCAAATATAACCCTTACGGTGCTCACTAATAAACCATGCGTTAAGCTACACCTCCTTCAAATAATATGGAATATCTGTCAACAGTGTACGTACATGTCTTGTTTTATTTTTAAGGCCCGTGGTCAGCCCTACTTGCACTAAATGCATAATCGTAGAATAGATTTAATCCGCGAATTAATACTAGAAATAGAAGGCACTGTAGTAGTCCGAAATACCTACATCCATACAATTATCCCAAAAAGGTATAGCAGAAATGTAAACAGCCATCCAATACTAAAGTGGTAAGTATGAGCCTACTGTCGCTTTTCACCATTAACAAATCATAAATATGCAGGCTATTTAACGTCCAAGCTATGGAATGACCGGTAAAGCTTCGTGTGCACAGCGTCCTAGTTCTTATGTATCACGCCATGAATAGAAGATTAACCACACTGTATGCATGTCCAGCCCAACTAGATTGTATGTTAGCGGCCGCCCTGCACTTTATTATTAGCCTTTTGAGTGTTATTTTGAGGTATAACTTATACCTGCATGTGTTTGGACGTTTTTTAGTCTTCCACGAAAAAAAATATGATACAAAAATGTAACAATGTACCTATTTATTTCTTAAAGAGCACATTGATTCGAATTCTACACTAGATGAACCTGTATCGTAGGATACACATAATTATGCTGTATGGGTTCTAGCCTACACTAAAACATTGGTTAAAAACACAAAAGAAAAGATTCGTTAGTGACTGCATTGAGGACTAGCAAATAAGCTTCGATCAACAAACTTTTAATTATAATATTATAATATAATTTTAATATTAGTAAGATGGAATCCTCTATTTCACTAACCAACTAAAGGTTTAAAGAGAATTACAGGATAACAACGTACTTATAGGATCTATTGAAAAGCAAATTCTACAATTTGACGGCGTCATGCACAAACTGTATGATCGGGAAATGAGGTAACTTTTAACTACCATATTCAAGCTCCCATAAAAGTGGACATGGACGCAAAATTGCTAATTTTGATGGTAATTACCTACGTTTCTCGACAGTGTTGCTAACATCACTTAGGTACGTTTAGCGTTTCCCGCGGCTACGCCTGCGTGGACTTTGGAAAACTATCAATTAAAAGTATTTTAAAATATTACCTAGATACATAAACATGGCTACATATACACACGGCTATGTTTTCAAAATTTAGTAGCTAGAACTACAGGATCACGAAAGAGATTCCACAGCAACATTTAGCATATTAAGCTTGCTCAGGTAGGTATACGTATTAACTGTATGTATGTATTATTATGTATAAGTATGTATTAAGCTGGCACGGTTTGCAGTGGTCGTGGGTTCGATTCCCACTCGGGTGAAGAATTTTTTCCATTTTCTTTATTAATAATTTTATAATACGTATTAAACTTAACTTAGAACCTTCTCAGACAATTTATTATTAAAACTCTTTCGTCCCACTTAATGTAAGTGATTTATTACAGACCTGACTTGCCCTGAATATACGCTGTACTTCGGACAAGATAATAGCTATTCAAATATCGCCGTTCATCTGTACAAAACCTTAGCTACGTATACTTTATCAACCCCTTTTCACTGCTGTCCTATAAAATGATACGTCGTCCGTCCAACCTATGAAAGAAGTACGGAAAGGAGATGGTCTAACAACGTTTGATCATTTACAGGGTGTTTGTAACAGCCAGGCAAATATTGATATGGTGACTTCAGACCACGACTCTGAGATAAAAACCAATGAAAATTTTCGCATGAAAATTCCAAAACTTTCCGTTATTTTTTTTCATTTATTCAGGAAAAAAATAGTCTGGTTCATTTAGGTGGCCTAAAATAATGACTTAAAAACAAAATTTTAACCTATGGATGCTTTTTTAAAAAATTTGCTCTCAAAAAAGTTCAATTAACTAATCAAACCCTTAGTAGTCACAAGTGATCCAAAAAATAGCAATGTGTCACACAATAACCAATAAGCCCATTTATCTAGTCACAGGATCGCTCAATATAATTGGCGCGGAAAGCAAACATTGCGTATAATCAAATCAAAACTTAATTTCCTTCGTATAACTCAAAACAATGGTACTTGTTTCTCTCAGTATTTATCTCAGTATTTGCCTGGCTGTCACACACATCCTGTATACATTATAATATTGTTCTCTGAAATAGAATAGCCAGACATGATTAGGTAAGAATGTAAAACATCAGTAACAGTTGCTATCTCATGGCCTGACAAAACGTCTTTAGTCTTCTTCTTCTTTAGTCGACTCTCAGATAATGTACTCTTTATCTAGTAAAGCTCTGCATTAGCAGAAGACGCTAAATGACAACGATTACCTTTCAACGGAACGTTTTTGTTATGATTTATTTTTGGTAAATAAGTACGTTCAACAATAGGGCGTTTTCCTGTGGTTTACAATAAGGTTTACATTGGGCTACAGCATCTCCTCTACATCCTTCCTTTATGCTCCAACCCCAAATTCCTCATATCTAAATAATTCCCTTCCATTTCCAGTATCATTAAGCAAATAGAATATATGAAGCGTGTCCAGCTGTATTCATACAAACAGGCAGCGCTTTACAGCGGCGTAATGAGAAAACTTTGAAGAACATCGTCGCTGTTTAGTATGAATGAGTTTGTTTTAATTACAGAGCTTCATAATTATATAGGCCGCTTCAGTTAGAATTTATACGTGATTATACGCTTTGGCGGCGTTAGATAATGTCTAGTTTACCTCCATACGTACCTATAGTCAAGCCAATTGTCGTGAAAAGTGTGTAAATAACAAACCCACTTTTTACACAGTCAGCCTTTTTGAGGTCCCACGTGTAAGGAGTGAGCCTACCGCTATTATATAGGATGTGAGTCAGGCAAGTACAGAAATGACACAATTTTATATGAGCAATGCAAAAATTGTTGTAGTTAAATTAATACGCTAAAATTATGGTATTGTTTAAATGTTCGTATACTACATACACGACACGATTACGGGTAGGGTGAATTTAGTACCCAAGCTTTCTGTTATTTCGCAGAAGGGAAAATAGGCCTGGAGTAAATTACAGCGGTGAGCTCTACACCAAGCGGTGGAGAACATAGGATCTCTTAAGTCAAGCTTTCTTTCATGGGTAACATAACGAACGTAACCTAGGTTTATACACGGCTAATTTTAATACTAGAGATCATAAAGAGTGTAGACACAAACTTAATTTGCCTAGACAATTGAAACAAATTATTTTTGTAATTGCCAAAGGCACTTAACCCATAATTGTGAAAGTGTTGTTAATTGGTCAGATCGCGTGTTCATGTTAGCTTCAGATATAATCGCACTCATCATATATTTATATACGTATACAGTAAATATGACACAGGATATAGTTCTAACAGAATAAAATATTGTAAGTAAATAAGTTTTAAAGATTTTATTACGTTTTATAAAGGTAAAATATGCAAATTAATACAAATTGCTTGTAGTGTTCACTCCAAATATAAAATTATGTATGAAAACAATTGAAGAATAAGTAAATCTTACACATGCAAAAATCCCTCAAGGTGGGTTATTGAAGTTGGCTATTAATTTATCCAATGTAGGGCGTAATACAAAACCATTAAAAACAATAAAAATTCAATACAATGTCATTTAGTAGAGTGTAATAAAAGCATAAAATATATTCAAAAATCTGTTTGGAAGTGATGTATCGGTCACCATAAATCCTATAAAAGACCATGGACAAATAACTATTCAAACAAAAGAGTAACCTGTTTGAGGCCGGCTTTTAGCAGGCTATGTCATATTATGTTTCAAAGGTTTAAAAAAACCTGAGCTATCTATGTGCTACCAGAGAATTGCAACCATGATGTTAGCAGTAAAAAATCGGCCAAGAACGAGTAAGGAGGGTTCCGTCATCATCATTGTCAAGAGAGAAAGCAAGCCTTGAAAGTCCACTGCTGAACATAGGCCTCCCACAACAACCTCCATTCCGACCGGTCTGAAGCAGCCTGTGTCCAACCGACGCCCGCGACTTTAGCCAGCTCGTCCGTCAATCTCGCGGGTGCCTTCCCATTTTCCAATACATGGTATTCACTCTAGATTTTCGGCTCTATCGGCCATAAGTCCTTTGAGGGTTCCGTACAATGTCAATATTTCTTATAGGTTTTCCTGTAATCTACAAGTAACAATACACACATTCACACGGCTGTGTTCCCAGTATGGGGTAGCCAGAACTGCAGTATTTCGATATATCTGTAGGACTCTTATTTTCAAATATTATTTATTTACTATACACATCTGTGTCTGGGTCACAGGATTACCCTAACCTTCCAAGTTTCATTTGAATTTGGTCCAGTAGATTCGGACCAGTTTTTATTTCATTTCTGGAAGTTATTACGTGAGGTTGTTATAAACGACTCTCTAAACCTTTTTTGTTGAATTTTCGACCCTTCTCATCGTTCCCGGCTAGAACCTCGGAGGAAGGCTTTTGTCCTCTCAACCGAATTCTGTGACCATTCATATGTACCTTTGTAATATTTAAATCGGTACAAATTCAAAGGTCTTTTACACACGTATGGGTCAATATATAATATATTATACTATAAGATATATAATATACTAGTGGACGCCCGCGACTCCGTCCGCGTGGACTACAAAAAAAAAACAAAATATCGAAATTATCCGGGATAAAAACATTTTCCCGGGATAAAAAGTAGCCTATATGTTAAGTGGGACCTGTCACAATATATTCCTGAAAACTGCATCGAAATCGGTTCAGCCGTTTCTGAGATTAGCGTGCACAAACGCACAGACAAACCGATAAACAGACAAATAGACAAAAATTCCAAAAATCATTGTTTTGGGTACTATTGCGTTGATAAAGGTATTCTATAATATTTTTTCTTATATTTCTTATATGTTTTGATTTATACGAGTACGACAGTGTTATAACTTGCAGGAAATTAATTTTTGATTTGGTTAATGGTTTGCTTTCGCGCCAATTGTATTGGGTGATCCTGTGACTAGTTAAATGGGCTTATTGGTTATTGTGTGATACATTGCTGTTTTTTGGATCATTTGTGACTCTCCTTAGGGTTGATCAGTAAATTTAGCTTTTTTGAGAGCAACTTTTTTTTTTAAATTATCCATTGGTTAAAATTTAGTTTTTAAGTAATTATTTAAGGCCTACTTAAACGAACCACATTATTTTTTTCCAGAAAAATTAAAAATAAGTCGGAAAATTTTGGGATTTTCCTGCGAAAATTTTCACTGGTTTTCATCTCAGAATCATGGTCTGAAGTCACCATATCAATATTTGCCTAGCTATCACAAACACCCTGTATATTAATATTATTAATCTTACTACCAAGAAACATATCTAAAATTATTATTTTCTAATAAAATGATTATTTCAAGTGACAAACAACTATAATACTTACATATGAGCAACATAACTAAAAACATATCGGTATCTTATTGAAAAAAAAACCGTCTAACTTCACACACGACTGAGTTTTTTAAACGGGTCAAACGAAACATCCGGCCAATAGTTACGAATAAGAACGTCTGTCTATTGGAGTGTAAAGTCGGAAGTCAGTGAGCGATTCGTGACTGTCACTGAGCAATAATCCACTGGATATGGCTATTTTGTCGGCCGCCTGGTGACCCTGCCTGCGACACGCCAATAATGACAACACTCATAATATTATACGGAATATCGATGTTTGTTTCCGAATTATATATATTTATAGCGGTGGTAGCCCAGTGGTTAAGACGTGCACCTTCCAAGCGGGAGGCGTAAGTTCAATTCGGCTTTCCGTCCCATCGGACTATGAGAGTAACGGAATAAAGACTGCATCTGTGTTTGAGCACACACTTGTGCACTATAATATCTCCTGCGTACCTGGCCAATCTCCGTAGAGATTGGTCGCCTTGGCCGAAATACGGTCGGAGATCATCTTCATTTATATTTATGAGCACTATCCTACTAATCTTTTACGGCTGTGTTCCCGAAATGAGGTAGCCAGAACTGCAGGATCATGAAGAAGATCCCACAGCCACGTTTAGCATATCGGGGACAGATGTAAATGATCAGTGACAAGGTTCCTAGCTTATCGCTTGAGAGGTCCGAGTTCTTTAGTCGACTCTTACGACATGCACGGAAGGAGATGCAGCTGATGTATTTTAGTGAAGTCCCGTATCAGCTCAGCTCTTTATATGTAACAATTTCAGCATAGGTCCCAAAGTAAAAGTTGTTGATTTTGTAAAAAACATAAAACATCTGATTCCATCTATTCTTCACAGTCAACACCGAGGGCAGGGACCTTCACTTTCAGATCGCGTTCGAGTCGAGTTCCTATCGAGTTCGCTCATTAACCTTCTTTGCTGTGTCGCTGACGAGTTGTATTCGGGTTGAGGACTTGAAATACTTATCCCCGAAATAAAGAAGCTCTCAAGGTATTTTTAATTGAAGAAAGACCACTTGACCTGCCGCGTTTCGCAGCGGTCGAGCATCAATCAATAACGGCCAAATGCTAGAACTAGATATCGAGTTCAAATCCGCGGATTCTAGAATAGATCTTTAATTATTTGAATTCTAAGCTTACAATTTTATTATCCGTGTGCGTGTTTTGTTGATATTAAAAACTAATTCTTAGGTTTTTTGGAGAACAATATGACATTTTCTTTTACGCCTCTAGCTCCGCTATGCTAAACGTTCGATCTTCGAGAAAGCTGTAGGATTTATTTGAGATGCTTCTATTCTAGCTACTCTACACTAGGGTTGCCAACTGTCCTGTTTTCCCTGGACATGTCCTGCTTTTTGGGGTCTCCTGGGCTGTCCTGGATAGTTTTTAAGCATCGTCCTGAGGTTTAGAGTCCTGACACATTCGCTATCGGCAGATATTCTAACGGTGCTGACATCAGGTCAACGCCTAGGTATTGCGACAACGCAAATAAGAGTCAGCGGCACCGCTAGAAAGACGCAAATACGTAGTCGCCGGCACTGAATGTGTTAAAGACATATGTTTTGAAATTCGCACGCCACGCCCATGTATAGTCCTGGCTTTTAATCAAAATGTCCTGGTATTTCTTCTTCAAATCCTGGTTTTCAAAATTTTGAGATGGCAACCCTACTCTACACAGACGCATGTAGGTACCACGAATGTAACTTTTAAAGGACAAATTTCTGAATACCTACATTATTAACAGTAACAGCCAGTCGATCCCACCCCTAAAATGTATGTTTTTCATATTACTTATTTTAATGTCTATTGGGATTATCCTAATTTATTCAGGGACAAACAGTTTTAATTTAATTACACTAACGTTGGATTTAAGTTCAATTTACATTTGTCGTGTACCTAAGCTATATAATAATAATTATATAATAATAAATTTTATTCACCAACTAGTTGTTCACCAATATTATTCACCAATTGTTCCTACTTACAGACATATTAAAAATTATTTTAGTGAGAGGTCTACAGATTTAGGATGTCCTTCTGTGTCTATACTAGGCTAACCTGTGTTATAGACAACAGAGATTTTTCCTTTACTTATCTAATAATTTGCTATCTTACCTTAGTTACCATTTAAAATAATAGGAAAAAACTAGAAAATAAATGAAACAGTTAAAATCATAGGAAAAGCTAAGAGAATAAATAGATACAATTTCAGTGTACCTATATAATATGAATAACAGTAAGAGTAAAGAAAAGTGGAAAGTGGGTATTTTAGCGCAAACATAGCTCCATCCCACTCCAGAGCAAAAGTGAAGCATTGCTTACGCTAGAATATCCAATAATACCTCCGTTTCAAGGTAGTTCATCCCCATAAGCCAATTTTTTGTTAATTCTTTACATGACTTTTTACAGATTGAAAAAATTTACAAGTCTCTATTCGCCTTACTGTAAAGATGTGATCCCTGGTAACAGGTAGCAAGTTAGGCGATAATCCGTACAACAGCGCTCCACCGCCGAATAATTTGGTGATTTTTTAATGAGCTTTTACCTAAAGTCATATTTTGTTACTAAAATTCAAAATTGTATTCCTCAATGATGTATGCATTTATTTAAACATACATACATATACACACGGCTGCGTTCCCGATATGGGGTAGCCAGAACTGCTGGGCTGTAAAGGAGACCTCAAAGCCACGATTAGCATAGCGAGGACAGATATAAATAATCAGTGACAAGTTTCTAGTTTGATAGAATGCCCGAGTTCCAGCTGAAGGAAGCATCCAGAAGGAGATGCAGCTGACGTATTCTAGTAAAGTCTTTACAGTAGATGCAATTGTGTAGAGTAATATAGACTGTCTCAGACCAACTAACTACATAGTTACTTCTGTTTACTGTAAAATCACAAATAGAAATAAGATCATTTTCCAAGAGGAGTCTCTTTCCCGGGAATTTCGCTTAGATTTCGATTTGGTACTTTGTATTTACATACGAGACATATACTTAAATTGACAATTTCTGTTGATGTTTGCAGAACCTAGTGAATATAGAACATGACTACGCTTACCTAAACTTTTTTAAATAAAGTTATGAAGACAAATTCGACGACATGATTGTTTGTGTGTCTTAAATAGGTATCCTTTACTAGCTGTTGCTCCCGATTTCGACCGCATAGACCACAGAAGTAGCCTATCTCCTTCTCCGTACTCTTAACTATATTTATAGGTATGTAGAATTTCAAGAAGAGTAAATAAAACAAAAAGAGTAAGTAAATGTTAAGTAAATAAATCGTGAAAGGTAACAAACAAACTGATTTTCGAATTCATAATAATAGTTAGGTTATGTTAAAGCTGTTGTACTCCGAAAATTCGAATACTGAATATTCCTGGGAATAACCCCAAAAAAATAGGTGAGTGGCAGTCACTAACAAAGTCAAAATTATATGGCGAATAATCGCGAGATGAAAGCCGTGAACTGGGTCGACGATACTTACACGAGTTTCTCTCGAGTATTTTTAGCGCATTCGTGAAATAATGAGATGCTTATAATACTTAACAGGGGGCGCGCGACTCCGCGTGTCAACAATGTACCTAAACAAAACCTTATTTCATTAGGATATTTTACTTAAATTAGATCCAAGAACCTCATAGTTTGTGAGAATGTGAATAGGTATGTTTGGATATTTGTGGATACTCTTACATGAAACTACCAAACAAAAATAAAGAAAACTTTTCTCAATAGGTTTTGATCTAAGATGGGTTATATTGCGTTGATAAAGGTCTCCTATAATATTTTTTCTCATATATCTTCCATGTACAGCCAGCGATCCGTTACATTTTTATTATATGTATAGATTATTGATGACATGATGATATGATTGACAACGTCTCTCTTTAGTTAACTCGACATGCATGGAAGGAGATGCAGCTGATGTATTCTAGTGAAGCCCCATATCAGCACAGCAAAGTAAGTTCCCAAAAATTGAAGAATAGGAAAGAAGAATATTTTAATAGGGTGAGTGGTTACGACTATTAAAATTAGAATAACGATGTAATAACACGTAATGTTCAAACCAAAGAAATTTATCGTGTAATTTTGTTCTTTGCTCAGCAAAAACAAATCCGCCTATATTAAACATCAAGCCAAATATGGATCGAGTAAGTTGAAAGTAAACACACCTAATTTCAACATTTTACATCAAATATCAATTTTTCCGTCTAATATTTGTAAAGGGCTGAGGGTTGATTTGGTACGAGTCTGCAAATATATCTCGAAGGGTGTCAAAATGGGATGAAGGTCGTCTGGAAGTATGTAGCATGGCGAAGATGGAGACTACAGATTTACATAGCAGCTAGCTAGAATAGGTATAGTAAGCAAAAAACTATGAACATAGACCACCTATCCTTATTTCATACTCAAAATCACTAGTATGTTTTCCAAATAGTATGAAAAATTCCTAAACAATTTAAGTGTTCCTAAATGATCTTAAAAATTAAACACGTGATTTGGAGTTTGAAAATTTACGGTTAGGTTAACTATAGTGGACTATCTTCATAGCATTTAACAAGCAAGCCATACGTACGTAGTATTAATAGAAAAAAGTTCCTTCATGGCCGCTATGACGGCACCGTTATCATTGGAAACGATAGATATATAGGTAGAAATACCATTAGTTCTCAAATGGTAATAATTAGATATACAGGATGTTTTTTCGTCGCCACCCTTAATGAAGGGTACGTACTCTATACATCAAATAAAGTAAGTTTATGCCAAAAGTTTTTTTTGTAATTTTTTTTTATTACTTGATCGGGCGAAATTTATAGTGTCCAGTGTTTAAGCTAGGTTTTTCATAGACAGATGTTAATTATTTCTCTTGAAAAAATCTTGCTACGCGCGACTATGTGCATTTATGCAGAAAAACGCAGTCTATTATATACTCAACTTTGGACCCTAATATTTTCAGCAGACACTTCCCAGGTATGCTTCCATGGAGAAAAATGATCGTGATGATGAGGAGATTCCGTAGTTTTCGGGAATGTTGATGACCAAAAATCACCCTGTATAATAAAAATGTAACGGGTCGCTGTCTGTACATCGAAGATATATGAGAAAAAATATTATAGGAGATCTTTACCAACGCAATAGTACCCAAAACAATGATTTTTGAAATTTTTGTCGGTTTGTCGGTTTGTTTGTTTGTCTGTGCGTTTGTGCACGCTAATCTCAGAAACGTCTGAACCGATTTCGATGCAGTTTTCACGAATATGTTGTGACAGGTCCCACTTAACATATAGGCTACTTATTATCCCGGGAAAATGTTTTTATCCCGGATAATTTCGACATTTTGTTTTTTCTGTAGTCCACTCGGACGGAGTCGTGGGCGTCCACTAGTCTTCACTATGTTATTATATTAAACACTTTTTTAAACGTAACTCTAATATCAATCGGTGGCTCAGACTTGAATTACCTAACAACGGTTTAATGGCACCCTGAACCTAATTGTAACTCTTTTAAAAATCAAAAATACCATTGTTCCCAAAATATGCGGGTCCAAAGTCGAGTAAATTTTTCTGCATAAATGCACATAGACGCGCGTAGCAGGATTTTTTCACGAAAAATAATTAATATCTGTCTATAAAAAACTAACATAAACACTAGATACTATAAATTTCGCACAATCAAGGAATTTAATTTTTTTTTTTATATTTTTTTCCCAGATTTTTTTTTGCATAAACTTACTTTATTTCATGTATAGAGTACGTACGCTTCGTTAATGGTGGCCACAAAAAAACACCTGTATGTATAGAAGAAGAAGATAGAAGAAGATATTGTATAACTGCCTAGTTTATCAAAATCAGTTCGTATAGCAAACGTCTAAATATACACAAACTTTCACGTTTATAAATAATAGCTGACGAGTGATATTCGTACCGCCTTATTTTTTCCGTTGATATTTTCTAAATTATTTTATACAAACCTTGTCCTAGAAATAACAAACACAAAAAAATAATCATCTAATTTGGTGCAGTAGTTCACAAGTTATGTGCGTAGAATAATTCCGAATAATTGCTATGACTGAAGACAGACTAATATTTTTTGTATGCAGAGAAACAGAAAACGTGGTCATTCTATGTAGTAACTAGCGCCATCATCCAAAAGAACTATAGTTCATATATGCGGTGAAATGCACAATACATTATATTTCAGAGATTTATTTTTGTTTATATAAATTTGAATTTGGAACTATCGTCAAAAACGCAATGATTATATGTATTCTCTATGTACCTAATACCTATGATTCCTTTGTCGATTATAACCTCGATGGTCAGCAAACAAATAGGGTGGGAAAAGCTGGAAAGGAGTGGGTGTAATTTTCTTGTGAATTTATTTGTCAATGGATTGCATGTGTCCGTAAAGTGATGTTTTCTGGTAGATAAGTTATATTTTGTTTACTTATGATGTGAATCTAGTGCGTGTGCATGGTTTTATATGCGGGTAAGCTAAGTAAAACTTTTGTCGGAATACGATCTCTTCATGTGCTCATGTAAGTTGTTTGTGCAATACATTTTGATTTTTGACTAATTTCACACCCATTCTTGAGGATTTTCTCAACGTTTCCATTCATCATTATCATTATCATCCATCATAAATTCAGAAATCATTTACTAAAAACAATGGCTGTATGGGCTTAGTTCCCTAAACGCAAACAAATAAGAAGACAAAAACAAATTTGAAAATGGAATTGGATTTTGGCGCTTGCTTTTCGATGGCGGAATTTTGTAAAATTATGTTCACTATGGGTGCGCCCACCACCGGGCCCTACACCCTCCACTGACCCTCGGATCTGATAACTCATAATTGCGACAACAGGCACTTGCACTAACTACAATCGCCATGAGAAACCAGACCCGAGCACCTAGCATGCAAGACGATACATTGCACCATTCCGAAATCAAAAACTAGATAAATAATCTACATATGTTTCGCCAACAACCGTGGCATCCTCAGGATTATAGAAATTAGTAAATTAGTAAACCACTAATTACTATGAACCTCTAAAACCCAACACATTACTTACACAGAATTAACTACCCTCTACTAAGTATTAAAAAAATATATAAATAATTACCCACCATTATTTATATTTCAAATAAATATCTCTGGTCTCAGATATCAGGTATCAGGGTCTGGTTTCTCATGGCGATTGTAGTTAGTGCAAGTGCCTGTTGTCGCAATTATGAGTTATCAGATCCGAGGGTCAGTGGAGGGTGTAGGGCCCGGTGGTGGGCGCACCCATAGTGAATGTTTGAACTTCCGAATTGTAACGCCTAATACAATTTCATTTATAAAATTATGTTGTTATATATTAATTAGCAGAAGAAAAAGTATATATTTAGGTATGTACGTAATGTTATGGCTTTAATTTAACCAATGTTTCGTTAATTAATACTAGTCTGACCGAGTTTAACATTTTATCATGAAAAATATTTTATTTTATAAAGTCTCAATAAAACTTAACCGCGTTATTGTGAATACGAGAAGAAATTTCTATGTAATAATGAATTAATATTATGTTGTGTAATTATTTTTGCAGGTAAACCAAATCTGGACTTCCGATCCCGAATATTTGGATTCACGTGAGTAAGTACCTAAAATAAGTTTCATTCACTTTCGTATTCAAATGTTATTATGGGTTTGTTTTATAGGCATTAACTTTATTCCTCTTTAGATTAGGCACTTAGGTTAGGCAGTCTTGTGCGGGTAGGGTTACCAGATGAAAATCTTTTGTTAATATGTTTCTTAGTTTTGACTGTGTCGCTGGGAGTTTTCTTGCTATTTCTTCTTCCAAGCAGTGACACTTCACTGAGATAGTGTAACAGTAATAGTAGAATCATGCGGTGTGTCAGACCTAATGTTGGTTTTGCCATAAAGGAGAACTGTGTAGCAGCTCTCCTGGATTTCGTCTTTAGGCGTCCTTAACTCTTATTAGCTCCACGTTGGTAGCTATTAAGCCCCGAATCGCTAACTTATGCCTGACAGACCGTAACAAATCGCACCTTGGGGTGGTGACCGTTGCCAAAGCAAAAGCTTTGCGATTTATTTATTTTGGGTTGTTTAATTCAACCTCCTTTTTTGTTTGGTAGCGGTTTCATTTTTGGGGTGCGAACATAGAAAGTAACATATAATTAGACAATCGACAAACAAGTTGTTAATGCTTTCATGTCGAATAAATGATTTTGAATTTGAATTTGAAAAAAATCAAAAGACCGGAGAAAAGGCCTGATTTCCATGAAAAAGACCTGAGATTTTATACAGTTTAAAAATTTTCTCTCAAAAACGTATTATTATCGTTTTATAGACTGCGGATCTAGCTTACGCGTTGCAACTTGCACATCGCACTCAAAGCGGCGCGGCGGGGCAGGGTTGTTACCAAAAGATTATTTTTAGTTTTTTTCACTTGGATAAATAAGTATAGATTTAACTGTTCAGTTATTACCAAAAGAAGATTTTTGTTAGTTGGTTTAACTATTAATTAAAGAGATCTTCAAAAATCCCGAGATATCACGAGATTTGAAAATTCGGCCGCAATCCTGAGAAAAGTCGAAAAATCCTGAAATCTCAGGACAAATCCTTTAATAATCAATTTAATATTATTAGTAACGCATTGCCAGATATAGATGTTCATTTTGACTCGTATCACAAATTCCGTTCTAAAATCAAAGATTCTCTCTAGTTCCTGGCTCTTTATTATTTTATTGTGTATAGTTTCTGTTTATGTCATACATAATATATAAAATAAATAAATAAAATAAAATAAAATAGCCTTTATTTCCCTATATCATTAACACTACAAATTTCCATATTATTAATAAAATTAATTAAATACATGCATATTATTTATATTATTATTCATAGTAAAAATATAGCTACTAGTTACAATTACAATTTACTTCAATATATATTTAATTAAAATTAAAATTATAAAAATTACAATATTGAAATATTTATTATATTAGGGCACCCAAAGTTGGGTAAAGGCCTCCTCCATGTTTTTTCCATGTGTGTCGTTGTTGTACTATGCGGGTCCAGGTAGCACGGCAACCTCTACCACGTCATCGCACCATCTCCTTCGGGGTCGTCCTCTCGCTCTGGTCGCATCTCTAGGATACCAGTGTACGACGCGTTCGCTCCACCTGCCGTCTGTAGCTCGCGCGAGATGTCCGGCCCACCTCCACTTCAGTCTGCAGAGCATCTTAGCTGCGTCAATGACTTTTGTCTTTTGTCGTATCTCTACGTGTCTGACTTTGTCTTTTAGTTGAGACCCATCATCGAGCGCTCTGCCGCCCTTTGGAAGGTGACAATCTTCTGTACGAGATTTCTAGTCAGTGCCCATGTCTGACATCCATAGAGTAAGGATGGTAGTATTGTGTTATCCATCAAGCGTTTTTTCAGGTGTATTGGTAAACGACTTTTGAATATATCCTTGTTTGCCCAGTATTTCTTCCACGAGTTGGCTATTCTACGATCTATTTCCTTTGTGGTGGCATCGTGGAATGCTATCAGTTGACCCAAATATATATACTCGCTAAACATATTCTATTTTAGTTACTTTTAGAGTTATTGGGATCTCTTCTCCGCTCGTCATTACTTTTGTTTTGGAGAGGTTCATGTGCAATCCTATTTTTTTGCTAGCTTCGTCTAGTGAGGTGAGCATGTGTTGCAGTTCTTGGTGAGATTCTGACAGGATTACGATGTCGTCGGCAAAGCGCAGATGCGTTAGGTTCACCGTTTATGTTTAATCCATATGACGACCAATTGAGCTCTCGAAACATCGACTCTAAAATGGTAGTAAATAATTTTGGTGAGACAGGATCTCCTTGCTTAACCCCTCGCTTTATATCAAATGCAGGTCCGATCGACTCTGTTTTTATTTTGGCTTTGCAGTTTCTGTAAATAATTTTAAGTATAGGATATGTATTTTTCTTCTATGCCTTGTTTTTGTAGGCTCTCCCATAGATGTTTATGGGATATCGAGTCAAATGCTTTGGTATAATCGACGAATGCCAGATACAATTTCTTTTTGTATTCATTGTATCTTTCTATACACTGAGTCAGTGTAAATATATGATCTACCGTTGAGAAGCCTTTCCTAAACCCAGCTTGTTCCTGAGGCTGTTGTTCATCTTAAGGCTTTTGTGATTCTGAATAATATTATAGATGAGAACAATTTGTAGAGTGTAGGTAGTAGACTTATAGGTCTATAGTTATCCATTAGATTTGGGTCGCCTTTTTTATATAATAGTGTTATAACTGAATATTGCCAGTCTTCAGGAATAAGTTCTTTTTCCATAATTTATATTAAATAGTTTGGTCAGCTGTGGCGCTAAAGGCTCTATCATAGCAATGATTGTATCAGTCGATAATACCATCTTCTCCTGGTGATTTATTTTTCTTAAGATTTTTTATGCCGCGTTCTATTTCTTGTGTCAAGAAGCTAGGGATAGCCGCGGACCTATTCGAGTAAGAGTCGGTATCTGTCTTATATTAGAGTATAAAGAAGCATAGTATTTTGTAGCAGCTCCTCCTAAAATGTCTGTCCTGTTTGTAATTTTTTTCCCAGCTGGATTCTCTATGCCACCAATCCATTTCTTATCAAAATCATATTTTCTTCTGGTTTGCTTAGTAGAGCTTCGGTTTTTTAATTCAATTTCCAGGTTTTTCTCTTTAATCTTTTCTCTACAATTTTTTATCTTTTTTACGATATTTTTATGTAGATGTTTTAGTCTGGTTTTTTGTTGCTTTGTTCTTGGGTGCGTAAGTTTTAAATTTTCCCCTTTCCAAGATTAAGGATTTAATTCATCGTTTAACTACTTTCCGGCTCTTTATCTGCTTTATCTTTTGATAATTTCATAATACAGTCTTTAATTATTTTGAGTGTGGTTTTGTATGAGTTGTTAATATTTTCTTCTTCAATTTTATGTTCTTGTGTGGCTCATTAGATTTTTAAGTGTCTCAGTTTCAGCTGTGTGTAAAATTTTTATTTTTCTGACCATAGTGCTTACGGGTTATTTTATCGCACTCTACAACATAAGACATCCGCAGCATCCTGTGGTCTGAAGAATACTTAGTAGAGAGCACTTCCAAATTACTTACTTTATTTTTACTATGTTGTTTAACTAGTATAAAATCAATCTCGTTCAAAGTTTCACCGCCTGGCGATTTCCAAGTCCATTTTCGTTTTTGAGGTTTTTTGAAAAATGTGTTTGCAATAGCATATCTATTCTCGTAACAGAAGTTGATAAGCATTTCACCTCTTTTGTTTCTCTCGCCAAACCCGTGGGGACCACAGATTATGTTTTGTTCCTCTTGCAATGGTATGCCAATTTTCGCGTTACATAATATATAGAATGTTATATTTAAGGTGCAATACGAACATGCCCATAATTGGTATGCGCATAAGACAAAATACCTTATTGCCTGTAATAATTTAATTTATATGTGTATACTGTTGGTGTGTCTTAGTAATAAATAAATAAATAAATCCTGAGATATGGTAACCCTATGTGCGGGGCTTCTCTGGAATACATCATTTGCATCTCCTTCCGTGCATTTTGGAAGAGCCGACTAAGGAACTCGGGCGTTTTATCAGGAGATAGACAACTTGTCACTGATTATTTACATTTATCCTCGCTATGTATGTATGTATATGTAGACAACAACTTGTTATCGATTTACGAAATGAGTTAAGCATTTATTCTATACTGCTTTAGGTAGGTACTGCTAAGCAAAAAATTTCTATTGTGCTCTGGGAGTGAAAAGAAAGCTGCTTCTCTTCCCGGGCATACTGTACAAGTCAGTAGAGTGACAAGAGGGTCTTGGTGTTTTGTAGGCGATGGGCTGACCACCTGTCACTACTAACCGAACTTGCACATCTCAACTATACCCTCAAAATTGGTCAGAAGTGGCACCATGTGGTTTTATCGGCCCTTGGTGCTCTGCTCTGGCCCTGCCTACCCCGTAAGGGATAAAGGCGTGATTATATGTATGTATAAAAAAAATTATCTGCGTGAGTTCTACATTTTCCATTTTTATATATTTTTTATATGTGCGCTAAGCTTGTCTCTTTTGTGGCATAAACTGAAATACAATTGCAGTTTTAGTTGTAAGTTAGTATTGGGACCTCATTAAATTACTTATTTCATAATGTTTTTGTACTGTACCGAATATTAATAAGATATAAGTACTTATATTATTATTAGCCGCGTGGTGCCAGCAGAGTAGAATTCGTACCACCTCATGTCTGCCCGTGGGTGTCGTACGAGGCGATTAAGGGTTTCCGGGAGGTAGGCAGCAGCGCCTCCCGTGTTGACAACATAGTCCAAAAATACAAACTGCGGTCACCAACCCGCCTGCCCAGCGTGGTGACTATAGGCAAATACCCCCCATGGTAGTCTTGTGGCGTGCCCTGGGGGAGACCTACGTCCAGCAGTGGACTGTAATAGGCTGATGATGATGATGATATTATAAGATTTTTTACAGTTTCTTTATGATATTTACGAAGAAACATATGTTATCTTCCCTTAATGAAAATCTAAACCAATTTTTAATCGCAACAAAAAATTCCTACTTATGATTTACTTTCATGCGCGCCTACATCAGCTGCATTTTCTTACGTACGTGTCGCTGGCGCGTTTTCTAGGCGTTAGCTAGCATCTTGCTTGTCACTGATCTTTTTCGTAGGATTTTCTCCGCGATCTTGCAGTTCAGTTTGGTTATTTTGGAAACACAACAGTGTGCATATATTATTTTATTATCCTTAGAAGATTATCATAATATTTTACCTACCTAATCAATAGCAAATCTACAGTTATTGGGTACCTATCTCATTATTTTTTACTATATTACTAGCGGACGCCCGCGACTGTACTGTCCGGGTAGACAGCAGAAAAAACAAAATGTTAAAATTATCCGGGATATAAATATGTTCGCAGGATAAAAACTATCCTATGACCGTCTCCTGATTCTAAGCTACCTCCCCTCAATTTTTTATCCAAATCGGTACAGTATTGTTCTTGAGTTATAAATAGTGTAACTAACACGACATTCTTTTATAGATGTACCTACTTACCTATAACTACTATTAGTATACAATCGTTAAAAAGTGCGCTCGGTATGCCTGGTTAGCGTATATTAGATTAGATATGTAAGGCCTTTATCTGAGTTGGGGACCTATAGTTTTCTCTCTTAGACACGCATATGTTAGATAAAGGCGATGAACGCGCCCGTATTTGTTCACTATAAAACCAAAGACGGGGATGCCTGCATATTTAAAAAGTTTATTTCATGGCTCAATGTTATCGTGATCTCTAGAATATTCTAAAAGTAAATTGATTTGAACCGATGATCTAAGTAATTATTATAGGGAACTATATTTTCTGTCACCAAAATTTATATTTGTCATCAAGTTGTATCACCAAATAATTAGATCTATCGCCACGAAATATTTTCGTTCCCAGATAAACAAATGTGTTCCCAGGTATGAATCACCAAATTAATGTTAATATATGTGTAAAATAAAAGATGAATCACCAAAGAAATTGTAGTGCATTGATTGAATATAAACGTCGTTCTCACAATAATAGTTTTGTTACTTAAATAATAGGTTTGTCCTCAAAATGATAGATCTGTCACCAAATACTTGCAAATTTAGCTAATTGCTTATGGTTACCTGTTTGGGCGGATCCGAATCTGGCAATATAGGTTAGAAGAATGAGGCGGCGGCGACGGCCGCCGCCGATTTCTTCGGTGTTAGGTTACATGTTTAAGTCCAAGACGATTTCTAGCGACAAAAATATGATTTATTGGTGATCACTTTTAATTAATTTGCTTCAATACTTATTAGGACAACCTATTAAAATACATTCAAAAATATTAATTTGGTACTAGACCTTATATCTCCATGATTTTAGGTGATTTTTCGTGGAACTTATTGTTTGGTGACTAGATTTTGGTGACAAATCTATTATTTTGGGGGCAAACTCTATTATTAAGGAAACAGAAAACGACTTCAATTGGTGACAGCTTAAATCATAACTATTATTATACAGGATGATTTTTGGTCGTCAACGTTCCCGAAAACTACGGAATCTCCTCATCATCACGATCATTTTTCTCCATGGAAGCATACCTGGGGAGTGTCTGGTTTCCAAAATATTAGGGTCCAAAGTTGAGTAAATAGACTGCGTTTTTCTGCATAAATGCACATAGACGCGCGTAGCAAGATTTTTTCACGAGAAATAATTAATATCTGTCTATAAAAAAACTAACATAAACACTAGACACTATAAATTTCGCCAGATCAAGTAATTAAAAAATTTTTTTGAAAAAATAAAATAAAATCCCAGCATTTTTTTTGGCATAAACTTACTTTATTTGATGTATAGAGTACGTACCCTTCGTTAAAGGTGGCCACAAAAAAACATCCTGTATTATCAATGGGCGAAAGATATTTGCAGTGTAAATTATATTTCAATGTATTTCTCTTGGTTATATACCTATAGAAAGATATAATATAGTTTATTATTATTCTTATTCTTTATTGTACACATACAGTTACATACAGACAGAAATTATGAAACAAAATGTACAAAGGCATGCTTATCTCTGAAAGAGAAATCTTCCAGCAAACCATCTGGGAAAGTGATAATTAAATATAAAAGGTAGATATTAATATTTGATGACCTACCGACTAGCCTATCGCGATAACCTACGGACTAACGCATCATGACCTACGGACTAGCGCTACACGATAATAATCTATGGTCTAGCGAGTCATGGCTGCCTATGGTCTAGCGCGTCACCGATAACCAATGGAATACAGACATCGCGACGTTTTCCGGGACGGCATATAGATCTCGATGGATCCTCCCCAGGATCTCGCGTGAATTATTTAACAATAACTAATATATCGACTGCAGCTATTAATACCGTGGGATCTGTTACCTACATACTAAAATATTTATCAGTCCATTATGTTCTTTATGTAATTATATGCACATCCGGCAAGTAATGAAAGGCGGGAACAGCGTGTTCTCTGATCTTTTATAATCTGATCTCGCTTTGCTAAACGTGGCTGCAGGATCTCATTCGCGATCTTGTAGCTTTGGCCACTCAATTTTTGGAAACACAGTCGTGTGTATACAGGGTGATTTTTGATCGTCAATGTTCCCGAAAACTACGGAATCTCCTCATCATCACGATCATTTTTCTCCATGGAAGCATCCATGGAAATACCTGGCATACCTGGGAAGTGTCTGGTTTCCAAAATATTAGGGTCCAAAGTTGAGTAAATAGACTGCGTTTTTCTGCATAAATGCACATTGACGCGTGCATCAAGATTTTTTCACGAGAAATAATTAATATCTGTCTATGAAAAAACTAGCATAAACAATGGACACTATAAATTTCGCACGATCAAGTAATTTAAAAAAATAAAAAATAAAATTTACATCGTTTCCCAGTTACATTTTTTTTTGGCATAAACTTACTTTATTTGATGTATAGAGTACGTACCCTTCGTTAAGGGTGGCAACGAAAAAACACCCTGTAGGTATCTATGTAATGTATGTTCAATGAGCGCTGACAACCGTTTTGGCGCATATACTTTTGGCGCATCAAAAACATGAGAAAAAGTTCTTTACGAGAGTTGAAACTTCAGGAGCACATAGATATTAATATTTTAGAGCTGCGGTCGATATTAGCATGCTATATATTTAGCATAACGTATTACTGAGATCTAATTAATGTAATAATAACTTTATTGTACCATATTGTGAGCAAACAAATATGTAATCTCATTTTTTCTTTCGAAGATAGCCGTACCGCCTCTCGATGCCTTGCCTAGAACATCACCGTTCGCCTAGCCTAGCGCACGACCACGATCGACTAGCCTTGTGAATCACGATAGCCTACGAACTAAAGTTTCATGATCGTCTAGCCTAGCGTATTACGATGGCATACAGACTATAAAACTACCACATTGAACTGGGTTACATCACTTACATCCCAATAACCTAGACTAGAGAACCACGATAACTTACAATATATAGTTCCACACTAAGATCCATAAGGTTTCGGTACTAGGTATTGGTACTTACGTATTTATAAGTACATAAATATAGAAACATCCATGACTCGGATACATTCGAACCCAGGACTAATGGCGTCGCAGGCAGAGCCACTACCAAATCAACTACAGCAAACGGCCGTCTAGTAGTGGTACCTAATAGCGCATTACTAGAGCATTATGGTAACATAGGGTCATAGGAACCAACTTTTTGTATATGCTATACAGGCCATGTTTTGGTTTCTTGTTCGATGAATACTGTAAGAAAATCTATTACAGTGCGCTCAAGTTTGCACACAGATTGCGCGTAGGTACCTTGTCAGCGCAGTAGATCGCAGTAGAACTCTGTCAATCGCGCTTTTACGTCAAAACTACTGAACCACTTCAAATGAAATTTGGTACAAAGGTAGCCTGAGAAAGGACAGATGCTATTTTTCTTTTTTTAATTTCTACATTGTGTTTATTCTGCAGTTTGCGCGGACGTAGTCGCGGGTTTCCACAAGTGTAGAATATAATACGGTAGAACATGCTGTTGAACGTTATTTGGCAGCTCAGTTTAATAATTGTGATAATTAAATATTATCATCATGCCTATTGTTTCAAATATGTCATTGGCATGCACCCGTGCGAAGCCGAGGCGGGTAGCTAGTAATATTATTCAATATACATTAAATTAGTAAGTCTATTTGTTGTACTTTATTGCCGAATATGGTGTAATTGCGGCCTCCTTGGCAGAAAGCGGTTGAACCGCCGCCGATGGAGTCGCTAGTGTCTATCGCGTACATTGCGCCTAATTCAGACAGAGATGCCTTTCAAGATCTAGGTCTCCAGTGAATCTAGATAGGCTACAGATGTCGAGTTGAGTTAGACTTCGCTAAATGGGACAGTTTCTGTTTGAAGCAAACTGTTGAATGTCTAGTGGTTGGAAGAGTACCTACTATATAGGTAGTTAGGTAAGCAGAGCTATCAAAGCTTCGACAATGTGTTTTAGTTTCGATAGTCGAGATACGTAAGCTTGAGACTAATGGGTGAGGTTAAACTGTGTGTGAATTTAAATGGCCTAGGTTTTTAAGTTCCCGCGAATAGTGTAACACTTATTTAGGTTTTGACCTTAGGAAATCTGTAATGGCTAAAGGTTTAAAGACAAGTTTCATACATACAAGACAGATATACAAATCGAAAAGGCAGATATACATGATCATATTATATTTTAATTTATATTAAAATTTCTATATAAATATATAAATACTCCTTCTAGAACAAGGGTTAATCAAACAAAGCACCGTCCTACGTATTTTAATTAAAATAATTCTCGCTCTTACTTTTAACCTTTCCACCTAAAGAAACCGTATATTAGAAAGCTAACTAGCTTCCTTCCGAGAAGAAAAAATATAGAATGCATTTAAAATTAACTCAAAAAAGATAGTTGTCCATAATGTAATAAAGGTAAGATCATGCTTAGAAACAAATTTATTATGATAAACAAATGAATAACCAAAAGATTAATCGTTTTCGTCAAAATCGTTAAAACTTAGTTCATTATGACCCTAGGCCCAGTCTACCGCAAGTTCAATGTGTGAAATATGTAGGTATGTAAAATTAGGTCAAAGGTAAATAAATCTGTAGGTACATGTACGACTGTATTCCCAAAATACAGTAGCAGTGTCATTTGCTGGAAGAAATATCTGCGAGAAGAAATTACGGTTTTTTATTGATGTTTTGTATGTAATGAAGAATAACAATCATAGTTAGGTACCCAAACTCATTTGACCACCACCCTTAAACTTAAGTTATCTTCTCTACCATAATCCTACTCAAGAGCATTGTAAATTTTTATTAGTTAAACTGGTCACTATGGAACATTGAACCTTTAACGTTTGCGAATTCCATGATTTCGAGAGAACCCTAATTCAGGAGGCGATGAGAACCCTCCAGGAGGCCTCGACCTCTTTATTGACTGACCAAGCTTGGCTTGTACCGGGGAATGAGTATCGAAGCTATACTTTTTTTTAGTATTTTATTTTTATATGTTATTTGTCAATATTTCTTTTATAATCATTGCATCATGGACATCCCATAACCACGTTTAGATTTAACAGAGATAAGTTGCTAGCGTATCGCCTGAGAGAACCATAAAAAACCTAAATCATAGTGCAACAAACTATTGTAAAACATAGAAGATGAGCTACCTACCTAAAAAAACTTTTTTTAGCAAACATGAATCACGCCTATGTGTTGAGGAAGAATGACATCAAGTCGAATGCTTGGAGTTCGTCATTTACACAATTATAACTACTTATGGTCATCGAAATTCGCTAGTCTCCAATAGCCAGCGATTCCAGTTGGATAAAACAATTATGACTGAATGAATTTTACAGGAATTGTGGCGAGCCTTTAACGTAAATTCAATAAAAAACAGAATTTTCATGTCGGCTTCAGTTTCCGAGTGAGTGGGCGGCTGAAAAGCGCCAACTTATGAAAGTTGATAGTAAATGTCGCTGGATTACTTGTATTTGCTATTTATAAGAAAAAAGCTTATAGTAGCACTTTTTATAACCGAATACTTAAATTTCCACTCGTAAATCCGTTGTGTAATATTCCATTTATATATATTAGGGTGTCCCTTATATGGCAAAAAAAAATTTTTTTTAGAATTTCGAAACGCATACCCTCAACTTTTTTTATAAATGCTAAAATGTACTTAAATATGAAATTTCATATTTGTAGCATGATTGCAACCCGTGCCGACCGAGCTCTAAAGTTTAATAAAAAATGGTGTTTTGGCCTAACATTTTGGTTTGATCCAAAACTAATAAAAATGCAACAAATAATGTAAATATGAGTAAAAATAAAATAAGATCAACATAAACTTTTATTTAAATAGAAATTATGACAATAATTAATTAGGGTAACTTCTCTTTAGTGTAGTTTTTTTACAGTCTGGATACAGATTTCTATGTTCCTGAACACAACGCAACAAAAACTGTTTTTGCTCTTCTTCAGCCGTGATAAGTCCATTAAAATCTTGCATTAATTTAACTGCTCTTTCAGCAGTGTCATTTACGACCTTCAAACGACTTATTCGTCTTCTAGCTTCTAAAAAAGTAGGATTTTCACCCCAAGAAGATACATCTTCCCGAAGAAAACTGTCGTCGATCTGCAGTCGAGATAGAAATTGTTTGCTTCTTTGAGTCACAAAATCATCCAGTGTCATATCTGAAAGAAAGAAAAAACAGTTTTAAATAAGTAAAAACTAAGCCACGAAACTTTGAAAAAAGAAACAAGAAAACATTAAGCTTACTAAACAAATTTTGCGTAATTTCTTCCTTCGATGGGAGATAGCGTTTAGCGGAATCTGAACTTTTGTCTTTGTTTAAATTATTAATCATTTTTATCTTTGTTTTGGAATCAACTTCTTCATCAAAGAGTGATAACATGACTGTTTCTTCACACAAATACCATAAATGATGAACAAACTTGCTTATGGATGCCTTGGAACTGGTCGCGTCTACTTTTTCATATTCTTTTAGAGCTTTCAAAAAGTACAAGTCTTGGTTAGGTGCTTTAATTGCCACTGTGCATTCGAGCCAAGGTTTAGTATACAAGGTGACGATAAATAAGCAAACATCTTGTAGAGCATTTTTGTCCTTTGCAGTAATTTTAAGTTGCGATTGAAGCAAACATATTTTTATAGAATAGATCGCTCTTGCCATCCATCGCGCTTGATGCAAAGCTCCGGGGGGCCTGAGTTTTAGTTTATTCTCTGTATTTCCTTCTAAGAACACAACGCATAGTTCAACCAATTCGCGGTAATCGTCTCTAATAAAAGATTTTTCCAGTTCAGTCTTATAAAAAGTCAACAAAGATTTAATGTTTGTCTCAGCAATATGTGTTTTAACGAAATTGAGAGGTGGCTCAATGTTATCGGTGTTAATATTTTTCCAATTATCTCTTAACTTTTTGAAAAATTGGAATATCTGGGCTACTTGTAATCTGCTTTACCTTGGTTTCAAAAACAGCTTTAAGGACCAACTCATATATATGATGACGACAAGCAAAAAGCAGCAATTCCCTTTCTAAAGTCTGCTCCAATATAGCACAAGCTCCACTGAAACGGCCAGTATTTGAAGCTGTTGTATCGCAGCACATTATCTGTACTTTATCATGGAGGTTCCAATCAAAGAGTGCAGTTGAAATAGCTTTAGCTTGATGTTTTCCAGAAGAACTCTCTAATTTTGGTACTGCAAGAAGCTGTTCTCTATCGTCAAATGAAGCAATAATTGGCAAGCGTTCTTCTTTTGAACTTCGTACATCCAATCCAGGCAATAGTTTTCCATCCCAATGGACTGTGACTACGTCAGGCAAATTATTCTGGAAGTCAGTTTTTATTGCTTCTGCCCTGGATTTTCTCGCTTGAGTACGAATTCGCTGAATCGACGATTTGTTAATAGGGAAATCATCGCTGTTCAGACCAAGCGCTTCTACAACCGCATGAAGAATGTAAACTGAGTCCCTTATGCTTAATTGGCATCGATCTAAAGCTGCTACCAGTTTAGGAGTTATGAAACTTTTCGTGCCTCTTTTAGAACTTTTTTCAGAGCAAAGAATCTGAGTACTCAGTTCAGAGTTCGAAATCTGTTCCTCATCAGAATTCTCAAGACATGCCAAGCTATCTATCGAAGAAGTAGATGCAACAGCCAATAACTCTCTTTGTTTTACTTTTCTTTCCTCTTCTTCCAATCTTCTTTGCCTAACTCGTTCTTCTTTTTCCGCCAATTTTTTGTCAATTCCACCTAAGCATCCCGGTCGACCTGGCTCTCTCTGTTTCCTTAAAAATTCTTTGTCTTCCTCTATCTTCATTCTGTCGAAGGCATCAGCATGTGCAATATCAAATAAGTTATCAAGGTCTATTACAAAATTATTTTCACGGTTCTTGAACGTCACCTGAATTTTCTTACAGTTTTTTTGCAGTTCCCTCCAAACATGGTATAAATCAACAAGTTTCTTCACGCAGTTAGGAAATGCCTTCGTAGGAATTCTGGCTTTTTCCCAAAATATAATACACTCTCTTATAACAAGATTCGCACTTTCACTAACAGTCAGGTTGACTTGACGAATATTGTAAAATAAAACGGTGAGAACTTGTCGATTAGATGGTAATTTTGCACCATTTATCTGGTGGCTTGGCAGTCCGATAAGGTAAATATTTTGTTTATCACTTCGTAATTCCACAGACATCTTCACACAGTAAACAACAACTCACTAATAATGTTAGAAATCACGTATGAAATGGCAATTGAAACTCGCAGTAATAGGTCGCAGCGCTGCGCCCGCGTAACTTGTATGGACAAGTTAAAAACGCAAGTCGGCACGGGTTATCGTTTATAAATCGGGCTAATATTTATTTCTAGACTATATTAGGTCAATACGAAAGTTTTTAGAAGGTATGCGTAAAAATATATTGAAATTGAAATTTAAGGGACACCCTAATATATATATATATATATATATATATATATATATCTATACTAATATTATAAAGAGGAAAACTTTGTTTGTTTGGTTGTAATGAATAGGCTCCGAAACTACTGGACCGATTTCAAAAATTCTTTCACCGTTAGAATCCTTATTGGACCTGGATGAACATAGGCTATAAGAATTTCCCGATATTCCCACGGGAAGGCGACCAACGGGAATTTAATATTTTTTACGAAAACCGCTATACATATGAAGCTGAAATCGGGCATATATGTTCATTGGGGACAACGAGGAAGGACTAAAAACGGATTTCCCGAAATTCCCACGGGAAGGGGACTAACGGGAATTCATAATTTTTACGAGAACCGCTATACATATGAAGCTGAAATCGGGCATATATGTTCATTGGGGACAACGAGGAAGGACTAAAAACGGATTTCCCGAAATTCCCAAGGGAAGGGGACAAATGGGAATTCAAACGGATTTCCCGATATTCCCACGGGAAGGGGACAAACGGGAATTCATTTTTTTTACGACAACTGCGATACATATGAATTTGAAATTGGACCTGTATGTTCATTAGGGACTGCGAGGGAGCACTAAGAACGGATTTCCCGAAATTCCTATGGGAAGGGGAGTTACGGGAATTTAATTTTTTTACGAAAACAGCTATTTATACGAAGCTGAAATCGGATTAGGGCTACAAGGAAGCTCTAAGAACGGATTTCCCGAAATTCCCACGGGAAGGGGACCAACGGGAGTTCCAAATTTAAACGAAAACCGCTGTACCTACATATAAAGTTGTATCTATGTATTGATATGTACCGAAGCGAAGCGAGGGCGGGCCACTATATATAATATTTCATTTATAAAAAGTTAGTATGAGAGTCGACCCAGAAAATCCTACTACTAAATGTAAAGGGTTGTTAACTTGTTACCTACTCTTTTACATAGAGTCTACCGAACGGATTTAGATTTGGCAATTGCACCTTACCTTAAATTAATTTAATTTAATTTAATTTAATTTAATTAAATGCTTACCGTGTAATACTCTGGTAGAGCATGAATTTTTAAAAATTAATAGACAATTTACTTGAGTTATGTGGTAAATACGAGAAAAAAAATTATGACTAGGCAGTCTTTCAGTTTTCAATAATTATGGGGCTCGTAAACTCCAAAAATTTTGGTAATGTCCACCCGATTGTATCCTATCTCATGTTTTAGCGATGGTCAGAAATTCTCGGTAGACCTTGAATTTTCAAGAAGGTAATAGACAAGTTACGTGGTAAATACGAGAAAAAATTTCTCCGCACCTATACATCTAAGCAGTTTTTCAATTATGGGGCTCGTAAACTTCATACATTCTTGGCAATGTCTAGTCACGTGCAGTAAAGAGAAGATAGTCAACAAAAATTCCTCAAAATCTAATTACAATAGTTGAAATAGCAGTGGGGCCCCATTTTTTTATTTGCCCCAGGGCCCCTAGTTACCTAGCTACGCCACTGGCATCCACTAGTGATTAGTATTTTCTTATCATGCGAGGATTCACTAGAGTATCTCTGCTGCGGATTTCCCCTAGGTAATCAGCTAGTAACATGTCACTGATCACTTACATGCGGGCCCGCTATGCTACTGGTGGCTGTTAATGGGCATTTCGGAAAAACAGTGTGATTGTTATTTTCTTAGAAAATATTTGAATAACCATAATCAATTGCAATTTTTATTGTACAGGGAATTCGCTTATTAATCCCTTCTTATAAAATAATATTTTCATGATTTCACGGCATTTTAGTTATACGTAAGTAACATAAACAAAACCCAGTAGTTATGTTATAAAAGCCTAATTGCGTGCTATTGGTCACTTTAATTATATAATATCGAGAATCGGAGCTTGTTAGTAGTATGGTTAGAGCTTAATTTATATTTAAAATTATATCTTTATTAGAGGGTAGCTACCTACATATTAATTATTAGTTTATAGGTAGTTCACTATGGGTGCGCCCACCACCGGGCCCTACACCCTCCACTGACCCTCGGATCTGATAACTCATAATTGCGACAACAGGCACTTGAACTAACTACAATCGCCATGAGAAACCAGACCCGAGCACCTAGCATGCAAGACGATACATTGCACCATTCCGAAATCAAAAACTAGATAAATAATCTACATATGTTTCGCCAACAACCGTGGCATCCTCAGGATTATAGAAATTAGTAAATTAGTAAACCACTAATTACTATGAACCTCTAAAACCCAACACATTACTTACACAGAATTAACTAGGTACCCTCTACTAAGTATTAAAAAATATATAAATAATTACCCACCATTATTTATATTTCAAATAAATATATACTATTTGTGCACACAAACCAAATAGTATTGGGTGAATTAGTTAAATTTAAATGAAAAAATTCAAAAATTCACCAAAATATTGATAAATTAGTAAAGAAAACAAGG
This sequence comes from Carposina sasakii, assembly GCA_014607495.2. NCBI lineage: Eukaryota > Metazoa > Arthropoda > Insecta > Lepidoptera > Carposinidae > Carposina > Carposina sasakii. The sequence goes on from CP053155.1 coordinate 11,309,697, forward strand.
ATGTATGGAACAACATATTCCATTGCCCACAAAAACAAAAATTGTTATTGACATTGACAAGCCACTACATTCTAAGGTTACTGTTTATTTATTTATTCTAGCCAATGAGTTTAATAGCGGAGACGAAAATTCAACCTGTTCATTTAAAAGGTTTACACCAGAATATTTGGCTTTCAAAATCTCCAACTGTTCCAAAATAGATAGACGAATGCCCTTTTCACACGTATACAGACTAACAAAACTGTGGTCATCTGGAATTTTATGATTTGAAACTAACAAGTGTTTGGCAAAATGTGATTTTTCAGGGAAATTGTTCCTATAAGCTGCCAAATGTTCTTGGTATCTAATCTTGAAGTTACGACCCGTTTGACCTATATAAACAGAATTACAGTCAGGACAGTGCAAGCTATAAACTCCTGATTTTTTATCAATTGGTAATATTTGTTTTGTGTTAATTAATCTATTTAAAGAATTAAAAGTCTTAAAAGCCACCAAGATGTTTTGTTTTTTCAATGATTTTGCAATCATCTCTGAGATATAGCCAAAATATGGTAAACTACCAGTGTAAATATTTGTAATCTCCTCTATTTTTGGGTACAACATTTGTTTAACTAAAATGTTTTTCTTTTTATCAATTAGGTTATAAATTAGTTGTGAACTATATCCATTTGATCTGGCTATTTGTATAATAGTATTTATTTCTTTAACATAATTAAAGTTATTAAGCGGTAACGTTACTAACCTGTGTATCATTGATTTGTATGCCGCAAGCTTATGTTGCCATGGATGGAAAGAATCAATTGGAATAGTTACATCTGTATGTGTTGGTTTCCGGTAAACTGAAAAATCATGATAATCTCCCAATCTAGTAATAGTTACATCTAAAAAATTTATACTATTGTTTATTTCTTGTTCTATTTTAAATTTAATCTTAGGATGTTTTGTGTTAAGGACGTTAACAAAAAGATGAAACTGCCTAACTGTGCCTGTCCAACATAAGATGATATCATCAACATATCTAAAATAATATTTTATATGATTATTACTATTAACAATATATTCATTTTCAAACCAATCCATAAATATATCGGCTAAAAGAGGTGAAAGCGGAGAACCCATAGTAAGACCATCCTTTTGTATGTAATATGTATTATTATAGCAGAAATAATTCTGGCTCATACAAAGTCTAGTTAAGGTAATAAGATTATCTGCCTCCATTGGATTTAGTTTAACTTTTTCACACCAAGTTTTAATAATATTTAAACATTCCTTGTAAGGAACATTTGTAAACAAACTCTCAACATCTAAAGAAAATAATTTGGAATTTGTTGATAATTTAATATTTTTAATTTTATCTATTAAATTTAGACTATTATTGACACTATATTTGGGTGTAAATTGAATTTTTTCCTTTATAATGTCATTCAGAAATTTTGCTAATTTATAAGCTGGAGCTCCAATATATGAAACGACTGGCCTTAATGGTATATTATCTTTATGAATTTTTGGTAAACCATATAACAATGGTGTTACTGGGTTCATTGGAATATAACGTTCCTTTAAATAAGCAGAATTTTTTGGAAAAATATATTCAGCAGAAGTAATACATTGCTTTAATTGTGCATGGAATTTCTTAGTTGGATCAAATGGTAAAATTTGAAATTCATCTGTATTGAGGATTTCCATTATCTTACCATGATACACCTCATGCTTCATTATTACCAAAGTATTACCCTTGTCCGCTTTACTAATTAAAAGATTATTATGATTTATTTTTAGTTGTATAGATTTATATATTTTAGAAAAGTGTGTAGGATGATTATAATTACTAAAATTATTCAATGTATTATTTTGTAAAGACCTCATCTCGCCGGCCAAGACACTTTTGCCAATGGTATCCACTTTATTTCTTACTAATGTTATTTCAGTGTCCACTGCCAAACGTTCAAAAGATTTGTTGGAAATGTCTTTTGGTGGGCAAAATTTCAATCCCTTCATCAACAACCCCATTTCCTGATTTGAGAAATTAATGTCAGAAAGATTTTTAACTCTTGGATAAAATTTATGTGTACTTATGTTAGGTGGACTTATGTTATTAGAACCTTTATCATAAATGTATTTTAAATGAATTAAACGTTTAATTTTTTGAGACTGTGTATTAAATTTATTCTGACCATAAAGTTATTCCAAATTATATTAGTATTCGTTCTGGGGTAAATAATAGACAATCTAAATTTGCAATTTATAAAGCACAACAAATTTGGCTATCACAAGAAATTAAATATTGGTATTTTACTGCAGATAACTTAAAAATACACTTAAAGGTTTTACACATGGAATTGGCTTTTAAGCTTCATCCAGTTGAGTTTGATCTTTTAGACCAGAAAGCTAGGGACTTTGCCCATTTTGCAGGTCAGAATAAATTTAATACACAGTCTCAAAAAATTAAACGTTTAATTCATTTAAAATACATTTATGATAAAGGTTCTAATAACATAAGTCCACCTAACATAAGTACACATAAATTTTATCCAAGAGTTAAAAATCTTTCTGACATTAATTTCTCAAATCAGGAAATGGGGTTGTTGATGAAGGGATTGAAATTTTGCCCACCAAAAGACATTTCCAACAAATCTTTTGAACGTTTGGCAGTGGACACTGAAATAACATTAGTAAGAAATAAAGTGGATACCATTGGCAAAAGTGTCTTGGCCGGCGAGATGAGGTCTTTACAAAATAATACATTGAATAATTTTAGTAATTATAATCATCCTACACACTTTTCTAAAATATATAAATCTATACAACTAAAAATAAATCATAATAATCTTTTAATTAGTAAAGCGGACAAGGGTAATACTTTGGTAATAATGAAGCATGAGGTGTATCATGGTAAGATCATGGAAATCCTCAATACAGATGAATTTCAAATTTTACCATTTGATCCAACTAAGAAATTCCATGCACAATTAAAGCAATGTATTACTTCTGCTGAATATATTTTTCCAAAAAATTCTGCTTATTTAAAGGAACGTTATATTCCAATGAACCCAGTAACACCATTGTTATATGGTTTACCAAAAATTCATAAAGATAATATACCATTAAGGCCAGTCGTTTCATATATTGGAGCTCCAGCTTATAAATTAGCAAAATTTCTGAATGACATTATAAAGGAAAAAATTCAATTTACACCCAAATATAGTGTCAATAATAGTCTAAATTTAATAGATAAAATTAAAAATATTAAATTATCAACAAATTCCAAATTATTTTCTTTAGATGTTGAGAGTTTGTTTACAAATGTTCCTTACAAGGAATGTTTAAATATTATTAAAACTTGGTGTGAAAAAGTTAAACTAAATCCAATGGAGGCAGATAATCTTATTACCTTAACTAGACTTTGTATGAGCCAGAATTATTTCTGCTATAATAATACATATTACATACAAAAGGATGGTCTTACTATGGGTTCTCCGCTTTCACCTCTTTTAGCCGATATATTTATGGATTGGTTTGAAAATGAATATATTGTTAATAGTAATAATCATATAAAATATTATTTTAGATATGTTGATGATATCATCTTATGTTGGACAGGCACAGTTAGGCAGTTTCATCTTTTTGTTAACGTCCTTAACACAAAACATCCTAAGATTAAATTTAAAATAGAACAAGAAATAAACAATAGTATAAATTTTTTGGGTATACCTATTATAGTAGAACTTTTTAAGTAATAATTTTATATTGCATAACAACTAATAGCATAAACCTCTTTTCGCAGAATATCGTTTGGCATTAACTCATTTAGCATACATTGAAACCCATATTTCTGTAAGTCAGAATTATCTGTACGCATAATTTTGGTATCCATAATAATCACAATGTATAATCATCACATCGCAGAAAGTTCAAAACCAGATTCATCTTTTGGCATATATTTCTTATCCATAACTATTTAAAAGTAGAACCATCATTTCGAACCATAATGCTTACAGCAAGAATCATCTTTTATGATTATATCAGTCTGATTACACAGAATGTGGGTACCTTAAAGCAATAGGAGCTAATATAAGATTAGTATAATTTTATTTTCTGATTAATTTAATTGTTTTTTTTTCTAATAATTGTAATAAATAAAAGTTGATTTAATGATAATTATTTGGTTTTTATATCCTTGCCCATGAGAGCATGTTCGTTTCTGGCACTCGCCGGCCGCTGCCGCGGCACGCTCGCTTCGCTCGCTCGGCTCGTGCATAAGAGGTCACAGTTCTAACCTAACCTAACCTACGCATTTTTAAAGAAGAAAGTAACCCAATCTATATTATTCTAATTGAAATTCTATGATCTTCATAGTATGCCTAGTTAAATTATGCCAAATAATCTGTACTCTAAATGAACGTTATGCTAAATGATATTATACAAAATTATAACTATGCCAAAGGTAAATATGCCAATAAAAATTCTACTATCTTAAATGTATGCCATTCTAAATTCGGTCATAAGCACATTATACCTAAAAATATTTATGTCAAATATTTTTTATGCCTAATAAATGATCGACTAAAGAAGTTTCTGCGAAGTCAGTTATCCCAAATAGGTTTCGGAGTATCAAGTTTCTACCAAATAGACCGCCCCCAAATTTTTTAGATGTAACTATTACTAGATTGGGAGATTATCATGATTTTTCAGTTTACCGGAAACCAACACATACAGATGTAACTATTCCAATTGATTCTTTCCATCCATGGCAACATAAGCTTGCGGCATACAAATCAATGATACACAGGTTAGTAACGTTACCGCTTAATAACTTTAATTATGTTAAAGAAATAAATACTATTATACAAATAGCCAGATCAAATGGATATAGTTCACAACTAATTTATAACCTAATTGATAAAAAGAAAAACATTTTAGTTAAACAAATGTTGTACCCAAAAATAGAGGAGATTACAAATATTTACACTGGTAGTTTACCATATTTTGGCTATATCTCAGAGATGATTGCAAAATCATTGAAAAAACAAAACATCTTGGTGGCTTTTAAGACATTTAATTCTTTAAATAGATTAATTAACACAAAACAAATATTACCAATTGATAAAAAATTAGGAGTTTATAGCTTGCACTGTCCTGACTGTAATTCTGTTTATATAGGTCAAACGGGTCGTAACTTCAAGATTAGATACCAAGAACATTTGGCAGCTTATAGGAACAATTTCCCTGAAAAATCACATTTTGCCAAACACTTGTTAGTTTCAAATCATAAAATTCCAGATGACCACAGTTTTGTTAGTCTGTATACGTGTGAAAAGGGCATTCGTCTATCTATTTTGGAACAGTTGGAGATTTTGAAAGCCAAATATTCTGGTGTAAACCTTTTAAATGAACAGGTTGAATTTTCGTCTCCGCTATTAAACTCATTGGCTAGAATAAATAAATAAACAGTAACCTTAGAATGTAGTGGCTTGTCAATGTCAATAACAATTTTTGTTTTTGTGGGCAATGGAATATGTTGTTCCATACATCCTTGTTTTCTTTACTAATTTATCAATATTTTGGTGAATTTTTGAATTTTTTCATTTAAATTTAACTAATTCACCCAATACTATTTGGTTTGTGTGCACAAATAGTATATATTTATTTGAAATATAAATAATGGTGGGTAATTATTTATATATTTTTTAATACTTAGTAGAGGGTAGTTAATTCTGTGTAAGTAATGTGTTGGGTTTTAGAGGTTCATAGTAATTAGTGGTTTACTAATTTACTAATTTCTATAATCCTGAGGATGCCACGGTTGTTGGCGAAACATATGTAGATTATTTATCTAGTTTTTGATTTCGGAATGGTGCAATGTATCGTCTTGCATGCTAGGTGCTCGGGTCTGGTTTCTCATGGCGATTGTAGTTAGTTCAAGTGCCTGTTGTCGCAATTATGAGTTATCAGATCCGAGGGTCAGTGGAGGGTGTAGGGCCCGGTGGTGGGCGCACCCATAGTGAATGTTTGAACTTCCGAATTGTAACGCCTAATACAATTTCATTTATAGGTAGTTGTCAAAAATAAATATTTCGAAGTGAAATGATATACGTATTGCACTGTAGATCATTCAAATAGCCGTTAAACATACTACTGTAGTAATATTTTTCACGTAAATTTTATATAAAATCAGTAATAAATATATTTTCTTTCACTATTTGTTAGCATAGTAATTAGGATTGATCCACTGTACTAAAAAAAACTGAAAATCTCGACAACACAGTGGATTTTATCATGTGGAGATCCTTTTTTATGTCATCCAAAGATTCTGTACTCATTTATACTTTACAACAGTATTTTTATTCAGTTCAATAACCTGCCACAATAACTATTTATATTACGAAATGTTATGGATTGATGCACTCTCTGAAGCTTTACTATATTGTGTCTTCTAGACCGTGATATGAGATATTTTTTGAAGATAGATGGGATCTTTGTGACAATATTTTAGTTTATTCAATTTTGGTTTAATGTACCTCTTTATGGCTGAAAGTATTTTTACAAATGATAATAAAATCGATAACTTTCGGTCGCTAGTAAAATTATCGTGATAATTCAATACCTAAGTTACGTAAATGAAATAAGGTAAGTAGGTGCATATCAATAGAATTATAACCTATAGAAAGTGTGTTCCAACCAAACGCAAGGCGAAAAAATAGGCATAAAATATCGACTTGACGTATGCATGACATAAAATTAATGTTGCCTTAAAAATGTTTTTTCCCTAGATGTGGGGAAATAGTCGATAAAATTATTATTGATGCTGAGAAGTATACTGATTTGCACACTCTTGTAGAATTATTGTGAAATTTAAATATATTAAAAGGAGATGATCGGACTTTTCCACATCATTGGTCCAAAAGTGTGACAAAAAAATACAATATTCTGTTAAAAATTGTCCCTCTGAATAATTTGTCATTATGTCAACAAAGCTGTGAGGCCATTCTCCGTGGTTTTATTTCATTCAATAAAGGAAAGGACGATGCCCATTTTAAAGATCTAATTTCAATTAAACATAATATTATAGTAACTATGTTTTAAATAATTCGGTGAGAGAGCTTGCAGGTAATTCCACAATCAATCAAAGACAAAGTAGATCCAACTACTTTTACCTACAATCTGCATGTTTAAAAATAGGGTAAAATTTCACACTTATGGCAACATTTTGTTTTCAATGACAGATAAAAAAATATGAAAATTTGATTGTGTATTTATTGTTTTATCAATGAAATTACGTAAAAACATCGAATATTTACCGGTGAAATGTGATGTTATTTATTTTCTTATGTTTTTGAGCATAGTTTTGGCAGGATCTCAGTGCACATTTCGTCATGGTAAGTCCTTTAGGTTGACATAAACACGTAGCCACTGACCGCTGAGCACTGAATGACAGAGCCGCGATTGGTTCAATTTTGCACCCATAAAAATTCCTAAAATCGGCCTTCGGACTATACTTCTATAGGTTATAATTCTATTTGCATATCATAAACATTTGATTAGTCCGAAAAATCCTCCTTGAAATTATTGCATATATATTTGTAAAGGTAGGCATTACGTAATATTCAGGTAGACCTGATTGACAAAGTCGAGTACCCCATGTGACCCTCAAACGTTCTAAAACGCTATTAACATAAAGGTCTGGCAAACACCACGCGATATTGCCAATCATGCGAGTCTATTTACGTATCAAAGTAAATAAATGTTGAGATTCAGCCGAATGCCTGAAAGACTTAAAAGGCATTTTTAATAAGTTCCCGATTACTACTACGATACTCCTTAGGTTCTGGCTACCCTATTTCGGGAGCACAGGAGCGGATCCTCGTATCATGATTTACCTACGATCACAGTAGCGATGAGAAACTATTACATTCGGTTAGTAGTGACAGGTGATCAGCCCATCGCCTACAAAACACCAAGACCCTCTTGTCCCTCTACTGACTTGTACAGTATGCCCGGGAAGAAAAGCAGCTGTAGTATTACACTTTTTTTCACTCCCAGAGCAGCATAGAAGAGAAACTATTGACATGTAATTAGTAGACCTAGGCATACAAAGTTACTATCCAGAAACTTACTATATAATAACATAAAATTATTAAGTACATAATCTTCATATTTAACTTTAAACTATAACTGAACTTTACACTTATTATGATCTTAATTGTTAATCAAAATTGTTTCATCGGTCAGCTGAGGTGTAGGGCCTGGTGGTAATCCATTTGCAGGTTTTGACCTTACGAATTATGCCTGATACAATACAAACCAACCTAGCTATTTGGTCAGAATTCAATAGACAGATGTCAGGGTTATTAATGAACCACTGTGAAGAAGGAAACCCAGTCCGCGATTCCTAATGGAATTTCTAGATAACCTAATAAATTACCTACATACACATAAGGCTGCCTTTCCCAAAACGGGGTAGCCAGAACCGAAGGATTATGGAGGAGATCCCATAAACACGTTAACCACAGAGGGGCCAGGTGTAAATGGTCAGTAACAAGTTGCTAACTCATCGCCTGGGACAATGCCTAAATTTCCTTAGTCGACTCTTCGACATGCACGGCAAGAAATGTAGTCTAGCTAGAGTACAAATAAAAAAATTGGATGAATTAACTTAAGAAAATAATACTTGATACGCGATGTACACCGGAACTCTTGTTCCGGGTTAGTTATCGGGTGTTCGTTGCAGGACCTGCTAAAATTAATAACGGGGTAATATTTCAAAATTGTGTCAGGTGACAATGTTGCACAAATTGGGTGTAGAGAGAGCTCACAGAACAGGTAATATTACCAGTTCTGTGAGAGAGCTCATTCAGTCCCCTGGGAGGTTTGACTCTATGCCGGAATACGCATTGTGAGGAGAAGGTTTTGCACGAAATTGATAAAATACGTTGATGATTTCTTATGTTTATTACTAGACACGTCAAGACGTCGTCGTCGTCGTAAGATAAAGACAAAGCAGCGGAAAAATCCGATGTTTTAATTTGATTTAATTGTCAAACAAACTGACACAGGGCTTGCAACATTGCGGGTTGCGACACGATGTTTAAATTCGTCATCTTGATTATAGTTCCATTTGGCCCCCAAAGATATATCGAAATCACATTTTATTTCTATCTACTTTTCTTTTCTCCAGTTAGCCTATTAAGTCACACGTAACATGGGGGCGAGCCTACTGCCGCGTTTCGAGTTGGTAATGTATCACAAATACGTCACATAATATTTTGGTTAAAATATTTTCAAAGGTTACGCATATTAGGTAGAATGTTTGCATACAGCACCCATGATAATGGACCATTACAACATAACTAGCCTAACGTCACAGCTTTCTCTGATAGCCTATTAACTTAATGCCACAGTGTAAATAGAATTAAGTAGATAAAGTCTACATCTCTTGCGAACACTTTGCGGGTCATGGTCCTATATAACCGGACCTGACACTTGGCACGTTTTGATGTAATGAGCTAAATTTGTATTGCGATATGCAAAGACTGGCAAAGATGAAATTATATCAAAATAGGGACTGTCGGGTGGAGACTTAACAAACTTTCTATAGTAACTTTATTATGAGGTTAGTCGTTAATTTTTGAACCGAAGGGGAGGCTGATCATTATTCATACGATTACTTGCCCACTTTTGCAAACAGGAATCAATCCATCCTACGACCTTTCGAAAACTGAACATTTCATTTACATAGTCTGACAATTCTAATAAAAAAAATTGATTTTGTTAATAGGCATCCGTCCAAAACTAATATGCTCACTAATATTGTTTGCATGACTCGTAGACAACTTAATAATGACAGTTACGTGATGATTTGGCGTCAAGGTTGACCTACTTTATATTTCTGATTTTACTGTTCTGTGCTTGTATGAAAGCTTAACGAACCTTGACATACCCCAACATATTTATACATAATTACACTTACGCTAGCTTTACTTCAATTATCTTTTTGAATTAGATTTTTTAAGAAATACGAAATATGATAATCCTCACGTATTTTTGGGGTACACAAATCATGCTGTCTCATTCAGATGCGTCGGATTACGAACTACGTTTGTCACGGCCCAACTTGGTTAAAGCCTGCTAGCTAAAAAGCTATAGGTAAGTTTTTTTTCATATTCCTAGGAGCAAAAACTCCTTCCACTTACCATCGTAAAAGCGACATGTCGCTCTACACTGCTTTATAGGCTGCAACTAGTTTCTACAATCGATTTGTGAATAGTTTCCAAACATTCCTGCTTTTAAATCTATTGTTTCCGAGCATAACGATCCCGTCATATAGCGCTAATAAAGATCTTTTCAAATGTAGGCACCGTAAAAAGAACGTGTTTTTGCGTTCATACGGCCGCTAAGTGATAGCACCATAGTAAACTTTTAGTTACCAAATGTACGACGTAAAAATAACGTCACCACATATTTTAGCAGCCTTAAACAGGAAATACAAACAAGAAGACTACCTATGCATCATAAATACCCTATTCCCCGTATAATAGCATGACATCGCTCTGAAACTAGGTGTTTTGTAAGGGCCTTGGCACAATACCCCCGAATCCGGAACCGTGAAATTCGGATCCTAATGTCAATGAGGTGCACTTAGGCCCTTGGCACTTATAATAGAGTCGGATAATAATGTAAGACAACGTTAAATGCCCTAATATTAATTTACGCGGAGTAGAGATAAAAACAACTTTCCTCCGAGAAGAAAAGTGATACCTATCTCTTAATTTGAGTGTATAAATAAAATTATTGACACACTAGATCCATAGGGTCTTGTATCGTGAGTACTAACTAAGCAACGGTATATAAATATATACCAAGTATAGGAACATCCATATTCATCATACCAATTTAGCACCTACCAGAACCCAGGACATACGCGTCGTCGCAGGCATGGTCACACCAACTATACCAATCGGCCGTCATCTAAGTTTGAGGCAATGAGCTAGCAACTTGTCACTGAAGTGAACTTGGTTGTGGAATTTTACAGATACGGTTTAAATTTGACTGCAGTGTGTAATTTCCCTTACTCTGAATAACTAAACAACCCAGTAGCGTTACAGCAACTTTGATTGTATGGTCAGCGGGACATCAACAAGTCGCTAAGTATTGTTTCAGCTACTATAATGCATCGTAAGAGTACTTTCATATATTCTGGTATACGTTTTTTCATGGAACACAAGTTGGTAAGAATCTCATTATTAGCTACTACCTAAATAAATATAAGTTTAATTACGACTCTAACTCATACAAGCTATATTCATTGAAATCATCACCCATCCTTTTGGCTTTTCCTTACATAGTTAAATAAAAAATATTCCAGTAATCTATCTTCTATCTATATCTATCTACAGGTGTTTTTTCGTTGCCACCCTTAACGAAGGGTACGTACTCTATACATCAAATAAAGTAAGTTTATGCCAAAAAAATGCTTAAGGGTTGCTGGACAGCAGTGGATGAGATTGGCCCAGGACAGAGGACGGTGGCATAGGGAAGAGGAGGCCTTTACTCAGCAGTGGGTGTAGGAGGCTGTATAGATAGATAGATGCCAAAAAATGCTGGCAGACACTTCCCAGATTCCGTAGTTTTCAGGAACGTTGACGACAAGAAATCATCCTGTATACATATAATAAAAATGTAACGGGTCGCTGTCTGTACATGGAAGATATATGAAAAAATATATTATAGGAGACCTTTATCAACGCAATAGTACCCAAAACAATGATTTTTGGAATTTTTGTTTATTTGTCTGTTCGTTTGTGCACGCTAATCTCAGAAACGATGCAGTTTTCAGGAATAAATTGTGAGAGGTCCCACTTAACATATCGGCTACTTTTTATCTCTAGAAAATGTTTTTATCCAGGATAATTTCGACATTTTGTTTTTTCTGTAGTCCACGCGGACGGAGTCGCGGGTGTCCACTAGTATAAAAATACATTTCGGTGGCGATTCTGCTACTTTCGCTACGCTACTAAGGGCTTAGTGCGGGTTTTTACTTCGAACTCGATCGTGTTAACGTAAACTATTCAACCAAAATCGTAGTGCCGTTATTCTCCCATTTATATGTCGTGGCCATATCGTAGAATTGATCATTTCATGAAATGGTCGAGCATTTCATGAAATGGTCGCATTTCATGAAAAGTTCAACTGTCTATTGGCCACATCATGATATGGTTTGGGCAGATCAATGATAAAAATAGTTTCTCGATATGGGCAACTAAACGCCCGATCATTTCATGAAGTGGTCAAGATTATTGATCATATCGTAAAATAGTTACATGAATCACCGGTAGAGGCGCTGCGCGCGTTTTATTTATGTGTGAAGATGGCGGATTTTTCTTTTTAGGTTATAAAACAAATTAAAGAGAGTAGGGTGACTATGCAGAAGAAGTTCACGGATAGTGTGTTATATTGTATAATGTATATTAGACTTAATGGTGGTTTATAATAATATTGTTAAACAAAAACCTTAGATTACGATAGGTTAGGTTAGGTTAGGTTAGACTATGACAAATGACGCACGAGCCGAGCGAGCGGAGCGAGCGTGCCCAGGCAGCGTCCGGCGATGTGCCAGATGCGAATCGCTTTTGTAAAGTCTTTTATGTTTTTAAATATTATATTGTGAAAATATCACATAAATAATAGCAAAAAAAATCATACCATCATACCTTATGGTATACTTATATATGGTGTACGGTATATATTATTTATATAAGCTCTTACCACATTCGGATTTTATGGACACCCTGTTAATACGATTTGGCCAAACGTGGATGACAAAATCGTGAAATGTAGACGATTTAACGATCTGGTCAAATTGAATTGGCCACTTCATGAAATGTGACCACTTCATGAAATGCTCGACCATTTCATGAAATGATCAATTTTACAATATGGCCACGACATATACATCACGTTACCTCGTACGATATGATTGGTTGCCAGCTTTACGTTAACGCGATCGCGAAAACTCAAACTGCGAAGTTCAGCGGGTTGAACTTATTTGTCCTACTTCTACTCGCTTCGATGGACAGACAGCCTAAACTAAAACTAGGTATGGCGCAAATTATATTTTATGCAGGAATGATAAAAAGGAGGTGCTCTTACTGATAATAGCGTCGCGTTACGAAGGTGATATGATGGGCGGATAGTAGATAATAAATGCCATGATTTAAGCTAATAAATATTTTTTTAAGTACTCCATACCGAAGTTCCCTTCGGTACGGGGATTTTTTGCGAACCAACACATACTAAAAATAAATAAGGGAGCTCTATTATAACAAAAATAACTTTTGCCATTTTTAATAGATACTTAATGTGGAACTCTAACCAGTTTTTAATTACAATATGGTGGGAAGTGTTTAAGGTATGCTAGCACATGATTAGCCCGTACTTTAGGTACTGCGCTACATAATCTTTATTAGCGGTGGTAAGTCTGTAGTAGCTTATCTCATCTCCTTTATATTCTTGTTTCATGTGAACTTCTGCTTTCATCATCTCAGTTCGCAGACGTTTAACAATGTCTTTTAGCACAATAAAGCTGAGATAGTAGGCTGCAGCTCTCTTTGTCTCGTCCTCAGGAAGTGAAGGGGACAGCCTCATTCATCTGACTTGTAACTTGCCTTAGTTACATGTCTGTGACACCCTTTTGTTTGCGATATGTAAAAGAGAACCCTATTTTAATCTGAGGTAAACCCTTAGGTATACATATGTATACTATTTCCTCATCTGTTATTTCATGTACCTAACTAAGTAGTTATTTTAAACTCCGAGAAAATAAAAACCTTAATCATTTCATCATTTTAATAGTAAAATACTCTGTAGATAATCCTTCTCTTTCCATATTCATCTTTATCCAATTGTATACAAAGGAGATCCCTGTATAGAGTCCAGGTACGGCCAGGCCGCAGTCGACTCCCGCTGAGGTTATCCCCGCGACGGTGTACCTTTCAGCGTCAGCCTGAGAACGAAAATTATACCTACTTAGGTCCTTGTTCACAATCTCCAAGTAAAGTTTCAAGTAAAAGCAATTTATCAAATAAAGTCTCAGGAAAACAACGAAGATTTTATAATACTACTAGGGACCCGCCCCGGCTTTGCACGGGTGTAATACCCTTTCACGTGGACAAAGTCGTCAAACAAAAGGGCGGCCGCTATAGAAAAGTGTTGCTTTTAGACTTTTTCAGGCATTTTTTAAATTTTTCTCTTGGTTAGAACCATCCTTGTACTTCAAGGAATATTTTAAAAAAGAATTAGCGAAATCGATTCAAAATGAAAGAGGTGGAAAGTTGGTGAAAGTTTTTTAAAATTACGTTTTAAGGCAGTTTTAAGGGTACTTCAGATAACGTGGACGAAAAGATAGGCAATAAAATGCTAGTGAGAATATGTTATTATTTAGGTAGGCATTAGATGTTTGATCACTTACCGCAGGGCACATCAGCGGGGAACCCCCGTCTCCAATACACAAGTCTTGGTCTACACTGCCACCGGCGCAGATGATGGTGGAGGGTAAATCATAGTAAGGGTTGTTCAGGACTCTCCTTAGACTGCTCGTGCATTGTAGTCTGTTGACTGTAGGTAGTATTACCTGGTAATACAAAACAAAGGTAGGGAAGTGACATAATATGATGCTCTTTCCGAACTACGTTTATATAGATTCACTAGGTAGTGCCACTTTGTATAAACATTTCATTATGAAACCCTGCGTTTATACTATACGCCAACCCTCCTGGCACACGCAGTCATAGAACGTTATATGACAGCGCGTGCCAGGAGCGTTGGCGAATAGTATACCAATAATCACGTCACTGACAGACAATAAAGCATAAGAATAAGATACTATAGTAAATGCTTCATAATAATATAACGATATTAGGTACCTACCTTTTTCAATTGGTTGGTATACTTTTTGTGTCCCCGAGGAAGCATGCCCCAACCTGCTCCATAGCATGTAACTCCATCTGGCGTGGCTGTAGGACTCAAGCAGGCAATTCCAATGCTAGGCTCGTAATTAAATGCTGTCTTTAGTATAAGAAGAGCCACGTTATTATTACCTGAAACATTATAATAATTTATACTACCTGCTAGTTCCATAAAACTCTACGCAAACTACTAAAACGTAGGTAGAACTGCCTACGAAATGTTAAATTTTCCAAATGATGCAATGTAATGCAATGTAAATAATGATCTATTGAAAGGGATTGGAAGACTTTGATGCTTTAATTTTTTTTATATATCAATGTAGTAAGTGCATGGTAAATGTATGTCATGTATACCTATCCCGGGATAAAAACATTTTTCCGGAATAAATAGTAGTTTATATGTTAAGTGGGACCTATCACAACATATTACTGAAAACTGCATCGAAATCGGGTTCAGCTTTTTCTGAGATTAGCGTGCACAAACACACAGACAAACCGACAAAAATTCTAAAAATCATTCAACAATAGTCCAATATTGCGTTAATAAAGGTCTCCTATAATATTTTTGTCATATATCTTCCATGTACAGACAGCGATCCGTTACATTTTTATTATATGTATATAGAATTAATAGATAGATAGATATAGAATAGATTTCTCTTTACAGGTTACTGAAGTAGGTGTCTATGTCATCTATATTTCACCATGCTTATTTATTAGTTATGGTTACTACGTAGGTAGGTACTTACCAGTACATTTCGGAAATTTGGGGTGTTTTATGATTTTCGAAACATCTCGGTCCTGGTTAGCATACGTTTCCTCGTTTTGGATGTCCCACTCCCCCGCTCGTACGGTAATCTGCATTTATAAATATTATTTAGTAGTAGGATGCGACTAGTAGACCTAACCTGGCCATGGTATATACATGGGACGAACTATCTATCTCTATTTTAAAATGTTATTACTTACTAGTGGACGTCCGCGACTTCATCCGCGTGGACTGCAGAAAAAAAATGTCGAAATTATCCGAAATAATATTTTCCCGGGATAAAAAGTAGCCTATGTGTTAATTCAGGGTGTCAGCTAACTCCATACCAAATTTTATTAAAATCGCTTCAGCCGTTTTTACGTGAAAGAGTAACAAACGTCCATCCATCCATCCATACTTAACAAACTTTCGCGTTTATAATATGTAGTAGGATAGGATTAGGTACATATGGATTGGATTCTTGACAAAATAACATTTACCTACAACTCGACGTAGTTAGATTGGTCGAACGAGGTCGCATGGACGGACATCACTAAATAGATAAATACCCAGTGGCGTAGCTAGGTAACTAGGCTGCCGCACCAATTATAACCACTGTATGTAACATTTTTTCCAAAAATGAGTTTTTGGCATATTCGGAATCAGCAATAAAAGATCTATAAGTATAACTGACCCGTATTTAGAAATATTGTATATTCTAGAAATTACAATAAACATAAACACTGTAAGTGAGTTCCTTTTGGAAGACTTGCATGAAATAAGTACTTTAAGAGCAGTTGTTGCGCTTTTTATTATAAATATTATTGGCGAATCCTAAATATAAACGCAGCAAGGGCAGATAATCTAGTTATAATTGTGTTCCTATTTTTTGGTAAATGTGTATTACTACTTATATTCACCGTAACTACCTTATATGGTGGTAATATGTATTAACCACAATAATTTTAAACTAGTCATACTAGTGATAAACACCGTAATAGTACTTACTGTTGTTATTCTTAGCATGACATTGGTTTTCAAATAACGGGAACTACAAATTACTACAATAACTGACACTTAAAGTGTTTATAACTTGTGTTGAATAAAAAATATCTAATGTGCACTAAATATATAAACGTCATTGGTACTAACTGTATGTTTATGTAGTAAATTACCTCTCCATTTTTACCGTATTGCTACGAATAAGACAAGCAAGTGTAGCAGATGCAGTAGTTATAACTAGCGAAAGTACCCCGCGCATGTTCATTCGTTCAAAAAAAAATTCAGCTGTTCCATACATTTCAGTGGAGTAATTATTCGAGATTGTATGGAATCTTGTATTTTAGGCTTTATCTTATTTTATTTACACGAAATACACAACTTTGGTGCAGAAAAAATTGTAAAAAATTTGGAGAATATAATTATTCGGAATATAAATATTCGGAATATTCCGGTGAAGAATTTCAGTGGTTTTCGCTTCAGAATCATGGGCTAAAGTTAGCATATTTTTCTGGCTGTCACTTACACTCTGTATATAAAACTTTTCCGTTTCTGACAACGTCCAGACGAAACTACTCAGTGTAGGAAGCTGAAATTTGGCATGTATATTCCTTGGGGAGTGTAGGTGAGCAGTGTGTAGGATTGTAGGATTTTACAAAATTCTTACGGGAACGGGTAAAATAATTCCTTGTAGAGCTCAAAATGTTATTTAAGCCCTTACTGACCAATGGGACCACTCCGAAGGCGTGGAGCAGAGGCTCCGTAAGCTGCTCAAAAACTACAGGCCCATCACAATTCTGAGCCACGTCTATAAGCTGTTCTCGAGAGTCAAGAATTAAGATTTGATGCCTAACCGGGATTGGCCCACCACTCATTTCAAGATTTGATGCCTGTCGACTCCATTGACACCTGATGTCTTGGAATTCTTGCAGCGATGTCAAATCAACTGGCGATATGTGGAGGTGCTTAGATGGCACTAGAAATATCTACGAAATGGCAACGATGTGCGTTCAAGTCCAAACCAACAAAAAGGACCGATCCAACTACTCCAAAGTGTAAGACAGGGTGACCTCATATGAAACTGCACCAACGCCACGGTGGATATTTTTAAGATACTACAGTGGGAATCGACGTCAACAGTGAATATCACACAAATATCCGACTTATCGACGATATAATCTGAATGGCTGATCGCTGCAGCACCTGCATAATATAAAATATATTACTGCGTAAAATATTCACGGTTGATGTTGATACCTAGGCCATGCCACGCATCTTGAATACGTGCTCCATCGCGTTGGTGATGAGTTTCGGGGATGTGACATCACCCTGTCTTACACCTAGAATCAGTTCTGCTTGATTGAATTGGATTTGAATGGACATCGTTGCCATTTCGTAGATATTTCTCAGAATCTCCACATACCGTTAGTCGATTTGTCATCGCTGCAAGAACTGCAGGTTTCAATAAAATCGAAGGGTTCTTCGTGGTCCACAAAAGCCATATACAGCGGTTGGTTAGTCTCCTATTGACTTCTGCATAACCTGCCGTACAGTATGGATTTGGCCCACAGTGCTAAAGCCTTTGCGAAACCCGGTCCGTTCCACCACCACCGGGCTAAAAGGCTGCAAATCTTAATGCCAAACGATTCGTCACGATTCTTGAGAATAGATTATTGACGTGGCTCAGAAGTGTGATTGGCCTATAGTTTTTAAAGAGCGTTTTGTCTCCCTTCTTGAAAAACAATGCCACTACACCAGCCTCTGCTCCATGCCTTTAGGGTAGTCTCACTGACCATTACGAAGTAAAATAACCTTTTCTTTCAGCTCTTCAAGGACTGGTTTTCCCCCAGCCTTAAGGAGGTCAGATGCCACCCTGTCTTTCCCGGGAGCCTGTCCATTCTTGACTTGTCTGAGAGCCGATTTCATTTCATCTATATCTATGTCCGGGAGATCGTCCGTAAAATGGGAGTGGAGTGGAGCTCTGGGGTCCATAAAGTCCTCAATTTCAGCGAAAATCTCTGGAACCGATGGGACGGTTTGGCCATTCGAGGTTCTAAGCTTTGTCAGGTGACTCCTTCCCAGTGTCTGGGTAAAGACTTTCGATACCCGATTTTCCTCAATCAGTCCCTTAACGAGGCGAGTGTTTCAGCTTCGGAGGTGGCGTATGTTGAGCGACTAAGTAGCATCAGTCCCAAGGTCTCGCTAGAAAGTTTGGACTTCTTATCTGGTCGACTCGAAAGTGCCTCGTTCTCATACAACCCCAATTATTCCATATAACTCCTCGTCAACACTTGCCGGGGTCTCCAGGGCGGCAAATTGATTTTTTCTTTTCCAGTTGGAATGTATCATGTCCTGCTTGTGGCAAATTGCTGACGGAGAACTGTCCTTACCATGCGACTCCTTTCAAGCTTGAAGTTGATATTATCATATTATCTTATGCGTAGAACTGAAACTCATACCTACTCATTTGAGGTGTCAATAGACAGGTCTTTAAAAAAGGAAAATGGAGGTTCCCCAAACCATTATTTCTCATATTTAACTACAAGCTACACTTCTAACCTGGTAAAATGTGTCCCCACTCAGACTTTTGATTTATGCGAATCAACTATTTAAAAAATATACACGTTGTAGATCATAATATATAGGTATACTCTCATACAAAATTTGTTTTAATGATGTGTGGTCGGTAGTTTCATAGATATAGCACATTTACAAAACCGAAAATGTAACTTTGTTATTCATACAAACCATATGACAGTATTAACCTTACTGGACTTCAGCAGTGCGTTTAACTGTGTTCCTACTTAACTGACATCCTACTTGCCATCTTACGCTACCTATCTCCTCTGGTTACTGAACGTTCAATTCATACTTAAATGGTCGTCAGAAATGCGTGCGCGTTGACGATTTTACATCATACTGGTGTAGCATCACGGCGGGCGTACCTCAGGGCGACGTACTGTCACTCCTGCTCTTTTCAATCTTCATCAACTCTGTTTCGGAAATGTTAACCTCTTACATTCATCTCTACGCTGTTAACCTTCAACTCTATAACATTTTAACTTTGAAAATGTAAGATTTACTATGAAGGAGATGAACGAGGACTCAGTGCGCATTCGGGACTGGGCGAAATCATTTGGCATATTAGTCAACTCGGGTAAATCGCAAGCCATAATCATAGGTAGTAGGCATAATCTGAGCATCTTGCGGTAGTCGTATATTCAGCAATTTTTTAACGACCAGATCACGATTCCCTTCACGGATACGGTCAAAAACCTAGGGGTCATATTTGACAGCACTATGTCATGGACAGTTCAGGTTGGCGAGGTAAGTAGGAGGGTGCACTCATCCTTTCATTCGCTTAAGCGTCTTCAGAACTTTCTGCATTTTAAAACTAAAATAAGTCTTGCCCAGACCCTTATTCTCCCTGTTATTGATTATGTGGATGTTTGCTATCTCGATGCCAATGAAGAGCTGTTAAATAAACTCGAACGTCTACAGAATTTTGGTATCCGATTTATATACGGACTACGTAAATTTGATCACGTATCTCACTTTCGTAAAGAGTTAAAATGGCTCCCGATGCATTTTCGCCGGAATACTCATTTATTAACACTCTTTTTTAAGATTTTAAATTATCGCCTTTCTCCATTATATCTCAGTGAGCGTTTTGAATATCTCTTTTCAAGAGATCGGCCTCTCCGATCCAATACGGCATCACTGCCGCAAACTCCCCGATTTAATTCTGGGGCTTTTGGGTATTCTTTCTCGGTTCAGGCGGTTAAGCTCTGGAATGAATTACCCCATACGGTTAGAGATTGTCGCACTGTTGGCACATTTAAGAAAAAGCTGAAGGATTACTGCCTGTCCATTATTTGAATATGCTGTCATTTATTTCTCTCATTTTTTTATATGTATTTATGTAGTTTTGTAGAATTAGTTTAATTGCACATGTTACGCTGTATTTGTTAATAATTTCTCTTTACTTACTTGGCTTGCTGGAAGAGATTTCTTGCCATTGTACATGCATCTCTTCTTTTATGTTGTATGCCATATTTCTTTTGTGTATGTGCAATAAAGAATAAGAATATTTTTGATTATGTAATTTAATATAGGTACCTAGTAATTACCTAATTCGTAGTATGTCAGCTTATTATTGCTACCGCGCGTCTGTATGGGAGGTAAATAAGCGTTAATGTACCCACTTGCCTTTTAGTTTTGGTAAGGTTAGAGTCAGAACAAAAATTTTACACATACCTCTACTAGTCATAAATAGCGTATGTACGCTAGTTACTTTTGTTATGGTTGGTACAATTTTGGATAATACTATACCTAATAATACTGATAAACGCATTATCTGCGATTGCTAGAGATGACAGCCGTAACTACTGCACTTACGGTACTTATGCTTAGGATACTAAATCGAGTTTGAGATACCTTTACTAATGATATTAAGTTTTTTAAGAAATATTAATAGAATCCAGCACAAAACTGAAAAAAAATTAATACCAGTATAAAAATAATCTTAATCTCCGACAGAAAAACTAATTTGTGAAGCTTTATCTCAAATAGTTTTTCCGTGGTAACAAAAAAACAAAAAAAAACTTTGAACGCGATTTTCTCAGCTTTATGTTCGATGCAGTTACGGTGGTTATAGTTAACGCGGCAGTAGGGGGCCCTGAGGCAAATAAAAAAATGGGGCCCCACTGCTATTTCAACTAATTAGATTTTGAGGAATTTTTGTTGACTATCTTCTCTTTATTGCATATGACTAGACATTGCCAAGAATTTTTGAAGTTTACGAGCCCCATAATAGAAAAACTGCTTAGATGTATAGGTGCGGAGAAATTTTTTCTCGTATTTACCACGTAACTTGTCTATTACATACATACATATAATCACGCCTTTATCCCTTGTCTATTACGTTCTTGAAAATTCAAGCTCTACCGAGAATTTCTGACCATCGCTAAAACATGAGATAGGATACAATCGGGTAGACATTACCAAGAATTTTTGGGGTTTACGAGCCCCATAATTATTGAAAACTGAAAGACTGCCTAGTCATAAAAATTTTTCTCGTATTTACCACATAACTCAAGTAAGTTGTCTATTAATTTTTGAAAATTCATGCTCTACTCGAGAATTCCACGGTAAGCATACGAGGGCCCCCTGAGCTTGAGGGCCCCGGTGCACTGCCCCACCTAGCCTAAGGTTGCTACGCCACTGTAAATACCCTAACTGCTACGTACATCATTTTTTCGTGTCTCCATAGCTTTGCTGGCAGCGGTAAGCACCACGGTCGGGTGTATGATACTACCTCCTCCGAAAGGCAAGAGTGTATATTTTCTGAAATTATAAGTCTTATTAAGTAGGTAAGTTTCACACCAACACCTGAAGATGCCATGAGTGTTTCTGAAACATATTTATGTCGATAAATATCATTTCGGCGTAGCCACGTACCTACGTATTGCAAATCAGGGCTCGTGTAAGTACCTATACATAGTGCGCTCGACGTTGGCATCCGCCCTGTGTATCCCACGCCATATTAAAGTTCTCTTAAAAGGACCTCTACATCATCTAGGTACGGTCCAATGCACGCCTCTCAAAGGACCGGGACTCTGTAGTACCGTGAATTTCTAAAGAAGTAAAATAATAATGATCCTCAACATAAAAACAAGTGCACTTACGATATTAATGCGACAACCCATGGGAATTCAGCATATTGCGACTTCTGGTAGTCACCACCAAACTTGTTGGATAGAGGGTCCTCAACATCCTCCATAGCGTTGATGTTACTCCAGCCGCAATCACGGGAGGACCATGGGTCATTCACTAGTGATGAAAAAATTCTCATACATGCACGGCTGTGTTATCAAAAAAGGGTAGCCAGACCGGGTGCGCCAAAGTTCACCTAAAATTTCTACTCCGATAATTTTCTTCCTAACATTTTTCATCATAACAATCGCAATTCCTAACTGCTTCTGTTTCTAATGTTCATAATTCCGAATCATTCAATTTCATAATGTCAGTATAAATATCTAACTATATCAATAAACATCTATGATACAAATTGGGGGAAAAAATTTAGGTGAACCAATATGGACCCAGCCAAACCTGCAGCAATCCACGAATGAGATCCTAGTCACATTTAGCAACAAATCAACTATGATGCAGTTGATGTACCTACCTATTCTAGTAAAAATGCAATATCAAACTTTGTAAGTATTAGAATAATTTATTGCACCATAATAAACAAGCATACCTACCTATTTAGCTAAAATCAAATGTTCATACCTTGAGCTTGGCTGCTACAGATCAGACCGAGGAGCAACAGAGTACAATATCTGTAAATAGTTAAATAAAAATGTCGATTATAGACAAAAACATACAAACGTAAATAGGTACCCCATGAAGAACCTTCCTTATAATTAGCATAGGCAGAAAATAATAGATTATACGAGGTATCGGGCACATTCATATACCTACTTACAATTCGGCAATGTTCCCTAATTGGGGTAGCCTGAACTGCAGGACATAAATACACAAATCATATCCCACAGCCACGTTTAGATTAGAATAGCGGGACAGATGTAGACGATCAGTGACAAGTTGTTACCACAGTATTACAATAAAATTAATTAGTGTTGTTACCTTATCGCCTAAGAGAATGCCCGCGAGTTCCTTAATCGAATCTTACGACTTTCACAGCATAACTCGTATTATAGTCAATTATCACTTTATTTACCTGCATTTACCTACATACATTCTTACCTCATGATTGTGTTTCAAATTGTAGCACTACTTACAAAGTAAAATACTTAAAACACGAGAAGATTGTGGTCGTGGCAAAAATAACAGGTAGATAACTGCGCTAAGTTTTGTCGTTGTGGATGTTGACTAAAGAAAGCGAAAAATGTGAATATTATTATGTAGTTATTGTATTGAATGATAATTAGGTATACTTATTTAAACTGCTGGTTATCATACTTGACCCTCTGCGCACTGGTGATAAGTTCGCGTTGTACGAGTAACAACTCTACATTGTATTTACCTACTTCATTGGGATTGCTACGCGATTGTAATAAAATAACCCCTATATGTCGTTAATTTTATTAGAATCAATCAATCAATTTTAAACAAGGTTTTAAGCTAATTTGGCGGTTGATAGATATGATTACATCGAAATCTATTCGATCCAGCGGTTATACCCCAATAGCTAGATAAACATACCTAACGCCAAATCCTTGGTAAAAGTTTCATAAAAAACCATATTGCACGGACCCACAAATAATAGTATAAAGGCAGGAAGATGATTACACCAAATTGAATATCTGTCCTTCCATCATAGTTTATCCTTCTCCTGTCACACACACTACGGCGCGTGACATCTCCTTTGTTGTATCGCCTCCATGGCTCGGGGTTTCCCAATGATGTCTCCGAGAGCGAAGTCCTTCCGCAAGCATCCTTCTTGCAAAATATCCCGGTAAAACCCGGACATGTTTAGCGTCAGGGATTCCTTAGCCAATAATTGCGAAGAGGGGATAATAGCCTTACTTGAATAATTGGTAATTAAGAAGTAATTGATCATTGTTGGCGATACTGAAGGAAAGAAATCACGACATTGCGAGGCCGGTCACCAACACTATGGTCTGACCAAGTGACAGGGGCTTCAGCCCTACCCAGACTCTTCGAGGTAGAAAAGGCTTGTCATCTAAGAACTTTCAGTAACCACGATCTTCAGTACCTAATGAGGGACCGACTAAAGGCAGAGATACTCTCTTTTCAATACCTGTAAGTATCTACTTATTCCGGACCACTTGCAGGGTGCGGACTACGTGGCGCGTGGCGATACGCGTTTGCATCATCATCGTGCAGATTTGTCTGCACACACACGCGTGTTCTTTTTTATTTAGGTACATATTTTCTTATCTTTAAATTCCATTTTCAGACAAAATATACTAGCGTAAACCCGTAAAAGCAACATAATTTTCCGCACCATTTAGTCTTCGCTATCCAAACCATTTGTTCAGCTATCGACAAAGAACACACCAAATTAAAATACTTATTAAAGTGGAGAAATGTTTTGATACTTATCATCTTTGTGATCCTGCAGTTTCTGGCATATTTCGCGAATTCAGCCGTGTAAATTTGTATGTACCACATCAATAGGGATAATGGGATCCTCATAGATTTCAGGATTGTTTCCATTGTAGAAGTGAGATGTTGCTTTAACACATTCCTACCTTATAGACGTCTTTTTTCGGAAGCGCAGGGCTTATAGACTAAGTAACATTTTATATCGGTAGAATCGATAGAGGTTCGGCATCGAGACTCCAGTCGCTATTGGTGATTGGTGGGAGTATTACATCAATGCGAAACGATGTTACATTGTCCAAGCACCAAGTTATTCATAGTAGACATATTTGTAAATAAAAATGTTATCTGTTTGAGTGCCAAATAAATAAAAAAAAGGCGGTGTACGTAAGTAATACGGTTATGTTACGGTTACCAGCGCCAGTAGGTACTAAATAGAAATTTTACATCAAGGTACGACAGCTTTACCGAATTTTGTATGAACTTGTAATGTAAAAGAAAAACCTGAATTAATTCAATATTTTATTGAAAATATATACTTACAAACTCTATAACATAATTTTTATGTAAATAAATCACGCTTCAATAGACATGTAAGGCAGAATTGGCCACGATTCAAATAGGTAGTGTTTCAGTCAAATAAATTTTTGAATCTTGTTTTTTTACCCAACTGCAAAACAGAACTACTTAGTATAATATAAATTATCAAAAATTCCAATTATTACTACTTAAGTATTTACACTTTTACAGCGTGAGTATTTCAGGATGATTGATATAGAGTAGGTACATACTCTATGTATAATGTAATGACTAATGAAGCAGGTTTAGATTAAACATAACATGATTAAACTATCATACATTTTACAAAATGTATATTTGTATAAATACAAAATTATCAGCTGTAATAATTATTACAGGAAAACATTTTAATGGAAAAACTGATTTGGAGGCTTTTAATAGTGTAGATATTAGATAATTAGTAGGTACTTATAAGAATAAATATTACTAAATGAATAAGTATATGGCATAAAATTCTTTCTTTTTGGTACCTATAAATGTGGCGTCACAATTATCAACAGAAATTCTCTAAGTACCTTGTGTGTATAATTCACTGAAACACAATCAGAAAAAAAACAATATTTCAAGTTTATTTTACGTGACGATCAGTACATACTATATAATAATTAATATGAATAGGGTCGTGTACAGATTTTTTATTTGTATTTATATCAAAAGATCATAAAATAAAACAAACATTTGCAAAAGAAAACTTCGCTAGCGTGAAAACTTTTCGAGATATGACGATTTCAAAAACACAATTTTAGACTAGCCAAAAAACGCTAGATACAAACGGCTACCACGACGCGACGTCACTCTTTAAGCAACATATATGCGCGTAAAAGAACTTTTGTTCTACAGCTATATTAAATACTAGTGGACGCCCGCGACTCCGTCCACATCGACTACAGAAAAAACGAAAAAATGTCGGAAATATTCGGGATAAACCATTTTCCCAGGATAAAAAGTAGCCTATATGTTAAGTGGGACCTGAAACAAAATATTCCTGAAAAATCTGTATCGGTTCAGCCGTTTCTGAGGTTAGTGTGCACAAACTCACAGACTAACCGACAAACAGACAAATAAAAATTCCAAACATCATTCTTTTGGGTACTAGTAGGTTGATAAAGGTCTCCTATAATATTTTTTTCTCATATACTTCCATGTACAGACAGCCCACCATAACATTTTTATTATATCGCAACTTCGGTAGAACAAGGGCACAATTGTCTAAAATTGCAAAAGCAAATTGTGCCTTTGTTCTACCGAAGCTGCAATATGTATGTATAGAAGATTTGAAGTAATTAAAGCCGACAACTCCCAAATAGTTAATTGACCAGAATAAAGCTCATTTAGACAAAAAGATTTGATTCCTAATTATCTATACTATATAATATTATAAAGCTGAAGAGTTTGTTTGTTTGAACGCACTAATCTCAGGAACTACTGGTCTGATTTGAAAAATTCTTTCAGTGTAAGATAGCCCGTTTATCGAGGAAGTCTATAGGGTATATAGCAATCCGCCCCGGCTTCGCATGGGTGCAATGCCCCCTTTCGCGGACGAAGTCGTGGGCGACCGCTAGTGCTATTATAATAGCAAATATGGCTTTTCTTTTTTAAAATGTATAAACCTTAAAGATGTACCTAGGTTGAGTTTACTTTTTAAGAGAGGGTTCATAATTAAAAACAACTTTACTTTTTAAATTTTAAAAGTAGGCTTTAAGCTTGCTTATAAAGACTCGATTTTTTAAATCAAATTTCAAGACTATGTAAATATTAAAAATATTTTCCAATTTTTTTACATTAACTCCACTTAAAACTATAATTTACTTACTGATATGATAATACATAATTATTACCTGACTACAACACTCCTATGCTTTAATTCGGAATTTGATGACTAAATGAAACTATATTTTATTTTTGAAGCACAAAATTAAGATATACTAACTTCAAATGACTACAAAGTTAGGTTTTTTTATTGTTTACTTTAGATTATAACAAAATATTTCAATATTATTATAATGTCACAAAGTAATCATAAGTATCACTTACCTGTTATCACTAGGTAAGCATTATGCTTATTAAAATATAATAATAATTATGCATTAATATTTTTGCACAATTACAATAAATTGGGTACTTGCCGAGGTTTTAACTGAACATCTCTTCTATTCTCTTTCTCTCTGGAGCTATATGAATGTGCTGCCAAATTAGATGCACTTTAGTATCTACTTAAGATGCCTGTATATTTAATATTTTTTAACTATAGAATAGACCAACAGTAGCTCAAAACAGAGCATTATAAGGCATCAAATAGCCAACAAATGTTTTTTTCTATAACTAATGTGTAAATGCTCTTATTTTCAATAAATCATATCATAACAAAATACCTTTATGCTCTACCCATTTAACCAAACATAGCTCCACAGTTTGAACATCTTCTATTCTTCAGAGCAAGGCAGCAGAGAATTCCAAGGGGGAAGAACAAAATCGCACATAGTATACCCAGACATGTGAAGTCATCTTCCAGTATGCCTACCCTACATGCAGGGCAGGCTCCTACAGCAATGATAGTTGGCGGGACTATAACAGTGGCACCGTAATTGGGTAGGAAAGTGGGTGCAGTTGGTTGCCCATAGACCGTGTAGCCTGGAGGTGGAGGAGGATATGCCCCTCCTTGCAGCTGCTCTGGTTGGACATACGGTTGTTGTGGTGGAGCTGAAATATTACAAATAACATCTATAACAATGGATGGAGATTGCAATTTTGAGGATAGTTTAGATTTCAAAGTTACATTAAGTTAAGAAATTGACACTTACACATTATGCCTATGTTGAACTTGAAATAGCTATTTACAAATGGCTAGTTACTTTGAAATCAGTTCACATCAGTACCTAAACACCAAATGTGTGTATACCAACATTGTAATCTATAGATAACATAATGGTCCAGTGCTTGCAATATGTAGATGATAACAATTTCGTAATTTGATTATAAATAAATACAGAGTAGGTATGTATAATAATGGTAGAGAAACTTGATATTCTTGTCTTGGACAACTACATAATGGAACTTAATCCTATTAATTACCAACTATGTTGGATCAACATATGGTATGGTAGCTAAAGTAAAAGGGGTAAAACTTATTATATCTTTACAACTGGTAAGTATGTGTTGTGTTAGGTAGATAAGTACTTACGCAGTGTACCTACGTACGTAAATAAAATCTTATCATTGAATGATTCATTGCATTGTGACTGAGTGTTCGAAAATGTGATAATCGATTCTAAGTTAGATTCTTACCGTTATGAACTGCAGCAGAATATGGTGGAGGATCGTCAGATACGGGTGGTTTATTCATTTTGTTGAATTATAACGATATATGATACAATTTCCAACAAAAAAACCTCGTAAATATCTTGAAAAGTTAGAGGTTGTCGTCCGTTGTTGTTGTGTCAAGCAAATTTTTTTTTTTTTAGTTTATCCCGAAGGAAAGGCAAGGGGAACTAAGCCCATACAGCCATTGTCATTAGTAAATGATTTCTGAATTTATGATGGGATGATAATGATGATGATGAATGGAAACGTCGGGAAAATCCTCAAGAACAAGTGTAAAGTTAGTCAAAATGAAAATTAATTGCAGAAACAACTTACATTGTGTCAAGCAAAGATTTTTTTTTATTTTATCCCGAAGGAAAGGCAAGGGGAACTAAGCCCATACAGCCTTTAGTAAAATGTATTCTGAATTTATGATGGATGACAATGATGATGAGTGGAAACGTCGGAAAAATCCTCAAGAACGAGTTTAAAATTAGTAAAAATCAAAAATAATTGCAGAAACAACTTACATGAGCCCATGAAGAGATCGTATTCCGACTAAAGTTTTACTCAGCTTACCTGCATATAAAACCATGCACACGCACTAGATTCACATAAAAAGTAAACAAAATATAACTTATTTACCAAAAAAACATCACTTTACGGACACATGCAAGCCATTTACAAATAAATTTAGATTTTCACAAGAATATTACACCCGCTCCCTTCCAGCTTTTCCCGCCGAATGTCAAGCAAAGATCACAGATCACAGAGCAAGTGTCAATTTTTTTTTAGTTTATCCCGAAGGAAAGGAAAGAGGAACTAAGCCCATACAGCCATAATCATTGTCTTTAGTAAATGAATTCTAAATTTAAGATGGGTGATAATGATGATGAATAGAAACGTCGGGAAAATCCTCAAGAACGAGTTTAAAATTAGTAAAAATCAAAAATAATTGCAGAAACAACTTACATGAGCCCATGAAGAGATCGTATTCCGACTAAACTTTTACATGAGTTTTACTCTGCTTACCTGCATATAAAACCATGCACACGCACTAGATTCACATAACAAGTAAACAAAATATTACTTATCTTTATGGACACATGCAAACGTTTACAAATAAATTTTGATTTTCACAAGAATATTACAAGTAGGGTTGCTGTCAGTGCGTGCATAGGCACCGTAATGGCTCCGCCTTTTGCACGTGTGCGCATTTTTTACAGACGTCGGGTAGTCGCCGAGTTTATTATGGTTTATCATAGGGGAAAGTGGGGTATTTGGGAACACCTAACTTACAACCCTGTAAAATAATAAAAGAAAGTCATAAATGTAATCAACTTTTATTGCAACAGGAACGTTACTTATCCAGCTACAAAGAAATTAACTCAAAACTTTTGGAAATAAACTTTATAATAAAAAAAATTTAGAAAATAAAAAACATTAGTGTTCGTATTTACCCAATATCGTGTGGGGTAATTGAGATCAGTCCGCGGTGGAGACACGAACCATATGGGGTAATTGCGAACGACATACTTAAGTCTTAATAAGTAGGTGCTATGCCAACGTTCCTAATTATCCGAACTTGGAAAGTCGAAAAAAAACTACCGTTACTCGCAATATTAGTGGCGGTGAACTTAAAACTACTTGAAATTTATAAACTGATAGTACATGTAAGATGGCAACAAAATATGTTGTCATTAACCTCAAAAATATCCTTTTTGTGCTGATTTTTACATGCGACAAAAATTGTAACAAAATTACGTAAAAGATTATTTGACTTACCGTTACGAAATGCGTGCATCTTCTTACTCGCACTTTTGCGGGCATACTAAGGGCTGGCAAGCGCATCAGCTTAGATATGTGCGGGCGATGTAGTGCGGGAGGTTTATTTGATATTCAACTGTTCTCAATTACCCGCCGTTCTCAATTACCCCACCTTCCCCTACATCCCTCCTCCGTACATCTTACTATGAATGCCTGAAATCTGTGTAGTGGCAATACTTCGTCCATTGTTCATTGAGGGCCGAATCATACCGGAATTGCAGTGGCCGGCAGCGGCTGGCAGCGAGGCGACGAGGCCGGCTGAGTCGGCCGCGCGCCACCGCCCGAGCCTACGCGCCACCTCCCGAGCCTACGCGCCACCTCCCGAGCCTACGCGCCTAGTCCTCTTCGCTAGTTTAGATTCTACATTCGGCAAGGAAAAGGACCGCGGCGACGTGCGGGTACTCGCGGTAACGCTCGCGGCCTCGGGCAGCTGCGAGCATATTCCGCCGACAGAGGCGCGTGGTCGCGCAGCCGCCAGTGTAAAGCTAGGTTCATATTGCTATGTCGGGGTGTGTTGGGGCGCCGTCTGTTGTGTCGCGGAGAGTTCATACTAATGTGTTGTGTTGTGGCGCGATATGTCTCATTTTTAGATCATTCTCGTATTAAGTGTTGTGGAGTGAATACGTCTTTAAAATGGAATCGTCTGACAGTGACTTCGATGAAGATATTCAATTTCTTTTATTGATGACTCTTCTGAAAAAAAAGAAAAATAAAAGGAGATTTGTATTGCCGTACTAATTCAATAAGTTCATCGGACATTTTAAAGAACGAAAAACCAACCAATTGCTAAATGAACTGCTTCCCTCGCAATAACGCGTTGAATGACAGGTCAGATTCACATTAGTGTGGCGCGACACATCCCCCACCACCACTCTGGCGCAATCGGTGGCGAGCAGTCGGCGCCACGACAGAACGCGTCACAACACAACACAACCTACTAATGTGAATCTAGTCATAGTAAATGAACGAAAGCGATCGCGTTCTGGCGCGCTCCGACACACCCCGACACAGCAATATGAACCTAGCTTTACCGCGAGACCTTTTCAAAGTTTTCAAGCAATACTAGTAGTTATAAGTAGGTTTGTAAAAAAAAGTTTAAAATTATTTCACGCTGAAAGTGCTCGCCGCGTCGCTGCCGGCCGCTGCCATTCCGGTTTGAAGCGGTCCTAAAATATTTATTCTCTTCTATATGCAAATCGTTTTAGACCTTGAATAATAAAATGCTTCGAAGGGCACACACAACTAGACACAGATCACCCAACGACTAAGTCGCTGTTAAAGTTCATTTTGTAATAAATAAAACACCATGCAACTTTCAATATATTCAGTATATTTCGCAAAACAATAACTAATAACGTGAACTATGTCATTTACTTTTAATCGAGCACTACTTATTTATTTATTTATATTTACAATTCTAATACTATACATAGATAAAAATATTATCACTTTAAAAATCGTAACCGCAGGCTGATTACGTTACTTTCCAAAGTAATGCGATCGCGCAAATTGTGAGTGACAAAATATATGACGTCTCCCTCTCGCTTATACTTACTCTCGCACTTACAATTTACGCGATAGAATTGTTTTGGATTTTCTTTTTCAAGTCACGTAATTCCCCTGCCGGATAGTGTAAGGTCCACTAGCAACAGCTGCCTTAGATAATTTGTTAATCCCTGCATTTAGCAAATTACATGTGGACACATGCTAAGTGCGTAGAACTAGAAAATCTCAAATGAACTTTTACACACATGCCGTTACCGAGTGCTAAGTGGGAATTAACTACTTAATAAAAAGAACCTCCTCCTTTTTTTGAAGTCGGTTAATGAAGATTTATGCAGTTAGCGCAAATGGATAAAAAAGGAAGAGATATCATAATAAAATTAAATCAAGATATACAACATAATATTTAGAGCTTCTCAAAGCCGCAAAATTATCTAAATTATGAAATTCAAACACATTATTGTTTATTTACAAGAAATAAAAAACATTTGTTCATTTTAAATACATTTTCCAAGACTAAAAATCTTAATAACTATGAAAGACTTAATCGTATTGTACATAGCGAACAATTTAAATTCAAAGGAATGCCTAAAAATGAACGTTAAGGTATTTTTTTATAAAACAACAATAACATGTATGTCAACGCTAACTCGCGATGGTTTTACGTACACTTTATAACGGCACCGCTATCCTAGGATACCATACATAGTTTAAGTCTCTCAATGAATGTATTTGTTTTTTTATTATATAGGAAGGAAAAGCTATCAATAACCCTTGTTGGCAACACCGTCAAAAGCACAGCTTAAAAGTGTAGGTATAGTGCAACTGACAAATCTAGACTCTCTCTATTGTGTGCGTGATTCGAGATTCACTGTGTATCAAAGATTAAATTTATATAGGTACTGACTTATTAGTTTCTCACTAGCTTCAGATAGCATAAAATAGTAGTAACAAAAAACTAAACAATTTAATTGTTCCTTCTTACGTTTTTATACCTTATCGGTTAGCTCAGCTAAAATCGATTCATTGCCGAGTTTGTTTGTAACATTTCAACTTTTTCCATAATATACAAGTAGTGTATGTGTAAGTGTATACAATAGATAGAACAGACAGTTTCACTAGTGATGCGCTTCTCCTACATGTGGGCATGACATGGTGGAAATGACTGCGGTTCATTTGAAGTCCGGTAGTAGTAGATGCCGTTATTTTAAATTATCCATGGGAAATCTAAACAACCACGTCGTCTTAACATCTGGCAGTACCAAGCATAGATTGCATAGCCCGGACGTATATAAGGATTTAAACTCAAATATAACGCAGTAACAAGGGTCTAGGTCTAGAGAAGTAAACAAGGAAAAGTATACACGAGTCTAGAGCGGTAAATATGGGTCTAGACAGGATAACACGGGTCTAGACAAGTATACACGGGCCCAGACAAGTATACACGCATCTAGATAAGTATACACGAGTCTAGACTTATACGAATTATACACGGGTCCAGAAAAGTACACTCAATTCTAGTATAAACATGGGTCTAGATAGGTAAACGCGGGTCTAAACAAGTAAATACGAGTCTAGACAAGTATACGCGGGTATATAAGTAGTCCAAAGAGGTCTAGGCAAACCGTACGGGCGCCCAGCACCCGGTCTGCTCATCGCGGCGGTAGTAATGCGGCCGGTTGTCCGGAAATACGGTGACGGCCGGAAACGGATGCTGCTGAATGAATTTTAGCGTCACCCGGATCTGGAATAAATCGGGAAGAGAACAAATTAACTGTGGGTATTGCACAATGCACATGGGAATGACAGGTCAGTTCCACTAATTAATTTTAGCAGAAACACCGCCGAAACGCTAGCACACAAGCGCAGTTCGTTCGTTATTGCATAAATACATAGTAATGGGGGCATGTTAGGATGATGATAATGATAATAATTAATAGATCACTGGCGTGATAACTTACATTATGAACAAAGTGCGGGCCTTCAACCGCAGGTGTGGTGCTCAAATGCTGCAGAATGAAGTCGTCCGATTGGTCCAGCCAGAGGTCGACCCCGCGTAGAGGGTCGTAGTTGAATGGCCCGATACGAAGCATGCCCAGGCTGTTGTCGTATATATCCAGCACCTTGAATTAGGATGGCAGGCTATAAATGACTTGAAAATTAAATAAATATAATTTTATAGCGGGGACAGATGTAAATGATCAATGAGAAGCTTAGAGAGAAAGCCCGACTCTTGATGGAAGGAGATGCAGCTGGTGTATTCTAGTGAAGCCACATATCAGTTGGGAGCACCGCCGTATGTATAATGTATGTATGGTGTACATACATAAGGCAGGATAGCCCAAGGGTTAAGACGTGCGCCTTCCAGTCGGAAGGCGAAGGTTCGATCCCAGTCACGACGGGCTCGTACCACTAAATTTATTTTATGTACGGAAAGTCCAAAATTGTCAATTAGCTATACCCGAGGAGGGCGTCAGCGTAAAACAAATGGCAAATCTTTGGCAATATGCCTTTTGAATGAAACTAAATTGCGCCGACCCCATTAATAATAAGGGCAGCAATATGATGATATACATAAGGAAAGACTGACCTGCGCAGAATGCTGTCCGCCAGTAATAACCCGGGCGCCTCGCAGCGAAGTCTCCGGTCCCTTATCAGGGAATGATGCGGGGAACAAATCCCCGGCCCGTATGTCTACACCCACACCGGTGACTATGGGCGCGGCCGTTCCGCCGGCGCCGCCTAGAGCCGTATTCAACTCGCAGCAGCACGCCAGGGTTAGGTCTATCTCCACTGCCAAACGGTGGAATGATACTGGAATACACAATTAAGTACGTTAAGAAATAAACTCGACTGCGCAAAAAAATTTGGTCCCGGTTTTGTAACAAGCGTCACAGAGCTTATTGGTTGGGAATTTCTAACTTTCCTATAGTAGGTATAACAGGCAGAGTAACAGTATTACAGTGATAAAATTGAAAGTGTGACAAGTTGGGAACAAATGCAATTGGACTTTAACTGAGTTTTTTAACCCGTAATACAAGGTATCCTGTTCTGTAATTATACATAAATAAGTAAGCTTTCTTAATGTGCCCAATTCTGATCTAATCCTAGTTAAGTAAATGCTACTATCACAAAATAATGGGTATGTGTACAAAGAAATGAATTTAATTTGAATTGCTGGCTGCAGGTCTTCATTCCACGCCATGTAAGTAATCCTCAACATAATTTTCTTTACAACATAAAAACCATTCAACAATGACAAATAACATTTCTTTAAATGCAGTATTTAGCCTATAAAATAACGTAATACCTCGTTGATGCACCGACACGTACCATTGAAGTGAGGCACGATAGTATGTCACAATCATAATAAATATGATGGCCTATTAAACGCCACAAGAGAACCACCAAAAAGCTCACTTTTGGTAAGCTAGCGTATATCTTGGTAGTTAGTTCTGTCTTTATCTCGGTTCCCCGACGCAGACTTATTACAGTCAAACTAGAGGTGCCGCCGACGCGTATTTGCGTCCTCACACTAGGCGTTGAACTGATGTCGACATGCTTAGAAAGTCTGCCGACAGCGAATGTGTTGACACAGTGTCAAATATGTAGCCTTTCTCACACAGATGTACTTACGCATGATATTAGCGAACAGTTCGTCCGAATAGCGATGTGGGTCGGTAAAGCCGCCTACCAGCTGCATCTCCAGTCTGCCCTCAGGATAGCCGGCGGCCAGCGCCTGCACGCGCGACGCCATCGCCGCGGCCGCTTCTGCTGTGCCCAGGCCGTCCATGTGGGCTATTGCCACTGCGCCGGAGCCTGGAACGCGGGATTTACTAAATTAGGTATCTTAATTAGGATTAATAAAAATGTCTTAAATCACATATCGTCAGGGATAGTGCAAATCCGCGTAACTAGCATGGGATAATTCCGCGAATCTGACACACGTGGCTAATATAAGTTTCTGTGTGCGATCCGCACTAAGATTATATTGAAATGAGAAACTTATTAAGTTTTTACCTTACCCTGTTAAACTATTTAGATCTATTGCATATACGCGGACTTTACGTAAGGTAGATTCGCGGATTTGCACTATCCCGGACGTAAGGTAAGTTAACTATCTGTTTACTATCTGTGGGGACTTATTATTAGCATAGTTCTAAGTCATAGCTATTATTTATATGTTCATGATCAGGATCAGGATGAAAATTCCACAGCCGTGTTTAGCATACTCGTATCGTGGTCATGATCAGTGACAAGTTCCTTTATCGACTCTTACGGCACGCAAGATGCAGCTGATGTATTCTACTAAAAACCCGCATCACCACGGGACTACTAACATTTACAGGTAGACAGTATTATATACTTTGAAGCATATTTACCTGAATGTCTGACAACTACTATAATACATGACGTGGCGTCGTCTGAACCGATGATGCTGACGTTTTCTGAAAAATATGAAGGTCGTTTTTAAGATGAATAGTTTTATACACAGTAAAAATATTCACTATAATTTAGTATAAATTTACGACTGGAACGAATAGTCCCAAATTCTAGGTCTGAAGGTAGAATCTTGCGCAGTTAGAAAATCTCCTTTGAGATTGGCCGTAGCGCGTTGGCCGAAGACCGAAATACGGTCGGGTGTATCTCTTTGGAAATTCACGGGACTACGGAGATTCACGGGAGTTCCAGTCCTTTGAGATGCGTGCATCGGGCCGTAGTCAAGATGTAGAGGCCCTTTTCAAGAAAACTTTAATATGGTGTGGGATACACACACGGCTGTGTTCCCGAAATGGGGTTGCCAGAAATGCCCACAGCTACCTTTAGCATAGCGGGGAATATTTCTTCTTCAGCCTATTGTAGTCCACTGCTGGACGTAGGTTGGTTCTGTCCATAGTCACCACGCTGGGCAGGCGGGTTGGTGACCGAAGTGTGATTTTCGAACTATGTTGTCAGTACGGGGAGGCGCTGCTGCCCACCTCCCGGAAACTCTTAATCGCCTC
This sequence comes from Carposina sasakii, assembly GCA_014607495.2. Lineage (NCBI taxonomy): Eukaryota > Metazoa > Arthropoda > Insecta > Lepidoptera > Carposinidae > Carposina > Carposina sasakii. The sequence continues at coordinate 11,346,710 of CP053155.1, forward strand.
GTACAGGCAGGTAGGCAGGGGAGGTAGAAACAAACTCTACTCTCGGCTATAGCGGGGACAGATGTTAATTATCAGTGACAAATGCGGAGTTCCTTAGTCGACTCTTCCGACAATATGATACACCCAAGACTATTGGAGTAGGTATTATTAGAAAGAAAGCAATAATAAATAAATAAATATTCGCACACTACACAACACATTAACCTAGTCCCACAGTAAGATCCCTAAGGTCTTGTGTCGTGGGTACTAAGCAACGGTACATAAATACGAGTACATAGATAAGTATAGAAACATCCATGACTCGGAAACAAACATTGATATTCATCATATCAATGTTTGCACCTACCGGGATTCGAACCCAGGACCTATGGCGTCGCAGACAGGGTCACTACCTACTAGACAAGTCGGCCGTCATATTTTTTATTTAGCATTTAAACAGATTACACAGCATTACTTACTGTCATGCGGTACCACTGCCGCTAACTCCCTCTGGCCTACATACAGCACGCCCTGCGGAGGCACCACCCTCGGAGTCGCAGCGAGGAGCTGTGCAGCCGCATCTCTGTACCCCGGGTGGGCGGCTAGTAGGGCGCGAAGGGACGTGGGACAATCGTCCGCTAACACCCCGTTCAGAACTACCACCATGCTCGCTCTGGAACAAGTAACAAGGGGCATGAGCATCAGCATAGCAGTACCTATAAAATAATGTCTTAATGGGTCGAAAACTATAATCATCATATGCAAAGAAATACCTCGCCACATAAAAGTATTCATAATATACGAGAAACATAAAAATAATGGCAGTAACCATCATAAACAGACATACAGTCGGTGGAAACCTCTTTCAACAGTGGAAACGACGATTAAAGAGTGACTAATCAGCGATCCCCATCCCTTGTAGTTAACTAATTAAAGGTTTACTTTTATATACAAAAAGATTTTAGATACTTGTAAACACTACTCGTATTCACCTGAAATGTGCAATGAATTTCTGACTTTCTAAGTTTGCTTTCTTACCTCTGCTGTTCTTGTATATTTTTGCAGAATTTCCAAACATATTTTTCGACATTGCGTATCAATTGAAACATGGAAATCACTCTGTTATTGTATGTTAAGAAAAAAACTATTTATAATACGTACGATATAAATAAACTACTTTTAAACCCTTAAAAATTAAGGAGAATTCCATTATCTTAATAGATCTTATCTAGAATCCTGATGAAATCTTGCATATCTGACATAAAAGACATTTACAGAAAATTTCAAAGCTTGACAAACAATCGCTTGTTTTTAAATGAAAGGCAAAAGGGTAAACGTAAACCATGCACCATAACGGTACAAGTTCACTCTCGAAAGCACCCTCATCAGCTATACTTTCGAACTCTCTATTTAGAGCGATATGAAGCAGGTGATCACTACATAATCATTTTTAGTTCTCTACAAGTTCTTTAGGTACATTCACACCGTAAGAAAAGGAATTTCAATTATAATTACTTTACTACAACTACTAGGTATTATTGAGAATAATAATTTCCAAACCCTCAATTTAAAACGTTCACTTTCTACAAAAGTATTTAATCATAATGATCGTCTTAAGACCATATGTGGCTCCAAATTAAAATAAGCCCTTTGACTTTACGCCTGATCTCCATAGTTACTCTCACTTTCATACAAATTACGCGTGTATATTCAATAAGCAGGGTTATTTGCGTAGCATTAATGAGAATGCTATTCCGGCTCAGACTTAATAATACGGGATTTGAAAAACATTAACATTAGCAACTGTTTTCAACTCCCGATAATCGGCAATATTAAACTTTATAGAGAAATCTGGAAAGAATAAAATTTTTCCGCCTTGGTACCTTACAAAACCACACTTTCTTATGAACCGTTAACTAATGAAATTCATCCCGTGTTTCTATCCGTGTGTGTTTACCTGAAAAAACCAAGAGGCATTGTTTCACAAATGTTGGAAATGTTTTTTAACATGAAGTTTCTACCTGGCACTGTGCGGCCGTAACAAAAACCCATTTTGGTTTATTGTCTTGATGGTAATGTATTCGAATGTCATCGGGTCACCCGAGTGACGCCAGTTTTATTCATTAACACACGTCCGCTACCGTAAATGGAATATGAGTGTAGACTTCTGGAGCCTTATCCAGGCAAACATTGTGCCGCACCGAATTTAGTTAGTTCTTTACTAGTGGAGGGCCGCGACTCTGTCCGCGTGGACTACAGAAAAAAAAACAAAATGTCGAAATTATCCGGGATAAAAACATTTTCCCGGGATAAAAAGTAGCCTATATGTTAAGTGGGATCTGTCACAATATAAAACTGAAAACTGCATCGAAATCGGTTTAGCCGTTTAAGAAATTAGCGTGCACAAACGCACAGACAAACAGACAAAAAATCCAAAAAACATTCTTATGGGTATCTTCCAAGCAATGATGCTGCATGATACAGCGATCCGTTACATTTTTATTATATGTATAGAATAGAATAGAATTACATTTCCTCCAATAAGAATGACGTGATTAAGTATCACCGCTATTGGACAACACGTCCAAATGATGAACTTTACTGTGAACGGAAGTTTCATGGATGAGTAGGTACTACTTTACCCTGGGTTTTACAACACTGAATGCAACACACCACAACTTACACGATCGCGTTGGGAGTGACGTACCAGAAAACGGGTGATCTCTTGGACATAGAAAAAACGATAAAGAAAGATACGTCATACTAAATGGGATCATACTAAAAAATACAATAGCCTTGCAAATAATAAAATAACCAACTTAGTACTTACGGAGAAATGTGAAGATAAAAACAGAAACATAGCAATTGATATACCAACACAGATGCATTACGAATACGAATTATTTTAGCCATTTATATAATACAAAACCGGAGGTAGAACACTGATTGCACTATTATGAAACTGAAGAAATTATTACTCGATATCAATTGGATGGAATATAGGTAATTAATTTATTGAATAAATATTTTTTAGTAAACATGTCATCTTAAAAACACTGAATAGCATACTTTGGACCACTTTAAAGATTATTTTAGCTAAAATTAACTTCTTATACCATTTTCACACCGGATAACATTATACAAATATAGGAATTATTGATAATCTACGTGCACGATACGATGGCTTTCTAAGAACTAAACAACTATACGAGTATTGTATCGTATGTTTACGATAACTTTGAGGAAAATGAGTCAATACCGGTACGTAGAAAATAAACATCACTCCATGTATTAAAGTGAAGATAAACTATCAAATTTATTTTAAAAAACTCACCTACAATATACCACCCAACGCTCCAGACATAATAATATGGGACTAAGAATGTTTTAAACTAGAGATCGCACCACCGGTCTTTGCTGCTTAAAGTAACACCACATGATCATGATCACAGACATGGAGAACTAAAGTTATAATGAGAAACCAGTAGTTTATGATTTTATGAGAATTGGCGTTCATCGGTTTCTGATGATATGATAAAAAAAAGAAGACAAAAGGAAATCGAGGAAAACTTGCAAACAGAAACGACTCATAAAAATATATTACTAAACACTATCATAAGTGAAAAGCCAGAAGCTTTGTCCACCTGAACCCGAAACGTAATGTAGCAGCTCCTACCGGGTCAGATAGGAGCCACAAAAATTTTGTTAATGACGATTCTACTACTAGATACGTAGTTTCCTTACGAAATTTTAGTGATAAATTAATACAAGAACAGAAGAATGACGATAAAATATTATCTGATAATGGTAAACTGATGGCCATGCATGAATAACGTTAGTTATTCACTATAACCTTCTGTACCTGGATGCTAGGTTTCTAACATTACGAATAGGTCTTCTTAAAAAACCAATAAACCATTACGAAATGTATTGGACGCCTCGAGAGCACTGGGCCTTAAAAGAGAAAACCTGTTTGAATCTTTTACACCTGGCGTATCAATACTCATAAAGTGCTAAAAAAAAATTGACACAGTCATGCCATACATACTACCTATGAATTCGTCAATAATTTACCTAATGATAAAATTTATTACCGAAAAAAAGTTTTTGTGTTAGATTGAAAATGTGTTTCAATACAAGTGCATATTGCAAACTATGTTTACATATATTATACTTTAGCAATTTCATATAGGATACGTCCATTTATCTAACTATATTATCATCTATTTATATATCATCAGAATATACTTTAATATCATCAATGCATTGCTTAAAACTTCAAAAAGCAATCGTTTCCAAATCAAATCAAATCAAATCAAATCATTTTATTGCATACTAAGTGTACATAACAGTTTTTAAAAAATCAAAGCACTTATAACTTAGTAGCCCTTATGAGGCACCGCAACACTCTTAAAACTAAAAAGACTAAAGTAAACTAAACTATAATTATGTTTTTTTTTTTTTTTTAATCTACTTATTATTATTATATAGGTGCATGTGCAATAACTATTGTCCAGTTAAATATTCATTTAAGTCATAGGGACATATTTCAATCAGGTATTTTTTCAATGTATGGTTAAATGTGGTTAATTTACTCTCATTTTTTATTTTTTTCGGTAATTTATTAAATATTTTGATTGCCATAAAATATGGACTTTCGTTTAGCATTTTCAGTTTAGATGGAGGTTGGTATAGATTTTCTTTATTACGTGTGTTGATATTATGGGTATCTTTTATTTGGAGAAATATATTTCGATTTTTAAATGTAAATAAACATATGTCGTGTATATATATTGCAGGCAATGTCAGTAAATTAAATTTTAGGAAATACGGTCTACAGCTTTGTGTATTATCAATGCGGGCAATTATTCTAATACATTTTTTCTGCATGATGAACAGGTCATGTGCATCTACACTGTGGCCCCATAGCATTACCCCGTAGCGAAGCCACGAGTAGGCGTATGCGTAGTAGGCCGATAGTGCAGTTTCCGTGTTAGTACTGTTATTTAATTCATATAAGACATAGGTGAATTTATATAACTTAGCTTTTGTAATTATAATATGATTTTTCCAATTTAGGTTTGTATCAATATTTATACCAAGTAAGTTAAATGTATCTACATGTTCTATATTTATGTTATCAAATTGTATATTAATGTCTAATGGTGATCTATTATAAGGACGAAATTGTATTATTTTAGTTTTTTGAAGTTAATTTCCAAATTATTGAGCCAGTTTGTTACGGATTTTAATATATTATGAATTAGATTATTAGGGTTAGAGTTTTTGTTGCATTGAACTAATATAGAAATATCATCAGCAAATAGAACAGGTAGGGCGAACTCCCTGTCTAAAATTTTTGGAAGATCATTTATATATATTAGAAACAAGACACAACCTAATACACTTCCTTGTGGTATTGAATTTGTAAGTTCTTTCTCTTTTGATCTTATTACTTTTAACTCCTTATTTTCAGAGTTATAGTTCTCAATTTGTACTATTTGTTTTCTATTTTGCAAGTATGATGTAAACCAACGATGTGCTTGTCCACGAATACCAGAGCCATACAATTTATTAAGTAAGATATTATAAGGCACTTTGTCATAGGCTTTGGTCATATCTATAAGTATTCCTAGAGCACATTTTTGGTCATTTATATGTTGAAGAGCCATTTGTATGTATTTATAAACTGATAGCGTGGTTGATCTTGCCTTGCGGAAACCATTTTGACTATCGTCTAGAATACTATTTTTTTCTAAGAAGCCGTAAAGTCGGTTGCACATTGCTTTTTCGAAAATCTTGGAGAATGTTGGTAGTAATGCTATAGGTCTGTAATTGTTGGGGTCACTTTTGCAATCTTTTTTATGTACTGGTTTTATTAATGCTACTTTCAAATGATCAGGGAATATTCCTTCTTCAAAGCTTTGGTTAATTAGGAGTGTTAATGGAATGGATAATTCTTCGGCGCATTTTTTAATTCTCCTTTCAACGATATCTTAATAAAATATCTTAGTAATTAAATTTTATTATGTATAATCTATATACATATAATAAAAATGTAACGGATCGCTGTCTGTACATGGAAGATATATGAGAAAAAATATTATAGGAAACCTATATCAACGCAATAGTACTCAATTGAATGATTTTTGGAATTTTTGTCTGTTTGTCGGTTTGTCTGTGCGTTTGTGCACGCTAATCTCAGAAACGGCTGAACCGATTTCGATGCAGTTTTCAAGAATATATTGTGACAGGTCCCACTTAACATATAGGGTACTTTTTATCCCGGGAAAATGTTTTATCCCGGATAATTAAGACATTTAATTTTTTCTGTAGTCCACGCGGACGGAGTCACGGGCGTACACTAGTAAAGAATAAGTCTCTTCATAATAAAGAATCTTCTATTTTAACTGAGGACAAAGTTAACAACTCAGGTTGGTACCATACTGCTAATTGTTATTGTAGACTGGCATTCTCACTTAGGTAGGTACTCGGATATTTCTACCAAAAACAAGCAGGTTATTCAATAACATTCACTCGTCCTTGGCTAAACGAGACATGATTAATGACAGCCACAAATGTAAGAAACCGAAAAGCGTAGGTACGTACATTCAGTCGTAAAAAAACCATTGAAATTCCCAAAAGCGCAGCGGACAATTAGACTACCAACAACGAAGCAACAATTCATTGATTAGGTAGCCCCACAGTAAATTAGTCAAACCATCAATCACAGTTTTGAAACACGTAAGTTTGAAAAGTTACGAAATGTCTAAAATACCTGTTGATTTTTAATTCAACACTCGACGTTGCTTTGGTGGGATTGTCAGGCGTTTGGACTCAGCAGACCATGGTCTAACAGATGATAAAATAAATCTGAATAGTGCAAGGATACGAAAAGTCAATCCAGTTAATCCATGAATTCACAAAACGCCACAATTGTTATTTTCTGTAGTTGAAAAGACACTTAGAACTTGTTCTGTGTATAATTATAATGATGATATAAGAGCAACTTCTCTATATGAGGTTTCTGAAGAGACTGTTATCTGTTCATAAGTCGCTGCTTGTTATTGTTATGATAATTATTATTGGAAATTGTGCCGATAATGCCTCAATCTTGCAATTACCAATTAAGAAGTACATCAACAGTTCTTTTATCTTAATAATAACATATGAGCAAGTGTAGTTTTATCACTTGTCACATAATCAGCTTCCTAAGATTTTATTTTATTATTATTTTAATTACCTATGTGTGTTTGGCCAAATATTTACTTATCAGTTTCTTATGACGACCAATCATATTTAGGTCTTTTGTAGGTTAGGTTAGGTATCTTTTAGAAAAGCTTGCGCGGACTCTACCGTTTTATTCGGTGTATGAGTTCAACACGGGTCCCGTAATTGGGCGTAATTGACAGAGAGCCGTGCGCCTGCGCCGCGACAGTTAAGTGGATTTACAGCTGTCCGTTGAAATGACGCAGCGATTTACTAATTGCTGGACGAGGCGATGAAGGAATCCGTGCCAAAAGATTATGTCGAAGGTTTAAGGGAATGTAAAAACCTCCCATTCATACGTACATCCATAATATGTAAAAAGGAAAATAATTACGGGCAGCAAAAGTCGAAGAGGATTTATCATATCTATTCTTAGATTTTACAAAATCTTAGTCGGTTATACGCAAAAATCATCTACGAGTATAATACTCGTAATTATCATATTAAACACAAATGGCGGGCGAAGTTTATTCGTTCCATCTTAACGCAACATATTTCTACCTAATCCTTACTGAATAGTAGGTACTAATTTAATTTCTACGCATAGTCTCATTACTTTTCAATATCCACATTCACGAACAGGAAATGGTAATTAGCAGAAGCAATAAAATGCACGCGATTTGGACGATGGCGTATTAAGAGATCATAGCTCGTATGTTCAGGAACAGCTAACGGTATATCTCCATAGGTCCAATTCCTTAATGGGAATTCGTGACACGAGGCCAGAACCCGGCCCAGCCCATTATGGAGTGCCGGCCAATAGAACTGTCCAGTTACTTATTAATGGCCAAGAGACAATGACGTTAATGCTATTAAGAGGCGCTACTCCCAATCTGCACAGAGTGCTTGGATTCATTTAAAACATTCGCCTAGACCGCGCCGCGACTCTTTAACAAGTACAATTAACAAATCCGCTGGGAATCGTAAATCAAGCGTTTCTAATTATGGTACTACACCAGCCGTAATCGCGGGAGCAACAAGTCGCCGGGACAGGTGGCATCTCTAATAATTCTCGTACGCTGCGACAACTTTATTATGTCGTCTGGGTTGCCACGCTTTCTACATTGCAGATGTTTCGCTGTCCCCACACTTGTTCCCACGGCGTATTAATGACTAGGCAAAAGTCTAGTATAACTCGCTCCTTTTATGCGCCGTCGCCCATTACCCCGCTCATTTGCGGCACAAGACAAACGTTCAATCGGAGGCGAGCACAAATTTTGCCGATATAATCGGCCGGTAAGACAATGGTTATCGTTGGTGCGCGATAGCGGCCCAGATAGTGGCGCTCCGAAGGCTGATGGATGCGGCACGCTCTCCTGATAGCATCTCCATCGTGACGCCCTCCCGGTCCGCCTCTACTGCACCAATTATTATTCAATATCTTGAATATCCGTCTGATTCACCCACGGCAAATAGATCTCCGATACAATTATTGGGGTCAACATTTGATTTGTGCTCGAAAACGACCCGGTCAAGTGACAATCGTATCAAGCGCGAGCTACTCGTAATTGAATAATAGTTTTATTTGTCACCAGGTTCGATGAGTTTATTGTCCAGTCAATCATATTCGAGTGTTGAACCTAAACTGCCTAAACGTGACTCTGATTTTTAGTAAATACCATTTAATTTAAGTGAATATGTCACCTAATTTAAAGGAAAATCATAGTATCGTTCAATTAGCGCAATAATTTTGATAAACTATCAGAATGGTTATGGTTAATTAAGAACTTGTGATAACAAAAACCTTGCAATAAGCTAACTAAATTAAAATAAGTTATCTATGAATAAAGTAATAAAGAAACCAATGACCTGTTTATGGAAAGCAAAATTTGTCTAAGAATGGTTTTGTATAACTTACTATTAATAGGTGGAGCTCTCGATGTCAAGATCATTCAAGTCGTTGAGCTACCTGCAACAAAAAACAATAATGTTATTAATGCGATTATAATAGAGGCAAATTGTGTTATTCCTACTACCTTAATGTAAACAAGCATACATAGAAAACACTTTGAATTTCAAAAGCAGTGTCCGACGGAATACGAATTCCACGCATTCCGCGAAAGCCGCGCGATCTTAAACAGGATGAAGATGTGATGATTATGCATCTAATCGAAATGCAAGATCTCGGGTATGGGTAGCTTATCTCCTCGACGGGGAAGCACGACAAAATTAAAATGAGCACAATATTGATTTACGTGACATACAAGCCACGAACAATAATATCCAGAACAGCGGTAATGCTAATTCAATGGGGTAATAGTTCCGTATCGGTATGTCCTGCGGTCGATCTGGAGATAGTCTACGATTGTGCCGATATGGTTGCTGTTCGTGATTTATTTTGGTCTCTCCCATATAAGTACAGTGCGCCAACAATGGGCCCACAGTTGGATTTACGACGTCGATTTGGTGGCGATAAAAGATTTTGTTACAATAAGGGTAACTGGAAACCAGGCGTTGAACAAACTGTGCTTTAAGTTTTGTTTATTTATTTTGAATCTATATAACATTTACACGAAGATCTAATTATTCTAGTAGTAATCTATTCTAGTAGTATCTTCTCAAATAAATGCTTGCGATTGATTTCGGGTGAATTATAGTTTAAACTTAAGAAAGGTTGTTATTCCTGGATAACTTATGAAATTTTCTGTGTTAGCCTCACAGGCGGAGTCACGGGAAATAGCTTTCCCCATTCTCTTTTTAATAGCAAACATGAATGTGTTCACTAAATTTTAATCAGTTTTTTCAAACACGGGTGGCAAAATATAAATGAATAAAGTAACACAACTAACTGTTGATATCGGCGACTGAAACTGTCAACACATATCTATAAGTAGAGGGTATAAACAAGCCAGAGTATGTACTGCTAGAGATAAGTGAAGAACGTAATGTACGCATAAATATTAATTAATACCTCCCAAGACATTCATATCTACAATACTAATAACACCTTGCGCTTATAACGCGGTATAAGCTATTTGCGAAATAAACATGGTGTAAAATTGATTGTGCAGATTAAAGGTAAATGATAAACTTTTTTAAAAAGAGCTGACAAAGCACTATGCTAGCTCAGGTTTTTATCAATCGTTATTTTACTAGACATCGTATGCGTATACGTAAAATTTCAACTATTCCCAGTAACCTTTAAATTTTTCCTTCAATCATTCAAAGATTATATTCGCAATCTCACCTATTTTCATATCAACATGTGCAAATAAAGTGCAAAACCTCAAACGGCTCTAATAGGCCCATCTTCTCTATATTAGTTATAGTAGCTATCCGGAAAATAATAAGCTTAGTATAAAAATGTAGATAAAGAAAAGAACCACGCACTCTTCTCGTGCATCTGTACAGATTTCTTTATCTAATGCCGGAACTATAAATACGGTTGAATCTTGAAAATTAATCGGCGTATGTATGTACTGTTCATATAATTTAGTAATACTTACTCGTAATACGGATAACTTTAATCATGAATTTCTGATACCACAAACTGTGTTAGCTAAATTTTATTTGTACAATAATGAATACTACTATAAATAATTGGTTAACAAACTACGGATTTTTCAAAATTTAATTACTTTAAATATCAAATGAAACCTAGCATGATAGGGTTTTATTTTTAATTGATGAAATAGTGAAGTTTGTGCATAAAGGAACTTCTAAAGTTCTAAAACAAGTTTTTCTCTGTAATTTTCCATCCTTAAGATATTGCAATAAAAGACCACCTCGGTTAAACCTGATTACGAATAGCCATATGTATGTAGAAGCGGTATATAAGTAGTGTGATTGTCATGAAAGCTAAGCTCATTTCGACTTAATCCAATCTATGAAAATCTCGTTTTTATATATGATTTCGATTTCTACGACAATTACGACACCATATTCTGTGACAGTGAGAGTAGTTTTAATTTAACTAACAGTTCAAAGCCATCGCGCGTTAACCTATTTGAATACGTGTAATAATGATGCATGAGACAAAAGGGTATACGAAGATTTGAACAAGAGATTGTGTTAAAAATAATAATCGAAAAAGAGTAAGTAAATAATGCAGTAGCAGCTAATCAAGACGGATGAAATAAACCAGTTTGCGCTGATTTCAAACAAAACCAAAGCATGGCTTATGCTTTAATAATAGGATAGTTAGAGATTGGTCACCTTGGCCGAAATACGGTCGGGAGATTTTCATTTCATTAATTCAATAGGACTATAAAAATATGATTCCTAATATTAGACTAGACTTAAGTAAGCAAGTATATTCAAGTGAATTTATCAACCGAAGATATCATGAGAGACAACAAAGGCATTTAACACATCACAAAATATAGTTGTGCATATCGACAGTTGTCAACGGATTCCGTAATTTGCATACATTTAAATTCAAGTTCAAGAAATATGCGAATTTCAAACTATAATATCCAACAAAATAAGCTATTAAACTATTCAAAACACCACAAAAGTATTTCTATTTTGTCATAACTTTCTAATATAGGAAGAAGCTTGTTTAGATAAACTATATGGGCATAAAATTTCCATTCCTACCGTTTTATTGCAAGACATGTATGTTTAATATACACGTAAGCAGGTGACTGGCGTGAAAGGATCATGCAATAAACTAAACAATCATGTAATATTAACTGCAAGTAATTCCAATGATATTACACTCATAATTTCAATAAAATTTGCATTAGGAAGAACCAGCTTTAGGGAAATATAATCGGGTCTAAGGGACAAATTCATATGAAAGTGTACACAATTCAGTCACCAGCTACTAATCGTCGTGGGAATGCGGTATGCCAATACAGCGAATGTGAGCATATCTCAAATATTGCGTGTCCAACATTGATATAGGAGACTCTTGTCATATTGAATTACTGGCTACCTGCACGCAGATCTCGGCGATCTGATCAGCAGGATAGATACGAGATTACGAGAACGCGGATGTGATATAACATGCGATAAATCTAACGGCAGTGCGCGGTGGGCTACAGCTTGTCATTAGAGATGCTAATTTGAAGACATTTTGTAGGAAGTAGCACTTTGTTTATTACGCAGGTGTTTGATAAGACCGGATAGATTCGTTGCTATATTTTGTTGTTTAGTAAATTTCTTATATGTCCTAATTTGAATTGTTAGAGTAAAGTAGCTAAATAAACATACTGAGAACCTGCTAAATAAATATGGCGAAATAAATTCCAATCTGTGTGAATTTTCCTCATAACCTTCTTCGGTCTGTCTAACAGTTGTTTTATTTAAATTTATAATTAGCTATTACAAGAAACTGTAATCGCAATCAGCGAGATCAGATTGATAGGCGATTCTGCATGCGCATGAATTATGACACAAACTCGCGTCGGTGATGCGGCGTAAAATGCGCGTAAATCAAGCGTTTAATGAGCACAAACGCGCACAGCTATGCCCATTTCTGCCAGGAGCGCAGATATTTATGTCAACAATACCATATATTTGGTGCAAGCTTGGTGAAAACAATGTTTGCGTTAATATGAAATTTAAAATAGAAAAAGTTTAAGGGAACACACCGATTTGCAAACAAGGGCTATGTCGCATCTTAAAGTAAATGAAACTAATTAATTTAATTAAAACTAATAGAAAAACAGAATGTGAAGTGTGAAGATGAAGATGCTTAATATTACCTACGGATGTATGGATGGATGGATGTTTGTTACTCTTTCACATAAAAACGGCTGGAGCTATTTTAACAAAATTTGGTATGGAGTTAGCTGACCCCCTGGATTAACACATAGGCTACTTTTTATCCCGGGAAATATTTTCATCCCGGATAAGTTCGACATTTTGTTTTTTCAACAGTCCACGCGGAGGGAGTCGCGGGCGCCCACTAGTACATATAGACACGGCTATGTTCCCGAAATGAGGTAGCCAGAACTGCAGGATCATACAGGAGATTCCACAGCTATGTTTAGCATAGCTGGGACAGATATAAAAATATGATCAGTGACAGTTTGCTAGTCTTATCATCTGAGAGAATGCAGGAGTTCCTTAGTCGTCTTTTACGACATGCTCGGAAGGAGATGCACCTGTTTTTTTTTCAAATGAAATCAAATCAAATCATTTATTTTGCACAAAATATGAGTAATATTGTTACAGGTTGTTATAGTTTAGTCTACTTTTTCCAGACTTTCCATAATTAAATACCCACTGTCGACGGAGATAATAGGATTGTATAAGTATTCGCATTTTTTCTTTCCATATATCAAAGTGTCTATTAGCGCTTCTTTCACAATTAGCAAATAAGCCATTAAGTCACAACATGCAATCCATCTAATAAGATATAACCATTTTCACTAAGCACCTATTTGTTTTGTGTATTTTGCAATGTTTCGTAATGATTTGCAACTGCCAATTAGCGCATTAAGATGGATTAAAATTGGTATGAGATCATAGGTTACACTTTATTATTACTTTCACCGTTCATTACGGGTATTAGTATAATAATATAATCAGTGCACAAGTTACGTGATTTAGAAGGCAACGACTTGGCAGAGACATGTCAAGAATATTAGAGAAGAGGTAAGGTTAGTAGGTAATAAGTATAGAGATTTCTAGTCTGGGTATAAATATTTATAAAGAATTGTTCAGATATAGGCTAGGCATAAGTTCCTCCAAAATAGACAATCCAGTCATTATGTAGTAATAAACAAAATAGCTTTTTCAGGGCAGAGCAAGTCGTTTTTATGTACATAAAATGTCCCAAAGCTTTTATACCATCAACTTTTTTAATCTATGCAAACATCTCTAAAAATAGAGACGGGACAAAAAAATCTAATAAATTATTGGAATACGACTCTAGCGGCGCGAAAAAATTGATAAAAACCAACAACTCATTCCGATCGATGCTTCCGAATTCCATTTCCAAGAATTATATCGATACGGAGTGTAACATTTGTAACGGGTCCGCTAATCCATTTTTATGGTGCGTAAAAAAATTTTGGCCCTCAAACTTGGTTCGTGATCATTCAAGTGATGATGAGGATGATGGCTGTTGTTGGGGTTCCACTTTGATTCGCAGGTGCCAATAAAAGCGTATAACGAAGCTGGACTTCGTTTTAAGCCAAGTGATTTGCTTTTGCTAGATAGGTATGTACCTAAGTAGTACGTAATAAGAAGACCTACCTTATTGATTTTTGTGGACAGTACACAGGATTCTGTACAAGCTCGTCAAATGCAAGCAAGTAGGTATACAAACTAAATTGTTTTTATCACATAGTATCAGTGTAGATTTACGCGGAACTTTAAAGTGCAAGTCCAAATCTCTTCTTTCCTTTTTTAAATAGATTTTTTATACCTATTTGTTTTTGATACTAAGGACGTTAACGATGTGTTAGTTGATATTTTACGAGCTTACTTTTACTCGGTCTGAAACAATAAAAAGACTAAATTTAATTTGTAAAATAAAATTCTTTGCTTATCTTGTTTTAAATAACTTTTAATTTTTATCGATGGTAAATTTAGTTTATAGCTATGTTTAGTAACAACATAACATATGTTAAATAAACCATTAGGTATACTTTAGCTTACTATTAACTACGCGTATGTGCCAGTATGTATGTATAGTATATCAATCTTCATCAAGAAAATAAACCAGACCAATTTCGTAGCAAATTCAACTGAGGCCATCATGGCATAAACTTGCCAACGGAGAATTCATACCATTTAATTTGCAAATATCTGATATTCATACGATATTAATACCTTGTTTCGTTTGAATTCATTTACAATCACTGTCTGGCCGACGTTGATTGGTGCGTCGGGATCGCGAGAATTCATTTTCATGTCTAGCGGACACAGTACACCAGCCCGGTAAATCTATTTGAAATGCGCCCGTCTAAATATTGCTGGTATAAATTCTATTTATTGTAATTGCTTTGCTTTCACGTGTTCCTGTATGATGATGTTGGGATACGTAAATTCAGTGCCTGTCATTATCTGAAATACCCGCGTATTGGTTCACATCAGAGGTGGCGGATCGGATAAAAATGACATGTCTCTACACAAATCACCTAAATCTCATTAAGGTAAATTTCCCTAAAGTGTAGTTTTACAGTTCTACGAACTTTCCAGGACATTAAAGTGCTTGTATTTTTTGTGGCATCCGAATCTGTCAACGACCCCAACAAATTTTTAGAAAATATGTTTTGAGTTGCGAGAGTTCGAAGTCTTCCACACGAGAACAGCCCTCGACTGTTTCATCTATCTACTTATACATCCAATATTTAAAACTTTATATTTTATCAATTTATGTCAACCAGTTGATTCTAACAGTTGCACGTAGAAGAAACAGAGACCATTTAGACCAATCTAATCAAATTATAAGAAGCATATAGAATTGAGTCCATTGGGTGAGCATGTCCCATAACAGTTTATGTGCCCCGAAAATGTGCAAAGGCAAAACGCAGCTTCGTAACTTCATGTCGAAAATAACTTAACATATCACCGCACTAAATTTCTTCTGCGTCGATTGGTCAATATAACAAATCGAACGTCTTGCCAACGGACTTGCAAGACTTGACTTTAAATACAGGACCAAGGAATAAGACAGAGGCAATACATGTACTAAGAAGATAGAAGCCTCTTCTCTCGCATTTCCCCTCCTAATAATTAAGCGGCAAGGGATGAAACATAAGCAAGCAGCGAAGAAAAGTCCTGAGCTAGTAAAGCAAAATCAAACCATCGTCGGACAAACTTACATGACCAATCCGCGTGGGAACTTCGCCTACAAGATGCGCTTTAGATAACTTTTACGGTTTTCGCGGATGTCCCTATTAGTAGGTTTAATTAAACTACATTAACTTTATGTATAGGTATATCTTATCTTGGTCTCGTCTTGGAGATAAGAGTCTATGTTTTATATAGAGTTACTAGCTGTTGCCCGCGGCTCCGCTCGCGTGGATGTCGCATATTGCATGGAAGGGGTTTAAAAACTATTCTCAGACCTACCGAATATACTTATAAAATTTCATAAATATCGGTTAAGCCATTTCGAATGAGTTTGGTAACAAACACTGCGACACGAGAATTTTATATAGTAGATTGATTATCCGTTTCTTGCATATCCAATTTTCTGTTTAAGTATAGCAACTAATAGCTTGAACGAATACCTTCCGACTATACAAAGAATATACTCCTTTGTTGTCTATAAAATAATAGTCTAAAGCTCTTCCCGAATTCAAATCACGCAAACCTAACGCAACACGAGTATAAACACATATTCATAGTGAAACGAATGCATAAAAAAATATAACAAAGCACGCATGTTAAACAGTCGAAATGCGTAGAAAATTGCGCACGCGCATACAGACGTTATCTTGGCCCGTAGGCGTTCCGACGCAGCCATAGAAAATCGCAGGAGTGCGCTGCGCACGCGCATCGCCAGATCCGAGGGTGATAAAACTGTAGAAATATGTTATTGCATCTCAATAATTGAGCATGTATTATCAGATATGCGTTCCTAGTAACTCATATATAGCGGGAACACATAAATTGAACTACAAAGGCCAGAGAACATGTACGTACAAAATAATATCCGATAGATACCGCGCTTTGCAAATATTCTATCGCAATGGTATCACTACATTGTCGGTCGAAGTCTAGTTTCACTAACCCTTTTGATTAATTGACATACATATCTCAGCACTCGTATAATGAATTTGGTGAGAGCTCAGGTGAGAGCGAGATGTCTCACTTTTAAACGTCAAATTCACAGAGCTATTAATAACTAGATAAACTAAGTGTTTGTACCTTGCATGTAAAAAATTGACAGTCGTTCTCGAGCCAGGACTGAATGAATTTGGGCTGATAGAAGTGGTTTACAAACCCTTTATACACAACAAGTAAAAATACTTTCCTTGTCTATAGGTAGTTATTTTGACCTCCATTGAGGGATCGCCCACCACCGGGCCCTACACCCTCCGCCGACCCTCGGATCCGCCCACTCATGATCACGAACACAAGACACTACAGTCGCAACGAGAAGCCAGATCCAAGCACCTAGCATGCAACCATAAATACATAGCTGCTAATCCGAAAACCAATTAAAACTTTAATCGACATATGTTTCGCCAACACCCGTGGCATCATCAGGATTAGTTTTCCATGTTAGTTCTATCTACCGAACCAACTAACTTACAACTAAAACCAATGTATTGCAAATCATTTTTATACCCTCAATCAACATAAAAAAATAAATGTTAATACCTACATATTAGTTTAGAAATGTAAAATTATTATAGATAAATAATTATTAAAAATATACATTAGTTATTAATTGTTAAATTATTAGAAGAAAAATAAATTTATAATAATATTAAATATATATAAAAAAAATTCGCTCTAATGTTGACAATAGACAGGCAAAATTTGCTATAGAACAAGCTCAAAAGTTATGGTTATTTCAAGAAATTAAGTATTGGTTTTCCGTTAGAGATAATTTAAAAACACATCTTAAAATTTTGCATATGGAACTTTCATTTAGACTTCATCCGGTGGAATTTGACCTTTTAGATAAAAAGGCAAGAGATTTGGCCTATTTTAAGGGTCAGCAGAGATTTGATACACAGTCACACAAATTAAAACTTTTGATATCTAAAAAATATGGAGAGAACCACACTAATAATACTCCGCCTATTAAGAAAGACACACACAAGTTTTATAAAAGAGTTGAGAATCTCTCTGACACAAATTTTACAGAACAGGAAATGAGTTTGTTGACAAAAGGTTTGAAATTCTGTCCACCAAAAAATATTAACAATAAATCTTTGGAAGTTTTGGCAGTGGACACAGAAATAACCTTAGTTAGGAATAAAGTAGATACCACTGTCAAAAACGTTCTAGCTCATGAAATGAAGGAATTACATAAGGAAATTAATAACTCTAGTAATCTTAACAAAACTTCATTTTCATATTACTCAAAAATATATAAGTCTGTACAACTCAAGTTAGATCAAAACAATCTTTTAATTAGTAAAGCAGACAAAATTGGTTATTATGAAACAGGATATGTATCATGAAAAGGTAATGGAAATCTTATATACAAATGAATTTCAAACATTGCCCTTTGATCCTACAAATAAATTCAATGCAGAATTGAAGAAATGTATTGCCAATTCAGAATATATTTTTCCCAAAAAATGCCCCCATTTAATTGAACGCGTAATTTCAATGAATCCTGTCACACCAATGTTATACGGTTTACCAAAATTACATAAAATTAATATTCCTGTTAGACCTGTAGTTTCCTATATTGGAGCGCCTGCATATAAATTGGCAACGTTTTTAAATAACTATATAAAGGAAAAAATTCAATTCACACCTAAGTATAGTGTTAAAAATAGTTTAGATTTAATAGAAAAAATTAAATATATAGAATTGCCTACAAATTCAAAATTATTTTCATTAGATGTAGAAAGTTTGTTTACAAATGTTCCTTATAAAGATTGTTTAGACATAATTAAGACTTGGTGTGATAAAGTCAATTTACATCCAACGGAGGTTGATAACATTATTGGACTGACTAGACTTTGTATGAACCAAAATTATTTTTGTTATCGGAACACCTATTATTTACAGAAGGATGGTTTGGCTATGGGTTCTCTTGCAGAATTTTTTATGGATTGGTATGAAAATAAGTTTATAGTTAACAATAGTAAGATAAAATATTATTTTAGATATGTAGATGATGTTATCTTGTGTTGGACAGGCTCAGTGAGACAGTTTCATGTTTTTGTCAACAAAATTAATACCAAGCATGCCAAAATTAAATTCAAAATTGAAGAAGAAGTTAATAATAGCATAAATTTTTTGGATTTAACTATATCAAGATTAGATAAATTTCATGATTTTGCTGTATACCGGAAATCTACCCATACAGATGTCACAATACCGGTTGATTCTTTCCACCCATGGCAACATAAATTAGCGGCTTATAAGTCTATGATACATAGACTGGTAACTTTACCGCTTAACAATTACAATTATAATAAAGAATTTAATACCATTGTTCAAATTGCCAGATCTAATGGGTACAGTCCTCAATTAATTTATAATCTGGTCAATAAAAAGGAAAACATTTTGGTTAAACAAATGTTATACCCTAAAGTTGATCAGATTCAAAAACCATACACTGGTAGTTTGACATATTATGGAGGTTTTTCAGAAAAATTATCTAAATTATTAAAAAAAGAAGACATATTTGTGGCGTTTAGGACTTATAATTCATTACAAAAGTTAATTAACACAAAACAAAAGTTGGAACTTAAAAAGAAATCAGGTGTATACCAGTTGAAGTGTGATGAATGTGATGCTTGTTACATTGGACAAACTGGTCGCAGTTTTAATGTTCGATACAAGGAACATATATCAGCTTTTAGAAATGGTAATCCAATAGAATTATAACCTATAGAAGTATAGTCCGAAGGCCGATTTTAGGAATTTTTATGGGTGCAAATTTGAACCAATTGCGGCTCTGTCATTCAGTGCTCAGCGGTCAGTGGCTACGTGTGTATGTCAACCTAAAGGACTTACCATGACGAAATGTGTGCTGACATTCTGCCAAAACTATGCTCAAAAACATAAGAAAATAAATAACATCACATTTCACCGGTAAATATTTGATGTTTTTACGTAATTCCATTAATAAAACAATAAATACACAATCAAATTTTCATATTTTTTTTATCTGTCATTCGGAACAAAATGTTGCCATGTGTGTGAAATTTTACCCTATTTTTAAACATGCAGATTGTAGGTAAAAGTGAAGGTAACTACCTATCGCAACTATGAATACTCCGGTTATACTTACCTACAGTCTTCTTGTTATAAGAAATATAATAAAATTATGACATTTTATGATAACTTAATTAAAAAACGAGAATGAGCGTATTCCGTCCAAATGGAGTCGGCTAATGAAACTTTATTAATTATAACACATGCATGTTATGTTATTTTTTCAGGGTTCTGACTTCTGTTCCGGAACCCTGAACCTTGCCTATTATATATTTAAATTTTTAATATTTAAAGAAGAAAAAGAAGATAGGAATAAAAACAGATTCTTTCATTACTCTGAAATTTTAGATTTCCTGCTAACTCAATAACTACTGACAATTGGATAAAAATTGTAAGACTCAATCGGAGAGAAGAATACATGGAAACCAAAACCACAGTCACGTATATGTTCTGCTCATTTTGATGAAAGTTATAAGTACATGACTAAAGGTGGCTTATGTAA
Source organism: Carposina sasakii (assembly GCA_014607495.2). NCBI lineage: Eukaryota > Metazoa > Arthropoda > Insecta > Lepidoptera > Carposinidae > Carposina > Carposina sasakii. Next base: position 11,367,216 of record CP053155.1, read on the forward strand.
ATTACGTCAAAACGCCGTCCCCACGAAGGTACTGTACTCGTATGTCGTTAGTGAAGTAATAGTCAAAACTACATATAAATTCTACTATACGATAATAAATCATCCTACTATTTTATAAGTATTTCATAAATAATATTTATGTGATAATTATTCTCTGAACTTCAAACAGTGGCGGAACTAGTAGTTTGATCGATTTTGTCTTTGATTGATTGTGGAATTACGTGCAAGCTCTCTCACTTAATCATTTAAAACTATGCATATTGTTACTATAATATTATGTTCTGAACATTAGATCTTTAAAATGGGCATCGTCCTTTCCTTTGTTGAATGAAATAAAACCACGGAGAATGGCCTCACAGCTTTGTTGACATAATGACAAATTATTCAGAGGGACAATTTTTAACAGAATTTTGTATTTTTTTGTCCAGAACTTTTGGACCAATGATGTGGAAAAGTCCGATCATCTCCTTTTAATATATTCTATATTTAAATTTCACGATAATTCTACAAGAGTTTGCAAATCAGTATACTTCTCAGCATCAATAATAAATATATCGACTATTTCCCCACATCTAGGGAAAAAACATTTTTATGGCAACATTAATTTTATGTCATGCATACGTCAAGTCGATATTTTATGCCTATTTTTTCGCCTTGCGTTTGGTTGGAACACACTTTCTATAGGTTATAATTCTATTGGTAATCCTAATAAATCCAACTTTGCCGAACATTTACTCCAGGCGGGCCACTCCCTGGCAGATAATAATGAGTTAAGAGTTCTACATGTTGCAGATAAAGGCATCCGTCTGTCTATTTTAGAAAAACTAGAAATTATGAAAGCAAAATTTTCAGGTATTAATTTGGTAAATAATCAAATAGATTTTGTAAACACTAGCCCAGTTTTGGCTGCAATCTGTCAATGTCAAAGTCAATAGGATCGGACAAAGGTAATGACTTTGTCGTACAGCCTTGATATGGTCTTTTTTTATATATATTTAATATTATTATAAATTTATTTTTCTTCTAATAATTTAACAATTAATAACTAATGTATATTTTTAATAATTATTTATCTATAATAATTTTACATTTCTAAACTAATATGTAGGTATTAACATTTATTTTTTTATGTTGATTGAGGGTATAAAAATGATTTGCAATACATTGGTTTTAGTTGTTAGTTAGTTGGTTCGGTAGATAGAACTAACATGGAAAACTAATCCTGATGATGCCACGGGTGTTGGCGAAACATATGTCGATTAAAGTTTTAATTGGTTTTCGGATTAGCAGCTATGTATTTATGGTTGCATGCTAGGTGCTTGGATCTGGCTTCTCGTTGCGACTGTAGTGTCTTGTGTTCACTGATCATGAGTGGGCGGATCCGAGGGTCGGCGGAGGGTGTAGGGCCCGGTGGTGGGCGATCCCTCAATGGAGATTTGAACTTCCGAATAGTGACGCCTGATACAATTCAATAGTTATTTTGACGTTTAAAAGTGAGACATCCCGCTCTCACCAAATTCATCATAAGGGTGCTGTTTGTTTTTACTTCAAGCGTGTTATATTCTTGATCCTCTGGCAAATTTAGAAAATCCCTTGTGTTAGTATTAGTAAGTTTGTTTGTTTTTTTGTTCATCACGCCAAAATTACTAAACCGATTTAAATGAAATTTGATGCAGGTTGTCTAGGTAGAGCCTGAGAAAGGACATAGGCTACTCAGCTGAAAAGGGACCTATTTGGCGGTTGCACTTACACGGGACGTGACTGGGGGGCTCCAGTTAGGGTGCACGGTCCTTCCTGTTACTGTTCTTTTCTACAGGTGTGTTCTTACCTGTTTGCCTACTCTTTTCTATTGTGTCTATTTCTACCCTATTTCCGAGCTATTTCCATTGTCTTGTTCTATGTTGTTGCTGTCCGTGTATATGTAATTGTCAAATAAATTCTATCTATCTATCTAGCTACTGTTTATTCCCGTATAATATTTTATTTTTCCCCAGAATAATTCTAGCTATTGATTAGGAAACACAAACATATGATAATCGTAATGATCCCGGAAAAATTACCAACATAGCTTATGACTGCAGTTTATTACCACATTTTACATGTAATATTATAGACGAAAGCTACCATCAAGCCATAAATCTTTGGAAATAAAGACGTGAACACAGTCTTGAAATATTTAATACTAGTGGACACCCGCGACTTCATCCGTGTGGACTGCAGAAAAAATAAAATGTCGAAATTATCCGGGATAAAAATATTTTCCCGGGATAAAAAGTGGCCTATGTGTTAATCCAGGGTGTCAGCTAACTCCATACCAATTTTATTAAAATCTCTCCAGCCGTTTTTATGGAAGAGTAACAAACATCCATCCATACTCACAAACTTTCGCGTTTATAATACTCGTATTAGTAGGAAGAGCTGAAGTAATTGCGACAGTTATACTGCATAACATGTTTAGTTTTAATGGATTTCAACAATAAGTATTATTTCTATTGGAATATTCTTCATCTTATTAATTATAAAATAATATAAGACAAAAGGCTTAAGGATTAAGCGACACACTTCTGAATGGATTGCTTTAAACATGTCCTATGGCACGTTTGAGCCGATGCCCAAATCCCATCTTTTTAATAACTATCAGAAGGGTAACATAAACTATTAAAACAGGATTTTTTCCATTATTGAAGCGAGACGCCGCTATACACACTATATTGACACCTCGCTTTCACTTAATAGAACGATAGTTTAGAAGTGGATTGAATATAGTAAACTCGAATTTTAGAATTTAGTCCAATACGGTAACTAATAAAATAAACGAGGTTTTCGCTTTACTCCTATTAAAGCAAGAGATAAAATAAAGTGTATCTATCAAAATATGGGTAAATAAATAAACTTACAAAAGACCTATCTGGCACCTGATTTATTTCTTAGCAAATTACCTTCGAAGCAACCTAGTTGCTCATTACCTGACAATAATTACATCATAAATGTACCAGGAAAATAAACGCCCGTCCCTTTCCAACACCGGCGAGGTGTTCGAGAGGAAAAGAGGAAGAGCGATCTAGATAAAGGCTTATTATTAGTTATCAGATGAAGTTAGATCGAAATGGGTATACATTAGTATTACAAACGTCTCTTTATTTATTGCGGTAATAATGTTTACGAAATCGATTTACTGATGATGAATCTATACGAGAAATGCCTACTTACCTTCATATCACAGAGAGTTTTTAAAATAACATCCTTCCACGAAACAACTGTAGTATCTGAAAAGAAAGAAAACATACCGTTAAGTTTTAATATAAATATAAGAAAATCGAAGTCGATTGATAAAAGAAACAAAATTACATTTACCGAGATTTGGCTAGTGTATAGCTATTGGGATGGAAAAATAACGTTGCCAAAAACGTAATTTAAAAGAGATGGTAAAATTCGTCATCAGAGTTAAGTATAGCTCAGTTGATAGAGCGATGCACGGTATGCAAGTGGTCGTGAGTTCAAATCTTACTCGGGTGAAGAATTTTTTCATTTTCTTATTTATATTTTATGATAATTAACATACATACATATAATCACGCCTTTATCCCTTACGGGGTAGGCAGAGCACCAAGGGCCGATAGAACCACATGGTGCCACTTCTGACCAATTTTGAGGGTATAGTTGAGATGTACAAGTTCGGTTAGTAGTGACAGGTGGTCAGCCCATCGCCTACAAAACACCAAGACCCTCTTGTCGCTCTACTGACTTGTACAGTATGCTCGGGAAGAGAAGCAGCTGTAGTATTATACTTTTTTTTTTCACTCCCAGAGCAGCATAGAACAGCTCAGTGACAATTTAAAAAAAAATCCGTATATGAAATAAATTTAGTGGTAGGAACAGGCCCGTTACTGGGATCGAACTCACGCCTCCCGACTGAAAGGCGCACGTCTTAACCATTGGGCTATCACCGCTATCAAATGTTAAAACCTCTTCGTAGCAAACAAAAATACAATTACACACATGGCTGTTTCCGAAATGGGGTAAAACATAAAGAATCATAAAGATCCTACAACGACATTTACCATAGCGGGCCCAGATGGTTATAATCAGCAAGTTGCTAGCTTATCGCTTGAGATAATGCCTGAATAACTTATGACATGCACGAAGAGAGATGCAGCTAATGTATGTTAGTGAAACCCCGCAGTAGCCCAGGATCAAATAAACAAACAATCAAATCGTTCAATCTTTATAATATTAGTGTAGATATGTGATCACATACTGATAATTTTTCTTAACAATAGTCGCAAAACCGAACAATTTTTTTGTGATTTCGGCGGTCTCTCCAGCTCTATGTCAATATCCCTTGATGGTGTGGCATTGCCAGTCTGTTCAAACTTTAAGTACCTGGGCCTTAACCTGGGCTCTGTCTTACAAGGGGATGGGGAAATAGACCGAGATATAAAGCACCGAATTAGTTTAGGATGGATGAAATGGCGACAGGTCACGGGAGTTATGTGCGATGCCGATAGATGAGAATGTTGAGATGGATTGAGATGGCCATTTTGAGGAGAAAACAGACGTTTATATTAATGTGAATGGAAAACAAATGTTACAGAAGACGATAGCGACATTCGACATTTCCTCTGCTCACCTGCGTGAAATAGAGCGTACGATTTTGTGTTTCGAGTTCTCCGCGGCTAAATAGCTAAAACGGCTAGATAAAAACAGATTATGTACGATTATTTATGCACGTCCCGCGGCCGGTGAACCGCCGCGGATCATACAGGTGTAATTATGTTTTACAAGTCGGCTCTTCGTTATATTTTCATTTATTTTATTGTTGTTATAAAGTTGGCAGGTGTTTAGGGCCAATCGGGAAATAAAATTTGCTCATATTTCTATCCCGATTTCGTTTAAGTATATCTTTTCTGTGTTAAATAAATCTAACTCTTGAAACTTCCATCCTTGAGCATCCTAATAAATGATTATTGAATTATTACAGTTAATTAAGCCAAATTGCTTTTATACCTATACAATGTTAATTTACTAATCCTCCCTTTTGCAAAATTAAATCTTCTCAGTATCCGCCACTTCTAAATCAATTCTAAAGCATATTTTTAGTAAGGCTCAACATTAGTAAGTACAAGGAGTCTTCGCATATATTTTAGTCCTAATACTATATTGCAGCAATAAAGGGCAAGATGTGGTATCTTTATTAAGGCTGGGTTTAGATGCGCAGGCGCAGGTAATTACGAGTCTGGTCTTACTTTGTGAAATAGTGCATAGTCGCACACGTATACAGCATGTATTGCCTTACCAACTAATTGATGTATATGAACATTATTCTAAGGTAAATCCATGCGTTTAAAGATTATAATAATATAGCTGCTCGGTAGTGTCAGAATATTGTAATGTAATGCAAGTGAATTTAGTGAATTGCCACGACGGTAAAGATTTTGTTAATCTATTGTAATAAGATAATGTAAATTTATTGGTATAATTATGTTCAAATTGTTTAGTAAATCATTTTGTTGTTAGATACATAGCCATTTAAAAGAACAATATTTGAAACGTATTATAAGACGGTAATGTCAAATGCTATGAAATAAATAAACAATCCTAAAACAAATGAAATGTTTAAAACTGATGAAGCTTACTTGTCTTGTCTTCAAAAGTTTTGATAAGCTTGGAACCATAAATAGACAAATCATCGCGAAGATATTATTAAAAAGAATATTATCTACAAAGATAACGTTATAGGAACCACTTATGATGACGGAGAAGGACAATTATCACATTTCCTTCAAAGAAAGATAAACTCCCAACTGTCTCATGTGTCCCTTTAGGGTTAAGAAGAGCCGAACAGACGAGTAACCAAGACAATAAAACCAAGATGTTAGCGTAACAGCATCTGCAGACGGGGACAGGCCAGCAATGAAAATAACTACCTATAGAAAAAATCGTACGTGATTCGCTAAATAAAGCTGCTATGCAGTAAATAGAGTTAGTACATAAAAAATAAAGTGACAAGGAGGCAATGATATTAAACTTTTTATTCCAAATGATATAGGTACATGGATATGCAAACACTGCGGCTACGTTAAAGTAAGTATTCGGACCACCGAACTAAACCACTAGTTTCCGTATTTTAATGACTAGGTTTTTAAAGACATTAAGGTTGGTAAAATGGCAATAATTTCACAATGGAGGCATCGTATAATAGTGATATTCCATGTATTATTAGTAATTGCGAACGATTGCACGGTATCGATGCCTCGAAAACAAATCACAGCAATTTGTGGGGCATTATAACAACGTTTTTGTGAAATTACAGGTTTGCTCTGATATCCAACATGTGTTTACGGAAAATGTGCGGGCATCTTAGGCATCTCACGGTTTTTATAGAAAATAATGCAAATATGGGCATACAATTTAGATTGAGCATGAGATAATACAAGATATAAATGAATTTGAAAATCTAGACTAAACAGGAAATGTCTTAGCAATTTTTCCATTATCGCCTAGAGAAAACTAGAAATGGCTAGACCTAAAAAGATACAGCTAGATTGCAATCCAGCGGCAACCATTTCAACCAGCTGGATTTTTTCTGGATCGGAGCAAATCCAGCTGGATCTAGCGCGGATTCAGCATTAATAGATTTTTCAATTAAATTTAACACGTTTTCGATTTTAGTAGCAAAAACGGGAACTTATTACTAACACTCCCATGTCTGTCTGTCCATATATTCCTCAGAAAGCTATATCTCATCTATACCTCATGAACCGTAAAGCTATACTATTAAAATATTGATGAATTTCTGTTGCTGCTTAACACAGAGACACACAAGTGTATTGCCAAAATAGAGTAGCTAGAACTGCGGGATTACGAAGTAGATACAACCACGTTTAGCCTAGATGTAAAAGGTGAGAGACAAGTTGCTAGCTAATAACTCTAGAGAACGCCACCTTAGTCGACTCTTACACATGCATCGATTAAAATCCCGCATCAGCTCAGGATATCACTCACATATTTGTTTTCAATCATAATTAATTTATGGTATTTGTTAAGTAGAAACTCTCATAGTAGGTAACGGTTAATATGATTAGGTATTATATATCTCTTTGCAAATTTACGGGAATATAGAGTAGCGTGGGAGAATACTTCGCATTCACCCCGCGCACTCATATACTACATAATACAATATTACATATGTAGCACATATCTGATACTATTAAGGATGTTTTATCTATTAAGGAAACTTTTATACGAATGATCCAGGATACAGATGGCGGATACCATTACCGAGCGCATAATTATGATACAGGGCTGTGTTCAGGGATTGAAGGGCAGAACACAAGGCAACACTTCTGGCTTATTATAATTAATATTAATTATCTGAATACAATAATAGAAAGTTACATACTTTATATAGATATCTAAAATAGTTAATTATAGAGTTTTAGTTTCCCGATCTCACTTATTTTCAAAATAAAATTGCTTTATTCAATTGCGCTGTCTTTTAAAGATTGAAGCTAATCAATATGGCGATTCTTGAGCCATTTTCACGCGGTATAAGGAATTTTTCATAAGCTATTTACTTAATTTTACGTAATTGCGGATCCGCACCGCTGGATCCAGCGCCAGGTGCTAGATCCAGCAGGTCCGAAAATGCGCTGGATTCAACTGAATTGCTGGAGTGCTGGATCCTGCATTGCAATCCCTAGAGACAGCGTAAAATAATACAGATTTATGTGTCATGCATGGGTGTCCCAGGTGTTTCTCGGATAATCTGTAGACGACATTAAAAGCTTATGTTCATATAGATATGATTTTCCTAGTCAGATAAGAATAAGAACTGGCCTAACTTAAATTGTTTGGGATAAACAAAATATCTACAAAAATCTTATTACCTGTTTTTTTACCAGCATTCGTAAATACTAAAATAAAATAGCACACCAATTACACGATCACATCATTCATCATAATCACGTACAAATGTGACATAACAAGAGAGTGTATGAATTCGTGATTGATTTTGAATGTGACTTGAACTCTCCGTGTAATTTTTTTAAGTTAATTAAACAATCATTGATATGAGATGAGAAAGTATGTAGGTAACACAAAGTATGTAGGCACATTATTGTACATCCATAACTCACGGATGTCGTTCATATGAAAGTGTTAGTTGATTTCTTTTCTTTATTCACGCAAGCAACAGGATCACCATACTCTTTCATAGCGACTTTTGATAGACTCGGTATTTTTATTAAGTTACGTTGCAGACCTATTTCAATGAATAAAACTACCTAATTGCAACTACACATTATTGAAAAAAAAGAAAACTCGATTGCGTATAAATTTCATGTACCAAGTGTCACTCTTATGACTAAAGACAATTGTGTACGGAATTTACAAGTTCAAATTCGATAACCCGTCTATGTCCTAGCTAAAGCAAGCCAAAGAAACGTACATACATACAATCGAATAAACAAAATCTTCGTCATTCCTCGTTCTGGCGAAGTAGGATAAAAATGGGAAAAACACACAGCAAATCTGTGCTTAGATATTGAATAGATCATTAACAATAAATGAGACAATATTGTCGGCTCACGTCCATGGTCGCTAGCTATCGCCGCGGGCACCCTCATTAATCATTCGTCACTGGCGTCTACAGACATAAAACACTGAGATTACACATGCCATAAACGTTGCATCACCGACATACACATATTTAAAGGTTTTATTTAAATGTGAAATCATTTATCTACTTCGGCTGTGTTCATTTGCCTTACAAATTTTTTGACAACGGAGAAAGGTCTCTAGAATTTTACGAAGTGCTAAAGCTTTTTCATACAATTGTTTCGATAATTTATTATTGTACATAATGTGTGGTGTCATGTCAATTTAAAAAGTATATTTTAATTCATGTAACATGAACGTATCTGACATCACGTCAACTCGTAAGGCACAGTACTTTCTCTGCTAGTTTTTATATCATTTTATACCGCCGTAGGTAAAGTTTGTTGGCTATCATATCTCATATTAATAATCTCAATGGTTCTTTCGACATGCGATGATGAACTAAATTCGGAAACAACGGACAATAGCCTACTTTCATATCTCCGAATGATGACTATATTCAAAGTACACCGCCATAGTCCAACAGATAAAACGAACTATTATTATTAACGAACGTATTCAATTGTGCAATCGAAACTCTCTCGATGTCATTTATTTAATAAAAATTGGACCGACCACACTTGACTAAGAATTATCAGACCTGTTTAAAACATTATAGCTAAGTACTGTTACAAAAATTTTTGACAAAGCTCTTAGAGAAGTACCCTTCACACATAAGTGCTTACAAGAAACATAGATAGAAAGTTAATATACCAAAATAAGTGAGAAATTGTTAATCTTATAATGAAACTCATATAATGACCATTTAGAATTAAGCAGTTAACAATAAATTTGGGAATCATCAGATTTATTTCAAGAACATGAAATTATTTTTAACTTTATTATGACTTAAGTAAGACTTAACTTGAACCCGTTTATGATATTTTCAATATATAGGTGTTTACTAGCAACGACCACAAACATGCATGAGCTTAACATACTCGTATAAGGAAGGCCAGGAAGAAGAGTTTGGCAACAAAGTGGAAAACAAACCTTTAACTCAACCTTTGGAGTCGCAGAGAAATGCGGAATACATTCTAGCAGCAGATTTGCGAGGCATTATTGCGAAAGAAAGTCAGATAATATCTTAGTACCGCCACTCACGAGCCGGCCGAACGCCCTCCGCATTCCACGGACGGACGAAATTCACTGAAGCTAAACATTGGGCACGACAATGTATAACGTGTGAAGGCAGGTCTGAACCTTACACAGGTTATGTTAAGGCAAATAAATAATTACAGTAACGGGTGTAGAAGTTAGGAAATGAATTGTATTTTGATTTAACTGGCTAGTACGAGTATGTGTTGTTTTAAAGAAGAAATGTTATTACGCTTTGTAATTTATATAAAGCATATTCTGAACAACCAAGTATCGGTGGAGATTCATTCACTTGTCACTATTCAATTTGCCCTTAAAGTAATTTTAATTGATGTCCTTCAGCTTTAAAATGCGCACACGCCGCTACACGAGCAAATACAGCTGCCGATAACGTGGACGTTCGCTGATTCGCCTGCAGATAGTCCCATACGTCACCTATCACTCTCATGTCAGGCCGAGATCAACGTTGTATTGAAACGTCGTCGCGCGATACCATCGCCATCGTTAGGATCCACCAGGCCTCACCAAACTGTACGTGGGGAGTCTAACGCATTACTTATTCAATTATGCAAGTCCCGACTATCAGATAACTCCAACGGTGCTTTCAAGAAAATCCCCCATTGATGCCAGTGTAAAGAACAGAATAACAAAGACGTATACAGAAGTTGAATAGATAATTTTGATAAGCCGTTTTTAGAGTTTAATAAGAATAGAGGTCATTGATCGCTGCAACGAGATCAAGATGTAAATTTGAAACACAATAAACTAATACGAATTCGTGATCCGTCAATGAGAAGTCAGGGAAGATACATTTGATGTGGAGGGAGGGTACGCGCAGCGTCGCGGGCGCATCTTCGAAATACGAATAAAGGCTCGTTACGCGCTCGCGGCCGAATGATGGATAGCCGTAGCCGATCAGCCAACACGAGCACTGACACAGCCGACAATCTTATCTCTATCTCTAATAGCGAAGACTCAAAATAGCGCATCATGAATTGGTCAGGCGTAGTTTTGATTCGACTGGCATGTATCTGGAGTGATTGACAAGTCCGTGTCGATTGTATCTGCCTTCATAAATAACACCGCCACTGCTAGTTAGTACACATTCATAGCTCTATCGACTGAAAACTTGAGAAATGGCTTAGTTGCCATTAAGAGTATACCTAATTACCTATGTATATCTAATATATTAAAAAATAAGATAAAAAGACTAAACTTAGCAATTAAGTACGACGTATAATAAATCCTAAATTCAAGACAGACAAATAGGAAAGCTTGTACTGTAGCTTCACATGAGAAATTATACTATACCCGTACGATTTGGACATAAAAATAATGGCGTTTAAGAAAGTCAACAGGTTCCACCCGGATGACATTTCCCCGTACAATATATTATGTGAGCTCGCCGGTGACCACCGAAGGAACGGCTCACGCGCAACCGTTACATCGTGTCCAATAAATCCAAGTACAAACGACAGCAATAAGGAACACAAATCCGGCATCCGTCTAGTATAAGACAAAGTGACGGTCAAAGAACCGGCACGGTACGTCACAAGCCGTGAGGCTATAAATCAAATTCGGCTTAAGCTCTCTCGTATAACGAATAAATTAAACCAATAAAACCGCTTTCGTAATATGGATAGTTCTTAAAGTAGAAGAAAGAAGCCGAGGTTTAAAAATATAATCTAAAAATGAGACACAATCAGAAATCGACACAATACGCAATTGATATACCTACCTAACCTAATATAACAAATTCAGAAATAAAAATTGCTTTGTCCCTAGGCCGTATTTGTGCTCGAAAAGCAGGGGTAGGCTCACCTTCGGGACATACCTATAGTCTAGATAAAAAAAGAACATTCACTATGGGTGCGCCCACCACCGGGCCCTACACCCTCCACTGACCCTCAATACAATTTCATTTATAAAAAAGAACATTTAACTAACATACCCAGCCCATCCACTTTAAGGATAATGGGCGACTATTTGCACTAAATTAACTTTTCTCTCGAAATTGAATTCATGGAATCCAAACAACAATTTTAACATGCGAATTCATACCGATGCATCAAGATAAGAGAATACAGAAAGATGACGTCAACCGCCCGATAACTGATAAAGGATGCGAGCAGATGTCCCAGTGGCCGGATATTAGTCACACATAGACATATATCACATAATATATGACCACTAGAGTGCGAATGGAAGACGCAATAATTATAATTGAGGACATCCCGTCGCACTGAGGCATTCATTAAGCTTTAAATCGATTACATCGTCGAAGGAATCTATGGAGAAGATTAACAAGATAGATTTTCATGTGGTGCATAAATAACTCACATTTTATGGTATACTCAGAACATAAAATCATGTAAATAAGCATGGCATAAAAGACAACCTATGGCTTACGGCAGTTGAAATAACAGGGAATAAGCAACACATTGCCGGCAATGATGGTATGGTAGTGCCATTTCTTAAGCATGATGGAGTCACGTCTAAGGTGTTAGCCAAAGGGCATAGCACTGATAAAGTCATCAAATTAGAAGATACTTTAACCTCCAAAGACAGGTATCTACTTAAAGAGATTACTTGAACTTAAAACCTCCGGAATCGTATAGTATATAACCTCATTTATTCAAAGAAAATAAAACAGACTAAGTAAAAATTTAAACCCAGTGTCACTCTCACGACTAAGACGAATCTAATGATACGAGTATATCAAATACGACAAGCCGTTTAGGTTCTAGTTAGAGCGTGCCAAAGAATACACTCGAAAAACTGGCGCAGCCGGGTAAAAAAAATTGAACATGAAGAAAGTGTAATAGGAAGAAAAATAGATTTTTAAACTTCCTGCAAACTAGTTATTTAATTATTTTGATAATTGATATCGTTTGTTTATTCGTATAGAGTAGACCTAATTATTTTTAAGAAATTTAAATTAATCTCTATGTTTTACGAGGTCTAGCGGTAGTAAACGTATTTTATTAACTATATAACAATTAAAAACATCATATAGATCTTGAACTGCGACTTTAGTTTTAAGTACGGATTTATACAATCCTCAAATCGTACTTTGTACTTGTTTAGTAACTCTGCGCCCCTCATTTTCAAAGTCATGCTACACACAGACCGACATTGCATTGTGCATGTTAGTTAACTAATGCGTGTAGATAATAACAAAGTTGTTGTTGCACACATTATGTCTATGTAACATAAATAGGGGGAACTTTAAAATATCGATAAAAATAACATACCTATAGATACTGAAAGATTTGAAAACGTTGTTCAACCAAGCGCCGTTATTATATCTATAGTTTATCCTAAAATGGCATACATTTTCTAATAATTCAAGTTGCCAGGAAAAATCACAAACGTTTATACCAAAAAAATAGGTCTTTTTAACTATTTAACCTAGCCTAGCACCGAATTCCCCTGAAGTTTAGATCAGAATCATAGAGTGACGAATTAAGATGATCGCCATAAAACCTTGATTTAAAAAAATAAACTTTAACTTAACGTAGAATACAAACACAGAATTGTCTTTATGATGCAAAATACAAGTAGAACTTTCCATCTCTATTCTACATAATCCTGTATGATTATTTTGACACTTTGATACTAAAACCATATATTATCATTGGGAGCACGGAACATGTCACATTAGAGTCGCGTGGGCGACTCCGGAGTCCCCCGTGCGCGTTCATACGTTTTATGGCCCTTAATGGTCAGTAATGCGCACCTTGACTTGCATCTCATGGGGTTAAGTTATTGCTGTTATAGCTCCTAACTTAATGATTTGTAAAGTATTGCCCATACAGTACATACCTTTATTGACATTAGGGTCAATTCCGGCAGTCACACTTAAACCTAAATCTAAAATTAGTCCTATCTGTCCTTTTCTCTCTCAGCCATTTATGTTAAGAACGGAGAGAGATGGATCTGACTAAGATTAGGTTTAGGTTTAACTGTGACTGCTGGAATCGACCGTATTGATATATCTCCTAGTTTTAGTTACTTTTGTGGAAAATTTAGGTAGGATAGATTTAAACTGAACCATGGTACAAAGGTACATTTACAGTTTTGATATAATGTCTTTTGTAATCCACCCATTTAGCATTTAAGTCTAGACTATGCCTAGACTAAACTTAAATCTTATACTAATCTCAAAAACAATAACATAATCCAGACCTATGACAACAGAATCGAACCTAATAACTATAACAAGTTAAACAGTTTTGCAGTTGCTAAGCAGTACAACCACTCCAAACCGGTCATCATTTTTTAAGTCAAGACCAGTTTAATTGAGGATCAGACTTAATTTTAGCGAGGGAGAATTCTGTGTGACGTCAATAAGTCCGACGGAGGTTTATGGAATTTTAAAAATAGTGTTTAAACTACAGTGATATTAATGAATATGTAAGGTCAAGAATTCAACAAGTAAGAATAGCCTATAATGGATCTTCAATCTAAAACATTAGATGATACAGTCTGGGGTATTAGGGACGTTTTTTCATGCCAAACATACCAACTTACAAGAAACAAGTGTACATGTAAAAGCGGACTAAGGAACTCGGGAGCGTTCTCTCAGTCGATGAGCTAGCAACTTGTCAATGATCTTTTACATATGCCCCCGCTATGCTGAATGTGGCGCGTTAAAATTAAATCCTACATCTTATTCGCGGTCTTGAGGTTCAGGCTACCCCATTTTAAAAACATCATCACGATCATTTTTCTCCATGGAAGCATACCTGGGAAGTGTCTGGTTACCAAAATATTAGGGTCCAAAGTTGAGCAATTAGACTGCGTTTTTCTGCATAAATGCACTTTTTTCACGAGAAATAATTAATACTTATCTGTCTATGAAAAAACTAGCATAAAAAATGGACATTATAAATTTCGCCCGATCAAGTAAAAATAAAATTCGCATTTTTTTTGGCATATACTTACTTTATTTGATGTATAGAGTACGTAGCCTTCGTTAAGGGTGGCAACGAAAAAACACCCTAATTACTATATTCGAAATGATTATAGAGTAATCAGAATTTATCTAAGTCATAATCCGTAATCATATTCCACGTAAAATTGTCGATTGTATTTTTCTCTACTGACTATGCTATTTTGCTTACTGCTAATCCCTCCAGTATTGCAATTATCGAGTTAAAATATGCACTTGATAAAGCGCATTATGTTGCGATTAATGCATATATTGTCATGTGCATTAACATGAAACTCGCATATTATTATGTGATGAGTATGAGATGTGACACATATCATAATATGAATCAAAAAGTTACAAAAGCCTCATGGAAAAGTCTGTGCTAACTCCGCCTACCCTATCAACAGGTGTCAATATCTTCACTTGTTGAATTCGCAACACTGAATACATTTGAATAAACTTCTACATGTCACGTCACTATTGTTGTTTCTAAAGCCATTATTGTTGTTCTAGGCATAAGTATTACTAGCTACTGTAATAACTAAATTGGTTAATTAATTGCCTCGCTTAACCACATGTAATTTACCTTGCAACTGAAGGAAATTGGTATTTTTTAAAAATTGAACAGTAGTGTAATTTTTGGGCCTTTAACAATTCTACTCGCTAATAAATGCACCTAAATCTCTAATGCAACAACATAATAAACTTACAAGTCAATTACCTTCTTCGTACATTTCCTTATCATCCCTAGTTATTTACTTCTGTTAAAAATATTTTGACGAACCTCAACGACTTTTAATAACAAACAACATTACAAGACAAAAAAGTATGTGCCAAACTTACAAATTTCTCCAAAAAAATCTTCAAACACGATTCGAATTTCACAAGGCTACTAAAAAAGTTTTCAACACAGCACACAGTTCGAAACACAACGTTCAACAGATCGTGGTTAGGCGACGACCGGCGGCAACGTCCATCCGCGACGGCGTCTCAACTTGGAATGGTTGATGATGATGGCAATGCGAAGACTGGGGCGGGAGAAGAGCGGCACCGAAGGAGGCGTGGTCTTGCAGGTGTATGAAGCCGAACCGTGATATATGCGAGTGCTAGACTACGTACCATAGAACAGTTCCCGTGCACGATTTCGGAACTACAATTCTTTGTATGCAGACACAGCTTATTATTCTTTTACAATTAGCTAGTAGCGCCTCCGTTCAAAGGAATTTATTTAATGGTACGCATTATAGCACCCAAACACGCCTCATCGAAAACTGAATTCCATACCAAACTTTGAATAGTAACGCATGGGAAGTAAAGACGTATCCGCAGTAGTATAGAACGCATTGTTTTAGAAATTGCAACTCATACGTAATTCAAGGACAAAAGTGGTCTTTGTTAGTCGTACTCTTATAATAAATACATCATCATTAAAAAAGCCAATATTCTAAATTCCGATAAGATTATCTCCTAGGTACACTCTAAACTACTAAATTGTGCGTTAAATTATGATTTTATTTGCGATATGCAGGTGCAGGTGCGAAGGAAACTCGGGACTAATTGTTGCAGTTAAGCAGTACTTCGTCATATTTAAACAAGTATTTAAAAGTGTCGCACTATAATAACTCCCATTCTATTGTCGTCAACACCTTCTGAGCCTTATCATTCCATCACACCACTAATTGTTTGTTCGGCGAAAGTCGATGCCATAATCGAGAGCTTCATTAATGATGGCTCGCACTTGACAGCTGCTTTTTGAAGATGCCATACAAGATAAAGTTTTCGTTTGCGACTAAATGACAGACTAATTATATTACTTCTATGCGTTATCTCTAGTTAGTTATCTGTGGGAAATGATTTACGAGAATGTGAAGATAGAAAAGTAAAAAAGTTTGTATTGGAGCGATAATGTAGTCATAATATTAGAAGGTTGAGTAATCTTTACTGGAGAAATATAGTGAAATATAGGTTAACGATCATTAATGAAGAGATAAAGTCGGTACTCACCTACTTATAAAATATCTAAATTAGGTCCTCCTTGAATAATAAATCTAAAATTAACTAAACGCTCAGTGTCTTTTTAGAGAATTATCTCAATATTGGTTGGTTGGGCTCTGGTGTTGACTATCTTCTATGAAAACAGCATGTTTTTAGATTTAGCCTGCACAAACACAAACAAATGGCCCCCTATTTCATTGACGTTTATAAAATTCGTATTACGTAACAGGCAATCGCAAAAGAATTTTCACTGCAATGTAATCATTGTACTGTAATCATCGTACTGTAACTATACGTACAATTTTCGTAAGAGCATTTCTATTGCAAAAAGTTTTAACCATACTATACTGGGTGTAAAAGGACAACTTTATTCTTTTAATACCTCGTATTCTATGTAACATCACGATCATTTTTTTCTATGGAAGCACACCTGGGAAACTACGGGTTTCCCGAATATTGAGGTCCAAAGTTTCATTAATATTATATTTTTTTTACATAAATCCATCTGAAATCGGTTAACAGACATTTTTTTCAAAGATACCATGTCAAAATGTTATAATGTTAGTTTTGTAGACATTTGTACTTTAAGCATCAAACGAATGCATTTCTTGCAATAAAATGACAGTATTTTTTCATAATTTTTTTGTCGTTTCCCAGGGTCGGTTCCATAGAAGAAAATGATCGTAACCTTACAAAGAATACGAGGTATTAAAAAAACACCGTTGTCTTTTTACACCCTGTATAGGTAGTATGGTCACCAACCCGTCTGCCCAGCGTGGTGCCTATGGGCAAGTAACCCTCCATGGCAGCCTAGTGGCGTGTCCTGGGGGAGGCCTACGTCCAGCAGTGGACTGCAATAGGCTGATGATGGATAGGTAGTATTGGTCTAGACTGCGTGTCCTATCCACATCCTATCGGACGAGAGCAACAAGAAATGTAAACATATAACACAAACTCGCGAGCTCGATTTTACCGTGAATCATTATAATTAACTTTTCCGAGACATCTATAAATATTTGATTAATTCCTGCGAATTAATATTTCTTATACTATAGTATACAGGATGCTTTTTCGATTAACTTTGGACTTTAATATTTTGGACACCAGACACTTCCCTTGTATGCTTCCATGGAGAAAAATTATCGTGATGATGAGGAGATTCCTTAGTTTTAGGAAACGTTGACGACCAAAAATCACCCTGTATAACCACTTTTGGTCTCAATTTTTTTTTATACGAAATGCAAATGGCTCAATTGCAAAAATATGTTTCATTCGGATTACATGTCCTAGTTATTACTAGTAAGTAATAGTAGTGTTGAGATTTGCGCGTTCAAACAAACTGATCCAGCTAGTATTGATACAAAACCTAGACTATCCCAGACATACAGCCTGAACTATATACCCTGAACTATAACTCTTACTGACGTCTTAATAACATCCCTTCCGACAGGCATAGTGTAGATTTATCACCGGCATGATATACAACTTTATTACCCGCGAGATAAGGGCTAGAGTTGTTAATTGGAATAGCAGTGCGAGCATATCCTGTGTAGATATTATAATTTTCTAATAATATAACTATATTCACTTTTGCATTGGTGTACTTTGACGAGTATATTTGTACAATTACCACAGATATAAATAAACCATTGATATTATTTTACTAAAATAAATCCTTTTAAATGCGTGTACGATGGTCTCTACATGATTAATAAGCAAGTCAAGGGCAGCGGCAGAGACAGCTGATTCGCTGAAATAAACACAATAATATTATACCTAATCTAAAATTCTTGGACCTTTGTCAAGGACCTAGGAAACCGGTGGCCAAGAGAGGATATCAACTAAAAACATTACATACATGATTTTCTAAGAACATACTAAGAATAGTTATTATTGGTTTTCACCCCCGATATAACAATTTACATACATACATATACATTTATCTCTCAGACGTAATTAAGCAATAAGTCAAAGTCTCACTTATTGGCCGTGCATACGCTTCGAACAATCAGCCTCGGGCAAGCGAAAAAACAATAAATAACAATGAGCTACAACAATATCGTACATGCGTCTGATATATTACGCAATTTTCTGGTGTAATTGCTTTGCCAGATCATGTTATTCGCCATTAGATGAGAAGCATCGTGCTGAAGACTATATCGGTTGCTTTCGTGCTTCCTGTATTGAGGTAGGTTCGTACACTCACGGAACTTAATTGCTGAAACATTTTTCAACTCTCTTGAGTCATAGCCTACGCATTCTCATTTCTAGGCTATTTTACGTTTGTGTTAAGAAGTTTTCAGGTTTTTGAGCAATTTTGAGAAGCCACTTTTAAGATACAGTTTTAATTATATATAGGATGTGGAGATGATAAGTGAAAGTAGACTGACAAAGAAAGTGTACAACGGAAGAGTGGATGGAAGGGTTGGAAGGGGAAGACCTCGCCGGACTTTCACCGATCAAATTGGTGAAATTCTAAAGAAAGGTCAGGTCAAGAGAACCCTAAACCGACGAGCGTGCATGAAGAATATCATGAAAGTAGATGAAGCGAAAGAGGTGTGTCAGGATCGTAGCAAATGGAGATCCGTGATCTCTGCCTACCCCTCCGGGAAAGAGGCGTGATTATTATGTATGTATGTATGTAGGATGAAATTTCCTATTTAGTACCTTGATTGGGTATAGAGCCGATCGCATAAGAAAATTAAATCCAAAGAGCGCCCTTGCTTACGTACTAAATATTGTTAATAGTTTATGCAAAATACAAACACAATCAATCATTAAAAAATAACCGAAGATAAAGACACAAAGTTCCTTTAGGAGTGTGGGGAAGCACTAAGAAAGGATTTCCCGTAATTACGACGCGAACGGGAATTCTAAAATTTACGCAGATCCAGACGTGGGCGCTTACTAGACTAGAATAAACAAATGCAAACCATAGATTTACCTATAACAAATTCATCCAGATAAGCATGTACCTACCAATTACAAACATACAAAACAAACAGACAGCCATTTTATTAGAGAGAACAAATGACAATTCGAACGTGTACCCACAGTCCGTCGTGAAAGGTTGAGACGGCAATCAGCTGATCTGATGATTTAAATACCAGGTACGGCACTGACATTAAATTTTATTTCAGAGAGAGCGTTTCAGAGATAGGGAATACTAATACTAGCTAAGCACGCATGGATAACCTTATTTGCCTACATAGAACAGAATTGAATTTATTTGAAAATTACACATACACGACAGCAACAACATAAACAAGAGAATAGAAATAGGGTGGAATAGAAACAAACAAACAGTGTGGAACACAATACAAAAGAGTAGGTAAACAGGTAAGAGTAGACATGTAAAGAAGAATAGTAACAAAAAGAAGGCACCCTATTAGGAGCACAGCAGTCACGTCCCGTGTAAGTGCAACCGCACTTAGTACATGTCCTTGTGCTTTTACGTTTGGGCACATATTTTTTAAAATCATCTGACGAAGTCGTCTGCCTATCACCAACTCTTATCGGTAGTTATGCAGGTAATAAGTATTTATAACTAAGTATAATCTTTTACAATGACGTGTGGATTGTCATCTGTCACAATTTTCAATTTACTCAATTTATGTACCTAAGTATTACGTAAACCAAAACCTATATGGATGAGAAATTTTGATTTCGCAGTTCTAGACTTCCGATAATTTGAGCAGACACATCTGTTAAAACCTACTAAAAACCTATCTGTCGTCATCATCTTCCTGCCCTTAACCCATTATAAATGGGGTCGGCGCAATATGGTTTCTTTCGAAACTCATATTACCAAAGATTTGACGTTTGTTTTACGGACGGCTTCCTGCCTAACGCCAACCCTTGTCGGATACAGCTAAGTGACAATTTTGAAAATCTGTATGAAATAAATTCAGTGGTATAGGCCCGTGACTCAGATCGAACTTACGCCCCTCGGCCCTCGCTTGGAAGTTGGGCTAAAACCACTGTCCTATCCTATCTGTGTCGGCTAAATTGAATAATAGTAGGTATACTCGTAATTGGCGGGGTTGGCGTCAAGCACGCCACATTTACAGAACGACAGATTTTTTTACATTTAATATAAATAAAATCCTAACTAAATTACAGGAAATGAAAGCAAAATGTTATTTTCTTGTAAATGTGATGTATTAGCTGGATATATCAGCTGTTACAGCTCATTCACAAATTCGCGGACCGTTTTTTTGGTCCATTTCTCAAAAGCGCCTACGCCCGTTTTACACGTTCCATTGTGTTGTGAAAGATTACGTTATAACTACGTCAAAATGACAAAGAAATGTATATAATCTCTATACTTCTACAGCTTCATAAGCGGAAGCATCGGCAAATGTCACTTTCGCAGAACGGTGGTTCGCTATAGGTAGACGAATGGAAGGATCGATGGCATCACAGATGCGGATCTTCAATACAGGCTACCAAATTACCCCGTTGGAATATCGATACAGTACCTACAGTTTAGTTTATAAATCATCCATATGATTGCAACTGAACACAATTAGCTCAAAGACAGCACAGGTAATAGAGAAAAGTATTTAGATCAGGCCGGCCTTGCGTTTTTTGAGTATTTCACGGACACATCGAGTTCTGGCACACGACCAATTACTAACAGAGAGAAGGACAAGAATATAATTAAAGAGACAACAAATCCGCGGTGAAATTGTTCTTAATCTTTCTAGTTAGCTTTTGCCAAAACATATGTCTTTCTTTACAATACGTACGAGTAGGTTGTAGCTATCTTGACATATAACAGTGTAGTGCAGTTATGCCTCTCTCTAAAACTTTTATATTTTTATCTTATGCAGTACGTAACGAGAGACATAAATATAACATAAATCCGAAACAAAAATGGCCACAAACAGACACACAGTAAACATAGAGCCTGCAATCAAAACTGATTACTAGCTACGTGTTCACTGCAACCAGTAATTATTTAGTTTTCACTGTGATCATTGGTATTAATAAAATTATTTATACACCCGAGGGTCGCGCTGAGAAACGGTAATGATCGGGTGCGCCAGCGCAGCGCACAGGTGCGGTGATGCACTTAGACATAATGTAGACACACAACATTTTCACTGTAATAGTTACACGAGTTTTGAGAAATAATAATATTTTGAAATAGTAATTTTATTCATGTTCAAAAGTTAAGTTAATTTTGTACATTTGCTCTGGCTTACATTTGACGTGATGTAAAGTGACTCTCCCTTTAAAATACTTCGGATAACGTAAGAGATCCTAGAATCATGGACCTAGATCAAGGTCAGTGACAAGATTTTAGCTCATCCCCTGCGAGCACGCCCCTAAGTTCCCGAATTCCAAAGAAAGTAGGAGATGCAGCAGTTCTAATGAAGCTCCGCATCGGCACAGGAATTATATAGCAAACGTTTATAATTCAACAACAATAAACGTATAGTTAATTGCGATGCTGTCACAGACGCGGTATATGGTAATGAGGCGCGGGCATCGCGGCTGCACGGACAATATCTCTGGATGGTGAAAGGTACGATGGCGGTTGATGGAAGTGATGAGATCAAGCGGTTTGGCAGAGCCTTTGATTGTGAAATGTATTCGATTTTCTACAAATTTTATATCTAAGGTCTCCCAGTTTCGAAACGATTAAAGATCTTGAGATAGAAGCAAAACCTAATGAATGACTAATGATTCCGCGGTTTCCGAGAATACATGGCGGTATATTTAATTGCAGTTTTTCAAGAATTTAGGGGCGTTCAACTAGGAACTTGTCACATCGATTATTTACATCTGGCCCGCTATGCTAAACGTGGCTGTAGGATTCCATTCTCGTTCCTGCAGTTCTGGCTACCTCATTTTTGGGAAGACAGCCGTATGTATATGTATGTATTTTTCGATAACTGATACGAGGTAATTTGTGGTATGCATTGTTTCAAATTGTGCTTATTTAGTAAGATTTTCTTTAGGGTGAACTTGCCGACTACTAAAATTACCTGAATTTAAACATACAGCCGAACATAGATAGCCTATACCTTGCACCACAATCGCCCAACACTGTTTGCTTAGCCCATGGCCCGTGTCTGGAGATAGGTGCAGTACAAGCGCTTTCAGGTACGCGACTATCTCGACTGGCACCAATTGCCATTATCAGACCCAATCTGGCTTACATGAGAAAGTTGAAGGACTTAGATTGGTGACGTCATTTTTTTTAATTCAGCGGAGCAACAATGTGTAATAAAGGAGGATTATTTCGATATCTAAGTTTTACCGATTACGATTTCGACAGCGATTCAAAAGTACGAGCCGGCAAAATCTTTTCAAAATGAAACTTTAAAAAAACCTTACATCCAAACAGTAGGCTATTTCGTATCATGTTATAATGACAACGGTGGCAAAAAATTCTCAATTATCGCTGATCTCTGAAAATATTCATATTGCGTAATAGCCATAACAAGAGAATTTGCCCGATAATTATGTAAGGTATGTAGTTATGTACCTATCATCATCATCAGCCTATTGCAGTCCACTGCTGGACGTAGGCCTCCCCCAGGGCACGCCACAAGACTCCCATGGGGGGTATTTGCCCATAGTCACCACGCTAGGCAGGCGGGTTGGTGACCGCAGTTTGTATTTTGGACTATGTTGTCAACACGGGAAGCGCTGCTGCTCACCTCCCGGGAACCCTTAATCGCCTCGTACGATACCCACGGGCAGACATGAGGTGGTACGAATTCTACTCTGCCGGCACCACGCGGCCAATGTACCTATAGTATCTGGCATTTATGAAGGGTGTGACAAAAGGGGTATGTTAAACGAATGCTATGAATAGAGCCTGTATAATAAGCAATTTCAATCAATTACAATCCCAATTAGGAATCGTCTTGTTATTAGTTGCTATTGATCGTCTTGTATGACATGCTGTTAAAGAAAATTTATATAGAGCCTATATTTTACTCATCCTCAATAAAGGCAACAAAGATAACAACGTAATAAATTTATTATTTATCACCTAGGCAGGTGCTATAAAGTGGGACCTATAGGAAGATATAAATCAGATTTGAGTATTCCATAAAATTGCTAATGGCAACCTGTCCCCTAAAGTCATCACGCTACACGCTATATACCGGAATAACTTTATTCTCTCATTACTATCAATATTAATACACTTAACTCATTATTTCTACACATAAACTAATCATAGGTCATTAAAACATAATAACATTATACTACGGCTTTAAAATTTAAAGAGATATTTGTTAGTCTTCCGCGCAAAAACTACTGATGATGAAAGATGTAGATCAGTAATAAGCTGCTAGCTCATCACCTTAGGCAACGCCCCTGAGTTCGACTCTTACGACATGAATGAAACGAGATGCGGCTGAGGTATTCTAATGAAGCCCCGCATCACTACAAAACTAATAATAATCTATGTGATTCTAAATAAAAGCAAACAATACACAACACAATAATAAAAAAAAGTGTCTAAATACTACATTTAAACATTTAAAACTACCAATCATCATTTAGATAGTGACCGCCAAAAAACTAGTACCCACTGGACAAGATACAAGTACCTAAGTTTGTGTAATATTTAATAATAACACTTTATCAGCGTCGTTATCAAGCAAAATGGTCGAAACCTACTTATTATTAAGACGTTTAATTGCACATTAAATTATGAGATTAAATCGCCAATGTCGAGACATAATGTAATGTAAGAAACAAAGCTGTTTTCGCTAGACTAGATTTTTTTTTATAATACATAGGTGCAAGAAACAGCATAATGAACATAATTCATAATGACAAATTTTCCTGCTGGGAAGGAAAAAAAATATGACTGCTTTCCCTCGGGTGAAAGATGGTAGTACCTAGTAGATACTTTGTTCTTTCGGCGTTACGAGTTGTTTTTCAAAAGTTGACTCTGAATTTTGAATATTTTACTAGTGAAACAAGATTCATTTACTTAATAAAAGCAATTAAGACTACCCACTTACATAACAGAAGTCACCAGGATATAAGTACACGTAATAGGTCCAAGCTAGTTAAGACCTAATTAAAGGTAAACCTGGTGGAAATCGCATCGCAAATGTCATTTCACACTGTGCAAAACCTACTTTGTCGCGTTCGTTCTCACGGACCAAGTCTCAAATCTCTTTTTTGCCTACGAATCAAGCTATTTTCCTTTTTATGTCATAGGTATAAGATACATATTATGTGCACTAAATTCATCGGCGACATTTAGTTTTGTACAACATACCACATTAAAAGTATATTATTAAGGCCATTTTCTATCACTTAGTTCATAGTTGGCTAGTTTGGAATGTACATTTCCTCTTGTACTCTAAATACACCCTTAGCAGACTTTTATACTAGATCCAACGGTATTGGGTGTTTTAATGTATGGAGATCTGTATCTTTCTTTAAAGTAACTGCTATCGCAATCAATATGTGACATTTCTAACGAGTAAAAGGTGCCATGAAATGGATTTTGAGAGTAGTTCTCACAGGTATTCGTTTAATTAGCTTTAATGTTTGTGTTAATCGTGTCGTTTGCTAAATAAGGCCCGATTTATCCAATATCTGAAGGATAAAGTCTATGCTGTCTTTCTCTAAATCTTGATTAAAATAAACCATAGATTACCTAGGAGGTAATCTATGAAATAAACCATGGAAAAATCTGCCTGAAAGAGCACAAACCCTATAGATTTTCTTAAAAATGCAGATTGCATTTGGACTTGGGACTGAAAGCAGATCTATACATATAATAAAAATGTAACGGATCGCTGTCTGTACATGGAAGATATATGAGAAAAAATACTATAGGAGACCTTTATCAACGCAATAGTACCCAAAACAATGATTTTTGAAATTTTTGTCTGTTTGTCAGTTTGTCTGATTGTCTGTGCGTTTGTGCACGCTAATCTCAGAAACGGCTGAACCGATTTCGATGTTAGTCCCACTTAACATATATATATATGCTACTTTTTATTCCGGGAAAAAGTTTTTATCCCGGATAATTTCGACATTTTGTTTTTTCTGTAGTCCACGCGGACGGAGTCGCGGGCGTCTACATAATATAATTAACTTTCTATCAAACATAAAAATTAAAGAATTAATTAATATAGAAAATATTTCCTGCAAGAAGGTATAAAGTATTAGTTATTAGTATTAGGTACTTCTTATTTCGCATGCAATACCAATACAAATATATAAACGTAATATGGGAGCCGTGTTAAGACCAACATACACGACTGGTACGTGTTAAATAATTCCTGCTTGGAAACAGCGCGTGCGCATACAAAGCAGTCCGCACACTAGGACGATACATACATATGTATATTTGTACAAGAACCAATCGAAGGTTTTCATGTTTCCTATTTATGCTTCGCTCTACGTTATTATAAGTTTATTATAAATTGTTTTTATAGTATAAATAAAATATAACTAACGAACAATAAGTATAACATATCGTGCAAGAATATATAAATAAATAAAGACTGGATTTTTAATAAATGGCGACACCGTATATATTTTTATTGGCTTTAGGAATTCAAAAAAGTCGGGTAAAAAATAAAGATATCAAACATTTTAATTCACAAATACCATATATAGATAATACTATATACGAGGGACGGCCAATAGGCTCAGTGACCAGCTAGTTAGAAACGCTCCTGAGCTAGGTCGCACATTCTGTTCCCAACACAC
This sequence comes from Carposina sasakii, assembly GCA_014607495.2. Classification (NCBI taxonomy): domain Eukaryota; kingdom Metazoa; phylum Arthropoda; class Insecta; order Lepidoptera; family Carposinidae; genus Carposina; species Carposina sasakii. The sequence continues at coordinate 11,393,611 of CP053155.1, forward strand.
CGGCCAATCTGATGATAACCGGCCGATTTATGTAACAACTGCGCTCGTGTTGAATTATCAATAACATAAACTGTGCAAACTGATCCAGGCCGGGAAGGTTCCGTTCGCACGCAATATTTCACTGTATTTTCTCTAGATAACCTATGGGCCTACTTATAATATTCAAAATGTACTTAACATTTTTTTCTCCTCGGATATGTTTAGCAATTTAAAGGAGAACTACTTTGGATTTTAACCAGGGAGATCACCTTAGATTAGCAAAAGATATTACCAAAGCTATGCACAATTTATGTGTTAGGTATAAAATGAATTGAAATTAAGGTCACACCACACCACACATATAACCTCCAGCCGCTCAGTATTATCTGTATACACTTGTACACACTAATCTAAACGTTATAGCCTCGCTTCGGAACGTCGCCGTTATAAATTTAGGTATGTTTACATACATATAATCACGCCTTTATCTCTTACGGGGTAGGCAGAGCACCAAGGGCTGACAGAACCACATGGTGCCACTTCTGACCAATTTTAAGGGTATAGTTGAGAGGTATGTTTACGATTTCCGAATTTACGATATGTATGCTATTTATAATTATTTCATTAAAAAAGCATGGATCTTTTAACGTATATAAACTTAACAAACCTCAATTCGACTTTGTATAGGATTTTCCACATTTCACTGATCACCAAGTCCTTATAAAAATAATAAACTGAATATACTTGTAATATCTGTCAATTATGAACAAACTTCAGCCATATTTACGGCACAATGCTTGCAGCAACCCGCAATAACATAAACACCACAAACTGATCCAGCTAAAGAAGGAAGGCATCATTTCAGGGTATGTTATTACCCACTATTTTACAATACAGGATATTATATTGCACGATCCTTTGTATACTTTGACTAACTTTTGTTTTGTTTTCAATCAACTACGGCTTCTATATCTTGAAAACGTCTAAAACTTAAAAGGGTGCGCATTGACATTTGATATCCTTCAATAATGGTTGAACTTCGTAGCATCATCTAGTAAATAGAGGCTTTTAATTGATGGAAATAGTATTAAAATTACAATGACGACGTTCTATAAACTCGTCTAAGAACTATTAAGGTATTGAATTATAGTTAAAATGAGTTTACTATCTTCCTTAAAAAACTTTGCCATCTTTAATCCCGTCTCCATATAAATACAATCAATCGATAAGCATCTCTAAATTCTATTACTTCGATAGCAACCAGAGTCGGCATCTCTGCGAAAGTCGTATGCCCTTAAAAGTCCTGCCAAGTTATTAATATGGGCGTTGGAGCATGGTAATGGTCCCTGAGTGTGAGAGCTAAAGATTTAGCGGCGGACATCTGTGGTAACTTGGATGACTGCCATTTTTATTCAATGCCTACTGCTGCTTCATTATGGTAAATGGGCGCACCTATAAGGCCTGCATCTTTAAATCATACTCAAACATACTCATCCTAATCATACTCATATTATTATTTTACGATTATATCCTAGTGTATTATATTCTGTCAAGCATATTAACATACCTACATATACACAAGGCTGTATTCCCGAAATGGGGTAGCCAGAACTGCAGATCATAAGGGAAATCTCACAGATGTAAATGATCAGAGACAACAGAACTGTCTAGCTAGATTAGCGCCTGAGAGAATGTCCGAGTTCCTTGGTCGACTCTTACGAAATGAACGGAAGGTGAGACAGCTGATGTATTCTAGAGAGGCCCCGGATCAGCACAGGATTACATATTTACTAGATTCTCAACTGAAACATATCTCCATAAACCTGATTATCCTTTGTTAATTTTACCTTTACAATATAAGCAGCCAACATTATTGCCAATTGCCCATTAAACATTTCAATGCAAATTATCATTATCTATGAACAGAATGTAATGGCATTCAATTTCACGGACACTAAATAAAATTAGCAGCAAACGGACACAATAACAAAGCGGTCTCAATAATTTCGCCCAGAACGAGTTGAGAGAATGTATTTCATAATTAATCACTTAATACATAAGTACTATGCTCTTACTCCTTTTGATATTTAATACGCCTTGCCAACGCAGATTATAAGTGCTGTTTACAAATACATTGTATGTTGTTAAAAACACAACTTTGTAATTAATTTATCATCTTGATTGCCAACATATTTGATACTTATCTTACCTATCTTTAGACTAAGGTAAACAGGATAAATAAAATATTATGTAAGGTTGTTATCACATACTACAAATAACAAGTTTCATAAATAATATAAAAAATAATAAGCTAAGAATGAGTTAGCTTTCCCCCGTCAAAAGTTTAAAAAATCTTTCTAGCCACTATTAATTATGATATTTACCAATTTTTATGCTATGCTAAGCTATTTGCGTCGCCTTTCAAGCCATAGCAACATTATTATAGATGAGAACCGAGCAGTAGGGCAATTATACCATATTCACAACCCGCAATCACGAAAGAATGAGCCGCTTAGCATTTATCCCGTACTGCAATTACATTTCAATTTTGTGTAAAGCACTAAACGTGCTGTAAGTGGCTATCATTGTGATGTAGGATGAGTGGCCGTAACAAGGGGGTTTCGATTGAGATTCTGACGTTCGCCGACATGATAGTAACGATGGTTTTAAGCACACTGTTATCTGCTCCTTAAAGAACAATGGACCTTAATTTTAACAAGGGTAGGACATATCGTAGATATAATTGTAAGTCTCTCGCTCAAAATCTGGTCGGGAGTCTAGATTTGTTAATTATTACTTCCAAGACATTACAAACAGAAAAACTCAAGGAACAGAAAAAAACCCTCAGAACCAACTCTAAATAACCAACAATTCATAATTCTTTATTGTACACAGAAAAAAACACAAAATAAAATAATTTAAAAGATAAGGTACTGAAATCTCGCCTTTGTACAAAGGCGAAATTTCTTTCACCCAACCAATTTTATTATAAAATTAAATGATTAGCAAAGAAGAGGAAATCATACGTGCACAAACAAATCATAAAAAAAACTTTCAAACAGTAAATCCAATTTAGAAGTTCTCTTCTTCCTGGTACCCTTCCTCAACGGTGTACTCCAAGCCGGAATGTGCTTATGACGCATACGACCAGACGATTGCGAGACTGCGCCGGCCGTGTCGTTCACCTCGACTCCATCGCGAGCGCTTAATCAAATCCATCTGTCAAAACTTGCGAAACGCTCACAAATTGCTATAGGACCTTATAAGTTGATCTAACGACAGGTGTCGGAAACGGGAAAGACATTGTATCACCAACCGTCGTCGTTTATCTATCAAGAGGCATATCTAAGACCGTACCTATTCCACTACAATCACACCGAGATGAAATATTATCTACGTTTGGGCAAAATATAAGCTATAAATCCTTACAAATCTTTTTTAATCGTTTCGGAAGCACCTAAATTTATAGCATATGTTTCATCGTCGACAAGTCTTTGCTTTTTATCATATGCTTTACCGGTCAAATTGTTGGCCTCGGAATCTAAGGCCTATCAATCATTTTACTAAAAGGAATTCCCTTTTTCGGTACAATCGCGAAATCTAATTTATGAGCATAAGCTATATGGCTTAGACTTTCTGATATAAAAATCCAAACTGCTATCCGTAACGGCACATTTTCGTTTCTTACACAATTCCGATGATAAGATGGCAGGATGGCCAGAGTTGCCAGCTCCAAGCATTGTGGGTCGTTACGAGACGCCGGCGCAAGATGATCGATAATAATGGTAATTTTAGCAGAAACACGTGTAGCATCGCTCGTTCGTAGCGAATAGCGATCGAGATCATCGCACGCCCTATTAGGACGTGCAAAGGGCCAGATTTAAAGCTGAGCTTGGGAAACTAGATCTTCTTAGAACAAACCATGAAACGATTTTGAGCCAAGCACTAAAATTTCAAAACAATTTATTATCACTAGTATATAGCTTTTACCAATAAATCTTATCTCAAACAGATACGCCAATTTGAACCAAACCCATTTGTCCCGACATTGTAGCAAAATTATGCAAAGACCACCTGCCTAACATTACTTTTTAAGTGGAGAAGATACGAGTACGGCAAGCTTCTGATACCCTTTCAGGTCAGCACAGGGGCTTAACGCGCAAACTGTATTTATGTGACGCTGGGGTCCCATAATGGCAACACAATATCACAATACGGGCACAGATTTATGCGCGGGCGCATCGCGTTCGCGCACGCGGAAATCCCATAGTTATTTACCGGTTGGGAGGTAAGTGCGGCAGATTTATCGGCTGTGCGGCCGGCGATCTCGTTTCCGTGCGTTCGTCCCGTGCTATGATAAACACCCGACGCTATGATACCACTACATCATGCTGGAGAAACTTCGGGAACCAGGCTAATTGCGCCCGAAGAAATACTCCGGCCATTGCTTATAAAGAGCCTGATTATTTCGCTCTTATTTCATTTTGTGATTCCACTTTACCGCATGGAATTATGATGCGGCGATTATAACAATGAATTGGCTTATAAATTCTTATATGAAGCTGTAGAATTTAATGGCAAACAGTAAGTTACCAACTTAGTTCAAAAGTTGTTATGTGCATTAAACGCAAACCTGCTGCTTTATGTGTATGCAGTTATATAACTCAGAGGATATCAACTTTAATGCAGATGCCCAAAACAGCAAATTCTAATAAAGGCTAAATGATCGTATACACTAACATGAGCTTATTTGTGGAGCGTGGACGTTGTATTATTACCCGTGTGAAATTACACCCAGTAATTTGTCAAGCGAGGAGGAGGCGCTAGACTTTGTTTCATGGTTATTAATTTCATTAGCCCGCTCTTAATCAAACGAAGACTGCGGTGGGTGTGAAAGGCACGAATCGTGTCCAGTGTTACTAATAATGCTTAAGGCTTCAATGAAAGTAATTGCTATTATACCTTTGCGTCGTTATCTGTTGGCATTTTGATACCTTGAATTTCCATCTTCCGGATGCTGTTTAATTTTCTCAGACGGTCCTATATCAACAATAACGTCATGTGCTTGTATATTATGTAAACCCTGGAGGCTAATTTGAGCAGAAGCTAATACTCCAACTCATAACGTCTCGTCGTAGATCATCTCGTCGCCGACGGCCAACTCAGGCTCAATTGTCGAGATTGGCATAATGACACCCGCCCCGAGCACTGCCTAACTTATGACCACATTACACTGACACGTGACGCATGTCCAATTATTACATACAATATGTTAACACTAAAATATGAACAAACCACCACCATTAATATAAACATCGTATGTGGCATAATATGTTATGTTGGTCATTTTGAAGAGACAAGATATACCTTGTAAATAAATCCACGAGGCGTGTCCGGGGAAACAAATGGACTGGCTAAAGGAGAAATATTGCAAAAACACTATGAAATATTGCCCATATTGTCACAAGAAACTTGAGAGTCAAACGACCATTTATATCTAACGAGACACTTGTTTTAATTGTACGCAAAAGGTAATAGTTTTACGCAACCTGACTTACCTAGTTTATCCCAGTCTTCTTCGAGATTTAGTAAACATTCAGCGAAATTGTAAAATATTGGTTGAATACATCAAGGTCGAGATTGGTTTTATATGCCCGTCGGCCTTTTCGGATTTCCGAATCTCGGAAGGGTTCCCGAGAAACAATCAAACAAGATACATCCCGTAAATGGCCCAATCAGTGAAAACAAATTGCTCCATCAATCTAAAAGATCCGTTGACGAGGAATTGCCCAATATATCTCGGACATTACCTTTACTTACATAATAATATGAATAAAACTTTTGTCACTGTGATTGTGTTGTTTTTTCGGTGCAACTAAATGTATATTCTGAGGTACAGATTGATATTGGTGAAGTCAAAGTCCTCACATCGTACCCTATTACGTCAATAGTAATCCAAAGTATAAACCTAAACCACTCGATCATAGTAACAACGATTAATGCTACTTGTTACCCGGTACGGCTATAAGTCGGATAAGTCACGGGTTGAGGATGCGGGTTGACAAAATATTGTTGTTCGCGACCGGACAGTGGACACAGTCGGTAATCCGACGGCCGGCGACGTTAATTAATGAACATTACTTAAACCGATTAGCCGGACCGCCCGGACCGTTCGGATCTGGGAAATAAGTTATAAGATGTAAGAAGTGTTATTTATGTGGACATTCAAGACGCGGATAAGATAAAATTGCAAAGTCTCTGAGTTATGATAATTTCTTTTACTATACCAGCAGTAGACAGAAATGTCTAAAAAAACTACATACTACCTCAGTAAATTGGGAATTGTTGTGATCAACGTTAGTATAATATATGAACAGCAAACATTAAATAAAACAAAAATTTACATAACATTCTACCCCATGAACTATATTCCCTTCCCCGCCATATCTTTTAACTTCAGCACCACTTTATTAGAAACTTAGACGTACAAATACAACTGCAGTACTGAATCGTATGTGTCGCAAGATCTGGGTGTGTCACGATTTATCTTAAGACAAGACCAGCTCGCTATTCAGAATTTCTAGCTTTCTGTATACCGGAATACAGTGATTTACGTGTGAACATTCGTTTAATATTCCTTTGGATGGTAAATTTATAAGATAGACTAGCTGTTTTGTGAAATCCTGCGCATTTACATACATAGGTTGGGTTGGAGATCACCTATCACAGTCAATATTGAGCTATAGAGGATATAGTGATGGATCTGAAATTACAAGACAGTTTAAGGTTCTCCATGCAATATGTTTGTAGTCTACTATACTTTACAACATGCTTGAAATTTTACACTACAAATAAACCAAAAAACACATTTCAAAGACAATTTTGCACTATCTTATGAACTGTTACCGTATTGCTATATGAATCTATTCAACTCTTGAAATTTTTTATTAAGCTGTAATAATAAAATCTTTATACAAGATAAGATAAATAATGATATAATCAAGGTAATAAAATATTCAAAGCTCAAACCCTTAGTCATCTCCGCACTTTAGCTTTGTTAGAGAATTATTGTAAACTCAGTTTAACTCCATTTGTTTTGGTTTACCTAACTCCAATAAGATTCGGTCAGTTCGAGTTTAAGCAGATTAACTAACCATTTGGTAACCAATTTAATTTAACATAGGACTTAGTACAAAGTTTTCCGAAGCTTATATCGAAATTATTCATAAGTTATGGATTTATTTGGTTCGTATATGAAATATTTATTACAGGCCATCGATGAACATTTGGTACGTACAACTAAAGGTAGATTACTCTAATATCTAGGTATTATCGACTAAAGCCAAGGGTTTTTTTTATAGTTTTTGCAATTAATTATTTGGATCTATAAGAGTAATGATTCAGTTTGACTTACTATTTATACTTGACTTATATTTTACCCACACTCAGTAATTTATATCGAAAACATAAATTACTACAATCTCTTACCCAACCAAACTGTCCAAAAGGGATAACTTACGTAAAAGTTAAGTATTGTAAACTCAGCCAAAAATTTCCATATATCGATGTTTTCAGCTCATACCTATCCCAAAAAAGAAGGGCTGACCAGTACAAATTACTGACATCCGTCTAGATCCCGCAACAGCAATCTTGTAGCGATATGGTTGCGTACAGAATATTTAGGAGGTGAATTTTTATCTCGTATCGTTAATTTTCTTCTATGCTGCTCTGGGAGTAAAAACGAAACGTATATTACCACAGCTGCTTCTCTTCCCAGGCATACTGTACAAGCCAGTGAGGGACAAGAGGGTCTTGGTGTTTTTGTAGGCGAAGGGCTGACCACCTGTCACTACTAACCGAACTTGTACATCTCAACTATACCCTCAAAATTGGTCAGAAGTGGCACCATGTGGTTCTATCGGCCCCGTTTCTCCATTACGGGTATTCTGCGATTCGGAAACAAATAAAGTACCACCTGCCTGCAATAATAAGCAAATAAAATAATTTGGTAGGTAGGTAGAGCTACCTCGGTCCCTATCTAGGAATTATCGTACCTAATTGTACTCAAGAGGAAGCCCTAATGCAAAGCGTAGATTATTATAAATCGATGATGAAAACAGAAGGTACTCGTAGCTCTTTCGGTATAAAAAAGCTGTGCTGATGCGGTGCTTCACATGAATACATCAGCTGCATCTCCTCCGTGCAAACAGTAAGGAGTCGACAAAGGAATTTAGGTGTATTCTCTCAGGAGATGACTTGCAACTTGTCACTAATCTTAAGCATCTGACCACACTTACTTAACGTGGCTGTAGGATCTCCTACGTGATTCTGCAGTTCTGGCTATCCCTTTCTTGGGAACACAGGCGTATATGAATGTACGTAAAAAATCAAGATGGCATGTGTGCAAATAGGGTCGATTCCGGCAGTCACACTTATACCTAAACCTAATCTTAGCCAGGTCTATCCCTCTCCGTGCTGAGAGAGAAATGGACAGGTAGGACTAATTTTACGTTTAGGTTTAAGTGTGACTGCCGGAATCGACTATAATTAGTGGTTTAATTAAATCTAGATTTACGCATGCAAGTGGGCCTGAGGTATACAAGTCATAAAGCATCATATAACTTAGTAGGTTACTAACTACTCTACCAATTTGTACTAGTACCATAAAAATTATACAAGGCGCAATATAAGCCATAGAAAGAAACTATGCCGAGCATATCTATGCATTAACAAAATACTTAAATAAAATTATTATAAGTAAAAAAAATGTAAAAAGGAATTATTGTACCAACAAAATCTATACGGTGATACTAGATTTATACATTCTTGTAACTTACAATGTTGATAATTATGTTACCAATAAAAACAGCAATAAATTGTAAATTAATATCACTCTAAAGCCATTGGTAATATCGGGATCCTATACAATTTTCCATACGTCAATCAGTTCAACTATGTAGGTACCTATGTATCTACTAGAAAGAATTTTCTTAACAAGGATTTAAAAGCAAGATTTTTTAAAGTTCAGATCATTTTGTGTTTGTAAATTCAAACCTATGTGAGTACCTAATCTATTTCTATAAATGCATTCCCGTTTGTAATCTTAAAGATCAGTAGTAATTTCTCACTTCACCATGTTCCTAAACTAAACACAACTTTTGCATATAAGTATATGCAAAAGGAATCTTACGCATCAATTATCTAGAACTTCAACTACAGTCATTAATCACATCCAAAAACTGCTATGATATTAACATTGTTTACAATATATCACCGAGATAAAGGCGAATAGATATAGGAGGCGTGTCAGCAGGCGGAGCCGGGCGAGCGTATAGCTTACAGAAATAAACAACAATGTTCGAATCAATGATATTACAAATTTTAAGCTGTGTACTCATTGTTGTTTACAATGAGTACTAATTTTCACAGAGAAAGTTTAACATACAAAAAAAACTATCATACTGATTTACGTTTCTACGAACAGTTAGTTATGTTAGAAGTAATAAATTTGTCTCTATGTAGAGGCTGCACTTATTATAAGTAACTTCTTTTTATTATTTACAATTTTGAAAGTATTTGCGTAGTCACTCGCGAATAACTGTAGAACTCGTGAAAGTCCCACAGTTTGTAATACATTGTACGTATCTAATATTATTTTACTTTGTACATATGAGTGGATTCGTCACAACGAATCTGTACCCGTCACAACTGAAAATAAAACCAAACAACCAAATAAAACAAACGCCAAATCCTTGGTAGTTTCGAAAGAAAATGACAGATGATGATGAAACCCATCACCAAAATAGCTCATTAAATCATATTATAAAATATTAATCTTCAGTACAACAAATATTCCCCTTATAAGAACCTTAAATCCATAAATATCGGTCACACATAGACCATGTAAACTCTCGGAACATTTTGCATTTCCCTGCAAATGGTGAGTGAAGACGATGCTTTACAAATTCGAAAGCATTCTATGTTTACCGTGTTGAGGCTGATAGCTTTACAGCCAATGGATATGGATATTTTGACGGCCGACTGGTCTAGTAGGTAGTGACCCTGCCTGCGACGCCATAGTTCCTGGGTTCGAATCCCGGTAGGTGCAAACATTGATATGATGAATATCGATGTTTGTTTCCGAGTCATGGATGTTTCTATACTTATCTATGTATTTATATACCGTTGCTTAGTACCCACGACACAAGACCTTAGGGATCTTACTGTGGGACTAGGTTAATGTGTTGTGTAATGTGTGAATATTTATTATTTATATATGGCAGACGCTGCGGGATTCCGCTAGAATTGAATTTCAAATGTATTAAAATTTATACTAGCTGTCCCCGATAGCGGTTATGCGAAAAGTAATAATGCTCTTGTAGTTATCTTGATTGCCAAAATTTCAATGTAGGTACATATAAAATGCTTTTGATCAACCCAAACACAAGCCTAAAATCGCTGATCTTAGATATTTGAAACTTGTTGGGTGTGACTTGGTGTGACGAAGATCCGATGAGGAAGGATTTCTCAAAATTCCCACGGCAACAAGAAATTCTAAAGTATACGCGGAGTCGCGGGCGTCTATACGGTGACCATGAAAAGATGATTTAAGGAAAATGTTAGCTAGTGGTTTATAAATAGTCTATAGTTCGATTCACAACTTCCTTTAAACGGTGGCGCCAGTTGCTCCGTGTATGACTAATACATCATCTGTTTAACTAACAAAATTCCGAAATAATGCACGGAAGTCTATGAAACTCTACAACTCCCCTTTGTATTTACTTCTTGTAATCGCTTAACCAATCCTTTCTAACCACAGGCTCAATATTACAAGAGCTAAGTAACTTGCAATCTGTGCTTGAAAAAGTTATAAACCTGAGCTTCTAAGAAATCACGGCTGAATCTTCTCCATATCGTGACGATTACTGTCATGGTTAACCACAGAATCTATTCATATAATGAGAATGAAACTGTTTGTTATTAAGAAAGATGTAAGTTCATTAGTTCAATAATCTCTCTTTTCGGACAATATTATTAATACTCGTTAGTAGAAAGTTTCACTACACCTACTTGACATTTTGATGATCTAAGACAATATCTACCTATATTATGAAAATTCACACCGTGAATTGACGCCTGAATTAGCAAACATACTTATTTATATTCATCATTATTGTGGTATTGTGTATAGTATCGTACTCGTACGTGCCTCGGTCGAGGCAATCTTGCGCGCTGTCGCGGACGAACGGGCGATCTCCCGAGCCATCGAGGCGCCCATTCTGGATGCTCGTATATTTCGTTTCGTGCCTCGCTCGTGCACATTAGGCACGTTCACACTAACCAAGCAGCCTCGCGAGGATGCCTCACGAGGCTGTTCGCCCTGTTGACTATCACAGCTCCTCGTTGCATCAGCTTCACGGGTGTGCATGCGAACGGAAGAAGCGCACAATCGTCACGACTCTTAGACCGCTCAATTTCTAAAACAAAGCCCAGATTGTTCTATACAAGGCTACCGTTACATGAAATGGGGGACTTAGCCTCTACCATGTGTTTTCATCTCCAGGTAGGTACCATAATTATACTCGTAATGCGAGTTTTCGGTGACTTTAATTGGATTATTACTAACTAAAATTAGGTTAAAATTAAACTTCTGGTTTAGATTACACTATTTTGTACACCTACCTAAATAGTTGAATTATCTTAGTTACCTATTGATGTAAATTCTAAACCAAAGATCTGTAAAATAAGAAGACATCGAAGGTCAGAAAAGGATTGTTATGTAAATATTTTAAAGGTTTATTCCTTCATTCGTAGGTGGAAAATAAAGGGCATATCCATTATTTACATTTTTTACCAAAGTACAGATTTTTTATATTCCCTACATCGCGTAGGTACATTTGGCTTTACAGACTATAGATATGTTGTTTAAAAAAATTAAGGTACACACAAACAAATAGTAGGGGTAAAAAAACCTAGAAGGCGCAAGAAATGCAAACTCGAACTCTTATAAAGACATGTCCGTATCGAAATTCACTCCCGGTACAGCAAAAAATAGGTCTCAGTCTCAGATGCGCAGGCGCATTATGCCGGCCGTGCCGCACGACCAGCGCCGTTTGTATTGAGATTAGGGTATTTTCTATTGCTACTGCTTCCGAAGACTGCAAATAACTCCATATTTAGATAGGTTTGTTTATGATGGCTGTTCACGTAACATAGCATAGGTTGTGTACAGCTTTAAGACAGACTTATTAGTCGGGTTCTATTTTATTGTTTAGCAACAGGTAGATAGGGGTATAAGGGGATATAAAAGGGGTAATCAAAGCTTAAAAAAAATATTCAACTCCAAGCTAGAACTAGTCTGACAGAATATGCGGTCCCAAATGAAATGCGGTTACAGTTCTTGGTTTGCTCATTGCCTAAAACGGAAGGCATACAGTCTCTTTAGTGTGGCGTACGCTTGAGAAAAGCTCCTAACTTAATAGTGTCTTACGATATCTACTAAAACATACCAGTCAATCATGTCGTGCTGATTTTAGCAGCCATTTGGAATATCTGTAACAAACGAAGATTTTTTTAAAATTTTAAAATTATAAAATAAAACAGCCCCACATACACACACAGAGCCCCACACCACAACGTTACGTTCACAACATTACCTACATAGACAGGTAGGTACCTACATATATACATAATACGACTATACTATATACAGTAATTACCAACAGAATAGTTTATGGGACTGTACTATAACAGAAGGATAAGGGTCCACAACTCCACAACAAAGTAACAAACGAATGCTTGAGAGTCGTTCACGAAAGAATTCCTGCGGCTGACTTGGGAACTAAAACTTTTTGGAACTTACTAACGCGACTTTCTATACAATTAGCGCCGCTGAGGAAGGACTCCATATATTCAACAGTATACTCAAATCGAATTTAGATGATAATAGCGATCGGCGAGGAAGTAATTTTCGAACTAATCTCTATGCAAATAGTATGGAACAATACAAGCATTCATTAAAACTGGCGACGAGGTGCATGCAGCAATTTAAGCTAGGTCGGAGATCCTGCTAGGTGCAAGGTAAATCATGCATAAGTCTATATACAGGTTAGACTCTAAGCCTCAGAGTATACATTTAGCAAGTTATAGAGCGCGCAATTCAATATATGATCCTTAGATATGAACAGGCAACTTTATAGCCGTGTCGCTGTCAATCGGTAGAAAAACAAGAAAGTTTTGCTTACGCTAGGATAGAACCAAGCGATACTGGCACTCTATAGCTTATGTATAACGCAATAAATATACAAATGTCAAGTAAATATAAACACCATCTATGATTACAGATAGGACATCCTAAAATTTACCCTATTTCTATTGTCCTTTTCTATGTTACTTCTGTCCGTGTATGTGTAATTTTCAAATAAAAAACTATTCTATTCTATTCTATTCTATTCTATAAAAATAAAGACCATACAAAATCTAAATTTTTGCTAATATTATAAATATGAATGTTTGTAAGGGGACGACCACACAGAACAGACGTAAGACACGGACCGGTCGTAGTCGCGGCGCCCGTTTAATCTACTTTCATACAAAATGTATACAGCCGTCGTCGCGACGTAAAACATACAGAAAAGACGGGCGTCCCGACGGGCGTCCAGGCGCCGCGACTACGACGGGTCCGTGTCTCTTCTGTTCTGTGTGGCCGTCCCCTTACGGTGAAAATGGATGTTGAGCCTTACACAAAATCTACTGAACGGATTTTTATGAAACTAGGTAGGTTCTGAAGTTTATTCAGAATAACATATATTATGTAATTAACCTACGCAGACGAAGGCGAGGACGGCCGCTAGTAAATAAGAATAGAAATACTGACTGACACGTAGGATCGGCATGGTAGGAAACTGCAGTAAGCAGCACTATGAGAGTAAGTAGCACTAAGAAAGGATTTCCCGATTTTCCCACGGGAACAAAAAAAAATTAATATTCTAAAGTTTCGCGGGCAGAGTTACTTGCGGCTGCTAGAGTTATAGATAAAACACTATGTAAATAGGAACATCGATTAATCAATTAATTGATGTCTAACATGTCTTCACAATTTTAACAGTGCCTTAAAAGGGTAATAAAATGCACCATTAATGGCAGCCGTTAAAGAAAACTGAAGAAATAGAAAGGCACACGATCATTTACGATATTGGCCAGGTAATATTTGTTATTATCGTAAACCATTTTATACGCATAAGAGCGCATATAAGCCGCTGCACGGGGCATATATTCTGCATTATGTCCCAAGATTTTAAATATACGGTCGGTAATAAAATTTGCATTAACTTTATGCTGTAGGCAATCTAAATATTACAAGAATTTGACCAAAGTAATAATGAGGATGAGCCAAAACTGCGATCCCATCAACGAGACGTAGGGTCAGCTACTTCGTCCTTGTTCGTCTACATTCATCATAGAAACCAAAGATTCGTCGACAATACGTGGCAAAGCTTCTAATTCTGAAAAAGTTACGAGTATAAATATTAGTATAGTTAAGTACATAATTAGGTAGGTGCATATCTGCAGTAGCCCCTTCATGAAGCTAAGGATCGCAGCAGATGGAGGGAAATCGTACGGGAGAAACTGATGCAGCGTGGGAGTCACGACCCTCAGTAATGAGGAAAACGACGCGAGGAGGATTAGTATATCTGCAGTAAGTTCAAGTACTCGTAGCAATAAAATTAATCGTGTCTAGATTATTATTTTAGTCAAAGATAAAGATTACTAGTTACTACTAGTAGTTAAAGCTTATCTTATCTAGACCAAAGCGTCTGGAAGTACCCATTAAATTATTATATAATATAGGGATATGGGAAAAGCTGTCAGGAATTAGATTTTTTTTTATTTTTTTTATTTAGAATATAAGGTTTTACATTGTTTTATTCTAATGCAGCATCACAAAAACCGGTCAGGTTTATCTGGATCCACATAATATTTTCATTCACAAAGGCATTAGAAGTGTGGAATAAATCACCCCATTTTCACATGGGGCACCCAGAACTGCAGGATCATAAAGGAAATCCCGCCGCCACGTTTACCATAGCTGGGACAGATGTAAATGATCACTGAAAAGTTGCTAGCTCATCGGCTAAGAGAGTGGCCGGTGCTGATGCGGAGCTTCACCATGCCTATAATACGTCAGAAAATTTGTAACAAGAAGTCGCGAGGAACAGTTAATCTAGAGGTGGTTTTGAATTCACATTAAAATCAGCAGTTAGTTACGCGGATGAAGATCTTTGATAAAACACCGAATGCTTAGGATAAACTAAGAATAGCAAAGTAGGTATTCCATTATTTTCAAACACCTAGGAATTCCAGAAGAGAATTGAGCGGGCAGGAATGCGCAGGGGCATAGTGCAGCGAGGTTAGTATGTAGCAACTCAAAAAACCTTTAAACCGCAGATGGAGGTAATAAAGAGGGTTTATTGAGATAGAAAAAGCTGAGAAATTTACTATGCCTTACACCAACTGCGTAAATCTCAGATACTTTGTTATATCCGATAGGCATATATTCCGGGTTGTTCTTTTTGAGTATAGGGTCAAAGAGGAAAAATGGGAGCCAAGGGGAGGGCCCAGTAGTGAGTACTTACGGTGCCATTGTGTCTAAAGTTATAGGTACACTGCTTAATACAAAGGTAATCCTTTGACAGAAAAATGTACTACTTACATGTATTATATCTAGATTCATTTTCCTATTTACATAAATAAAACAGTATAATTGATAGTATAGGTGATAAAACAGATAATCGTTTAATATGCACTAGATGTTGTAGGTAAATGCAACAATTTATCGCAATTATACCCCACTGTATATCCTATATATTCATCTAGGTATACTTATTTTCTTAACTTTATAGTGCTACTACATATCTAGATAAGTACCTTATCTTTCTGGATTTACGAAAACTGTTGAAAAATAATAATATGACAGCATAATGTATGAACCCGCCTGCCCAGCGTGCTGACTATGGGCAAAACCCCCTGTGGCAGTAGCCTTGTGGCGTGCCCTGGGGGAGGCCTACGTCCAGCAGTGGAGTGCAATAGGCTGAAGACGATAATGTATGGAATATCTGTTAAATTTAAGCAAAGTAGAACTTAAACCATGTTTAAACTCTTTTGTACCTTATAAAACGGTAATTTATAAAAATAAGCCATAGCACGGTTAATCAAATATAAACCGTAACCGCTTACAACCAACAAACTATTCAATTTATTTATTTCGTATCGGCCGCTACCGCACCACGCTCTCACGACTCAATCTAATAAATAGTACTGCTATGGCCAGTAAAGATATTCAGTAGTGATGTACTAGTAGTAGTAGATCTCCGTCTGACTACTAGCCTCGTTTATGCTTGGAATATCAACCTACTATATTATTATTAATTAAAAAGGGGGTTCAATAGCCGCGGCGGTAGTCAAAAGCCGCCCTGAAATACGCACACTAGTAATTTGTAGAAAATAAACTCAACACAAATTAAGCACTAACATTTCAAGCAAATGTAGCTTGCAGAACGATACATACTTACACTAAATGGCAAAATACCAATGTAAATGTCAAATGTCCATCTAAAAGGTAGATCGCATCACGCAAGACTACACGGTATGTCAAACGCTAGTCGATCAACTTTAGTCGTCAATGAGGGATTTTGTGATAACTATTAAAAGTTAAAAAAAATCGTGCAAATCGCCTGGATAGATGACGTGAGCGAATCTCGAAATTCTGTTTGGAGAGGTGAATCGTAACATAACAACTGAACAGTCGGGATCCATTATCCCACAGCCAAGCTAATATTTCAATGGATCCTGGCTGTTCAGTTGTTATGTTACGATCATTACAAAATATTTTATATTCTTTAATATCTAGTATTAATTCCATAATAATATTATAGACTTCTAGACCACCGGACATCTAAGTGCTTGTTTTTTTTCTTTTCTTTTTTTTTTATTATGTACATTATTTGGTTCTTTTTTAAGCAGTCGGGTTTTTGGATTTTTTAATTTATGTTTTTTATTGACAGTTATTTTTACTTGTCATAAAATCCATCATTACAACTAGTCGGATAGACTCGGTACATCCCTATTATTCGGTAATAAGATATCCAGTAGCGAAATATGCACTTCGCCGACGCTTCGGAACGATAATAAGGATGGCTAATGAAAACTTTCGACTAACCAATGTAATAAAATTAAGCTTATTATTGGATGTTGTATAAACAAATTGATGACGTTATTGCGTAGTAAATTAGGGTGTATAAAATTATTATGTGAAGACGATGTACCTACGATTAACATTATTATACTGGATGTAAAAAGACAACTTTGTTCTTTTAATACCTCGTATTCTTTGTAACATCACGATCATTTTTTTCTATGGAAGCACCCCTTGGAAACCTGGGTTTCCAAGATATTGAGGTCCAAAGTTACATGAATATCAGCATTTTTTTTTTAATAAATCCATCTGGAAAAGGTTAACAAATTTTTTTTTTAAAGACACCATATTAATATTTAAAAATGTTAGTTTTGTAGGTACATTTGTCAATCGAATATACAGGGTGATTTTTGGTCGTCAACGTTCCCGAAAACTACGGAATCTCCTCATCATCACGATCATTTTTCTCCATGGAAGCATACCTGGGAAGTGTCTGGTTTCCAAAATATTAGGGTCCAAAGTTGAGTAAATAGACTGCGTTTTTTGCATAAATGCACATAGACGCGCGTAGCGGGATTTTTTCACGAAAAATAATTAATATCTGTCTATAAAAAAACTAACATAAACACTAGACACTATAAATTTCGCACGATCAAGCAATTTAAAAAAAAAATCAAAAAAAAAATATTTTTTTTCCCAGCATTTTTTTTGGCATAAACTTACTTTATTTCATGTATAGAATACGTACCCTTCGTTAAAGGTGGCCACAGAAAAACACCCTGTATTGCTTGCAATAGAGATTTTTTTTTTCTAAAATAATTTTTTCGTTTCCCAGGGTTGGTTCCATAGAAAAAAATGATCGTTACGTTACAAAGAATACGAGGTATTAAATTAATAACGTTGTCTTTTTAGACCCTGTATACTGTAAAATTTAACTGAAACTTCGAATATACCTTTAACTTTTTAAAAACGTATCATGTTGAATCCTACTAATTTCTGTACATGGAAAATATATTGAAAATATTATAATGCGCGGCCTTTATACACGCAAGAGAACCCAAAACAATGTTGTTCCATTTTGTCTGTATATCTGTACCTATGTTTGTGCACGCTAATCTCAAAAACGGCTGAACCGATTTCGATGCAGTACCAGGAATATATTGTGACAGGTAACATATAGGTTACTTTTTATCCCGGGAAAATGTTATTATCCCGGATTATTTCGTCATTTTGTTTTTCTGCAGTCCACGCGGACGGAGTCCCGGGCGTCCACTAGTAGGTATTACCTATACTTATAAGCATGAAACTTGAGACCCCAAAAATTGCTGAACTTCATATATCTGGTGAATAACACACATAGGCTCGATATCACTGACTTCTCCAAGTCATCAATACATTTCTTAAATTTTCTACTCCACTACGAATATAAGATTCATTAAAAACTCATCATAAGACAACTTCCCAATATGTAAAGATACCAGTGGTATTTGTTACAAATTCCACTTGAAATCACAGACACGACTAGAAAGTGTTTGGTAACGACAGCATGTCACGCTATCAAGGCAAAGGTCCCACTCACTGGAATAGAGAATAAAAACCGGTCAAGTGCGAGTCGCACTTGGACGGTTACGAACGATTTACCAAATTAATGTTTTTGTATGATTCTGAGAGTGCACGTGCATTATTTTATTATATTACACATTCTGTGTAAAACGGTGTCAGGACAGACAGACAGCAGAGTCATACTCACAGGTTTCCTTTTGTGTGACTATGTGGATATGGAATGGAACCTACAGATATAGTCGAGTCTCTTATCCCAAAAAGGCAGAAGTTTACAAATACCACACTTACTGTGAGTAAAAAACTGTGAAATTCAAAGAAATTTGTCATTTCTACGCGAATATTGTAATATTTTCGCAGTCGCAAAGCCTAACAAAAGTATCCAAGTCGTATACTTTGGACGGACACGCAATCAAAAAGCCCACGTCCGGACGCCTGGCAACCCTACATGTAGGGTACATTTTTCCTCAAACAGGAATATTAGTGCATGAAGAAAACAACATAGCAGCCTTCCAGAAAACCGCACTATCATACAAACTGGCACAAACATAGTTGTCCTAAATATACTGATGGTGCAGTTACTGAGATTGTTCAGATTGTAGCCGGGGGAGACGACGTGCTGCTTTTAAATTGTACTCCAACATACTATATTGGTCAGTTAAGTATCTAAGTTGCCGGTTATTATCTGACTAAGGTATAGCGCTCAAGTCGCTAGACCCATAATATTATGATTAATCGTTGACATAAATTTCAATCACACTGAACCATTTATGTCTGTCCCCGCTACTCTAAACGTGACTGTAGGATCTCTTTTATGATTCAGCAGTTTTAGCTACCCCATTTTAGGAATACAGCCATATAATATAATCATATAATATAATATAATCCGTTAGGATACGGTTGATCGTTTCATCTTTAAACATTGTGCTGAGGGATTCAGCTTTGTTTGCCGAGATTTGGCTAGTGTATAGCTATCGGGATGAAAAATAACGTTGCCAATATGTAATTTAGAAAAAAGATGGTAAAATTCGTCATCCGAGTAATTGACCCAGTAGCTCAGTGGTTAGAGCAACTAGCACGGTATGCAGTGGTCGTGGGTTCGATTCCCAATCGGGTGAAGAAGTTTTTCCATTTCTTGATTAATTGATTCCCAAAAATACGGAATTTCCTCATCATCACGGTCATTTTTCTCCATGGAAGCATACCTGGGAAGTATCTGGTTTCCAAGATATTACGGTCAAAAATTGAGTAAATAGACTGCGTTTTTCTGCATAAATGCACATTGACGCGCATAGCAAGATTTTTTCACGAGAAATAATTAATATCTGTCTATGGAAAAACTAGCATAAACACTGAACACTATAAATTTTGCCTGATCAAGTAATAAAAAAAATCTAAATTTACATCGTTTCCTAGCATTTTTTTGACATAAACTTACTTTATTTGATGTATAGAGTACGTTCGTTAAGGGTGGCAACGAAAAAACACCCTGTATATGTGTTTGAATTAATGGAAAATAACTGTTATGCCAAAAAAAGTAAAGTAGCTACCATCTCTGACCCAAAGTGCCTCACCAAGTGTAAATTACCATCAGCACCCGTATGATGAATTTGGTGAGAGCGAGATGTCTCACTTTTAAACGTCAAATCCACAGAGCTATGTGATAACTAGACAAGGCAACTGTTTCTACTTGGTGTGTAAAAAGGGACTGCAAACCACTTCTATCGGCCCTAATTCATTCAGTCCTGGCTCGAGAATGAGTGTCTATTTTAATTCTTAAGTCTATTTTTACATGCAAAGTACATACACTTAGTTTATCTAGTTATTAATATCTCTGTGAATTTGAGCGAAACGAGCGCTAGTCTATGTGTACAACAGATAGTTACTTAGATCAAGAAGTCGCAATATTGCAATATGCAAATGACAATTAAGATCTCAGTGTTTGTTTGAAAATATTTCGATTCTAATATCAATCGTTTTAAAACAATTTGTATGTACTTATAACGAATCCGTGGACCTGATCTTGAGATATTTTATAGCATTTCAGTAGAGAACAAACACAGACCGATCAAACTGAGCCAACTAAAACAAATCGCCTATGCAACGAACTTTTATAGCACAAATAAACCATGCCGACTTAACAATCCCATAATTCCGCATAATTTATTTAAAGACCTATAAAATTCCAATTATAATGCTATCAGCGGCCATGTTCTGGAATTATGTTAAGAGTACGGCTTTCATACGAACATGGAAAGTCGAGATCACGAGTTGGCAATATCATTTAATATTAAATCCTAAACGTATTGCTGTAAATTGGCAGGCAGTTGCTCGTTATAGGAGCAAGTGCGACGCCTTCGACTGAACATGTCATGTTGCAATATATTTTTATGCTCCTTATGTGATTTATTCGGAGAGCCCATCCGTAAATTATCATGTGAGTGCCACAAATTATGCATCGTATAAGGTTCATGTCTTAATCAACAAGAAATTTGTTTTTTTTTTATTTGCACCCCATGTGACATCGAAAATAATCAGGTCTTCAATTTATTAATGAAAAAAATACGCAGATGTATGGAGAATGATGGGAAAGATGCTAAAGAAGCTAACTGATACAAATGGTAATGGAAGAACTGTTGGAAGAGATCTCTAGAAATAAGTATGCCATTGTCCCAAAACCACTTCTGTTTTTTTTCATGATATAAAAATATTCCTTAATTTTGAACAGATATATTATTTACAATGGTTGAGTGTGATTGAAGTTTGAGTCAACGACTGGATATGGAGGATATATTGGTGATTGATTGGTGATTGTGTTGCAAAGTTGTCCCTTTTCCTAAAGAAGCCTGATAATGGAAGCCAATAAAAATGACAGGCACACCATTGTCTCACTTAGTGGATCATAAACGCGTCCTTCTTTATGCACTGGTCGGGACTCACGACGCCAATTTCATGGGACATTACCAGAGAAAGGGATCGGTAGGGCCCAGGGCGATTAGTCTTTACCAGAAAGTGGACCTTAGTCGAGTAAAGTTAAGGTCAGATTTAGGAGGCAGTTTCCTGACAGTAAAAAGGGACATGTCGCGAAAACAATTTGCAGTAACATGCTCTTTGATCTGGTAGAGTACAGTAATGTGCAAAAGTAGGCAACAAGTGTTAGTGGACCGGTAAAATTGTAGCACGTGCTATAAAATATATGTACAAATCTACTAGCTGTTGCCCGCGGCACCGCTCGCGTGGATGTCGCTTATTGCTTGGAAAGAGTATAAAAAATAGTTTAAGACCGATTCTCAGACCTACCGAATATACATATAAAATTTCATAAAAATCAGTCAAGCCATTTCAGAGGTGTTTGGTAACAAGCAGCGCGACACGGAAATTTCATATATTAGACACACACGGCTGTGTTCTCAAAATAGGATAGCCAGCAGAACAGATCACAATCTAGATCCTTCAGCCACGTTTAGTATGATGAGCCCTTTAGATTTAAATTACGCCTATAATACAACACGGAAAAATAACTTTTTGTAGATATACCAAACATAGAAAAAGCTAAGTAGCTACTTACATTATTATTAGTATAACAGAATTATAAAGCATGTTTACAAATTAAAGATAACCGTTCACCTACAGCCATTGAGTCGCTTCGCTTTGCTACAAGCACAGATATCAATTTACCATTCAGTTTGAACTGCAAGATCTATTTGTACCACCTAAGAGCTAAGTAGGTACAATATGTAAGTCATCATCATTATCATCAGCCTATTACAGTCCACTGCTGGACATAGGCCTCCCCCGATGCACGCCACAAGACTGCCATGGGGGGTATTTGCCCATAGTCACCACGCTGGGCAGGCGGGTTGGTGACCGCAGTTTGTATTTTGGACTATGTTGTCAATACGGGAAGTGCTATACGATGACCACGGGCAGACATGGGGTGGTACGAATTCTACTCTGCCGGCACCACGCGGCCAATATGTAGGTACAGGATTTTTATTAAATTTCAATATTAAAAAAAAATAATTTTGTCTGTCGACAATTTTGGTCAGACCTTTTATTACTAAAGTTTTTAAAACGACACACGTGATTCGTGTTATGTTTAAAAGTTTTTATTTAAACATAACACGAATCACGTGTGTCGTTTGAATTACGTCTTCCTATTCACACATATTAAATAAAAATAAATAATGAAGCAATGCTAAGCGAGGCGATAGCGATATTCAAAGGAGCAACACCACAAATATTATTATGTACTTTAAAATGACAGAGGCGGCAGAATTCAATTGCCTAGTCTATTATTATTTTATACTTAGAATAGCTACGATCAATCAAGCCACTATAATAACATTCCCGACAAATTATTTGCAATATGAAATCTCAATAATTTATGCAAGCCATTAAATTAAACTAGGATAGACAAAAAAGTTTGCCTCATTCAGTATCGTTTAGATTAATGTCTTCTACTGTAAGCCAAAGAAAGACAAAAAGTATTTGGGCTAAGCTGCGGCTACTAAATATCTATACATAAAATAAAATTGTAACGGATTGATGTTTGTGCACGCTAATGTCATAAACGGCTGAACCGATTTCGATGCAGTTTTCAGGAATATATTGTGACAGGTCCCACTTAACATATAGGCTAGTTTTTATCCCAAATAATTTCGCCTTTTTGTTTTTTTTTTTCAGTCCACGCGGACGGAGTCGCGGGCGTCGACTAGTTAGAAATATATCAGTGGTTAGAGCACTAGCACGGTGCAGAGGTCGCGGGTTCGATTCCCACTCGGGTGAAGATTTTTTCCATTTTTATATTAATAATTTTTGAATATTAGAATTGATTATTGCATTAGGTACGTAGTAAAACAAAACAAAAAAGTTTTTATCATAAAAAGCATGATGGCAGGGTTAATTCTCGAATCTAAATCTATGTAGTCTTAACTTAGCACTTGGTACAACTGGACCTTAATCAGTAATGTAAAATAAAAGTTTTAAATAATATAGGAAACAAACAAATGGCGTCCCATATTTAGAACCCATTTCCAAAAGGATACAGAATCGATTTACATAATTAAAATTAACATAGAAACTTTACCAAAAAGAACTTTGTATGCAAATGGAGGATGTTAAAATGCACCTGCATTAGTTAATAAACATTAAAAAACGACCTACTTATTGTTTTCAAATGGTTACACAAAAAATACATGTAGATTTCGGGTTACACGATGTTTCACTTTTTTGCTATAACAAAACTGTAAAATACTCTAGAATAAAATAAAAATATTTTTATTCCAATAACACTTATCTCCATCTCTACCTACCGGCTTCTTAATTTTTTAATAATTTTAATCTTCTTATGTGTTATGCTTTTAAAAGCTTCTCATTGAACTTGCAATAATGTGACTGTGTTGATGTCCTATGCTGATGCGGGCTCTGCACCATTGCATAGGAAATCAGCTGCATGTCCTTCCGTGCATGTCGTAAGAGTCGACTAAGAAAATCGGCACTCACTTACATGTACATTCGCGCCCGTTATGCTAAACGTGGCTGTAAGATCTCCTTTACGATCTTGCAGTTCTAGCTAGCCCGTTTCAAGGACTCAGCTGTATCTATATGTATATATGAAATGTATAATATATGACTACATTCGTTCTGGTGGAATCTTGCAACTCAACTTTGAAGCATACGAGTATTTTATCTTTTAGCGATTAAGCAGTTAGTTTGGATGAAAACACTCAACACATGGTTGGATGTGTAACGTCATTTGAGTTTTTTATTATCCCTTTGCTAATTTTAAGGCCAATATCTAAGAATTGGCAATCCCACAAAACAAACCCACCATATCTGAGATCGCTTGCAGCGAGATGCGCGCGCCGCGCACCTCGTGCCTATAATTAGCCTCTATCAATGCGGCACTGGGTTATTGAAAGCCTGTATCAGCTTGTTCCCGAGTGTTCCAGTTCTATTGTTCTACAAAAATATTCTCTATATAAAAATTTAAGCCTAACATAATTTTTAAAAACATGTCTCTTGCGCAGTTCAGTTGTAGAGCCATCTGTCAAAGATTTTTGCGGAATCGGACTACAGTAGATATACGCGTAGAGGGCTTAGAGTTTTCACTTCGAACTCAGCCAACCAATCACATTATGGCATGATAACGTGATGTAATAAAAGTAAGGTCAATTTGATCTACGTGATGAATTGAATAGTTAACGTTTGCGAACGAGTTCTAAGTGAAAAATCACACCAACCTCTTATGGCCCTTTTAAAAAACCAACTGGAGATCAAAAAGGATATTTTTTTTTTATAAATGACAATTTTTTAAAAATCAATTGTAAATTAAACCTGTATTATGAAAAAAATCTCTCGAGTCGGTTATGTATGGGAAGAGCTGCAAGGAATTTAGAGCGAAGTGGAACGTCCCCCATCAATGCGGTACCGCGTTATTGAAAGCCTAGATCGGGGCGGAGGGTATTAAAATAGCCGACTAGTAATTTGACGGATTATAGTACACACCCGCGGCCGTAACTACAATGTAATGATGTATGGGTAAAGTGTTGCCACTGAGGTCCCACATACACAGGTCAGAGGAGCTGACAGCCGAAAATATTTAAGTATTTATCTAAAAAACATACATGCAGCATACATAGCACATATTATAACAGATCCAGCCTCTAAAGCCAATTAACATGTCGGCGACGAAATGTGTCTGACGAACTAGAGTAATCGCCAACTTCTCTTGGATGAAAAAACCACAAATACCTATCGTAGGATTTTTCAAATGATTATTTTGAAACCTTTTGAACCAACCCGAGTAGTAGACGTTAAACTTTATGGTCTTTATACTGAAGCTTATACATGGTCTAACAAAAAGGGGTATGTTAAGCGGTATATGAAGGGGTATATGAAGGGGTATATGAAAATAGCCCACTAAAGATAACACTAATAAATAGTGATGGGCCGACTATGGTATTTGCCGACTAACCGACTAATCGGTTTTCTAATTGCCGATTAGTCGGCCGACTAATCGGCAATGCCGATCATTTCTTATTCTTTATTGCACATACACAAAAAGAAATATGGCATACAACATTAAAGAAGAGATGCATTTCTTGTCGGAAGTATTCGGGCTTTTTCGTCATCATTTGGCTTAGCCAACAACTGAGCATGTTGTGATGTGTTTGTTTACATTTTTAATTTGTTCATTTTATGTTGCGCCGCCGGTATTAATCTATTTGAAATAAATAAAAAAGTGCTGTCTGTAGTGTCACGAAATATCGAAAAAGAAATTGTGTGTTGTCCGCACACACAATTTATTTTTCTTTGATGATGTTGAAGATGAACCGTCAAAAGTTAAATGTAACCAGTACCAGGGACTCATTTCACGCGGCGGTCAAAGCAGAAAAGCAAATACTTACAAGTATGACGAATCACATAAAATATATAAGCGCAATAAGTTGATGCCTCAATAGGCTATTATAAAACAAGTACAAATTATTTGTTTTATTTCATTTGTTATGCGCCGATTATAATCGGCTTATTTTGCCGAATAGTCGCCGACTACAAATGGTGCCGAATAGTCGGCTTTCCCGACTAGTCGGCCCATCTCTACTAATAAAGATCCTGTCTACAAAATTTAAGTCTTAAAATAAAATTTTTATTTTTCCACATAGTATGGAGAATTCGGGAATGTTCATACAATCTTCAAAAATAACGTGAACATTCCCGACGTTCACATAATGACTCCTCTACACGTCGACATATGCATGTAAGGGAGGTGATTCGGATTATTTCAGATACAGTATGCAACGGTATTTACTTTTATATCCCTACAACTTCCTTCATAAAATCATGGACATGCGTAATAAAATATAAATATAACATAAATAATCGGGTCGATCGATCGATACCGTTTACTATAAAGCGTTACCCACAAACGAGCCGGAAACTTCTGGAATACCGCCAAATATTCCGTTAAGAACAATAGGTGACTTAGATCAGAACGAGTGTTTACAATGAGGTAACCTTGTTAAATGTTTATTTGTATAAATTGAATAATAATATGGTATTGAGTTGATGCGGGCTTCACTATAATTTATCAGCTGCATCTCTTTCCGTGCATGTCGTATGTGTCAACTAAGAAACTCGGACATTCACTCAAGCGAACTTGTCACTGATCATTTTCATTTGTCCCCGTTATGCTAAACGTGGCTCTAGGGTCTAGTTTACGATCTTGCGGTACTGGACGCCCCATTTCGGGAAACCCAGTGTGTATATATGAATATGGCTTGCCCACAGTTGCTCAAAGATAATATCTCATCACTGCGCTAAGACGTGACAAAGACACGTGGCAACAAACATTAGCTAAATAACGCATGCGTTAAATGACGTCGACTCTATTGGGAGAGATGATGACCAATTTCGATTTCGAAGCGATGGTAGGTACTTTGTCTAAGCTTCCTTCTCCAGTGCGAGTCTAGTCAATCCGCGGATACCAAATAACTGGTCTTCAAACCTAAACTTGGAAATTGGTCGCGATTCGTTATTATTATTTTTTTATTATTTATTTAGAATATAAGGTTTCACATTGTTTTATTCTAATGCGGCATCACAAAAACCTGTCAGGTTTATCTGGATACCGCTTACATTTCTACATTCTTACGTTCGCTGCGTAAATTCGTCGAGGGACGAATCGCAGCCACACCCTCCCCAACACCTTCATCATCAAAGTAAACATTCAATTTCGCAACCAAATCTACGGTACGAAAGGTCCCAATCCTAAACGATGACAGTGTACACGACACCGCTGGCAGAGGGCGTGCCGGGCCAGCCTACAACTGTCGTGCAATCAGACGGCCCGTGAGAATATCGCGATTGCGCCTTGTGTTTGCACTTTCGGTATTTTGAAGATGTAGACTAGTAAAAATCCATAAATTATATTAACGTATTGCATTTCTTAATTTGCGCTTCATCTATCTGCCTTTCTTATTATATGAATGACTGAATTTAACTTTATGAGGATATCTACCCATCATCACCCACTTCGTCAATAATGATGAATCTGTACAGGAACTAACTTGTAAGCATGTTCCTTGAGAACTCTAGACCCAAAAGAGCTCAAAATATGAATTGAAAAACATTAACCTGTCTTTATAAATGTCAAAAAATTCGAACACCATGTAGCAACTTTATCACCATTATTAGAATTAGGACTAGAAGCAAACAGTAATCTTCAATTCAAAGGCCAGTTCAAACAACAATCCTAAATCACGCGGAAAGTCTTCCAGACTTTACATATAAGGCCCCATTCGCACAGGACGATAAATCACCAATGACATTGTTTGGCGATTAAAATCCGTGTCGCCTGTGTACGGACTTAGAGGCGCGCTCGTGAGAACAGGGTTTAAAACAGTAAGCTAGCATTCCATAGAGGTTTTGCTATTAACAAACACTGGCATTTTACAAAGGTTTTGAGCATAGAATTGGAAGAGATAGAGTACAAGTTTAGTGTATCTTTAGAAACAAGTGTTGACTCAAATACGAGTACCTAGCAAGAACAAACACTTAGGACAAAAAAATTTTTGAAATCCATCTATAATTGACAGAAATATCGATGAACATACATAAAAAAAAAATAAAAATATTATACATACAGACGAATTGAGAACCTCCTCCTTTTTTTGAAGTCGGTTAAAAAAGAATCAAATCTTTATAATCCCGTATAGAGCCACATGTATCTCCAGAAAATCAAAGTGAATATGTACCCAAAATTATAGATTAAATGCGAATGCATTAAATCGTTCGAAACGATCCTCGTGTAGCTTTTAGCGGGATAAAATCCGCTATGTGAAACTCTGAAATTACTACCGTTGGGGAAAACACCCGACAATCCAATCAACATATCAACATTGTCAAATCTAATAATTTACTTGCAAGTCGATAGCGTTACGGAGTCGTGCTTATCCCGTGAAGATAAAATAGCAGAATAACTAGTTTACAAGACATTCCAACAATGTTATACTGAGTTGTTTCTTAGTCAGGACCTTACCTTGAATCTATAATACCAATTCAAGTTTTCTCTCTTTTTCTCGGTTATAACTAAACAATAAAGCGACAGAACCTTATAAGACTTATTTAAATATCCCCCTAACCTTTTCATCTAGCAAAAACCATTTAGGTTCGTTTGTCTGTTGTCTCATTATTCGAACACATTGTGCCATTCCCGCTGATTCTGCTAACGTCTTGCCTATTATGAAACTGTATTGAAACGACAGATGTATGAAACAATTGTGTAATCTCAATACAATTATATCACATGACGGCAATGGAAATCCTGTGGGAAGCCTTATGGCGCGACTTAATGGCATAGCTATTAGCATATTTGGATGTACCTACTTAGACTGCACTGTAGCTAAATTTTAGAAAAGTTATAATATTTGCTTTATACACAAAGTCACTAGACATTTGACTAGCATGGTCAAATAATAATTATGACGGTTGTCTAGTAGGACGATCGAAGTAGGATCTTTTGACATAACCGAGGCATCTACCCAATATACGAATTAAAGATTTTACTGGCAGAAACAGTTATGAGGTACAGCTCTACTTTTCACTTTGCAATATAGCACCTCGTCCCCAAGACGAAATAGACGCAAAGGTCAGCATTGCCAGGCCCCATACATACCTCTTATTATAATTTTAATACGAAACTTCTAATCTAAAGTATACCTACAAACGTGACATGGCCCAGACAATAGGCACAATTTATGTTAGCAAAACTAACCCTGGAGTCCGTCTTGAATAGTAGATGGGCCGGCCGATACCTTAATTGACGAGAGCCTTCCCGAAACCTGAGCGCTGCATAATAATGCTGCATACTGCCTTATCGAGGTCTTACTCATTAAGGGGAAGCTCTAGCTGGCTGCCGTTATACCACCCATTACCACCAAATTATTTCCCCAGGAATGACATGTGGAATTAACGTTTAATATAGCAGTGCAAATGAATCCAAATCTATTTATCTTGTAGGTAATATTTTAGTAGCAATAATAGGTACAACACCAGTAAGTTTAGCTCTACAACACCATCAAATGGTATTGATAAAGTCGCTATTTAGGTCGAAGTCATTATGGTACCAGAGAGTCCAAAAAAAATCGATATAACCCTGACTGAAGGTGCTACGGGTCTTAGGGAAATAGGTATAATGAGATTTAGAGTAACATAAATAATTTCGGAGTTTAAGTAAATTTCAACGTCATCAAATCTCATATCTCATATTGTAATTAAAAAGGAATGCCGCAACACAACTATTGAGTACCTAATAACATAAACCTAACAATTCATTCCGTATTGCCATTTATTAATAGATGCAGTTAGGGTATTGTTTACAAAATACACACGTTTTAACGATATGAATATCGACGGCACACTTTTGTTAATATAACTTAGGTTAAAAAACATACTAAGTGACATAATTATGAAATTCTACTAAAATAAGCAGCAGATGCTCAATTACTGAGAAAGTACAGCCTGGAGCCAAAGATCTTAGTGGAATCATAAAAAATTAGTATTATAAAGTTAGGAAGTTAAGAAGTTAGTATTATAAAGACACAATAGTAGTACTAAATAATACCCATAATATAATATACTCGTACACTCGACTGTGTTGGCGAACCGGAACTACAGGATCGCGAATGAGATAGCGACAGCCACATTAGCACAGCGGGGTCACACGTATAAGATGAGTACCAAGTTGCTAGCTAATCGAGACCTAATTTCCTTAATTGAAACCAAGACAGTGAAAAACATATAAAAAGTACATCACACATTAGGACAGAAAATCCGTGCACCTTATCTAGATCATGGGCTCATATACACAGAAAGTCCTATAATATCCTGGAGTAGCATTCGCCATCGAGAGCTTCCCCTTAACACGTAAACTCACGTTCCTGCACCCCGTACAATGCACTAATTAAATCGTCGCTGCATCGGCCGCGGCGTGCATCTAGCTAACGGTCGGACTTGTATAGGATACGCCAGGATATGGCTCAATGGAAACAGAGGCGGCTGAAGAGTATTAGAGAAAATAAAAAATACTTGGAGGAGAATCTCTTAGCACCTTTACCTACGAGTAATTCACCTTAGCCGATTCTCAACAAAAAAGCTAAAAATGTATAATTTACATACCTACATATTTTATTTTGCATCAAAATAATTATTGCTATCTGATGGCAAAATAAATGAAGCAAAATTTTGAATATTTTACTAACTTGCAGCTTGCTGCAAAATCCTCTAATAATAAAATAATGTAAACGTTATATTATAGTGCACATAAAAGATTATTCCTAATCAAACATTACAACTTTATCCAAAGGTCAGTATAAGCTATCAAGTACACAATAAAATAACAAATAGCTGTATTGGCAAAATTGCAATAGCTTTTAGTAACCCAATGCCACCGGGGGTCAAGACTAGTCTATTGTGGTACGATAACATATGCTGTTAGCTAATCATTAAAGTTTATTCGTACAGGCAGAGAAATTATAAAGGAACGTACAAACAAATATGCTTTATATCAGCCTTTCCCAAAGTGGGCGATAACGCCCCCTTATAGGCGCTAGTTGGTGCCGGCAGAATAGAATTCGTACCACCCCGTGTCTGCCCGTGGGTATCGTACGGGGCGATTAAGGGTTTCCGGGAGGTGGGCAGCAGCGCCTCCCGTGTTGACAACATAGTCCAAAATACAAACTGCGGTCACCAACCCGCCTGCCCAGCGTTGTGACTATGGCAAATACACCCATATAATAAATATAATAAAATATTATATATAATAAAATAGTCTTGTGGCGTGCCCCGGGGGAGCCCTACGTCCAGCAGTGGATTGTAATAGGCTGATGATGTTGATGCTGATGTTGATGCTGATGTTGATGCTGATGTTGATGCTGATGTTGATGCTGATGGGCGCTGCAGGCCTAAAGGGGGGCGGTAAGAGACCCAGAAAAAATATCTGTTGTGTAGAGGCTTGGGAGTTATAGTACTTTTTAAATAGGTGAAAAAATGGGGGCGCTATAAAATAATTTATCCTCAAAGTGGGTAGTAGACAAAATAAGTTTGGGAACCCCTGCTTTATATGCACATGTTTATCCTGGGACTAACAAAATGAAATAGAAATTAAAATGAATCTATGTTTGTCATTATTTATATTTCTTTGGCACGCTCTAGAGCCTAAACGGTTTGTCCCATTTGAAATTACATCAAAACTTTCAAGCAGTTGGGTTTCTTAAAAGTATATTATGTAAATAAAGTTATCTATGGTTAAAGAGCATTGGAATTGGAGTATACTAACACTGGGTTAAACGCGACGAAAGCAACAACTAAACAAATAGGTTACATTCCCCGTATACACTCTTTATTTAATCTCGGCTTTTATTACAAAAACCAATTTTGTATAAAAACGTAATTAAATTAATTAATAAGATACGTATAGGTCGTATCTTAAGACACCTCAGAAATTGCTCAGGTAAAATCCTGCCTTTCGAATATCCCTTTGAAAATTAAGCAAAGTGACATTACAGAATAAAGGTCAAGTGCATTTTTTTCAACTACGCAGGCGAGGTAACAAGGTTACATCTTAATGGTAACCATGTTAAACTGACGCGTGTCAAGTAAAATAATTTATTGAGTAATTTAGCTCGCGTTTGACCTCAAAGGCACGTGTAACCAGTAGATGGCAATCGCTACCGATATTTAATAGTTCTCTATGGTTCCTTTTCCTGCTTTTTTATCATCTAATACAATTAAGAAATAAAAATTTAGGTAAAAAAACCTTTTTAAAAACAAGCTTTTATTTAAATGCGCTAAAAAGAAAAAATAAACTTTTACATTAAAACTTTTACTGTTAATTTATAACGTCATTTCAAATTTAACACATTTGACACAATTTATATGTTATAAAAGCTTGTCGCGACATTTAAGTACTCGTATTTACGTTCTTACTTTTAAATGTTTATTAGGCAGCATCTTTGTGTTGATGTTTCAGATTTTCCCATATTGTTCCCACGCATATCGAAGAAATATCCGTCGACCCTTCCAGAGCTTCGTGTAGAAGAGTAAGAGAGTAATATACAACAGGGTTCGCCCCGGTGCCCCGAGGTGGTATGTTCACGACATCATGTCATCATGCCACTCAGTCCTCGGCACGGCCTCACCTTGACTTATTAAAAATTTAAAACTAAGAAAGTAAATACGAGTACTTAAATGTCGCGACAAGCTTTTATAACATATAAATTGTGTCAAATGTGTTAAATTTGAAATGACGTTATAAATTAACAGTACAAGTTTTAGTGTAAAAGTTTATTTTTTCTTTTTAGCGCATTTAAATAAAAGCTTGTTTTTAAAAAGGTTTTTTTACCTAAATTTTATTTTATACTTTTTAGTTTTCACCTGGTAAGTTCCTAAGTCTGTTCATCTCATTCAACGCATCATTATTGCAAGGTCGTTTGCCAGTTAATTTTGAACAGTCCAGCTCTTCAATGAGGAGCCCTTCTAATGACTTCACCCTACTCAATTGCTTAAAAATATCTGTTTCAAAATAGATTTTCAAGTTTTAGAAGTCCGCCATATTGGATTAAGAGTGACGTCACATTTTTTTCGAGTTACTCTCAGCTAGCCCTTTAATTTGATACCCATATTGTAGGAATGCATTAAAAATAATTGGTCCGCCATTGTGGGTATGCCGCCATGTTGGATTTAGAATGACGTCACACTGTTAATCATGCATTGTCATCCGAACTGAACGAGCTCACCAAATTTCAGCCCAATCGGTTGAGGGCAAGTGCCTTAAAATTGAGTTGTAAGATTTCACCCGAACAAACATACATTGCAAGTTAAATAAAAGCTTGTAAAAACCTCTTACCTTTAGAACGATGGTGATAATAAATACCTTACTGACCAACAACACACAACTGAAATCTGGGCGTAAGAATCTAAAGAAGTTTCATATAGTTACTGCTTGGAGAGTGTATGGACTTCTCAAACAAAATGCCCAAGGGAACTGTGGACGACGAAGTGGGCACCCGCTAGTCTAAATCTAAATCATTTAACCCTCAAAACTGAAGCCAACTGTACTCGCATTAGTTATTCATTAATTATTATTATGCGGTATAGGAAATGCTCTACAATGGCCAGCCTGTCGCATACAAATGCGATGTAATAATCTAACATTAGAAAATATAATTAATGCTGAACTAGAATATAATTACAATGTATTATAGGGTTCTCACCTTAGGCGTAGTAGGACTCCTGCGACTTCGCCCGCATGAACTTAGCTTAAGTGTTATTCTGTACTAGTGGACGCCCGCGAGTCCGTCCGCGTGGACTACAGAAAAAAAAACAAAATATCGAAATTATCCGGTATAAAAACATTTTCCCGGGATAAAAGTAGCCTATATGTTAAGTGGGACCTGTCACAACATATTCCTGAAAACTGCATCGAAATCGGTTCAGCCGTTTCTGAGATTAGCGTGCACAAACGCACAGACAAACCGACAAACAAACAGACAAAAATTCCAAAAATCATTGTTTTGGATACAATTGCGTTGATAAAGGTATTCTTTAATATTTTTTCTTATATATCTTCGTAAGTGCAGGGTCTCATCAAAATTCGTTCGGTAATTATGCGTGACAGAGTAACAACAAACAATCAAATATTTTCACATCCATACAAACTTAGGATTTGTCTGTGATTAAGATAACAACTATTTACAATGATTAGGTACCAGTAAAGTCAGCTAACAGGGTAAAATGTAAGTAGATGAATAAATTAATAGAAGATAATTAAAGTTCAGACACCGATCACGAATAATTTTGAACAATAATACCTTACAACTAAACGTTGGCTCTCGAAAATAACGCCAAAATTAAAGATGTCATTAACAACCAATGACTCGTCACCAATTGCTGACATGCGGGTACGCCAAATCGGCATGGGTTGCACCACGCCACGCTAGCCTTTGCCCTTAGTCACCTGAAGCTATCTAAATCAAGATCGCCCATTATCACCACGTGGCAGAAGTGCGCCTGAATTACTAATAAGGAACTCATCATGTCTTGGCTCTATACCAGAATGGACGTCACTCGACCCATGCCATTTATAATCGAATATAACAAACAACGGCTGATCGTCATTCTTAGCCACGGAGGCGAGAGGTGCTCCTGTTGTATGTAGAAATGTAGATTATGCTAATCTGGGGCTTACTTAAATTACATTAGCTACATCTCTTTCCGTGCATGTCGTAAGTCGACTGTACTTGGAGGCGTTCCCTCCAAGCAGTGAGTTAGCCACTTGTCACTGATCATTAATCCCTCTATGCTAAACGTGGCTGTAGGAATCTCGTTCGTGATTCTGCAGTTCCAACTACCCCATTTTGGGAACACAGCCGTGTATACAGGGTGTAACACAAGGGGTATGTTAAGCGAAAAGCTATGTAAATAGCCCACTAAAATCACATGTTTATTTTTCCATTTAGTGTGGAGAATCCCTAAATAAGTCAGGAATGTTCATACAATCTTGAAAAATAAACATGTGAATACGAGTCTCAAATTTTGAAAATTTGAAAAGTTCTCTAATAGTGGTCTATTTACATAGCTTTTCGCTTAACATACCCTTTCTGTTAGACCCTGTATACATATATAGAACTGCAGTTGTGTTAATCCAGCACGTCGGATATTTGACTGTACCGTCAACTTTTAAGAAAAGAACTGTGTCCAAAAATAAGATCTTCTTCTGAATTACCCACAAACACTTGGTACCTAAGAACCTATCGTGAAATAAACAATCAGTCACACGACCTAGCCTAGCAATTCCGATTTGGCGTCAACTTGGCAAGCGCTTACAAAATGCAGTACGTACATTGTATTTGCCTGTAGCTCTTGAAATGCTTTTAAAACAAGACTAGCATTCACTAAAAGGGCTATATCAGCTATACGGCTATCGGTCAATAAAAACGTAATGCAATTTGTAGCTATACACGCACCGACAAGTCATTTTACATCGATCTGCGGGATCCTAAAAATAGCGATAAAGCCCTTCGCAGATTAACTGATTTCGATGCTTCAAGAGATCTAGTTGTCTCATCAAGGAAGACAGAAAATCTAATTTAATTATTTTTTACTTGTTTACAATGATTTATCCTATGGTCTCGTCCACTATCGAGAACTTTCTAATTTAATAAATAAATAAATATAAACTGCAAGGCATCAGTTCCGATTTTAAGAACAACATTTAAAAAATCTGTTTTTCTTTCCCAGTCGAATATGAAAGTCGAATGAATGTCGAAAATTCGGTTACCATTATGTATACCTACTAAATACCTATACATATATCTAGACAAAGAACTGAGTGAAGTTATAAGCCTAAGTATAACTAACAACGACGTCCATATTAGGGCTAAGAAATCTGTGTTATTCAACAGACTTCAAAAGAGACGTTTTGTCATACATTGTATGTATGTATGTATATTTTGAATGTGTCAGAGTTCCGTCATTTATAAACCGATACGAGGATCTGATGATGCAGAAGGGATAGTGGAACTCTTCAGATAAGGTACTAAGCCCCTTGAGTTTCGCCTCATTCCAATAAATGGAACAAAGTCAGTGTTTGTTAAAAAAATATGCCAAAAGTGAGTAAGTGAAAAATAATCCGCGCAGGTCCTAAACGGACGATAAACGCGGATAGTGGTGGTGGGCCGGTGTTTTATAGGCGTTTAAGTTCAGTCTTCAGTGTTAATAGTAAATTGGCTGCGGTGCATTACCTACTGCGTCCAGAGCATAGTTCACAGACTATGGCTATAGTAACTAAGTACTATGTAGTTTGTCATATATACCTAATAATATAAACACGGGTGTGATACTAAAATAAGGTACTTAGCCAGAACTGCAGAATTTTTCTTTATTTTTCTATACATATGTGTATTTTTTTCTACAAGCTGCGAATTAAATCTTGATCTCTAGTATTGCAATTGATTGTTTGTACTTTAACACATTCGCATTAATAGAGTCATGAGAAACATCCAGTCAGCCACAAGTTAATAATTATTCCAGTAAATACCTAATACTAATACCTACCTTCACTATGGTATACTCGTAGGTACAGTAGGCATATTGCTACTACAACCAATAATTATGAGTACCTACCACCTAAATCATATAGTGAACAACAAGGTGTTATTCTATAAGCGATTTCCATCCTTATCCAATCATTAGAATAGACGACAAAATCGAAAAGTTGACATAAGAAGGAACTTATCCCTAATAAAAAATACTTAATAAAAAAAAGTAAGAACAAAATATACCTATTGAATGATTTGAATCTATGAAATACAGGAATCTGGACTTTATGGCCGGCATTATGTATGGGAGGGCTAACCTTCAAGAACCCCCGAATTACTAATATGGCCAAATGTACCTAGGTACACACTATGCTGAGACATCAAAGACACAATAGGATGACGTATGCTTGAGTTGATTTTTTATGTATGATTAACTAATCCTTAATAATACACCAGCTCTGGTAGCATTAAATTTGTGAAAGAAACACATCTCACATTAAATTAATTCATTAATCAAATACACTGAGCTATATTATCAAGTGTATGCCCTTCGCGTGTAAAAAGGGGGTAATGGTTCAATCGCAATGATTATCATATACATGATATTCAGGCACGGTGGCAGAACTAGTATCCCGAAGTTTTATTTAGTAATAAAATACGCTAAGCAGTCGCGACTAACTAGTATATCCTATCACTAAAGAGGGATATTACTTCTGCCTGTCACCTAAATTATCATTACAACTAGTCGGAGTGAATGGGTTAAAATCTAAATTATTATCCAGAATAAGTATGCGAGGTCATTCTGCCACTGGTTATAATTAAATGTTTATGATTATGAGAGACCACCTAATACTGTGCATCAGGAAACCCATTATTGGCAATTCAGCTACTAATGTGCAAAAGCTGTTACTGCATTAACTGTTAATTTAACTTCAGTTTCTAGGTGGTCTAGAGAAAGCTTAGTATAGGGTTGTCAGGTGGTATCCAAATGAATAAAGATCTTATTTTTGTGGGGAATATTGATTGGTAAAAACCAGGGTTAAATGTACGTAGATAATTAATTGTTTATTTCTTTTAAAACTTGAATTTGTCTGACTGATTTAAAAGACTGTAGTCATTAATCTTAGCCATACAAATCAGACATTATGCCTTATGAACACTTAATTTTTAATTTTTTTATATAAAAATATTGATACACATACAAATGCTATGTAGTGCCTGACAATATGTAATTCTTAATTTTATAGCACATGAATATTTTCAAGAACCAGTTTTTATTACCAGTAGATAAAACTTGATCATAATAGGACAGCATCAACTTTATTCTTCAGATAGGCTATTTGATGTTTGGAAAAATCATCCCTTAACTGTTTTAACGATTATGAGCAGATCATCTCGTCATGCATGATTTTCATTTAAATAGATTTCTTCACATCTATACAGGAAATTTGCTTAAACATAGAATTAATAGGCAAACTGGTCAAGTCCGAGCCAGACTTGCGCACAAAGTTTCTGTACTGCTATCTATAAAAAACCATGTTTTCACTATGGGTGCGCCCACCACCGGGCCCTACACCCTCCACTGACCCTCGGATCATAGTGAATGTTTGAACTTCCGAATTGTAACGCCTAATACAATTTCATTTATAAAACCATGTTTTGTTGGTTCATTATACATATTTCCTTCCTCTTAAAAATATATTTTATTCTATTCTTAGTGATTTTTTGTTAAACTCACAAACAAAAAAACATCATCTATAAAAATCCCAATCATATAAAAGTTCATGATATACAACAGGGATCTGAAAAATACATAAGTATTACCTATTGCATAAAAATAGAACAATTATTATGTGACTGAGCATTAACATGTACACATTGTTGTTGCACTTTAAAACTTAATTCAAGGGCATAAGAATATCAGTGCCTACATCTTTTGCTCTTGACTGTACTCTACACATACTTTAAAACTCTGATTACTTACAGCTGAATAAAGTTGATCTGATCTAGGGAAGACCAATAGTTATAAATTTACTGTCATACATAGATGAGTACATATATTACTCATTAAATTTGCATCTTTGGTTTACCAAATTGGTCAGAAAAAGTTGGAGGCAAAGTATACAGTAGACAGTATAACTGTCTATTGTTTTTAAGGTTTACTGAAATATTACTAGGAAAAAAGAATTATTTAGATCTCATGTAAATTAATTACCGACGAAATTAACTGATTTTTTTTTTTGTGTATTTGAGTGGATGTAAATAAACAACCATTGTAAACATAACCTCAAAAAAAACGACTCACCTTAATGAGAATTGAAGCTATTTTTCACAACTGCTTAGTAGTACACAATGTTTTAAAGTTTCTATTTGTATTTTTACATTAGATTTTAAGGATTTATCAATTAATCTCGGTTTCGAAATCAAAACATTTTTTTTTTGTTGTTTAGTTTATCCCGAAGGAAAGGCAAGGGGAACTAAGCCCATACAGCCATTGTCTTTAGTAAATGATTTCTGAATTTATGATGGATGATAATGATGATGATGAATGGAAACGTCGGGAAAATCCTCAAGAACAAGTGTAAAGTTAGTCAAAATGAAAAATTATTGCAGAAACAACTTACATGCGCCCATGAAGAGATCGTAATCCGGCTAAAGTTTTACTCGGCTTACCTGCGTATAAAACCATGCACACGCACTAGATTCACATCACAAGTAATCAAAATATAACTTATCTACCAGAAAACATCACTTACGGACACATGCAAGCCATTTACAAATAATTTTTGATTTTCACAAGAAAATTACACCTGCACCCTTCCAGCTTTTCCCGCCGAATCCCGAAATCAAAACATATTTAAAACTTTTTTTTTTTTAGTTTTATTCCGAAAGAAAGGCAAGGGGAACTAAGCCCATACAGCCATTGTCTTTAGTAAATGATTTCTGAAAATAATGATGGATGATAATGATGATGATGAATGGAAACGTCGGGAAAATCCTCAAGAACAAGTGTAAAGTTAGTCAAAATGAAAAATTATTGCAGAAACAACTTACATGCGCCCATGAAGAGATCGTAATCCGGCTAAAGTTTCACTCGGCTTACCTGCGTATAAAACCATGCACACGCACTAGATTCACAGCACAAATAATCAAAATATAACTTATCTACCAGAAAACATCACTTTACGGACACATGCAAGCCATTTACAAATAATTTTTGATTTTCACAAGAAAATTACACCTGCACCCTTCCAGCTTTTCCCGCCGAATCCACATATTTAAAACGTCACAACATATTTTTTTTTTTTGTTTAGTTTATCCCGAAGGAAAGACAAAGGAAACTAAGCCCATACAGCCATTGTCTTTAGTAAATGATTTCTGAGTTTATGATGGATGATAATGATGATGATGAATGGAAATGTCGGTAAAATCTTGTGTAAAGTTAGTCAAAATGAAAAATAATTGCAGAAACAACTTACATGGGCCCATGAAGAGATCGTATTCCGGCTAAAGTTTTACTCAGCTTACCTGCGTATAAAACTATGCACACACACTAGATTCACATCACAAGTAATCAAAATATAACTTATCTACCAGAAAACATCACTTTACGGACACATGCAAGCCATTTACAAATAATTTTTGATTTTCACAAGAAAATTACACCTTTCATTTTGCACCCTTCAAATTGCACCCTTCCAGCTTTTCCTGCCGAATCCATAGCAAGCATAGCAATTTTATTAATTGGGACTTTTTTAAATTTTGCCTTGAAAGCTGTGTATGCAAAGGAATCAATAAATCCTTAGAGCCAAGTTCTGGAATGTGAATAAGTAAATATATAATTTTATTAATATGTTTGTATTATAATAAATGAATCAAACAAAACGAAAAACAATGAAATCGTAAACATCTAATAAGCGATCATATGGCTGATATAACTCTATAAGACAGATCCTCTTACAGCCAGTATACCTCGGAGCTTTCGAATATCGGGCTATCTACGCGAAATGAAAATGCTTAACATTTAGGCTCAACACAATGCTTATGTACTTCGGTAATCTGATTGCGCACAGAGTGTGGACTTTGTGGACAGGTTCTATACTAATAGTGGGCTTTCCAGAGCACCTTGCTTAACTATCTAGCCCTTCTGTTACACCCTGCATGACGTATCTATTATATCTACCCAAGTATCTTGTTAAGTCTTGTAAAAAAAATATTTGTGATGTTTGAATAAATGAACTTTATTATTATCATAAAAGGCGTTTTAGTGTAGGTATCACACTCTGTGTAGGTAACTCATAGTGTGTTACCTACCTATCCGTCGTCCATTTGAAGTGGACAACGTGCAGTGTTAAAACCGTTCTCGTGAACACGTACTTTAAAAGGTAGGTAAATTTATACCTTTATTTATAGTAGGAATATAATAGCTACCAAAAACTGCTTACAATACATATTTCTAAATAAAAACATAACTAAGGACAAATTCTACAAGTAAGTAAAGTAACGGACGGGCTTTCACAACAAACATTTACCTACGTAACAAACTTTCACGGAAACGTTTTTCATAACCATACAAGTATTTTTAACAATAAATTTTCACTTACCAGGTCGTTGATCGTTACATTTCCGACACAAATTGGTTTATATGCAGTAGCACGAAAATAGTCTCCCGGGCGGCAATGCGTACGCGCCGCCAGTTCAGCGAGAGCATCGGTAGCGCGCCCAACTAGTACGCCCGCCCTTGATATTATTCCTTCAAGAACGCGTCCAATACCCCGTCTAAACTTCTATATTTCAGTTAAAACTAACTGGTTTGGCTAAGTGTATTGACCGAAGTTAAAGTTGGATAGCTCAGTGAATGGATAAATGCAGTGTATGCAGTTGAAGTGTGTTATGTATGAACCTTTATTAATGGAAGGGTGCCTGCCCTTATATGTCGGGTAGTTTGTGACCTGTTCATTGTATTTTTACTTGTATTTATTCAATAGCGTAAGTATTTACGAAATATGTAGAGGGTTATTTAAATATGGAAAAATTTAATTAAAAGAGTATTGTTTACAATGCGAATCTGCAATGTTCATCTTATGCCAGAGTATTTACCATTGGATTCCTAAAGTAGATGTACTAGCGAAGGCAAACAAGTACTTGGATCATTATAATAGTGTACCTACATCTGCACAGACAAAATAACAATCTATTTAATAGGTACAAAGGAATAGCGATATAGATAATAGAGAATGCTATTGAGTAAGGTTAGGGGAGAGAGGCCTATGTTTAACAGAGACTTTCTATGACTGCAATGATAAACCAAAACAAAAGTAAACAAACTGTCTGCTTAAATTTTTACAATGCGATGCGCCTCACTGCTTAAACTACTTCCCAATATATACAATGTAGAATACAGAGGTCTTTGTAGTCGAACATACTCTGACATACATACATACAGGGTGTAGATGACAGCCAGGCAAATACTGAAATGCTGAACAAGTACCATTCTGTTGAGTTATACGACAGTGTTATTACTCGCAGGAAATGTATTTTTGATATGATTTTCACAAATCTTTGCTCTCCGCGCTAATTGTATCGGGCGATCCTGTGACTAATTAAATGGGCTTATTAGTTCTTGTGTGACCCATTTCTGTTTTTTTGATCAATTGTGACTCTCCATTAGGGTTGATCAGTTTTTTAAAATTTTTTGAGGGCAACTTTTTTTTGAAAATCATCTTTTGGTAAAATTTTATTTTTATGTCATTATTTAAGGCCTAATTAAACGAACTAAACAAATTTTTTCCTGAAAATATGAAAAAAATGTCGGAAAATTTCGGAATTTTCCTGCGAAAATTTTCAGTGTTTTCCGCCTCAGAATCATGGTCTGAAGTCATGGTATCAATATTTGCCTGGCTGTCACAAATACCCTGTATAATCACGCCTTTATCCCTTACGGGGTAGGCAGAGCACCTCATAGCAAACATACTGTCACCCGCACAAAATATTAACAATAGCGATTGTGCCGCGTTTACGAGTATTATATAGATACTACCTAATTAATAAGTTCCGCAGGCTAACAAAGTAGGCAGTTTCTGTCACAAGATGGGGTCATTCGTAAGGTCGGTTCGGGTCTACGTTCTACTCGTATTGTACCTAGATACCTATTACACCGTTGCACTTACACTGCCTAAGTATTTTTCTTTATTCATTCAACCATGTCCCTATTATTAGCGAATTCCTTGTTCTCCACCGGAATATCACTTTTCACGCGATCTACAAGTAGGTACTTCTTTGCTTTTCCTCTTTCCATACGCAGTAACTAATACATTAATATGAAAAAGAAATTGGCCAAGGACAGATCCCTGCGGAACACCCATTGTAATGCGAGATCCCAATGATCGTTTAACTTTTACACGGACCATTGCAATCATTCTTCAATCCTCAAGATGAACCGGAATAAAGACGCAGAGACTTTTCCTAGCAATACGAGTACCCAGCGAACTAACATAAATAATGTCATGATGGACAGAATCAATTTCTTTTGCTAGGTTAAAAAAGACTTACTTTCACTCCACGCTTCGATAATAATATTTATGTTTCAGCTATACTATTCCCGCGTGGATAGTTGAACGCCCCTGAATAAACTTCCCTAATTTAAAATATTTCATCGTTTTGTGCGAGTTTTATTTTATTTTGAATAAGTATGTAGGTACCTAGAATAATTAGGTGTTACGTATTTATTACTTTAGGTAAAAACTCCAAAGACTGTAGGTATCTCATTGTTCCTATATTACCTAAGATAAGTATGCGAAAGTGACTGGAAAACTAAGTAGGTACCTACCCATACTTATTTACGTTTTATTCACAAATGCGACTAAAATTTTTCATAGCCTTAGATAGGTACCTTACCTAGACCTACGTCTCTCTTGTTTACTACATGATCAACTGAAATGTTAATTCACGCCAAGTATCCAATCTCTCTTAAATCATAGAAATTATTTCAGGATAAAAGGTAGGTACAAATGTACCTTGGTAGCACCTACTTATTTTATTGGGCTCAAATGCGAGCACTTAAAGGTTGGCTTGGCAAAGGACATGCCTACAGACAAAGCGGTTACTCATAGTCAACGATTGAGGAGAATCGAATAGTGACGTCATTATGACGTCAGAACAGCTGTCTGGTTTTGGAGTAGACTCGCTTTGGCAGACGTCCAAGATCATTCACTCACCGGCTTCTCATGAAATGAGGACATCTCTGATTATCTATTTAGGCCGTAACTTAT
This sequence comes from Carposina sasakii, assembly GCA_014607495.2. Classification (NCBI taxonomy): domain Eukaryota; kingdom Metazoa; phylum Arthropoda; class Insecta; order Lepidoptera; family Carposinidae; genus Carposina; species Carposina sasakii. The sequence goes on from CP053155.1 coordinate 11,437,716, forward strand.
CTCGCTGAATATTGTGAAAATTTAGGTTTGTACTAAAATATAGGTACATACAATTTACGCTATCCCAAAGTTCTAACCTCCCATTAGGAACCTTTAGTAAAGACTCTGGTATTAGAAATTAGGTAATCCCAGAAAAACCGGCTAAGTGCGAGTCAGACTCGCGCACCAAGGGTTCCGTACAAACCTGTTTTATTATATATGATGTAACTAAAAATTTAGGGTTTTCGTAATTTTTCCTTTATCTATGCTACTCGTAAGTTATCTATATTAAGACCTTGCTTCGTTCCAAATTTCAAGATTGTAAGTTCACAGAAAGTACCCTGTTGGTTTTGATTCTCTTGCGAGTGCCGAAAATTTGCAGCATAAACGGCTGTATCTTTTGATTGCGTTGGTTTAGAAGTTTGATTTTTTCGCAGTTTCAAGGGACCGTAGACCTAAGTATTTGATATAAATTTCAGCTTGATACCTCCACACGTTCCTGAGAAAAAGGATCTTGACAGACAGACGGAAGAACGGGCGGACAACAAAGTGATCCTATAAGGGTTCCGTTTTTCCTTTCTCAATAAGCTTGTTGAATCGTTATTGTGGAAAGAAGATGAACTGGGGAACAATACACATAGTTATCTATTTGGCAGTTAAATTAATTTGCAATAAATACAACTATGGCAGGAACCTGCTTAGGATATAGAATACTCGTACTTTCAGTGAATTTCCAAATGGTATGAAAAAGCAAGAACTATTATACTATTATAGAAAGTATTTCTTTATTCCAGATTCAAAAATGATGGTGTGAAACCAAGCGAAGATGAATAATGGAACACGGCGAGCCCTTACCGGCTCTATACATAAAATACGGGAATTTGAGTTAGAAAAAGTAAGTAATAGCAATATTGAAAATAAGACTGTTCAAATACAAGTCACGCAAAATCCAGGCTGGTTTTTCTTTAATTTGTCTTTTTACACATTGTGCTTGCATACATACACAGTGTAGACAGGTCACAATAAAATTCAACTTCATCCAAGGTACTTTTTAATTTCATTCACCGTTTTCAGGTGTCATTAGTGGAAGAGTTCGATATACTACAAATAGTCGGCGAAGGTTGGTTCGGCAAGATCCTATTAGTGGAACACAGAGCATCTGACACGGAAATAGTTTTAAAGGCCCTCCCTAAGCCGTATGTGTCCATAAGAGACTTTTACAGAGAATTCCATTACAGCCTTCATTTGGGTGCGCATAAGAATATAGTTACAACATTCGATGTCGCATTCGAAACCGCCGGGTTTTATGTATTCTGTCAAGAATATGGTCCCTTAGGTAAGTTAATTTAATTTAATTCCCACTCGGGTGAAGAATTTTTTCCATTTTCTTTATTAATAATTTTATAATATATAATATCTTGACTAAGATAAATTTATAAAAACACTTCTCCGTTAAAATAATCCGTTAGGATATGGTTGATCGTTTCATCTTTAAACATTGTGCTGAGGGATTCAGCTTTCTTTGCCGAGATTTGGCTAGTGTATAGCTATCGGGATGAAGAATAACGTTGCCAATATGTAATTTAGAAAAGAGATGGTAAAATTCGTCATCCAAGTAATTGACCCGGTGGCTTAGTGGTTATAGCGGCTGGCACGGTTTGCAGTGGTCGTGGGTTCAATTCCCACTCGGGTAAAGAATTTTTTCCATTTTCTTTATTAATAATTTTATAGTAAGTTAATTTTTCTACATCATCATGATGAATTATCGTTCAATGTGCAATATTGTGCCCACATGGTGCACTGCCAAAATAAATATGATCTATACTTTTCATATGATAAAGAGTAAGATTTCACTTTTACATAAATTTGGATTACCGCCAATTTCCTGGCTGAATGAAAATCTAATTTGTGGCATTTCCACTCTAAACTATTGGCCATTTAATTTATTTCAATGGCTACTATATTAGCTTATTCAATTTTGCACCATTCATAAATAAACTTAGGCGTGTCCGTGTCACAGTTTTAGTGTGGATGAAAGGAAAGTAAATGGAGTGTAGGTATGTGATGTAATGTACACCGCAGATCAAATAAAGTTAGATACTTCCTCCTACTTATTAGCTGTGGTCTGAGTGTAGGTACTTATATTTTCGTCATATAACCTCCTGACGCCCAAGCATAATTTTTGGTGGATGTCTAAAACGCCCAATGTTCTTAGACAAGTACATAATCAGTTATAGTGCTTGACGCCCAAACATAAAAGTGTCTGAAAAACTATGATACAATGATTTACTTAACGGGATATTTTTTATGTGCTTTAGTGACATGCAAGAGAATATTATTTCGTCTGTCAGAACTTCAAAAAAAAAGTTCTTGTGGAAGGACATTGGGCTGCTATACCTAATGAAGGTATTGTTTTTATGTGTTTTAGTGAGCACATTGGGCTGTAATATAATTAAAACATTGAATGTAAATTTTAATATTTATTGTGAATATTACACACAATTATTCTTATAAATTAATCACATTCTTCATAAGAACTATTAATTCAGCCTCAAAATTGTTTGGTTTATTAACTATAAATTAAGATTTAATCAAAGTAATAACACAAAACGACAAATTTTGCTTAAAAAACTTTTAAAAAATGTAATATAAAATTAACAAAAACACTATTATGAATGTAGTAAACATAAACGTAATCTGAGATCACATGAAGGGTACAGGGGCAAAACAAGAAATGTCACAAAAACAAAAAGTTATGTAATTAACATTTTAATTTTTTAAAGTTAAAAACATTCATAAGTGTCACTTAAAATTATAAACTGCTAATAGGAACTTTAGTTTACCTTATAAAGTCTTATTTTTAGGAACATAAAATATTGAAATGAAAATATATATTTTTTAATAATTAAAAAATTAAAGTAACTAACTTTTGGAACATGCAAAAACTGGTAATGTCCACTGTGTCCCATACAAGGAATGTCCAACTTAATATTTTTTTTACTAATTATACATGACGAATGCCTTCAAAGTAGGATTGAGCCCCCTCAGAACAAAATCTTTTTAAATACATTAAGTCCTTGTAGTACTTTTCTGCACTAATAGGTAAAAAAAATTGATAGGAAAATTCTGGCAATTCAAATTCATTTGATGTGTCTGATCCAGTTCTCTATTTTGTCTCATAAATTTTTTATCCATAATCTAACTTGTCATAATGTTTTGTGACATAATCATCATGTGTCCGAATGATAAGTAGCCTATGATAAATATCACTTGCCCAAAAACCGAAATCCCTAAATATAATATGACCTAATTATTTTTGCTATAAATATCACGTCTATAATATTCATAAGACATAAAATGCTTTTCTATAATAGTTGTAGGTCCTAACGGACCTAACCTTCCAATAACAACTTTCTTGTTTTAATCAAGTATGCAACATGCACGCAAGCATGCAGGATGCAAGCAAGCATGCAGAATGCAATCAAGCATGCAGCATGCAAGCAAGCATGGAGCATTCAAGCAAGCATGCAGCATGCAAGCAAACATGCAGCAGGCATGGTTTCTGTCATGGCTCCGGCGCTGCGGGATTCCGGCGGTCCCACGCGAGCTTATCGTCGCAGATGGATGTAATGCTTACCACCGCATCTTCGGCTTCCTGGCCGGCTGGGCCGGCCAGCCTCTGCCGCGGCGGTGTGCGTTGCATTCACCTGCTCCTCAGCTCGCGGGCCGCTTACGCGCTTTTACATTGCACTCTAGGAGTAGAGCAGAGAACACTGCGTGGAGTCGGGGTAAACTGAGTCGATTTAAGTGCCTGTTTTTTTATTAATCATAATTTTTGTTTTAAATAATGCTCTAGATAGATTCCTATTAACAATATTATTATAAACCACCATTCGATCTAATATACATTATACAATATAACATTTAGGACATGTGACTTTATAGCAAGAAAAATTAGGACATCTAATCATTATAGCACCCGATTTTATGGCACCAAAGTATTATAATTAAACACGATTAGGTAATATACAATTTCGTATACGCCAACATTATAGAAAATGATGATTATATCAAACTTGTTAGGGATTATGATTTTCGGACGATCGATATTCGGAGAAGAAAGGGACTACCGTCTGATCCAGTTCCCTTTTTTGCCACTATGGGTGATTTCTCCCATACACCTACCATTATAATAACTTCTATGTAAAATAACTCTAGAGTGTTTTCTTACACACATTAATTTTTTTTGGGACTGCACAGAAATGAGCATTTTTTCAGATATTGATTTTGAAAAAATTTTGATAATTTTCTGATTAGTTCGCCTATTCCTACTTCAATCACCCATATTTTTGTCGCATTCTAAGTATGAATGTCCTCGAATTGGATGTGTAATTTTGATGGAATCCAAAAGTTTCATTTTATGGACAACAATATGAATGAATCTTCATCATTCTTATCACTGTGTAGTTCTTATTCTATCTACCTGCACTCGACACAACCTCAAAGTTGACATAAGTATTTTGACAGATTGGACATTCCTTCTTACGTTCCGTTACACTATGGACCTTCCCTGTTCTGTTCCTGTATACAGTTTTGAGACTTAAGTAATGCATCTGACTATACTAGTTTTTACACTTTTTGTGTAATGCCAAATAAAAACACGCGGGAAAATGAAAATATTGCCATCAAAAATTAACTTTTTGAATTTTAGTGACATTCCTGGTTTTGCACCTGTACTCTTCACATTAAAGGAACACGAAGTATTTCTTTCTCATTTCTCAAAATTTTAAAGTCATAATCAATTACTCAGTAAATAAATCTGGCAAAAATGTATTTATTTATTTAAATAAAAATTTAAATCAAACAATTTAGGCATGAAACAGCCAGTAACAGTTTCGTTCGGAAGTCAAGTATAAAAACCAAGAAGAAGGCATAAAAGAGGAGGTGGGACTATGAAGTGAGTCGTGTGGCAATCGTGAGGCCATGACGTCATGATAGGGGCGGAGCTTCAGCGCCAGTGTAACGCAGTAGCTGTAACCACACGCTTGTGCTCCGAAATGTAACTATATTAAAATTACAAAGACACTAACTAGCGCTTTTATCAGAGTACTTTTTTACTTAGACGTACTATAATATTGCCATCAAGCGATGAGTAATTGCATTAGTAAAACAGTCTTGAACCATATTGATAATGAGCAAGTAGTTTGACTAGTCACTACAAGGTGGTTTCTATGTAAATGAGCAGGTCTACAGTGTTCAATACTCCCCTCGTCCCATACTTCACACACGTTCCGCGGCACACTATTTTTGTATGAAAATATACTTAGCCGCTACTCCTCTTTTATTTCTTCTCCATGATAAAAACACATTACAAGTATAACAATGAATTCGAGACTTTTTGTAGTGACATTGTCGGCACCTAGATTGCTTATCAGCAATCACGGGCATGTGGTTGGCCCCCTGCACGCGTTTCCTTTTTGATGGGAGAGGAGCAGTAGGTCTACCTCTGCCCCGTGGTATATTTTCTTATAAGTCAGATCCATTTTTAACTTCGGAAGAAGTTGACATTGAAAAAGTATCAATTAAATACTCTCCTAGGGTGACATATTTTGGACGCGTGTAGTAGCATTAGACAAACCACAACCTCTTCCGGGCCGACCGTCACAACTACCACGGCTTCTGCAGCTACTCAGGACACGACCACTGCCATTACCCCGAATTCCCCGGCTGCCCCGACCTCCAGATCTGTCATGATTTGCTACATCGCGCGCACTGTGAGTGTCTTCATCTTCGCTGTCGTCGTCGCTTGAGCTAGATGAAATTCTTTCCTGCGGAGCTACATAAGGGGGATCGTCTAGATCTTCGTCGGATGACAAAAAGTCTTCTAAATCAGAATCGACCAGCAACTTTTCGACGTCCTGTTCTCAAATCCCTAAAAAACACAGTATGTATTAACGCTCAATGTACTTCCACAAGAACAAAAAGCAAGAGACAGTTATTAGAATATACGCTCGCTGTTCTCACATAAGAACATATTATAACGAAACGAAATAAAACCAATTAAAAAACGAATTTGACAATAATATTACAACGTGCATACAATTTAGTATTTATCCTAATAATTTACTAAGATTTAGAGACTTTACTGACTAGATTACTTGAACAATTAAAGATTAAAACATACCCTTACCGTACGTGCGTTCCATGTTTGACAGTCTGATGTGCTTTGACAAGTGATTTCCGATTGGACCAGCTAACAATCACATGATCACAGTCCCGTAATTATCCACCAATCAGAAACCGCTATAAAAATATGGCCGCTTGCGGTAAAATTTGAAATATATGGACGAAACTATTTTGTTCTCGTGTAAGACCACTGGGCTGAAATGACTTTGTACTATGATATTGACCTGGGCGGCAATCATGTATGATATTATGTCCTAGTCTGAGGTCAGTGGGCGTCAGGAGGATAAATAATATAATATATGAATATAAATATTTTTTTAGGAGACCTAACATCAAACATGTTTGACACTGGTATTGGGGAAATACATACAAAAAGAGTAGCAAAACAACTAGCAGCAGCATTGGAACATCTTCATCAAAGGGATCTGGTGCATAGGGATGTCAAACTTGACAATATTCTGATATTCAAAACAGATTTTTCAAGAATAAAGCTTTGCGATTTTGGTGAGACCAGAAGAGTGCAATCAGTCGTGAGAAGAAGAAATGAATGGCTACCATATTCTCCTCCAGAAGTGTTGAAATTAGCTATGGATAGCAGCTATAAGTATGTACGATTCAAAATGTTTTTTTTTATCGCAATACTCATAGCGAGCTTATAGGGCCTTCTGTGGCACACGTGGTCGACTTTTTTCTGATCCAGCTGAAGTAAACGAAAATGCTTACCCTTATATAGTACTATACTTGCTGCTAGATCGTAGAGACTGCAGAGACGCTTACCTAAGCTTGATGATCTGTCTGTACCCTCATGTGGTATGCCACATTCTGTAGTGTTCGCATCCAACAAATATTCAAATCAATCGCCACCTTTGCCTCGTAAAAGTTTGCTGTAAAACTGAAATATTACATAATAAATTCAAAGTCGTAAATTATGAAGTTTGTATAGGTACACGAATAAGATGTTTTATGTAACATCGAGATTATAAATGTTTTCTTAACAGTATTTATTTTTGTTTCAGAGCACTAATTAAACACGATATTTGGCAATTTGGTATCGTTATTTTTATATGTCTGACTGGATGTTTGCCATGGCAAAAGGCAGCTTTTGACGATCCTAGATATCTAAGGTAAATAAATACCTATATCTTGATTCATATGCAGGTTATTGGTAATTTATTTTAAAACAATTTGGTAAAATCTTTTGGAACTGTACCTACCTATCTGCCTACGTGTCCCGTATCATTTTAACTTACATATTTTTTTACTTCTTGTGTTTTAATTTCAGTTACTTTAATTGGTACAGTAGTGCCAACCCGTTAAAACGAGTTCCAAAGTTGTGGAAAATGATTTCGTCAAGAGCTCAGAAGATGTTTAAGAAAATCGTTGAACCAAAAGAAGATAAGAGAGTTTCTAATTTTGTTGAACTGTTTCGTTACATAGATGATCGCTGGTTGGCTAAGGGTTATGCCGACAGGATAGGTAAGTTGAAAAACCTTAATATTAATAAACAGGACATCCTATAGGTAACTATGTAAAAGAAGTCAGTCAGTACAAGAGGGTTTCACAGTTTTTCTTATTTTGCAGCTGGTGGAGATGTAGATGAACTATGTCCCTCGATGTATAGTTTTCATAGCGATCCTAATGAAAAAAACATATTATTAAGACATTTCCGTGAGAACGGAATCGAGACAACAGTTGATCGTCAGGCTAAAAAACAAAGAATACGTGAATGGATCCAGAACAGTGTAATTGAAGAAGCTGATGAAGAGGTAAAATTAACTGTTGTTATAGGTTTCACAAAAAGGGCTAATAAAATATTGAGCTAATAAACATTTTGATTTTTCACAGGAGGAAACCAATGAAACTAATGCAGTAGAAGACAGTGATGCTGAATTAGAAGATAGATCGAGACCTCATCCTATTGATGAAAGACATCGAGTCCAACTTCGATATGATACTGATAAGCACATCAATCCTAGAACAGGCGAAGTTATAGATGGTGTTAAACCTTTAACAAACAAAAACCCACTTTCTTATGACGTTCAGAATATTGAACCAGTAGCTCCAGGTACACTTGTAAGAAAATACGGGATGCATGAAGAAAGTTCTTCGCACAGCTCTACAAAAGACAGTGCATACGGCTCTATGGAAGTGAAAGTAAATATGACTCAAAATAATACTTACTCTATGGAAAATAAACATACTTTGGAAATAACGAATTCGCCAAGTCGATCACTAAGTGGTTCATCTTCGCAGTTGCTTAACAGATCTCCATTGTCAAACCATGCAGAAAGAATAAAGCGTAGTGAAGAAGTTTACTCAAAAGATATCGATAGTATGAAAGGCAGTTCATCGACTCTTCAGTCAATGGGAAATTCATCAAAGTCAAATAGTTTTCTAGTCGTTAACCAAAACGATTCATTTGATAGCTCAACGGCGATCAATTTTAATTCTTCACAAGTTGAGGTTAACGGCGTTGTTAATAACAGTCAAAGAAGTTTAGCTGATCCTAAATTAGTTGCTCAAAATGGTAATAGTGCGGGGTTTAGAAGTCAAGCGTATACTTCTATGAAGTCTTCCCCGTACGATATGATAAGTCGAACTGATACTAAATTTCCTGAATATGAATATCTCAAAAATAAGCAACCTCTTGATAGCCCGTATACATCAATGATGAATATAGTTCAAGGACAAATTAAAATAAGCCCCCATGGGAACGAGGTAGATAAAAATGTTGTAAACGTATCAGTGACCCCAGTTGAACGACGATAGGCTTTCAAAATAGTCAAGCAGTGTGTTACCGACCGAATGATATTAAGGCAGGCAATGGTAGATACCTACATACTTCAAATCGAAAACGAATTGCACATTCGCCACTTATTTCAAAAGTTGAAAATGTTATGAACTTGTGAATTAGAAAGTGGTATTAATTAATCGCTGGTTTTTCGATGAATCCATCCGAATGGCCGTTACCATAAATTATTATTAGGTAAGGCTGCCTTTCCAACAAAGATGCGATAGCCTTCTTTATATCTCAAAATTGACTCTTTGGCTGTGAATTATCATCAGTAAATAGACGAGTCAATTTAAGTACTTAGACAGATAGGTAGTCGCGATATATAAAATATAGGTAGGTATGAATAAAATAAAAGGGGTGGGCGTAAGTGGGTGAGGGTGTAAAGTGTAAAGGTGTTCAGCCTATAAATGGTAGGTAAATAGTTTTTGAATCGCTATGATAGTAGATCAGATGAAGGGATCCGGCCATGCCTACTATGTGAGGTAATATTATAAATAGGTGGGTAAGTATAGGTGAGGTACATAGACATGCGTAATGCAGTACACTGTGTGGTATACCTACCAAAATTAATTTAAAGACATCTAAGTAATAAGTCGAAATAATTTGGGTGACTGGTGAATTGTTGGATGATAAAAGTTGCCAGCCAAAAACCTAGCTAACGAATCGGCTCAATGAATTGTACCTATGTAATGAATGTAGGACCTACTTACTTAAGAAAACATAATTTTGTATTTTTGAAGCTTACCTGCATATTTTGACTTGTAGGTAGGTTCGTACCTTAGTACTTACCTTTGTGGAGGTATACCTACCTACCTCATCCTGAGATAGGTAAGTTTATGTAACGTAAATAATGTAGGTAATGTTAACGATCTTCAGTCATTTTATAATAAGCAATAAAGTTATTATTATTATAATGATCTTTTTGTTATTCTTACTTACGTGTACCTGGTCAACGTGCTACTAATAGAATTATAACAGTGTAACGTAACGATCATTTTTTCTATGAAACCAACCATGGGAAACGAATTTTTTTTTTTTGATTTGCAAGCAATTATTCAATTGACAAATGTACCTACAAAACTAACATTTTTATATATTAATATGGTGTCTTTAAAAAAAAAATTGTTAACTGTTTCCAGATGAATTTATTTTAAAAAAATGCTGATATTCATGTAACGTTGGACCTCAATATCTTGGAAACCGTGGTTTCCCAGGGGTGCTTCCATAGAAAAAAATGATCGTGTTGTTACAAAGAATACAAGGTATTAAAAGAACAAAGTTGTCTTTTTACACCCAGTATATCTACCTATACCTATAGGTACTCGTATATAGGTATATGTACTTCTATACTAATATTATAAAGAGGAAAACTTTGTTTGTTTGTAATGAATAGGCTCAAAACCTACTGGACCGATTTCAAAAATTCTTTCACCGTTAGAATTCTTATTGGACCTGGATGAACATAGGCTATAAGAATTTCCCGATATTCCCACGGGAAGGCAATTAACGGGAATTCTATATTTTTTACGAAAACCGCTATACATATGAAGCTGAAATCGGGCATATATGTTAATTAGGGACAGCGAGGGAGGACTAAAAACGGATTTCCCGAAATTCCCGCGGGAAGGGAACAAACGGGAATTCATATTTTTTTAGAAAACAGCTACACATATGAATCTGAAATTGGGCATATATGTTCATTAGGGACCCGAGGAAGCACTAGGAACGGTTTTCCCGAAATTCCCACGGGAAGGGAACAAACGGGAATTTATTTTTTTACGACAACCGCGATACATATGAATTTGAAATCAGACCTGTACGTTCATTAGTGACTGCGAGGGAGCACTAAGAACGGATTTCCAGAAATTCCCACGGGAAAGGAACCAACGGGAGTTCCAAATTTTTACGAAAACCGCTGTACCTACATATGAAGTTGTAGCTAATGTACTGATATGTACTGAAGCGAAGCGAGGGCGGGCCACTATCCCAGATTATTTCGACATTTTGTTTTTTCTCTAGTCCACGCGGACGGAGTCGCGGGCGTCCACTAGTTCACAATAAATAAGGATGCGAAAAAAACGATTGTCAAAAGTATGGATCGATTATTCTGTAAAAAATATATACTTTTTTAATAAAATCGATTATTGAAATCCCGGGGAATCCGGGATCCGGGTAGACCTGATGCGGGGATTTACTAGAATGCAATACATCACAAAATATAATTCTATTGTGCTACTACACTTCAGCGACTACTACTCGTACCAGCGTGTCTCGGCAGGTGGTGTAGGCTGCGTAGGTAAGCGAATATCAGTGGCAGAATCAGAAGCAGTTGACAAAGAGTTCATAGTCATACAGATGGCTATTAAATCCTTAAGGAGATTTTTCCTCAACGAGAGCTAAAAATGTAGAAAAACTTTGTATTGCCCGGAAAGAAAAGAGTAAGTATATCAAAGAGTAGTATCGAAGTATATTCTTTGGAAAAATCCTATCGATCAAGCATGTCTAAATATAAGTACTTATGTAAACTTAACATATCGGGTTTTTAATTGGTAGGTAAAGTGCGCATGTGACCTTCATGAGACCCCTTTTTAGGCCCTCGTCAGCCTTTTTTTACCGAATTACCGAATTACACAGTAAAAACAATAGTTTTATGGTTTATTGAACTTTTGTCCGCATGGCCTATGTAGTTCAGTTGACACATAGTTTTAAGAAAAAGTAAATAAATGTCACTTTTGACAAACATATATCAACCAATCAAATCACTGACATTAAATGACAAAGTATTCTATTCGAAGATATATTGTTCACTACTCTCTGATTGGCCATATATAATAAAGTGCTTACACGTATTGGTTGTTGAATAAAGACTTATAAGAGCATAAAGAGGTCGCGTATGTTTCTTCTACCGCGCGATATTTATATTAAGCTAAACGGCTGATTGATATGTATGTTTTAATTTTAATGAATTCTCTATAGTGACAAATTAAATTTTAATGTGCGACATAACAATAAAAGTTAACTATCATCAAAAACCCAGATGTAATTTGTAGCTGCTGAAATATAACCTCAAATGTTCGATTGGTCTTATAATTAAAATTTGTAGGTAAACTTAGATTACCATGCAAAAATTACAAAATAGCGTGTTTTCTATAGTGAAGACAACAAACTTATCGCCTGCTGTATTTAGTTTCCTGCAACCAGTCGAAGATAATACAGGTAATGTTTTTGATCAGATGACTTCACCGGTATAACCTTGTACCTACCTTATATCTATTATGCATACGTTCATGCTATTATGTATCTTATTTGTCGCATACATGAAATTTCAACTCTTAGCGCACTATTACTTATTTGAACAAAGCCATCTAATTTCTTACTATACAGTGTCGTAATATTCATAGAACAATGAAATAAACTGAAGAAAGGAATACTACATTATTCTTACCTTTCTATAGATGTTTCTCCCCTTGGCGGTATCTTAAGAGACATAAATCATGGCTGGTTGGCTCTTGGACCCAAATTCTGTGTGGTTGATCTTAGAACAGGGCTGAAGATTGCTGCTAGAACATTTGGCAATGGGTTGAGGTAAGTTAATAAATTGAAATGATGTGTTGAATACTTTTATGCCTTTTTCCTGACGTCTATCTATCTGGATAGGTGAATGACATCTTGGAATGTGCAGGACTCTTGTTGTGGACCACACTATTAAGATAAAATGGTCAGAAAAACCTGGAGGTAGCCTATGTGTCCATCCAGTACACTCATTAGTTGAATCAACCTTAGTTTTATACATTAGCTAATATAAATATTAAAAATATGGAATCTATTTATTTATTTATTAAGACTTACTCTGTATTAAGTCTTAATAAATAAATAAATTTGTAATAGAATAAAAGAAGAATAATAAATAACATCAACACAACCATTTTCAGCTCACACACCTTTGTAACCAGCGTGGTAGAACTTCCATCACCACTAACCAGCAACACCCAGCAACTTGTCATTGCTTTGGACTGCGAAGATGGATCGGGCCTGATATGTGTCTTCCACATTAATGGCTCTCAGATACTCCGTTGCATCCAAACTGAAGTGGTTGTAACGGAATTGGCTGTCTGCGATGAGCTACATGATGGTCCATTTACTTGTTTTGATGGTACTGTCATTGCTGGGACAAAGACAGGAGAGATTTTTGTGTTTGATCTTAATAAGGCAATCTTAGTTCAAGGTAATAAGATTATTTATATTATACCTATTAAATTCATATTGATTTGAAATATACAAACAACTGTTAAATTTTACTTGAAACTCTTTCCTCTTAGCTAGCTTGTCTGTGTAGATTGGATACAATTTTTAGTTATTTTAAATTTCATTTCATTTTCCCAGCTTTAAAAAACATTGCTCAAGGTTACGAACACCTGATACAAAATGAACAGAATCCAGCGAACCTAACATTCCTACCTCTGAATGCTATACAAGCTATTGAGTCACAAAGAGAATTGGTCCTAGAAAACGATGACCATATTGCTGTGCTACTGAATGAAAACTCCATAGTAGATGGCCAGTACATTTTCCGTAATCCAGATGGCACAGTCAGAATGAAAGCTAAAAGGGATCATATAAGAGTGACTGTACTTGAATACATTCCACAATTAGGCAGTGTGGCTGTTGGTTACAATTTTGGAGCATTTCAAATGTGGAATTTGATGACTTTGGATTTGGAATACACTTCCCAAGTAAATGTTGAATGCTTGCCAGTTACTCACTTTGGATTCCAGGTAAGAAACTTCAGAGATCATACCATAGGTGTATAATTTGTAAAGCAGCTTTAGGTAGTGTGACATAATTGGACAAATTGCAACACATAACCCTCTTATTATTGTCAAAATTTAATAACTAACCTTAATATTAATCTATAAAGATATCATAATGTTACTCTCGAGTGTAATGTAAGATTTTGCATGGAAAAGTTTAGTTTGAAATCAGAAAACACTGTTAAAATAATTTATAAATATGTAAATTGTTAAATGTAGCTAATAACTTTAAATTACAAAGTCCTTTAGTCAAATATAAATAGCTTTACTTAATTTGTCACTAATCTTTAACATTTAATCCATGCTAAATGTAGCTGTCATGATCTCTTTAATTCTGCAGTTCAGGCTACCCCATTCTTGGGAGCTGACATTTGTGTATGTATGTATTTATGTTTTTTTTTTTTTTTTCATTTATTTATCTTTTAAAATGGTTATACAAAAAACTTAGTTTCAATAGCAGTTTGTGAAACCAACGAGGTTTGTGTGATAGTGCTACACAGTTCACATCGTTATCCCTTTACACATCTAGATTATATCTACTTAATTAATACTTATTAGTTATTACACATAATTACTTGAGGATATAACTTATATATATAGATATAATATTTTTTGTAAACTAATAAGTTTATATGCATTAATAAATAGTTATATACTGAATTGCATATAGGTTTCCATATTGTTAAGAAAATAGCATTTTAGTTTATTTTTAATGTTCGTTTCAGTAATACTGTCACGTAAGTCGATAGGAAGTTTGTTTATTAACCTAGGGACCAGGTAGCTAGCAGACCTCCTGCCATATACATTGCCCGCACTTGTCGTGCACAACCGGTTTTGAGCGACTGCACGGGTATACACAGAATGATTTATTACATTCAAAATGGACTCATTAAAGAAGTTATCTTTTAGAAGCATATATATGCATTGAATATGAACAGGTAATGATTTACAATATCTAAGGAGGCCAATTTCGTCATCTTGATACCTTATTTTAACCTTTTTAGAAACTATATTTTTTAAGATTCTTATTTGAAGCCTATATATTTGATTAAGATATGTGGTAAAAGTACGACCATAACTGCTGAGTCCATACTGGACGTATGACTCAGCTAATGAATTGTATAACATTAACTTAACCTTGAATGGGATTCGATCTTTAAGTAGTATAATATTAGCTAAGAACTGTCTCAATTTATTACATACATATTCGATATGACTAGACCAATTAAATTTATTATCTATCGATACTCCGAGGTACGTCTGTCTGTTGACAACTTCAATTTTAGGGCAGCTACATATTTTTTTATACAAGGAATGCAGGCAATTATGTTCGTGGATCACTAGGTCTTTTATTGGAATATGTCCTGTATAAGGCGATTTAATAATAAGTATTTTTGTCTTGCTTGCATTTAATACCAGGCCAGCATCATGGCACCATCTTATCAGTGCGTTTAGATCGGACTGAAGCAGGTTACAGGATTTTCTAGGGTCTTTATCAGCTATTACTAGACATGTGTCATCAGCAAACTGATAACACGAGCAGTTTTTAATGCATTTACTAATGTCGTTGACATAAGTTAAAAAATACAGAGGGCCCAGTACGGATCCCTGGGCTGTGCCCTCTGTAACCAGTATGGGATCGCTGTACGAGTCGTCAACTTTTACGGTAAATTTACGATTATACAGGTAGTTTTCACACCATTTCAGGAGGGGGCCACGAACTCCGCAGTCATCTAATTTGTTTACTAATTGTTTATGTTCAAGAGTGTCAAACGCGCGTGAGAAATCTATAAACATGTATATATATATAATATATATATATATATATATAAAATGATTTACTGTTGTTTTCAAATGTCCATTGATATTTCAGGAACCATGTGATGACCCCAGAGCCTTCTGTTATCTATGGGTTGTATTTTCTGTATTGGACAGATATGAAGAGGATGAGTTTCCATTGGCTGTGATGTTCTCTTTAACCTATCAGGGAAAAAGGATGATAACGGATACTAAATGCGTATATCAGGTAGGTTATCTATTTTCTGTAGGCTTTTAATCTAATACATATATAATCAAGGGCGTCGCCAGCCGATGGCGCAGGGGGGGGCAAGTTGACTTTACCTACTACAATTCATACTTTTCTCATTCTCTATGAATGAGAAAAGTAGGTATGAATTGTAGGTAAAGTCGACAGCACATAAAACTTTTCACTTTTACTACGAGCCTTACATCTACAGCGATTGTAATAACAACAGTATCTTACGAGTAGTACTATATACATATATATTCTGTGACAGTACAGAGTCTAATGTGTAAAGCTACACGAGCACGAGCTCTTGACTATGCAATAAAAAACTTGTAAATGAGTTATAATAACATTTATTAGAAAAATTAAATAAAAAGGAGTTTGAATTCGATTTTCGACGTACGGGAATGATTGTTCAAGGCTTGAACTTCAAGCAAATCAACTCAAAGACTTAGGACTTTGGTTGTATTATATTTGGCAACTTTTTTAGAATCTCTAGGGGGGGGCAGCTGCCCCTCCCTGCCCCCCCTTGGCGACGCCCTTGTATATAATATACTTATGTTGCAGTGTTTGATACCAAATTCTATATGTATATTCAGTAGGTTTGAGAATAGGGCTTTTATTATGTAAACTATTTTTATACGCCCCTTTCACGCAATATGCGACATCCACGCGAGCGGAGCCGCAGGCAATAGCTAGTTTTTATATAAAAGTAGCAATGTAAATGATGAAATGTTAATGTTACCCACATCAAAGTATGTTAAAGTATTGTTTAAACTGAACTGCATTATTAATGTTATGTGATACATTTGTACGAACTGATTATTAATGTTACAGGACTTTATAACAGCAACAATAAGATTCCAAATAGACTTGACCTCAACGGAGGATGTAGGTCAACTGGTGGGCGGCAGATGTATCTCCTGCCATACTTACTGTGTTGACTCCGTGTTAGGAGAAGAAGGAGAAGAGAGTGAGTAGATGTGAAAGTATTCTTTATTATATTTGTCAGACCTTACTTCTTAGAAAATTGTTTTAGTGGCCTTGTTTATTTATATTTACATCTAGTATAGTACACCACTGACTGGTTGCCACAGGATGCTTTTTAGGAGAAGGTCAAGACAGAGATGGAGGGATCTCCACGATAAGAATCTATCAGGGTGGCCGTTTTTAGCAAAAAAAAAATAGTGTGTGGTCTTAAAAGGGGTAGACCCGTCCCAACTACATACATATACTAGCAACTTGTCACTTATCATTATTTACATCTGGCCTCACTATGCTAAATGTGGCTGCAGTTCTGGCTACCCGATTTTAAGATCACAGCCATGTATATACAGGGTATTTTTTGGTCGTCAACGTTCCCGAAAACTACGGAATCTCCTAATCATCACGACCATTTTTCTCCATGGAAGCATACATGGGAAGTGTCTGGTTCCCAAGATATAAGGGTCCAAAGTTGAGTAAATAGACTGCGTTTTTCTGCATAAATGCACATAGACGCGCGTAGCAAGATTTTTTCACGAGAATTAATTATATCTGTCTATGAAAAAACTAGCATAAAAACTGGACAGTAAATACAGTAAAAATTACGCTCGATTAAGTAATTTAAAAAATTTACTTCGTTACTCAGCATTTTTTTGGCATAAACTTACTTTATTGATGTATAGAGTACGTACCCTTCGTTAAGGGTGGCAACGAAAAAACATCCTGTATGTATGATATGTACCTATACATATGTAAAACCGTTGGTCCTGCGCCTGATCTCTCTCCGGTCGTGTCGGCTTTGCGTCCCATCGGACTATGAGATTAACGGAATAGAGAGTGCATCTGTGTTTGCGTACACTCTTGTGCACTATAATATCTCCTGCGTACCTGGCCAATCTCCGTAGAGATTGGTCCCCTTTGCCGAAATACGGTCGGAGATCATCATCATCATATGTATGAATTGTACCGATATGTTATGTACGTACATAATAAAATGGATATGTAATTATTTATACTTGTTCCACAGACAAGTTGAACCTGTGTCAGTTAGTATGGGAGTGTTGGCGTGAAAGCCGCGCGTCTGGGCCGAGGTACGGAATGTTGCTGTTTGACCTCGACCAGTGGTACAAGGATCAGATGCCTGGTAAGTTTGTTATGGTTTTTTAAGTTATAAATTATTGGAACCAGATTGTGAAGCTTACTGGGTCTGAAAAAAATAAAGCTTGGGGTTTCCGTACGTGCAGTGTGCGGCAGTGTGGCCGTGTACTCGCATGTTAGGCACGTTTCGCTAGACTCATGTCATTTCTTCGAGCGGCGTCAAGAGAGCCCTATTCGGATCGCTTCGGGCATCATCGACTCACATTGGCAGTACATGCTAAATTGTCATATTTGAAGAAAGATAATAGTGCTTCGGCAAATGGAAGCTAAAATCGGCCAAATCTCGACGTATATTGGATCTTTCTAGCCACATACTCGCTACAAAACTGGTCCGCTATTGAGAAGGTCATAGTTTTGGATCCGTGATCATAGAGGCCACATGCTTGTTTCTCTACCTACATTGAGACCATTTGACATCAGTATCTGCCAAATCTCGACGTATATTGTACCTTTCTAGCCACATACCCGTTACAATCGACGTATATTGTACCTTCCTAGCCGCATACCCGCTACAATCGACGTATATTGTACCTTTCTAGCCACATACCCGTTACAATCGACGTATATTGTACCTTTCTAGCCACATACCCGCTACAATCGACGTATATTGTACCTTTCTAGCCACATACCCGCTAAAATCGACGTATATTGTACCTTTCTAGCCACATACCCGCTACAATCGACGTATATTGTACCTTTCTAGCCACATACCCGTTACAATCGACGTATATTGTACCTTTCTAGCCACATACCCGCTACAATCGACGTATATTGTACCTTTCTAGCCACATACCCTTTACAAAGCTGCGCGTTCCTGTCGCTGTGGCGGGGCGAGGCGGGAGCGCTGGGAGCGCGCGCTCTCTCGTTACGTATAGTGTGCGGCAGTGTGGCCGCGTACTCGCATGTTAGGAGTGAAGAAGAGCATTTCTATCCGGCCTCGTTGCAGTACCGTGAGTGTTGTTTTATTTACAAAAGGGTAGGTAGGGCAGTGTAAGAATTTTACGATCGCATCGCAAAGTTATGGAAACACACCATTTTGGGGCTAAATAAAGGGGTTCTATAAGAAGAAATTCTGTAACCTTGCGAATTTCGCTCTTAATTGTTGTGTAAGCCCCCAGGGTTATTAACGACGACAAATTTAATAATTCTTAATAAAAAACCAAATCACCAAAGTCAAGTGTTGGAAGTGAGAGTAACTATGAATGACAGGATAGTTAATGAGATGAAAAAAGTGTGGTGTATATGAAGACGTACATAGTGTAATTTGGCGCAGATTAAGACGGGTATATTGAGGTGGTATGGTAATATGAGTAGCAGTAGTTTTACTTTAAAATTACATCTGCGCATCTATTCCAGAATGCATCTGCCTAAACACATCGGAGTGCACCGTGCTGTCAACCAGTGGGATCCAGCGTCAGATCATAGCGTCATTGTCGGAGTCTGGACCAGCCGCACTGCGCAGTCCGGGGCGCCTGTACACCGCGTGCGTGCGCGCCGGCCTCGCGCCGCTGTGCCGGCCGCACGCCGCCGCGGACGAGGTAGGGGCACACCGATGTAGGGGCACACCGATGTAGGGGCACACCGAGGCAGGGACACAGCCGGGCCGGCTGTACACCGCGTGCGTGCGCGCCGGCCTCGCGCCGCTGTGCCGGCCGCACGCCGCCGCGGACGAGGTAGGGGCACACCGATGTAGGGGCACACCGATGTAGGGGCACACCGAGGCAGGGACACAGCCGGGCCGGCTGTACACCGCGTGCGTGCGCGCCGGCCTCGCGCCGCTGTGCCGGCCGCACGCCGCCGCGGACGAGGTAGGGGCACACCGATGTAGGGGCACATCGAGGTAGGGACACACCGAGGCAGGGACACAGCCGGGCCGGCTGTACACCGCGTGCGTGCGCGCCGGCCTCGCGCCGCTGTGCCGGCCGCACGCCGCCGCGGACGAGGTAGGGGCACACCGATGTAGGGGCACATCGAGGTAGGGACACACCGAGGCAGGGACACAGCCCTACTTACATATGCTAACAAAATATATTAAGCTCAACCCATTCTGTTATGTTTTTCAACAAGTGTTTGTTGTGATAAAAGTTTCTGTTAAAATTCTGTAAAAGTGAGTATCTTCACCCCCCAAAAGTTGTAAACTTTTGCGTTGTCAACACACTAAAATTACCATAAATTTCGATTGGAACGCACATTTGTAATGTAGAATTATTAATCCCAGGAAGAGCAGCGTCGCTACATCCTCTCCATAGCGCTGGAAGCTCGTCTCACACGCTTTCTAAAGCGATGCGCACACGACTGGGCCACAGGCACGCATAGCGGGGCCGGCTGCACACTGCCTTTCCTGGTATGTATGGAATAAAATAAATAAAGTTTTCATTCGAAGATTACATTTACACAGATACAATAGCAACAATGAAATAAGACAAACAGGGTAGAAAAAAGTGAAACCTAAGGTATAAACGAAGACAGTGGAAAGCATACAAAAAAATGTATGGATCATCATCATTTCAGCCTTAGGAATTCTATGCTGAAGATAGCCCCCCCTAATATTGGACCGCAGAAAAAATGTAGAAATTTTGTGGGATAAATATGTTTTTGTGAGATAAAAGTTACTCAGGCTTTTACCTGTGTTTTAAATTTCATTAAATCGATCTATTGGGTTAAGCGTGAAAGTGCAATATAGTATATAGGGTGTAAAAAAAAGGGTATGTTAAGCGAAAAGCTACGTAAATAGCCCACTGTAGAAAACCTATCCACAAAATTTGGGACTCCAAATCACATGTTTATTTTCAAGATTGTATGAAAATTCCTGAGATATTTAAAAATTCTCTATACTATCGGGAAAAATAAACATATGATTTCGGGTCTCAAATTTTGTAGATAGGTTCTCTACAGTGGGCTATTTACATAGCTTTTCGCTTGACATACCCTTTTTGTTACACCCTGTATAATATATATTTATTCGTGGAGATTTGTAATTGGCATAGTATATATGGATAGTCTTAAAGTTAATGATGTTTTACAGCTGTAAATCTTACCTAAGAGTAAATAAATAGAGATAGCCAGGGTTACTTAGGCATTTATTTTTGCAAGGGTTATGTATATTAAGATATTTACAATATATTCTTGTCTCCCTTATGTAGAGGTAAATGCATACTTAATTATAAAAATACTAATAAATGACCTCCTTTATCTGAATTATGAATGTCCTTTTAATTCAATTCCAAATTAGACCAGGTAATCGAGAATTTGTTATTTTTCACCATTGGGCCAATCGCGCCTACACAATTCTACGAAGCCCTGCACCAGCACAGGACCATTTAATTTGTATGTACAAAAGATACGAGTACCTATGTCTTTCTACTTTTAGGTGGACTGGTGTTGGCGACGAGCGGTGGAACTCAAAGAGAACGCCAAAGAGATCACGGCGCCTTTGTTTGTGTCCTCTGCTTTACCTGACAGGTGAATACGTCTATAATGTGTATAGTCTAATAAAAAAAAACTTTTGAGTAGACTGTGTTATGTAAACAGATACTGGGTGTAAAAAGACAACTTTGTTCTTTTAATACCTCGTATTCTTTGTAACATTACGATCTTTTTTTCTATGGAAGCACCCTTGGGAAACTACGGGTTTCCCAGGGGTGCTTCCCCAAAGATATTGAGGTCCAAAGTTACATGAATATCAGCATTTTTTTTAAATAAACCCATCTGGAAACAGTTAACAAACGTTTTTTTTTAAACACACTATATTAATATTTAAAAATGTTAGTTTTGTAGGTACATTTGTCAATCGAATACATTGCTTGCAATAAAAAAAAATTCTTAGTTACCCAGGGTTGGTTCCATAGAAAAACACGATCGTTACGTTACAAAGAATACGAGGTATTAAAATAACAACGTTGTCTTTTTACACCCTGTATAGAAACTATAGAAAGAAACCCATAGAAATAGGATGTGAAGAACAAGAACAAAATTAGAAATTCCGTACGTCCAAAATAAACATGTAAATCCTAAAGTATATTTTTATTACGTTCATGGATGCTGGATTTTTCAAAGATGTCTTTATTATTTTCAATAATATAAAATGTATTATTTCTCCTCCAATTACTATATCTTATCCAATTAGTATACCTAATAAATATGATATAACCCCTCTTTTTTGAAGTCGGTTAGTAATTAGGCAAAATTAATCATAGGTATTAATAATTAATTTAGATTTTGTATTTTAGGAATGTGACGCGTTGCCTAGAACACTGCGTTCAACAGCTATCGGCTCTGACGGGCTTGTTGGATTCTGTGCTTACAAAGTGCTGCAATCTGGTGGTGCCAGAAGGTACTACCACATACTTTACTTACTTTTCTTCCACCTACCATAGGTTGAGACGTGCGCCTTCCAAGCGGGAGGCGTTAGTTCGATCCCAGTCACGGGCCTGTACCAATGAATTTATTTCATGTACAGATTTTAATGTTGTAAAATTGCCACTTAGCTCGTGCCCCGGAAAGCACGTAAAACCGTTGGTCCTGCGCCTGATCTCTCTCCGGTCGTGTCGGCTTTCCGTCCCATCGGACTATGAGAGTGACGGAATAGAGAGTGCATCTGTGTTTGCGCACACGCTTGTGCACTATAATATCTCCTGCGTACCTGGCTAATCTCCGTAGAGATTGGCCGCCTTGGCCGAAATACGGTCGGGAGATCTTATTTGTTATTAACGTTAGTGACTCTAGTTCAAACATTGGCCATGTTAAGCTAAACATTGTCTAAATTTGACAGCAAAATGTATGAAATATAATGGTGTCTATCTTTAGATGCAGCTTTATAATAACATAGTCATTGTTAAAGCCTGAACAATATAATTCGATTCATAGTTTTTCATCCTTTGTTGTGTAAATCCAGTTTATTTTTATGTTTTAAGTGCGATGTTTTATTGCAGCTCTGAGCGAAATAGAAGAGAAGCACAAAGGCATTAGCTGCGTGTCGCTATACTTCCTGCTGGTGCAGTGGTTGTTGCGCGCGGGTTTGCTTCCCGAGCGGGACAACGTGCTGCCCTATCCGAGGCAACATCTCGCCAACTTGTATAGTAAGAGGTAAGATAGCGCGTGACGTGACGTAAGCAGTGGATTAGAGTGTACCTAAAAGCGGAATCTAATCCATTGGATTTGACCAATGGAAACAAGAACGATAAGACAAAATAGTAGGCATATTAGTTTCAGAATTCGTCAAATTACAAATTCTTACACATAATTACATCAATGTAATATGTGCCGCGTGGTGCCGGCAGAGTTGAATTCTTAGCACCCCATATCTGCCCGTGGGTATCGTACGAGGTGATTAAGGGTTCCCGGGAGGTGGGCAGCAGCGCCTCCCGTGTTTTTTTATGGTTACTGCGGTCACCAACCCGCAGCCCAGCGTGGTGACTATGGGCAAAATCCCCCATGGCAATTCACAGCCTTGTGGCGTGCCCTGGGGGAGGTCTACGTCCAGCAATGGACTGCAATAGGCTGATGATGATGACGATATATGTAAATAAAAATGAATCGCCGAAACGTATGTACGCGCATAACTTCTGAACTGCTACACTAAATTGGATGATTCTTTGTTTTTTGTGTTTGTTATTTCTAGGTCAAGGTTTGTATAAAATAAAAAATCCGCCGTGTCAGCTAATAATGTAATAATAACAATTACAAAAAATCTGAAATAGTCATCATACTTGCACTTTGGTTGCAGACGTGTGAAACTGAACCGTTTACAAGAAAACGCGCAATTTGAAGAGAATGCGGCAAATAAGTCGTGTTCCTTGTTGTATATAGACAGACTTATTGAACACGAGTTTGGAGCGGAACGGATCAGTGAGTGAGTATTATCTGCATTTTGTATATGATGTATCTACTAAAGTGCATTTTACCTGTGCATGATGGCGCTAGTTACTATGTTCATGACTACATTATCTGTATGCAGAGCATACGAAAAATGTTATGCCCGAACCGTGCTCACTAAGCACACGCACGGAGCATTTCAACAGTACCTTCTCGTTTCGTGTGCGCCCTGCGTCCACACTTATGAAATGCTCCTTTCGTGTTACGTTGCATGTTACATTTCGTAAATCTGTACCCAGCATTAAATAAATAAATAAATATTCACACACTTTACAACACATTGACCTAGTCCCACACTAAGATCCCTAAGGTCTTGTGTCGTGGGTACTAAGCAACGGTATATCAATACATAAATAAGTATATAAACATCCATGACTCGGAAACAAACATCGATATTCATCACATCAATGTTTGCACCTACCGGGATTCGAACCCAGGACCTATGGCGTCGCAGGCAGGGTCACTACCAACTACACCAATCGGCCGGCATTAGTTCCAAAATCAGACATAGGAGTTATTCTATGAAACGGATTCTAGTGATTGTTCTCTGGTTGATGGAAAGCAGGCATTGATTTTTGCATCTCCTGTTTTTCCTACATGTTTATGCGTTTGGTTTTTTTTTTTCAGAATGTGGCAAAGAGCAGGCAGTGAGAACGGCCTATACCCGCCGCCGTCACTATACTCCTTATTGCATCTATACCTACTTCCCGATGTAGCAGAGGAACATAAACACTCGCTAGTGTTGTATTTATTGATCGATTACTCTATGGTCTACGATGAAGTTAGGTAAGTCTAGATTTAATGTACTTTTAATTAAAAACACATAAATAAATATTCACCATACAACACTTTGTCCAACACTAGATTTCTAAGGTCTTGTGTCATGGGTACTAAGCAATATACAAGGTGATTTTTGGTCGTCAACGTTCCCGAAAACTACGGAATCTACTCATCATCACGATCATTTTTCTCCATGGAAGCATACCTGGAAAGTGTCTGGTTTCCAAAATATTAGGGTTCAAAGTTGAGTAAATAAACTGCGTTTTTCTACATAAATGCACATTGACGCGTGTAGCAAGATTTTTCACGAGAAATAATTAATATCTGAAATTGTATTAGGCGTTACAATTCGGAAGTTCAAACATTCACTCATTCATTCAAACATGTGAATAATTAATATCTGTCTATGAAAAAACTAGCATAAACATTGGACACTATAAATTTCACCCGATCAAGTAATTCAAAAAAAATTTAAGAAAATTTACATCGTTTTCCAGCATTTTTTTTTTGGCATAAACTTACTTTATTTGATGTATAGAGTACGTACCCTTCGTTAAGGGTGACATCGAAAAAACATCCTGTATAAATATCTAAATAGATAAAATTTATTAATAAAAACATCCATGACTCGGAAACATCGATATTCATAAAATCAATGTTTGCAGTATCCGATCCTAGGACATTATTAATAGAAAACAGCGTCGCTGTTGTGCGGGTGACGGGCGGCAGGGTACAGGCGAATATCAGCGAGTGATTGGATCATACTGCGCTTCGTAGGCTATATTGCATTATAGGTTTCAGTGCAACGTAATTAACGTCGCATCTACTCTCATATGTGGTTTCCTCATTGGTACAAATAAATCAATACATCTATACATATAATAAAGATGTAACGGCTCGCTGTCTGTACATGGGAGATATATAAGAAAAAATATTATAGAATACCTTTATCAACGCAATAGTACCCAAAACAATGAATTTTGGAATTTTTGTCTGTTTGTCGGTTTGTTTGTTTGTCTGTGCGTTTGTGCACGCTAATCTCAGAAACGGCTGAACCGATTTCGATGCAATTTTCAGGAATATATTGTGACAGGTCTCACTTAACATATAGGCTACTTTTTAACCCGGGAAAATGTTTTTATCCCAGATAATTCCGATATTTTGTTTTTTTTTCTGTAGTCCACGCGGACGGAGTCGCGGGCGTCCACTAGTAGATAAATACAGGATGTTTTTTTGTGGCCACCTTTAACGAAGGGTACGTATTCTATACATGAAATAAAGTAAGTTTATGCCAAAAAAATGCTGGGAAAAAAAAAATTTTTTTTGAAAAAAATTTTTAAATTCCTTGATCGTGCGAAATGTATAGTGTCTAGTGTTTATGTTAGTTTTTTTATAGACAGATATTAATTATTTTTCGTAAAAAATCCTGCTACGCGCGTCTATGTGCATTTATGCAGAAAAACGCAGTCTATTTACTCAACTTTGGACCCTAATATTTTGGAAACCAGACACTTCCCAGGTATGCTTCCATGGAGAAAAATGATCGTGATGATGAGGAGATTCCGTAGTTTTCGGGAACGTTGACGACCAAAAATCACCTGTATATTGATACATTATGTTCTAGGTACGAAGCTGTAATTCGTCGGCTAATGCAATTCCCCACGATGTTTGGTTTGAGTAACACGGCTATAAAGGCCACTCAGGCCTTCTGGCATCTCGATCATAGAGATTTTGATGTAAGTACTACTATTACCATATAAAAACTGTTATTCAACCTCTAATGTAGCTTTTTCAATCAAGCATCCTTTTTCATGATCCTGCAGTTCCGTCTACCCATTTCGGGAACACAGGCCTATTTATACAGGGTGTAACAAAAAGGGTATGTTAAGCGAAAAGCTACGTAAATAGCCCACTGTAGAGAACCTACCCACAAAATTTGAGAATCAAAATCACATGTTTATTTTTCAAGATTGTATGAAAATTCCTGAGACGTTCATAGAATGCTCCATACTATCGGGAAAAATAAACATGTGATTTCGGGTCTCAAATTTTGTGGGTAGGTTCTCTACAGTAGGCTATTTACGTAGCTTTTCGCTTAACATACCCTTTTTGTTACACCCTGTATACAAATTCAAACATGTATTTTATAAATGAAGTATTAAAACCTATTTCAGTTCGCGCTAGACCAACTGCAATGCTTAACCGGCAACACGCTATCGGAATGGCAGCACAACGTAGTCCTATCCTCATTGCTGGCGCAAAAGAAAACCCAAGCGGCCCTCCAATACTTGCACGTGCGAAAACCGCCTCCAACGTCGACAAAGAACGGCGATATAACCCTGAATAGTTCGAAACTAAATGATCATGATAAATTGGAAGATTGGCAGAGTATATGTAACTTGTATTTGGCGCGACAACTTGCGTTCGA
The DNA here is from genome assembly GCA_014607495.2 of Carposina sasakii. Taxonomy (NCBI): domain Eukaryota; kingdom Metazoa; phylum Arthropoda; class Insecta; order Lepidoptera; family Carposinidae; genus Carposina; species Carposina sasakii. Next base: position 11,464,736 of record CP053155.1, read on the forward strand.
AGCGCTAGATGTCGTTAGGATGTGCGTGCAAAATGCACATAGTGTGCGCGACAAGGTGGATGTGCTCAATTATTTTTATAAAGGTATGTTGTTTGTTTTATTTATTCATATACAGGTGTAATAAAAAGGGGCATGTCACAGTGACACCCGATTGCCCAGCCTAAAACTAAAACCCCTTTTCAGCTTCAAAACAAATCTGAAGAAATGCGGTCGCGAAAATTTTAATTGTGTGGGTGCGAGGCGTCCTTCAACGCAATCTAAGGCCGTTTACTGACTTGTCGGTGTGGGCGCGGTATTTCATAGATGCATAGAATGTAAAAAAAAATCTTACGAAGAGCTTTTGAATTTGTTGACTCCAGTATTAACAAAGCAAAATACAGTGAATTTCGGTTATAACGACAGCGGAGGGACCACTTTAATGTCGTCGCTATATCCGGAGGTCTCTATATCCGAAATAATAAAAAGTCATGCACATATGTATGTATTTACTTATCATTTATTTAGTTATGTTATACACGGTTGTTATTGAAAAAACGTGTTATAGTGCACTGTTCAAGTTTAGCTTTTTGTGCACACTGTAAGGTGTATTCCATTTTTCATATGTTTAACTTCGTACACGTGCTAGCAGTCCTACATACAAACAAAGCATTTATTAGACCATCTGTGAATCTAAACAAAGGATAAGAAAGCTTAATAGTTTTATGAATTAGTTTTTGTGCTTTTGCCGACTCAGTCGCAATATCCGCAAGGGATTTCTATGAATCTGTCATAAATGGTTTATAAAAACAAGTCACTTTACTCGAAATTAACGCTATATCCAAAGTCGCTATTACCAAAAGAATTTCTAACGAAAGTATGCTTTAAATTCAAGGGTCGTAATTTTGACGTCGCTATAACCAAAAAGTCGTTACAACCGAGGTCGTTATTAATGAAATCCACTGTACAAGGTTTAGAGAATGCGTCTTGTTTGCACGACCGCGTGCGGTAAATGTCGAGCGGCCCCTGGACATGCGTCCCGAGACGCGGTAGAACGTAACGATCCCTCTCCGCGTCAATCAAAAGGCAAATAAAAATATATGCGTTCAGTAAACTTTCGGTACCGCATATTCCGAGCGAAACGAATCCGCACCGCGACCGCACCAACAAGTCAGAAAACGGCCTAAGAGAGCAAATTTTATTATGTTGCCTCTCTCTTTATATGGGTAGTCCAAGCGTTTATTTGTATAGGTTTTGAATCATATTTTTTTTGTACACTGTCACGAAGTCAATTTAGTCATTTAGTCGGTTTAGATGACAGAAGCATCATTTTAACAACAAATAATATGAAAACTGTAAAAATCTTGGTTTTGTTCAATTTGATAAGTCATGAAGTTATGTCAACATATTATTTACTCCGTTTTGTTTTCCCAGGATGTAGAAATACTGGTCAACTGTCCAAACTATTGCAAGTAACATTACTGCCATTTGAAGAAGAGGTTTTCATCAAATACCTCGAGAACTGCAACGAACCACAAACATCAGACATTTTGGTCATGTATTACTTACAGCAAGCCAGGTAACTATTACACCTATATATTTAGGGTATATTAACCTGTGCTAATGCGGGGCAGTACGTGAATACATCCGCTATTTGAATTTAATAGAATTTTATTTATTTGTAAATTACTGACCAACGTTATTTCAAAATTTTACCTTACAGTCGAAGTAATATTACTCGCAACTCTATTCAACTTTTATTATTAGAGTAGATACAGATACATAGATTTTAGCTAGTAATATTTTATTCAACAGATATTTAGAGGCGGAACAATACAATACAAAGCTGAAGCAGTCAAAGCCGCAGAAGCGAACAGACCTATCCACCTCAATAGAATCCCTGGCAGACATTGTCGGCAGGGATGGCGCTAGAGATGCTTTAGTAGAGGTTGTCTGCGCCGGCCTACCGGCAATTACCAACAGGGTTGCCAACTGTGTGCTTTTAGAAAAGGACTTTCATACTCATGGTAAGTAAAATACAATCATCGGGCTCTACACTGTCCCCTGACCCTCCAAATTGACGACTCATGATTGCGGTATGAAACCAGATCCGAGTAGCTAATACGTACATAGATACTACTCTGTATTCACTTGTCCCAACTGTATATAAACCTTGAATTGTATCAGGCGTCACTATTCGGAAGTTAAAATCTCTATTGATATATTTATGGTTGCATGCTAGGTGCTTGGATCTGGCTTCTCGTTGCGACTGTAGTGTCTTGTGTTCGTGATCATGAGTAGGCAGATCCGAGGGTCAGCGGAGGGTATAGGGCCCGGTGGCGGGCGATCCCTCAATAGTGTATATAAACCCTTTTAATTTATTATACACTCTAACGCAAAATAGGCGCACAGTCGTCGAGTTGCGGAAACAAGCCCGTTCTACCATACCATTTATTATACACCGCATTTTTGCACGGGCGTTGTCGAAGCACCTGTAAATTAAGTTCATCCGCGTGGTCTACAGAATGTAGTCTATGTACTCCCAACTATATGTGTGCAAAATTTCAAAAGGATTGGTTGTGTAAATAAGCATGGAAAGGTTGTTACCTTATAACAACAAGCATACTCACTTTCGTATTTATAATATTAGTTGGGTCTAAACATACGCTTAGTGTCTAAAAAGTAAGTGTTTTTACACAATATCAGGATATATTATCATACTGCTCTATGTTTTGGGCCCCACTTTCCCAAGTTTTTCCCTGTCACACTAAGGTTATGTTCTCTCTAATAAATATTCATTCCCAGTTGTAGCCCCAAAACCGATGTCGGTGTTCGTCCAAGCGAAATCTCCCAAAAACACGTTCACATACAAATCCTCGTTCATACAAGACACCATAGAGAATGCGAGCGAGACGTGGGTGAACCGGCCCAAAATGAGGCGGGGCCTAAAACGTGCGCTCAATATTGAGGACACGCCCTTTATTTGCACGCCCAAGTGTCTGAAGAATAGAAGGTAAGTGGTTTTTATATTATTTACTTCTTCCACCGTCTTCGTCCGCGTGAAAGGGCATTGCACCCGCGCGAAGCGTTCATCCAAGGTAGTAAAGTGTAGATAAAGGGAGAATAAAGATAATTTAGTTATTAGATAGTATAATAAATAATTTTATAATAATTTTATTTCTTTTCATAGATCCACCTAAAATAAACGTTATTATTTTTATTATGTTTAATCATACAGAAGATCAGGAAAATAGAGAACCATATCAAATATAGCCACACGTGATCTTATTAAAAATGTAATAAACTTTCAGTTATTTTCACAGTTTTTGCTTATCTAGTCTCATGTTAAAACTAATTTAAAAAGACCTATCATTATTTCGCATCTTCATTATAAAATAGTTAACGATTAATAATTATTCTAGATAATTTTTGTGTTTCTAAATATATACTCACATACAATTGTATATAATTATTGTTTTTCCAGCATTTTCGCCGACACCCCATCAGAAAGTACGCCACCAAAGAGGACCAAGTTAGATTTATCAGGCACACCAAAATCCCAGCCATACAAAACTCCTGCGCATATAAGTGAGCAACTGTCCATATTACTGGACATGCCTGAAGTGCAGAGCCCAGAGTGTGTGTATGATAGGACCGGTGCTGAAACCCCGCATAGTATATTGAAGGTGAACTTGTTAATAACAACATACCCCATCTTTTATCTAATCTATTATCTATACAGGGTTTATCAGATGGAGTATGTTAAGTGAGAAACTATGAAATATAACATGAAAAAAAAACACTAAAGAACCTATCCATACTTGAAACTTAAAATCACATGTATGTTTTTTTTTTAGATTATATGAACATTCCTGAGTTGTTTAGGAATACTTCACACTATCTGGAATAATTAAACATGTGATATTGAGTCTCAAATATGGATAGGTCATTTTTAGGAAACGGATAGGTGCTCTTTAGTGGCCTTTTTACCTGACTGCGCGACGCAAAGGAGTGGTATTGTGTTTAACAGCCTATGTATGTATGTTTGTATGTTCCTTTGAAGCACTGCACAGACCAAACGCCTCGGCCGATTTTTATGATTCATGCGTCAATCGATTCCTCTTAGTCCTGCGAGTGTCACTAAAGACATGACGTTAGTGAAAATCCAATATGGCGACAACTGGACGCCATTTTGTGAAAATGAAAAAAAATTAAGTCGAATAACTATATCGAGTGGAGTATCGTTGAATAGGTATTTAAAAATCATTTTTAGGTTTCTCTCAACATTTTTCGATTCGACCAACCGTTTAGGATTTATATCGATTGAAATTTCCGTAACAACCATTCTCACATATAAGTTTTTATACAGCAGCAAGACGAAAACTTCTTGCTGCCGAGCATGTTGAGCATGTTTCTTGAAGCGTATCTATTAGTAGCTAGGTACTCATAACAAAAAAGTATAAAATAAAAAAACATAATTTAAAAAATCCAAAAACCCGACTGCTTAGAAAAGAACCAAATAATGTACATAATAAAAAAAAACTGAAAAGAATAAAAACAAGCAGTTCTTTTTTAAGCAGTCGGGTTTTTGGATTTTTTAATTCCATACTTGATATGTAAAGTCGCTTATCGCATATTATAAAACCCCTTTTCAAGTTAGTTGTTTTGAGTTAAGTGAGCTAAAAATATCTTAATATGGCGTTATATTAAATTTAATGGGCGAACCCTTGTTGAATATTTTTATGTTCCTAACAGATAAGAAGAAACGAAAGGGAAGTGCCTTCTCCAGTCGATTCTCGGTATATGGATGACAGTGAGGACGATATATTAGAGACAGCCAGTAACCACACTCACTACAGTGACTCTACTAACAAGTTAGTATTAATTGCTTTATTTGTATGACCTCACCTAACTATGACTTCTAATTATAATTTTAATTGAATTATAATTTTCGTTTTATCCGTTCCTGTGGAAATTCTTATTGGATGCCTACATCATACGAAGAAAATACCTTCCAAGTTTCAGGTCTCTAAAATTAGCGGATGAGGCTGTACGGATCAGTAATTAGGACAATAAGTGTATAACAAATTTTACAACAGACGCACGCCTTCCAGTTTCCAGTCAATTTCCAAAGAGATACTTGCTACTTTTTATCCCGAATTCATTCCGGAAAATTTCGATCTTTAGTTTTGTTTCTGCAGTCCACGCGTATTAAATCGCAGGCGTCCACTAGTAAGTGATAATGCAGTAACATTGTATTTAAACACAGACACCTCCGCTTCACAATCCCGACCGCATCTGAATCCGGTTCTACCCCGTCGCCGACATTCGACTCAGCAGCGTCGTCTCGCTCGCACAAGCAGGGAGCGAGAGAGATGGAAACATCCACTAGAGATGCCAACATTGCTGATGAATATACTACAACCGCTGCGCATTCTATGGTGAGAGAAAGATATATAATGTGTTTTCAAAATTAGTCACTATTTTTTGACACGAAACTAGGTAGGTAAAAAGAAACAAATTTCACTATGGGACCAACCCCGAAATAGTAAAAAAAAATCTGCTGTTCCATACATTTCAGTGCCGTAATTAATTAATAAATAATAATAAATAAATATTCACACACTTCACAACACATTGACCTAGTCCCACACTAAGATCCCTAAGGTCTTGTGTCGTGGGTATTAAGCAACGGTATATAAATACATAGATAAGTATATAAACATCCATGACTCGGAAACAAACATCGATATTCATCACATCAATGTTTGCACATACCGGGATTCGAACCCAGGACCTATGGCGTCGCAGGCAGGGCCATTACTAACTACACCAATCAGCCGTCTGTTAGTCGAGATTGTATGGAACAGCTGATTTTTTCACTATTTCAGAGTTGGTCCCATAGTGAAAATTGTTTCTTTTTACCTACCTAGTTTCGTGTGAAAAGATAATCACTAATTTTGAAAAGACCTTATATCACTACATATTATTTAAAAAAAACGTCGCTTTCTGCTGTCTGTCCCTATGTATGCTTAGATCTTTCAAACTAGGGAACGGATTTTGATGCGGTTTTTTTTAAATAGATAGAGTGATTCACAAGGAAGGTTTATATAGTATAACTAGGAACCCGTCCCGGCTTCGCACGGAAGTAATGCACGCGGGCGAAGCCGTGGGCGGCCGCTAGTATATAATTATATTATTTTAAGTATATTTATAAGTATATTATTTTAGATTTTAAGTTTTACATTTCAGGTAATATTTTGATTTAGATTTACTTAGCTCACGTGCGTGTTAAATTAATATAACAAATGTTATATTACCTTTTAATTTATTTATTTTACTTACAGATTGAGGAAAACATACTAGAATCACCTCAAAAGAAATTAGCAACAGAAGAGAATGTGATGGGAAGGAAAACCTACAAAGATTCAGTTCGAGCAAGGTGAATATATACTTGTTTTATCTAAAGGAGTTGGTCATTCTCTCAGGCTAAGCTATCAACTTGTCACTGATCATTTACATCTGTCATGTGCTACATGTTGCTTAGGGATCTCCTTTACGATACCGCAGTTATGCCTACCCCCTGTGTACAGGGTGTAACAAAAGGGGTATGTTAAGCAAAAAGCTATGTAAATAGCCCATTAAAAGGAACCTACCCACAAAATTTCAGACTCGAAATCACATGTTTATTTTTCTAGATAGTATGGAGAATTCCTAAACAACTCAGGAATGTTCATACAATCTTGAAAAATGAAGATGTTATTTCGAGCCTCAAATTTTGGAAATAGGTTCTCTATAGTGGGCTATTTACATAGCTTTTCGCTTAATATACCCTTTCTGTTACACCCTGTATATGTATGTACTTTTGTTACAGGCGATCGCTCTCTATATCAGCGAATAGCAGCCTATCAGAAGACCCAAACACCTCTATAGAAAGCATCGCCGACATCCCCATAACGTTAATAAACCCGAGATATTCCGGAGAAAAACGACCGCAGAAAGGGACGGAAAATACCAGCGTGGCGACAGAAAGAGATAGCGCTATGGATATAGGTACCACGTCGAAAACGCCTAAAGGAAGGAAGTCTATTCGCGATGTCGGGGAAAGTACGCCACTTAAAAATAGGTATGTTTTTACACTGGCACTAATTTTATTTTATTTTAAAAATCATTACCCTTAACTTTTAGCTTCACCGTAGTTGAGTAACAAAACATCTGACATTAGCAGTATTGTTTAACAATTTAGTAAATGTTAAGGTTTATGAGAATGAATGTTTAGATTTTGATGGAACTTGAAGTTATATGAATTGTATATCATCAGAATATCAGATAGGATATTCAGCTAATAACTGATATGTTTCTCACGATTCCTCTTTACATGTGATATAATATATTCTATTATAGAAGTCGATCGGTGACTCCAGATCGTTTTGATTCGCCGATAGTTACTCCATTGCGTACTGGCATTACAAGGTAAGTTATCTTAAATAAAATTTACGTTTTTTTTTATTAAATCTACTTTATATGTGCAAATAGAATTTTAATAAAATAACATTGTATATATCTCATCCCTACGTCCAGCAGTGGACTGCAATAGGCTGATGATGATGATATCTCTTGGCCATAGTGTCTAACACTAACCATATTACACTAACTGTAACAACACTATGTTAAATATAGAAATTAAATAAGTTTAATATACATTGAGGGTTCGCCCACCACCGGGCCCTACACCCTCGGATCTGCCGACTCATGGTCACGAACACAAGTAACGAGAATTCAGATCCAAGCACCTAGCATGCAACCATAAATACATAGCTGCTATTCCTCTTCCTAATAATAAATAATTTCTCAATGGAAACTTGAACTTCCGAATAGCGACGCCCGATACAATTAAATATTTAATTGCAGCGGTCGTGGGTTCGATTCCCACTCGGGTGAAGAATTTTTTCCATTTTCTTTATTAATAATTTTAAAATATTTAATATACAGACTTATCTAATTTAGTTCCTATATGTATCCAAATCCTGAATTCGCTTATATCTTTTAGGAGCAGATCTCGTACACCGGAAGTAAGCCCCCGGTCCTCTCCCCTAGAGCCGATACAGGAACAACCGAAACAGGAAGTGGAGAGCGGGCCACATCCGGTCAGGACTACCCTCAGTGTGGCTAGGCAGCTTAGGTAACACAGATACAGGGTGTAAAAAGACAACGTTGTTATTTTAATACCTCGTATTCTTTGTAACGTAACGATCATTTTTTTCTATGGAACCAACTCTGGGAAACGAAAAATTAGGAAAAAAAAAATGTTGCAAGCAATGTATTTGATTGATAAATGTTCCTACAAAACTAACATTTTTAAATATTAATATGGTGTCTTTAAAAAAAATGTTTGTTAACTATTTCCAGATGGATTTATTTTAAAAAATGCTGATATTCATGTAACTTTGGACCTCAATATCTTGGAAAGCCGTGGTTTCCCAGAGGTGCTTCCATAGAAAAAATGATTGTGATGTTACAAAGAATACGAGGTAGTAAAAGAACAAAGTTGTCTTTTTACAACCAGTATACCCACGGCATGTTCTCAAAAACTAGGTAAACAGTACTGTAGGATCACGATAGAGATCCCACAGACACGTTTAGAATAGCGGAGTGTGATAAGTTGCTAGGTCAGTATTTGAGAGAACACTCCTGAGTTCCTTAGTTGACTCATATCAGATGCACGGAAGGAGATGCGGCTGATGTATTCTAGTGAAGCCCAGCATAACCTGCATAACCCACATAATACATACATATATTAAAACAGGGTTCGAAGTGATAATTATCATTGATAATTATAAAAATCAAACACTAAAATAATCCCATTTATTTATGTGTATCTGAACGTCATTTGCATATCCAAACGCGCTAGACCTCAAACTAAACAAAAAAAACCGTTTCTCTGACGAGAAAACTGCGAATTTCTGTTCTTTAGGTACTTTCTTACTTTTGTTTGACGTCATAAAAACAAATTCTGAATTAAATTGTATATTTGTCACATATAATTGTTTATGATTTAATTAATAATACCTACTGAAAAACCTACACCCTCCTTGGAAAAATATCATCATCATCATCGGATAATTATCCGATAATTATCTTGATAATTATCCAAAAAAATATTTGTCTTGACAATTTCGAACCCTGCATTAAAATCACTGACCTTCATTTGCTACAGACCTGAACTCCTAAGTGTCCTGACACATCTCTTGCTTCATGGAGATATACAGAAGATTATTTTACGTCTACTACCTACGTAGTATTTTGCTCGTTTTATGTTTCATAGACATTTTCTTCTGTATAGGACTACCTAAAAAGTTGTTATTTTTGTAAAATATTCCATGAACTCCTGATTGTCCTGACAAATTTCTTTCGCTTCATGACCTTCACGTAGATAAAAAGAAGATTATTTTACGTGCGTTGCAAAACGTAGAACTGCGAGTGTGACGAACTGCGCGTGTGACACACCGTTTTTGTCGAATTGCGTTCGTGACCTACTGCGTATGCAACGAAACGCGTTTGTGACATCCAGCGTCATATCCCTATTTTGCTCGCATTTCGTCATTTTTCATAGATAATTTCAAGATTTCTGCCTTGAAACAATGTTGAAGAATATCTAAATAAAAATCAGTAAACTAAATTAATGTTAATATTTGCTTTTGCTAAGCACTAATGCTTGTTAAACTTACACAGAAGTCGGTCACGAACCCCCGACCTATCGTCCCGAGTGCTGGAGTCTCCACGTCTGGAGGCTATCAAGGAATCTCCCACCACATCAACTGGCACTGAATCTCCGATGTCTTCGCCTAGACGTAATCTTAGGTACGGTTTTTGGTATTCAGCAAGTCTGAAATTAGGTGGGTGATATGTAAAACAAAGGTTATAAAGAAACCTTTTTCTAAAATAAATATATTTAACCAAATGTAGAAATATACTATAATTGTAGTTGTTCTCATGTACATGTAAAGATCTCGCAGCACCTAGTTAATTTTTCTCGGGCCATCCCTTCTTATAAAGATTTATTTATGTAACCTTTTTATGTATATCAGGAGTCGATCCCGAACCCCTGAAGTTGAACCAGTGGCTGAAATTTTGAAACCAAGTTTAAGGTAAGTTTGTTGTCATAACTTCATTTCCTTAAAAATACAGATATAAGAGATTTTATCCAGAAAATCAAAGTATTTGTGTAAATTTTTATCGATACATTAGTGCTTCTATTATCTTATAAACAAGAGGGAGAAATAAAGTATAAAGGAAAAACAAAAAAAACATAGAGATGTACTGTACAGTAAATTTTGTACTCAAGTCTAACTATACTGTATGTTATACTAATAGTAGTCGCAATGTCTCTCTGCACGCAGGGCAATATAATGTGCGAACGCAACGAAGCATACTGCTCGCCTACTCGCACTTATGGGTCTTATGGCAACGCGTAGTGAAGCATAACGCGCGTATCGATATGTTGTCGACAAATGTTTATAAAATTAAAATGAAATCAATAAATACGTTTTATTTTTTATATGTGCGTAATAATAAAATATTATCTTTAAATAACAAATCATAAACAAAGACGTGGTGCCGGCAGAGTAGAATTAGTACCACCCCATGTCTGCCCGTGGGTATTGTACCAGGCGATTAAGGGTTTCCGGGAGGTGGGCAGCAGCGGCTCCCGTGTGAACAACATAGTCCAAAATACAAACTGCGGTCACCAACCCGCCTGCCCAGCGTGGTGACTATGGGCAAATACCCCCCATGGCAGTCTTGTGGCGTGCCCTGGGGGAGCAGCGAGACATTGCGACTACTACACTAACATTAATATATATACATTCCTTAAAAAAAATATATATTATTTATAGGTCCCGTTCAAAAACTCCTGAAAAAATCATGTCTCCCAAAGTAGAACATTCAGCCAGAGGCAAGAAATCTTTGTCTAGATTAGTGTTAGAAGCCAACACATTTTCAAAATCTAAGCAATTACAAAAACCAGAGGAAGAAACAAAATCTGAACCCGAAACTATTATCGAATGTACACCAATGAAGACTCTAAAACCAGTATCTAACTTAATGGATGTCACATTCTCTCCTATAGTAAACAAATCGGTTTTAGACAGTTCTGATAGCCTGTCTAAAACTGACAAGGAAGCCAAATCGGACGTTAGTACCCCTGAATGGGGTTTAAAAACATTACCAGAGTTTACTACGTTACATGAAACCTATTTCCAAAAGTCTGTGCTTCATAGTTACCAGAGCAGTGTTGGAGACCACACGGAAAGTATACAAGAAGAGGTTAAAACAACTGTGGTTACTGAAGATGTAAAAATACTGGAATCTATACCAGCGTTCACTACATTAAATGAAACTGGTTTCGGAAAATCCGTTTTAGGTGGTTATGAGAGTTCTTTTGCTGATTCGACGCGTAATTTATCTGAAGATATGCAAGAAGATGCGCCAACAGAAAGTTCTAAATTAAATAAATTACTGAAGCCTTTGAATGAATCAGGTATTCAAAAATCTGTATTGAGAAGCTGTGAAAGCAGTGTCGCTGAGACGTCAGAGGATAATTTGTCTGTACCTAAACACGGTGAATTAAGAAAGGAAACTTCTGCAATGAAAGATGCCTCGAGTCTTATGACAAATGATAGTGACGTCGAAATGGAAGAAGCAAAGGAGCAATGGAAGGAATCCGAATCTGCAACTATGATACAAAAAGAGAAGGAAAAGATAGTGGAAATTGAACGAGAAATCAATGAAATTGAAGGCGGTATGTCGGAGGATAGTGAAGAAGAAGAATCTAATTCTTCGGGTGATGAAGAAATAATCGAAGCTAGGGAAGACTCTGAAGATGATGATGAGGTGGATGAAGAAGAATCTGATGATGAGGAGTCCGATGAAGAAGCTGAAAGTGAGGTATGTATCATAAATATCTTTAATATTTTTCCATAATTTATACTCGTCATTAATGACATGAATACATTTTTTTAGTCATCGACTTCTGCTGTAGATCAAGATGTAATATCAATCGCTGATACTGATGAGTCAAGTGATACAGCGAAGTTGCAAATTGATGAAGAACCACAAGAAAAAGCTGAAGAAGAAAAAAGTGAAACAGAAACCACTGTTGAAAATATAGTAGAGATAAATGTGGAAAAGGAAAATAAAACAGAATCACTTGATGCTGGCAGTTCGTTAGATCCTTTAAATCAGGCACATATATCACTTCTCACTGATGATAATTCAATGTTGTCCGAGAAATCGGACCTTAAACTTAATTATTCCGATGATAAAAATGAAGAAATTGTCAAAGACTTTCCAGTAGAAACAGGTAAAGTTACAACCTGGTTTTGACATTTTCATTACTATTGATTTTCCTATGTATATGTAATATATTTGTTTCAAATTTACAGAATTAGAAGAAATAGTACAAAATGAAATGGTTGAAGCTGAAACTCCTGCAGCGCAGGAAACCAAAATTAAGGAGAAAATGGATGTCGAAAGTAAGGATGACATCGACTCAATAGCAACTATTAAAGAACCTATTCAACAAGCCGAAACTATAATTAAGAAACAACCCTTTGTTGCAGCTACAGAAACTAAAGCTGCAGATAAGGAATCTATTGTACCAGTAATAGAAACTGATGTAAAAGAAAAAGAATCTACTCCTATAGTAACTGAAAGTAAAGAAAAACAATCCGTTACAGAAGCTGAAGTGACAGGTGAAACAGAAAAAGCTGATAAACCGGCTTTACGTACTAGAAAACGCGCATCATCGACATCTTCAAAGAAATCTAACAAAGACACCCAAGAAACGGAAATACAAGAAGAACCGCGCACACCAATGACCAGAAAACGCACACAATCGACCGCATCCAACAAATCTGTCACAGAGGAACCTAAAACACCCGAAAACGAACCCACTACCCCATCTAGAAGGCGCGGCAAAACACCAACCACTGAAGTTAGGAAGATACTAACTAGACGCGCTTCCAGAGAACTCAATGAGAAATTAGACGAACCTATAGACGATTCAATATTGACGCCTAAAAGACGCTCAGCACGAGCCAAATCGAAAACCATAGACGATAACGCAAGTGTAGCGTCCGAAGCGTCAGTTACATCAGCTAAATCCACAGCCAGTAAAGCTAGTGAAGCCAGTGATGTGAAACCAGCGGCTATAAGACGCGGTAGGAAATCTATTTTAAGCACTAAGCCGGACTTATCTGTTATTCCTGAAACTACAGCCGAAGAGACCGGCAAAATTGAAGAGAGCAGCGATGTTATCAACGAATATTCTAATGCTAGGAGGTATGTACATCGTACACTTATACTAGTTTTTACTAAGCTGAAGTAGAACTACCTACACTTTTTTTTTAGATATATAGGTAACTAATTGTTGCGTGTATACAGACAGTAGCCTATGACCTTCTCCGTAACCCTAACTATATGTATGCAAAATAGTTAGGCAATTAAAGAAGATTGATTAAGTAAACAAAGCGTAAAGATATGATCCGTTGCAAGTGGAAATTTATCATGCTTTTGGGTACACTCTGATCACGATATCAGTTTCGCCTCAAATTAAACGAATGAAAAGTAGAATCCGATCGCGTGATCCGATTCTACCGAGACAACTTATATAACAATGTCCACTCTGATTCTACTTTTCATTCGTTTGATTCGAGGCGAATATGATACCGTGATCAATGTGTACCCTAAAACGTAATCAGTTTCCACTCGCCACGGATCATATGAAGTTGACTAACCCCATTCGCATTTCAAATATTAGTTGGGATTTATATAAATACTTAGAATAACTTCTTAATTACTTTATGTTATATACTCACGACTGAATTACAACAACACGACAAAATTAAAATTAGTTATGTTAATGGCTGAGACGGAATAGGACGGGTAAAACAAATTTCAAGTTTATGTTTAGGTTTATGTGGTCAGAATTGGTAACATTTACTACTTACATTTTATACTCTTCAATACTTCATTACAGGCTAACTCGGCATCAAAAATCATTGCTAGAATCCTGGTTGGAACCCACAGCGTCTCCTAGAAGACGACCAAGTAACGTATCAGTTATCAGTACGAGCTCTGAACAAGATTTCGACAGAATCAGTTTACTTAACAAAGAGGATTTCGTCGGTAAGCTTATAACAAAAATAACAGAATTGAACTTTCCGCTTCCTGTTTCTTGATTCATTACTAAACAAAATTAAAAATCATTACAGTCACCCTAATTCTTAACATGCTGACTATGTTAGCCCCGCGCATTTACCATGAGGTCGGCTCGTGGAACGGATACAGGATATAACAGAAGGAGTAATGATAGCGAAAAGCTACGAAAATAGCCATAGAGAACTTAGCACTCGAAATTGTATGTTTCTTTTTATAGGTACCTATAGAATATTCCTAAATAACTCGGGAATGTTCAGACAATCTTAAAACATAAATATGTGATTTCGAGTCTCAATCTTTGTGGACAGCTTCTTTAATCTTTATTACATTTAACCTCCTCTGTTACACCCTGTATAGAACGTTATAACAACATGCTTTCAAGAGACTTGCTGTATGTAGTATTTAGATTAGCACAGCTAACCCTAACACTGCACTAGGCATTCCCGATGCGGACGAGTTACAAAGCGTCGCTTCAGGGGATTCCATCGCGTCTGACGCCAGTAAACAACAGAGATGTGAGTACCTGCTTTCAATATGTAGAGAATTGTAAGCCGTGTACGCACACGAACAAAATCTTAGTGAACACGTACGTGAAACAGGGAATATTGTTAGGACGGGTAAAATGTTGTGTGCCTGAATTGATTTCGCTCCGTTTCCATTAGTGGAGACCTGTTATTGGCCCGCTGGTTCTAGTTCTTGTGTTTTACTCTTATGTATTGCTGTAGGGCTTCCGAAAATTGTAAAAAAACTAAACGATCGCTGCTCTGCTTGTTTGTCACCACCTCCATACCATGTTTTTTATTTTTTTGAAGATAGAAATTTCAGTTTGAAGAAGCAGTGGTACTAAGGCACACTCGTGCTTGTTAGATATGCGTGACGTTTGTCTATTTTCATGTTAACGTATCTACTAAAAAGTTCAGTTTTGTGTTTGCAAAATCTGCTACTTTATAATTTCTTAATATTTAGTGCTGTTAAATTGAGTAGCAAACTCTAGGCACTATTGATGATAGCAAAATAATAACTAATAAAAACCTAGATTCGTACTTTTGGATTATTTCTAATTATAAATAAATTTATGTACCTATACAGGATGTAACAAAAAGGGTATGTTAAGCGAAAAGCTACGTAAATAGCCCACTGTAGAGAACCTATAAACAAAATATGAGACTCGAAATCACATGTTTATTTTTCCCGATAGTATGGAGAATTTTTAAATATCTCAGGAATTTTCATACAATCTTGAAAAATAAACATGTGATTTCGAGTCTCATATTTTGTTTATAGGTTCTCTACAGTGGGCTATTTACGTAGCTTTTCGCTTAACATACCCTTTTTGTTACACCCTGTATATATATAGAGCAGACAAATTGAATCGGCGGTTATGGTGGTACGTGATTGTTCGTTAGTGCGTACACGGTTTTAAGGCTCGAGCACACCGGATGCGTATGCGTGCACGTAAGCGTAGACGTACACGTACCTCTGAGTTTAATGTATAGAACTGTCACCGTTTGAAGTCTATGCTTACGTCTACGCATACGCATCCGGTCTGCCCGTGCCTATACAGTTCCATACATTACAACTCAGAGGTACGTATACGTCTACGCTTAGGTGCACGCACACGCATCCGGTGTGCTCGAGCCTTTATACAACGCGCTTTTGCATAGACTAGCTTAACTTTGTATGCCTTGTGGCGAATTGGACCACGCTTTAACTAACTTGGAATAATCTACTTACCAGCCATTCAAGCTCATGGCTCCGTTTCTAAAAATATACATCACATATTTGCCTGAAAACACTTGTTTTTTTTTTATTATCCTATTAAATTATTCTTCAGTGCGCAGAGCGGCTTCCGAAGCTAAGACAGTGCCGGCTAAAATCGGTAGGGCTGTGAGAAGGGTGTCCGTTGATATTGGTAAGTATTCTACAAAAAAAATACTTATAGATAATCACCAGCTATAGTTTTTAAACCGTTTCGTAATAAAAGGACAGGAAACAGAGTTAATGCAGGAACTATAGAAAAACATATTCGAAAAAGTATTTATTTCGTGTTAAAACTTAAGACAACATTTTCACTGTAGATATTGCATATTTGATTAGCTATAAACTAGATAAATTGAGCCTAACTAGTCTACATTTGATTAGCTATAAACTAGATAAATTGAGCCTAACTAGTCTACTTTTGATTACCTATAAAATAAATAAATTGTCTATATTTGATTAGCTATAAACTAAATAAATAGAGCCTAACTAGTCTACATTTGATTAGCTATAAACTAAATAAATTGAGCCTAACTAGTCTACATTTGATTAGCTATAAACTAGATAAATTGAGCCTAACTAGTCTACTTTTGATTAACTATAAACTAGATAAATTGAGCCTAACTTTAAATTAAGTCTACATTCGATTAGCTTGACACTGTACAATATTGCAGCGTCGACCCCCGAGCGCGGATCCCCGCTCGCCTCGGACAGTCCGTCCCGCGGGCGCCGCGCGTCGTTCACGCGCGCGTGCGAGGCGCTACACACGCCTAAGGGCAGGCGGGGCTCTACTGATGTCAAGGTAAGTTACGACTCGAAATAAATATACATACATGATGTTTTTTGGTCGTCAACGTTCCCGAAAACTACGGAATCTAGACATCATCACGATCATTTTTTTCTCCATTGAAGCATACCTGGGAAGTGTCTGGTTCCCAAGATATTAGGGTCCAAAGTTGAGTATATAGACTGCGTTTTTCTGCATAAATGCACATAGACGCGCGTAGTAAGATTTTTTCACGAGAAATAATTAATATCTGTTTATGAAAAAAAAAAAAACAATTTAAAAATTCCAAAAACCCGACTGCTTAAAAAAGAACCAAATAATGTACATAATAAAAAAACTGAAAACAAGCACTTAGATGTCCGGTGATATAGAATTCTATAATATTATTATGGAATGAATACTATTGAATGAAAATTTTCTGTGGTTTTCACCTCAGAATCATGGTCATGATCAGCATATCAACATTTGCCTGGCTTTTCACTTACATCCTGTATACACAGTTGTGAAGTGTGTGAATACCTATTAATCAATAAATACTCATGGCTGTACTCAAAGAGACCACAATATTCCAGCGAGATACAGACAGCGTACAAAGCTCCCCTCCTGTGTCGGAGGCGGACGCCCCCTCCACCCCGACCCGCCGCCCGCGCCGTCCCTCCAATACCAGTGTAACCAAGACTGATACGGGGAAACGGTACGTATACGGACATCACTGATATTATGGTCGATTCCGGCAGTCACACTTAAACCTAAACGTCAGCCATTTAAAAGCCTGAAACTAACTATTATTAGTCCTACCTGTCCTTTTTGTATTATGTAAAATATAACTTTTTATACATACCTGAATAAAATTTTATTACTGTCTTTTTATTTTTTATATTTTTTTTTCTCTCAGCCATTTATATTAAGAACGAAGAGAGATAGACCTGACTAAAATTAGGTTTAGGTTTATGTGTGACTGCCGGAATCGACCATATTGTAAAACTAGCAGTCGCAATAAAATTACCGTTATTTCTCGTTCTCGTAGGATATTTTCCTGTTAGCCTGTTACTCTGACATTATTGGTGATTTTGTAAAGAGTAGCCGGAACAAACAGACAGCAAAAATTAAAACTAACTCGTTACGTCGGTTTTTTTATTACATACAGCTATATCGCTTTCAAGCGTTTTAAGAGTCATCAAGGATCAGGCGCTAGTCCTGGTTTACCTGGTTTCAGAGATTGGCAGCCGGAACAAAAACTCTTTTACAGAGCCTCGCAGCGATCGTCCTCGCATGCCAAAATTGTGAAAAAAAAAAGAATGTTAATTTTCTACTGTGTATTATGGTTATATGTCTTTTTTCTACGAATATTTTATATCAATTACAAATACTTCTTACTTACTATCGCAACCGGTGCGCTTCAGTACTTACCAAGGTTTGTATTGTAGATCATGACACGATTTATTACACATGAAAAAGCAGGTGAATATTTTTACGATGATTGCAGACACTAAACTAAAATTTAAAAGCTTCACATAGAACCTATTTCGTAGGCTCATTCATAAATTTGGGTCTAAACATGAATAAAATTACTAAAATTTCACATACGTTCTTAAGGTCAAAAGTAACAAGCTTTATAAATAGTAGAGTTATTTTTCTTGATAAGAGTTCGTAATAAATCTGTGTGAATTGGCAAATGCTATTCTCAGGTCAAAGTTACAACTTTATTACTAAGGCGATGACTTAACTAGCAACTCCAACAGTTTAGATCAGTACTGCGGCGCCATCGATGCTAGATGAGACGTTCTACCATTATATTTGATCATCTGGCCCCGTACATAATGCGTAATTATGAACGCACATGTATCAAAAACTGGATTAACTATGTGAGATAACTAAACCATGGTAAACTAACGTTTAGTTGGCGGCGGACGATCGGCTAATTGTTTCTCTCAATCATTTCAGGTCTAAGAAAACTGTAGACGAAAGTAAGGAAACCAAGAAAAAGTAATCATATAGCCTAATTTATTTTTATATAAGGATTGTAATGTTTTGTTTAGTGTAATTAATATAAAAATGTCTGTATGTCTTCTGTTTATTTCAAATTTATCAGAGTGCCTCTACATATTATTATGGTCGGATAGCCTGAGAGAAAGCATCAACTTTAGAAAAAATCTTTAAAAAAATAGGACCTATATTAAATAGAAATATGCCACATTATACCTATAAGTTTCTTAGTATTTGATTCTCAAACCAAACAAAAACGAGCATGATTTAATAAAATATTTATTTATTTCAATATAATAATAATATTAACAATGCACACAATCAGTCAATTTTAATACAATATTTACATACGTATACGAAACATGCCACTAACAATACAAAATTACTTCCTTATAATTTCACATACTACCTGTGTTTTACCAGGCGGCGGTAGGCACACCCCTTGCTACGTGGGACTTAGCAGGCTAATGCACGTTCACTATTTTTACTCACAATACAGGTAACATACTTACAGAAATCTAATTTGAAAATACAGGTATAATTGTAATGATTATGACTATGTATGTCTTTATAGACATACGTATACATAAGAAAAATGAAACTTATTCGCCACGTAGGATTGATTAGAACGTCTTAATACTAGGTATAACTTGGCAAAGATATCTCAAAACAAACAGCCCTTATTTATTTACATGCACACTACTGAATCAAGTAATTTGAAAAAAAAAACTATTGTATCTACCAATCTTCTTACAATTTCGCGGGTATATATATATATATATATATAGGGTAAATGTGGGATAGTCGCCTCACTGGGATAGATGCCTCGGTAAACACGTAGCAACATGTACAAACAATAACCTCGCGCTGTTTTGTTTAAACGTAAGCCTAGCTCCTTCCCCCCGCCAGTCAGTATCGGGCATTTCGTTAGAGCGCACGTGTCGAAATTTGTGAGACGAAACATAAAATTACGCGGCAATTTATTGGTCAGTACTAACATATACTCATTTTATTATTTTAAAGTGTTTTTTGCTATTTATTTAATAATTATATCCCCTGCCCCGCCCTAAGAGGTTTAAACAAGATACAAAAAAAAATCACATTAGGTATTTTTGTTAACTTGTCTTCAAAATATTAAATCATTTAAAATATTTTAGTATCTTCATTGTTTTTTAATTTCATACATTTATTTTTAGGAAAACACCCACTTCGTCGCACACATCCAAAAACTAGGACTGCAGGACACGGTACGAAGACTAGCCCTTGCTACAATCTTTTCTACGCTTAGCGGATGACAAGTTGAAGGTTTATCTCTTGCCCGAGCTCAGGGGTCGACAAAATGACTTAGTCTTAACAGAACATGATTTACTACAGGCTAATGCACTGGGGTCCGTTCATAAACCTATACGAAGGGCGCAAAATTAGTTCACTACATCTGGGGAAAAAGGGAGACTCTTTCGGTAATAAATGCCGCTGGTTTACAAGTAAAGGAGTATTCCAAGAGGTGAGGTCTAACTTATGTTAATGCAGATACTTACATTTTATTCCCAGAAAACCTCAGAAAAGTGGTTTTACTTCTAGATGGGCATTCTTAACTCTGCTGATGAAAAGTGGTGTTAAAATTTCTGCTTTACAACCCTTAGACCGCAGTTTTTTCAAGCCATTTAAAAGGTGAAATAATTGTCAATCGCTTTGCATGATTGGTTATCCGAGCGGACTAATGCTATTTCGGGGTTTCGGGCTTGTATTTACCCATACAATCCAACTGCTATTCCAGAAAGTTTTTTTGCAAGATTTGTCATTCAACTTCGCGATAGCTCATTGATCGAGCAAATCGATTCGATCGATGCACATAAT
The DNA here is from genome assembly GCA_014607495.2 of Carposina sasakii. Lineage (NCBI taxonomy): Eukaryota > Metazoa > Arthropoda > Insecta > Lepidoptera > Carposinidae > Carposina > Carposina sasakii. The sequence goes on from CP053155.1 coordinate 11,485,320, forward strand.
ACGAGACATCACAGCTATCTGGCTAGTAGTCAGACGTTTATTCTGCGAGGTTCTTATACTGTGGCATGCCAATTTGTAATCAAATTCAGATCTAACTCACGAGATTTGTATACTATCCCAATACACGTTTCTCCATCTCTCAACTTTGTTGCAGCCTTCTCAGGATACGTCTACAAGTTCTTATTTTCTCCAATACCAAAGTCATACCACAGTCAGCTGCAGTATTGATATCGCAATTAAGAGAAACAAGGGCAAGCTAATCCAAATCGTGATAAATTCAAAAAGACAGTGAAAAAAAGATCAAGAGATTTAATACAAGTAACAAGATAATAAAGAAAATGAAAGTCGTAGGATCTAAGAAAATGAGCGTCCTAGAGTGTATCATGTGCAAAAAGTGGTTGCATGAAACCTGCACAATGTATGGAGATTATTGTAATCCATGTCATCGTTTAAAACTACGTCAAGAAAAAAAATAGTAAAACAATAAGCACATAGCTCTTAAAATTGACAAATCTAGATTTATTAGATTTAGCCCAAAGATGATTATATTGGAGAAAAAGTTTATTAAAGTTAACGAAATCAAATATTTAATTTAATTACATAGGGCACAGCCGAAATATCACTGCGGCATCTAACCCACACAACAGGCGTCTATCCTCATTTATAAATCTTTTTTATTTCGTTTAACTAAGTTAAAACAGATAAAATTAAATAACTTAATTAGTTTTTACATTAATAAATATACAATAAATCACAAAAGGTCACGATTTGAAATTGCTTATTTTCTATAAGTTTTTCGCCTGTTTCAAAAAGTGTGGCAACTATCCCACATTTACCCTATATATATATATATATATATATATATGTGTATATATGTTTGATATATCTAGTATGCATAATGTTACGCTATGGTTTCCTAAGATGGCGGTGCTTGCAGAAAATTACGCCGCCGTCTTTACGGTCCCGACCTGTTGCTTTACGGCCGGACGGCGTCGCTATTTTAGAAAACCATATAGATATGTACAGTTCTTCAAGATATAATGGGCAACGCAAAACATCCGAAACAATCGTACAACATTATAAAAACATTTTTAAAAGCAATTTAGTTTGTTAAAGCACTCCTAATTTCAAGTTTATCACAAACATAAAAATATCAATGTCATTTCTAAGAAAAGGAACAAACTTTCTATTTGCATGTCGATGCCCATTATTTACCTTGTTATACTATATTGTATGCCATTACATTGACTAGTTATTGCGAGTTAGTAATTGTATTACACTTTGGTAGTTACTAAATTCCCTTCAAAGTTTAAAAGTAAGCACCTATTTCAAGCGAGATCCGAACATAATCACAACATACAAAAGGAACGCAATATACTATAACAAAATAGTTGCCTACGCGTTATTACTTGTGCGGATAATTCTCTTTTTAGCCAAGCTTTATTGCCAGCAGTAAAATTTCTTTATATATTTTTTACTTGATTACAAATAAAATGGCAACTACCTTCTCGTAAAACCTCAAGGCACCAGGCCCTAATACTTTCCTTCTCTCGAAAACCAACATGTGTAAAACAATAAACAAATGCAGTAGGACTAAATTATTACCGTATTGTCACAAAAGAATCTACACATTGATTAAGCTAAACATTGCCTAAATTTGGCAGATATTCCATACATTGGTATTGAGTACTCAACTATAAAACCTCTTACCCCATTAAAACTAACGAGTGATATCTAAAATCTTTACTAACGGCTTAAGTGATTAATAAATTAAACATCTCTCAGTGCAGCAGTTAAAAACTTATTTATGTAAAAGTTGAGAATTCCCACAAAAATGTTGACACTGGCAGTGATAACCATAAACATTTAACATTTTTGTAAATTTTTGACTTACATAAGTAACAAAGTTAAAGAAGACTGTAAAAGTAAAAAATTCTAGATACCATCTTTAGCTACGCTCGTTATTTAGATCAATTTTTATAAAAGTGCTGGTTTATCCGAAAAACTTAATATAAAACACACGCACCAAAATAGTTAGTAAAAATAGTTTATTTTTATTGTATTGCCTTAATTTAACAAGTTTAATTTCAAGAAACTACACTATTAATTTAGTCCTACCTTTTCCTTTTATTGTCAGTCACACTTTTCAAAGATCTTATATGGTACAGATCATCTACTGGCAAAGGTTTCCTAAGCCCTACCTCACCCAAATCCACTTTGTTTGACAAAATGTCCTGAGGTAATTGGTTATCTATTAATGTATCGCAAATCTGTTTGTCTTCCGGCTTTAGTCTAGATTTCTCTGTACAGTCCACTACCTCTCTTTTATTTCTAACCTGAGTTTTGTCTCCTACAATATTAGTTAATGCATCATTTTTGTCATTATTCACAGCGATAGGGACTTTAGCATTATTTATATTAATGCCATTGTTAGTTATTTTTATATCGTTAGGTTTTACAATATTTTGAGGATTGTTATTTGTTTTAGTGTTGCCACTCATAGCCATAGCTATGGGTAAAGCTTGAAGAACTTCATTTGATAAACCTTTAGCGGCAATTATTTTGTTTTGCAAATCTTCTCCTTGTTTGTATGAAAGTGGTTTATCAGGAAGTTTTTCTGCTACTGCTTCGAAATTTTGTTGAGGTTGTTGATTATTAATTGCTAAGTTTTTCAAAGGTTTAACTACATTACTAGGATCTTGTACTGGTTTAACTATATTGTCAGCTTGACTTTCAATTGGTTTCTGAGGAATATTATCAGAACTTTTTGATGGCAAAGCTACTTTTTCCGGCTCTACAATGTTATTTATTTCCGGAATATTGGCAGCAACTGGTACTACCGGTGGTTGAACCTCTACAGGGTTTGCCACATTAGGTTGTATACTTTGGTTTATTTGGGGATTATTTACCACTGGTTTAACGTCATCCAAATTAGTTGGCTTCAGAGGGTTTTCAAGTTTTATAGCATTCTCTTTTAAAGCTTCTATAGTTTCAACTGCTTTCTTAGCTATTTCTTGCACTGCTTCATTTGCAACTTGTTCTATATTTTCAGCTTTCTTTTCCAATTTTTCTGCTTGTGGTTGATCGGTTACGCCACCTAAACTTTGTATAGCCATATTAGCTATCTTTTGAATACTTTCCACAGCGATTTTCTTCGCATCGTTACTATCAATTTCGTTTTTCTTCTCTAACTCCTCTTTAGTCTTTCTTATTTCATGTAATATTTCTTTTTGTTCTGCTATAAGTTCCTTCTGTTCTTCTCCATGTTGTTTAATAGTTTCAATCAGTTGCTGTTGTTTAATCATATCGATTTTTTCTTGACTTGGAGAAATAACCTTTTCTTCCTTTGGTTTTTCATCTATGTTTTCTTTTCTCTGCATTTCTTTCTCGTCCATTTTAACTTTAATGTTCTTAGGATGAGATTCTGACACTTTATCCAAAGGCTCCATAATCACTGGATTTTCTTGTTTTATTTCAATTGCAGGTTCTTCCTTCGGTACTTTTTGTTCTTCTATAATTAAGTTTTTTTCTTTTACTTGAGTTTCAGGAGGTACTGGATTTGGGGGTTGAAATACCGAGTCGCTTTCACCGTTAATTGCCTTGTTAACTATACTTAATTCTGGTTGATCTTCAACTTTTTCCACTGCCTTGGGGTCTACTAGATCTGAAAATTATACTGTTGCTTAGTTGCTACAAAGTAAGGCTTGGATTTGATACGATTTAAGAACTCATGGTAAGCTCTAGGTAAGTAGTTAACCGCGTTAAATTTGTAACGTTCATTAGATGATATCATCACGCCATTATATAATTGGTTGGCTAATCAACCACAAAGGTAAAACAGAATAGGATATATGCATGCATTTTTAGATTATACGTCCTTAATGGCTTACAGTGATTCAAACATGACAAAATGTTTTTTAAACGCTCCGTTTGCTCAATACTAAAATGGCATAGACTTTGACGTCATAGTACACAACCGTCTCAAATTAGTATGGGAAAAAATGCAATCTTATTTTATAAACGAAATATGTTATATTTTGTGTATAGTTGTCAATAAAAATTGTTTATTAATAGGTGCAGATATTAATAAAGTATTTAATAAATCAATGAGATAATTCAAAATATGAGTAAAACTGTATGTTTTTACTCCTTTTATTGTAATTTTTTTTCTTTTAATTTTTCAAACTTTTAAACACCTGTAACTTTGGTATTTACTAACCGTTTGATGTGATTTTTGCACTATTCGCTTTGTCTTTGTAATATCTTTCGAATAAAATATAAAAAATGTGTTTTCGTGTCAGAGGCATATTCCCTATCACAAACTCACTTTCAGCCAGGGTTTGAAGTGATAATTATCATGATAATTATCACGATAAATATACCTTGATAATTATCTTTGATAATTATAAAAATCAAACACTAAAATAATCTCATTTATTTGTCTGAACGTCATTTGCGTATCCAAACACGCTAGACCTCAAACTAAACAAAAAAACCGTTTCTCTGACGAGAAAAGTGTGAATTCTATTCTTTAAATACATTCTTACTTTTGTTTGACGTCATAAAAACAAATTCTGAATTAAATTGTATATTTCTCACATTTATTCTTTGCTCTTTAATTAATAATACTAAAAAACCTACATCCTCCTTGGGATAAATATATTATCATTTAAATAATGAAAATTTCAAGAAGTTAAATGGAAAATCAGCTAAGATAATTATCAATATAATTATCCAAAAAAATATTTATCTTGATAATTTCGAACCCTGTTTTCAGCATACTAAAGTGCATGTTATAAGTTCCTTACCAGGTTTCTCGTATTTCTCGAAGAAGTCCTCAACCATCTTATCGATCCGTTCCTGAGTGATCAGTTTCTCGTCTCGCCTCTCGTGAGAATTCTCGGCGGCTTGCAGGTTGGCGTACGTGCCGAGAACCATTATTATCAGCCCTAGCACTACTATCATCTGAAAATATATTCATGTGTTTAAAATGGATAACTGCACCGGTAGCATTAGATCGGCGAGAGCGACACATTTAACATTTAAGCGTCAAATTCACAGAGCTACATAATAACTATAGAAAATAAGTGCGCGTGTAAAAAGGGAGTTGAAGAGAATAGAGACGCGTTCTATGTCGCTTTATACACGGCTACAGAACTACATAATTATCTATCTTCTATACATATAATAGCCGCGCGGTGCCGGCAGAGTAGAGTTTGTACCACCCCATGTCTGCCCGTGGATATCGTACGAGGCGATTAAGTGTTTCCGGGAGGCGGGCAGCAGCGCCTCCCGTGCTGACAACATAGTCCGAAAATTACACTGCGATCACCAACCCGCCTGCCCAGCGTGGTGACTATATGGGCAAAACCCCCCCTGTGGCAATAGCCTGGTGGCGTGCCCTGGAGGAGGCCTACGTCCAGCAGTGGACTACAATGGGCTGAAGACGAGACGATATACATATAATAAAATTGTAACGGATCGATGTTTGTGCACGCTAATAAAATATGCTCAGAAACGGCTGGACCGATTTCGATGAAGTTTTCAGGAATATGTTGTGACATGTAACCCGGATAATTTTGACATTTTGTTTTTTCTGCTGTCCACGCGGATGGAGTCGCGGGCGTCCACTAGTAAAAAATATGTAAGTGCACAAAAAGGAAGTTGCGAAAGAGAGTAGAGACGAGTTCTGGCGTCAGGGCTAAATGAATTTGCACTAACTTTTTGCACCAATATATTCTTACTTTGTCTAGTTATTTATAGCCATGTGGATTTGTCGCTTAAATGCGAGATGTGTCACTCTCATCGATCTCATGAATGTAAATATGTATTAGATTCGGAGTAGCCTATTGCATGCCAGGTGGTCATCTAGTTTTTCATTGCAACTGTAGTTATCTATGAACGTGAGTTATCTCAGATTCGAGCCAGTTTAAATTTAACTAATAAATGGTAAAATTCGTCATCCGAGTAATTGACCCGGTGACTTAGTGGTTATAGCGGCTGGCACGGTTTGCAGTGGTCGTGGGTTCGATTCCCACTCGGGTAAAGAATTTTTTCCATTTTCTTTATTAATAATTTTTTAACTAATACATGTCAAAATTACTTAAATGCATTGGACTACTAATCTGGTAATAAATAAACTTAATTTCACGGCCATATAATACAAATTAAAGTGTTCTCAGGAAAATCTATGATAACACTTTCAAAATATGATTTGTGAATATTTATTTAAATATTTTTTTTATAAGAAGGTATTAATTAAGTAGAGGGATAAGAGGGTCTTGGTGCTTTGTAGGCGATGGGGCTGACCACCTGTCACTACTAACCGAACTTGTACATCTCAACTATACCCTCAAACTTGGTCAGAAGTGGAACCATGTGGTTCTATCGGCCCTTGGTGCTCTGCCTACCCCGTAAGGGATAAAGGCGTGATTATATGTATGTATTAATTACTATGGTGGATCCCACTATTTTCTTGGTATACTTGATAATGGGATCTTTCTGAAGTTAAACCAAAATAGATAAATCGGATGAATGTACACAATTTAATATTAGAAATCTGTTTTAGAGATCACTATTCAAATTCAGATATTCTTTCGAAATAATATCTTCTTACCCGAAACGAATACGCCTGAAGGAGATGCCAGAATGTTTTTCAAGTGTATGTAAGTGTATTTCTTTGTCACGCTCTAACGATTTGACGCATTAGAACTAAAGGCTCTCAGAAAGAGCATACGTCATTTTGTGATTGGTAAATTCATGCACCGCTCCGGCTCAGTGGAAACACAGCTTAAGAGGTATCATTAAATTCGTCTTAGGGCTAATTTTACCAAACGTCAGATAGCCTATCAGAAGAATAAAAGAAGTCGTGTCGTAAGAGTGACACTGGGTAAAAATTTCCACGCAGTTGGGTTTTTTTCAAAACATATGTGGTTATTAAGTTCATCCAATACAGTTATTTCCTGTACTTGAACAAAACCTATTTTAGCTCACCTTAGCCAAAAGCCGTTCATTGGTATCCTTAAACGTGACATTGACGAAGCAAGCGGCAGGAAAGACCACACAGATCATCACGCCTATAGTAGACCCGAGTAGACCAAGCACCAACTCGATGTTAGGTATAAGTAGACTGACAAACAATGCTGTACCCACTATAGAGATCGTGATGCAACGGAAAGCTAGGGTCGGCATCACTTGTTTTACTACGTGCTCTTGATGATGATGCACCTATAAGAAAGAGGGAGATAGAAATAACATACACGTATTTGTAAATAAAATAAATAAATATAATCATGCCCTCATAATATAATCCCTCAAAGAGGGTGGACAGAAGTTTGCAAATTACACACCCACTTTTCACCAGTTAGCCTAGTATAGTGGGAAATAGAAATTAAATGCTTTTTTTGGCCCAGGAAGTGTTATTATAGAAAATTGTGTATGAATCTTGGATATTTGTGTCATCCTTATCATCGATAGGAGGTACATACAGGGTGTTTTTTTGTGGCCACCTTTAACGAAGGGTACGTATTCTGAAAAAAAATTTTTTTTTTGAAAAAAAATTTAAATTCCTTGATCCGAAATTTATAGTGAAGTGAAAAAAAATTTTTTTTTTGTTAGTTTTTTTATAGACAGATATTAAATTCCTTGATTTTTCGTGAAAAAGTGTCTATCCTGTTACGCGCGTCTTAGTAGACAGCATTTATGCAGAAAAACGCAGTCTAACTCCTTTACGCGGACCCTAATGCATTTATGGAAACCAGACACTTGGACCCAGGTATGCTTGGAAACCAGACCATGGAGAAAAATATGCTTCGTTATGATCGAGATTCCGTAGTTTTCGGGATTCCGTAGTTTTCGGGAACGTTGACGACCAAAAATCACCCTGTATTTCATTTAGTTTATGTCTAAAGAATTATTGAAGTGTACTAATCGTCGGATGGACAGATGGCCTAGCCAAGGTGCGGTTATCGGTTGGATGCAGGCCGATTCCGACCGGTCGGAGTGGAGGTTGTTGTGGGAGGCTTATGTTCACCAGTGGACTTCTCATGGCTGATGATGATGATGAGATGAATCGTGACAGAAAACTACAGAATCGTATGTAGAATGCACGCAAGATTATGGTGGGTAGTTGCAAATTACACAGCTATACAGGGTGTAACAAAAGACGTATCGGGTTTTTTCATACCACTTCTCTTAACCAACATACCCCTTTTGGAACATCATGTATACGTAAACTCTAATTTATTTTACAACTAACCTTTTTGAATAAAAACGAGTACAAACTGGCGCGACACGGGAATATAATCAGTGGGAAACTGAAAGCTAGCGACATTACGAAGCCCAGCTTGATGACATCACTGCCCATCGTTGGGCTTAGGCTCATTAAAATGTTGCCTGCAACAGAAAAGTGTATTTACGAAGCAGCCGTATGTATTCTAACTTTTCCTCATCTTGAACTCATCAGCAGTATATTTCTGCATGAATATCAAAATTGTTTTTTTTCTTCTTATTTCTTAAGATATAGACCATAAAATAGCACGATTATTTATATTACATCATGGAAGCGAGATATAGCTATACATATATACTGCTTATATGTTTCGCTTCCACAATAAAAATAATCTTAATCTAAAGAGTTACATAATAAAAAAGTACATGCTGAAATGTAAAGGTTTGATTGGTAAGCTAAGGTCAATAACTCATCATCTTCTTCCTGCCCTTATTCCATTATTTGTGGTCTCGGCGCAATATGGATTCTTTCGATACTGATAATGCCAAGGCTTTGGCATTTTTTAAAGCTGGATGCCTGCCTGAGGCCAATACAATTTTGAACATCCCTAAATCCTACTAACCTAATACAAAATATAGGTACATTATATTATTTACGCCCGCGACTCCGTCCGCGTGGACTACAGAAAAAACAAAATGACGAAATTATCCGGGATAAAAAGTAGCCTATATGTTAAGCTGTCACAATATATTCCTGAAAACTGCATCGAATTCGGTTTAGCCGTTTCTGAGATGAGCGTGCACAAACGCACAGACAAACAAAAAAAATTCAAAAAATCATTATTTTGGGTACTATTGCGTTAATAAAGGTCTCCTATAATATTTTTTCTCATATACCTTCCATGTACAGACAGCGATCCGTTACATTTTTATTATACGTATAGATGTGCCTACATCAAAAATGTTCTTACCTGATATATCTTGTGCACAAAAAGCGATGTACCCAAACAGTCCCAGAGTGAAGTAAACTCCCGTACAGATGTTGATCGCGTTCTTTGTCACCACATTCATTTTCTCCAGGGAGAGGTATGGGAGGGACTCAAATATTTCGAACAGCTGACTGTAAATAGAAAAATAATTTTATTATCTATGGTCAGGGCCGGATTTAGAGGTCCGGGGCCTCAGGGCAACAATGGAGCGTAGGCCCCCTTGCCCCAAATTATTTTCCAAATAAAATATAGATGATGATGATGATGAATGGTTGATATTTAAGAATATAATCAAATAATCATGTATGTACAAAGTAGTGTAGGTAAATGTAAATGAGCCAAAAAAATATCAAAGGAAAAGATGTTTACTAGTTGGAATTTGAAAGATTTTTTTTCCGAAATCTCTATTGTAATAGAGATTCGATTTCGATATTTTATTTGGGGCATTAACTCCGGTTGCCCTCCCCTAAATCCGGCCCTGTCTATGGTTTAGGCATAGCGCCCTCCGAGACGAAGGACCCGCTCTCATCATGTGTGTTACATGTCCAAAGTTAGCCGCTTTATGCAATAAAATAAACGTATGTCCTTTCTCGGCTTCTAGGCTTACTTGTGTACCTAATTGCATTTAAATCGGTTTACTAGTTTTGGCATGAAAGCGCGACATACCTACAGAGCTTATTTCGCATTTATAAAGAACTAGTGGACGCCCGCGACTCTGGTCCGCGTGGACAGGAAAAAAAAGAAAATGTAAAAATTTTCTGGGAAAAAGTATCCTATATGCTTTCTCAGTCTCTAAACTACCTGTGTACTAATTATTATTGCATTTAAATCTGTTCATTTGTTTTGGCGTGAAAGCGCGACAGACACAAATAGTTACTTCCAACTATATAATATACGTAAGGATAAATAAAAATAAATCTATAGCATCCAGCTTAGTAAAAAACACTCACGTCTGACAGAAAAGCGCCATGCAGAATATAGGCACACACTGCAGCAAGCCCGAGGGCTTCCACAGCTCCAGCCGAGACTGCCAGTCACCTGCTATCAGCTGGGAAGCTGCTTCTGCTATCACCTACAAATGTTCTTCATTATTTACAGCCCTGGGAATTCCACTCTAGGACATAGTCTTCCCCCAACAACCTCCACTTCGACCGGTCGGAAGCAGCCTGCATCCAACCGACGCCCGTGACCTTGGCCAGGTGGTCCGTCCACATCGCGGGTGGCCTTCCCACGCTGCAAGGGTTCTTAACGTATTTATTTACCTACTTATTATAGTGGACCCCCGAGAGTCTGTCCGCGTGGACTGTACAAAAAATAATATGTCGAAATAATCCGGGACAAAATTATTTCAGATAAATCGGGTATTTTTTCAGATAAAAAAGTAACCTATGTGCTTTCTCAGACTCTAGAGTTAGACTATATGTGTACCAAATTTCATTTCAATCGGTTCATTAGTTTTGGCGTGAAAGCGAGACAGTAGAGTTTCGCATTACCTATATTAGTAAGGATTAGAGATAATAAATTTAAAAAAACTTTCGCTGGTTGTCTACACTTGTTTTTGTAAAAACAAAATTTTGTAATGGGTCATGGCCACAAAGGCTACTTTGCTAGTAGGCTACTCTTCTTTTATACAACATATCCGTACCAATAGATTTATTTCATGTACCTACAGATTTTAATGTTGTAAAATTGTCACTTAGCTCGTGCCTCGGAAAGCACGTAAAACTGTTAGTCATGCGCCTGATCCCTTTCCGGTCGTGTCGGCTTTCCGTCCCATCGGACTACTCGCATGAGAGTGACGGAATAGAGAGTGCATCTGTGTTTGCGCATACACTTGTGCATTATAATATCTCCTGCATACCTGGCCAATCTCCGCAGAAATTGGTCGCCTTGGCCGAAATACGGTTGGAGATCACCTTTATATTAATAGGCTACTCTTTGGTTTAATATTAGTTTTATATGAATATGCTACTCTAATCTTGTTTTATACAAGTTTTATATGACTACTACGACTACTACTACTATTCATATAAAACTTGTATAAAACAAGATTAGAGTAGCTACACTTTTCTATTATACCACTTATATATATGAATGCAAAATTTTTCTTCTACACTACACATAAATTCTCATGCAACCAACCTTCAAAACCAGGCAAAAGTAAAACCCGATAGTAGCCGCGCTAACATTGCTCAGACTGTCCACATTCCGCAACAAGCCCAAGGGTAACACACACACCAGGGACACTATTACCATTATTGATGTTCTGAAAACATAACACAATACAACATATCTTTATGGCTCTGAAGTTAGCCATATCACAACTAGTCCTCTCAAGCCTTATTTTAGAACTAGTGGACGCCCGCGACTCCGTCCGCGTGGACTACAGAAAAACGAAATGTCGAAATAAAAAGTAGCCTATATGTTTAGTGGGACCTATCACAATATATTCCCGAAAACTGCATCGAAATCGGTTCAGCCGTTTCTGAAATTGGTGTGCACAAACGCACAGACAAATCGAAAAACAGACAAAAATTTCAGGTTCTATTGCGTTGATACAGGTCTCCTATAATATTTTATCTCATATATCTTCCATGTACAGATAGCGATCCGTTACATTTTATTATATGTATAGACTATACATATTTTACATTATCGGTTTTTCTGTTCCTCTATGTTGTTGTATGTTCTTCTATGCTGCTCTGGGAGTGAAAAATAATGTATAATACTACAGCTGCTTCTCTTCCCGGGCATACTGTACAATTCAGTAGAGGGACAAGAGGGTCTTGGGTTTATGTAGACAATGGGCTGACCATCTGTCACTACTAACCGAACTTGTACATCTCAACTATACCCTCAAAATTGGTCAGAAGTGGCACCATGTGGTTCAATCGGCCATTGGTGCTCTGCCTACCCCGTAAGGGATCAAGGCGTGATTATATGTATGTATGTATTTTCCTGTTCCCATGGGAATTTCTATTTAGAAATTCCAAAATCACCTTCCTACTTCATTTAGTTTTCTACAGTGCCTTTTCACTCATTTAACCACCACCATAAAATACATAGGGATATTATTGAATGTCACATCACACAAGAGATCTCATTATTACACTAAAATTATTTTTTAAAATGAGATAGATGAAAAAGTATAAGGCAATTCCCTATTATTACCACTTTACTATCTACCAAATTACTACTTTACACTTACCAACTATTTTACCTACCTAAGAATATCACTCTGGTTGATATTGAACATCTTGGATATAATCTGTGGTCCGAGATCACCAACAACCACAAAGTAGGCTATACAGGTGCCCATGAGGAACCCAATGATGCCCAGCTCAACTGCCAGCTTTCCCACTGGACCAAACACGTGAAATGCTGAAAAATTCAAAGGTAAACATTAATTAAGAATTGCAGTTACACAAGTACTACCTAATATATCACTTGCACACCGTTAACTTAGTTATACTTAACTCGCTTCCCAGCAATAATAGTAGAATTAAATAAATCTTTGAATACTTATCATAATCTAAACCGTATAAGTAGGTATGTGATTATATTACCTAAAAATTCAAAATTCCTTCTCCTAGTGATTAAGGCTGACTTGAGCAAAAAGTAGCAGCATAATCTCGATATCAAACCCATAAAAAGAAGTATCAGTGTAGCTAGAAGTACTCCACACTGCAATAGAAAGAAGATAATGAATAAAAACACAAGTACAACAGTTTGGTTTATTGATTGTATTTGTTTATAACTACATATTTTACGTCATTCAAATTGCGTTTCAATGCGTATAAATTTCAGTTTCAAATTAAAGGTTTAGTGCCTTTACGAATAAATACCATACCATAGAACTGGGTACCTGATTATAGGTACTTACTTGTTGAAAGCAAAATGGCATAGCCAGAATTCCGACACCTATAATACTATTAGCTAATGTAATTGATTGTCCTGTCGTCCCCATTGTATTTTGTATACTAATTTATTTAATTTTTAAACTAAATTCTCGGCGACAAATCTCATTCCACATCACAAAAATCTCGTTTGTTTTGACATTTTATATATTTCATTTGACAAATGGCTGCTTGAGTTAGAGAAAATATTGGACCATACAACCATTATGAAGCTTCGTAAAATTACAGTAGTTTTTCGATGAGCCACATCATCGTCAGAGAGTTGTTTCTGCAATAATCTGAATCAATCGACGTTTCCATTCATCATCGATATCATATACCATCCATATCATCAGAATACATTTTGCATTTAAAAATTAGGCTGTATGGGCTTAGTTCCCCATGCCTTTCCTTCGGGATAAACTAAAAAAAAAAATTAAGTTAGAGAAAGGTATTGGACCATACAACCATTATGAAGCTTCGTAAAATTACAGTATTTTTTTTTTTTTTTTTGAATACATGATGATAGCCTGAAGGGGTCATCTGGCCAGATAAATTTGGTGTGCGCTGAAGGCGCACAGGAGAATGGTTTAAACCTACGCGACCAGTGCCACCCCAGAAACAGATCGGCTGGGGCTTTGTCTCTCGGGGGACTAAACAAAGGTTATATGACTATTTGTAAAACACTGAATGGCTGGTAGGGTCGATGCCCAGCAGCGTCCATACTTTCGAAAATCTACCTACTAAGGGTTCCTGAAAAACCCAACCGCTAAAGAACCCTCGAAACAACTGCGGTGGGGCTGTGTCGGCCAAACGAGTCAGATCAGGGCTGCCTACTTTGGTCAGTTACCTGTCTGGTGTGTGTGCAACCGTACCGTCCCCTCCGTTTTTTGACGCGGGGGCTGGGTTAAACTGGCCAGATACCAAGTCGTCCCGCACAGAATACGGGGTTGGTAGGTGATGGCTTTCACAAACGGAAGTAAAATTAACAGTAGTTTTTCAGAACATCATCGTCCAAAATCGAGTGGCGATAAACAGTCATGTATTTTCATTTAAAAACTAATGAATATGGCATATTCAGTGTTTTATGGCTTTGGGACAGGAGATTTAATGAAGAGATGGACAGGAGTCTGACAACACTATGAAAGTTTCAGCCACTTCAGCCAGCCCATTCAGTCAATAGTTTAATACAATAGACGAATTTAATTTTACCATTTAAAATAGTTCCATGATAATCCTACCTTATAGGTAAGTATCAGTGCCGTAAATAGGTCGGCGTCACCTGGTGTCACCAGTGCCGGCGTTCTCTTGGGGGCGCAAGAATGGCCACTTGGCTAGACCGGGTAATTTAAAAAGGGCGCAGTTATACCTATATAACATGTTCTCCATACTATTGAAGCTCGCACAGAGCGCAGAAAAGACTATTTAGCTACGACACTGATGTAAAAATAGGTACAACAGCCGAAGTGTTGTCTGCACAGAACACTATATGTTGGCTGTCACTAGCTATGGTCACTAGTCACTACACAGAGTAATGCAGTCGTAATTAGCTCGGTAAATTATATTCCATGGAGTAGGGATGTGTATTGATGCGTTATCCACCCACACATACCTATACAAACCATAGTAAGCTCGGCGCCTACCATAATACGGTATACGCAACAGCCTACGGTGCTTCAATCTGTGCACTGAGTATCTGTGCAGTGACAGCACTCCGTCCGTTGTTCTTTATACGTTCATGCTTATAGGGAAATAATGAAAAAAACGACCAATTATATTTGTCTTAGTATTAGTTAGGTATATTATTGAATACATAGATAGATACTTAACTACCTATAAACATTCTTTGGTACTTATGGGTTCAAAACGGTTTAATTTTGTTTTGAAAGTTAACATGATTTGATATAAATAGACATTCATAAAAATCACACTAATATTATTTATTTACCATCACAAACACTGAATTTTAATTGTGCTCTGCAAGCCTAGCATGACCTGCGAAACGAATTTTGTATAGAGACGATACGGTATCCACGATACGTGGTCATGCTAGGGGGGCTGGCAAATAAATATGTACATAAATACATTATTAATGTAGAGAAGTTAATTATATTATGAAAAATTCTTGATTAATATTATTAGGGAGATTAATTTATTATACCTATATCTTTCTGTGATCAATTTCAATAGGTACTACGACACTTATAAATAATTTATTTCGAGGTCCGTCCATATCTAACGAAAAAAGTTACGCGTAACGTCAGCAAAAGAGAAGAGACAAGAGTAATATTGATGAACACCAAAAAAAAATTCAACGTTGGCGGACTCGGGCCTTGGGTAATAAATTAAACTTTAAAGTTAGGCCTTGGAGGCAAGGGCGGATCCAGCTTTGGCGTCAGGAGGGGGTCACATAGTCGTGGTCAAGAACTTATAATTTGATTTTTATAACAATAAATACAAGTAAAAAGTAGGTATTTTATTAATGTACATTCTTTACTTGAAAAACTTAACACATAACTTGTACATATACACGTACATATTGCCATCTTCTCTTGAAGACATCCAGAGAAGCACTATCACGCACGGAATGAGGCAGCCGAATTTATATTCCATAACCGTGGTGAATGATTTGTCATAACAGCTAGAGGTATGTCGAGGGGTATGACGCAAAACTCCACAAAGGTGGTACGACAAGGGTTTCTAACAGAGTCTAGCTAGACCGGCCCCCTGATTACGTAAACGCAATAGCAAAGCCGAAGCAAAGCGATAGCAAAAATTTTTCAATATTCGCCTTGAAATGTCAAAGTTCCTTTGTAATTCATTTTACGTAATACGAATTTGACAAGCAATGAGCGATTTTTGTACAATTTTCGCTATCGCTTTGCGTTTGCTAGTTAGGTAGGTAATAAGGGGGCAGGGCTGCCAGCAAATAAATCGCGGGAATACAGTTTGGTATCTAGAATTATACGAAATTTGGTCGCATTATACATTAAAGTTATTTATGTACAACTAGCTGTTACCCGCGACTCCGTCCACGTGGACTGCAGAAAAACAGCCTATGTGTTAATCCAGGGTGTCAGCTAACTCCATACAAAATTTTGTTAAAATCGCTCCATCCGTTTGTAGACATAAAAAAGTAAGAAACATACACATGTAATAAGTAGTCGACGGAACTGAATGTGTTAAAAAATGTATAAAGAAAACATTATAGCGCGAGCGGAGCGAGCGCGATATTTTTAAGGGTTTTTTCGCAAACTGTTGCCATTTATTTCTCGATAATGCATGCTCTATCGAGAATTTGTGACGATCGCTAATGCATCATGGTAATGCTGATGCAGCCATTTTTTACTATTAAAGTGAAGCAAACGATAGGCCCCGTATTATTGTGAGGTAGGTATTATTATACAAAGAGCAGGATGCCGGAGTGTGAGGGTTGAAAAGGGCAGCGCTTCTACTGTTGAAGCTTCGATAGGATTTTGCATTAGATTTCTTTGTAAAAAATGGCATTTTTACGTGTATTCTCACAAGTATATTATCGACGGAAATTGCAGGCGAGATAGATGCGTTCTGGTTATTATGCGGCGATGCGTTCTGGTCTTTCTCACATGTGTTCTGGTCTGCGCATGAATTTGCCGATGCGTGCGTGCGTTGCTGTGTTAGGCTAGAAGCCCCGTATCATTGTTAGGTAGGTATGGCTGATGCGTATGTCCAGTTCACAGGGGTCACCACAGCCACTACGTCCCTAATACATAGAGCAGGATGCATTCAATTGTGGTTCTCTCCTGCATCCGCGGAGCAGGGCGGCTACATTTGGTCCACCAAATTTTTTGCCATTTTATAAATGGCGTAATTGCAAAACATTTCATTATATCAAGTTAATCAGATTTCCCCTGACATAAATAGTGTCCGGGTTTTATAGATGGCAGCCTTCTGCGGGCGTCACATCTAAGTTTATCCTACTAGAAACAACTTCGAGAAAAGCAAGAGACGAACTCACGTTCCATTTCATGGCGTATGCGTTTGTATCGTATTATACCTACGAAATGATCAAGGATACAATATACTGTCTGATTATACATATTTTGTATCCAATTATACGATCTGGCAGCCCTAAACTAGACGTTACGTAGTCGACAAGTGCGCGCAAGTGTGGCGCGGTAAAATTAAAATTTTTTGTTCGCCATCATACAAAGTTCATACATTTACAGCCCTGAAATTAATTAAATTTACAGCCCTGTAGTAAGTCCACTGTTGGACATAGGCTTTCCCCAACAACCTCCACTCCGACCGGTCGGAAGCAGCCTGCATCCAACCGACGCCCGCGACCTTGGCCAGGTCGTCCGTCCACCTCGCGGGTGGCCTTTCCAAGCTGCGCTTGCCGATACGTGGTATCCACTCTAACTTTCCGACTCATCGGCCATCAGTTCTTCGAGCTATGTGCTCATTGCCACTTCTTGCTGGACCTGAGCTATGTCGGTGATCTTTGTACAAAGTTATTACATTATATTAAATTAATTAAATATTGAAGGTACCTATGTAGTTACATAAAATATGTACGGTGACATTATTAATGTAGAGAAGTTAATTATATTATGAAAAAATAATATTATTAGGGAGTTCAATTAGTGGTCCACCTAAGTCCTGGAACCAGCTCAGGGGGGGGTCATGACCCCCATGACCCCCCCCCTGGATCCGCCGTTGCTTGGAGGACCAAACATGGGTTCTTTCCAAAGCGTATTGGCTGCACCTGCATCTGAAGATGCTGCCAAAATATACAAATTTTTTAAATGATAGTATTAATAGACCTTAATTTGATTACATAGGTGCTTTATAAGTAAATATTGTATTGGTGGATAGGTAGAATAAGTGTAGGTTAAGACGAAGCTGACATTTTCGCTGTGCGATAAAAGCTTCAAAAAAATAAAGAGGAAAAAAAAAAACACTCAATCGATGATACATTACTTTTGCCTGTAGCAGAAGGTTAATAGAGCGTTAAATAGACGAACACCTGAAAATACGGCCAAAGACATATTATCTTCTATCAGATATGTACGGAACCCACCTTCTTATTATTCACCCATAATTTTATGCAATTATTTAGTACCTACTAAGACGAGAAATATATTACACCCTGTCACTAAAATAACTTAAAAACTACATAAAGAAAACAATACATGGCACTGGTACCTAATAAAAATATAATAACAACGGGCGTATATCAACAGCGTAAAATGTTGAGACTAAAATAATTAAAATATAGCATTTAACATAAAACCTTTCATAAATTATGTTTTACAACTAAATATAAAAACTAAACCAAACAAAACCAATACTATTATAAAATAGAAAATGATACATGCATGTACTTTTGCCACAAAACTAGAAAGTATAGCGGAGCTGTCAAAACTGAATTTGCAGGTACCTACGTCGACACCAAGCTCTAAATTCAATCCAAATTTATTAAGTTTATTCTATTACAGGCCACCGTCTCTTACATTACTCCAAAAATAACGAGATAGCGCATGTACCTACTCATTGGAAAAACAATAGGTACTTCAAAAATATTTAATTCGACAGTCATCTTAATTACGTTATACTATCCGGTAATGCTATTTTTACAGAAAGTAACACAGAATTAACTCTCAAACAACATTACAATCTTTACTTTAATAAACATTGCTGTAATGGCACAGTTTCCTATTTAACTAAACTTAATAATTACCTATTATAATTTTAATTAACCTATTTAAAATGGGATAAATAAATAAACTAAATCATTTAAATAACGTTCTTTGGCTAATTAACTAATTACATATTAACTAAGGGCAAGTCACAATTACTAGTATTTGGAAAATAATTATCACGCATGGATTTGTAAACTTTTTGAGTCCACATTAAATAAGAACAACAATTTTTATACTGAATTTTAGCAAGGTGATATGACAATTACCTACTCGTACTACACACATCAAAATAAACACAATACATTAACTTTGTATGTACCAAGTCAATTCACATTACCTATAAATTTATTCCATGTAACTTGAATATTTAGTTACTGTTCCCAACAGAATTTTCGGCTACTCCGAATAATAAGCCTATAACATACAGATTTTAATTTGAAAACAATTCTTTGGAATTTTTTATATAACATTAAAAAGGTAAAGTCACACCAAATATTTATTTTAAACGAGCCATACTCGTACTTAAATAATATACCTGAAAGTAGTGTATTTTGGTAATAGTAACTCTCATCTGACTGTCAGGAGATATTATTTCCTATAAATTAAGCGATAGTCGGTTTTATTTTGGCACATTGAGAGAAAACAATAGTATTGACGCTTATTGGTCCTTCGGGTCGGATAACTTTTATTACAACTGGTGATTATAGGTACACTATTACTATCAAATAAAATATAGGCCGACTATATGTATATGTCGTGGCCATATCGTAGAATTGATCATTTCATGAAATGGTCGAGCATTTCATGAAATGGTCGCATTTCATGAAAAGTTCAACTGTCTATTGGCCACATCATGATATGGTTTGGGCAGATCGATGATTAAAAATCGTTTCTCGATATGGGCAACTAAACGCCCGATCATTTCATGAAGTGGTCAAGATTATTGATCATATCGTAAAATAGTTACATGAATCACCGGTAGAGGCGCTGCGCGCGTTTTATTTATGTGTGAAGATGGCGGATTTTTCTTTTTAGGTTATAAAACAAATTAAAGAGAGTAGGGTGACTATGCAGAAGAAGTTCACGGATAGTGTGTTATATTGTATAATGTATATTAGACTTAATGGTGGTTTATAATAATATTGTTAAACAAAAACCTTAGATTACGATAGGTTAGGTTAGGTTAGGTTAGACTATGACAAATGACGCACGAGCCGAGCGAGCGGAGCGAGCGTGCCCAGGCAGCGTCCGGCGATGTGCCAGATGCGAATCGCTTTTGTAAAGTCTTTTATGTTTTTAAATATTATATTGTGAAAATATCACATAAATAATAGCAAAAAAAATCATACCATCATACCTTATGGTATACTTATATATGGTGTAAGCTCTTACCACATTCGGATTTTATGGACACCCTGTTAATACGATTTGGCCAAACGTGGATGACAAAATCGTGAAATGTAGACGATTTAACGATCTGGTCAAATTGAATTGGCCACTTTATGAAATGCGACCACTTCATGAAATGCTCGACCATTTCATGAAATGATCAATTTAACGATATGGCCACGACATATATACTTCCAAAGCGCCGGAACTAACGATTAACCGAGTTCTTTTTTTTTATATTCAGACAATATAAATTAACTGATTTACATTTCAAAACATCTTAAGGAGAGAATTTTATATTACTTTCAGATTTATATTACTTTTTCGCTTGTCAAACATTCTGGATTACGACGAATGGGATCCGCGTTCGGTTATACGTAGTTAGATACATATTTTCATTTATATGTTAAACTATGACCAAAATACACTAAATATTAAGCAGCTAATGTACTTTGTTTACTACTCGTATTTTACACATAATAGATCTATAATAATATTTTATTTACTTTTTATCTGTGATGTAATCGCTTTGGGTTTTAATCGAGATGTGATTAATCAACATTTATTTTATAAATTTAATAATAAATATCTATAAGAACTTCTTACTTTAAATAGTACAGGGACAGTCAAATTGAGGACAATACATTATTAATAAGATTTACTTACGTAAGATATAAATAAATTATCATGATCTAGCCTCAAATGCACCCTTAAATGATATCATCGATTATAATTAGATACCTAGGTCCTAGGTGCTAAGTAATTTCATGATTACCTATAATATACCAAAATTAAATTAAAATCATTGCATCCATAAGTAAAAAATAGGATATCTTCATGAAAATGGTTGTAGGTATATTTTAAAAGCAAAATATATCATTATCAATAGTTTGATGGCTCTATAAAAATATATATACCTACATACATACATATGGGTAATATGTGTTCCCAAAATGGGGTAGCCGGTACTGGAAGATCATAAAGGAGACCCTACAGCCACGTTTATCATAGTGGGGTCAGATGTTAAATTAAACATTTGAATTAAATAAAAAACAGAACAAGGACATACCTAGTAAGTAGGTAATGTAAGTTATTTTTGTGAAATATGTAGGTCGAAGTGGACCGAAATGACTAAGCAAAATTGACAATCGACATAAAGTTGTATAAGTACACATAAATGATTTTGATTTGTACCATTTTGTATGAGATCAAAAACACCTAACCTGAAAAGGATCGATAGGTACTTCCTACTCATGTTGCTATAACTCAAAAACATTCAAGTTATACCTACTTTAATCTACGCTCAAATATTATTTATTTTGACACCTTAGTTTAAATAACCAAACCATTAGATTGGTTACCGTTCGCAAGATTAAAGTACATACATATGTCCGAAAAGCGGCGATAGGCTCACCTCTTACCACGTGGGCCTTGATAGAATGACTGGTGTTAATTGAGTGTGTAATTTCCACACTTCTGTCCAGCCTAACTAACGCAAAGGTAAACTAACTAACGTCATTAATGATCATGACCTTGGTAATAGAACGATTACCTACTTACATAACTATGACTTTATGTAACAAATTGATGCAAAGTTCTTCTTTCTCTGCAACTGCGTTGTACCTATTGAACGCCTCACCTCTCTTAAAGAGGAACATTATTGTCGATTCTGACAGTGACGGTACAAAACGTAAATTAAAAATTAGTCAAATCTGTACCACTCCATTCTAAATAAAAGGGCTGACAGAAAGGGACAGGACTAATTTTAAGTGACGCTCAGAATCGACCATAACATAGTACTGGCTCAGCACAGAAAAGGGGCTACTTTTACAAACTCTTTCGTATACTAGTCAATACTACTCTGCACCAATACCAACTTATACTGACCTGAATGACTGCCTAGTCCATTAAATGTAATGCAGAAGCAATTTTACAAACAATACTGAAACTATTTTACCGTGGCAGGTCATCCATGAAATTATTATTTATCAATGCCCGCGGTTTCGTCTGTTACTAGTGAAAGTAAAAATTAGGTACTTTTCGTACGTTAATCTGTTAATGTGCGGCTGAATAATTTTTCATTCTAGAAAAATCTCTAAAAAAAACATTCAATAAGATCAAATCCGCGAGCAAAGACAATTAATTTAAGCGACCATCACGGTTACTTACTTACCGAAACGTTTAATTTATCTGTTTAATTATGCATTTAGTATATTTAAATACCGCTCTTCTTCTCGTTAGTCAATAGCTCAAGCAGCTCCTCTGTCGACTTGTTCTCCTTTTTGAACTTTACCATTTGGTCCTTCGGCACGGTTCCCTCCATCAGCATTTGGATATTTTCCCTCAGACGTTTGAGCGGAGACATGTCCTCATTTTTGCATGGAGTCTGGCCCATAGCCTCCAGGGATTCGACAAGGAGGTCGTCAATCAATCTTTTGTTGAAACCTGTTACAAATAATACATTTTAAATATGATCTTATAAATATGTGGAAAGCATGAGTATTTACAGTGAGGAGGGGGGGGGGGTTAATTTTTACAATGTGTGCGTATTGGCATAGATTGTACAGAAAAGTAACGAAATTGAATGTTATACACATTTTCTGCAAATATATCTTTGCCAGGGCATACTTTAGAAACTATTTATGAAACCTGCATACATACACGTACGTAAGTACCTACTATGAACTATGCTAACTGCAAAATTGTAGTTTGGCTACGGTATGGCGTACACTAATTAAAATTGGTCTTAGAAATTTATCGGCAGTGTATCGACAGTGTCAATGACCTAAGCTAACTGCAGAAGAGCTAAATAAGGATACATATAGGTATCATAAATAAAAAGTAAAACTACTGTTTTACAGCATTAGCATAGAAAACCAGAAAAAAATTTAGATAGACACAGCAATTGTAAAATGCGTAAATAAATCTACAATTATAGATGTTTCTAAACGATAATAACACATGAAATGTATCATTGCATACCGCAGAAATAAGATAACCCTTAACCTTAAAAACCGTATAATCTGCTCCTTGGATAATAAAATAAATCAAGCGTAACAGGAAACCAATTAACTAACTTTTAACCAGATAATTGATCAGAATACGAAGAAGCATTCGAATACCGAAATCTTAAAATACCAGTTTCCCAACCTTTCCCTTTGTGCCCAATCCGTCACCAACCGACACCGGGAGGTCTAAACACAAGTTATATCGCCAAAGAATTTCCTTATTCGCTATCTCTAACATTTTGTTAAAACGAAGCAGATAGACTCGCGTTGGCGATAGCACTTGCTCCTTTAGACCCCTAGAAATTAACAACAAAATGGGGACACTCACTCAATTATTACCCATGATTACTCGCCACGCACGTCGATTGCTGATAATGAGAACAAAATTAAAACCTGTCGTGAACAAGCTACGCAATGAAACACGTAAACTCCGCAGACTCGAGGTGAGATTGGCCGAAACCGAAAGACAGGCAGCGAGAAATACTCGTATCTCGCGTTGTCGGGGCTTCTATCTCGGCGGGAGTTTGCAGACTCTATTCTATTCACGCTTACTTCACAAAAGCACACATCGTTTTAAAACCCGGTAGATTCAAGTGCTGAATGTTTATGCAAACATGATCGCTACGATCTCAATGTCAGTGCTGTTATTATCCATTTGTTACAATGATTCAAACAAAGGTGTGTATATTATGAAAACCCGTTGATGTCTAATGCAAGGGGATTTAGGTATAAAAATGTTTGGTCAAAATTTTCGTAATTATGACTGACTAGTTTAGGGGTAACACCAAATGGGGTCCGATGGCACACACACACATGAAGCTGACTGTACTCCGCAAAACAAACACACAGAAAGCTATTCAAAGTTCACTTTGAATAGATCTGTAATAAAGAAAGGTGCATCAAAAAAATATTTCATCAGTGCTAAGTAAGACATACGAAAAATTGTTACGCACCTAGGTATTTTAAACGTTCCTTCGAGGCCACCATAGTCAGCAGCAAAGCCAGAAGGAACCTCATGCGGGAGAGGGTCATCACTGACACCACTTCCACTTCATCGTGCTGGATGGAGGCCTGAATCCTCTCCTCGAAGGTCATCTCCTTGTCGCCGACAGTGCACGTTTTCGCGTGATCGGCAAGATGATTTTTCAGTTTGAAAAACTGCATGCATTTATCGCATCTGTAAGGGTTCTCTTTGCCGTGAATGTTTTTCATGTGCGCCTTCATGTGGGGCAGCTGTGAAAACTTCATGGGACACATGGCGCAATCGAACGGCTTTTCCCCGGTATGCCGGCGGATGTGCAGCATCAGAGCGTTTGAGTGTGTGAAGGGGCGGTCACAGATGCGGCACGGATATGGCCTGGCACCGGTGTGCCCGCGGCGGTGCACCGTCAACTGCGTAGACTGAGTAAAACGCTGCCCACACTCAGGGCATTCATGCGGCCGCTTCTTTTCATGCGTCCGCATATGCTCTGTCAGATGTCCTTTCAAACTTTTCTTGCAAATCGGACACTGTATTCTATGCCCGCCGTGGCATATCTGGACGTGTCTTGTCATTGAGTTGAGGCGCAAGAACTCTTTTCCACAGTATTGACAGATATGCTCCTTGATTTTCAGGTGACTTTTGACATGTAGAGTCAGCCTTGCCCGGCAGTCATAGCGCATACTGCAGATGGTACATTGGAACCTTCCAGGTGCTAGGTGTTGCTTCTCATGCTGCAGCAGCAGGAAATGATAGGAGAACTTCTTGTTACAGTAAATACACTTGTATGCATTCTCATTTTTCACATGATTGGCCAAATGCAAAGCCAAGTTCTCTTTTAGTAAGAATGGTTTTTGACAAATATTGCACACAAATTCCTCGGGTTGATCTACAGGTGTGTGCTGTTTAGTTACATGCAGCTTTAGGTTGGACACTTGAGTGAACCTCTGTTTGCAATGCAGGCATTTGTACCGCTTGATACCTAAATGGGAATACATGTGTTTGCGGATTGCTGATTTACTTCTGAATGTTTTACCACAATAGTCACACTTGAATATAGATAATGTTAGTTGGGACCCGTTGCTTAAAGTCACTTTTTTGCCATGTGACGGTTTCACAGTTTTATTGGATTGAATATGTTTCTCAACTTTTTTCTCTGATTTTTTTTCCTTTGAATTTAACTTTTGGCTTGATTTTTTGGTTGCTTTTTCTTTGTTGAAATTATTAACTTTTGTTTTGAATTGTGCTCTGATATTTTTCAGACAAGATTTTTCTGAGCTCAATTTTGTATCTTTGTTGTTTTCTGATTGGGAATCATTTTGGTTGCACAAAGTTGAATCATTATTATTATTGTTACTTTTGTTTTTACTGGAGTCCTCAATCAACAATTCCCTTTTCAAAATGTTGTCATATAACTCAAGACAAGGCTTTGCCTTCTTTTTGATCCGAATACTTCTTTTTAGCAATACCGATTTAGACTGACTAGAAGTACTTTTACCCTTTTTATCATGTTTATTTGGAGTGTAGTTGATAACCAGCTGGTTCTTTTTTCCTATGTGACCATTATTTAAAACTAGATCTATCTTTTCCTTTGTTGTTAAAAACCTCAAGTTGCTAGGCCGTCTCATGACAATCTCTGGCTCCGGGATATCATCACTAGTACCTGTTGATTGCACTTTATTTTTACCTCTAGTATTTCTAGGTGCCCTCTTTGATGTTGCAATTCTACTCTTTACATTAGCCATTTTCAGTGTTTATCCAACAGAACCACCATTAGTAAGCTTGAATAATCTTAAACATCTATGTCGTTGTCCAGAAAGCGATTGTTAGCCCACCACCGAGTAATAGAGTTAGTAAAGTCGTGTACTTACGACGAAATTGTGATATCAGTTATGTAGACTTACAACATGCACTGTGTAAACATTTTACCATTCTCTATAATCACCTCTAGCCGATAACAAGTTTATACAACGATGCTCTACAAACGGCTGGTGTGTGAAGGACAGACCAAGCCTTTTGTATTATAATGAGAACATCTTCGTTACCTTGTTCGATCTCTGTGTAACATTGAACGATAAATTAATGAAGCATTAATGGGTACCTATTCGACACTGTACACATTTCAGCACTTTGAATTTTCACTGCACATACGAAACTAATCTCGTTGCGAAAAACAATTGAACTAAACTAACATTATTATAAATTTTATGAATGACTTTTCGTATCGAATCGAAAAAATCACAATAGCACACAGTCAAGCGTGAGTGATGTTTCAAAAAGTTAAATAAATTTGTGATTGTGTGAGCGAGAAGCGAGATGATATAATAAAATAGTAATGTCAAACAGCGTACTTACAGTGACATCTATCGATGTGCGTTATCATAAAATAATCTACAAAATTGTTTTAGTGTATTTATTTAGCGTATATTAATAGGTTATTGTACTTAATAGGACTAAACATTTGACTAACCTATCATTTTTACTGCTAATTCTATTGTACTTAGCCTATATCTTTTATTAAATTTACAAATTGCACCGCCATCTATTACAATTTTAGCGTACTAGCGATAACGGATGTACATGAAACTTGAAACTGAAGCTACTCTACATTCGTCATTCAATTTTTTTACCAACAAAATATAGGTATAATCTCCGTGTCGGTCCGTCCGTCAATGCTATTTTTAATAGAGCTATATTTAAAATTAGTGAAGCATTTTTTGTAGATGTTGACTTATGTTTAGTCTGCTGAGCGTTTGAATTAGGTATGTTACGTAGGCACCTACTTAGCTTCCTACATATGTATAATATTCATTATTCTGTGAGGTACTGGTAGCCTACTAGCTGAAATACTATGTATGTGACCTACTCTATCTGGCGTTCAATAGGATTCACTTAATTATTTGTTAATGCGCTCAAACACGCAAGCGCGAGAAGCTCTACCTATATTGATTTTATTACAGTAAATATAGATGGGTAGGTAGGTACCTGTGTACAATTTAACAATTTTGCTTGATTGAAATGAGTTCATGCAAACAAAATACTCAAATTAATTACGTTGGAGTAGGTAGGCAGCATTTAAATTGTGGTTTTGGAAACTCTATCACGTTATTAGTTATCATATAACGAAGAAACAAGCATTAACCATAGATTATAATCACAAGTAAGTACTAATTAGGGCTTTTACCAGTGGATGGACAAAGTGCCTGTGTTGAGAGTACCTACTTGAGAGTCAGCTTAGCAAAGATAGCTAGATAGATGGGTGTACCTATCTATCTATGTTCTACATTAAGTTTTTAGTCCATAGGAATATAATAATGTCTAATTATACTGTCGTGAATTCACAAGCAAACTGTTAACCTTGCGTTTTTCCTCATTCATTTTATACCCAGGTTATCTCTAAGGAACGTTATAAGACGTTGAAGTCTTTAGCTCCAAAGTAGGTCTAATATTAAAAAGACATCAACGATATACCGCTGTCACCTACATTACTTACATACATCGTTCTTATTTAATTAAAACCTAAGTAGGATAGTAATGGAACGAAAGTGATATTGCGAAAAGGAATCCTTTGATAATATATATGGGATAGGTACATATTAGAAAATGGTTTTCCTACATTAGATAGTGTGCTTCACCAACTGTCTCTAACGATGACGCTAGTTGCTATGCATTCTGCGTATAACTGCGTACAAAAATATTAGTTTCGAAGTCATGCACTGAGGAACTTGGGCATTCTCTCAAGCGATAAGCTAATCTAGCAACCTATCACTGATCAGCGGTGCCGTGAATTTGCCAGTACCATCGGTACCCAGGCACAGAGAGACTCAGAGGGGCGCAAGAATGGCCACTTGGGCAGCCCAGGCAGGCAGGCGCAGTTATAGAAGCTCGCACAAGGCGCAGAAAAGGTTATTTACGGATATCTCTGGTGATCATTTCTATCCGTCCCCACTATGCTAAACGTAGCTGTGGGCTCTCCTTTAAGATCTTACAGTTCTGGCTTCCATAGCGGGAATACACCCGTGTCTATTGTACTTATGTATACATAGAGCAAGCCCAAGACTCTGCTACGGTCGTGGTTACCTACCGGTTAGCTACCTTACTTAATTATTAAGATTCCACGATAAAATACAAATTCCTATGCCTCTATTCTAGTAGGCCCAACTGTCGGCATGCCACCGGCTTTCCCCATTGTTCCATCACAATGGCCCAGCTTGCACCACATTGGACAGACGACGACGGGGTGGCCGACTTGCAAAACTATGACGATTCGTACCTAAAGTGCGTTTCATAAAATAGTTCCTTTGGATGATGGCGCTAGTTTCTATGTGCATGAAAATGTGCACTGCATACCAATAATTAATGTTAGTTCCGAAATCAAGCATAGGAGTTACGAGTATTCTATGAAACGGATTCTACCTAGCTACGTTATTGTTTTGTTTGTACACATGTGCGGGTACGGTACCATCTATGGCATTTTTCGTGCATAGCAGAGCAGAACATGGATTGGGGAGGATAATAGAGATGGTTTCTTTCAAAATACCAGGCAAAAACCTACATTTTGTTATAGTTTTGTTATATTGGGCTGAAATAATGACTTGGAGACAATAGGTCCATGTGTCTACATAGCCATATTCTTAGGTCTTCTTTTATATTAAGTAGGTATTTATTTACTATCCGTAATGTGGTCCGCCCGTGGTTGTTCTTATACAGAGTGTAACATAAGGAGTAACCCGAGTTGTTTAGCAATTTCTCTATAGGTACTGTCTGGAAAAATAATAATGTTTCATAGAATTTCACTTAACCCTACCAACCGTCCACCTATAGGTAAGTACCTCTCCCGCTACACTACACTAATGTAATAAAGTTTATAAAATGTCACAATAATTATTATATTATGTGATTTCATTTTCGTCATTATTTGTTCTTAAAAATTTCGTATGTTTCAAGGATATTTCATAAAACGTAGAACAATGAGAGTGCCGCCGCCGGCGATTACATAAACGACACTGTGTTTGGTCATTTTTCGTTGTACTAGTCTACTAGACAATAGAACACGGCGCGAATCGCTTAATTTTGACATATTTAGGTACAAAAATGTTTCCCAATGTTAAGATGCATTTTTGGTTTGAATTGCTCTATGTTAGTACACAAAACCATAGTAGTAAAAAGTATATCCTATTTAATTACATTTAAAGTATAACAGGGTTATAATAGGGTTCTCGAATGGAGACCGCGCCTCGGCAAGCGTAGCGTTGGGCGCCCTCCGGCCAGATGGACCGATGACTTAAAGAGGACGGCTGGTAGTGACTGGATGGCAAAGATGGGAGATCGAGCCATGTGGCGTACACTGGGGGAGGCCT
The DNA here is from genome assembly GCA_014607495.2 of Carposina sasakii. NCBI lineage: Eukaryota > Metazoa > Arthropoda > Insecta > Lepidoptera > Carposinidae > Carposina > Carposina sasakii. The sequence continues at coordinate 11,514,854 of CP053155.1, forward strand.
ACGTCCAGCAGTGGACTGCAATAGGCTGACGATGATGATGAGGGTATAACAGAGGGTGTACATGATTATTCTTATTATTTACTAGTGGACGCCCGCGACTCCGTCCGCGTGGACTGCATAAAAAACAAAATATCGAAATTATCCGGGTTGAAAAGTAGCCTATATGTTAAGTGGGACCTGTTACAACATATTCCTGAAAACTGCATCGAAATCGGTTCAGCCGTTTCTGAGATTAGCGTGCACAAACATCGATCCGTTACAATTTTATTATATGTATATAGTATAGATAAATTGTATAGGTTAAAGTATGGGCCATAAATGCCATAATGCACCTCTCTACATCCATTTTGTTACACCCTGTATAAATAGGAATTTCGCCCCAACATGTACTAGGTACTTGCCTGGTGGTCTGTGCTTGGGCTTGGTATAATATATACTATCATCAGTAGATACGATACAATGTAACAAAATGCGAAAAGCTATGAAATATAGGTAGGTTCGAAATCATTATGTTAATTTTTCCAAATAGTCATACTTATACATTTTCATGGAGAATACCTAAACAACTTAGGTATGTTCATACAATCATGAAAAATAATCTCGTGGATAGAGATTAGGTTCTCTATACAGTGGGCAATTTTCAGCATTTCGTCTTACCAGAGAAATTAGATAAGGAATCAACTCTAATTCAGATCTTATAAACGTACGAGTATAAAGGCTGGCGCATGTAATTATAACTAACGATTCGAGTAACTCTACTAAGTACTCCTGTGTAGTGGGTAAGGTAAACTAGCTAGTTCGGCCTAGGGCCTAGGTCAGGGATGGCGAACCAATGGCACGCGTGCCACCCCTGGCACGCAACAAAATAGTTCAGGCACGCCGAATGATACAGGTGAGAATGAAGAATATAAAAAAAATTGCATCGAAACCGTTTGTCAGATGACTCTAGTTCAGCAGCTTGTATTCTGCTGAAAGTAACAAAGTAAGAGCCTGTGTCTAATTTAGGGGTAAGGTAAACTAGCTAGTTCGGCCTAGGGCCTAGGTCATTCCCGAACTTCGTACGGGAAGGTTGTATGAACTATAGGCTAGGGAATAAAATGTAGTCTCGAAACTGTTCTTTGAAAATTTATATTATTCTGTTAAAGAGTTCTTGCCTGTGCTGATGTGGGTACCCCACAGTGGGGTTTTATTAGAATACATCATTGCATCTCCTTCCGTGCATGTCGTAGAGTCGACTAAGGAAAGACTCAGGTTCCCTCAGGTGATGGGCTAGAAACATGAAACTGATCATTAACATCTGACCACGCTATGCTAAACGTGGCAGTTAGGATCTCCTTCTTGATCTTGCAGCTCTGGCTACCGTGAGTGTACTTACCGTTTTAAATAAACTATAAGTACACCTAGGTACAACAACCAGTTATGAAATTTTTCCTAAATCCCACGAACGATATGTTTCAAGTCACAGCTCTAGCTCATCTCAAAGAAAAGGTCACTCAACTGTCATTTCAAAAGCTGCAACCTAATTTCTTTTCATAATTACGTTACACTCTACTTGTAATGCCGAGACAAATATGAAGTGTCTCAGAAAATAATGTGGCTTCGCTTTAAGTAAGCAGTTAAACTTATCTCTGCCTATCATCGGTCCCTACATAATCTGGGTTAACGTAACGCAAACGCAAGTGTACAAACAAAGATTGTGTAGGTTTCAAAATACATATCTACATATGATCTATTTATTTATTTAATCACATAAGATAAGATATCGTCAAGGACACCCCCTTAATTGCTACATCGCAACCTTGCAAAAAAAAATTAGGACATCTATGACAATTAAAAAAGGGATATTATAAATAGATAGGATGCAAGAGCGAAGGATTAGGTCAGCAAAATCGCGAAATTATGCTGAACAGGTTTAGACGGATTAGTCTATGTAATTAACCATGTAAAACTGCACAATCATCCTCAGAATCTTCGAGAGGATTGCCTCAAGGACGTATCAGTCAAACATCGTTTTACCGAAGGTATGTCAATGCAAATTTTCCAATAGACGGTCAAAAGTTTATTAGCGCTTGAGAAATCGGTAGTTAGGTCCTCCCACAGATCACACAACAAATGGTTTTTGCGAGTCCTCCTGACCTAGATCTGCCTGCCAGAGCCTATATCTAGTATTTACATTAGCCTGTACGCTTAGGTTTCCACTATCAGATTGTTGGAAACTAAAGTGTCTCCGAAGAAATATGTCCATCTCGCGAATATAGCGGGGGGTATAATTTTCCAAAGACTGCACTTCTTACTGTCGCACCTAGAGCGCTTTATTCCATGTTTCGGTGCTGCGGTGAAAGGAAGCCTCGAGTTTCGCGCCAAATTCTTCGGTTTTTTTTCTTCGCGTAAAGCGCTAAATTCAAACATACAGCCAGTCGTTTAGCTTTCATGTATGTGCTTTATTGTGAAAATGGTGAAATTCTGGTGGATGTTTATATTTTTTGCGAAAATGGCATCGGCTAGTGACAATGCTCTACCTAACACCGAGGCAGGAAAAGGTATGTGTGTTCGTGATCCTCGCTGCTGCAAGTTAAAGCTGTTTTAAGTATAATTTTAGGGCATAGAGGAATAACATTTATTTATTTAGTCCAGGGTATGCTGCATATTTATAACTGGGTGGTAAAGCTATGACTTACAAGGCTATAGCTTCACAAGAAGCCACCACTAAACTTGGAAGTTGTAGGTATTTATGTAGAGTAGGTACTTACCTAGAATTAGATTTTACTAGTGGTATGTTTCTAAGATTAGATCATAATATACCTACTATACTAACGACAAAATTCGAAACAGCAGAAAGTAAAAGCATTTTATTCCATAAGTAAATAAAGTAATGGTAAGCTATTCTTTTGGTAATTTGTGTGTCTAATTTAAAAAACTCCCACGCTTTCGCTCTTCATATTATACGAGTAAGTAGGTACAATGTTTATGTTATTGATACATAGGTAGGTACTGCTTAAGTACTAACATAATAATTATCTCCTAGCTAAGAACTACCTACCATTCTCCAAGCGAAACAAAGATCTTTCTCTGAATTTTATTGCCCTTAGGCAGCAAAATAATATAGCGGGAAGGGAACAGATTGGATGTATGTGTCTCTCAAGATCGGTTAATAAAATTGGAACGAAATTACTCTATCAGGATATTCGAGCCCGATGATCCCTGAAGTGAAATAGGGGAAATCTTAAGATATAATACTTAACTATTATTATCGAAGTAGGTAATACAATTTAAAACAATTACCTACAAAACTTACGTTGTTGATTAAATCTTTACCGGTTCTTAGGGCTCATAGAAATTTAACGCTTCTGCACACGAGACAATAGAAGTGAAAGAAGTTGTGTACTCGTAGATCGACAGGGAAAATAATCGCAATACAACTTTCCGCTTAGATTAATGATAGGTCTTCGCTCCGCTCTGAGCGAAGCGGAGCGAATCATTATTCTAAGACTTTCCGTTTAGCTGCGCACCTCACATACACTACACTGGGCACATATTGTAGGAAATTTTACACGTAAGAGATACATGTACCTAAAGGTGAGGATCTAGGAAGGAGGGAGAGCTAGAGCCCTCTACCTAACTACTATTACCTAATTCAAGCTAATCAAAAGTCCTAGATTCACTAACTACCTACCTATACAATTAAAATCTAGACTTAATATCTGAGAATCAACGCACAGCCTACATACACCGCTGATCTAGAGACGCGAAACTTGGTGTGTTCTTAGTAGGACGTAAGCATCTGCTAAGAAATTTTTAGAAACTCCTATGGGAACGAAAATACACGGGATTTATAAAGAAGGTTAGTTACGTACTTTATATGTAACACTGTAGGAAACTTTCTCTGACCAAATCGAGGAAATTTTAACGAAGGTCAAGAGTACAAACTGACTGACGAACGTGCGTGATCATGAAAGTCGATGAAGCGAAAGAAGTGTGTCAGAACCGTAGCAAATGGAGGTCTGTGATCCGGGTCTAAGTAGTCTATGACCTCGGGCTGCTCACCACTTGGGAAAAAGGCATGATTTTACGTATGTAGATATATTGGAAAGTTAGGAAACTGAAGGACGCGACGCGACCGATGTACAAAACAAAAATAAGGACCCAGAATAATCCTCCAGCCAAGCATGATTGAAGCCATATAAGTATCCATACTCTTCTTCAATTCCAGAGTCCCGCCTTCCTTCCTTTATTTGAAATGAAGCGGTTTGACGGAAGACCAGCACCAGGAGTGGGACCCGGCGGTTTGCCTGCCTTGACGACGATACCTATTGCTGGAGAGAGATGCGCCTCCCGGTTAGAGTCGGCTTTGGACCAGCTCAAACGACGGAAACGAACGCAGCCTAAGAATTTGGACACTCCATTGGTAAGATAATCTACATTGGGTACACTGTTGAATTAATCTACTCGTATCTACCTATATTTACAGTAAAGATTTCGGTCCGCATGAACTACATTTAAGAAGCTATTCAAACACAAAAACTTTTTTTAGGTAAGTATCTATTTAATAGGTTCTTTAAGTCTTGAAAGAAAATGCGAAAAAGATTTTGTGTGAAAGGACTCTGTTTTTACCCGACTGCGCGACGCAAAGGAGTGGTATTGTGTTTAACAGCCTATGTATGTATGTATGTATGTTCCTTTGAAGCCAGTGAAGTTTGAAGCACTACACAGACCAAACGCCTCGGCCGATTTTTATGATTCATACGTCAATCGATTCCTCTTAATCCGGCGAGTATCACTAAAGACATGACGTTAATGAAAATTCAATATGGCGGCTACTGGACGCATGAAAAAAATTTAAGTCGAACAAACTATATCGAGTAGGGTATCGTTGAATAGGTATTAGGATCTACAGGCTGTAAAAGAGGGGGTATGTTAAGCGAAAAGCTATGTAAATAGCCCACTATAGAGAACCTATTTCCAAAATTTGAGACTCAGAATCGTATGTTTATTTTTCAAGATTGTATGAACATTCCTGAGTTGTTTAGGAATTCTCCATACTATCTGGAAAAATAAACATGTGATTTCAAGTTTGAAACTTTGTGGATAGGTTCCTTTTAGTGGGCTATTTACATAGCTTTTCACTTAACATACCCTTTTGTTACATCCTGTATATCGATTTAAAGTTGCGTAAGAACCATTCTCACAATAAGTTTATAGACAGCAGCAAGACGAAAACTTCTTGCTTGTTTCTTGAAGCGTACCTATTAGTCTAGCTACTAATAACAAAACTTATAACAAAAAAGTATAAAATAAAAAAACATAATTTAAAAAATCCAAAAACCTGACTGCTTAAAAAAGAACCAAACTATGTACATAATAAAAATAACTGAAAAGAAAAAAACAAGCACTTAGATGTCCGGTGGTCTATAATAGAATTCTAGGTATTATTTCTAATGATATAACACTAACTAAGTTCCCGATCCATTATCCTACAGAAAGTTTTTCAGTTTTTTTTTATCATGTACCTATACATAGTTGGTTCTATTTAAGCAGTCTGGCTGTTCAGTTGTTATGAATGTTACTAGGTATTGAAGAAAATATAGAACCCAAAAAATATTTTCGTTTGTGCACGCTAATCTCAAAAACTGCTAACTAGTAAGTCCCTCTTAACATATAGGCTACTTTTGACGCCCGCGACTCGGACGGAGTCCGTGTGGAAAATATTTTATTTTCTTCAATACCTACAGAAACCGGTGCTTGTTTTTTTTTTCAGTTTTTTTTTATTATGTACCTATACATAGTTTGGTTCTCTTTTAAGCAGTCGGGTTTTTGGATTTTTTAATTGCTTTATCTTGTGGCATGATAAAGTACGTAAATATAATATAATAAAAGAAAAAAAGAAATAAATAATGTATTATTGTTCCAGCCTGAAGCCATAGACCTGAACGGGTACAGCATGTACCAAAAAATGCGGTCAGCCAACGTGGACATGTACGTAACTAGGATGCGAGTGCGACTCCCGCATAACAGCAACTGGGTTCGAGTACAAAAATGCTACTTCGACCCCAGGAACGTATCTCTCGACACCATGCTGCTCTTCCATGATCTGACTATAAGCGGCAACGTCGACTTATACGACGCCAACGAGCTCGACAGAGGGATTCCTCCAAGTCGAAGATCTAGACGAAACTACGCTGATGGTAGACCATACAATGGTCCATATCCTGAAGAGCCATACAAACCACGAGGAACACACGGATGCAACATGATCCTAAGACTTAGAAAGGCTGGCATAGGATTCCACACGCGACCATTAACGCAACAACCGGGAAAATTCAACGTGAAAACCGACTCAGAGTTTGTGGAGCCAGGTTTTATTAGCGTCTACGCTTACGGCTGCGAGAAATACATAAACCGGAACTCGGTGAGAAACAAGGACAATCTACCACTTAGACGACGCAAGCGCCATCTAGAAAGGGCGAAGAGATCAGACGAATTCACTTTTGATCCTCGTTTAGAATTACCCTCATACGAAGGGGTAGAAAACAGAGCAGGGGGTGATAGTAACTGGGACGTGGTCTATGAACCGAGGAGTAACAGAGTCAACTATGAGAGGAGCAAGCTCTTTAGACCAGAAGACGACTTGGATGATGTTGAGGACATCTCCCGCGAAATGGAAGATATATTCACGAAGGGGATTCGCACACTACTTACGACGTATATGAAGAAAGAATTACAACCGGCTATCAAAGATACACTAATGAGGAATATGGGTTACGTGATTTCTTATGGATAAAGCCATGGAGCGTGTTTCAGGATTAACCCAAAATTTTAAATACGTACTATCCTTATATCTATACATATCAATAAGAATGAGGTGACAAATCTAGAAAATTACCAAAGCACTGGCACATTAAAGAACTGCAAAGTGGAATTCTACGCGAAGCCATATCGCCGTTTATAATTAGTAGTGACCTTAGGTATAGGCAAATAAAAATGGCAATATGTCATGTATAGCCATATAGCAATACTATCCAGTTCTGACCAAACAACTTTGTGGTTTTGGGTCAATTTTGAAACTGCTTGAATTTATGGTGAATTATAATATCAGAATTTTCATGATTTTTCATGTTTTCTATACAGTATAACAAGGTATCTAAGTTAAATACATAAAGTAGGCTAATTAGTATTATGACCCTTGGTGCTCTGCCTACCCGTAAGGGATACTGGCATGATTATATGTATGTATGTATGACATTATAATTCACTTTGTATAAAACTAAAATTTATTGAACAAATTATAACTTGAAGTAACCCAGTATAGACTGTCATTTTTCTAACATAGATAAACTAATATTAGTACATAATTTTTAATTTTTAAATTTCGCTACTGTAAATATTTTGGCTAAATTTAAAAAAATGTATTCCCTGGATATCCATGATAATCTAACCTTTATCTTAGGTAAATAATGTAAAACCAGTTATGTACATTAAAATAAATATAATTAAATAAAATTGTCCTTAGTATCTACAATATTCACTACAAATTAAATATCACATGTGGGCAAGTAGATTCGAGCTAATACTCTGTTCTATCTATACAAAAAAATTAACTAGTTTAACAATAAAATAACAAAAAATAAAACCCAAACATAAAATAACCCAAGCAATGACACATAAAATAATTATCCATGGAAAATTTACCCTCTAAGACTAATCTATTCATGTATGCTGACTTTTTCATTAGGAAGTGTAAAATAATGACTTGATGCCTCTAATACCTCTAATTAATCTAAAAATAAATACAACTTTTCGTATTTAAAAATTGGTAATTGCTGTGATGTTATTTATATTCCTCAGTAATAGGCATATTTTACCAAAATTTATGTGATGATAACAATTAATTTTTTAAACAGGATTCCTTTAACTTTTTCCCAATAACATATGTTTTATTTCATCATAAACTGTAAAATGGAGGGCTGTGACTAGAACAGCTTTGAGCATACTTGGCCAATAACCTTTATATAGAGCTAGGTACCCTTCCATAGATATTGTCAGCTTTACACAATGTAGTACACCATTACAATACATTTGTCTACCAAACCCTTTCCTATGTTCCTGAAATCCCTGAATTTGCAATCTCTTCTTAATTAAGTCAAAAGGGTAAATAGTAGATTTGGAAACCAGTCCAGAAATTGAGCCAGCAATAAAATTGCCCGTCAAAGAAGATTTAGCTTCTCCTTGTGACCTTTGGAAGATATCTATTTTGTTTAACACATGGTCAGTAAGTAATTTATACACAGCAAATTGAATACCAGCATGTGGAGCTATTTGGGCCAAGGTAGGGAGGAGTCCTTTGAAAAGAACACCAGGGCGCTCAGTCTTTACCATTGTCGAGAATGCGTGCATAAATCCTTTGTAGGCTTTGTCCGTTTTCTGTTCGGCAATAAGCCGCGTTCTCACTGTGTCGAATGGGAAAGAAGCCATTGTGGCAAAAGTCGCTGCAACTGCGCCATTAGCGAAGTTTAGCCAGTGCCTGTGATCATCGTAGAACTGCACGTCATTTTCACGGCATAAATGAGTAAGCTTCTCAAAAGTTGTGAACTGGAGTACCCCATAGGATATAGACAGAAGTTGTGCTGGTATATGACCACTCCATAGTGTGGCGATGCCTTCTTCTCGGATTATAGCGGAGACTGCTTGGAAAACGGAACTGTATTTCGACCCCTGTTTGATAGGCTCGAGTTGTAATTGAAATCTAATCTTCAGAACGTCTAGTGGCTGGGCAATGGCTCTTGTAACAGCGCCAGCAATTCCACCAGCAAATGCGATTTGTAAAATGTCTATTTTGGATTCCATATTTTGAATCATAAGCACCATTTTGGAAATATAATCTTAGAATCAGAGAGAAAATGGGAGCCAAAATAACACAGAAACATTTTACTTTTTTAGGTTATTTATTTTTTGTTTACTTACATTGTCATTTGACTTTGACATATCAAGCTTTTTTGTTGCATTTTAGCGATAACGACATCATCGAAAATCGATGTTTTCTGTATTCGGTGGATTTCAAATTGACCATTTATTTCATCAACATTTATTTAATAAAATCAATCAGTATAATCAAAATCTCAAACTCCGCACCATCGCTGCAACCTCAAGCTGTTGCTGTAACCGTGATAATATAAGGTGACAGTCAAAGAGTATAATAATATCTTTGGGTATTACGCAGCGTTGCCTATGTTGCAAAGCCAAATATAATGTTCACTCTTAGAGAGTAAGTATATTCTTTGGATCACTCCAAAAATTATACTTACTCTCTAGTTCACTCCATAGCAACTCCATAGTATATATCTCACTGGGATGTTCAGATTTTGCTAATTGATTACTATAATTCCTTTTTTAAGTAATCTTTAGTAATCACAACAACAAATCTCTGTTTTAAATTAGTTTATAAACGTTATTATAAAACAACCAATTATTATGTCTTCACCACTTGAAAACTTGGAAACGCAACTAGAAATGTTCATTGAAAATGTCAGGCAAATTCGAATAATCGTCAGTGATTTTCAACCACAGGGACAGAGTGTCTTGAATCAAAAAATGTAAGTACTCGCAAGTTCGATTAACATAAACCTGCCCACAACCTGGGACACCATACTGCTCACCCACCACCCTATTTTATCTGACTCACCCAAACTGAAACTACATTGTAAATTATTTTAGTCCTATCCTAGGTACCTACTGCATCTTACATATTTTTATTGAACGTTAATTCTCCCTTTTTCCTATTTTTCAGACAATCTTTAGTCACAGGCCTGCAGGAAGTAGATAAGTTGAAATCTCAAGTACAAGATATACATGTACCAACTGAGGTGTTTGAGTAAGTAATTTTGACTGTAGAGCTAAGACCTCTAAATAACTGTACACAAAACCACATAAAATAGTATTTTGTGTAAAATTTGAAAAAGATTTCATTTAAATAGTGTACATTTTTAGTTAATGGTGTTAAAACCTAAGCCTAAAATACTCCTATGGGCAATTTCGAACTATCTGGATTCCTTAATCTCAATTGTGTAAAAAAGTGTCAATTAGATTACAACATTACCTATTTATAACTAGTGGACACCGTCTTGTCGTCCTTGTGGACTGCAGAAAAAAAACAAAATGTTAAAAATAACCGGGATAAAAATATTTACCTGAGATTAAAATTAGCCTATGTGTTAGTCCAGGGTGTCAGCTAACTCCATACCAAATTTTATTAAAATCACTCCAGCTGTTTTTATGTGAATGAGTACAAACATCCATCCATCCATACTTACAAACTTTAGTGCTTATGATATTAGTAGGATTGACCCAGACTTGAGACTATTTTGTGTTCATGCTATTTATATGAATTTATTTTACAGTTACATTGACCAGGGACGTAATCCACAGCTTTACACTAAGGACTGCATCGACAAAGCCTTGGCTAAGAATGAAGAGGTTAAAGGTAAAATTGACTCGTACAAAAGATTCAAAAGTCATCTACTTGGAGAGCTGTCCAAAACGTTCCCAACTGAAATTGCGAAATACAAAGCAATTAGGGGTGGCGAATAGACTTAGAATATAATAATAGCTTTTACATAATAATAATGTATAAGTAAGTGTAATTTTATTATAATAAGTAAATCTAAATACCTACGTAATTTAAATTAGCTTTTGGAAATAAATTTAATTATGTCAATTTTTCATTTTTAAATTTCCTTAGGTAATTCAGCCTCAAATTAATTATACTACATAAGTAAGTTCAAAGGTATTTTCGAATTTTCCTTTGATGGAAGAATGGTATTATCATGGTACTTTTGAGAGTAACTTAATTGTCCCACCCCTTATTTTCTTTCCTCTATGCATCCAATGGAATCAACATAAACTATACAGCTCAAAAGTTTCAGTAAATTCACAGCTCCACCTACCACCAGTAGGTCAATTCAACTTATATATTAAACTGTTTTGGCTGAAATTTATTGTAACTGAGGAGTTTTAAAAATATGGCACAATGGTCATTTTGCCATGCCCTTTAATTAAGTTTGCAAGTGTATAGAATAGAATAATCTTTATTATATATAATTTTTTACATATTATGTTTATATTAAGGGTTTAGTAAGCTTTCGGCTTAGGGCCGTCGTTACTATCTTAAATAATATAAAAGTATGCTAGTTTGCTGGGGTGAACACCATAGCATATTAAATATAAACCAACTTAAACTACAGAAGAGGGATCCGACGTGCTATCGTCGGTCTTTTCGATACTGGTTTTACTCTTACATTGCGTGCAATGCGAGGTATTACCCCCATTCTTTGAGTAACCTTCATAAGATTGAATTGACCGTGTTTGTAGTTCGTTTCACCTGGAGCATCTAACCAGCTACAACCTATGTAACTAAAACTTTGGTAAAAATTGGTACAGAAAATATTATACTCGTGAGCTTGTCGCCCCGCTCCGTGCGCACCGCACTATGTATGGTTTTTGAAGGTATTTCCCTGCTCTGTAATTTACCTAATGGCATCCCTACCCATATGGGTGCAAAGTTCTCAACAATAGAAATTAGATGAGCAAGATGTTGCGAAAGATAGCATCTAATTTATCCTTTAGATAGGCTATTTATATTTTAGATAGGCTATTTATCCTTAAGATAGGCTATTTGACCATTGGAAAAATCTACCCTGTCATAAATACACACCAGAATTACATAAATTAAAGGAGTAATTTAATTAAAAAATATCGGTTTGGAAATAATGAAAACGGAACCCTAATTTTAGTGAATACTAAAGGCATGAAACTTTGCTACTCGATAACAGATGGCAGGACGGAATATTATGATTTGTTATGATTTTTTATTCTTTCTTTTAAAGCCAAAGATTAAATAAATAGAAATGCGTTACTCGTTTTATTTCAAAGTCGAAATAATCCGAAAGAACGACTTTTAGGTTTTTTATTAGGCACATTTTTGTGTTTTACTATCATCCTGAAGAGTCTGCTACTCAATAGTACATAGTAGTTAAAAAAAGAAAAACGTTACTTATATCTTAAAAAACGAGTGTGCTAATGTAGGAAACATCACTTTCTTAGAAATTTAAATTTCTATCTTAAAGAAACGTGGTATAGGGGACACGGAAACATGAGTCAAGTAAGGAGTTACATCCATGAATAATAACATGTAACTTGTTGTGTGCTGAACAATTAGGCAAGTGTGTTTGCAAATAGGTAAGTGTCAAGTCTTTTAGAATTTAATCTATGATACCAGGCAAACAGAGGTAATTTTGACCTACATCCTCGGGTCATTCACATTATCAGCTGTTTTAAGGCGAAGTTGCGTATGATTTTTTACAAAACTGTTTTTACCCCTAGCTCCTAAGAAAATTATTCTACAAAGCTAAGACTTCCGTGAAAGCTTAGTAAGTACCTACTCTATCGACTGGTTCTCGCTTAAAATACCCTTTCTATTAAACCCTGTTTGCTGGGAGAACGTAAAAGGAGATACAATAGTTACCAATGATGGATCTCTTGTTTTGTTAATTTAGGATAGGTAATTTGAGATTATTATTAATTACCGCGTGGTGCCGGCAGAGTAGAATTCGTACCACCCCATGTCTGCCCGTGGGTATCGTACGAGGCGATTAAGGATTTCCGGGCGGTGGGCAGCAACCAACCCGCCTGCCCAGCGTGGTGATATACAGGATATAACAGAAAGGGTATTTTAAGCGAAATGCTACGAAGATAGCGCACTATAGGGAATACGTCTACGAAATTTCAGACTGAAAAACGAATATTTAATTTTCCATACAAAAGAAAAACTTTATTTTAAATTATGGAAATCATCTGCCCCTTAAATAATATTCTGAAATACATCCTTAAACTACTACCAGCCTGGTACATACATCTGCTAAGTCAAACCAATGCGCAAGCGAGCGCGGCAAACTTCTGATCGCCTGGTACATCTAGTACGTAAGTTTAGTTTCGGCCGCCCGCGCTTTGTCGCGCGAACCGACAGCGCACGGCAGTCTTTGAAGCGTTCATTTTTAATTGGAAGAGGTATTTAACAAAATTAAAAATAATGTATGAATTCACCTACCTTTTACCACAATTCCTAGACAACAATGTACGTAATACACTGCACTGCAATCCAGTTTATTCATTCCAGTTTTCCACCTACACACTACACACAAAGTCGCCGTCGTTTCGTAATCGTAATAAACTTCTCAAAGTATTTCCTACATCAAAACACTGCAAGTGTTTACAAAGCTGCCTTCTAGCTATCTTCATGAAGAGTAGGTACGCCAAACCAAATTATGGTTGACGACGACGCCCCGTGTGTTCGTTCGAAGCATTTCGTTTCTCGTTACCTCCGTCACGGAGGCTCCGTGGTTGTCAGTTTATTACACAGTGTCCTTCTGGATGTGAAACGAGCCCCTAAACTCTTTGATGTGTTTCACGATAAAGTACCTAGTTACCGGTAGGTATAACTATTGCTCATCATGACAGCAGCATTCCAGCTGCACAACGCACGTTACTATTGTGTTATTTTTGTAATCTCTCATCAGTACTGACAGTAAGTCAGCAATACACATCTCTTCCACCACCATTTATGATGAAAACACCACACTACATACGAGATACCGACCGGCCGACTACATATCAAGGACTGGCACAAGCAAACGCATGAAATTGCAAAAAAAAAACAAAAATAAAGAGATGTTACTTAAATTTAGGGTTCCTACCCAAAATATAAACACCACACCATGTCCAATAACTTATTTTGTTTATGTGCTTCTAGTACTATTTAAAAATTTAGAATGGAATGACTTTCTGATCTGATTGGTATGTGCCCGTGTATGAATTTATTAACCTAGCGCTAATTCGTTATAAAAGTATATTATTAAAGATTCTTCTAGTGGTCCGACGCGTGCGAATTAATTTACAAGTTGTATGATGTGTGCAATAATATTACTCTCCTTGTACGCTCCAGTCAGGTAAAAATAAATACATAACATACCGTAAAAATTCATTACGACGGAACACCTTTAGATTTTTCCTAAAATAAATGAAAGAGATAGTCGATTATCGATTAAATAATTCATACATTAACGCCATCTACCAGTGAATAGCAAAAGTAGAAGTAGAGTACGTTTTTCCCGTGATATCCCTACGATGGCGCTAGTTGCTTTATGTCATCATTTACAGCCCTGAGAAGTCCACTGTTGGACATAGGCCTCCCCCAACAACTTCCACTCCGACCGGTCGGAAGCACCCTGCATCCAACCGACGCCCGCAACCTTGGCCAGGTCATCCGTCCACCTCGCGGGTGGCCTTCCCACGCTGCGCTTGCCGATATGCTTTATGTAGGACTACATTATTTGCGTAACTGCATACAAATCATGTTAGGAAATCAGGCGCGGAAGTTATTGTCTAAAATGGAAACAACCTAATATGATCGTGTGATCTCACGATTACCGTGAATTACTTTCAGTCGAGTAAAAGAGATTTAACGTAGGTACCTACTGCTTTAATGTCAAAATGGTTTTAGTGAATATTGTCACATTTCGAAGTATTTATTATGCCAGTCAGCAAACGTCGGTCCCCATAGAATCTGCAGTGACATAAATGTAGTAATCATAATATTTATACTATCAGCTACGAGATGGAGTTTAGCAAAATAGTAAAAGAACCCGGTAAAAGTTAGTTTTTAGACAATTAATCTTCCCAACTTATATGCAAGTTCCGTACTATTTAATTTTAAAAACAAAATACCTAGGTAATTTTTAATGCGGTTTTGATCTCGATATTGTTATTGTAATAAGCGATAGTAAAGTATAGGTAATAATAATAAATATAATAATAATAATAGACAGACAGACGGACGAACGGACAACAAAGTGATCCTATAAGGGTTCCGTTTTTTTCCTTTCGAGGTACGGAACCCTAAAATGGTAGCTGTACTTGTAATAAAGCAACTAAAAAAACAGAATGAAAAAATATTCATTTTTACAAAAGTGGCATACAAATTAGTGGCAAAAGGTGATTTTTTTAGGAAAAAAACTTAAATTACGATATTTTCCATACCTTAGCCAACTCTAATAAAAAATAGGCATATTCTGAGAGGATATCACCCACCTTATCCCCTCATGTCGGAATATCCATATGTATAGATTTTATAACATTATAGGTATATTTTAAGGTCTTGTAAACTAGGTATGCCTTACATTTTGTTACTGTCGGTTTCGTTCCTGTCCCTGAAAATTTTAAAGCAATTCTAATGATTTTCTCGTAAATTTCTATCTTAATTAGACATGTGTTGTCTTAAGGTTAAAAACAATAACTATTTAATATTTTAATTGTATTCCTCGTTTGATAGGTATATCCCACTTTTTATCAGTAACATTAAAAATAGATTTGGCTTTGGAGCAACAGTAATAAACCCGATTTAAAATTGGATTTTCTAAATTAATTATTTCAACAAGTGCCTTATTAAGTTAATTCATTTAGGTAACGTAAAAAAACTGATTTTTTCCAATAAATCAGTCAGAGCTACAGAATGTCCTATAGTTTTATTTTTATTTTACTTTGTATATCGTAACAAAACGGAATGAAACTCATTACCTACTTAATCTCATATTTTTGTATTTTTTTCGGTAAATAATTGTTTTTATGAAAAAACAATATTTTATTAATTTATGAATATACATACTGTATTAATTAAACTCATAAATTTAACACCATTACGGCAAAGTTATTTTTTTAAAGCCAATTTTCATTAGTTGGACCATATTTTTGAAACTCCTCAACTACAACATAATTAGCAGAATGGGGGCTGACCGTAGACCCAGAGAATTTTACTGAGAGCTTCAGTGTGTATCACTTCCCAAATGCCTGGTTTCACCACATAATTATGTAGTTACTGTTCCTGTAAATGATGGCGCTAGTTGCGATATCTGTGTTACTGCTTTCATGCAGTGCATACATGCATGCTGCAAAATTAGCCATAGGAGTTATTGTATAAAACGGCCGACTCTTTGCATTTCTTGGATGGAGGCTTGTCACGTCACGTCTCGTGGGGTAAATTATAGGTAAACAATTTGTAAGTGGGGTAGCTACTCAGCCCCCCTAGCATGACACGCATCGTGGATACGAATCGTACGATATCGTATCGTCTCCTTACAAAATTCGACATGGCGGCTATATTAATCGTATTTTGACAGGCTAAATGTCGATAAATCGGTTTATCATATCGTGTTTCGCAGGCTATGCTATTTGTGCTGGTCTGTCAAGTGTTTGCAAAATAATTGTCTACATTTAAAATACCAAATAATTTTATTCACGAAATTAAATTAATTAAATAATAAATATGATATAACTTACCTGAGAAAAGAGAAATAAGAATCGATTGAAAATTACAGTAGACAAACATTTAAAAAGGATCGAAGAAACACTTTTCTTCTTAAAAAGTAACTAGCTTCAAATAAATGAATTATACAAACAAGGTAAGGATTGAACACACAAATATACGAAAAACACAGATAAATTGAGAAAAAATATTGTAAATTAAGTAAAATTTGAATAATAGGTAATAGGTGAAAACCAGCATCAGCCTAAATATGAAATTATTGAATGCATTTAATTAAAGTTAGTCTAAATTATTTAACGATTTCAGTCTTTGAGATAAAAAATACACCACTAAAACATCTTCGAAATTATTAAATGTAAAATTTTAGATAAATAGAAGAGAAACTTTACATTATAAACAACTCCGGAGTCATGTCACGTTTTCTTAAAGTAAGCGTGTCAGAGCCTTTAAGATCTATGCTAATTTCTTCTAGACTAGGCATCTCCATACTTGAGTTCGAGCCTGAGCTGTAAGCGGTTTCAGTACTTTGCTCGAGTTCACTGGATTGTTTATCCCATATTTGCTGGAACCGCCTTTTAACGGGCTCGACGAGGCTATTTTTGCTAGTGATGTAAACATAGTTCCAGTGGTCCATGGATCGGTCTTGTCCCCAGTCGAGCGTACCTGTCATGAGCACCTTGCCGTCGACAAGACAGAACTTGTGTTCCAGCTTGTGCATTTGGTCTTCCGATTTGCATTTGATTTCCGCTCCTGTAACACAGTTTAAATTATATCTTCCTTCATACCTTATAAAATCCTCCGTGTAAACGACCTATAGCACACTCTTTCAGCCTTTAGCGTGAACGTATTATAGAACTTTATACGTCAATGCTAATGCTAATCTTTAATCTACCTATATATAGGTTCATGGCCCTAGGTAAGTATCTAATTCATTAAGGGCTCTACTGATGCACACAATACGCTACTTTCGAGTGCTCTGAGGGGTAAGCACGAATCTCGCGATAGTCCGTGACGCTCCGTCAAACTGTCAATTCCCATAGATTTTGCTAGGGAGTCGCTAGCGTTACGCCGCGTAAAGAGGTTCGTGCTTACCCCACTGTTTAGATTGCGACGTTAAATCGTAAATGATGTTTATTTTAATGCATTTGCGTTTCCAAATAATCGTATTTATTGGCCTGTCTGATGTTTCTATGTTGTCGTCATCGTCGTCCCAGTATTTTGCCATAAAGTTATGGATATTACCCCAGTTAACCAAGGGGTAATTTATAGGTATAGGTAAGTATTTAAAAAGTAAACATAAGTAAATATATGTATACCTAAGCACGAAAAAAGTAGATATTGTACCACAGATTACCCCACAAGTAGGTACAGGAAGAAAATAAAACTTCATTGTAGAGGTGTTTTATTTGCTTCTATATGACTAAATTCGGGGTAATGTGGAACTTACCTACAATCTTACTTTTAAACTCAGGCCAACACATACCTGCTTCAATAAGCTCGTTAATAAATACTTCTGTAAAATCATTATATCCTTCACGATCCATGACTATGCGTACTTTAACATTCTTTTGTTTCAATATTTTCACAAGCCGACCTTGAATAGCAGCATTGTGGATCCCAGGCATGCAAACATCGATGTGTGATTTTGAATTTTCTAGATAGCTCATTAGCTTATCAAAGTAGTTATAAGCATTAAATTGTAATTTACAGAACACCATAACTTCATTGATTTCCGTATTCCGTCGTCTATAATAATATGCTGCGGCTGACACTGCACAAGTTACGGCGAACGCTGCTGCTGACGCCAAAATACGTGAACTAAATCTCATTTTAAGTGATTGCAAACATGTAGGATTATGTTAAGTGAATAACTCCGATCGGTCTTGCTATTTTATGCTTTGGAATAAAATGAAGAGATCGTTCTGGTTCAATGGCTACCACCACATTTGAATCAGTGTTTACTGTCTACCCTCATTGCTCTATTTACTACGGAATAATTTTTACAGTGTAAAAATTATTCCGTAGTAAATGTCAAATTTCCTACTGCAAAACTTACCTACTCAAATACTTGTATCCATGACTTAATATTGAGAAAATATATTTTTTAAATTACAGTAAATATAATATAAATGCTGCTACTTCGATGGATACTTCATAAAATGCCTTTGCTGATAATTTAAAAAGAAACGGAAAAATGGCGCGACTTTTGACGTTTATCGTCAGGTGTTTTTGTTGCGGTAAAAGTGTTGTAAAAATATTATTTTCCTATAATTTTAAATGAAAAGCTTAGTAAAATGGTTGTATAAGTTATATTTTGTATTGTAAATTGTTATATGTGCGTCTAGACATGGGTATCACAGGTTTGATACCGTTTATTGAGAAGGCCTCCAGACGGGCCAATGTAAGCGAATTCAGTGGCTGTACCGTGGCGATTGATTCATATTGCTGGCTCCACAAGGGAGCTTTTGCTTGTGCTGACAAACTAGTAAGAGGAGAGCAGACAGATGTGTAAGTAAAAATCATAAAATAATGATATCTTTACTGATGCCGTTTTCCTCAGCATCTCCCTTACACCCTTAAAAGTTATGAACATACATACATATACACACGTCTGTGTTCCCAAAATGGGGTAGCCAAAAATGCAAGATCAAAAAAGGGATCCTACATCTAACATTTAGCAAAACTAGTGAATTTTTTTTGTCATTTATGTTTGCTTCATTTTCAGTCACATAAAATATTGTTTAAAATATGTGTCAATGCTGTTGTCCAAAAATGTGAAACCGATACTGGTGTTTGATGGCAGACACCTGCCAGCAAAAGCTATGACGGAGGCAAAGAGAAGAGAGTAAGTATGATAAACTCAACAATATTAAATGTAACACTGTAATGTAACTTAGATAATTTGGTGAATATGAGAATAAGAAGTCTTATTTTATATAATTTATTTCTGGTTGCCATAGGATTGTGTCAGATAATTTATGTTTAAAGATCTATGTGAGGTCTGACAAGATTTAGGGTGTGAGTACTGGGGCAACTACTTGTGTACCTTCTGTGGCTGGAAATTCCATCATATAACATACCTACTTATTGTTAAATCAGCCCTTTGTGCCCCCCCAGAGAAGATTATGGATCCACCCTTAGGTCTACAACAGTAATTTGATTTGTTTAACTTACTGTGTTGTGTATATGAAGTAAAGTTTGCCATTGTAGAGAAAATTATAATTTATATCAACAATTACACAATTTAACATAATAAACAATTTCCAGATCAAGGGACATATCCAAGAAAAGGGCGGCTGAATTACTAAGTCTTGGGAAGGTATGATATTTTTTTACTTTTAAAACTTTGCAACTTAACTTAAACCTTTTGTTTACTAATCTGTAGTAAGTCGGTAATGTCATGATATTTGTGTACATGTAATGTTTTATTTATAAGTTCTTTTAAGCTTATAAAAGTTAATCAAATGTGTCATCATAATAAAGTAGCCGTTTGTGAAGCCATTTTGGGTTCGTTTGTGATGATGGTGTTTTTTAAATTGTTAAAACGTTGGTCTAAAGGTAAAACTCACTTTTTGAATTTTAAACCAACAATATCTCCAAAAGTGTTCATGCTAGCAAAGTTTTCTTTCACAAATGATTTTTTTTAGTGTGGTTTTTCAATATAAATGTCTACACCCCATTTCAGACTGACGAAGCACGTTCATACATGCGTCGCAGCGTGGACATAACTCACAGCATGGCTCTGGCTTTGATCAAGGAGTGCAGGAAACGCAACGTCGACTGCATTGTCGCTCCATACGAAGCCGACGCCCAGCTTGCCTACCTGAATATCAAGAATATAGCCCATTTGGTTATTACTGAGGATTCTGACTTGATTCTCTTTGGTTGCACTAAGGTATTGTTGGTAAACCCAAAACAATGAAAACAAACAATTCTTTGAAAAATCCGGCTGTATGCAATAGGGGTGTTCTGCTAAAGTTTGTAGCTGAAAAGCAGCCGAAACTGATGTAATGTAGAAAATGCTAAGTAGTAAAGCGATGCGAAGCGATATTTACCTTGAAGTGATTGTAATTAGGTATATTTTAGTACACAGTGGTCATCAGCATCACGGAATAATACAAACGTGTATGGTGTGTTACACCATTTACCTTTACAAGTAGTTACTTGTAAATAATACCACACTTCTATTACGATTACGATATTCTGTAACGCTATTGTCCAACTGTCATATCTCATAGATTTTGCTTGCGAGTCGATAGCGTTATGGCGCGAAAAAAGGATCATGCTTACCCTACGGTTCCGTTTTGGCTGCGTTTCAGCTCAAAACTAACAGAATTTGTGGAAGAGTAAATATTTTAGTATATTTTACTTGATAATTGTAAAATTTGTCAATTATGACGTTATTTTTCATAGCTTCTAACTATACAGCCTATGGCAGGACATCTTGACCACATACCCATTTATAATCCTGATACAGTGCTGCCTAATTCTAGGTGCTCTTCAAAATGGATCTAGAAGGCACAGGAACCCTGGTAGACACGATCAAACTGCCTCTAGTGATGAAGTGTCCGATAGAGCACTACAGTTTCGACAAATTCAGACAGATGTGCATTATGTCCGGCTGTGATTATCTAGCATCATTACCAGGCATCGGGCTGGCTAAGGCCAGGCAGTTTGTGAATGCTACACAGGACTCCAATTTTGCTAATGTAAGTTATTTTTCCTCTTGTTTGTGATCTAAAGGACCTCATAAGTTGCTAAGGAGTGCCTCTATAATTTTTTAACATAGAGCCTATTTTTTCAATTGTAGATAGTTAATGGTAGGATATAGTTTATGATGACTCTATCTTGATCAGTGGTTAAGACGTGCACCTTCCAAGCGGGAGGCGTAAGTTCGATCCCAGTCACGGGCCTGTACCGAAGAATTTAATTCATGTACAGATTTTAATGTTGCAAAAATTGTCACTTAGCTCGTGCCTGGGAAAGCAAGTAAAGCCGTTAGTCCTGCGCCTGATCTCTCTCCGGTCTTGTCGGCTTTCCGTCCCATCGGACCATGAGAGTAACGGAATAGAGAGTGCATCTGTGTTTGCGCACACACTTGTGCATTATAATACTCCTGCGTACCTGGCCAATCTCCGTAGAGAATGGTCGCCTTGGCCGAAATACGGTCGGAGATCATCATCGTCTTGATCAAGTTTTAGAGAAAGACAGCATCTACTTTATCTGAACAACTAGAGATAAGGTTTTTTTCGAAACTACTGCAGTCTACGCGGACGGAGTTGCGGGCGTCCACTAGTATACATACATCTATAGGTATACATACTTTATTTTATTTTAGTTCAAATTAAATATGCATAACAGAACATTATTATTACAAATCATATAAAATTACATGAAGGTCTTAATCTAGACAATGTCCCAGGGACATGCATACATACAAGCATTACACATTAGATAATAATTGTACATTATACATTAGATAATAAAACGTACACATTGGTGACTAAATTAATTGAAAATTAAAATGAATTATCAGAAGGGTTAGTAAGGGATGATATAATAAAAATGTAATAGATCGCTGTCTGTACATGAAAGATATATAAGAAAAAATATTATAGAATACCTTTATCAACGCAATAGTACCCGAAACAATGATTTTTGGAATTTTTGTCTATTTGTCTGTGCGTTTGTGCACGCTAATCTCAGAAACGGCTGAACCGATTTCGATGCAGTTTCCAGGAATATATTGTGACAGGTCCCACTTAACATATAGGCTACTTTTTATCCCGGGAAAATGTTTTATCCCGGACAATTTCGATATTTTGTTTTTTTCTGTAGTCCACGCGGACGGAGTCTCGGGCGTCGACTAGTACATACATATAATCACGCCTCCATTCCCCACGGGGTAGGTAGAGCACCAAGGGGCGACAGAACCACATGGTGCCACTTCTGACCAATTTTGAGGGTATAGTTGAGATGTACAAGTTCGGTTAGTAGCTAGTGACAGGTGGTCAGCCCATCGCCTACAAAACACCAAAACCCTCTTGTCCCTCTACTGACTTGTACAGTATGCTCGGGAAGAGAAGCAGCTGTAGTATTATACGTTTTTTTTCACTCCCAGAGCAGCATAGAAGTCCACATAGTATAGATTAAAATAAATTATGTTACAGGCTCTAAGAAAGCTGCCCAGTTTCTTTAACCGATCGTCTTTGGTGGTGACTGACGAGTATCGAGAGAGCTTCCTCAAAGCGGAGGCGACGTTCAAACATCAGTATGTGTACGATCCTGTACGGAGGGAGATGGTGCGGCTGACTGATGTTGATGATGACGGTAATTATTGTTTTGTATCTCTTTCGAAATTCACGGGACTAGAGTCCCGGTCCTTTAAGAGGCGTGCATCGGGCCGTAGCCAAGATGTAGAGGCCCTTTTAAGAGAACTTTAATATGGTGTGGGATACACATGGCGGATACCATCGCCGACCGAAATATATGATACACCCGGTATTATTATTATAAAATTATCACTTAGCTCGTGACTCGGAAAGCATGTGAAACCGTTGGTACTGTGTGGAGCTGAAAGTCAGAAAAGAAAGCCATGTTCCAAAAAATATCATTTCTGGCTTCAGTGGTTTTGTTTCCGTTTATGATTTAGGTGCATTATTAGGGCGGTTACTAGCCCGCGATTTCTTTCGCTAAATGCACCTCATACGCAAAATGTTCTCACAGTCCTGATTTGATTTTAAATAAGTAAAACCTAATTTGCATTTTCATTGACCTGAGCACTGTGACATATTAACATTTTTTTGACAAAACTACATTTTGCAAAAAGTGTTATTTTTGTTTATTTATTTTTGCAGATTAATTCATTTGAACCCGCCTGCCCAATGTGGTGACTATGGGCAGTAATCCTATTTTATTTAAATATTTCAGAATTAGAAGAGGCGTTATGCGGTAACGCAGGGCAGCTACTAGCCCCGGAGATAGCGTTCCAACTAGCGCTCGGCAACCTAGATCCGTTCACACTGAAGACTATGGACGACTGGCATCCTGACATACACGGTGCTATGGTAAATACATCAATACATCTTCCTGCCCTTGTCCCACTATTTATGGGGTCAGGGCAATATTTCCGGTTTCTTTCGAAAGCCATATTTCCAAGGATTTGGCGATTGTTTTACGGCCGGCAGCCTGCCTGACGCCAACCCTCGTCTCTATAACAATTAACGCTTCTTTATTAGCATGCTGGCGTTAGTTTCTTTGTTCTATATAATGTTCTGATATCTAAAAGTAAGTATACAGTTAAACAACCAATTAAGTCGCCTGTAATTGTGGTATTTCATTGCATACTCACTTTTTTATTAATTCTAGAAGAATATTTTTCTCCGCCACAGTATAATTACGTCCACGTTTCTTTTTTTCGAATTGTGTTTGAGTGACGTTTCAGTATTCGGCCGTTAGTTTTAAGACGATACAACAAAACCAAAGAAATAACTTTTACTCTGAAATCGTGACATAATCAGCTGGTCCATTCAAACTTACCTACTGCACTAAAATGTATGGAGTTATCTTTGTCACCAACTGACTTTTTCATGATTTCGGAGTAGGTCGTACCCTAAACGGCTTGTCGTATTTGAGTTTGAGAGGCGTTATTACATTCGCCTTGTTTGTGAGTGAGTGACACCGTCCCCCTGATTACGTAAAAGCAATAGCAAAGCCGAAGCAAAGCGATAGCGATAATTGTACAATATTCGCCTTGAAATGTCAAAGTTCCTTTGAAATTCATTTTACGTAATACGAATTTGACAAGCAATCAGCGATTTTTGTACAATTTTCGCTATCGCTTTGCTTTTGCTACTTAGGTAATAAAGGGGACGGGTACATAGTTTTTTCAGTTTTTATTGACTTATTTATTTATATCACATTTATATCTATTTAGATTTTCAACAAGTGTGCTTCACCAATTTTGGCATGAACAGAAACAAACCGTGTCATGTCATGAGATAACCTTTTTTTCTAATTTAATATGTGATCAGTTTTTCACAAGTGTGCTGTTAAGTTTTACCGTGAAATAACCTAGCATTAAAATTACAGAAACAAACAAACAACATCAAAACAAATAGCTGGAAAGACATCACAGTATCCAACCACAAAAGTATATGGTCCAAAGAGTTTATACCTTTCATAGAGGAAGAACGACCCTGGCAAAAGAAGGTTCGCAAGTTAGAGCCAATTATAACTAAACCAGAGACTAGGATACGGAGCAAAGTGGTTACGTTGGTACAGAAGTATGTGCCAGAGACACAGGATGAAAGGTAGATATTATGATATAATGAGTTTTTTAAAATCCATGATCTGGAATTTACAACTTCATGAAGTTCTGGTCTCTTAGTATAAATTACGCTTATTTCTGTTAAAAAAATATTGAATTTATTTCCCAATATAAATCAATATACATACATACATACATTCATACATATAATCACGCCTTTATCCCTTACGGGGTAGGC
Source organism: Carposina sasakii (assembly GCA_014607495.2). Lineage (NCBI taxonomy): Eukaryota > Metazoa > Arthropoda > Insecta > Lepidoptera > Carposinidae > Carposina > Carposina sasakii. The sequence goes on from CP053155.1 coordinate 11,539,727, forward strand.
AGAGCACTAAGGGCCGATAGAACCACATGGTGCCACTTCTGACCAATTTTTAGGGTATAGTTTAGATGTACAAGTTCGGTAATAATAATAAATCAATATACAGATAAATAATAACCTATTACATATTTTTTAAAAATAAATCGCTTTTTGAAAGATGTCGTTGCAGTACACTGTTGATTGTTTTCAATGTTTTGAGTTACCCATTATTACACTTGAAGAACTATAATAACACTTCCATTATTGAGTGCCAGCGCATAAAGCTCAGCCGAAATTTGGCATATATGGACCTTGGGGAGTGTATGTTCGAAAACAGGGTAGCAGTAAGAAAGGATTTTCCGAAATTACGAATGAAGCATTTCAAGAATACGGGGATTCCAAAGTTTACGCGGCCTAAGTCGTGGGTGGTTAATAATTTCTATTTTCCTTGGTCTTAGGCACCAAGCCACGAGAGTTTGCGAACTATACCAGACGTAGATTTCAATAAATAGTTATACATACTTTAATAAATAAATAAGTTTAACAATGTTAATATTTTCAGCCTAACAATAGAATCTCTAAGCAGTATGTACTGCATACAACCGGACAACAAAAAACGGAAAATGGATGACATGGACGAAACAGAAGAACACAACAACGCAATCTTAGAAGAAAACATACATAACTATATAGTAACACGGAAAGACAAGTCACCTATACTAGAAACGAATGGTAGAACTTTTAAGAAAGCCTTCAAGAATACAAGTTATTCAATTTTAAAGAGACTAAGCAAATTCCCTAGAACAGTAATGGGTGACAATATAGTTGAGAGCAAATTTTTTTCTACCTCAACCGAAAGTACTACTGAATCAAATGGTAGTGTTGCCAGTGTCAAAAATGTTTCAAATAGTAGTTTAGTAATAGAAGAATCGCCCGAGAAAAATAGTAGAAATCCTTTTAAAGTTAGGATGTCAGATGAAATGAATAAAAATGTTGCTGTAGATAATCAAAGTACAGAAATTTTAGATTCACAACTAGAAAATTCTCAGAAGGAAAATTCACCACAAAATAGTCCAGTGAAGAGACCTACGAGTCCTATTCTACCTAGTCCTAAAGTAAGAAATCCTTTTAAAGCAAGATTAAATATTGAAATATTAGACAACAAATTAAGTGAAGATTCTGTGATTGAAAACACATACCCTTTAGAAAAAATCGTTACTCCAGTTGACTCACAGGTTGGTGAAACTCGTGTCGAATAAATGAATTTGACATTTATTCGACACGAAAGCATTAACAACTTGTTTGTTGATGGTCTTTTTATATCTTACTTTCTATGTTCGCACCCCAAAATGAAATCGCTACCGAACAAAAAAAGGAGGTGAATTTAAACTATGTTTTGTGTTCACAATATAATATATTTGTGAAATTTTTAATCTATATAAATTTAACACACTCCTGATGCAGGGCTTCACTAGAATACATCGGCTGCATCTCCTTCCATGCATGTTGTAAAGCTAGCTACTTGTAACTGATCATTTTCATCTGTCCTTATCCTGATCCTGTAGTTCTGGCTCCCCCATTATAGGAACACAGCCGTTATTGTATGTATGTAAATATAACACCTACCCAGCAATGTATATTAAGTTTTTTATAACTAACAATATTATAATTTTTACAGTCATCATTTGGGGATTCCCCTACGAAAATGTTACCATGGAACAACTCTCAACCAATCAGCGGCTCTAACAATATCATCAATGACAATAAGCCATACATGAAGAGCAATGGAGCGAAGAAATCGACTTGCAGAGTTCCCGGATTAAAACGAACTACCTCTTTGCCGACCAATCAGCCCACTTTACTTAGTAAATTTGGGTTTCAAAAGAAGTGAGTATATATACCTATATCTATCCTTACGAATGCGAAAGTAACTTTGTCTGTATGTCGCGCTTTCAAGCCAAAACTACTGAACCGATTTAAATGAAATTTCGTACACAGGTAGTCTAGAGCCTTAGAAAGGACATATTAGGGTACTTTTTATCCCAGGAAAAATATTTTTATCCCGGATAATTTCCTCTTTTTGTTTTTTAACGGTTGTTTTGGTAATTGTGTGATTGGTAATATAGGCGTTAAAAATTTGTAATTTTATTTTGTTTCAGGCCTGCTTTAAAAAGATAATGTCTTCCATCTGCAAATTGTTTTATTTATTGATTAGGTTAAACGTAAGATGAATCGTGAAGAGAATTATAATTTTGTTTTGATTTAATTACATTTTTATGTGATTGCTACAGGCTGTTCAGTTATATGTAAAAATATTTGTAAGTATGTGATTGATAATAAAAAGTTTGTAAGATCTGAATATGTGTGTTTGAATTCTAATTAAAATAAACAAATGAAAATAAGTGCCACAAGGTAAACAAAGGAAGAATACCGTGACAGCTAATATAGCCTCTCTATGGTGAACCATGGTAGTTATCTCCTTATATCCAAGAGTGAATATTACTTACATATTTAAAACTTAAGTATTACAAACAAACGGCTCTTTAATAATGGAAAAATTATAAACAACTACCTACTAGTGTTCTGTTTCCCTAATTATCATTTTTTCATTATATCTGCATATAAAAAAAATACATACGAGCTACATATCTGTGGCCTGGTGCTAATAGGGCCAAAGTCGGTTTTTGTGTGAAACAAGATTGTAATGCCAGTTTATTGAAAAAGTATGATATTTTTTTGTGCTAAAAGGGCGTTAGTTCATCAACATTGTTTCAAAAGTTACTATGTAAAAAGGCCAAAGTAGTGTGCGGTTTCATAAAGTTAAGTAAAAAAAAAATATGATAAAAGGGCTGCAGTAGACTTAAGCCGATAAGAAATTATTATTTTTTACTTTGTTAGTAATAGAGTTAGAACTAAAACGATCAAAGTTAACATTAGCCCTTTGTGTGCTATAATCTTAGTTTGCTGCTTTATTTTTCTTAGAGTAAAATAGACCAATGTATACATTGGTACATTTTGCACTAAGTCAGTAATATTTTTACTATTTTAACCAAATGTTAAAAAGACCAAAGTTAACTTTGGTCATATTTGCAACCAAGTTATAAGTAAAAAACTGACTTTTAAAAAAAAAATTTAACCGACTTCAAACTTTAACTAAAAAGCGATAAATAACGTAACTAATTTATCTACTTAATACATATTAAATATCTCAAATTATTTAAATATTTACAACTTAATACCTAATACTTTAACAAACTCATCTTTAACTATTTAAATATTTATAATTATCACTTATTTTTTGGAGTCGGTGCCAGCCTAGGTAACGTAGTGTTGATGGACGCGCGCGACTGGCAAAGCCACACACACGGCAAAATATGTACAATACGGTGTAGTAGGCAGCGGTAATGCAATTTCCTATTCTTGGTTTTACTATTTAGTGTGGGTCAGTTTTCTTAATTACATTGATTTGTTTGGCTGGCACCGACTCCAAAAAATATGTGATAATTATAAATATTTAAATAGTTAAAGATGAGTTTGTTAAAGTATTAGGTATTAAGTTGTAAATATTTAAATAATTTGAGATATTTAATATGTATTAAGTAGATAAATTAGTTACGTTATTTATCGCTTTTTAGTTAAAGTTTGAAGTCGGTTAAATTTTTTTTTTAAAAGTCAGTTTATTTCTCGATTTTTAGTTGTGTTAATGCGTTGTGGACTTAAATAGATGCTAGTTTATACAGGATGATTTTTGGTCGCCAACGTTCCCGAAAACTACGTAATCTCCTCATCATCGCTATCATTTTTCTCCTTGGAAGCATACCTGGGAAGTGTCTGGTTTCCAAAATATTAGGGTCCAAAGTTGAGTAAATAGACTGCATTTTTCTGCATGAATGCACGTAGACGCGCGTAGCAAGATTTTTCACGAGAAATAATTAATATCTGTCTATAAAAAAACTAACATAAACACTGGACACTATACATTTCGCCGATCAAGTACCTAATAAAAAAATTGTTTCAAAAAAATTTACATCGTTTCTCAGCATTTTTTTTTTGCATAAACTTACTTTATTTGATGTAAAGAGTACGTACCCTTATTTAAGGGTGGCAACGAAAAAACACCATGTATACCTAAGGTTTTCATCATTACCATCTCAGGAGTAGTATCTACCCGTATAAGTATCACGTTAGCCCTACATATATAGTTTCCATCGACCAATTGCAGTACTGTCCCCTAACTCCTAACCGTTAAGGAGTTCTGTAGCTTGACCATCAGCACAGCAGCATCAGATGTTGATTCAAGTATACCTCACAAGCAACAAGTTAGCCCTACATACTACTATACAGGATGATTTTTGGTCGTCAACGTTCCCGAAAACTACGGAATCTCCTCATCATCACGATCATTTTTCTCCATGGAAGCATACCTGGGAAGTGTCTGGTTTCCAAAATATTAGGGTCCAAAGTTGAGTAAATAGACTGCGTTTTTCTGCATAAATGCACATAGACGCGCGTAGCAGGATTTTTTCACGAAAAATAATTAATATCTGTCTATAAAAAAACTAACATAAACACTAGACACTATAAATTTCGCACGATCAAGGAATATTTTTTTTTTTTTTTTTAATAAATTTTTTTTCCCAGCATTTTTTTTGGCATAAACTTACTTTATTTCATGTATAGAATACGTACCCTTCGTTAAAGGTGGCCACAAAAAAACATCCTGTATAGTTTCCATCGACCAATTGCAGTACTGTCTCCCAACTCCTAACCGTTAAGGAGTTCTGTAGCTTCATCGTCAGAACAGCAGCATCAGATGTTGATTCAAGTAACACGTTAGCCCTACATACTAATAAATAGTTTCCATCGACCAATTGCAGTACTGTGGAGTTCTGTAGCTTCATCATCAGCACAGCAGCATCAGATGTTGATTCAAGTAACACGTTAGCCCTACATACTACTAAATAGTTTCCATCGACCAATTGCTGTACTGTCTCCCAACTCGTAACCGTTAAGGAGTTCTGTAGCTTTATCATCAGCACAGCAGCATCAGATGTTGATTCGACCTATTAAATTCCCTGCACTCCCTGCACCAAAGGTCAGAGACCTGCAATCATTTCTGGAGTACCTTCAACCATCCAGCCGTCCATTTTATGAGTCTTTGGAGACTGGCCCCGAAATGGAAGATATTGTGTCATGTTCTGATGAAGAAAATTAAAAATATTGTAAACTCTATAATAAAATTTCTTAGAAAAACAACATTGGCCTTTTTAATATTATACATAATTAGGAACTAACATAATAATTATCATAAGTGCTAAAAAGGCTAAAGTCGTTAATATTTTCCAAAATACCATTTATATCTTATATTAGAATTTAAGTCATAAATCTACTTAAAAACATAAATCTAATAATAGTAAAATATTTTTGTTATACTACAATATAACATGTTAATTATAACTATTAATGCTGATGCATTGTTAAAACGCTCATTACGGAAAACAATGATAATTGATATTGGCCCTATTAGCACCAGGCCACAGATATATATTACGAGTGAAATTTGTATTTTTTTTATAAGATACTTATTTAAAATTAATTTAGTAATCTAGTTAGTCTGTGGCGTATGAACAAAGAAAATCTCCACATTCTACAGACTTTCTATCTACCCCATGATGACAGCTAGAACGCCGGTTGTGACGTCACCGACCAAGACAAATCCTTTATTTCCGTTTCTTCTAAAATGCGGGTAGTTGTAGAAAAACTAAACGCAACCAATATTCAGCAGTCAAAGAGGCGATTATTGGCATTCGATCGGAGTATTTACACCGGGTCGGTCGACATCCCGTTGTCCCCAGGCAAGAAAAATCTAGCTTTGTCGCGAGTATCAGTAAAAATAAAATCACGTGTAGATACGGAGTGTAGAAAGAGGAGAATCTTGCAGAACTGATCAAGGAAAATTGCATTCGGACAGTACAAGGTAAGTGTTACGAGTACCATATTTTTATTTTTATCATATCTTTATCTTCTATTGCAATATGCATACCATTGCTCCTGGATTTGTCTATTTGTAACCTTGATGTTTCTTTACTGTTTTGTACTCTGTTACTCATACTTAATTGGTGATACTCAGGTTCTATCTGTTAAATGTAAATAAGCGAATGCTATTGCCACACAAACCTATAAAGGTTTATAGGCAATTTAATAAAAAATGTATCATATATTGTAGGGGAAAGGTGTACTAAATGATCCCTCGAGGTAAAATGATTCCCTTTAATCCTGAATAAACTGCAGTGCCATCTCGCTCAAACTATTTGCTGACGCCTTCCCCGTACCCCGCTCAGTAGCCCAGTGAAGTGTCATGGTGGTGTGACTATAACCCTTCGATTTATTGCGAAAAATAAAAAGTCTGTGTGTTCAATCTAAGGTAAGCATAAAATCAATGCTATATTGCTGAATTTGCTTTGTATATTTGTGACTGAAAGTGTTACTGGTGGTTCCTATTGATATTCAAGAATATTTCAAGCACGTTTTGATCACACCACGGTTATGTTTTGAGGTTATGTTTGGACAATTTATGTAAATTTTATATTTGGGGTCAAACGATCCTCTTTAGTCGGTATAAATTGATCCCAGGAATCATTTTACCCCTAACATTTTGGCAATTTGAAAACTAATATCCACGGTTAATACTTATTACTTATTATTACATATACCTTTCTATGAGGTTATCTGTGTGGTATGTGCATAAAAGAATGTGTCTACCATTGCTATCATAAATTATGTTGCACATAAATGTTTGTTAACCTAAATAAATGTATATTTATGAAGATTTGTGTATATGTGTATTTTATATATAATTTGAGTGAGTATATTTCAGGTAATCATCCTCGCTTGAATTCATTTACAGTCAGAATTATAAAAATCAATCGCTCGCTATGCTGTCTTTTAAACAATTTTACACCTCTATCAAATCTTCATTAGCTTCATTGTGTGTGAATTATGAAATCCAACCGTCTTCTGTGCAAGTAGTTACCCCCGTTAAATCGCTTTAAACCCTAGCTTCTGAAATGATTTCGTCCCTAATTATGGCTACAAGATCTACACAAGCCCAAGAGATAGGTATTGTTCCAATATCTACTTCAATTAGGTCTTCAGATTCATCTACATCTTTTAGAGTATTTTTACCACATGACCTTCGACATTTGCCAAAAATAGAAGGAGAAAAGAATATAAATATAAGGAAAAGAAAAATATATACATCATTTTAACTAGCAAATCTTTAAAAAATTATTTAGAAGAGGAAATGCAGAAAAAAAATGAAAAAGAAGAAAACAAAGGTCACGTAAAGATAAAAGTGTAAAAACAATCCCTGGAAAAAAAAGTAAAGGAAAAGTAGTTGGTAAAGGAAAAGGAGTCAGTAAAGAAAATGAAGTTGGTAAAGGAAAAGGAGTTTAGTAAAGGAAAGGCAGTTGGTAAAAGAAAAGTAGTTGTAAAATTATTAATAAAAGGAGTTGGTAAAGGAAAAATGGTCAGTAAGAAAAACACTAAAAAACAAAGGAACACTTATGATTCCGAATCTTCCGAAAAGGATGCCGAGTGCATGTTCTGCACAGAACCGTATTCAAAAGATGACGTAGGAGAAGGTTGGGTCCGATACAAGAAATGTTTTTAATGGGGACATGATGAATGTGCCGGGCTCGATAGTGATGACGAAGAAGATTTTATATGTGACTTCTGCAGAGATCGTTTCGGAAATTTAAAGAAACAATTAAACTTCTAAATGAATACCTACATTATAAACATCAAAATACTTCGTGATGGTTAATATTATTCAAGACTGCTGATTATAAAGAGATTATTTTATTAAAACTACGTTAGAAGAAAGATTCAAAACTGTTGATAATAGTGAGATTATTTGATTAAAAAAAGATAAAAATTTATCATACTTATAAATATTTGCGACAAATCCTTAGTACTAAGCCGCACTGTTAATTATTATCAGCTTTTTAAATAAATAGAATAGCTCTAGAAGTAAGTTTTGATCATTATTTAGACTCTTGTACTCAGAGATCCCTGGGCTCATTTTGACCCTACCCTAGGGATCGTTTTAGACATCCAGGTGTACAAAATGATTCTTTAGTAGCCTTTTGGAAAATCTCTAACAAATCTGTAGATAATCAATCAACTAAAAATAATCGTATGCAAGTATATCAGCATTTATATGATATATTCAAAGCTCATTCAATGTTTGTCTTACTTTAATATTTTAGATACAGTAAGCATTTTCCCTTAGGGGGATCATTATGTACACCTTTCCCCTACTTACCTAAATAAATAAAAATAAAAAATAAAAAAAAATACATACGTATTTGTGCGCCTAATCAAAAATGAAACATGTTCGTCGAATGATTGTCGGTAATTATTTTTAAAAGTGCAGCTATATCTCGTCAGTTGTTTAATTTGTTTTTTTTTTTGTTATTTACCTCCAAAATTTTATACTTAGCTTTAGAAAATTGTTCCGAAAAAAACGTGACACGCTTTCTACTACTTTCGTGTATGGATTTTTTTGGTTAAAAAGAAGTCATAATTTTATAACAGTAGGTAGCTGGCCTATCGTTTTTTCTTAGTGGCTACCTACTTATCCCTTACTTTGTATTATTTGACATGTTATTTTTGAATGGTCGAGCGTTGAAGTTGGAATCAATGATTAGTAATGTTTTGTTTTCACGAGGTCTCAATCGAATCATTCTTGTGGCTTCGGTGACATTTAGGATAACTTTTTTCCCAAAGTTTTTCGTCGAAAACCATAACCCAACATCAGTGACCTTTATTCTAATTCGCGTTTAAAATGGGCTAAGAGCTGCTAGCTCTGATTTCGAATGAAAATCCGTGAAACATAGCAATAAGAATCTCGTCTTACACAGGGCAACAATTCATAATTGTAACACCCATGATAAGGGATATAATTCCTATAATCTTCCTGTATACACGCAGTTATCAAAGCAATCTTTTGTGCGAATATCTACCCCTTAAAGAGGGTGCCATTGTTGTTTTTGGCTTTATTTAGCTGGAATTTATGTACCTTATGAATCGTAATATATGTAACGCAGGTTGACCCCGCCGTTTTCATCCCTGGGTGGTTAGATTATTTATTTGTTCTTAGATTATATAACTAAGACTACTAGAGGCGATAACCTAAATAAGAGTCGAGTAACCGAGTGTACTAATATATTTTGTAATATATATTTTGTACTTGACCATAGCAAGTGTAAAAAGAATTCGTGCGTAACAATTTTCCTACCTCGATACCAACTACCCGCAAACAAATCTGTAAACACGTAGATTTAAACTTCAGTTAAAAGAATATTCTTCTGCCTTACTCACGCACGGAAAGTGTTCTTCAAATATTCCTATGCTGTGTGTTCCTAAAAAATCTGTAGGTAGGTAAATCGCTGACCCACACAAAACGCTCAGCTTCATTGTACAAACAACGATCTACTCTCGGGTATCATAAATCAAACGCTCTTTACCCACCCTGTATGCCTATCGCGACCCTTGTTAAAAATGCATTTTAATGTGACGCAGGGATTATCAGATTAACATTAAATAGGTTACATTAATTTATAACACAACGCGCTATCGGGTTATTTGATTTGAATTTTTAAACGTTTAGCGTAGGGTTATGGGAAGGGGTTGTTTATTATGGGGTGTGGACTGTAGCCTGATGTATGTAGACAAAGATATCGCAGCAGTATTCAGTTTTTATTTAATTTTGGGTCGGTAAATGGGATCCAGCAATATTTAAAATTGATAGGAATATTTAAAATATGTAAAATTGTATAATGAGTAATTGCATTTTAATTGGTTTAAGGCTTATAAGGGCCAAGCTTAGTTGGTGCCCCTACCAACTTTTTCCAATATTCGTGAGTTAGGAAAATGAAAGGTCTCTTAGCAATGTCATGTCAGTGACCTTTATATAATGGAACGTGTAACTTGATATTCTCAAATAAGTACACTCTGAATTAATATAGACACATTCAAAGCCCTAAAGGCCAAACAACTGAATTTAATCGAATTCTAATTTATTATCGTTTCAAATTGTCATTTTATATTTTGTTTTATTGACTCCATTGAGCTCGACCTTAAAATTAAATTGCTTCGGACCGAACGTTGCTTTTGTTCAGTCCCTAGCTTCATTTGAATATTTTCCACTTAGCGTGTAATTAAACTCTTGGCCTCGATATTTTGGCGATCTCGATATTGGTGTGCGAATTAATACGCAAAAGCTTCGGTGAACCGATGAGAGTTAGTATTTGCATAACGCACGCAAATCTGCTGTAATGCTATTGATGGCCTGTATAAATTGAACTTTACGTTTTACATATGCATAGAAGTGGATAGGTAGGGTCCGTTTCAAGTTTTCTTTAGGCTAGGTAAAACAGAAAATTATTTTTGCCCCTTAATATCGCGAGATCTGCGGGCTATTTAATCATGAGCCCTTGGCTTAGTTAGAGGATTGTTTCCATTGTAGGAGCGAGACGACGCTATTAGCGGTGTAGAGCTGCATTTTACTATTGAAATAATCCTATTTTAGTTGTCTATTACTTCATATACTATACAGAAAATGTGTAACCATTGCTAAAGCATGAGATGGGTTACATCCGGGTAGACATCTAAACATTTATCATGTTTTATTTAACAACATTGGCAAAATCTTCATGTCACTTGGAAGCGATTTTTCCAAACGTGAGATAGCTTACCAGAAGAATAAAGTTGATGCTGTCTTTCTCTCAAACTTGGTGAAGATGGAGATAGCATCAACTTTCCTCTTCAGACGTTCCGAAAAATGGGCCCTTAATCTAATTATTTTGTCGCGGGCCGCACAAAAAAGGGCAGCGGGCCGCATGCGGCCCGCGGGCCGGTGCCGCACTTTGACGACCACGGGCGTAGAGTATATATGTAAAACCTCTACGTTAAATACCTACTTACATATAGCAACTAAATTACGAGTAAGGTAATTAAATGAGCACTCCGACTTCAACTTAGTTTTTTTACATTTTTTACCTTAGAATAACAGGCCACATTTTCCTTAATAAAACGCAAACAATCCCCCTGAAGGCCTGTTTAATCCATTATTGTAAAGAGTAAAAATTACACCACGATCTCAAGAGATGTTTTCACTGTGCGCACGTTGACGAGCAAGTTAATTGCGCTATACTAGAGTACGTCCGTCCATTCTTCCGTCCGCGTAAACGGTATAACTCCCTGTGTTGCCGTTCCTGTGGGAATTTTGGGAAATCCTTTCATAATGCTAAACTAACTAAACCTAACTTAAACTAAACTACTCGAAAATTATTGTACGTACATGCCAAACAGTTTTTATATTCAGTTGGTAGTTTAGGTTATGAATTTACCGTAAGTGTCTTATTCGATCGGATACGAAAGCTGATAAATATATAACAACGATAGTATATTCTATTATTAGTACTGTTTTGATGCGGGCTTCCACTAGAATGTAACAATACAATACAAAAATACAAAATACTTTATTCATAAAACGAAGTTGTTTACATATTTTTTTATGCTGGAGTTCTCTTTTAGGCATAATATTGCCTGTGTTAGAGGACACCGCTCTTCCATAACAAAAAGGTGACTTAATTATGAATAAGTATACATACAGTGAAGATAATCTAACTAAAAATAAAAAAATCCAACTAAAATAATATATATATATATATATATACATATATATACATATATATAGATATATATAAGTACATAAACATAAAACTAAAAAGGCATATCTAATAAATGGTATTGTGTGTGTGTGCATGTGTGTGTGTGTGTGTGTGCATGTGTGTGTGTGTGTGTGTGTGTGTTATGTGTATGTGTGGGTGAGTGAGTGTGTGCGTATGTGTATGTGTGTGTGTTGTTTGTGTATATGTGTATATATTGTATGTAGGTAGTCTTTCTTTTGTTATTTGGTGTGCATTATGTCTGTGGTGTTTATGAAACCTGTCTTAACAGTATCTCAATATCCGCATATGATTGAGTATGAATCCAATTAGTTATAATTTCTTTGCAATTATGGTATGTCTTTGTGTAGATATCTAACTGTTTGTCAATTTTATTATACAACATTGCCGATCGCTTCTCTGATTGCTGAGAGGCAAAAGTTGTTTTTGTCTGAGGAGTAGCAGCAACTAAATATTTTCTTCTCTTTAATTTGAAATCAGGGTTGAAAGGTAAGTTCTTATGTTTTTTTAATACTGCGTGAAGAACGTACAACTTTCTTACCGAGAGTAAATTACTAGTATTATATAGGGATTCGCTTGAGTAGCTTCTCTTTTTGAAGTACATAGTTTTAATTAAGGCTCGTTGTGCGCGTTCAACTTCTAAAAATTTTGTTTTAGCTGCACCTCCCCAGACAAGAATGCAATACTTCAAAACTGATTGAACCAAGGCCACGTATATTTGGTTTAATAAATTTTTGGATTTGTTTTGTTTATTGGGAATGTTTTTTGGTACCACATGTCTCAAAGTTCTGAAGATCCAATTAAACTTTCTAATTCTGCTAATTAGCTGTTCGAGATGGGGGAACCATGTTAAGTTTTGATCAATAAGGATACCTAAATATTTTGTGTACATAACTTTGTCAATATTAGCGCAATTGCAATTTGTATCGCGTGGATCTATACACGTGTGAACCTTAAGGTTAAAATCGTCATTTGGCTGCGACCGGTTGCTAATACTAAAACAAATATAATTAGTCTTGGCAGTGTTGAGCGTCAAAAGGTTCTTTTTTAATGATTTAGCTACCAGAGCAAGTCCTTTTTCAGCAGTTTCTTTTACGTTAAGCCAAGATGTTCCAGAAAAAACCAATGCAGTGTCATCGGCATACGAGAAAACTTGGGTATTCGCTAATTGTAGGTTACAGATGTCATTTATATAAATTAGAAATAACGTAGGCCCAATTACGCTTCCTTGCGGAACGCCGTATGTCACTACAGAGTCCTCACTAAAGTGGCCATCCAGTTTAACTCGCTGCAGTCTATTTGACAAAAAGTCCCCCAGCAGATTGAGAGGGATATCTCTAATTCCGATCTTTTCTAGCTTATTCAATAGGATTGGGATTGAGACCGTATCAAAAGCCTTTTTTAGATCCAAGAATACCGTTAAACATTTATTTCCTTTGTCTAGTTGCTTGGTTACTAATGAACTTAGAGCTAGAACTGCGTCTTCAGTTGATCTACCCCTCCTAAAACCATACTGAGAAGACGACAGTATATTATATTTGTTTAAGAAATTCAGTAGTCTGGTATTTAATAGCCTCTCGAAGATTTTAGACAAAGCTGGTAGTACAGATATTGGTCTGTAGTTATTGACGTCATCTTTGTCACCTGCCTTGTATATTGGTGTAACAAGAGACTTTTTTAGATGGTCCGGACAAAGGCCTTGTCTAAAACACAGATTTATGAGATAAGTTATGATGGGAACTACTTCCTTTCTTACATACTTAAGGAACCGAGTTGGAATATTGTCCCAGCCAGGGGCACTATCAGATTTGAGGCTCATTAGAGTTCTATCCACTTCGTCGCAGTCTGTGTCCAGGAGTACAAAGGTATTCGGTATGTGTAAATTTTTTTGGGTTCGAAGATTGGGGGTAACATTTATGATATTTTCAGCTAGATTTTTTCCGACATTGACAAAATATTTATTAATATAGTTAAGAGACTCGATTGGCGTTGATTTTAGGTGTATAAGTTCAGAATTTTTATCATTTGATTTACTTGTATAGGTTATTAATTTTATGTTTTTCCATAGTAATTTATTGTTATTTACAGATTTGCTGAGCAGTTCTTGCTCATACTTTCTTTTTAGTTTTCTGATTAAGTTGTTACAAAAGTTTCTATATCTTATATATGTTACTTTTAGGATATTGTTGTATTGGTCATTGCGAAATTTTTTCTGTAGTACGTTACGATTTCTGATACATCGCAATATACCTGGTGTGATCCAAGGTTTGATAATGCGTTTACTATTTGGTATTTTCGTGGTTATAGTATGGGCTTTTATGGATTCACACAGTCGTTCTACTAATGTATTAGTTAGAATATTAGGATCTTCACAAAAAAGTAAGTTTTCGAGTCTTTTTTCTGCCAAACATTTTAAAGCTGCTTCGTAATTTATTTTGGTAGTATTATAATTTTTGCACATATTATTTTTAATTTTTGTTAAGACTAGTATAGTTGTATAATGGTCAGTAATAGTAGTTTGTAGAATAGCTATAAATGCAGACGTTTTTTTAGAGTTTAGTTTAAGCATAAAGTGGTCTAGACAATTACTATATCTTGTTGGAAGGGTATGACCAGAAAGTATATCGTGTTCTGCTAACATAGTAAGGTAATTTATACGATTTTTTCGTTCACGAGCCCTTTCCTTATCTTTCATTCTGATATTAATGTTTATATCTCCTGCTATAATAATTTTATTTGTATCCACAGACATACCGTCTAAGTGATTACTAAGAGTGACCACAAAGTCATCTGCATTAGCATAGGACGGTGATCGATATATACATAGAATTGTGGTATTAAAGATATCAACTTGTAGACATGACGCTTGCTTCAGTTTTATTTCTCTTACGTTATGCCTTATATTGTTTTTTACATACACTACAACTCCGTCATTTTGGTTTAGTTGGCATATGGTAGAGAGAGGGTCGTAACCACTTAGTTGAGGTATAGGTTTGCTTATGTCAAGTCTGCACTCAGTCAAAATTATGATATCACTGTCAAACTTTAGGTTAGATAAAGTGAGTACAAGACTATCAAAGTTGTGGTAAATACTTCTTATGTTTTGGGATATAACGCTTAGATCATTTTTATTAATACGTACATGTGTACCAAGCTCAGAGGCATTGCATTCTATAGATTTCGCGATATCAAAATTATCTATCTCGTTCAATGTTATTAAGGTTTCATCCATTTTCGAATCCGGTAATAAGACATCGGCGTTTACTGGTTATATGTTTCGAATATCTAGGGTTAAGATATCTCAAATAATTTATTGACATATAGGTGTGCGGGTATAGATTCCACGGCTTATATACTAATAATAATATCGGATATGTGTGTGGTGTGAGTACCTGAATCGTGTGTATGTGAAGTATGAGGTTTGCATTTTTGTGTGCAAATTGATAAGGGTGAGTAGTGTTTTTTTGAAAGTGTGAGTGTGTTTGATATATGTAGATAAATGCACAAAACAATGATATAAAATTAAGGATACAAAATTTTAAGAAAGTAGAAACGTATAGTCATTTTCTTATTAGAAGCTGATGTATTTGCTCTTCACTGCGTATGGTGATGATCGGTGAAGTTTCATCCTTTCTTAGATAGATCTTGCCATACGCTGTCCAGCAAAACTTATAATCTTTTGATTTAACTAGGTCTCGGGCAAGGAAAAACAGACGAGATCCTTTAACTGTTAGGTGTTCTGATAAAAACACCGGAGTGTCCTCATCCATTTTAAAACCCAGTTGTTTACAACAAATCTTACTTTTATGCTTTATGTTATAAGCTTTACCCATACGCAGTATTTCTGTCTTCAAAAGAGTGGATGAGGTCTCTACGACAATAGGAGTTTTTCGATTTTCTCCTTCCTTTTTATTCCCTCTCACTCTATAAATATCTCGGATGTCAGATCTGTCTATCTTGCAGCCTATGTTGTCAGAGAGACATATCACCATATCTATCAGGTCCTCCTTAGTCTCTGTGGACCTCCTAGGCACGTTCTTTAATTCAAAGTTTGTCTTTCGACTATTAATTTGCATTTCTTCCACTCTGTCTTCCAAAATGGCTATATAATTTTTGTCTTCTTTAACTTGATTTTCTAACAGCTGCAACTCCTTCCGTGCATGTCGTAAGAGTCGACTATAAAACTCAGGCATTCTCTAGGCGATATGCTAGCAACTGCTCATTCACATTTGTCCCTGCTATGCTAAAAGTGCCTATGGGATTTCCTTTATCATCGACCCCATTTCGGAAACACAGCCGCGTATATTATGTATATAGGTATGTAATTTAGTATTTTTTAACCTGGGACCGCAAAACAGGTTTGGAAATTAATTTCGGGGTTTACTTTACTTGTTTTACTAGGTTTACTTGTCCTAGATTAGATTGATTGTTACATGTAGCTTCAAAGTTTATATTTCTTCTTAGTCTACTGTAGAATACTAATATGAAATTATAAGAATCTTGGACAGGTTCCATTTATTTTGTGAATAATAATAGGTACATGGCTAGGTGCAATATTGCCCGTCTGTACGGGCCAGTCGTTTTTTCTTACAATTACAAAATGGTACCGGGCACGTTGTTACTTTAGTCAAATTAAGACTCATTTTGCGTGAACCCATTTCATTTTGTGCAAAATTAAAAGCAACAATAAATGAAGTGTCGCGAATTGCATTTGTAAACTGACGTAACTAATTTTGAAGGCTCAAGACATTTAAATATAATTTTCTTACTCTTAACTTTTACCTATATACAGTTGCTATAAATAGCAGCGTATTAGGGTAAATAAAGGTTTAACCAAACAAATATTAGTACTTAATTATAATCTTGATAAAATAACCATTAGATTTCGGGTCTCAAATTTTGTAGATAGGTTCTTTATTTATAGTGGGCTATTTTCATAGCATTTCGCTTAACATTCCCCCTTTGTCTCAACTTATATATCTGCCAAGTTTCATTAAAATCTGTTTAGTAGGTTTGTTGCGTGAAAGAGTAAAGAGACATTTCAGATTACTCCCACACACGTAAAAAAATAATAATATTACTTTCATACGAGTAGGATTCCCGTCGGGTAGCGTGATGACTTTATAAAAAAGAAGGCCAATTAGGTATATGTCGATAGGTGAATGAAAGGAAATAAAGATGGCGGATGATTTTCCTCCAAGTATGTTCAAGTTAAGTCCAATCTCCTTTATTCCCGAAGCAGCTTTTCTCTTTGTAGATTCAAAAATTAATTTGCGCGCCCCTCGATATCATATGTAAATGAAATTGCACGGTTTCCTACATAGACGTAAATATTATAGACTAGGGTTACGTAAACGGAAGCACAATAGGTATGGGATAAAACCTATTGCTCTATATTTTTTACTTATCAAGATACTGAGGAATAATTCTCAAGCCATTCTCTTGCACAGGGTGAAATGATACAATGGCGGCGGCAGGCTGACGTATCTTGTAACAGCAAAGCAGCAGCTACGCGATAGCGAAAATTGTACAATATACCTATGCGTTGAAATGTCATATTCAATTGAGATAGCTGTTATGTAATACGAATTTTACGAGCAATTTGCGAATTTTGTACAATTTTCGCGATCGCATTGCTTTTGCTAGTTAGAAGATAATACTGGTAAAATCTTTGCCAGTTAAACAGAAAAAGCTTTATTTAAATCTAAATGTATAAAAACTCTCCGGGAATTCGGTCAATTCAAATAGTTAGCTTAATTATTAAATCTATTTTAAAACTTAGGACTTCTGTTATTTTTTAGTCTATATTGAGCCCTATATTGAACTCTATACCCATTTATCGCTCTTTGAACATAGAATGCAGGGTAAAATAGCTTGAAGAAATTGAATAATGACATTAAATTGGTTGGATTCCTTTATTGAAGAGGAATATACCTAAGTAGGTTCTTTATTTCCTTTATATTGAGCTATTTTCATAGCATTTCGTTTAACACACCCCTCTTTTTTAGATTAACTCTTTTCCCCATTATCCTCGACCACAACAAATCCGCTGAATCATGTTGAAAATCCATCGCACCCTTTAAAAAAATAAACGCAATGTTTTTTCAGCTTGACGCAATTTTCGTTTGCGTCCCGCTTTACGTAAAACAATAAAAATAAAATCCGCTACAGAAACACCCCGTCTATATTGTCTATACATTGCGCTTTTTTATT
Organism: Carposina sasakii; assembly: GCA_014607495.2. NCBI lineage: Eukaryota > Metazoa > Arthropoda > Insecta > Lepidoptera > Carposinidae > Carposina > Carposina sasakii. Next base: position 11,557,672 of record CP053155.1, read on the forward strand.
TTCATAGCAAATTTAATTTAATATACAGGTGCTCTTATCGTGTGCCCGTGATTTGTATATCTATATACATATTCGATGGAGCAGGCTTTGTTTGTCTTTTCTCGATTATTTGTAGAGAAAATGTGTAGGTACTTTCGAGATGAAATTTGATACGGGATTAGAAGTAGATTAACGTGAAAGTTTCTGAGAATGCGTGAATCGTTTACTATTTTACGCCAAAACTACACAACGGATTTTGATTAACCTTAATAGTTATATGTATAGGTTATTCATTAGATCACATAGGCTTTAATTTACGATGAAGTTACAGGCTCTAGTATCATTATTATGTTTTTTTATTTATTCCTAACAGTAGATATTTCATGCATTATGGTATTAGATTATTTAAGAGTGTTTTGAGAGATGATTTGACTATCATGTTCTACGTAGGTACATACATAAATACAGACATACACGGCTGTGTACTCAAAAAATGGGTAAGTAGTAAAAACTCCAGGATAACGAATTCATACTTACAGCCTCTTACAGCCATGTTAAGCATTAATCTAAAATACTTTAATTAGTTTACCTGATCTATTTATAGCTGTCGTCGTCGTCAGCCTATTGCAGTGCTGGACGTAGGCCTCCCCCAGTGTACGCCACATGGCTCGATCTCCCGTTTTTGCCATCCAGTCACTACCAGTCGTCCTCTTTATGTCATTTAGTCCATCTGGCCGGAGTGCGCCCAACGCTAAGCTTGCCGAGGCGCGGTCTCCATTCGAGAACCCGTTTACTCCACCTTCCATCGGTACTACGACAGATGTGGCCGGCCCACTGCCACTTCAGTCTGCAACATTTCGAGACTATGTCTGTCACTTTTGTCTTCTGCCGGATATTCTCGTTTCGGACTTTGTCCATTAGCGAGACTCCGAGCATTGACCTTTCCATAGCTCTCTGAGTGAAATGCAATCGGTGAGCCAGCCCCACTTTCAGGTTCCACGTCTCGGCTCCGTAAGTCATGGCTGGTAGAACGCACTGATCGAACACCTTGGTCTTGAGGCATTGTGGCAAAGATTCAAAGGACTCAAAGATATGACTTCCCAAACGCTGCCCACCCAAGCTGCACTCTTCTGGTGATTTCTCCATCGAAGTTGTCTTTACCCAACTGCAATATTTGCCCAAGGTATACATACTTCTGAACATTTATAGCTGTACCCATTAGTAAATATTAACAGCAAAATAGAGAATCTCTTCACCCCTAAAACAAGCCTTAATTTTCATAAAGATATCCCTTTCATCGAGGGTAGATCCGAAAGTATTTCTATGGCGGCTAAAATATGATTAATTACGTTTCGCATTTTACCGAATCGATAGGCTGTATGTTTAAATCATCGGCTTAGCGGGATCCGCCATATTGGCCGACCGCCGTTCCCGCCACTAATCCCGCAATAAATAACTTGACTCTCGCTTGTCTATGGCTTTAAAAGAAAACGGTCCAATTATCGCTGTAGAGCTCTAAAATTTGATACTGTGTGAAGTTGTATTGTATTCTTCTTCAGCCTATTGTAGTCCAATGCTGGACGTAGGCCTCCCCCAGGGCACGCCACAAGGCTACTGCCACAGGGGGGTTTTGCCCATAGTCACCACGCTGGGCAGGCGGGTTGGTGACCGCAGTGTGATTTTCGGACTATGTTACCCCACGCGGCTTATTATTATTGTATATACTTAATCCATTCATCAACCTAAGTTTATGTTCTGCGTGTTCTGGGAATTTTACACGACTCGATGTCTGTTGGTAATATATCCATAATGTAGATAAAAAATATATATGTAGGTACCTCGTGTTGCCTAGCAGACCGCACATAGCATTCACTAATGTTACGAGTACATATTATCCAATAGTGGTGAAACTTCGTCATTCAACAAGCGCTTAAAAGAAGGCTTCCTAGGTACTATATGCTTCTCACCACACTCTGTCATTCCATTGTAAATTTTTATTATATTGCAGGTATGTCTATGAGACGATCATCACCGAGGCGGAGAACCTGGGAAAGACCTGGAGCGAAAAAGATCGCGAAGCTTAAGATCGATCGAGAAGGCGACGTCACAGTGCATCTACTCGTACCCCACCTAGGGACACAGGACCTAAAGTCAAAGTAAGTCCTACAAGAACGTATAACTTTATACAGGTGATTTTTGGTCGTCAACATTCCCAAAAACTACGGAATCATTTTTCTCCCTGGAAGCATACCTGGGAAGTGTCTGGTTCCCAAGATATTAGGGTCCAAAGTTGAGTAAATAGACTTCGTTTTACTGCATTAATGCACATAGATGCGCGCAGCAAGATTTTTTCACGATAAATAATTAATATCTTTCTATGATAAAACTAGCATAAACACTAGACACAAAAATTTTGGCCGATCAAGTAATAAAAAAAAAAAAAAAAAATTACATTGTTTCACAGCATTTTTTTTTGCATAATAAAACTCACTTTATTTGATGTATAGAGTAACGTACCCGTCGTTAAGGGTGGCAACGAAAAAACTTCCTGTATAAATATAGTGCATAGACTTTCTAATAGTGGTCTTTTTTAATAGCATTTCATTTTCTTAGACATGCTCAATTTGTTACATACTGTATAAAGTAACATGTCCTAATGCCTTGATTCTTTGTCTCACCCGTTCACTCGGTACGTGTGATCAAGGCATGGCCGATTCTTTTCCCCGAAGCAAAACTCTGAAGCTAGAAACATGATATTTGGAGCGCGGCTTCCTTTTGTGATTTATATGTCCACTGAAGAATTTCCCGAAACTCCTACGAGAACAGGAAATAACGGGTATTCTAAAGTTAACACAGTCAAAGTCGGATGCGGGTGTAATTACTCGTATAATACTACTCAAGCTCATGTCCAATTGTTACCCACTGGGTATTCCATGAACGGTTAACTAAAGCAATTGATATGCAGATATAGCGGCGTGAGATCCTCTAGATTCCAATTCATATTCGAATGCTGACTTATGCTAGGAAGCAGGGTGGTACTTGCTCTCAAAGCCTTCATGTCCCGGCCTTCGTTTCATAAAGCCATTGTTTGCAAGGATGTAGAGTTACTGGATAAACTAACTTGCCGGGTAGGTAGGTACCTATAACTTATGTGTAGGTAAAGACTCTTTATTTAGGTTAAATTTCAATAAGGTTTTGGCGTGACTTCGTTTCCCATTATTTTATACTATACTATACGCCAACCGTCGTGGCACACGCAGTCATAAAACGGTTGGCGTAGGTATAGTATAGTAATAATTTTATATAGGTGGTTGTATTGTAACAAATAGATACTTAAATCGTTTAATAGTTAATAGGCCGTGGTAACAATTTTTTAATTATTAAATTATAAACATGTTACATTCATTTATAAAAACACTTAATCACTAGGTATCGAAAACCCTTTGGGTTTATCCGCCTAGTGCGGTATATCCTGTATTTCGTCGGTTTACGTACCCCCAGCCTAAAACGTACCTACGAACGTTCATCATTCAAATATTGTTGTTTTATTTTATTTCTATATTTATGTGTTTGTAAATAATGAGTTTGTATGTTTAAAGGTAATTAATTTATAATATCTGTTAGAATATATTGCCACATTCTTTTTTCATAGAATTTATTATATTTAGGCCTAACAAACGCCGGTAGATAACTTAGCTTTCGTCCTTTTTCTTATCCTTTGTTTGGATTCACATTTTTTTTGTTTTGATCCTCCTCTATCAATATTGCCAGTTTTGTGTTGTCATAAACATCTAATACGCGACAATGTTTAAATATGCATGTTTCGTTGTTACTAATTACTTTTTTTATGTGCGAAGGGATTATTAGTTTTAAAATACTTTGTTATAGGTGTTTGTATCAATTCCCTTCGATACAATTAAGCTCATCATTATGATTACACACATTATGATTTTATAGAAACGTGCAAATACACATTTTGGTAATAAACCTGTTTTTACAATGGCTTTAAAATTGTAAACTTAGGTACGTCCCTACAATTTTATTTATCACTAGTGGACGCCCGCGACTCCGTCCGCATGGACTACAGAAAAAGCAAAATGTCGAAATTATCCGATATAAAAACATTTTCCGGGGATAAAAAGTAGCCTATATGTTAAGTGGGACCTGTCACAATATATTCCTGAAAACTGCATCGAAATCGGATTCAGCCGTTTCTGAGATTAGTGTGCACAAACGCACAGACAAACAGACAAACCGACAAACAGACAAAAATTCCGAAAATCATCGTTTTGCGTTCTATTGCGTTGATAAAAGTCTCCTATAATATATTTTCTCATATACAGGGTGTAAAAAGACAACGTAATTTTTTTAATACCTCGTATTCTTTGTAACATAACGATAATTTTTTCTATAGAACCAATCCTGGGAAACGAATTAAAAAAAAAAATCTCTTTTTATTGCAAGCAACGTATTCGATTGATAAATGTACCTACCAAACTAACATTTTAAATATTAATATGGTGTCTTAAAAAAAATGTTTGTTAACTGTTACCAGATGGATTTATTAAAAAAAAATGCTGATATTCATGTATCTTTGGACCTCAATATCTTGGAAACCCGTGGTTTCCCAGGGGTGCTTCCATAGAAAAAAATGATCGTGATGTTACAAAGAATACGAGGTATTAAAAGAACAAAGTTGTCTTTTTACACCCAGTATCTTCTATGTACAGACAGCATTCCGTTACATTTTTATTATATGTACCTATATATAGATGATCACTTGTAGCAACATTTGTAGCTTTGTAAATAGGTACCTATATAAAATGTAATTTTTTATAAACTAAAGGAACAAAATATAATGATATACATAACTATAGTCTATTCCATTATCTTTATCTCTGCGCATTTCTGACCACAATGGCCTGACCGATCCCCCGAGACATGTCCGAGATATTACAATTAATGTTCACCAATACGTATTCATTGCTGCTATTTCCGGAGCTATATTTATATAGATGTTAATGAAGCAATGTAGGACGTACTAAGCGAAGTGTATATTTAGAAGTCATTGTTATGCGTAAAGTGATTTCGTGTTCTTTTATCTAACATTATTTTATTGTGTAGGTAATAAACTCTGATTGCAAACTTTAGGTAGGTAGATAAATAATGAATAAGGGTAGGAAGATGATGTAGATGTAGGGTACCTAATCGTAATTTCTCCAATAGTATAGTGCACGTTCATTATGTCAGTTAGTATGATATATTTTCTCAACGGTTGCTTTTCCGCCAGAGATGTTCTATGTATGTTTGTTTGCTACGTATGTGTATGACATCTACCATCTTATTCATGATGTTAATGGATTTAATATTCAAACCATAGAGAAAATCTATGATTCAAAGGCATCATAGCAACGAAGCATAGTAAATCTCTAAGCAGCCGAACCGAACACAGAATAGTGACTACGCGGTGTAGACGTAGGCGACTACGCAGCATAGACTGGCGACTACGAGGCGCAGTCCACTGATTCGTTTTCGTAGTAAGACAGCATTCGTATTTTTTCCAAGAGGAATTCTTTTTATCCGTTCGTCATTATAATGTAGGTAAATTAAAGCATACCTATTGAGGATATGTCAGCTTGAGCAGGCTGCTTTTGTACCAGATATGTGCTATGTATGTTCTATGGATGCATGAATCCACCAATCATATCGGTCCATTATGTCAATGAATTTGATTGGTGCAATCTATAATAACGTAGCTAACTAATCTTAAGGAGGTAGGTATAAAAAGTCCAAAATATGGTCTCACATAAATTTATTTCATCATATACATATGTATAATTTGCGAATCCACTGTGTCCCGAGACGCAGCGCGGGAATTTTTACAAAATAATTATATTCTACAAACCTCCTACAATTACATTTTCATACCTTTTCAGCCATCTTCATTCGCTTTTAGAATAATTGCACTAACATGTTTTTTTAAGCCAAGGCGTTTGATGAAAAATAAAAAATAATAAACGGAATGAATACATTTTGTACTGTTTAAATTGCAAAAATAATAATTTTATTTGATTAACATTGATTCTATTTTATAATGTAACCTTCACAAATACGGAGACAAACAAATAATAATTAATAAGACAAATAAATTGCTAGAACACGTATTTCAGTCTTAAAACGTAAGAGTATAATGAACCTTATCGACAACTATACAAAAAAAACATTAAGAGAATTTTAAAAACAATACATATATTAAAAACTGGGTTATTTAACAGCACCTTATATGGCTTAAGAATTGGCTATTTATCTTTAAAAATATACAAAAAGCATTAAAATACTATATTCTAACAAAAATTAAGCTTAAGTACCCTACATAACCTAAGTTGGTAATCCATAGTGTGCGTATGGAATAAATAGAATAACGTACGACCGATTTTTAATCATCCCAAAATATATCTCTATAAGTATATAAGACTGAAAGAGACAAATATATTTTCACCCGATAAAGTCAGTAAAGGCTCATTCGGTAAGATGGATGTTTCGAAAAAATAAATAAAAAGGTAGATCTTAATCAAAGGAATGGATACATGATTTACGTAAAGCTTAAACGAGAAATAAATATAAAAAGCACACCCCAGTCCGTATGTATTTTTACAATTCGTAACAAGTATTAAATTTTAGCTAGGCAAACGTATAACATTCATACATACGTTTCAATGAAGGTTTTTTCGTATTACACTAATTGGATTGGCAGTATAGATTTCCTTGGTCGCGGGAATTTCGACCAAAAATAAGGACTTACGTTTACTTTTTTCGCACAGTAAGTAACGTTTTTCGCTTATGGCAACATTCCTATGTTAGAAGCTCAACTTTAACTTATACGTAGATATAAGTAGGTATATTGTATAAAACGAGTGTAAAACCTAAAAATCTTAACAGTACGATACTAGGCAAGGGGTTACTGTGAAGCATGCCACCATGAGAACGGGAAATGTGGATGCCATATCATGAAATAATCAACATGCCATTTGCCATATCATGAAATGACCTGGATGTTGTTTGCCATATCATAAAACGACCTAGATACTGTAAGCCAAAATGCTATGACCATCATATTATGACAATCGATTGATTATTTAATGCTATACATGCTATAAAACATAAACCGTTCATACCGTATAGTGGACACATACTTTAAAGCCCAATAGCATCAGTTGCTTAAATCTGCGATATTTTTCACCGTTAGACACACACAAGTCGTGTTATTACAAGATAATTTAAACATTGTTTAAGCTAACATGCTATTTGACAGAAGATATTTCATACATTTTGCTGTCAATTGACATTTTTAATCAGTGTCAAGAATTCAACACATCTAGAGTGAAGCGGTAATAATGGAAACCTTTTAGTCTGACCATACTCCGAGTTTAAATTTGGGCTATTACAAACTTAATGTCAATTTAGGGAGCAAGTTATTAATATAACATTATGTATTAGTTATTAATATAACATGTGCTAAGCTGGGATAAAAAATATCCGAGATTTAGGCAACAGCTGCAAGTGGGTCTAAATGACCCCCAGTTAGGGGGTCTGTTAATATGTAACAACGTACTAGACTTAAGGATAGCTTAATATAGTATGATAGTAATGAGAAACGCAGTTCTCTTATTAAACAATAGAAGAAGCAGTACAAATCAAAATAATATGCTCTTAGAGTAACAATGTATAGAGCGCGCATACTTGAAAACAAAGGTTTTAATTTTTCAATTAATAGTACGTCATATCAGCTTAAGCTTTCACTTGTCACCTTAATAGAATTTAACTTTTGTGACGTAGCATTGATATCGACCGACATATAGTTAGTTTATTTTTTGAAATATTTAGTTTAGAGTTTTTTAGAAATAATTTCGAGTCTTCGTATAGGTATCGGGCGATACTCACGCTCTATATATTTGTGTTACTCTGCATGCATAATGCAAATCTTCAATTATATTAGAAATTTTGCCTCGCTCAGCTCTTGACTACCCGCTTCTTAATATCGAAAAAAAAATTTTGAACGGGAATTTTACATAATTTTTTTAAATAAAATTATTAATAAAGAAATGGAAAAAATTCTTCACCCGAGTGGGAATTGAACCCACGACCACTGCATACCGTGCTAGTTGCTCTAACCACTGAGCTACCGGGTCAATTATTCGGATGACGAATTTTACCATCTCTTTTCTAAATTTTTGTCAAACCACCTTAAAATACCACACAGACGTTAAGTTTGTCTACCTTCATAATAGATATGTAATCGAATCACGCTCCCTATAAGCAAGCCGACGTTAGTAATAACATAGTTTACATCTACATATTTAACTTATCTACGAGAAAAAAAAGCTGTGTTCTAGAACGCAACATTATAAAAAAAGTTTTAAAAGTTACATTCGACGCCGTCAAGCGCCATTTTTAGTATTGTAAAAACGGAATCTTCGGGAAACTATGTACAAAATACAAAACTTTGTTATACTACTCACAGAACTGACACGGAAATTCACATGACACAGCCGATTCGTCTAAAAAGTTCATATTGCGAATTAAATACCACCATATACACTACTTAACATTTTAACACCCGATATGAAAAATAAACTTCTAATTGTACAGCTGCAATAACTATTTATAATACATTTTACAATAATTAATGTGACGACCTGGTTAATATTTATATGGGTAAATTGTCTCTAAGCGCATTGTTATTACACTAAGTATTATAACCACGGCAAATCAAGTATCATGGCATCATATTTTTATTATTATTATAAAATCCGAAAACTCTGTTGTAAATTGTAATAATTTTAAATGCATCTAGGTAATACTTCAACTGTTTACATGGACTTTAACATTTTATATAAAGACTGATTCACATTCAACTAGTACTGTATCAAGTAACACTTGCATATAATGTAGTAGATTTTTTATTTGATACCCACGCATTGATTTTTCATAAGTGAGTGAGCAAAATTTAGTTTATGACGGCTTCCTCAAGTTGTGCTTACTTAACTAAACAATTTATGTCAGATAAAATGATTTAAATTGTTATAGGATAACCGTTAAGTTTTCAAATAGTGTTATAGCCTCTAGATTCATAGATAAATGAGAATCAGTCTTAACTGTTCCGATTTAGAGACAAAAATAGCACGAACAGCTGCAACATTAGGTCTATCATAAGTAGATATTTTGGGCAAGTAACAGTATTAAAACTATCCAAGTAGATATATACTTGTCTTGATCGCATTCTGGATTTTTAAAGCGAATTATGGAATCTGTATGAGAATTGAACATGCCCAGAATTGCAGTCACTTGACAAGTGTATATCCGCCCTTACCCGTCACATTCAAGTTCTCTAGTCACAAATGTACATCATAAGTTGCGTTCCTAGGCACTCGTATATAGCCTCATTACTACGATTAACTGGTTTATATATTCAGTCAATTCACGAAAAATTTCACTACGATAGTAAAAGCGTTGGAACCTTGTCGCTCTAAGAGGGGGGTAGTAGTACGGTTAAGTGTGCGAGTAATGTGTGAAGCCTGCTGCGACAGGGTCATGTCGCACTTAGACGAGCAGGTCGGCTGGTCAGTTGGTGTAGTGGTCGAACGAGCCGAGGTATTCGAGGGCGGCTCGGTAGCAGAATTCGTATTGGTCCTGGGAAATATTCAATATTATAGTGCAACAGAAGGGACTCAACAATATAGCATTCCATATTATATAAACATTCCTGGAAGATTTTTTTATAAGTTGGAAAATAAACGGCAAGTGCAGCGGTTTCAATATTTGAAAAAAAAACACTGGCGAAAATACAATTAATGTTGAAAAAAAGAGGTAAAAACCTCTTCAGAAATAATATGTTACCCTAGTGAATAATGCAGTTGGGTAAATACAGAAAAAAACATAAATCTAAAACATATATTTACAAATAAAAAATTGCCTGTAACTCCTCCACCGTTGGCAACGTGGCCAAAAGGCTGGCCGCATTGCCCCACTGGATGGCGAGACTAATTCTTTGTCCAAAATATTGGCCAGTTCTTCGGTCGTGAGAGTTATTATCCTACTTATGCTATAAATATTATTTTTGAGGATACTGTGTTACCTATCACGTAAAAACTGCCGAACGGATTTTGATAAAACTTGTCAGTTATATAGGTTAACCTTATACATCACACGCCCACTTCACCAGTTAGCCTATTAGCCCCACGTGATAAAAGGGCAAGTCTACCGCCGTTTTAAATTCACATAGACTTTATGTAGCAAACGGTAACGTGAAATCTTTTTACCCGACTGCGTGACGCAAAGTAGTGTATTGTGTTTAACAGCCTATGTATGTATGTTTGTATGTTCCTTTGAAGCACTACACAGATCAAACGCTTCGGCCGATTTTTATGATTCATAACGTCAATCGATTCCTCTTAGTCCGGCGAGTGTCACTAAAGATATGACGTTAGTGAAAATCCAATATGGCGACTACTGGACGCCATTTTGTGAACATGAAAAAAATTGAGGTCGACAAACTATATTGAGTGGGGTATCGTTGAATAGGTATTTAAAAATCATTTTTAGGTTTCTCTCAACATTTTTCGATTCCACTAACCGTTTAGGATCTACATCGATTGAAAGTTGCGTAACAACATTCTCACATTCACAAGCACTTAGATTCTATTCTTAGATCTTTAATATTATTCATTTCATAATAATATTATAGAATTCTAGGCCACTGGACATCTAAGTGCTTGTTTTCATCTTTTCCGTTTTTTTTTTTAAATATTAGATACATACCTAGTTTGGTTATTTTTTAAACAGTCGGGTTTTTGGATTTTTTAAATTATGTTTTTTTGCGAGTAATTAATACTAAATAAGTGTTATTTTTGTCATTACTTTCAGATGTTCGTAAAGTATACTTGATCTCACCTCCGTCTGTACCATGGCTGGGCGCTGCGTCCTCAGCGTGCGTACAGTCTGAAACACGTCGACTACACCCTCGTACTGCATCCGCTCGAGTACAGTCGATAACGTTATGAACACGCCGGTGCGCCCCACGCCCGCACTGTACAGGTAAAGTTCAAGTTTAGATATATGTACATGTCTAAGGCATATTGTATTGTAGGAGATTCAGCACCTTTCCAGGATTATGTAGTGACCATTTTTATATAAAAGCGTGTATTCGATAAACGGAGGTCAATCGTCTGACTACCCTCGCTGCGCGCGGACCTGTGCATTAACGGTATCGGTGTGATTTGTGAGTTATCTTGTTCTTTATTTCTTATGTGCTATTCTGTGTGTAGTGTTGATTTATATCCTTTGTTAAAGTAACTAAAAATTAGTGTAATTATCAATTAAAAAGAGTTATTGTTATTTTTTGTTTAAATAATTGTTTTTTTTTATATCAAAATTGGATTATATTCCTATATCAGAAGTGGGATTCAAACCCAAGCCTTAACTGATTTGCCAAAAATTTTTATTTTACTAAAGCAAGGGAGTTGAATCTACCTACATTTTTTTTAGTGCACTTTTTACAATATGCCTAATTCTCATCGCTCGCGAAAGAGATCACGTAGCAGGTCGCATCGACACCGTAGCACACGTGATAGGTCTCGAGATAGCTCGCGTATAAAATCACGTCGTCATTATAAAAATCGGCTGCGATCTCATACTCGAAGCCCGTCGACTTCACCACCGCCCACGTCGCGTACGCGTGATTGTGAACCGACGGTTAACTCTCCCCCTGTAGCTGTTGATAAAACGCTAGACACTATTTTGTCGAGATTAGAAGTCATAGAAAATAGATTTACTTCTACCCCGATTCCACAACAGGAAGCATCTACATCATCCACTGCTCAAGCGATAGTCGACGCGATTCACCTTATTAATCCAGGACGTTCATTTAACTATTACGTTTCTAACTTCGACCCAGCTATTCACAATATAGATGCGTGGTGTGATGAGGTGGACCGCGCTCGATTAGCTAATAGGTGGGAAGATAAGGAATGTCTCTCGCGAGTAGCAGGGTGTTTAAAGGGCGACGCTAAAACCTGGTTAAATGACTGGGCAACTAACGATAGGTCTTGGTCCACGTTTAAACGCGAATTTCAACCTCTTTGTCCGCGGAAGTTAGATTACGCAAACATACTATTCGAAACTATGAACATGACGTCGAATAAATTCTCTTCATATGCGGAATACGCACGGCGCACATTACTTCGATTGCGCATCGTCAAAGGGTTGAGTGAAGAATTAATCACACAAATTGTTGTTCGCGGAATAGAAGATGCTCAGGTACGTGCGGCGGCTGCGAACGCAAATTTATCACCAGATAACTTAGTGTCGTTTTTAGCGATTTACCTTAAATCAAACCAACCTATACTTAAACCCGACACAAAATTTCAAAACTACCCGCCAGGACGAAAACGATATCCAGAACGTGCAGGTCAACTGATACCCCATTGTTTTACTTGTAAACAAAAAGGACACAAATCTTTCCATTGCCCCAAGAAACCCAAAACGATAGAACCTACTAAACCAGTAACCTGCACGTTTTGTAAAAAGTCGGGTCACACGGAAAACGTATGTTTTGCTAAAGAACGCTCCGGGCAGCGCAATGACCGAAACGTTAACCTTTGTCACGAGCACATGGAAATAGAAGGTAGCAGTGACATTACATCTGCCGTAATACAGGGCATCCCGGTCGATGTCCTAATAGACAGCGGGGCTCTTAACGTTTCTTTAATATCTTCCGGTATATTGAAATATTTTTCCTGTTCAAGAAAACCCATCGACTGTACATTAAAAGGATTAAGTAATCACGAAATAATAGCTAAGTCGTTCGTAACCTTGACCATTGAATTTAGTAACATAACTTTTGAAGCAGACTTTGTTGTTGTGCCAGCCGAATTTATGACTACCCCCGTGATTATCGGTACAGACATACTAAATAGAGACGGCATAACTTATGTAAGAACCAAGGACAAACAATACTTGACTCGCACACCTGATAATCAGTTTAACGTACTAGTGACCAGTGTAAACAAACATACGGAAATTAATACGCCCCTACTGGGTATCCAAAAAGAATCCCTTATACGCGTTATAAACCACTTCGCTGACTTTTTCATCACCGGCACGGCCACCACGACTGTCAGTACAGGCGAGATGCATATAAACGTTATCAGTGACGAACCTATTACTTACCGGCCGTATAAACTGTCACTAGCTGAAAAGCTAAAAGTTCGCGAAATAGTTAACGACCTATTAGAGAAACGTATCATTCGTGAGTCGGAGTCCGAATATTCCAGCCCAATAATTTTGGTGAAGAAAAAAGACGGCTCCGATCGAATGTGCGTCGATTACCGTGCCCTTAATCGCATCACCGTAAAGGATCGATATCCACTCCCCCTTATCGATGACCACATCGACCGGTTAGGCGACAAAAGTATAACGCGTTATACGTCCCTAGACATGGCCACCGGCTTCCACCAAATTAAGATCAATCCAGCCTCGGTCCACCGTACTGCCTTCGTGACTCCCGAAGGTCACTACGAGTACTTAAAAATGCCGTATGGTTTGAGTAACTCACCGATAGTCTATCAAAGGATCATCAATAAAACTTTACGAAAACTTATTGACGCGGGCAAGGTACTTGTATACATCGATGACGTGCTTTTAATGAGTACCACAGTTGAAGATGGTATTCAGCTTTTGCGTGAGGTACTTACTACTCTCACTCAAGCCGGGTTTTCAATTAATTTACGAAAATGCGTGTTTCTTGCGACTGAAATCGAGTACCTGGGGCGGATCATTAGTCAGGGTCAGGTTAGGCCGAGCCCACATAAGATCAAAGCTCTCATAGATTCACCCGTGCCATCAAACGTTAAGCAAGTAAGGCAATTTTTAGGTTTAGCTGGGTACTTCAGAAAGTACATAGAAGGATACGCTTCAAAGACACTTTGCATTTCACGGCTCTTGAAAAAGAGCATTCCATTCAAGTGGGGTCCTGAGCAAGAAAACGTTAGACAAGACATAATTTCCCTACTTACGAATGAGCCGGTGTTAGCAATTTTCGACCATAACTTACCAACGGAAGTACACACCGACGCAAGTAGTTCTGGCTATGGGGCAATTTTATTGCAAACTCACGGAGATACTAACAAAAAGGTGGTCGCGTACTACAGTAAGGTCACCCAGGGTGCCGAGAGCAGGTACCACTCTTATGAACTTGAAACGTTGGCGGTTGTGAGGGCATTGCAGACCTTTAGGCATTACTTGATAGGAATTAAATTTAAAGTGGTAACTGACTGCAATGCTCTTAAATCCACTGAACGAAAGAAGGACCTGCTCCCAAGAGTGGCACGCTGGTGGATCTACCTTCAAGATTTCACATTTGATATCGAGTATCGTAAAGGCAGCATGATGTCCCATGCAGACTATCTAAGCCGAAACCCCCCTCGTAAAGTATACACCATTGCTAGACCTCGTAACTGGGCCCAAGTGGCACAGGCGGCAGATGACGAAACAAAAATACTTATCCAACGGTTGAACGAAGGGAACTTAGATTCCAGCCGTTACTCCCAACGGAATGACCTCTTGTACTATAAGTACACTGCCGTAGGTGAAGAGCACCCTAAACTTCTTTGCTATATTCCCCGTGGTCACCGTCTCAGCCTGTTACGCATTTTTCACGATGAACACGACCATATTGGGTACGATAAAACTGTTGAACTTATTTTACAGTACTTTTGGTTTCCGGGGCTCAGGCCATTTGTGAGGAAGTATCTTGATCACTGTCTCGTTTGTTTGTCGAAAAAGCGAGTACCTAGGGCTCCCCAACAAATTATAACTTCCTGGGAAAAACCAGATCTGCCGTTTTCTATAATTCACCTGGACGCTTTAGGTCCTCTCCCGGAGTCAAATGGCTATAAATTCGTTGTCCTAGTAGTAGACGCTTTTACAAAGTACTCTCTTCTGTACCCTATTTCTAGACAAGATGTTAATGAATTACTGCGCGTTGCTACTAATGCTGTGTCATTATTTGGCACTCCAAAATTGTTTGTAACTGATAAAGGAAGAATGTTCGAGTCCTCCAGGTTTGTAGATTTTGTAAAAGAAATAGGATCAGATATTCACTACATCACACCCGAGATGCACCACGCTAATGGTCAGGTCGAGAGATATGCTCGCACAGTGCTCAACATGATTCGCATCGAGGTCAACCACAAGGGTGCTACATGGTCGGAAACATTATGGAAGTTACAACTGATTCTCAATGTTACAAAACAGAAAACGACCCAAGCATCTGCGTTAAACTTAATGATTGGGACCGATGCGACGACCCCAGTTATTCGCTCACTTGTGCGCGATATAACTCTGGAAGGTTCACAACCAAATCGTGTAACCCTCAGGGAACTGAGGCGACAACGAGCTAGTGACTTACTAAAAAGGAACCAGACTCAGCAGGACGAATATGTTAACCGTAGTAGACACCCACCACGTGAGTTTAATATTGACGACATGGTTTTTGTCATTAAGTTTTCA
Organism: Carposina sasakii; assembly: GCA_014607495.2. Lineage (NCBI taxonomy): Eukaryota > Metazoa > Arthropoda > Insecta > Lepidoptera > Carposinidae > Carposina > Carposina sasakii. The sequence continues at coordinate 11,573,218 of CP053155.1, forward strand.
CAGTCCACGGGAAAACTTGATCCGGGTATGCGGGGACCGTATAGGGTCCTGCGTCCCCTACCAAGTGGTCGCTATGAGTTGCGACTTCTCAGTGGCTCCTATGGGAAGATCACGCAAGCAGCAGCCCAATACATGGTGCCATGGCGTGGGGAATGGTGTCCCGAAGCTTGCGCTGCATTCTTTGAGCGTGAGTACAATGTATTTCACTTGTTTGCTAGAACAGACTGCGGGATGTTCTATGTTACGCAAACTGTGTGTTGTATAATAGGAAAAGTGAAAAACCAGAACAAACTGCGGGATGTTCTCTGTTAAGCAAACTGCGGGGTGCTTAATCTAATAAATGAGATATCAGAACAAACTGAGGTATGTTTTGTGTTAGACAGACTGCGGGATGTCTAAACGTTCTCGAGGTATCCTATATGGGTTATCCGAGTGTGGCAAACTGCGGGATGCCAATATCATGTGGAGGACGGACTGCGGGACGCTCCTATCGGCAAACAGACTGCGGGATGTTTGCCCTACATGATTGTGTGATGAATGACATGGATCCATATGTGACGATGTATGAGCGTAAACATGAATGAGATAATGTTTTTCTATCAAGTTATGTATGTTGGATTACAGGAAAAAGGCCATGAAAGATAGACGAATGTATGTGATAGGCAAATTTATTAACTTGTCAGGACAATCATGTTTTCCTGTAATTACAGATGACGATTCAACAGAGGACACCACGACTACAGATTCCACGCCAAGTTTACCTGATACGGGCGCTGGGCCTTCTAATGCTGTCAGCGGTGCATTGCAGTCCCAGCCCTTGCCAGACATATCTGATGCAGTCGAGGACGACGCATAGTCAGGAGAAGCCGTGTAGGAGATTCAGCACCTTTCCAGGATTATGTAGTGACCATTTTTATATAAAAGCGTGTATTCGATAAACGGAGGTCAATCGTCTGACTACCCTCGCTGCGCGCGGACCTGTGCATTAACGGTATCGGTGTGATTTGTGAGTTATCTTGTTCTTTATTTCTTATGTGCTATTCTGTGTGTAGTGTTGATTTATATCCTTTGTTAAAGTAACTAAAAATTAGTGTAATTATCAATTAAAAAGAGTTATTGTTATTTTTTGTTTAAATAATTGTTTTTTTTTATATCAAAATTGGATTATATTCCTATAGTATAATACGTCGTATCGCAAAATGGCTAGGCATTTCGATAACTTTTTTACTAGATTGCCAATGTTACCAGATTGAGTGTTGATAAGTGATAATCACTATAAACTGTCAATAAAGATAGCCAATTGGCCTGCTGGGCCCAGGGGTCTAAGAGACTAGGAAGCAGTCCCCGTCTTATTTAAGACTCGAAATCATTTCTTTATTTTTCAAGATTGTATATTCCTTTATGTAGGTATATTAATTCTTCATGCTATTTGAAATTCCCTAATTTATAGTTGTTTATATGTATAGTAGTCTATATTTCATAGCATTTCGGAAAAGTTTCTTTAGAACCTCAAATACTTATTTTCCTCCCTTACCCCCTTTTCTTATACCCTGTCTTTGCCACACACCTGCAATGCACCGTAATGGGTCCGTCCTGTCCAAACTGCTCCTTCGTCTTGTGCACTTGTCCGAGGAAGTCGATGAATCCCTCGCCGCTCTTGGGCACGCCTTGCTCGGGCCAGTCCGTGAACTGGAACTGCCGCACTGTGCGGGAAGCGCCGTCGCGTGCGTCTGTCACCTGGACCACATATTGTAAAGTTACCAGGGTCCGTTTTATATAGAATTACTGCTGGGCATGATTTGGACCACCGATTTTAAAGCTAATAGAGTTCTTTCATATAGAATACCTACCATGCGTGATTTGGACCACAATTATAAAGCTCGTAGGGTCCTTTTCATATAGAAAAGCTGACGTGGATAATTCGGAACTAACATATTTTCGCGATGCGCCATCGCGGGCATCCGTCACCTAAACCACAGATTGTAATTTTATATGTATTTAGGTACTACAAGTTTTATAAAATATTATAAATATTATATTATTAAGAAAATGAAAAAAAAAATTCACCCGAGTGAGATTTGAACTCACGACCTCTCGCATTCCGTGCATCGCTATAACCAACTGAGCTATCGGGTCACTTAACTCACATGACGAATTTTACCATCTGATATTCTATTAATGAATGAGGCATGTTAAAACCCAATTACTATATTGTCTGACAAAATAAACCCGTGTAAAGTTACAAATCGATACGACAATTAGAAGTTGAAAGTAGTTAAACTTCACAACTAAAGCAATTACAAGCTTGTTTGTATTTGTTACTAGTGTATAAAGTTGGTCACCAGAGTAATAAATATATGTATATGTGGTACCCATAAATCAAACATACATAAGTTATAGAGCGCCTGTATAACTTCGTTCTATTATGCCCAGCGTTAGCAAAATTATCTTGTTTTTCTTCGGATAGGTCATTCAGAGACGACTCGGCCTTAAGGTTTCCTGTTCGTTCATATCTGTGCCTTCGGATTACATATTGTAAAGCGCACTCTATAGCTTATGCATATAATATACATATTATATCTGGTTTGGTTGGAGTAGACAGGTAAAGTAAAATACGTACAATGGCCTCATTTATAGAGGCTAAGTGCGGAAAATGCTCGGTAAAACTATCTAACTAAATGTCCGTACTACTTCGTACCTAATGAATAGCAGTAATAGCTCAATGGTTTGGGCGCACACCTTCAGACGGTGCGTAGGGTCGATCCCAATCACGGGCCTGTATGTACCATGTATTTATTTCAAATACGGATTTTAATGTAAAATTGTTACCCAAGTATTATTGTAGGTAAGTAGTCCGTTATAAAAGATATGGGTAAATCATAAATAAAGGATAACATAATTGCACCGAGCTAAATGATGGGGTAAGGCAGGAAGATAATGACGTAATAAAGTGACATTACCTTGAATTCTCTCAAGATGTACTGGGGCATGTTGTATTCCGCGATGGGATCCACCACGAAGCACTGGTATCTCACGGACCGGTCTGAAGGCCAGTACTGGTGACATTTCTCCTGCAAACGTATCAAAATTAGAACCAATAGATACTGCTTACTCAAGAAGTAATTACATGCCTTGATTTTTTGTCAGTTTATAATTGCTTGTTTTAGTTAGCATCATTTCTACATTTCAAATAGTCATGGTTGTACTAGCAATGGTTGAAGTTATTATATCAAAAGCCAACTGAGATAATAAAAATAGTTTGGAAAGTAAGATAACTTACCCTTCCCATTTCCTTCAATTTGGTAAGCATAACGATGATCGTAGAGTTGTGCTCCCAGAGCATTCTCCAGAAATCATCTGTGGTATCTGGTAAAGGCCCCTGCGTGGCGATGTAAGCCGATCTGTATCTGTAGCCATCCACGAATGAAGCGTTTATATAGTCTGAGCCGTCGCGCGGAGTCAAACACACGCGGCTCGACTCGTAAGGTAAAATATGAACCAGACGATTCTTATGCTTGTTGCATGGAAGGCTAGCGGACACGAAACGGTTCGAATCTGCCTTCATGTTGGCCAACTTTTTGAACTCCAGTTCCATGCCAGTAATATTTTCAATGGTATCGATCCGCATAAGTTTCTGGATGTGCGAGTGTAGGTTGCGTGCGGGGATCTCTGTGTCGCCGCATGAAACTGCTTCCAGCAGAGCGTCGTGGATGAATATGTATTGATCTTCGGTCTGCACCATGTAGTTGCGCTGCGCTCGTAAACAAGTCACATGGCCGTAGATATCGACAGTGCGCTCGTGACGCGCTCTCTCGAGCATCGAATCGATTACTATGAAGCATCCAGTGCGGCCGACTCCAGCGGAGCAGTGGACCACCAGTGGACCGGAATCCGGAGGGTTTAGGGCACGAACACGTCGCAAGAATTGCAGGAACGGGGCCGAGTGGTCTGGAACACCGTGGTCGGGCCAGGCGGTGAACTGCAACTGCTTGATTTCCCTTCGCTCGGCGCCTCCATTTCTAGTTACTTGGAAGGTGCGTATACAGTAAGTTGCGAGCTCTTGAACGTCAGCAATGGTAACCGTCATCATGCCATAGGTCTCACTCCCGCGGCTCGGCCAGTACTGGTCGCATTTGATTCTGGTTCTTTCTTCCAGTTTCGTCATCATCACGATTGTGGACGTTCTCAGCTCCCAACACATGCGCCAAAAGTCGCAGAACGTTTCCTGGAGCGGGCCTTGGGTGGCGACGTAGGCGTTATGTTTGCGATACCCGTCGCAATAATTTGCATTTATGTAGTCGCTTCCGAGGATTCCGTCTATCGGCTGCAAGATCACGCGACTGTGGTCGTAGGCAATAACATTGGCATAGCGATTCTTAGGTTTGTTGACTTCCATATTGGAGTGATCCCAGGTGAACTGTTGACCGGGCTCAATACTTTCGTATTCCTGGGAGAATTTAAGATTATCGTTGCTCTTCAATCTTTCAATGTGATCGGCAAGTTCCGATATAGGAATCGGCGGATGTGATATCATGGCCGGGGTTTGGAAGTTCAGTCTTCTCATCTCGACAGGATCTGAGGGTGCTCCAAACCCAACATCAGCCGACATCAATGGACGAGTGACGGCAGCTTGATCCGGGGTTTTGCAGGGTTGTCTTCTACGTTTCATTATAAACAATAGCACTAGCAATAGAGAAAGCATCAAAGCAGCTATAATAGGACCTACGACCCAGACCATGCCAGCTTCTTTTCTGTTTTCCTCTATTCTAATGCCAGGGTCTCCGTTGGTGTCTTTGGGGTCGGGTCGCATCGGTTCTTCACCGGGAGGCGCTTCCCGCATGTCTAAAGCTAAATATTCAGAAAATGGACTTGACGTGTAAAGGTGCTTTTGCGGAGTATCTACTACAGCCCTCACAAAAACACGATACCGTTTCTGAATATTAAGTTTTCTGTTCAGGAATCCCTCATACATCTCATCGTTACCCAAATGGAATGTGTACAAAATATTACGTTGCAAGAATTTGGCAGCTATGTATGGTGCATTTTCATCGTCTGTTCTAGCGTTATTTTTAATTAAATCTTCTGTTAGGAACTGGTCGGGATTCTTATGATTATGTGCCTTGTCATCAGGAACTACAACCAGATAGTAATGTGAGATGGGGCCGTATTCTTCGGACGCTTGAGGTAGAATTACGAGCACTTCATTTTCAACTACGCCATAAAAGTCAGGTTTTACCATCGGTTTGGGAGCTGCCATTTGTGTCGTAACAGTTATTTTTGTGGGTGGTCGATATGATTCATCGTTAGGAATTGCACTTACGTTTACGTTATAAGTAGTGAATGGGGATAAATCATTTATTGAGTACGATGTTCGTTGATCTTTTACTATGATTTCCCTTTTCGGAATCTCTTGTGTTTGTGTCATGCCAAGTGAATCGACGAATTCTTTGATAGCATTGTAAGAAATTTTGTAATGGATGGGATTTAAGCGTAAAGGAGGTGACCACGAAAGAGTCATAGAATGTGTCGAGACATCTTGCGCCCTGAGGTGTAAAGGTACCTCTTCTGGTCGTACTTTAACTGCGACCTTTTCAGATAATCTTCCTAATCCATCCGCAGTTTTTCCTGCTACAGCAATAGCATATTCGGCAAACTTCTCCAAGTTTTCTAAATCGGCCGAATTGGTTACGTGGACAGTCTTCTGTTGCCATTCATCTAGATCTTCGACTGGAGTCATTGTGTAAAATATTACAAAGCTCAGAATCTTTTTTCTTGATGGAACAGTATCCCACCATACTTCGACTCCGGATTCTGACGTTGCTACAGCTTTTACCGACATGGGTGCTCTACCAATATCTCTTTCTGTGTGTACTGCAATCTCTTTACTGTAGGGTCCTGCACCTTGATCAGTATATGCTCGAACCTTAAATATGTAGTGCGCATCTTCTTCTAAACCGCTGAACACCATTTTAGTTTTTTCTGTTATCTTTTCCGTTTGACCGGATTGATCGCCTTTTTTGTAAAATTGTACATCGTACTTTTTAATTTGACCACTTCGATCGGCTCTAGTAGGCGGATCCCAGGTTATGCTAATTATATCTGGTGTCTGAAAGTGGTAGGTCACATTGGCAGGAGGGCCTTTGGGTGCTCCTTCCGGAGTCAGCCAGTATTTAATGTTTTCTTGACCAAAGCCGATGGCGTTTTTTCCTGCTATCCTAAATTCATATTGAACACCTCGTTCTAGATCAGTAATTCTGTGCGAATTAGTTTGTGTTCCAGGGAAGAATTCTTCTTGGGGAGGTTGGTCTTTGATACCATATTTAAGTCGATATCCTAAAAGATCGCCATAGGTTTGAGTCGGTCGGGCCCATTCTATTTCTATGGACACAATAGGTTCACGTTCCAACACTCTGCAACCAACAAAAATACGTCAATTTGTAAAAAATAAGGAACGAATGAAAATACGAGTAGTGTATGTTAGCCGCAGCGATCCTTTGCGGCTGTGAAGTTATCTGTGTCATGTGCAGCCCGTCCCCCCTCTCTCGCCAGTCTCATTACCCCGCATGCACCTGAATTAATGTGATCAAAGTGGACAATATTATATACGTTGCCTCAGTGGAATCTGATCACGCGATTCGATCGGATTATACTTTTCATTCGTTTGATTTGAGACGAAACTGATATCGCGATCAGAGTTTACCCAAAAGCATGATCAGTTTTCACTTGCAACGGATCATATGATTAGAGTGGACTAACCCGCGTTTTGCACGAACTTCACAGCCTTGAAGATTTGCCGCGATTACTGTATTCCTATTGTTAATTATTATACGTACTTCAGGTTGACAGTAGGCCTATTTGGCACTCCACCGGGTGTTTTGACCTGCACCGGTGAACTTCGGTCACCATCTCCCTTCCTCGTCAGCGCAGCCACTTGGATGCTGTATCGAGTATCAGGCTGGAGACCGGAGACGTTCAGCTCCAGAGTTGTGTCATCCATGACGTTAAATCGCATCGGGTCGTTTAGGAGTCCCTTACCCTGTAAGTTAAAAACATTTAATAGATCTGTAACAGGCTTTTAAATATCACTGTTCACAATAAAACTTGATGCTATATCCTTCCTATCCCACTAATATTATAAATGTGAAAGTTTCCGAAAGTAGGTTTGTTAGTTTTTTTACGCAAAAACTGCAGAGCTGATTTTGATGAAACTTTGTAGTACATAACAACATATCAGAATAACACATATTGAACGCGGACGAAGTTGCGCCAGCCGCTACTTCGGTCTAAAATTTACCTCTTCTCTCATTTCCTGAACATGAACGTGGTACCCTCTAATGATGCCGTTCTTCTCCTTATCCAGAGGCGGCTTCCAGGTCACGTGGATGGATGTGGAGTTGATGGACGTCACCTTCACATCCTGAGGCTCCCCAGGCACTGTGAGCACACATAAAGCATATGAGACTCCGAGCCCAACCTGCTTGAAGGCGACCTAAATGCCCTATCAGCATCTACGGGAATGTGCTAGAAAAAAAACTAGTTACCTAAAGCAAAATTTTAAGGACCTAGATCGACACAAAGCGGCGGCAACGGTAAAGAAGCTCGAAATTTTTTGGAACAAGTATTCGCCCATTGTGCTGTCGGTAAACGCCCTGTAATGCTGATAGAGCACTTTGGTCGCTGGCGCGTGTCTACACACGGCGCTCAGCATCTCGATCGGGCATTTGAATACCAACACACACTGAAAAAATATCATTTACGCCCTTCCACATCAAATCAAAACCAATTAAAATCCATTACCTTCCAATCCACATCATTAAGAACAACTAAAATTGTCAGCATTTACAAAGAGTAAACAATTAGGTAAGTATCATCTATGGGTTATTTATTATAAAGCGGCATTTATATTCTTAAATCACACACTGCAAGGGATCATGCTTCGGGACGTTAGACTCGAGAATTGGCTCGAAATAAATAACACCAAGTCTTTTTCAACACATCGTCTACGATGACATGCGTCTCAACAGGTCACCACTTGCAGTTTGCTTGGAAGTAGTAAGTGCTAGGAAGATAACTACTCAAAGCTTAGGCACAAGCACAAACACACACCAATACAAGCACTATAGTAATTTGTACTCACTCCTTATAGCTGTACGGTATACCAGCGGCCCATACAAAGTCAGTGACGAGAGAAAAAAGAGAAAAACGCATTCAAATACATTTAAGACAAATTGTGCGTACATTGCAGGGCGAACGGAACTACTAAGTGAGAGATTACGAGTAGAACGCTTGTCGGCGAAATAGGGATGCTCCCATTTTACTTCGTCGTGTATTTTTGAGCTCTTTAGGAGGCGCATTCGGGTTAAGCCGCTTGGGACTCCGTTGGTCTTGGTTCGCGTGCATTGCCTTTTTCTGTACATCGTATACGCCGCACCGGTGGGAATGGCAATTCTATTTTGCGAATGGAACGAAAAGTCCTAACGTAATGCGTTGAATTTGTCACAGTAAAAAACTCGATTGTTAAATTTTTCATCATTGTTAGGTACATATTGTTGTGCAGGAAAAGGCAATTCACTTTTAGTAGACCGTATTTGTTTTCCGGAGTAGAATCACTCACACGCACATGTATTGATTAACGCGATGGCGCCAGTCTAAGTGTGTGTGCCTCTTGTGTGTGAACTGGTGTTGATAAGCGCCCATCATTGTCTTTCCTGCCGTGTGTGTGATGCCTCGGTCGTACCTTGTGATGTTTCTTCTGTGATGTTTGTAACTGTGTCAGTGTCCAATGGTTGTGCTCTTCTAACAACAGTGAGTATTTGGATGTTCCAATATATTCCGTAGCGTTCAAAGGTTCCGCAGTCGTTGATTACGGCAATAGCGAACTTATGCAAAAAGTATCTTGTATAATGTCACAATCTAGTGTTCATGCATAGGTCTGATAGAGAGTATACAGAAAAAGAAGGCGAGAGAATCGCTACTGGCAAAGAAGTGTAGCTTAAGAAGGAAGTGAGATAGATAGAGAGATAGAGATAGAAGTAGCGCGCAGTCTAAACCGTGCCGAGCATACGGATAGAAAAGAAGAGTGTCGCGGATCCCGTCCCTCGGATCCCGGGGCCAATGTTGCGGTTCAACTACGAATTTTGAATAAGGATCCTCGGGACTGTCAGTTCTGTTTGACCCGGAGCCTCTCGCTAATAGTAGATAGTAGTGAGACAGTACAGTGAGTAGAGAGAAGTATAGTTGTGAGTGCATGCGCGCGTGTCATGTGAAACGGTATTGGTATTCAAATGCGGCGCTCGGGCCGTGGTGCGTGTAGGGAAGTGTAGCCGAGGGGTCACCGCTTGTAGACACAAAGTGACGTCAGACGTTCACACCACAAGTCGGTGACCGCTCGAGCGGAGTTCCACAGATGATAGTATGTGTCACGCACTCGTTCTCTCACCTCGTGTCGTCGCTAGTTGTGCTGAGTGCTTCCTAAAAGTGCAATCTCCGCTTTGGCCAGTCAACAACGTAAAACAAACGTCGGTTGACCGCCCAAAGCGAGACCTTAACCTATCTGGTGCTCAGTGAAAATAACTGAACGAAAACGGTGCGGTGTTGGTAAAGAAAGCATGCAAAATTGTGTCCATCGCTAAATACTGAACAAATTGTGCGCCAAAATCAATAAACTGTGCCGTCGACACTATATATCAGGTGCAGTATAAAGTTTGCATTTCAGTGAGTGCCATCTTGTTTCGAGAAAGGCGAGTCGAACACGCGGCGAAAACAAAATCATTACATGTGACAGTGAGTGCGACACCGCTGTCACAGCGGTCAGTGACGATGATCGTGATAATGATCCCAAAAGAAACATGGAATTTGGCAAGCAATAGTATAACTTTATGTAATTTAACCTCCTGATTAGAATCCTGCTAAATGCTCATAAAAAGAAACAAAAGAAAAGAATGATATTAGTATCTTTGATAGTAGTTAGATCGCAGTTAGGTTGAAAATATATGTGATTATGAGCCATTAGGTTGCGAACAAATTGCGAGCCCACCACCAGTATTCGATGAGTAAATATATATAAATCATGATGGACGAGGTCAAAACAGAATTGCGTTATGTTACAAATATTTTAGACTAATTACTACAACCTACTTCAATAACTACATCAATGATAAGTAGGTTCACACTATTCTTCTTGGGCATAAATTAGCAAACTTGTAATTAAACCTTGTTAGGCATTAACTAATTTTATAACAATATTCTGTCTTGTCCACGTCTATTTAAAAATCATAAAGTCATTTACACACTTATTAATTTTATTAAGAATATGTGATATCGGAAAAGCTTCAATGTTTCAGTGATGTGAATGGCTTTATGTAAAACCATTTCACCTGCATTTTTTCCACATTACTGCTTAGAATTAGTAAATTTGAAATAGTTATTAATACAAAGTCCAATATTAGTAATTTATATAAGTTCAAGATAATATCAATGGATTGATCATATTTTACAAACGAAGATACATATTTTACAAAATGTAAATCATTTTCGAAACTTCCAGCGATATTATTTTGTGTATAATTAACATTTTAATGAGTCATTTATAATATCAGATAATTGCGATTCAATTTTGTGGTTGTATCATTGTATGTAAGAAAGCAGCATGTTTTTCAACATTTCTATAGATTTAGATACGTCTGAATGAATGACTGAATAGGAAATTTATCAATACGGTATTCCCGAAAAAATCTCAGATAATGAAATGGCAAACAAAAAACCGAAAGCACCCACAAAATTAAACGCACAGATAATAAACGTAGCGTCAAATCGAAACGTACCATCCTCATGCGTGCGCACGGTGACCGGGTAGGAGGCGGGTCCGTCACCCACGCTGGTGCCCGCGTGTACCCAGATGCGGTACTCCGTCCAGCGCCGCAGCTCGTCCAGAACGATGCTGGTCTGGTTCAGCTTGACGACAGTCGCCTCCGAGTCGCCGCGGCCCGCCTCCACGCAAAACAGCTTGTAGTACGCGATGCGGCCGTTGGCACGCTCGGCGGGTGGCGGCTGCCACGACACGCGCACCGCCGTGGGGGACACCGCCACAGCGGTTACATTCATAGGCGGCGCGCCGGGTACTAAACAAGCTCATCGTAAGACACTGCAAGAGACGCGGCTTGGGAACCGCATTAGACGCCCTAGCCGATGCAATCACTGAATGCGATTGGAAATTAAACAAAATGTGCCAGAAATAAAAGTAAAGGGCGGCTGACGCCGCCAAAATAAAAGCATGCAGTGTACGATCCGCTCGCCCATACATCTCTTTTCTCGTCCGTCACACTTTCTTCTCCTGTCGAAGAAAATTGTGATCCATTATGTTTCCACCCACCATGAAAACCATGAAAATGATAGTTCCGACAAACCCGTGAGATGATGATGTAATGTCGATATGACTTGATTTTTCTTGAACGTAAATATCCCATGATTTTCATGCCGATTCGTGTGTATAATAAAAAAAAATCGTTTTCAGAATACATCCTCGGTAATATTCAAAAACTGACCTACGTACAACATAAAGCTACTACTAAGATACCGTGTACGCGGGCCGTATTTTAGCACGACTCAATTACGTTCGTTCGTTTTATAATCGGCCATAAAATCGAGCCGGTTTACGGTTAACAAGCGGGTAGAGGCGCGCGTACATGACACCGTTTCGACAATTTACCATTACAAAACACATATTGTGATATAAAAGTTGGTGCTTGTGCTGTATTACTGGCTGCGTGCCGGGCAGGTGCTTTTATGTGTAATATTACATTGGAATTACCTGAAACACTCACACTTTACTGTCACATTTGCTCACCACACGCTTTTGGGGGGAACTTGGAGCCGGCAAGACTTTCCTAATTCAAAAACCTAGGGCCTGTGCAAGTATTTCCAGGGGGGTAAGCACGAACTCTTACGCTCCTTCACACTATCGACTATCAATCTAGGAGATTGGATAATCGTACCGTCCTTATCGCTATCAACAATCTATGAATCTAAAATATAATATAACGATTATATAACGTCAATAAGTTCATGTTTACCCCAAAGAACTAATAATTTGACGTTAGCGAAACGTGAAAATGTTCGTGTTTACCCCACAGATCCTATGTTTTTCGGCGAACGTCCGTAGTTCCCCCGCAAGCCACGCCCACACGAGGCTACGTACCGTACTGTTTGGTGCGCACAGCGATGGCGGGCGTGGTGGCGCCCTCCCCGCGCTGCGACCGCGCCGCCAGCCAGATGTAGTATAGTGTGTTAGGATACAGCCCGTTCAGTGTGTACGTCTCCGTTATCGGTATACGCCTGGGGGTTAATACGCGTGTTTTATACAGAATTTTAGAAATGTGGACTTAAAAATCGTCATCATAATATAAAAGTCGCTGTATAATGTAGCCACACACTTCACAACACATTAACCTAGGCCCATACTAAGATCCCTAAGGTTTAACATCGTCTTACGTCGTCTTATAAGCAACGGTATATAAAATACATAGATAAATTATTATTATAGAAATATTCATGACTCGGAAACAAATATTTATATTCATCATAGTATGCACATTTCGGGATTCGAACCCAAGACCTATAGCGTCGTAGGCAGGGTCACTACCAACTACACCAATCGGTCGCGGAAATATCTGAAATACAAGAAATCCTTACTTCTTATGATGCTGTTTAGCATAGGTATCGTTCCAGTAGAGTTCGTATGAGACAATATTGTCCCCCGCATGAGCTGGTCGTCTCCATGAGAGCGTGACGGACGTCTCTCCGGGCTCCACGGCCACCAGGTTCGAAGGTTGGGAAGGTACACCTGGACAGTTGGAATAACTGGTCTGACAATCATGCCTCTCTGAGAATACGAGTATCTTTTGAGCGACCTCAGTTGAAAAATTAAAAAACACATATCGCATTAAACTAGTCTCATAGTAAGATACCTAAAGTCTCGCGTTGTAGATACTATACATGGATAGCAATACACACATACACATTGTTGTATTCCAGAAATGCCTGCAGAGGTCCTACAACCGACAGATTCCTTGGCCGACTCTTACGACATGCACATATAAACAAGTACATGGAAAAATTATAAACATCCATGAATCTGACTAAACAACTATTTTGCCGTCATCATTTCAGCCCTGGTAAGTCCACTGCTGGACATAGGCCTCCCCCAACAACCTCCATACCGACCGGTCGGAAGCAGCCTGAATCCAACCGACACCCGCGATTTGGCCAGGTCGTCCGTCCACCTCGCGGGTGGCCTTCCCACGCTGCGTTGCCGATACGTGGTATCCACTCTAGAACTTTCCGGCTCCATTAGCCATCAGTTCTTCGAGCTATGTGCCCTGCCCATTGCCACTTGAGCTTGCTGGACCGTTGAGCCATAGCGGAATTCAAATCCTACGATAGTAGTGCATTCCCAATAGGGTCGTCAAAATAGCACATACCTTGTTGAGTTTTGACCTGCACTGGAGGTGAAATGGGACCGGGTCCCACGGAGGTGAAGGCTTGTACCCTTATCGTGTACACCGTGTGTGGAGTCAGTTCGCTTATGGTCGTCAGGTGACTGTTGTCCAGCTGTGAACATTTATATGATGTTACAGACTGAACATCTAGATATATAAAAAAATGCCTTATCATGCATGGTGCATTCCTTATGTGACGTAAGTATACGATAAGATAGGATTTTCCTAAATACAGAAATTAACAAGATTTCGAAAGTTTACACGGACAAAGCCACAGGCATCCACTATACATAAAAATGCTTAGTACTGAATGGCTGACGGATCAGCGCATAACCTAAACCGCCGATCTAAGAGACCTGAAACTTGGGGGATGCGTTCCTTGCCTACGTCATCCGATAGGAATGCATTTCCCAAAATACTGGAACGTGAAAAAACGGCAATAAAAAATTTGAAAAGGCTTTCCATTGTTAAGGGCATGTTGTTAAATTTGTCCCTTAGTGTATCCGACGTTTTATGCCGGCAGATGCTTCCTACACTTGCAACCTTCACTTAGTATAGCACTAGCATCTACTTAATTTAATCATATAGTTACTTACCATTTGTGAAAGCCACGACTGAAGCGGTTGGGACGGATCAGTTGTGTAGTAAATTTTATAGCCCTGCAAAAAAATAAGATTCTTCATAAACAATACTTGATCATAGATCATAGAAGTTTAGCTGACAAACTTATTGTAATAGAGGGATATCTCCCTAGTATGAAAGACGTACGCAATTTGATACAGAAAAATGTGGCTCTACCACTAAATCCGCCTTTAAGGCTGAAACCGACAAGAAAGTATGAAGAATTTAACGAATGGGTACGAGATAAAGAGGTATGTTTGGAACGTGCTAAATTTGAGATCTGTGGTCTCTTATGGGACATAGGGGCTATGAAAATGATACAGAAAATTCTCTCCTCAGCAGTTCTTTTAAGGTATTCATGAATTAAGTTTTTGTTCTTTAGTTTCCCGTATAGCTCACCGTGATCATCATATTGGGCGTCTCCGGCTCCTCCCACTGGATGACCATCGTGCTGGAGCTGAGCGGCCGAACCTGCACGTTCCGAGGGGCTGCTCCCGGTTCTGTGCAATAGCAACTTGTAAATACCTCACTCACTTCACCATACATTAATAACGTAGTCCCACAGTCTAATTTCTTAGTTTTTATATCCTGAGCACTATGAAAAAGTAATCATTAGCAATATAAAACACATAAGACATCGATCAATTAATAACATAGACAATAGAATTTTCATGACCATAACCATACCTAAAATTATACTAACCCTTATACCGTTATTAGAAAAAGGACATAAAAATCATAAACGAAACTCCACAGCCCTAAGCCAGCCTAATGGAAGAGAAAAGAGAAAAGTGGACAGATAAAAAATTAAACAGCGAACAAAGGAAATAACGTTAATATAACCGTTATCATTCGAATACTCCATCATCCGACCTTTCGACTGGAAGATTAAAACAGGGCTATATGAAAGTAATAATGCGCAGACAACACAATATCAAATTAAGAAGCGACTGGGCCCATTTCAATTATGTAAGGAAAAAAACGCCATCATGGCCGCCGGCGACGAACTTCTAATAGGATTTGTAATACGTTCATGAAACGGATATAACACGGAGGGGAGTAAAGAGGAGATGCGATCGTTTATGTAGCCTATGCCGCGTAGTACTCGTATATACCAATCACTGGTTAACGAAACCTCCTACATTGGTGTACCCAATCGCTATTAAAGAAAAGCGGTGTGAAATGTTTCTTCACGGCTGCTATATGACGGTACTATTATTGCTAGAAACAGTTGCTTAACCCATACAACGGCGACTGAATACGAGTTTGCAATGTGAAATCGTTCGCATTAGTGTAAAGCAGCCAACCAATCACATAATGTCTTGATGACGTGATATATTTCATGCAATCTAAGTGAATAGTTAACGCTAACGAGATACGAGTTCGAAATGAAAACTTTAAGCTCGTTTTGAATAAACAATGGTAGCATTTATTACATCACGTCATAAAGTGATTGGTAGACTGTCTTACGTTAACGCGAACGAGTTCGAATCGAAAATTCACACTAAGTTCTCAGGCCATTTCCTTCCTACATAGGCTTCATACATGTCATTCTAGCACGAAAAACGGAGCGTAGCTCAATGAAAGATCTATTCTTCGTGTATAATTCTCTAAAAGGGCGAAAAAACAAAATTTTCCCAGCGAACGCTATATTAAAACGGAGCATTATAATCTCGTTCCGAGCGTGTTCGGGTCGTCGGAACTTTCCTTTATTACAAACATAAAAGATAACGGTAAAAATCTGACAGTTTAATTTTTCTGCGAAACCCTGACAGAGACATATTTGGTGTGCTATTTACACAGAACAGTTTTCGAAAAATATTTTCAGTTCTTTAAAGACTATTTTGGGATTGTCAAGTAAATATTGAGAGATTACATATACACATACATACATATAATCAAGCCTTTATTCCTTACGGGGTAGGCAGAACACCAAGGGCCGATAGTACCACATGCTGCCACTTCTGATCAATTTTGTGGGTATAGTTGAGATGTACAAGTTCGGTTAGTAGTGACAGGTGGTCAGCCCATCGCCTACAAAACACCAAGACCCTTTTGTCCCTTCTACTGGCTTGTACAGTATGCCCGGGAAGAGAAGCAGCTGTAGTATTATAGGTTTTATTTTTCACTTTCAGAGCACCATAGAAGATATTGAGAAATTAATGCAAACATTATAAATGTAAGTCTTCTATGCTGCTCTGGGAGATGCTGCTCGGGAATGTTCATACCTTTTAAAATTAAACATGCGATTTAGGGGCTCAAATGTCGTTGATAGGTTCTCTATAGCGGACTATTTTATTGCATTTCGCTTAACATACCTATTATAGTTATAAAGAGAAAATTATTAGTTAAGCACCTTTGTTTGTTCACAGGTTACATAAAAACTGCCATTAACCATTTCATATACATTATTAAACATTTCATAAATGAACAAAAGGACTATAAACTTATTCATGCTAAATTAAAACTCCATTAAGTTAATTAAAGCTTTTTCACTACAATTCTCATGCTATTAAATTAAAACCCCTTCCATAAAAACGCATATAAAACGTAGGAGGTAGGTACATTATAAAAGGTATACTTACTGGCTCCTCCATATAACGAATCCACTGCGGGGGAGCGGGACAAAAAATATCATTAGTATAATAATAATATAATACTAACTGATTTAAAACACGGTGCGACAGCGTAAATAGAGTGTCAAAAACTGCTGAACACATATTATTGGTCGGTAAAAAGGGAATGGTGCATGAGTAAACTATAAAAAACCGTAGCGCTACATCTACCAACGACAAAAAAATAATGTGCAAACAAAATTTTCACAAACGAGTCGAGATTCACTCAAAAGCGAACTTACATGAAGCGGCGACGTATGTCGTAGGCGACGCAACGATTGCATGGAAAAAACGACGAAAGAAAATACCTTAAAAACTATATAAATTGGCGCAAAAAACTAAAAACTATTTACTTTGGAGCTGAGAAAATAAACTTCAAAATACAAAGCTATGGAAAAGCATGTATGTGTCGATTATGATATAATGTACTTTTAGCATCACGGTAAAAGTGACAATACTCAATACTCATAGTATTGTAACCTAAGTATGTACCTAAATACTCGTATTATTTTATGTTACAACGGGTGACTATTCATTTCTTGAATTTAAATTACAATAAGTATGCCGGTAAATAAAAGATCTTATTAGATGTGTTATATTGTGCAAGTTCCCCCTCAAGTTAAATGTAAAATGTTACAAAGGAAAACGCTCATAATAGGGATGTTTACAGTTTTTTTTATTTGAATTTATATCGAAAGATCATAAAATAAAAGAAACATTTGCGAAAGAAAAACTTCGCTAATGTGAAAACTTTCCGGGATATAACGATTTCAAAATCACAATTTTAGATTTGCCAAAAAACGCTCCATACAAACGGCTACACAATTATGACGTCACTCTTTCGTAACTCGTATGCGCGTAAAAGAACTTTTGTTCTGCAGCTATTTTAAATATTGCGTTTATAAATATGGTCACAAAGCCAAAGTTGATGTAAATGATGCAGGTGGATATGTGATGTTGTAATTTTCAATTAATTTTACATTTGTAAAATGGACTTGCCCACTTAACTTTGAAGGCTTATTACTACCTCATTTGGACACTTAATAAAATTGTAATTTTACAGATCGGTATGATTTTGATGATTTATTCTGATAAGCATAAAATGTCTTTAAATTCAACCATAGTCAACATCCCTATTGCAACAGAATTAGTTGCCAAATGTTTTTCAAACCTGCTCTAAGTGAGTATGTAGGTATGTTAGTAATTAATTCGACTAAATCTAGATGAAAACAGCATGTTTTCAAAATAGGAAAAGTTGTGAGAAATTTCATGCATGCATTTTTTTACAATGATTTCATGAACCTAACTAGCAACATGGTTGCATGTTAACAATTCATCTTAGTTAATTTTTGCGTACACGACTTTAATACTTCTACTACTACTACTTACTACAGGGGCTTACCATGAACTCTTAAGCTGGGTGCTGACCGACGTTATGCTGTGTAATGTTACATGTTACACAGTGAGCATTCATACAATATACGTAGCGTAACGAGGAAACCAACGAGCAGCGAGCCTTTTTTTACATCGTTTTTGACATGCTCGTTACAAATGTTACAAAACGTTCTGTAACGTTGCTCAGTACCCCGTTTTAAAAGGTTATCAATGCGCAAACGAGACGTCGCTATAAGTAAAATAGAGCGACATCTCACTTCCACAATCCCGCTCGAAGACTACATGGTAAACAACCACACCGTATTGGCTATCTTTTTTGACCGTTCAAAGTGATTAATTACCAATGAATCTTAACAAACGGAACATAATTCCTTTTTGGAAGAAAATTTGCCAACACACACATGTCACTTTTTGTTAATTAAGTTTCAATGAGTGATGATAGAATAGAATAGGTTTTTATTTGAGAATTACACATACACGATACACGGATACAATAGCATCAATGAAACAAGACAAACAGAGTAGAAACCTTAAATAGAAATCATTAGGTAGAAACGAATGATCATTATGGACTGTCAAAAAAGATAGCCGTCCGATAGGCCTGCAGGACCACAGAATTGGCAAGCCCATGCATACCAGTTTCTCCGGTGGTGATGACTGCGGCCGTCGACGGAGGCCCCCGACCGATGTTGTTGACGGCGATCACATACATCTCATACTCGGTGTATGGAGACAGGTTTGTCACAGCGTAGTATTGTGTTATTACGCCCGATATCTCGCTGAATGCCTGTGTAAAAATAAAATTTGTTACCTATACCCAATCTATTCCGAATCCATTTTTCTGTCAGAGTGTCATAAGGAGAAACATTTGAGTAAAAAGGGAAACAGGAGACAGCGTGAGAGCAGGAATGTAAAGACAAATGCATAAGCGAATATTGTTGGCTGTGCTGACGCGGGGTTTCACTACATTACATCAGCTGCATCTTGCGTATAAGAGTCGATTAAGGTACCCAGCGGCGTACTTTCAGGCGCTCAGCTAGCAACTTGTCACTGATCTTTGCCATATGACCCCGCTATGCTGAATGTTACTGTACGAGGATATCCTTTAGTATCCTACAAATCTAGCTACTCCATTTTTGGGAACAGCCGTCGTATGTATATTTATTTATGTATGAAATATCAATCGAAGTAGTTTATTCGAATCGAGACATCATTCGATTCACCAGTATCTGTATACCGAACATTCATCTACCATATATTCAGTTCTATCGCCTGGCCTTCAGTGGCGTAGCATGGTAACTAGAGGCCCTGGGGCAAATAAAAAAATTGGGCCCCACTGCTATCTCAACTATCGATTTTGAGCAATTTTTGCTTACTATCTTCTCTTTATTGCACATTACCAAGAATTTTGAAGTTTACGAGTCCCATAATTGAAAGATTGCTTAGATAGATAATACATGCGCGAGCGTAGTGAGCGCGAATTTTTTTCTCGTATTCACCATGTAACTTGTTTATTACTTCTTGAAAATTCAAGCTCTACCAAGGGTTTCTCACCATTGCTAAATAAAATATGAGATAGATTATCAAGAACTTTGAGCCCCATAATTGAAAACTGAAAGAAGCATAATAGATGCGCGAGCGGAGCGGGCGCGAATTTTTTTCTCGTATGTACCACATAACTCAAGTAAAATGTGTATTACTTTTTGAAAATTCAAGCTCTACCCAGGAATTCACGGTAAGGATTCGAGGGCCCCCTGAGCTTGAGGGCCCCGATGCACTGCCCCACCTAGCCCCTAGGTAGCTACGCCACTGCTGGCCTTGCCGATTAATGCCAACTTGCTTGTATGTAGCAATCCTAACTTAAAAGGTTGTTCTCACCTGATTAGCCTGCTTAGGTTTGTACTGAATAACGTAATAGTGGGGCTCCTCCGGGCCGCTGTATGTCCAGGCAAGTCGCACGGTCGTCGCCGTGATCTCAGAAGCGCGCACTTCTGCCGGCGCGCTCGGTAGTGCTGTATAAAATAAGTAAATAATAAAGTAACGTTTTTGGATAGCCAAATGATTCCCTACCAGTTATCCTACAAACAAAGATATCTTAGTATAGTCCCCCAAGCAAAACCTTAGCCGCACTCATTTTTCCATATAGGCTGTATGGAGTGTATTGACTGTATAAGTTTATTAAAAAACAATGTAAACAAAGGTTTTACGAGAAATATGATTTTATTTGCTGTCTGATACTGTACTAATCTCTATTGAAAAACTCGGTTAAAATTTCGTTCTAAGTGTCCCTATCGCAACCATTACAACCCTTTAAATTACGAATTATAATAACGCTAATTCATAATAGATGACTTCGAGTCGGCGCAATTTGTCAAATTGATTCCTGCGAAGCCGCGACACCTCAGCGGAAATATATTTCTATAAAGTTCAGCTATCCCGAGAAATTAGGGGTGATATTTCATTCAGTCAGTTATTAAGCCTCGGATACACTACGGACGAAATATCCCACACAACATGACAAGGCATACGCAATTAAAGTAATGCGGTTGCCCAGTATCCCGCCCGCAACATGCCCTGCAACATATCGCACCTTCGGTACAACAACGGCATAATTGTGTTTTGCATTTTTTGACAAATGTGCCCTTGTTCTAAAGTAGAATAACGACACAATTTCTTTTTGTATTTTTTGACAATTGTGCCGTTGTTGCATCGAAGGTACGGTATTATGTGATACAGAACATGTTACTTGCTCCCTCTTTGTAGGGCTATCGGCTATCTTTTTTATTTATTTGTAGTAATTATCACTAATTGAAATTGAATTGGGTAAAAACCCTCTTTCGAAAATTTTAATTAAAAAAATGTATGTATGTACAAGCGATGCCCGCGACTCCGTCCGCGTGGACTATAGAAAAAATAAAATGTCGACATTATCCGGGATAAAAACATTTTCCCGGGAAAAAATAGTTAAGTGGGACCTGTCACAACATATTCCTGAAAACTGCATCGAAATCGGTTCAGCCGTTTCTGAGATTAGCGTGCACAAACATCGATCCGTTACAATTTTATTATATGTATAGATATAGATGTGTGGGTGGCAAAATTTTCTTTAGGTAAGGCCTTACTTCCATTTGATTAATTTTCAATGAGTGATCATCACTGTTAACTGTCAAAAAGTTAGCGAAAGAAGATAGCTGATACGTCAGCTGAGAGCGAGCGAAGTGTAACACGGCACATGTAACAGCGAAATGTCCGAAACACTGACTCCGTGACTCTTATGTTGTCGTTGGGAGTCATAATGTTACATAATTTGTTCCCTAGTGTATCCGGGGCTTTAAGTCAGAACGCAGCGAAATGTCTGATGAGACAAATTAAGTGCGCACTAAACGAAGTTCTTGCATAACGGTACGGATGACGTTTATTAACTGGTTAGTCTCGGGGGGGAATTTTTGAAATAAAGTAGAATTTCATAGAGTAGATATAACCGACTTAAATCTCGCTTTGTCGATAGACCCAAATTATAAAGTCATATGAGATATAAATTTCCTCTTAAATCACGATCTATTAAAAAATCGCATAACAATCCATTCCGTAGTTTTAAAGATCTAAGCATAATAGGGACAGACAGCGGGAAGCGATTCTGTTTTATAATATGTATGAAGCAAAGTATTTGTTTCCGAGTCATGGATGTTTCTATACTTATCTATGTATTAATATACGGTTGCTTAGTACGACACAAGACCTTAGGGATCTTACTGTGGGACTAGATTAATGTGTTGTGCAGGGTGTAAATATTTATTTATTTAATTTGTCCTTACACTGCACTTTAACTTCGGCGGTGGTCTCAATAACGCCCAGCACACTGGCGGCGACGCACGTGTAGTTCGCCGACTCCCGTATGTCGTCCAGTTTGAGGGTGTTCAGGCCAAGGGGCGGGTTATCTTCCGGAGTCAGCCATACTGACAGTCCTGGGCAGTAATTACAAGTAGTATTTAGTAATAGAAAGTAATTAGTAATAGTAAACATTTTTTTTAGCCGCGTGGTGCCGGCAGAGTAGAGTTTGTACCACCCCATGCCTGCCCGTGGGTATCGTACGAGGCGATTAAGGGTTTCCGGGAGGTGGGCAGCAGCGCCTCCCGTACTGACAACATAGTCCGAAAATCACACTGCGGTCACCAACCCGCCTGCCCAGCGTGGTGACTATGGGCAAAACCCCCCCCTGTCGCAACATAGAATAGAAAGTCGCCTTGTGCAGCTTATGAATACATCAACTGCATAACCTTTCGTGCAAAGAGTTGACAACTTAGGGGCTCCTCTCAGGCGATGAGCTAGTAACATGTAACAGATCTTTTACATCTGGCCCCGCCATGTGAAACTGAGCTGTGGGATCTCGTTCGTGATTCATTATACCCCTACCTTCTTTCTTGCTACTCCCTTTTGAAAACACAACCGTATTCCTATATATGTATAATATAGCAGTACCTTTCCTCCACTTCACAGTGGGCATGGGCGATCCGAAGGCGACGCACTTCAGCGTTAGGTTGCCGCCCAGCATGACCTCGGTCTTGGCTGCGGGCGGGATGGAGAACTGCGGCGCCACGCGTCTCACTGGTAACAAAGATAATAAATTAATAACTTCCTGAAACAACCCCGTAAAAGTCAAAATATTATGTAATCCTATTTTCACACCAATTAACGTACTAGACTTTTATATTTGCCCAGTACTGAGCTCTACGCCTTCCATTGGCCCTACAAACTAGAAACTCAACCGAAACCAGATAATTTGAAAACAGAAAACAAAGAAACATGATCCATGTACCTAGCATGAAATCCTCACCTACATACCTACATAGCTGTTAGTCCGAAATCACTTGTATGTCAATTGACAAACATTTTACAGCCTTAAACTATATATATATAACGAACTATGTATGATATGAAAGTTTAAAGAGAAATGTCACAAAATACAGAAGAAGATAGAAGAGCCACCAACAACGCCAATCGATCGTACGAAATTTACCGTTAGGCAGCATTCAGCTGAAAAGGGACCTGATTGGCGGCTACACATATACGAGAACTTTTGCGCATTTTAATTAATATACATAATGATAAAGTAATGTATTTCTATTCCATGTCTATTGATTGTTACTACTTTGCTATATGTATAATTTTCAAATAAAACATTTTATAGGTATTCACTATGGTGCGCCCACCACCGGGCCCTACACCGTCCACTGACCCTCGGATCTGATAACTCATAACTGCGAAAACAGGCACTTGCACTAACTACAATCGCCACGAGAAACCAGATCCCAGCACCTACATACTCGTAGCATGCAAGACAATGCATTGCACTATTCCGAAATCAAAAACTAGATTAACAATCTACATATGTTTCGCCAACAACCGTGGCATCCTCAGGATTATAGAAATTAGTAAACCACTAATTATCATGAAACTCTAAAACCCAACACATTACCTACACAGAATTAACTACCCTCTACTAAGTATTAAAAAATATATAAATAATTACCCACATATTTCATTCATCTTTATCGACCTTTGTCTTTACTCATTCGCACACATCTCGATATCATATCCACAGTCAATGCTCGCAGTACAATATGCATGACACTCTGGTGTTTCAATGCATGTTTCAAAATGCACGTTCCACATAGTTTGTGCAGCAAATACTCGAAGCTATAAAGGCTACTGAAGCAATATTGTCTTAGACACGACAAGACACGCGGAGTGCTCTTGTTATACATAATATATTAGTATTGAACGAGATAAAGCGCGTACACACGCTACACGACTTTTCGTCGTCGTCGCGAGAAAACGACGTTCGAGTCGTTCGTGTCGACTGTAACGATTGCGTATAAATGAGTCGCGTCGTCAGATCGAGAAACTTACGCTTGTATTAGCGGCAATATTTTCCTTGAGGGAAGAAACATGGCAGAACTTTGTACTTTTCGACAAAGATTTATTCAAATGGTTGATTTACTCAGAATAAAATCTTCCTCAATAATAAATATCATATCCGCTAAACATTTTCTTCTCACGATAACTCAAGAGAGAGAAAAAGATGATAAATTAAAATCTCAATTATTCGTATGCTTTTTTATTCAGAATAGATGCTCGTCTGAACATCCCTTAACACAGAAACTAATTCTCTTGAGGCAATGTCAATGTTTGACCTCCCACCGCCAACTAACATCTGTATGTACGAGTATCTATACGTGTATACCACAGTGCGTTTCACCTTATAGGTCATTTAAATTATGGCGCTAGTTGCTTTGTATAGGACTACATTATCTGTGTCTGGCATTGGTCTTCTCCTACAAGACGGTGCTCTAAGCTACATTCTAGTTACCGTCACACTGCGTTTAATCTATGGTATAGTCCGACACTGAATACTGACTAAGACAATCCATTTAAATATAGTTTGAGTGGCACATAGGTCTCTAGGCCATATTAGGGGATAAACACAGAAAACAGAACGATAAAGAATACTTTTGACAACTCATATTTTTTGTCACTCTGCAAAAATCCATGTACCTACTTATACGAAACTTTACGATGCAGAAAACCATAAAATTGACATAGTAAAAGGAGTAAGATAAAAAGTAATAAAATATCAGAAGCTACACCAAAGAATTTCTACATCCGCATCCTAACAAATGCAAATGGTGACTTTAGTCCTTCGATCCGGATTCAAAATAATAAAAAGGATAATTTGACACGCTGGTAATTAATCTACGATTTGGTAGTAGTATTGACTAAGCAGTAGTAAAATTGACTTGTTTGCAAGATTGGCAGGAATAGAGAAGGCCTATGTTGCAGTGGACTTAATGGCCGAAATGATGACGACCTAAGTAGAAAACTTCATTCATACAAAATGACAATTCCTTATATAGGTAGAATTATTGATATTGCACGTCAGTAACTAGAAAATAATATACAAGCAATACGACTATTAGTAGCTTCTTAGTAGTACTTGTCAAACAACCCAAGCCACAATAAAATTATTATACAACTTAAGTCATCCTCCTTTGGCAGATTAATTCCGGCCATCTTAACTATGTTGGCACAGAATCAGGATAACGGTTATTACAGACAATAAACTAGGATCGTTACTGCTATACCATTAATAGTTATTATGATGGGAAACGGCATAACTCGTTAAATTTACAACCGGTTGACAGATTTGATGCAGGCAGCGATGGAGTCGGGACAATGTGTATAAATGTAGGCAAAATGGCCATTAACCTAAATTACGAATGGGCATCGTTAGTATAATTTATATCGATGCAAAAATGTGTTTTTACTAGTAGCCACATCTTTGCTTCGTATGACTTCTAAAATTAATTGTATAATTATTTAAAAATCGTAACTAGTGGCCATTCACTAACTTGATTAGCAGCAATATCTATGTCAAGTCAGGCAGGCAGCCGGACGTAAAAAAATCCTGGGCAATACGAGTTTAGAAACAAAATATATTGCGCCGACCCAAAAATAATGTATTAGGGCAGGAACATGATGCGTTAGGTCTAGAAAAAGATATTAAATAAATATAAATTTTAATAAAATTGTCCATCTTGACAGACCTTCCATCGAATCCAGTAAATTTGGATCGGACAATACGAGCAAAATTAAATGAGAGTGAATGAAATAAAGTAAATGAGACAACAATATCAAACTATAAAACGCTTCAAGAAAAGAAAAATAAATTAATGAAGTCCCTTGATTAAAAAGCGCGACTCCTCAAAACAATACAATGTTTTCGTCGCTTAGGGTCGATTCACACCGAGCTGACAGCGGTTGAAAACTTAGCCTGAAATGGCGGTTGTTATTGGAGAAAGATACATAATGCAACCCCCATTTGCTGTCAAGGCAGCAAATTTTAATGGTGATTAGCCATGTATGCAGGAAATATTATATATATATATTTTTTTTTTTCTCTAATTTAATCTGCAATCAGCTTTAGCTATAAGCAGGTTTGTTGAGGAAAGTTGTCAGTTAGAGGGTGTCCTTCAGTAAGGACATCTCCTCTTCGTACACAAGTGTAGCCTATATTGCCAATATGTCCTTTCGCTTCAGCCTTTTCTTGTAGCTTCGAGTTGTCAGCTTAGCAGCCAATGCATTAGGATGTTGCTCAAGCCTCCCCTGATATGTCTCTGTTGACTTTAGAATTTCCTCCTTCAGAGTGTTCATTTCAAGATGATGGTGTATCTCTGTGTTTGTAGTGAACCATGGGGCATTGCATAAGTTTCTAAGTATCATGTTTTGCATTCGTTGTAGTATTATGATATTGGAGTTGCTTGCGCTGCCCCATAGCTGTATTCCATACATCCAGACAGGCTTAAGTATACTCTTATATATAAGCAATTTGTTATCAGTAGATAGTTTACTGTTCCTACCCAATGCCCAAGATAATTGGTTGTATCGGATTTTGATCTCTTGCCTTTTTGCTTTGACATGATGTGCCCATGTTAAGCGTCGATCCAGATGTAATCCAAGATATCGCACATGGAAATATTATATAAAAAAATATTTGGTAGGTTCTAAAAGCGAATATAGCTATGGCAGAACAGCTGTTCAACTTTGTCCGTACAGCTATTAAGCTTACCGCTCCCGTATCACTTAACTAGCAAAAGCAAAGCGATAGCGAAAATTTTAAAGAATCGCCGTTTAATTGACATGTCAACGTGAATATTGTAAAATTTTCGCTGTCGCATTGCTACTGCTTTGCTTTTGCAAGATAAGTTATCAGCGTGCTGGTTATCTTTTGGCCGCATGAAAACGCCATTAGTTAGCATGCCTATGACATATTGGGAAAACCTCTCAATTACTGTATCTTATATCTGATCTGAAGAAATAAACTCTCACGGTTAAGGGTCGGTTCACGACGAGCTAGTTGCCGGTCAGTGTGTATTGACCCTTAAGTCGTATTTAAATTCAGGGACTACCTTCCGAAGTTAGAAGTCAGCGAGTCAAGACGGTGCTTTTAATTAACAGGCGACGTGCGAGGTTCTAGCCTGCTATTTAGTAAACAAATTCGTTTAGTCAAAAGGATCAAGGACCAAGCAAGCTCCCGATACTCCTTATATGTATCGGGAGCTTGCTTGGTATACATACATATACACACGGTTCTGTCCCTGAAATGTGGTAGCCAGAACTGTTCATAAAAGAGATGCCACAACCTTGTTTGGCATATGGGGAATAGATGTAAATGAGCAATGACAGTGACTATATTATACGCCAACCCTCCTGGCACACGCAGTCATAGAACGTTATATGACAGCGCGTGCCAGGAGCGTTGGCGTATAGTATAGTTATCGCCCGAAAAATGTGCTTAGCTAATGTAAATAAATAAAACAATACATTCCTGACCGCATTTCGGTCACGGCCGACAATACAGGGTGTTTGTGACAGCCAGGCAAATACTGATACCATGACTTCAGACCATGATTCTGAGGTGGAAAACACTGAAAATTTTCGCAGGAAATTTCCAAAATTTTCTGATTTTTTCACAAGTGATCCAAAAAAATAGCACTGTGTCACAGAATAACCAATAATCCCATTTAATTAGTCACAAGATCGCCCGATACACTTGGCGTGGAGAGCAAAGATTACTGATAATCAAATAAAAAATCCATTTCCTGCGAGTTATAACACTGTCGTATAACTGAGCAGAATGGTGCTTGTTCAGCATTTCAGTATTTGCCTGGCTGTCACCTACACCCTGTATATATTGTGTATGTTATGTATCAATACGCAAGTGTGTACGCAAACACAGATACGAAGTATTTCTTCACGATCCCATAACAGACATTCCTCAGCGCAAGACCTTACGTGCTCTCAGTCTCACTGGGAATAGCTAAATGACAATTAAATTTAGTGATACAAGCTCGCTAGCTGCCTACCAGCTTACACTATTCCAAAACCTATGATTTCTGCGATCTATAACTTAGCAAACACCAAACTAATTAAAAAATATACTCCTTCTTAGGTACTAATGAAAAATGATAATGAAATCCTTTTAGTCGTCGGTTATTTTAATTTACGTGCGACGTGAGCGCATTGGCCGGAGGTATCTTCGGCAGAGCATTCTGTAGACCTGCCGGCCATTCCTCAATGCCGCTGTTTAAAGTGCAGTGCAATTTGCACACTTTTGCGGAACATGTAAATAAATAAAACTAGTGATATAGAAAAGTTTTTTTATTTGGCGTTTATTTCCCGAATAAAATAGTAGCCAATGATAAAGCATCTTTATCAATAGCTAGTAATATGCATCGATTTTATCGTAGATAGTTAGTTGGACAACCGATAAGACGAATTTGTCTTTTATTAGGAAAATCTACACAAAGACAAAAACACTTGCCACAGTAAATACAAAAACTGCTCGTTCCACTATAAATATTAATCTGTAAAGCATAATCTGGAAAGTTGAAAGTCTCTTGTCACTTAAGCTGCACGGTTACATTGTTTGCAAAGAAGAAATATTATTCTTTTATTCAGAACGCTTCCGACGAGCGGCTACTTTGTTCCCGTGATTAATTAAAATTAGACGAGAACGGAACGGTTCACGTGACGCTACTTTTAATATAAAACTCTGAAAGGTGTTTTAGTGAACAAAGATGCGAGAAGATAACCGAATAGAATAATCGAAACGATATAAAATTATAAGTTATATTTTTCAATGTATTAAATAATAACTGACTTAATATTAAAATTAAAAAATCACAAGCTAAACAAATAGAGTACAGGTAATTAAGGTACAGATGTTATGCATGTGACAGTGCTCTGATCTTACCGCAAAAAACATGTTAAAAAATAAACCAATGTAATTCAATCGCAAACGACTTTAAAATAAAATAACTAAACATTATGTATACAAACCAAATAAAATAGAAAAAATAAAATGGAAACATACGTATAGCATGCTAGGTGCTCAGATCTGGTTTCTTATCGCGACTGTAGTTTGCTGTGATTGCAATCATGTATCATCAGATTCGAGGGTCATCCTCAGGTTTAGAGCTCGGTGGAGGGCTAATACAAGTTATAAACGTAAAAAGGATAAATTGAAAATTAAACAAGCAAAAATAACCGTTTTGAAACCATTTACTTTGTTACCGATTCAACTTCTCACATTATGTACTAAGATGTTTGAAAACGATTTAAGTGGACCAACCATCATAGAAAATGGACGAGAAAATAATACGCTACAGCCAAATTGATTGTTTCCAAAATGACTTCAGTTTTAGCGGAGACAACGTCATAAATAATAATTTATAAGTCCTCAACTACTAAAGCTAGATTGCCGAAGCCAACTCGAAGAGATTATCTCAAGCCAAACTCTGGAATAACAGTCCTGTCGCCGAATCCAGGACTTTCTGGCCATAAATTAACGTCAATTTGTGCGTATCATTGACTTGCCAGGCCAAGTTGCTTTTATTGATGGAGCGTTTAAATCGGTCGATAGGTTCTAGATGTATTTTAATTAAAAACGATTTGAAATTCAATATTCAGTTAATAAGATTAGGCTAGAGAAATAGATAGGGCCAGAAAGGTAAATAAATATTTCCACACATTAACCTAATCCCACACCAAGATCCCTAAGGTCTTGTGTCATAGGTACTAATAAAATGTGTAGAAATAAATAGAAAAATATGAAAACATCAACGACTATGAAACAGACATAGATATTCATCATATCAATGTTCACCTACCGGGATTAGAACACAGGATCTATGGCGCGTCGGGCAGGGTCATCACTACCAACTACACCAATCGGCCATCAAGGTGATATATAATTATATTAGATAATCATTAATATTACGCACTACAGATAAGATATCGGTTTAGGAATATCAAATATTATAGCTGGAGAGCTAGTGAACCCTGGGAGTAACGGTCTCCCTGTAAGGTTAGAAATTTGTCTATTTACGATTTATGGCATGCTAAGAGCAATAGCCATGACCTGGCAGGCGTCAGCCCTGCACGTCATCAGCCCCTTTATTTTTTGAACTGTTTAGTAAATTGAGTTTTAAAACTTGTTTCTGTAAATTTGAAAATTTAATAGGATAAAGTTTATTTATTGTAAATCTTAAAAAAAAAATTGACAGGCGATTACAATAAGCAGAAGTATATGACAGATCAATTAGAAAACTCACAGTTGATGAGGTAAAATAAACTTTATCCTGTATACTTAAATTTTTATATGTTTTCAAGTAAACGTCTCAGAGTAAATATGTACAATGCCAGGCGGTTTTGAACAGCATAAGACCTTGACAGGCGAGGGGACAGCTGCTAAGGGCGTGCGAGTGAGAGGTGTTGCGTGAATGCCTATAGTGCGAGTGAGACCGTTTATCTAGTACGAAGGGACGTATACAACAATGTACAGAGAAGAATTTCGTCAGTTGTGCCAACGATTTTTACTCGAGTGGATGCTTTGAGCTATAACATCTCTTATGTTGAGTGATTTCGAATTTTAAAAAAATCATACTTTATATTATTATCAATTGTTCGTTTATCGATATAAATGATGATTTATCGTGCCAACATCATGAAGAGGCTGATACGAAAATAATATACCATACATGCCAAATGGATGAAGATGTATCCGACGTATTAATAAAAACATGTGACACAGACATTTTAATATTACTGCTCGGAAACATGGACCATCTCCACAATAATAATTTAAAAATCTATATGGAATATGGCACTAGTAATTGTAAAAAATGGATAAATATTTCTGAACTATATACAAAATTGGGACCTTCTATTTGTCAAAACTTACCGGGTTTTCATGCATTCACCGGTTGCGATTTCAATCCGTCATTTTCAAGAAGAGGTAAAATAAAACCATTCCAAATATTGCAGAAATCGAGTGTATATCTGAAGGCATTTAAAGAATTAGGAAACGCAGAAATAGTACAGAAGAAAGAAAACATTTTCCCGATACTAGAGAAATTTGTATGCCAAATGTATGGTTTGAAATGTTCAAAATTAAATAATGCACGTTATGAAAAGTTCCTTGCTACGTACAACACAAATAATCCTAAAGTGTTTATGAAAAAAGTAGTAAGCTATGATTCATCAAATTTACCACCCTGTCAACGTGAACTACATCAACAATTATTGAAAACTGCCTACATTACAAATATATGGCGAAATTGTAATTTAAAAGAACCAACAATTCTTACACCTGAAAATAACGGTTGGAACTTAATTGATAGTCGTTACGATTTTAATTGGTTTGAGGGGAATACGGTTCCATCTTCTATATACGACATACTTTTACAAGGACCTGCTGATACTGCCATAGCACAATCGACTGAAACTGAGGAATGCATTTCAGGTAACATACAACTATTTTATTCCGTAATATTTAATATGCAGTCCTACGTAATTGAGCTTGATATTTAATTTTTAACAACCTTATTGATTCATTAAAATATTTTTTTTTACTATTTTCAGATAAGGAAAACATTGTTGAAGAATCAGATGATGATGAAAACAGTGATAGCGAAATTTCGGATGATGCTGAAGAAAATGAATGTTAAAAATAATGTAGATTGCATAAAACTCAATAAAATACATTGCATTTACTGTATGCGTTCATGTAACATATCTTATTTACACGCCCTTAGCAGCTGTCCCCTCGCCTGTCAAGGTCTTATGCTGTTCAAAACCGCCTGGCATTGTCCATATTTACTCTAAGACGTTTACTTGAAAACATATAAAAATTTTAAGTATACAGGATAAAGTTTATTTTACCTCATCAACTGTGGGTTTTCTAATTGATCTGTCATATACTTCTGCTTATTGTAATCGCCTGTCAATTTTTTTTTTAAGATTTACAATAAATAAACTTTATCCTATTAAATTTTCAAATTTACAGAAACAAGTTTTAAAACTCAATTTACTAAACAGTTCAAAAAATAAAGGGGCTGATGACGTGCAGGGCTGACGCCTGCCAGGTCATGGCTATTGCTCTTAGCATGCCATAAATCGTAAATAGACAAATTTCTAACCTTACAGGGAGACCGTTACTCCAAGGGTTCACTAGCTCTTGGACTATTAATTTCACACTAATATTCGAAACATATTTGAGACTAGTGGACGCCCGCGACTCCGTCCGCGTGGACTACAGAAAAAACAAAATGTCGAAATTATCCGTGACTTATCCGAAATTAGCCCATATGTTAAGTGAGACCTGTCACAATATGTTCCTGAAAACTGCATCGAAATCGGTTCTGCCGTTTCTGAGATTAGCGTGCACACACGCACAGATAAACAGACAAACCGACAAACAGACAAACATTCCAGAAATCATTCTTTTGTTATATATAAATATTTTTTTCTCATATATCTTACATGTACAGACAGCGATCCGTTACATTTTTATTATATGTATATATTTAAGCGCCATCATCCAAAGGAACTATTTGGTGAAACCCATTCTAGTACTACTGCGGCCCGCCATGCTGTATATCACATACTTTTGATATTTGGAAAAGCTGAATTGGATACAGTGCTCTGCACGACAGTATTCAGCAATTAGTATAATTCAAAACGCAAACGCATGCGTTCGCCACCTCCAATGAAACCGTGCTAACGCAACCCATCTCGATAAAACAGGGATTATTTATACGAAACTGTCAAACTTACAAATTAATCAACAGCCATCAATAACAATTTCGACTACTTAGTTTGAATGATTTATTTCCGTTATTATTTTGCCTTAAGCGCCGTTTTAGGTTAGCCTGTTTCTCTGAAAGCTAAGCTTGTAATTTGTTTTGATCTGCTAAAGTTATTGGGAGTTCGCTCAAAATTGTATCTATTGTTGTTCAGTCGTAAATTATTTTGTGATTAGATGTTATTGATTGGTTTTGTTTCTGCAATTTCAGATATTGTGTTCTGACATTTGGATTACATAAAATAGCTTAATTGAGTGGTGATAAAGTTTACAAAATTGATTTCCTCAGACGAAGGTTTTTCTAGTACAGTTATGACAATATAAATACCATTTTCAACTTAATAATAAAAAATTGTAGGTATCTAAGTCTATAAAATACTATGGAATATATCCCTCTATTGACATTAAAAACAAAACCTTTGCTACAAGTGAAAATCCTGATAGGCTTGAAGTAATAAATGTAGGATGCATGAAATGGAACGTACGATGAATGACAGTTGACAGATGAATGAAAGCTGACGTAAGACAGAGATGAAATGAGTGAAAGAAACGAGTGTGAAGGAGACAGATAGATGGTGACAGGCTGACGTTTAGTTTAAAAAAAAAAATAAGAGAATAATTCGAGATTCACAAGACGGTTGATGTTCTGTAAAAATTTTGATCTGAATAAATCAGTAAATCACACAAAGAATTCGTAATTTTTACTTCAAAATCCCACATAAATACATTACAATTAAATTTAGAAGTTATAGTAATTCTTCTATGCTGCTCTGGGAGTGAAAAAAATACGTATAATACTACAGCTGCTTCTCTTCCCGGGCATACTGTACAAGTCAGTAGAGGGACAAGAGGGTCTTGGTGTTTTGTAGGCGATGGGCTGACCACCTATCACTACTAAGCGAACTTGTACATCTCAACTATACCCTCAAAATTGGTCAGAAGTGGCACCATGTGGTTCTATCAGCCCTTGGTGTTCTGTCTACCCCTTAAGGGATAAAGGCGTGATTATATGTATGTATGTATATGTAGTTATAGTAATCTCCAAAAACACAATCCACAAATTCCAGAATAATCTTTAACATTTCACTTAATTCCAAGAACTCTCTGAATACTTTTCCGGGAAACCTGATTACTGGCCCTGTTTAAATATTTGCACAACATTTCAGCTCAGATAGGGAACATTTCACGGAAAAAATTGTCATTATTATCAATAACATAAACAGGAGGAATGAAGACATAGAACACACCAGTAACATCCAAGCTCAGAGAACAAAGAAATGTTTGCCCAAAACGGGATTCGAACCCGGAATATACTTGGATGAAAGCATGCTGTCGGACCATCACTATTGTACATAGAAAACTAAATGCAGCATCATTATTCTATCCAGAAAAGGGTTACTATCTTACACCTAATAAATATTAAATCTGCCTTCCTTTGACGATTAACAAAATCGCAGCTAAGCTAAGTTTAGTCGGTATGCGTACGAGTGGAACTTTTACGTCATTATAACAGTTTTTCTCAAAGTGTGCGATAACGCCCCCCTGTGGGCGCCGGAGGTCTAGAGGACAGTGGTAAGGGGCCCAGAAAAAAATTGCGCGACTCATATGTTATTCAGATTTTTATGTTGAAACTGTGTGAGGTGCCACTAAAAAACTTATTTTTTAAGTGGGCGTTAGACGAAATAAGTTCGTGAACTGTATAACATGCGAGTCACTATGAGCCATCACTGATTTAAATGCAACTATCCGCGAACTCATTATGAAACATTATGTTTAGTTCCCATACGAGTATGTATACATTATGCAGACGTTATCTACACAATATATTGTAGGCGGTCGTGGCCTATTTTTACGTTTTGCCTGGCGCAAAGATAAATGTTAGACTCGGGCGTAATGAAGGCAAACTAGCATGTAATGTCTATTCACATTAGTCTTGAAGTATACATACATATATATACCTACGTATAAAGACGCGTGTCGTTTCGCTCCATTTCGCAGTAATTATCTGTACATTTTCTCCTGAAATACAAGTCTTTTTTGGGTTTCGTACCCGAAGGGTTGGAGAATATAGTTCTGCCTACGCTGTCCATCCATTCCTCTGACAGTCTAACACTAGTTTCAAGACAGTTGAAAATTTTACTGATGATGTATTACGTTACCCCTATAACAACAAATAATAAAAATAAATTAATATCTCCCATATACAGACATTACTTTTTTGCCATTTTTTAATAGTACATGTTATAAGATAATCTTACCTTTCACATAAAGAGACGTAGGCTTCGCGAACTCGGTTCCGATGGAGTTCTCCGCCACGCACTCGAACCTTCCCTGGTCTTCCTCCTCGCTCTTCACTATTTGTAATGTACCTGGAAAGAAACAGAGGATATTATTATATACTGTATCAGATTATACAGAAACCTAGAAATGGACAGTAAAAACGGTTATAGAAAAAGTGCCTCTCCATATATTTATTATTAATATTTTCCGATGTTATTTTAGTACATTGTCCGTTCATGCATCACCGGTCATTCAACTAACTTACGTATTCATCTAATATCGGAATTCTAGTGGCAATGCTTCTAAAAAACAGGGTCTAACCTTAAGGCTCGAGCAGACCGGATGCGTGTGCGTGTATGTAAACGTAGACGTGCACGTACCGCTGAGTTGTAAAGTATGGAACTGTATGAGACAGGACACACGGGATGCGTATGCGTAGACGTAAGCATAGACATCAAGCGGTGACAGTTCCATACATTAAACTGAGAGGTACGTATACGTCTACGCTTACGTGCACGCATACGCATCCGGTGTGCTCGAGCCTTTAATGTAGTGTACCTATTACCTACTTTTTAATATCCTTGCCCTTCACATTGTAGGTAAAAGAAACAAGAATAATTTTTCATCTTAATTACATAGTTCACCATTACGAACTAGTTTCACTCCCAACTAACAAGAACTAGTGCGAACTAGAACCTTTCCAACTAAATCGCAAAACCACCGCCTACAAAGTAATTTGATAGAACAGCTCAATTTAGATACAAAATTCATACATAACTCCTGTTCAGAGGATATTTTATTCGGGGCCTGTAAATATGTGAAGATTTACGACCTAATAACATAGCTGTGAGTGCCATTAGGATACTGCCCACGGCCCCAGTGTGAAGGAAGGACAGACGGGAGATGCGTTATCAATACGAGCGCTAATGGACGTAATAAGAGTAAGAACCAACCCGCTATGCCCAATGCCCGCTAACCAACAGTGACACATTTTTTCATAAAAAGACCGAAATTATTCATTTCAATAACTCGTCATGTAGGTTTAGACTTAAGGAGGATTTGCGTTAAGCAGACTGTAAGACAAATTCTAAGGTTATAATAAGCTACAAATATGTAAGTCGAGTCGGTAAAGGGCAGGAAGATGGTAATGAACGTTGTTAGGCCATCTCCTGTCTGTCCCTCGTTCATGGGCCCCTGCTTACCGGGGGGCCTTTAATAGTGTACCATAGAGACGCAGCAGTTATTAAGTTAAATTTCGCCCAGGTGCGGCGGATTTTAGGGTGGATTTTAGCTATGTTAAGTAGAGGCTTCTAAATTGAGTTCTGTTAATATAGGGCAGATTATAGTTATTAAATTTAGAGATATGTAAAGCCTGAACAGTTTTGAGAAAAGGATAACGTGGCTTATTTACAAGTATTGATAGTTTAGTTACTTACATTTACATCTTCTATGCTGCTCTGGGAGTGAAAAACTTATAATACTACAGCTGCTTCTCTTCCCGGGCATACTGTACAAGTCAGTAGAGTGACAAGAGGGTCTTTGTGTTTTGTAGGCGATGGGCTGACCACTTGTCACTACTAATCGAACTTGTACATCTCAACTATACCCTCAAAATTGATCAGAAGTGGCACCTTGTGGTCCTATCGGCCCTTGGTGCTCTGCCTACCCCGTAAGGGAGAGAGGCGTGATTATATGTATGTATGTATGGCCGCGTGGTGCCGGCAGAGTAGAATTCGTACCACCCCATGTCTGCCCATGGGTATCGTACAAGGCGATTAAGGGTTTCCGGGAGGTGGGCAGCAGCGCCTCCCGTGTTAACAACATAGTCCAAAATACAAACTGCGGTCACCAACCCGCCTGCCCAGCGTGGTGACTATGGGCAAATACCCCCCATGGCAGTCTTGTGGCGTGCCCCGGGGGAGGCCTACGTCCAGCAGTGGACTGTAATAGGCTGATGATGATGATGTTTGTATATAGGTAGATATTCACTCGGCTGTGTGTCTAAAAATTGGGTAGCCAAAACTGAAGGATATTAAAAGGAAATGTCTCAGCCACGTATAGCATAGCGGGGACAGATGTTAAAGACCAGTAGTAAGTTGCTAGCTGATCGCCTGAGAAAACTTATATTTATCAGTGTATTATAAGTGTGAAGATTGAAGTAAGTTTGGTCCTCCATTGCTACAGCAGAGTGGCCGAGTTGTTAAATATTTGACAACCAAATAGAACGTGACACCCGTAACTTTTGTAACGTGAGTTGAAAGTGTTGCCATTTCAAAATCGAATTAAAACCGCTAACTTCACACACAATTTAAATAAAACATTCCGTAGACACGTCTAGAAAAATGCTAACGAAGTTTCGATCCATGGCCGGACGAAACAAAAACGCGGCAACTCGATAAACACCCTTTTTGCTCGCACAACACGGTTAACATCCGAAAAACTGCTGTCACACGAGGGAAAAAGTATCCGTGTAAAAAGTGCCCGCCAAGCAAAAAGCGCCGTGGGACATTAAGAACTGTGTGTAGGTCAGTGGCTCTCAAAGCTGTATGGGCTACGCGACCCATCTAATACAAGCTTCCGAACTCTGGACCTACCTTGAGAAATTTTACTACTACTATGAATAAATGACTTTTCAAAAAACGGCGGTGTGTTGAATACGAGTAGTACTTGATTGTTTTCGCTTGCAATTCACTCGCACCAGTGGGTCCCCCGATCTATAGTTTGGAAAACGCTGGCGTAGGTAACTAGTTTTCCAGATTTAAATCACAAACAGCGCGAATAACCGTTTCTTTGGACGCTTTCATAACGCTGCGCTAGTCTGTTTTTAATGAAGTTTAAACAAACCCTATTAGAGCCTGCAAAAGCATGTAACGCGAGAAACATTGTGGATAGTGAAATACCTAAATCTCATCCTGCCCAGGTTTATGCACGTTCATAAAACTCAATTAAAAACCTAATCAGATACTTAGGAACAAAATTCTGCTTAGCAAAACATACCTAAATTTAAATTTAAATCGTCACCGCACTTCTATTTCACTATCATCTCTTATTTATTTATTATTTTTTGTAATTTGACAGGTAATGTTTTTCACATTTCACAATATTATTGAAAGATATTTCACAGAGCCATTTATATTTTTTTAAAGTTGAAGTTGAAAGAAATCTCTTGAGATAAAGAAACAATAAAGAAAATTAACTTCGTATCGCTGTCAATCAGAAAAACAAGAAAACTTTGCCTATGCTATGCAAACGAGAACTAACTCAATGGCTTATGGATGGATACTCTATGTAACAGAAATCACATCAGTCAGCCTATTGCATTCACTGCTGGACTGTTAGTCTCCTCGCATTTTCTATGTGCAACTGCTAAAAAACGCGAAGTTTTACCTAAAATATTAGTTTCGTATGTAGTAACTGTAAGCTAAGCTCAAGCTTGGCTCACAAAGAAAATGTAATTAGAGTGAAATATGGTCACAGAATAGACGTGCGTGGACACACCCACAGTTTCATTAAGGCGGAAAAGGAGATAGTTTGCTTTGTTATACAAAAACTACTCGTATATTGTATTTAATTTAAGGTAAATATGTTATTAAAATCCATGCTTTCTTTCATTAGCCAAAAATGGGATATAAAATTTATAATTTCACGTACCTATGTAACGCGAACAGAAATAAAAAAAGATTTTGAATCTGATTTTTCTAATGGTCCCTTTGAAGGATAAAGCCGACCATGGTTAAGTTTTATAGAAAGACAGCTTATTATTCATCCGTTAAAACTATCTACATACATAAAAATAAAGCCAAAGGAAACCAGTAAATAACAAACAAGTAACCCGATAATACAACACATCAATTGTTACAGTTGAAATATTTACCAGTAATGAAATCCATACCGTGCCGCACAAACGGTTTAATTTAATTAACAATTCATAGAACGTTTAATAACGCAGAATAACGGCTTAACTATGAAAACTACAGTAATCGTGGGGATTATGGGATCCTATTATGGTGAGCCCCAACACTGCTAGCCGACCGCGGATCACACTGGTGGTGTTAACATTACATTAAAAATATATTATGCGAGTGCTACTCGTATTGCCCTTGTAGTACTATAAAACGTAAGGAAGTTATTTTATAAGAAGAATAGCGAAATAGATAAACTAATACATAGAAATATGAAGTAAAACACGCGACAGAAAAGAAATGATTGTGACAATTAATTTTGGTGGACATACTCGTAAAATAACATTTGAAAACAAAATCAATAAAATTGTAGTAATGATGGTCATCTATCCCCTATACACTCTTACCAAGGGTTATCACAAATAAATCATCACATCATCTTACTATATGCATTTTATATCACAAGAAATAAAATGCATAAAGTAAGGTTATAAAAATAAAATATTTGATTTACTTCACGTAGCCTGTAAGGATACTTTTTATTATATGTATAACTTTTCCCGAGAATCAGGGATAATATTTTACCATCCTCACAGGGATGTTGGGATCAAGAATACTTCCTTATAGCTTAAGGTTACCGTCATATTATAAGCATCTAGTAGCAATTTAATAGTATAGCTATAGCTCAATTAAAGAGGGAACGGTAAACAATGGATGCAATAGCAGTATAATTTTGAGCGCTATTTTTAAATGACATACATACATATAATCACGCCTTTATCCCTTATGGGGCAGGCAGAGCACCAAGGGCTGATAAAACCACATGGTGCCACTTCTGACGAATTTTGAGGGTATATTTAAGATGTGCAATTTCGGTTAGTAGTGACAGGTGGTCAGCCCATCGCCTACAAAACACCAATACCCTTTTGTCCCTCTACTGACTTGTACAGTACGAGTATGCCCAGGAAGAGAAGCAGCTGTAGTATTATCCTTTTTTTTTACTCCCAGAGCAACATAGAAGAATTTTTAAATTACCCACCTACATAAAAGAATAACTAAGGTAAACTAATGAGATATGGCTATGAAATTTCACAACAAAACAGTTGAAATAAAAAAAAAAACCTATAAAGAATTCTTAAGAATAAATTGTTATATATTGATACTTGTATTCCGTGTGAAGTAGGTACATACACATACAGACATTCGATTTCATATAAAAGCGCAATGTACCAACCATTTTTGTAGTCGACCCTTCTTGCCAATAGTATAGAACAAATGGAATCTAAGTAGTAGTCAATGGCCGATAACAGACGGGAATAAAAATTCTCAATAGTTCAAATGTACCGATTTAAAAATGACAAAGGCTATTTTACAGGAAACCTCTGATTATGTAGCAGCATCCTAACTGTTCGTTTGAACCCTTTGTTTTCTTCACCACTTTGATACCAATGCGCATCGCCTTAAACCAGTTTCGGGCGGATTACGAATTGATATTATTTTATATTTCGAAGAATCCCCAAGATCGCAAGCGAAATTATCAAGACAAAAAATCTACGGAATTTAGATACGTATTATTTCAACTGTGGCATGGCTTCTTTTTGTAACATATAGGTGCACTAAGAGATTTCTAAAATCCTCACGGAACGGAAAACACGAACGAAGCCGTGGGCATCCACTAATAGCAATATACAAAGCAAGACGACATCGATTTGGCTCACACCGGCTTACTTACGCGCACAATATTACATTCCACCAGCCCACTTAAGCCCAGAACTATAATTCATTTAGCATAAGCCACTACGATGACACCCCCCCCACTCTGCCGCATTTGGCTCGGACTACCCGCAGACACAAGTGACGACAAAACGCGTCCGCAAGCGACGGGGCGGGGAGGGGAAGCGCCATAATTAAAAGAAAAATAAGCTTCATTCATAAACGTCCGGCGGAAAACCGGGGTTGTTCCACCATTATATCACCACCACCTTCGCTTGACCCCTTTAAGTGGCCACCTAGGGTGTTGCGGCAGCAATTATACAGGTCGAGTTATAGTGGCCAGCGCTGCTTTATCACCGAAGCCCGCTTAATCTAGCTCTTAGGGTGGTATACCTTGGACCCATTTGATTAAGTGATACACGGTGATCTTATTTGCCGAAGACACTTATGTACTCCGGTCTGTCTTAATTAATGTCTCGTAAAGAATAATTATTACGGCGGTAAGTTTATCTTGATAATAAATTGTATGGGAGCGGCGCGGAGACAAGACCGTTGGTGATTTATTTTGGTTTAGATTGCTTGTTGGCAGAGGAAATAAAGCTGGAGAGCTTAATACAAAAACATACATGAAGAAGCTGGGGTTAATTCACTTTTAGGAATATCCCTTTTCATGGCTAAATCCATGAAAGATCTTACTTTCATGATTGAATAGCATCAACAACATGACGAAAAAAAAACAAACATATTTCCTTATTTCTAACTAATATTGTAAACGTGAAAGTTTGTAAGTAGGTATGTGATCATGTCAGTCATACTCTTTCACGTCGAAACTGCAAATGAATTTTGGTGAAAATTTATTTATGGTCATCAACGTTCCCAAAAACTACGGAATCTCCTCATCATCACGATCATTTTTCTCCATGGAAGAATACCTGGGAAGTGTCTGGTTCCCAAGATATTAGGGTTCAAAGTTGAGTAAATAGACTGCATTTTTCTGCATAAATGCACATAGACGCGCGTAGCAAGATTTTTCACGAGAAATAATTATATTTGTCTATGAAAAAACTAGCATAAACACTGGACACTATAAATTTCGCCCGATCAAGTAATTAAAATAAAATAAAAAAAACATTTCTCAGCATTTTTTTGGCATAAACTTACTTTATTTGATGTATAGAGTACGTACCCTTCGTTTAGGGTGTGAACGAAAAAACACTCTGTATAGCTCATCTAGGCAAAGGCTAATGATCACGCGGGCGTGCGCACCCAAAACGCAATTCTCATTCTGTACAATCTACAGACAAAATAACGAAGTCAAACCACAATCTAAAATTAAACTTTAAAAAAATTTCATGAATATTTTCATATTATATGGACTGGCTAGATTATACGACGTAAAAACTTAAAGTCGAGACTTTGTAGTCTGTAAGAAGAACATAAAGCCTGGTTTATGTCGCTACAAGAATTCGCTGATACTGGAAAATGTTACACATTAAAGGCAAATGTCGGAAGAGATTGCATGTAACATATTTATTTTTACACACATATAAAAAATAATCGAAATGGAATGCGGGAGTTAAAAAGTCCTAGAGGTAAGACTGCTGTAAGCAGGCATAACAAGAAATAGCTGGACAGCCCAACACAATGTATCAATTATCAATGGTAAGTTAGGATCAAAAGACATAAGATAAAGATCAAATTGTTTTTTATTTCTAACGTATCTAATTCATATTTTACCAATTGTCATTAAAAGATAACGTTACAAAAATTATATATAGAAAAAAAATCTGCGTACATCTCTCACAACTGACGAATCTAATGATATTCCTCAAGCTTAAATGCGACAAACCGTTTAGTTTATTTAGGCTTTAGAGTGCGCCACAAAAATATCATCATCATCATCATTTACAGCCCTGAGAAGTCCACTGTTGGACATAGGCCTCCCCCAACAACCTCCACTCCGACCGGTCGGAAGCAGCCTGCATCCAACCGACGCCCGCAACCTTGACCAGGTCATCCGTCCACCTCGCGGGTGGCCTTCCCACGCTGCGCTTGCCGATACGTGGTATCCACTCTAGAACTTTCCGACTCCATCGGCCATCAGTTCTTCGAGCTATGTGCCCTGCCCATTGCCACTTTAGCTTGCTGGACCGTTCAGCGGATCTCCTCATTTCTGATTCGATCACGCAGAGAGATCCCAAAAATATACATACATACAAAGTTAACTAAACTCAAAAAACATAGCCCACCATCTGGCGCAGTCGGGTAAAAATTAAATTAAGAACCTCCTTAAAGTCTACGAAAATTAACCAGCCAACCATACAATGCGACCACAGACCTAGAAAAATGACCACTGGATACGACAAGGGGCGTGTCCGCAAGGGAGACCTTAATCAAGCGTCGCGTTATTGTTGTTCGAATTAAGGCCCGCTTTTTGCCGGAACAACAGTCAACCAGGCCCATTCAAAGTTGGAAGGTCTGCATTTGTATGTTAATGAATCGTAATCTTGCTCTGTGGGCCGCAATCACGGGACTC
The DNA here is from genome assembly GCA_014607495.2 of Carposina sasakii. NCBI lineage: Eukaryota > Metazoa > Arthropoda > Insecta > Lepidoptera > Carposinidae > Carposina > Carposina sasakii. Next base: position 11,616,480 of record CP053155.1, read on the forward strand.
TGCGTGAATGAAGCACAGAGGAGATGCAACTAGGACCGCTAATGTACGAACTGTTATATATACGTATTGTTTCGCTTATTAGCCTACCAAGCTCCAATCTTGCCCCGTCAGCAATTCCTAGCGATAGAGCTTGTCATTCCCACATTTCCAGCCAGTCTCGTTCCATCCTCCATACCCACTAGACGGCTGCCTTATTCTAATTGTAAATTGTATTTTTTTTTAAGCTATTTCCTTATAAAGATAAAGCGTTTATTGCACAAAAGAAATATATCAGAGCTATCTGCGGAATCCCACCAGACGAGTCGTGTGAGCCATTTTTTAAAGACCTTGGTTTGTTACCATTACCTTGTTTATACATCCTTGAAGTTAGTAGTTTTGTTAGCAAACACAAGGATTTATTTGTAAAATCATGTGCTGTAAATAACAGACTAAAAAGAAACCCTAATAGGTTAGTTCTTGACGAAATACCAAAGTCAGCTAAATATGGTAAAAGCTGTCTTACAATGTAAAAATATATAACAAATTACCAAACGATATAAAATTATAATATAATTCAATATTTAAAATTAGACTACGCAAGTGGCTTCACGAAAAAAACTTTTATAATTTAGAAGATTTCTTTAAGTGTAGAAACAAAGATAACTAGGTACCAATTATTATTTGACATTGTAAGGATAAATTTAATTTAATGTAGTTTAGTTTACTTTATAATTTGCATGCTAAGTTTATTTGGCTAGACATAAGGACAATTTTTTATATGTGACATCTTAATTTACTATGTTTAATTGCAAATAAAGATTTATCTTATCTATCTTATCTTATCTCTTCGAGGCTCATACATAAAAGAACACATACATACATACGGCTGTATTCCGAAAGCAAATAGCCAGAACTTCAGGTTCACTAAGACTCGTACGACATGCGCGGAAGGAGATGCAGCTGATGTATTCTGCAGCATCAAGAATTGGCTCATTCTGCCTTATATTTGTTTAGAATCAAGGTTTATGTGCATCCAATCATTTATTCGACATGAAAGCATTAACACTAATTTGTCGATTGTCATTTTTTTCTAAATGTTACTTTCTACGTTCGCACCACAAAATGAAACCGCTACCAAACATGAAATGGAGGTGAATTTGTATTGTACACAAATTTTTATTTATATTTTATAGTATTTGACATTGTCCTGTACTTTATGTAGTCATTTTTTATTAATGTTTTAATTTGACTTGGACCTGTACTTACCTATACTTTGTGTAAGCGGGTACATGATTTGCATTTTGTCTGAATTATTTTATTAATTGAATTTATACACTTAGTGTTAAGTTTTTATGCTTAACTAATTTAATTTATGAATCCTTTTGTAAATATGTTACCTAGTTTTGACAGTGTCGCTGGGAGATTTCTTGCTATTTCTTCTTCCAAGCAATGACACTTTACTGAAATAGTGTAACAGTAATAGTAGAGTCATGCGCTCTGTCAAACTTAATGTTGGTTTTGCCATAAGAAGAACTGACTTTAGCAGTTCTCCTGGGTTTCGTCTTTAGGCAACCATAACTGTTCACGTTGGTGGCCATAAAGCCCCGAAACGCCGACTTATGCTTGACAGACCGTAACAAATCGCACCTTGGGATGGGGACCGTTGCCAAATTGAAATTTTTGCGAAACATTTGTTTTTCTGTTTTGTTTTATTTAAAATTCACCTCCAATGTTGGAAGACTCTACTAAGGAACTCAGTGCTATAAGAAGTGGCTGTAGGATCTCTTTAGTGATCCTGCAGTTTTGGCTTCTCCATATTGGGAGGACATCCGTCACCGGCGCAATACTTTTCTTTTCGCCGATCAAAAATTGATTGACTCCTCCACTATGTACTTTCATCATGGGACGCTGCGACCCTTTTCGCTGTATACGGATACAGTTGTGGCTGGAAGTGGCAGTTTTGAGCCAAGTTTTTGTGGTGCAAAGTTGCGTTTTGTTTTTCATTTACAATGAGGCTGTCAAAGTTTTAGAGACAAAATAATCGTAGCGACTGCATTTGAGTGAAGTGCAAGTGTTAATAACCGACAAAACTAGGGGGACGAGTCGAGTGTGAACAGTAGATAGCAACTGTTAACATATCCATGCATATCTTTACACTATATATCTAACTATGTATTGTACGTTACTCGAGCGAGAAAATGATAGCATAGTCGTTTTCGACATCGAAAATAACCGCCAACGCTTCCAGCGTACAAGATTCGCTGTAATTTCTATAACTCCATACATTATAGCCCGCAAGTTCGGCTGTGCGCCCTGGGCCTTTGTTCGCATGCAAATTAACCAGATGCGCGCTGTAAACCTGCTGAAGTACAACATTATTCTTTAATTAAAGCGAAGCCCGTGTCTCTACGTTTATTGGCCTATGAAACTTTGATTTAAAATTTAAATTTTATCTAGACGGAAAGGATACAAGTAGGTGTTTTACTTATATTGTGCTCATGACGGCGATTTGCAGGAAACATTTCGATAACCTTGCGATCTACGTTTTTGATTGAAACGAAAAAAAAATTAGGCATCGCACGATTTGATTATTTCAATTCACATTATCAAAAACTATTGTATACTATGTCAACGTAGTAGGCAAGGCAAGGCTATGAAAGTAGTTTTAAAAATCTCGACTGTAACTTGATTGCCATTTCTAGACAATTTAAACACCATGGATTACTCCATATACTATAAAATGTTTTTACTCTTTATTGCACAGATAGAAATGTTAACAGAAAAGTTGTAAAAGTGTTGTAAAAGTTATGAAGTAATTTGAATTTAGAATTACGCAAACCCAGTTTAATTTTTAACAGACGTCAAATTGTGATTGGTTCATTTCGATCTCTACAAATTCACTGGCTAATAAGCATACTGCCGCGGGACCTCAACCAAATTGAATAATATGGTACTTATCATATCGTTAAGTAACTAACTCGGCAGAGTTACGAAATATCAGACGCGGCCAAGGGGAAATAATCCTTGCGAATAAATTAAAATTAATGAGATTAAAAGAGCCCACGGCAAGTCGCCTGAGGTCTTACTCTAACTGAATTTAAATTACTTCCTCACCTCTTGTGAATTGCATAATGGGTATTAAAATTGAAATTATTAACATTTTCTGATGGACACATAATGGGGGCTATTAAAATTATTTATTAAATTATTTCTATTAGGACGCAAAATATAATTATATTTTGAAGGTATAAATGCACTTACCTTATTATATAACATTAATTACATGCGCCATCAATCCAATACAGTAGTGACAATGAAAGTTCTGAATATGATTGCAGTTACTAAAAAAATTAAACATCATCTTAAAACCTCATTGTCACTTTACCTACCAGCTTATCATATTGTGGGCGAAGTTGAGTCAAGTTTGAATTAAGATGTGCAAATTAATGCCACCTCTATATCTCGCTAAGTCTGTGTGTACCACACTCACTAGGATACCTTACATTATTCGGGTTATCCAAATAGGCAACTACATATGACCCAAAGGTGCGCATCACAAAACGAACACGATACGAGATTCTACTATAAAGTTGCATTCCGAATACGAATTCATAAGTTTGGAATAGAATATTCCTTTAACAATACATAAGGCACGGAATGCAGAGGTCGTGGGTTCGATTCCCACCCGGGTGAGGAATTTTTTCCATTTTCTTTATTAATAATTTTATAATACATAAGGTACCAATAGGTAACAATTTTTTAATTTAATTTAATATCTATGTTAAATGTGGGGGGGGGGGATTTCCTTTATCATCCTGCAGTTCTGGTTACCCCGTTTCAGGAACACATCTTATCTACCTATATAGGTATACGTCATACGAACGCGCTAAATGAAGGTTTGCTATTTGAGGGAACGTTTTGATATCTTTGCGAACTTCGCTATCGAGCGTGAAAATGTTACATTATCTAAACACCCTGTTGAATGAAACAGTCTACTTTCACTAAATATTGTATATTTGAAGAAATGCAAACACCGGTATTTTAACAGTTTTGACAAGTAGAAGGGACGCGCACACAGCTCACAGATAATAAAGAAAATTGACATCTATGAAAAGGCGGCAAATTTAAAATTACTTTAACACTTCTGCCAAATTGATGCCTTATCTTAATCAAGCATTAGTTAGCATTTCTAAATAAAATAATAAATAAATAAAAATGGTATTTATTCTCTCAAAATCATAACATATTATAGTTGAGACATCCCCAGGAAGCAAAATAGATGCTTGTGTTGGGGGGGTCTCGCTCTTGTTCCAGTTAAATCTTAGTTTTGAGTAAAATAAACATAATCCAAGTAATTTAATCTAACTTTATACTTCATCTTACAAAAACATTTCTAGGTGTTGTCTAAGAAAATGAAATCTATCTTTTGACAATGCCTTAGTAAAAATGTCTGCAAACTGATTTTTACTGTTCACAAAATTTAAATCGATTTTCTTTTCATAATATTTTTCAGTTACAAAGTGAAATTTAATATCTATATGTTTACATCTTTTATGAAAATTAACATTCTTAATTACACTTATGGCACTCTGATTGTCTAGGTTGATACACACTGATTCTTGTTTGAGTTCTCCGATATACATCAATAGTTGTCTAATCCATAAAGCCTCTTTGGTGGCAGCGCAGGCTGCCATGAATTCCGCTTCTGATGGTAGACAAGGCTACGGTTTGCTGCCTTTGGCTGGACCATGTCACTGCAGCACCATTTTTAATAAAGACATAGCCAGTGACTGATCGCCTTGTTTCTGGATCATTGGCATAATCTGCATCACTATAGCCAATAATTTGTGAATCTTTCATGGGTATATAGTGTAAACCATACTCTTTGGTTTCTTTGAGATATTTAAATATTTTCTTGACAGCGGTCCAATGGGTGTTATTATAGCAATTGAGAAAGCGACTCACCAGACTCACAGCAAACATGATGTCGGGGCGGACTTACTATGGCCAAGTGCATAAGTGATCCAACTGCCTCTCGATATGGTATATTCTTTTCTAATTCATCCTCTGATTTCTGCAACTTCACATGAGGGTCCACTGGAACACTGTTAGGATTTGCCAAATTCATGTTAAATTTGTATAATAGCTGCTCTATATATTTTGTCTGGTGAATAAATATGCTGTCCATTCCTTTTATCAATTTGCCATACCCACGAAATTATTTAAAGGACACACTTTTATTTCAAAAATAGCTCTTAAATCATCTATTAGATCCTTTAATGTTGTTTTATCTTTTGATAATAATAATCCATCATCTACATACAAACACAAAAAGCACTTTGTACCATTGACATTACCATAGTAGACACACTGGTCAGCAGCACTGTTGTCAAGACCAAACTTCTTCAAGACTGAATTGAATTTGGCATTCCAGCACCTTGGAGCCTGTTTTAAACCATAAAGAGACTTATTGAGTTTACATACCTGGTTTCTTTAAAAGAGAGACCTTCGGGTGGTGTCATGTATATGGTTTCTTCAAGTTCTCCATGCAGGTAGGCAGTCTTGATGTCTAGCTGTAATATTTCTAGATTGTCTTGAGCAGCAATGGATAATAATAGACGAATGGAGTCATACCTCACTGTTGGGGCAAATGTTTCCTTGTAGTCGATACCTGCGGTTTGTGCATACCCTTTTGACAAAGTCGAGACTTATAGCGAGGACCTGCTGGGCTCATCCTTAATGCCGAAACACCCATCTGCAGCTATAGTTTTGGCATTTTGTGGTTTATTAACCAATGTCCATGTGTTATTTTTGTGGTGAGCTTCAAAGTTCTTCGTCTATGGATTTTATCCATTTATCTTATCATCTGAAACATTGCTTCTTTATATGTCTCTGGTATAGTTGATAGGATTTCATTGCAACACAGTAACTATTTTCTTCAGTCTTATTTATATCTTTTTTATTTCTAGGTCTTAATGTTATGTTTCTGAGAGAATTGATACTTATGTCTGGTAGGTATTCACTATCTGAACTTGTACCATTATCTTCCACAGTATCAAATGATGTATTTGTTTCTGAAATACTCTCATTATCGGCTTCTCCTCAGTGCCACTATCACTGTTCTTTGTTTCAGGTTTCTTATAAGATAGATCTACTGGAACATAGGTTTCTTTTCACAGTAGACTCAAGAAATACTGCATCTCTGCTTTTCACTATTGTTCTTGTATTAGGTATTATGAATCTATACCCTTTAGAGTTCTCACAAATCCAATGAAGATCATCTTTTGTGCCTTTGGATCCCATTTTCTACGCTTTTCTTTAGGTAGATGGACCATCGCATCACTACCAAATATTCTCATGTGGCTGATATTTGGCTTAAGACCGGACCACATTTCTTCAGGCGTTTTGAATGGACAGCACTGCGTGGGAGAACGGTTTATTACGCAATCACTCTGCGGTAAACTGGGTTTGTCGCGACGTAGTGCGAGCTCCACGGTGACAGGTATCAATAATAATACTTCTCATATTACGCAATCTTGCAGCCTTACTATTGGGTCATTTCATAATGACTACAAACTTACTGTGAACTGTCTTATTTTACCACAGATCACTAATGCGTTACCAGCCTCATTCATTGATATTGAAAATATTCCTCTTCCTATGGGAATAAGTCTGGCTGACCCTTCCTTTAACATTCCGTCAGTCATTGACATCTTAGTTGGAGCCGAAGTATTTTGGTCCGTCTTATTAAATAATTCCATTGATTTGGGAAATTGCCTAAATTATATGAGACAAAACTAGGTTGGTTAGTCTCTGAATATTCCCTGTCTTAAGTCATTGTCTTCATCTCCCGTTTGATTTTGTTAACGAGGAACATCATCCAGACTTAACCCGTTTCTGGGAACTTGATACTATTGAAGCTAGGCACTCCTTATCTTCAGAGGAGCGTGCCTGTGAGCAGAGCTTCATAACGAATACTACACGCAACCAAGATGGTACCTTTGTCGTTACAATGCCGCTGTAAGAAGATTTTTTTCAGTCTTAGGCGACTCTTATCAAATGGCAAAGTGCCGTTTCTTATCTCTGGAGCGTAAATTCCTTCGAGAGCCTGCTTTTAAAGATAGGTATGTTCAGTTTATGCGCGAGTATGAACAGCTTGGTCACATGACTGAGAATAGGGAGTCTTCGCCTAGCTGTCTTCAACAGGTAAACTATTTTTTACCTCATCACGGCGTCATCCGTGAGTCGAGCCTTACTACAAAGCTTCGTACAGTATTTGATGCGTCTGCCGCCACTAGCAGTGGTTTGTCACTCAATAACATTCAGATGGTCGGCCCTACTGTACAAGAAGATCTTTATTCGATTTTGTTACGCTTTCGTCAACACAAATACGTCGTGACTACGTTGAAAAAATGTACAGAGCGATTGCACTCAATCCTTCTCAACGCTCCCTTCAGCAAATAATCTTCAGGCACATATAAGACATTTTGAATAAAACTTATACCCTTAATACGCTCATTGAGAACATTGGCTGACTTGTCCAGAACTGTGCACCGGCAAGGATTTGGCATCCTGTGCTGTCGATAGTGAGGTCAAAAAATCGATTCAACGAGCATTGCCTATGTTGACTTAGGTGGATCATCAACAGTCGAGAACACGGTGAAGCTGTGCAATGGGGTAATTTCCACATTAAAATCTGCAAACTTCAATTTAAGAAAATTTTATTCAAATAATCTTTCCATTCTTCGTCAAATTTCGCCTTCAGTCTGGACTCTTATGTCCATATTTGTTGCACTTATAACAACAGTTCGTCATTAGGTTTTATTTTTCAGACATGTTATCTTATTCTATAAATATCAAGCGATATGATAAGGTCACAAAACGCAATATACTTTCTGTTATCATTTCTAACATCCTGAAGGAGTTTTGATCCCCTGGGTCTCGTGAGTCCCTGTATTGTTGAATGTAAATTAATTATGCAGATGTTGTGGATTCAGCAATATTCATGGGCGAAGAGGTATCAGATGACATAAGCAAATGTGCCGGCCACTCATCATCCACTTTAAACCAATATTCCGAAGCTTATGAGTGGATACTTACAGACGAATCCTCTATGCATGTTGCATTTTGTCAGTGAAGTAGTACACAGATCACGTAGTAGACCAACCCTGCGTGTCAGCCCTGAGTCATCGAATGCAGCCGCTAATTTGTTCCACACTTCCTTAGCTGTACTTGCTTCTTGTATGTGAACATAATTTATTGGGTCCACGAGAAGAATTATTTTCGTACGCGCTTTAGTGTCCATTTTGGGGTCCACGGCTCCGATATTCTCGATACAGCTCCACAAATCTTCATGCTGAAGATATGTTTTTACAGCGAACTGCCATGTTGTGTAATTATCGCGGCCCGTCAATTTTTCTATAAAAGCAAGGGAGTTGCTGTTTGACGCCATTTTCACTAACAAAGTTTCCGTAAGAAATTATGTCCGTACACACAACAAAGATTGGCCAACCGATTTAGCACTGTGTTTTTATTGTTATTTATAAGCACTCAGTTTTTATCTTACTGGGCGCATAACAATTCTAATGGCGACTTAATATCTAATATAATTGAAGAAATGCAAACACCGGTATTAACTAATTTACAAAACACGATAGCATATTTACAAAGATTTATTTACAATTCTATGAAAAGGCGGCAAATTTAAAATTACCACAGAGTATCTTAATGAGAAATAACCTTAAATAATCCTCCGTAATTAATTAGATGGCGTCAAGTCGCTCCGCAGAGGTGAAATTTGGAAGGAGGGAAAAAATAACTTAATTCCTTGAAGGCTACTTTTAAAATATGCAAATATTAAACCGGAAGATAGGTAGAGGTATATTTTTTTTGTAAATATACCTATATATTAAGAACAGTGCCTTATTATGTTAGACAATGCATTTTCATCGAGATCATAATTTTAAAGCTACCTACATCCTGTAAGAAATAAACAATACTCTTAAGAAACATGATAGATATATGTAAAAACCCTTATCTTAAAATACCCAACCTCGAATACACTAAAAATAAAATACTGAAAGATCGATATGCGATAATCATCCAGAACTGTAGGTAATAATTTTCGAATTTGATTAGCCCATATTCGTATCTAAATAATCTCTGGCTCTTATTTACAACGTTAACCCATAAACTAGTCGTATAATATGTAGTGACAGAAGTTTCGTATTTACAGGCAACGCTCCTAAAACAGATCATTTCTCGCCAAAGTGCTTATTACGTGTGTATAGAGAGCCTATAAACGCCGGTTAAGCTGAGTTAAGCCGTAATTACGCTACGCTATCGACTGTGAAGATTTTTATCGGAACAAACAAAAAAATTGTAGATATATCTCGTCAAAGCAATTTCTGACGAAGCAAATATTAGTTAGCAATTTCAGTGTGAGTTTAGTTATAAACCTATAATTACTATTAAGGTATCAGACGTTATATAATAATCTTTATATTTATAGACAAGTGTTTACCTACCTTAAAATTAGAATTATAAGATGAAATGTTTCCGTTTATTGATTTATGTGGAGTGATGAAATAAGGCGAAAACAGAACTCCCGTGCATATTTCGGGAACTAATAACTTTTTTTATGCAATTACACAGGTAATAGTTATACTGAGCAATTAGCGCCATCATTTAAAGGACCTATTTGGTAAAACACTTTATTTATATGCAGACATTTGATTAGAAAAATATTTACGAAGAGCCTATAGCAAGTGTCAGATTAAATAATGAATTAATATACATTACTGACAGGCGCGATGCCTAATTTCGTCAAATATTATATCGGAAAAATAACAAAGAAAAAAGAATAACTAGACAATAAAGCATAATTGAATCCAGACAAGACAATAATTGAATTACGATGACAACTTTTAGTTGTAATAACTGTTATACTCGTAGTTGACATAACATTGTTAATAAAGAGTTTCGGGCTACGGCGGCTAATGCCGAACGTTTCCGAATGATATTAAATTACTGCGAATCGATGGATGATAATTAATATTTGGGGCTTTTAATGTCGCATACAATAGCATGCTTTTATCCAACTACTATTGATTTTCCAAACACAATTAATTATATTTATACAGGGTGTTTGTGACAGCCAGGCAAATATTGATACCATGACTTCAGACCATGATTCTGAGGCGGAAAACACTGAAAATTTTCGAAGGAAATATTCCAAAATTTTCCGATTTTTTTTTCATATTTTCAGGAAAAAAAAAATAGTTTGGTTCGTTTAATTAGGCCTTAGATAATAAAAAAAAATTAACAAAAAAATGTTTTTTTTTAAAAGTTGCCCTTAAAAAAAGTTCAAATAACTGATCAACCCTAATGGAGAGTCACAAGTGATCCAAACAACAGCTGTGTTACACACAATAACCAATAAGTCCATTTAATTAGTCACAGGATCGCCCGATATAATTGGCGCGGAGAGCAAACATTACTGATAAATCAAATCCAAAATACATTTCCTGCGACTAATAACACTGTCGTATAACTTAACACAATGGTACTTGTTCAGCATTTCAGTATTTGCTTGGCTGTCACCCACACCCTGTATTAATAGTCGCGTTGATGCGGGGTTTCACTAAAATACATCAGTGGCATCTTTTTCCGTGCACGTCGTCGTGAACTAAGCAAATTAGGGGCGTTCAGACGATGAGCTTGCAACTTTTTACAGATCTTTTACACTAACCCCGAAATACACAGTGACAAGTTGCTAGCTTTGCCCATTCGACCAAAAGTTGAACACACTATAGACCCCATTGAATTCCATCAAGACTACAGGTACCTACAATATTTAAGGATCGCCTTCTATTTCTCCAGGATCCTAGCATCAGATGCCGACGAGTTTCTGCGAACAACTAGGAAGTCTAAGTACCATGTCTAACTATATGAAAATACTGAAATCGGTTCATAAAATTAAACGTCCATTTTCTGAGGTAAGACATAAAACAAATGGATTGACGACTTATCCTTTTTGAAGTCGGTTGAAAAACTCAATCAGGTAAGAAATAAGACAAAGGCCGATAGCAATCCGACGTGAAAAGTATTTAACATGATGGATGAAGAGATTCCAATTTAGATCTCGAGAAAATTGACGATTTCGCCAATAATACCAAATTGACTCACCATCTGGGCGCAGAGGGAGGCAAGATTAATTTTACCCGGTTTTTAAAAGGTCTAATCTTAATCATAGATGATATACACGATGTAACAAAAGGGGTATGTCATGTGAAATTCTATGAAAATAGCTCACTATAAAGACCTATTCACAAAATTTGAGTTACAAAATTACACGGAATTATATCGAAAATGGCTGGTAAAGTTGAAAAAAAAATTACATAGAAAGCACTTATGTAACTCAAGTTACATAAGTGCTCACGAACAAAAACAGAATTACTATGGAATTTCCCACCAAGTAATATTAACATTAAAACAAAATTCACAATGAAGCAGAATGTTGTTTCAGACACAATAGCCGTTCTTAGAAACGATGAGAGTAATTTCATTCGATATTATTTTAATCCTAATCAAATGATGAAGAAAAATATGCGTAAGTATTTAATTTGGATTTTAAGTGAAATCCGAGACTACCTACGTTTTTCATAAACCAAAAGCACTTTAATTCAATTTAAGAGGATATTAAGATCAGATGTAACCCGACCTTTTCGAGGGTCTTCAATTGGACAATTTCATTCTGATTTTGTCTAGATTCGACGGTATCTACCTTTAATGTTATATAAAAAGCAATTAGACATTTTCAAGATGTCTGTTATAAAGCCAAAAAATAGATAAGTAGTTAATGGATTTTAAAATATCTCAAAAAGAAAGTATGCCATTATGTATCAAAGAAAACCTACTAAAACAAAAGGGATTATTACGAATACTTGTTACTGTTGCCACATTAAGCAACTGTAGCTTCTACTAGATAAAGATCTTCCTACACATTAATATAATGTGAACTATGAAAGAGGTACGAGTATTTTCCGGCATTCTTACGGAAACTGGAAAATAGATTTTCCAAACTTTACGCGGACGACCATAGTATATTAAAGAAATATACTATACTTAAATACTTAGGTGGTAATAGCAAAATCAAACATAAAACATCAATAACGAAGAATAGTTAAATTTAATTAAAAACTACGTAAAGTGGAAATAAAATTTGTACAACCCAGATCGCTTTACTCGTACCAAAGGCCAGCGTACCAATTTGTAGGCATATAAGCATTTGATTAGCACACAAAGTCAATATTCAACACACAACTTAGTCTGCTAAAGGTTTTTTGATAGTACCAGTTCACACTCACTAAAGTTTACAAAAAAGTGGCAGTTAAAAATATAATCTCTCACAAATAAAACAGAATATAAGATCAAGCAAAACCTTTAGCTATGCGGGTAATTAAATTAATATTTTGAAGTTATTTTAAGATTAAAACTACATTAGCGAGCCTTTTTATAACCACCCACGTATTATTTTGTATACACTAAGCCCCACAGCGTGAGCCTTGGTTTAGATGTTTGGATTAACCCGTGTCGTTTTAAAAGACCCTCATCCGGTTATAGGGTTTAGGAAATAACTACATAGGTTAAAATTATGTCAGATACAATTTTACCTTAAGCCCTTGATATTATTATTGCAAATATAACGGTGCTAACATGAGTTGTTGACTTTCTGGCGACGCTATCTATAAGTAGGTAGTTAGGTACTTGTAAACATTAGAAAAATTTACATTTGTTGTACAAAAGCAATGTTGTATTTTATACTCGTCATTATAAATTAGATTGTCGAAAAAGTATAACCATTGATAAACAAATAAATACACCTAAAATGTTCACACTCATACCCGGGCTACTGCCCTATCCTACTAGGATAATACATATAAACCTATACATGAATGCAAACACAAAAACAACAAAAATTGAAAAAATAACGCAAATATTTTGCTCCGGCTGGTGGCACCTGGAAATTATGGTAAGGCATTGTACCCCCCGTAAGCTCAAAAATATTTGAAATGACATAAAATTCGCATATCAAAAATATAAAGTGACTTACCATGCATTTTGTCATTGAGCAGCGCATATCTGGGGTTTGAAGCGACGTCCAGAGGCAAGGAGTTGAGCAACCAGCGCACCCTGGGCGGTGGGTTGCCGCTGGCTTGGCACGGCAGGGTGGCTGTGTGGCCAACCTCCACCACCATAGTTGACGGCGGTGGCGCGATGCTCGGGAAACCAGGAGGCGTCTTGTCGACTGGAAAGAAGGAATTCGTTTACTCGTATGCCAAGGTAGTCAAAATAAATAGTGGACGCAGAGGGTTTAACTCTAGTAGCGGGTATTTGTAAGTTTTAAATTGTTTATTTAAATAACGGTTTTCGAATGCTAGTAAACATAAGGATGTGCCCAATAAATTCACATCGCGACTAAAAATTTTAAGAATTTCAATAAATTCTACCCATGTCAACTTTTAGTCCTGAGAATATGGAATATGATTCTGTAGGCAAGATATACTTTCAAAAGTTTTTGAGATATATTATATTTTCAAGCGAACTTCGTTGGCACGAGAATTGGATACGCACTTATATTATTTTTGACATCGGGAATGTGTTTGGGAACTGCAAGGAAACTCAGATATCGATTTTGGAAGCAATCCGGCTCTTAAGTAAAGAGTTCAAAATGGCGGCCACTTATATTATTTTCGACATCGGATATGACGTGTTTAGGAACTGCCAGGAACCTCGGATATCGAAATTGAAGGCAATCCGGCCCTTAACTAAAAAGTTCAAAATGGCGGCACTTTTAATATTATTGACATAGGAAATGTGTTTGAGAACTGCAAGGAACCTTAGATGTCGATTTTGGAAGCAATCCGGTTCTTAACTAAAAAGTTCAAAATGGCGGCCACTTTTAATTTGAGAATTATTGTTTACATACTTAAATAATATAAGGTAAATTTTAAATAATAAAATATATTATAGCCACCAATATTTTTGTTTATTTTAGTTTTTAGACAATTATGTTAAAACGAAACTTTTATTATTATTCTTTATACTTATATTATTATTAAATACTATATATTATAATATTTATCAAAAGTAACTTAGAACCGAAAATGAAAATATTATGAAGAATTTTGGCTAGTGTATTAGCTATCGGGATGAAAAAATACCGTTGCCAAAAACGTAATTTAAAAGAGATGGTAAAATTCGTCGACCGAGTTAAGTGACCCGATAGGGCAGGTGGTTAAAGCGATGCACGGAATGCGAGAGGTTGTGAGTTCAAATCTCACTCGGGTGAAATTTAAAAAAAAATCTTATTAATATATGAAAATGTTTCTGTTTAAATAAACGTGTAAAAATATCAATAAGTATATCTAAGTGATGGATGAAAAAACTAGTAGAGAGTGAGCAATACACCTTTCGTATATTCTATTTCTCTCTCTTGTTTTTTCTTAAATTCATACTTATTTCAAACAGCAGTTATAAGCAGTCGGTATGCAGGCAGTATTTAGTATACGCCCTAAAAATACAGATATGTACAGGTAGCTGTATGGATCATAGGTAGTAAGTGACGCATATATTGGATTTTGTCGCGAACGGAAGCCGATTATCACAGATTGTTTTTTTTTTACTGTAGACTGCTGTTACTGCATACGATACTCGTATACAGTCGTGCGTGGTAAAATAATGTGTCAAGAAATCGTATTGCATTTTTAGGTACATAAATGTGCCAGAAGGTGGGTAATTCGAGTGTATGTTGTTGGCAGAGGAGAATAGCACCACCCTATGTCTGATCGTGGGTATCGTAAGAGGAGATTAAGGTTTTCCGCGAGGAGGGAAGCGGCGCATACCGTATTGATAACATAGTCCGAAAATCACTGCGGCCACCAACCTGCCTGGCCAGCGTGATGACTATGGGTGACATGCCTTAAAGGAGGCCTAAGTTTAGCAGTGGTGCAATAGGCTGATGTATATAATGTACGAGCATGTACTAGGAACTTATTTCTTTGACTAGCTTGATAGGTACCTATCATTAGATTCGTATTAATCGTAAGAGAGTGGTAATGGTTAGGTACATTAAAATTTTGACGCAGTTTTTTTTATTATTAACTTGTGGTTATTTTCCAGTACGATACGAATTATTAGTACCTATGCTAAAATTTCATAGGCGTGCAGTCAGAATTTACTTCATACAGGCCGACAATTTTAGTGCTTTATTCTGTGTCTCCCCGAACTCGCTTAAGCTTGTGCCTCACATTAAGCGCAACTCGATTACCGGATAACCTTAGATGATGTTGTGCTGGTGCCATGCAAAAGGAAGTTATGAAAATAGGTGACAGCCAACCACAGGGATTTCTCGCAAGATACAACGAAAATTTTCCCAAACTAATCTAAAAGTAAACAATCTCCCGGAAAAAAGTGCTAAAATATTCATAGCTACCCAAAACTAATGTAATCAAAGCTTATTTTGAGGAAAGATGAGGCGAGCTATATATATTTTTTAAAGTATTAGAAGGTTTTATGAAAGTCATTAGAAAAGTTGACATCGTGCGTTTGAGTTATTAAAAAGAATAGACAAAACTAAAACGCATTAACTTAGACCCACACAAATATTCTAATGCCTTCACGGGAGGTAAAAAAGTTAATGTCTCACAGAATATTATTTATTTAAAGGCTCCTGGGCATGATCAGTAGGAGTGTCCATCTTTGGGCGTGAGGTAATGGGTCAGTAAAAGCCTTCGAGAATCACTCAATCACTTTTATGTACAACAATTATAATTTAATTACACTTCTTAACAATCTTCAATTTAAATTAGGTAAGTATAACGTTTTACCAAGCACGTGGTTGTGAGCGTGTCGAACGATACTAAAAACATGTGGTCGTGAACCAGACGATTAGGTTAGGTGCCTCCGCAACGAGGACTGTCAACTGACTGACTCGAGTCACTGCCTACCCCACATTTTTAAATCTGACGGCCACCTCCCCAGTGCTCGGTGCTACGTTCAGAAATAATAATTTAGTTCGCGTAACAATTTTCAGATGGCGCTGCCGTCGCGCCGTCATATTTAAAAATTAGACACACACACACAAACAAAATAGCAACATAGAAACAAAACAATAGAAATAGTGTAGAATCAGTAGAAATAGATAAGTACCTACTACAGAAATTTAGTAAACAAATAAGAATGTACGTTAAAAATTAAATTTATATAATTAAAATAATTTTATCCTGTTATTTATATTTTGTGTGTGTCCGATAAAGCAAGTTAGGATACAAATTTTAGCCGGATACATCACAAATATGTCATACTCGTATTTTCTCCATGCATACCAGCCAATCCGAGCCACTAACTCTAACTGTCCGGTTAAACTTGATCA
The DNA here is from genome assembly GCA_014607495.2 of Carposina sasakii. Lineage (NCBI taxonomy): Eukaryota > Metazoa > Arthropoda > Insecta > Lepidoptera > Carposinidae > Carposina > Carposina sasakii. The sequence continues at coordinate 11,632,894 of CP053155.1, forward strand.
AATTCCATTAACACTCCCGCCGGGATTCATTAACGTGATTTACATTTCACTATGAGGGTCTCGAGATCTCTAACTAAAGGACGCCTGAAGGAGTTTCGAGATGATAGGCAAATCAAATTTCACGCAGACGTTTCGTGTATGAATTGTGTATTGAATACGAGTATACCTATCTATTACTACTTTCTGAAACGCCATCTTATGCTTGTCAAAAACATATAAAAAATTACAATAGACAAATAATTTGTACATGTTTTCATGTTGAATTAATGGATTGATTTCTTGACCACCACTTTTTGAAGAATGCTTTGCTTTTTTTTTGCCAACATAAATATGTAAATATTTAAAAACAAAAACATGTATTGTGTGCGTATTTTAAAGCTATTTCCATGTAACATAATGTAGCCTTTGTCCCTCCTCGAAAATCCCGCCAGCCGTAAATACTCTAAAATATCATCAAAACAGTCCAATCTGTTTTTCTGTGAAAAGTCCAGAATAGCTGCAACATATACAATTGTAGTAAGCCCATAGTGATATTGGTGAAGTTTAAATAATTCAATTTGTTAAGTCTATGTATGACGCAAATTACTATTGTAGAATTCATTTTATCAGATTTAGAACACAAAACTGTACTGATGCGGGGCTTCACTACAATACTCGTGCATCAGCTGTATCTCCTTTGGAGCATGTCATAAGAGTCGACCTAAGGAACTCGGGCATTCTCTCAGAGGACAAACTAGCACCTTATCACTGATCATTACATGACCACCTGATATGCTTAACGTGGCTGTGGGATCTCCTATATGATCCTGCAGTACTGGCTAACCCGTTTCAGGAGTGCAGTCCACTGCTGGACGTAGGGCACGCCACAAGGCTACTGCCACAGGGGGTTTTTGCCCAGGCAGGCGGGTTGGTGACCGCAGTGTGATTTTCGGACTATGTTGTCAGCAAGGGAGGCGCTGGTGCCCGCTTCCTCATCCTTATCCTTATCGCCTCGTACGATGAGTACCCACGGGCAAGCATGGGGTGGTACAAAGTCTACTCTGCCGGCACCACGCGGCTAAGTAATATGTATGTACGAATATGTATGTACCTATTCTTCTTCTATAGGTCTTAAGTCTATGAAGTTCTCAGGACCTTCAATTGTAAAATTGCAGTCATTCACCAATCAACAAAAACATGAAAAACAATGACCAACTTGATTATAAATATACATATATCTGTGACCGATTAGTTACACGCTTGAAAACGGAATACAATAACAAACAATGTACACGAAATCCCAAATTAAATGGGTAACAGAGCAAAAAGTGCGCGGATGAAACATAAAACAGCGAAAGAGTTCATACTTCCACAATAAAACCGCTCTCACCTCGACGTTTCGAAGTTTTTTGAACAATCCTCCGCTTCACAGCAAACAGACCAAATTACACTTTAAATACGCCAAAGACGGTGCAATATTGAACAATTCGTTAGGCGGGGAACGTTCATAAATTTATCTCGAATTTAGTATTAATTATAATTTTCAGACTAGCCGCAATATTATTATATATCGCATCTTCGTTTCTATACAAAGTTCGTGTTTCGACTTTATTTTTTACGAGAGCACTGCCGAGACAGGAGTATTTATGGCGCACGGTGTTTCAACGCGGTAACTTTTTATTTGTGAGTGGTTTGCCGAAAATAATAAGTCCAGCTTCCCATTTATAATTTCTTTTATACTACGTATAACCTAAAGGGTATTTTAAGCGAAATGCTATAAAAATAGCGACTTTTTAAATTGTGCACTTAAAAATTTCAGTAAGTACCAAAAACTTTGTATAACAAACAAAATTTTGCGTTAAAATTTTCGATGATTGCTGTACATTCTCACAAGCGGAACAAACTCCCAGGACAAACAATATTACGCAACGGAAAAAGGACCCCCTGATATGTCAAATAAAACCTCCCTGACATTACGCGTACAGCAATGAATTCAATAATCCGTCTATGCCGCATCGGGATATACGGGAGACGGCTTAGGGCCAGCTTCCAATACGGGGATAGGGCTAACAGCGAGATATAGGTAAGGATCGACTCTGCCTTCTGTCCCTAACTTCTAACCCTACAGGGGTTTAAACCTTGAAAGAAACTAAGATATTCATCATTATTTACACCCTGAGAAGTCCACTGGACATAGGCCTCCCCCAACAACCACCACTCCGACCGGTCGGAAGCAGCCTGCATCCAAACGATGCCCGCGACCTTGGCCAGGTCATCCGTCCACCTCAGATATTAATAGTACTTATTTATCTATCTATGCGTTGGTACAAAGAGCCTTAGAATAATGATTCGCTCCGCGCGAAGACTCATATCACTAATCTAAACAGAGAGCTATATTACGGATGACGCTCTGGCGCTAACAACTAATAATACCCTTTCAGAATAATATATAAAGTTGTCACTGATCTTTTACACCTGGCCCCGCTATCTTCTTATCGTCATCCTGCAGTTCTGCATACCCACATGTATGTAATTTAGTAATTTACTACACATGAAGCCAAATTAAAATTTGGAATAGCAATGCCTCGAGTTTTGACTTGCATAGCAAATATTTCGTTTTCCCAGTACAATTGTAATTTTGCACCAACAAGTTGGGTAATTATTGCAGCCATATAACAGTTTGTTTCTCTTTGTTTCATATTTATGTCTGTAACTGGCACTTGCAGCGTGTTCTGTATTGTCCGTTTGAAAAGTCAATATTACATTTTGGGAGAAATTATGACTATTATGTAATTAAATACTTACGATTTAATTTTATTTCCATAATTACAAAAGACGTATTTTATTTAAAAACTACGTATCATAATAACGATAATAGCGTAATGTATAGGCTAAAGTGAGCCAGGTTAAATAACATTGCGCTACAGCTACAAACTTTGTCTGCGCTACAACTGGACCACGTTCCTTAAACTGAATTGGAATCAAGTTATCCCAATTCTTGTCCTTTGATACAGATGGCTATTTGTTAGAAATCGCGTTTCGCCAACTTCGCCGTGTTTCCTTCGTCACATAATTGTGTTTTGTTTTCGTCAAAAGATTTAGTACTGTTGTTTTTGTTTGGAAAATATTGTTTTGGCGCGCAGAGTGCGGAAAAGTCGATCCGTTTTTGGTCGGTTTAAACGATCTTTTCTTTATGAGTGCAGAGCAAAGATGGGGAGGTACAATTGCTCGGTGGAGTTCAGAAGTTATTTTATGAAGTTACGGCATGTGTTATAACACTGATATATAATTCAAATGTTGTATGAATATAATATACCGATGCGTGTATGTTGTTTTGACAAGGTTTGGTGCCTTTTCACCCTGGTATTATCTAGTTAAACACTGGTAATTTTCTGTCTTTAAAAAAAAACCTTTTTATGCTAAGCTAACTGTAAGATCTCCGCCAGCACGGCCATGCGTACATGTAGTATTGTTCATGCCATATAGTATATTGTTAATCTAAAGACAATTAAATTTTTAACGCTTAAGAAATATACAGGTTGATTTTTGGTCGTCAACGTTCCCGAAAACTACGGAATCTCCTCATCATCACGATCATTTTTCTCCATGGAAGCATACTCGGGAAGTGTCTGGTTCCCAAGATATTAGGGAAGAATAAAAAAATTAAAAAATTACATCTTATCCCAGCATTTTTTTGGCATAAACTTACTTTATTTGATGTATAGAGTACGTACCCTTCGTTAAAGGTGGCAACGAAAAAATACCCTGTATTTACGATATGTCTGCTAACTGTCCAGACAGACAGGTTAGTAATCAGCACTAAAGGTAATCCCCAACAAAATATTATATTATTATACAAATGCAAATTGCATAGTTATCTCAATTTGCAGTGCAAACGTTATTCTTGTTCGTTACTCCGTTATACTAATAACTGTAATTCTCCATTAAGCACATATAAAAAGGAGCTGCGTTAATTAATTTAGCAGTATGCACCAATCACTAACATTTACTTTACAGTAAAGTCTACCGTTACTCTCTCGAAGACTATATTTTTTAATAATCATACCTACAGTAGTCCGTCCCGTCCGCTGATTACGTAAATGTAATAGCAAAACCGCGCGATCGCGATAATTGAGATATGTTCTCAGTGCTTCCTTACACTCCCTACCGCATTTACCTGCCATATTTCATCATTTTGTGTCAAGTGGTTTTCGTAAAAATTGAGAATTCCCGTTTGTTCCGTTCCCGTGGGAATTTCGGGAAATCCGTTCTTAGTGCTTCCTCGAACTCCCTAACGAATATACATGCCCGATTTTTGATTTATATGTATAGCGGCTTTTGTAAAAAATAGAATTCCCGTTTGTCCCGTTCTGGTGGAGATTTCGATAAATATGTTCTCAGCGCCTCCTCATACTCCCTACCAAATTTCATCATTATATTGTGTCAAATGGTTCTCGTTAAAATTAGGTTTTACTGTTTGTCCAGTTCCCGTGGGAATTACGGGAAATCCGTTCTTTGTGCTCCCTAGCCATCCCCAATGAACAATTTTCGATTTCAACTTCATAGGTATAGCGGTTTTGAATTCCAGTTTGTTTCGTTCCGGTGGAAATTTCGGGAAATATGTTCTCAGTGCTTTTTTACACTCCCTACCGAAATATACCTGTCATATTTCATCTCTATGTCATGTGGTTTTCGTAAAAACTTGAAATTCCTGTTTGTGCCGTTCCCATGGGAATTTCAGGAAACCCGTTTTTAATGGTCTTTAACACCCCCAAACAAACGTGCACACCAAATTTCATCTGTGTACATACGTTAAACGGTTTATTTTTATACTTATTAAATATGCTTTAATCCGGTACAGTAAAAATTTCGGTAAAAATTTGGAATTTCCGTTGCCACGTTCACATGAGAATTTCAGGAAATCCGTTCTTAGTGCTCTCTTAGACCCCATAACGAACACACGAAATTTTATCTTATTTGGCGGAAAAAGCTGGAAGGGAATGGGTGCATTTTACTTGTGAAATTAAAAATTTATTTGTATCTGTCCGTTTCTTCGTGGGCTCATGTAGGTATGTTGTTTTTGTAATTCTTTTTGATTTTGACTAATTTTACACTCGTTTAAAGAATTTTCCCGACGTTTCCATTTATCATCATTATTATCCATCATAAATTCAGAAATCATTGTGCGTGCGCGGGGCGAGGTGCGGGGCGCGGGAGGACGCCGAACGCTCGTTGCGCGCACGCACACACTCTCAATTATTCGGCCCCCTGATTACGTGAAAGCAATAGCAAAAAAAAATTGCTGATTACTTATCAAATTCGTATTATGTAAAATGAATTTCAAAGGAACCTTGACATTTCAAGGCGAATATTGTACAATTTTCGCTATCGCTTTGCTTCGGCTTTGCTATTGCTTTTACGTAATCATACGCAAAAGCAAAGCAGTAGCAATGCGACGGCAAAAGTTGTAAAAATTCGCGTTGATATGTCAAATTCCTTTGAGATTGTTATTACGTAATACGATTTGTTACATACGATCAGGTAATATGGCGCGCTAACTTCACTTTTTGCGGTTGTAAAGTTCGTGTGAAACGCTTCGTAGAGTGCATTTTACCAGCGTTTGCATGATGGCGCTAGTTTCTATATGTATGCTTACATTATCGGTGATACCGCATACAGAAAATGTTAGTTCCTGAGTGCTGAATGTTAGTTAATGAGGCATAGGACTTATTCTATGAAACTGACTCCAATACATTTATATAGGTGCTCGCGAGTGAAGATTGCATGCAAGCGAGGAGGGGACTGCACTTGACACGGCTAACTTATTAAGTCACCTCCTCTCAAATACTCCTCCATTTAATTCTCTCTAGTAAATAAGAACATCTCATAGATACGTTATAGCGATGTACAGCGCTTTATTTGCTAGCGTTGTTTGTACTGTTAATTATTACGTTGTTTATTAAGCTGCTGCAGTGCTCGTTATTTTGTGTTTTTTTGTTCAACGTTTCATATTTGTATTATTAATTCAAAGTGTCATATATCAATTAACCGAAGTTTTACATGGAAACGTAAGTCGATATTCAATTATCACGTTAAAGTATAATTAATGACAGCATTGCCTTTAATTATCATGCATACTTATACCCGTGTTGGGGTTGGGGCCGTGTTCCCAAAAACTGGGATAGCCAACTGTAAAATTGCGAATAAGATCCAACAGTCATGCTTAGCACAGCGGGCTCAGGTGTATTTATAATTAATATCAAATATTAAGGAATTTAGTCCAAAATATAAATTACGCTTGCGTAAAGAAATATTAAATTTGCTTTAAAAACCGCACAACTCATTTATTTACAATTCTCTCTCGCTCGAACAGAGCTATGATTTCAAATTTCAGCTGTAAAACAACGTATAAAATAAAATGTACGAGGGCGGAACAAATATAGTTTTAACAGTTTCGCAGCGCGGTTGGCTTAACAACTAGTTTTCGGTTAAATTTAATAACGTTCTGCTATAACTTACATGACTTGCATTTTACAAAGGCGCAACTTCGAAATATAAAACTCATACCGTTTTCACGGACGTTATCTTTTGATATTTTCGCTGGGGTTTAATTGCTTCCACCTAGGTATAAAGGAGAAGGTTCTTTAATTAAAATTCTCAAAGCACTTTTCCGTTCGAATTTTCGGCTTCCGGCCGCGAACAATACCGTTATTATTTGGTATTTATTTAGAAACGGTTCTTATTTCGAAAGTTAATTAAGGTTAATGGAGCAGTTTCGATTTTTGGACACGGAAAATGTGTGTATGTTTTGTGAGATAATGTAAAAGTTAAAGTAGGTAATTCATTAAGGGCCGTTTTTCCAACAGCCTAAATTTGAAGCTGTCTTTCTCTAAAACTTGAACAAGATAGAGACAGCATTAACTATATCCTTCAGATAGGCTCCACCGACCATTGGAAAAACCTTCCCTAAAATGTAAATATTAAACTGTACAAGTGTGTGATCGTATTTGAGACGTAGACTAGACCAAGCAATATTATTTTGATGGAAATGTTTTTGATGAGATTATTTATTTAACTTTAGATGTTTCAGTTATTCTATTGTATTCCCTGCATTCTAAGATAAAATACACCAGAATTTAACTAATCCAAAACACAAAGTTAGATGGGCTCTCGAAGCCTCCTCTTGGCTTCGTGTTCTTCCCGGGATAAAGTTACCGGGATAAGGGAGTTACTCGAAGCCTATAACATGTTTATTGAAGAGAAATTCGAGCACGGTTCAGAAATTTGAATTGGTGAAATTTCAAATTTACTCCAGTAATTCGATTACGCCGTTTAAGAGTCCTCGAATTGTATTGGCGTTAATATTATTATCCGTGTTTTGTCGATATTACAACCATCCTTACTAATGTTCCGAGTGATGTATAGGTATAGAGTAGAATAACAGCACCCCATGTCTGCCGGTACGCGATTAAGGGCTGTTGGGAGGTGGGTAAAAGCGCTTCCCGTATTTACAACATAGTCCAAAAATCACACTGCGGTTACCAACCCGCCTGCCCAGCGTAGTGACTACGGGCAAAACCTCCTTATGGCAGCAGTCTTGTGGCGTGCCCTGGGTGAGGTCTCCCGGAAATTTCATCGTCTCTCATAATACCCACGGGCAGATATAGGGATGATGCTATTCTAATCTACCGATACCACATGGCTAAGATATTGTAAATAAGGATTTACGAGCAACTTTCTTTACCACAGTAAAGAAATAAACATAGCTAAAGGCTAAATATTAAGAGAAAGAGTAAAATACAGTATCAAAGGAGTGAAATATGATTAAGGTACCTGCAGGAATCTTCACCAAGAATTATGTACGCAATTAATATAATCAGAAATTCAGGCGTGTATTCCCAGAGTAGAGATAATTTGTCTGTTCTAAGTTACATGTTATTACAAGGTTTAATATATGAAGTATTCTTAATGATACCGAGTAATTAATATAAACATAGGTAATACTATTATAGTCCACGTCTATTATTATTTCTGTACAAAACTGAAAGGCCGGGTACAGATTATTATCCAAATAGCACGTGCTATATATTACTATATTATACTTGCGCTATACCTATATTATCTATAGATAAATTTACAGGGTGTAACAAAAGAGGCGTGTAAAGCGAAATAATAATTAAAGCCCATTATAAAGAAGCAAATCACAAAATTTTACACTTCACATGTTATTTTTTAATAGGTATCGTATAAACATTTTTGTGTTAGTTTGGGATTTCCCATATTGTCTGGAAAATCAATATTCCCCTTTTGTAACACTCTGCATTTGAAAACAGACACTCGTCCATATGGTTACAATTTGTACAATCTATCAATTTATCAAAAGTAGTCTTCATATCATTAACCGTTCAATCGAATTTTATTCACACAGAACTATTAAAAATTAACTCTTGTGCCATGGACTCAAACTACTATCATCACTCACTCGAGTGCCCTCAAGGAAAAAAATACCACTCGGAATACGAGCGTTAGATCCATCACTATTATTACAATGCACACTCTGCTTAAAAAAACACGCACTACGAGTACAGTCCGCTGATTACGCCGAAAAGGCCACGAAAAAAAGGTTCTTTGAAAACCCGAAACTTCTTAACATCATGACAAAGAAGGTTAGATACACGGGTATGACACACGACTCGCCCATTAGAGCCGAGAGGGATAACGCAGAAAACTGTCTTGACATGTGTAATGCTGAGATATCCGCCATTTGCCTCGCTGGCTTGTGCTGCCTTTGAACAACGGAGAGTTTGGTGAGCTGGCGAGTTACTTGCACTAGCATTGAAGCTTATGTTATAAATTATTTGAATACATTTTCAAATGAAACCATCCATGAATAGCACCTGCCAGAAAATAAAAACAACTGTGGATGCCCTCTGTTCCATCTAGAAGATATAGGAACTTGAGTTTAAAGTCAAGTCAGCAAATAATGGGATAATTATCTGCCCCTACAAAATTACAAAGACAGATATACCGAAGTATAGCATTATCTTAAAAACTAAGCTTTTTACATTTCTACTTCTTTTATACGATATGTTTATCAAGAGCTATAAAAACATTAAACAAAGTAAATGCATAACCTCATAAACACGGTGTATCATCAAAATTGAACTTGCTACTTTCGCAACTAAACACGTCCACCAGCACACAACTAAACGCAGCACCAGGTAACACCGGGGTCATTCAACACAATGGCGGCTAGTCCAAATCCGTACAATAACAGTGGTAGGTACGTGGAGAGCAATTTTTGAGAATCACGACTCGCACTCATGACGAATGTACGCCACTTGTGGGGAAATGTATGTTTTATACCTGACGCTGTTAGCCGAGACTGGATTATGCCGTACAAAAGCCAGAGAATTGTGTGAATTTGTTGAACATCTTGCGAGATTTTCCATGTTGTTACTTCTGTTTGTAGAGTTTAGGGTTCTGTGCACCGCATTGTTTTGCCTATGCTATCTGTCAGTTTATCTGTAACCAGGCTGTATTTCATGAACCGAGATAGCTAGTGTAATTATTTTCACAGAATTTTAATTTCTTAACCTTATCTATATAGGATATTTGATTATCTACTCAAAAATAGAGCTCCAATGTTTTGATATGATGTGGTTATATGCATATACTTGTAATGGTCATGACCATGATGTCGAAGTTTGGGCACGGGAATTGGGCTCCATCAGCTCAAGAAGATTTATTTCCATTGTGGAAGCGAGACGCTGCTATAGGCAGTGTAGAGCGACATATCACTTGTACAATAGGTACAGCTTTAATTTGATGTGGATATCTAAAATGCATTTAATAAAATAAATCCTGTGTGAATATTTATTATTATTTATTATGTAAATTCTTTTTTCAGAGAAGATAAATAGATAGATAAATTCTTATACTACAACAACAGTTTACATACAAAGGCGAACTTAATGCCCACAGTGGCATTCTCTGTCAGCTAACGTAAGAAACCATAGCTGCATCTAATTTACATAATATTTTCTCGAACAAAGCCATCGGTGAAACTAGTATGACACAACATATCCGTACTCACGTGATATTTGAAGAGGGTTTACTCTAAATACAAAAGGTGAGAGCACATTGTGCCGTGAATGTTGGATATACACTCGAGGGAGCTTTTAAAGCGTATTTGACGAAGTGTTTTCACGATTTAAAGTTAATATTACATGTGCATTTCTACAGGATTAAGTTATTCTTTTAATTGCTTTTTGAGGCAAATCTAAGTAAATTATTATATTGTTAATTAACATTTATAACAGTGAAATAGCAACAAACGGTATAAAATTGATCTTTAGTTCTTTGCGTTTATGATCTAGTGGCTATTAAAGAAAAAGTTAAAGTACCTCAAGTTTCAGGACATTAATACGCCATAATTTAGCTAAAATGTACGAATGAAACGTCAAGAAACCGATGGGATGACGTATGCTTGTGTCACACAACTCTCACATCGGAATGCCATACCTGCGCATTATAATTATGATACGATCACGCAACCTACCGCAAACCATAAATTTAAGGCCGTTTACCCGATCACAGATTTCAAGGAGACTAGATACCCTATGTTTATAAGCCAAGCAAACTAAAAGAGTAAGGTAAACAAATTAGGGTAAACATAATGGTGTGGTAACTACTAAAATATATAAAAGTTGATGAGCAAATTTCACACAAACACATGAACCTATTGCAGTAAACTGCTGGATAGATCTCCCCTAGGGCACGCCACAAGCTTCTGCCATAGAGGGGATTTTGTACAAAGTCCCCACACTGGACAGGCGGGCTGGTATCCGCAGTGTGATTTTTGGACTGTTGTCACCACGGGAGGTGCTGTTGCCCATCCCCTTTCCTTTTCTTGTTTTTAATCGTTCAATACTATTTCAATCGTAGACATATCTAGCCTAATCTAAATCTATGGCTAGACAGTATACCCTCCTCTTGTTTATGAGTATCATCTACATTTGCGAAGTTTACAGTACTATTTACCATACCTAGAGGCGTCATTTCACGCACAATCAAGACTTAGAGGGCAATCTCGGCGGGCTTACTTTACCATGTGAAATACATAATTAAGTTTGAATTAACATACGGTAGGCGGCTTAGGGTAAGGCGGTGTTCACAGTGGGTGTACTTGCGGGTTTAGCACCTCTTCATTTAGACATATCTATACATACTTATAAAAGGGTAATATGTAAATTTGTAACGAAAAAATTGCAAATTCATCATAATACAATTTTTCCAAAGTAAATTCGTACTGTATTTTGACTTTTAGTAAATTCGTCATATTCATATTTTTCGTACAGACAACAATAAATCGAACAGACTACATACAAAGATGGTGTAAATGTATCTATAAAACTAGTTTGTGACGAATAGGTTTCTCAAATTTATGCGGATGACGTCGTGGCCGGCCGCTAGTTACATACGAAATTAGAGTCAGATAAAGTTGTTATCAATTAGCTATACAGTTTTTAGCGACAGTGCGATTCTGCATTCACTTCTCACTTTCCGATTCGGCGGCCAGATTTAAAATTGGCTTTCTGTAAATTCGACTGGTACATATGGATATCGATACATAACATATATAGGTATTATATCTGAGAATTAATCTACCAACATTAGACGCACATTAACAGCGCTCCCTTTGCCACCCTTTGGGTGCAGAAGCCTTAAAAGTACGCTACATTTGCAAAAAAGTGGAGCATCTATTACGAAATTATTTTCCTCCATTGTGCCGCCCTCCTATGACATGGCGAGATTAGACTCGACTTACACAGCCCCCCGAGACAATATTAACAGAGATTTTTGTTCAGATATGATAAGAAATGTTGACACGCGACGATGTGAAATGAGAAACGCCTGAGAATGTTGTTAAGTATGAATGTGATTTGATCAAAATCTGAGCTTATTTTTGCAATTTAGAGAAATATGAGGCATTAATTTGTAAAACGTAAATGTGATATACATAAACCTTGAACACTAATATTGATATAAGTGGAATAAATATGGAATAAATTTTCTTTAGGGCAGAAAATTAATAATAGAAAAATCCATCATCACTACGATAAGGCCACCGGTAATTAAGAAACATCTATGACTCGAAAACAAATAGGATCGGAGATATTTATAATATTATTTATGTTTCTAGACACGCGTGTCAAGCCAAAGTTCTAGTTAGCAGAACTTTAACTGTAATTTTACACGTACCATTTGGAGCCAATTTTGACACCCTCATAATTCAAAAACTGTTTCACGTAAACTTGTCAAATTTGGCTCAAATATTGAGGCTTCCTCAATTGATATTTTCTCCAAATTTCATACACAATTCTTAAACGGTTAGTTAGATATTAACGTCAAAAAGTCAGGACCATTGAACTTGGCACCCATTTAGATATCACTTCTTTTGTCGTTGGGGCTCTCATTTTCACATTTATGCTTTTGATGATATTTGAACTTACCGGGATTCAATGGCGCGGGAGACAACACTCATATCATTTATGACTTGATCGATCATTACAAAATATGCATATATTCTATAGGACTGAGAATAAGTCGTAAAGTATATTTCATTTCACTAGTTGACAATTATAAGTGGTAAAATATAAGAATTATGGAATATTATATAAGATTATTTGTACTATATACGTACTAACTACCACGTTGATGTGACAAAACGTTCACGCCTCAGCTATTTTATTTTAATCTTGCACATTAAACAAAGCTGTACCGTTGAGCAGATAACGGGTACACCTTTGCTCGTAATAACCTCAAATTTTTTGATCTTTGGTGTACATTTGTGATGGTGTACGCTGTTCCCCTAATTGATGTCGTACATTGTCGTAAACTATGAAATTAATCTGCACAGCTGTGCTCTTCTACTCGTAAAACCTGTAGGTATATCGTATTAGCTGTTACCCGCGACTTATTTTGCGTGGATCGGTTGCCTACATAAAAATACCATCATCATTATTTCAAGCAAGTACACTGCTAACATAGGCCCCCACAAAATATTGAAACGAAAAACTTCATCCAGATTATTTTCAGAAGATGTCGCATCTTCTGTATAATAAGGGGCATAATTGCAGTTTATGCAATTTTACAGGAGAGCCATTCAAGATGTTTGTAACATTTTGCAAACTTAACAATTTTTTACAATTTTTGACAATTGTGCCCTTGTTTTACTGAAGGTGCGATGTTTTACAGCTGTCTCTGACTGACAGCGTGGCATCTGCATCCTGCCTGAACCCAGCAACTCTATCATCAATCAGTTTTACATACATACATTATAATCACGCCCATTATCCCCCAAAGAGGTTGGGCTGAAGATTGCAATTTACACACCCACTTTCCACCAGTTACCCTATTAAGTCTCATCACCATGTAGTAATGGGTGAGTCACTGCTGCTTTTCGGGCATAAATACAACTATATAGCTACTAGTAACGAATCCAATGGGATATCAAACAGTTTTGCTTCGCAAATATTTCAATTAGCTTCACCGGCATAATTCCTCCACACAGAGTGACCCATACGTCTCGCGGACAACTCGTGGAATGAAACGGCATGACTAGGCCAAATATATATCACACACAGCGCGTTTCTATTCTGCGAGCGGCAGATAATAATCTCTAAATTTAAATTGTATAATGTACCTTACTTACTATCAGTAACAATCGATTCTGGGGACAAGTCGAGCAAAGCGAAGCCACTGCATAACAATGTCTGCTTTTACAGATAACATAACAGGCGTTACTATCAGGTAATTCCAATTTTCTCAAACCACCCCAAAAATTATAGCACATATGGTTAATCCTGATTAAAATTAAACACGGTAGCAAGGGGTTCAACATCAAGGCACGCTCGGGGGCGATATGGGGCGAATAAAAACAATCTAAGACAGCCTTCGAGATTTCTGTTGCGTTTACAAGCTTTAAGTTGGTTCTAAACTGAACGAGACAGCGACAATAACAAGAAATAGTAACATATTAATTAAAAAACCAAATAATAACAAACTAATTCAGAAAATAGTGTTGATATGACTGCAGAATTACATTAGGGAAAACGAAAGCAGCAATGTTTTTTTAATTGCCCTAAGCTCTTGTCGTCTCTCAAATCAGACATTGCAGGAATGCGATTGACAGTCGAACACCAGCTGAATTATTTAACTTCAAGAATATGGAATAGCATAGGAATTCCGAATAGTTCGGGATTTGAAAGACATAACCTTTCTTTGTGTTTCCTACATTCTCTTAGGAACATAGCACCATATTTCCTTCTTGTACATCACACGGTTTTCAATACAATTCAAATTCATTTCGGGAAAGTCCTACTTTCTAAGCGTTCCCCTACATACCAAAAGTCATCTTTATACTATAAACCTAGCCGCCGCTGCTTACGGTTTAGTAAATAATAGAATTCCTGTTAATCCCGAACCAGTGGAAATTCAAGGAAACCTATGTTTATCAAGGTTTAAAGTACCTGTGCAATTTACGTGTATATATTTAATTTGTGTGCAATAAATTATAAAGTAAAGTAAAGTAAAAGTTCATCATCATTTACAGCCCTGAGAAGTCCACTGTTGGACATAGGCCTCCCCCAAAAAAAGTTAATGTAGGCCTATTCGATACAAACAAACAATAAAAAAAATATCTTCATAATATTAGTGTACTTAGATAGTGTTAACGAAAGTCATTTATGCCCACGCTTGCTCTCCTAATTCACACCACATCACAAACAATACTGTGAATCGCAGCAATCGTGCTTGCTTCAAAATTGTTTGTGATTACTCGAGTTTGTGTTGAGACGAGGTGTAATTTCAGCTATCAGCGCCGAGCTTTAGCGCCTAGTGTTTCTTATTAATATGAATCTCTAGATCTCGGTAGATTATTCGTTTCAAAGCATTTGCAGATTTGTCTTTTTCTGTTGGCGATTTTAAAGTGATTTAGTTTGTCCATTGTTGTTTTGTTTCGCTGTCAAACAGACCGGATAGACACTTTTCCGAGAGGTTTCCGATTGTACACTGAGAGCCAGAACGTTCAGGAGATAAAAGATTGTTGTAAAAACTACTAATGAGATGATTAAGATCTAATGAGATGACTTAAGATGAGATGACTATAATATGTTTGCAAATTTACTTAGGCTGTCAAGTTCAGTAGCAAAAAGTTTAAAATATATTTGGCGTACTTGTTCGGCGCATTTAACACACCATAATCTAAGCTAAAATACCTGTAATTCATAGAGTTTGAACAAAAATAATTACAATATATATAACCAAAAAAATCCTCATATAACGTTAAGTATACAGCAAAATTTTAATTGAACACTTTAATATTATATTCAGCACGATACAACCGTCCCAAGGGCTTAGCAAACTGCAGTGACCTGCATCCGCCATGACGCGCACCGTCCCTGGACACATATTAGCTGATACACATGCCACTATAGATTGATAGCGATATATCGATTCGACAAACAAGTTGAGCGATATAAAATGAGCACTTGGACAAGCCTAATAAGACCTTTCCAACCGTATTTCGGTCATGGCGGCCAATATCAATGAATATTAACCAATTGCGTAGGAGATATTATAGTGCACAAGTGTGTGAGCGAGCACAGCTACACTCTATTTCTTCATTTTTATAGTCCAAAAGGACGGAACCAAGCCGATACGACCGGAGATAGATCAGGCGCAAGACCAACGGTTTTACGAGGCACGGGTTAAGTTAAGACAATTTTATTACATTAAAATCCGTACATTAAATAAATTTCATGGTAAGTACAGGTGACCGGGATCGAACCTAAACCTCCCACTTGGAAGGCGCACGCCTAAACCTTAGGGCTATCATCGCAGAGAGCTTTTATGTGTGTTAATTCTAAATCTAGATTTACGCATTTTTGGAAGTGGTTCTAAATCTAAAAAAATCAGTACCCGATAGGTAAAGTAGGTATAGGTATAGCTAAAAAATCTAGTATCTAGTTCACGTAAACAGGACAACTCGGGCAAACACTAGAGGGCGCCGTGATAGACTCGGTAATGGGCTCGGTTCGTTTAATTGGTTAGTTATGCCGTCACGATACATAGTTTTAAAGGCTTTAGCATCGAATAGATTTACTTTGTAGCAGTTTAATCGAATATTGAACTGGAATTGAAATTTATATGGAGAAATAGAAACTTATGATTATTTTTTATTGCACATAAAGACAAAAACTGAAAAGTACACGTTATTAAAAGGAATAAGATAAACAGACTAGTAAATAAAATAACATTTCCATTACATATGAAATTAATCAGATAAACATTTGTTATGATAATTTTTTTAAACGAAAAACCGACTTCCTCCCCTATTAACCAAAACTCAAGCTTACTAAAGTAAAATTTTGTTAAAGGGCAAATATATATTATTATTGCGTTAAGCCGTGTACGAAGTTTAGAAGGCATAATATTGTCAGATTTATATGCCAGCAAATGATTAAATAGGCCACATGACAAAAGAGAGAAATGACTAGGCTTCGAAACTTTACGTCTGACAATATAAGCAACATATAATTACACTCCTTCATCCCGCCCTGTTCCCAATCATTTGGGGTCGGTGCAATATGTAGGTACTCTTCTTTCATTCATCCCTATTATCCGTCATCTCATTATTCTCATGTCTACCTCTTCCTCTATAACCATCTTACTTCGGACACGGCTTAACGCAACATATAATTACACGACTTAAAACAATTATTTTCATCTTCATAAGCCTATTGCAGTCCACTACTGGACGTAGGCCTCCCCCTGCCATAGGGGGATTTTGTTACTAAAAAGTTCCACTATCTGTTTTTCGGCGGCTCCATCATCAGACCCTCGTTATCTTTATATTATGTGTAGCTGACCAAAATTGTCTATAAAAATCTAAAAACGGACTACTCGTGCCTATTATATTTGAGGATATCCCTAGATTCCTTAGAGATTCCATGATCAGATGTTATGTTTTATATGTAGGTGACCAAAACGCTCAGTAAAAGTGTAAAAACAGACTACATGTGCCTACAATATTTGAGGATTGCCCTCGATTTCTCCAAGATCCCATCATCAGATCCTGATGTGGTGAGTATGGGACCAACCTGGAAGCATACCATGACCAACTATAAAAAAAATTGAAATCGGTTCCTAAATGACGGAGTTCTGAGGTAACACACATAAAAAATAAAAATAAAAAACATACAGACGAATTTGATAACCTCTCTTTTTGAAATCGGTTAAAAATAGTTTATAATACAAAAATCTAGATACGTATATTTAACTAACAGAAAAATATCAAAAGTGTTGTGTGGTGGCGTTTCTTACAAAGATTTGTGCTTTAAGCACAAAACATTGTACAAAGTTTGTAAAGTACTAAAGTACAATCGGGAACAAACGTGTTTGCGGTAAAAATGTCTAGCTTCTAGTTAACACTATCTCACTTGACCAGACTTGTGTGTACGCTCGGGTACAGAAGCCTTCTCAAATTAAATTAGAAAAAAAAACAAAATTCAATGGCAACATTTATTACCATATATTATTGTAATGTACGCTAATTATGAAATTTTATTCAATATTAATACCAAAACATTATTGTCTGTCACCATTATATGAACACGTGGTGGTCATCAACCCGCCTGTCCAGCGTGGTGACTATGGGCAAAACCCCCCTGTGGTAGTAGCCTTGTGGTGTTCCCTGGGGGAGGCCTACGTCCAGCAGTGGACTACAATAGACTGAAGAAGAAAAATATATTATTTTTCTCATTCAAACCCGGCATTTGGGACAATTGAATAAAAAAATACAAATTTATTTAGATATCTAAACATATTCTATATACGAGTAATTTTAAACAGATAAACATAAAAACGAAATGTTTAATTCAACAAGCAATTCTAAACTAAGACATCTCTAAAAATATCCAGCTACAATTGCATTTTGTTTCCGTACACGACGTCACCTATCCCGTGCAGCCAATGCGTCTCGGGGGTAATGAAAGTAGTGTCCTCTTGTAACAGGAGCATGTTAACTTCCAGCTGAGCTCGTTTTAAAAAGTAAAAATTAAATACTACCGGGAATTCTTTTGTTTGAAATAAAAATGCAAGCGCATTCGTGTACGACTGTACAGTCATAGATCGAAATCCGTAAAACGAAGTAAATGAAGTTTCTTTACTATTATCTTTATTAATTAGTTCGCTCGTATTGCATTTCCTTTATTATTTTTTAATTTAAGCTATGTTATTAAAGTAGCTACGACTATTACTTAGAATCTAAGGATAGTATTTTTATTGGATAGTTATTTTTATTAAATAGCTATATTAGTCATTGGATTAGTAAATAAAAACAGTTAGTTAATTATTGCGATAATGTACGTTTCTACGACTGGTCATCAGCAATTATGTTGATGATAGTTCTATGAAAGGGAGAGATAATTCTGAGTCCAGGACCAACTTGTTGGTTTAACTATATGATAATTTTACTATATTAAAATTCGTACATTAAATAAATCCAGTACAGGTACATAAAATTATAATACCTACGAGTACACCGCATCCTACCTAAAATTCTTATCAGCTGCACCAAAAACAAATCACACAGTTTAGACACGCACCGAACACTTACCGTTATAATATACCTACTGCGCCAGCAAATGGAGGGTAATGCTAAGCCTGTTTGCCGACACATCTCCGCTTTCAGCCATCGCTACTACGGGAGCACCGCATTTTGAACCTTACAACTTTAGTTTAAGGGTTATATGAGGTGAGCTGTCGGATTTGGGCGTACCTCTTATCTGATAATCAAATATAAACATGATGATGTGACAGCTTGTGTTTTTGGCAGAAGTATGGGGGTTAGAAGTAGGGCAAGCGGGGGGAGGGGTAAGAAAAATATCACAATTACTGCGAAATTCACGATTATATTCAGTTTGGAAATAGGTAAGTCGGTGATATCGAGTTTGACACACGCTTTTCGATCCGACGTCGATGATTTGATATTCACTAAGAAAAATACAATAGCAATACAATAGCAATAGCGTTTAATGAAATATGAGTAGCTTGACGACCGCACAAACTACTCATATAATTAAACAAACATACATACACACACGGCTGTGTTTTCAAAGATAGGGTATCCAGAGCTACAGGATCAAAACGGAGATCTTACAGCCACGTTTACCATAGCAAGGCTAGATATTTAAAAAAGCAGTAATAAGTTGCTATCTCTAACCTAACTCTTACGACATGCAAGGAAGGAGATGCAGGTGATGTATTCTTGTGAAGCCTCGCATCAGCACAGCTTCCTATAATTAAATGCTTACACAAATTTCAATCACACTCAAGAGGTCTGAGGCAAGGGCAAAAATACAACTAAGAATGTGTATAGGTACATACAGGTGTTTTTTCGTTACCACCCTTAACGAAGGGTACGTACTCTTCAAATAAAGTAAGTTTATGCCAAAAAAATGCTGGGAAACGATTAGGTATGCTTCCATGGAGAAAAATGATCCTGATGATGAGGAGATTCTGTAGTTTTCGGGAACGTTGACGACCAAAAAACACCCTGAATAACAATAGGATGCACCGTGAGATTCGAGGATAAATAATCCTTCTTTCACGTAGCTATTCTTCTACTTATAAATTCACTTTGACCAATTTAAACTGTTTTCAGCGTATGCATTTCTACTTTAAGCTGCATATTCTTCGTATGCATTACTTTAAGCACGAAACATGATACTATCTTTAAGGCTTTTATTATTTTAGGAACGTGAGGCACTTGCCTTCTCTCCTCACGTCTTTTGTATGCCACCACTTTAATACTGCGGTAATGTTATCTACCACTATTCTGTCTTCACGAAAACTGCAACTTGTATGCGTCTCTTATGTTGATTTTGTAACTTGCAACCGGTCATTACTGGTCGAAACCGCTATACACTGGGCATAATAAAATGTTAAGCAGAATGCTGTAAAAAATAGCCGACTATAAAGAGCCTATTTACAAAATTTGTGGCTCGAAATCAATGTTTACTTTCCAAGATAGTATGTGTGAATATTCCTAAGTAGTTTAGGAATTCTCCATACCTAATATCTAGAGAAATAATATAGTTTACCCAGATCAAGTCGCAGACCTTCGCTAATTCGAAATAATATTGGAAATAAACTAACACATTCTCTGTTGAGAAACCACGTAGGCTCCCTGCAGTCCCCAACCTCTCTACATCAAGTCACCTTATCCTACTGCATGCTGCACTAAACCCTGGTCAGCCAAAGTGATCCTCATGCGGGAATCGTCTAATTTACCACCGCCATGAAGTAAATACAAGGGGAAATGTTAAATATAGGTGCACAGAACTTCTTTATTTTCCCTTTTATGTGTCCAGCGGGGTTGTTAAGATACTGACCAAGAGCTTGAGAGTTTCCATTTCTATCAACATTTTGAGAAATAACAGCTACCACGTCTCAAACGTCATCCCTACAGATATAAATAAAAAAATATAACAATCTCTGTTTACAGGAGAAGTACAATGGCGAGCTTAACTCATTAAAAGCTTTGTTCTAGCAAATCGAAAATAAACTATCCACAAACGTTGCTATAAAACCTCTGTATCGGCTCCATGGCCACCGCTACCCACAAAAGCTGGCAAAAAATATGGCGTCGTTTGAGCTCACATTACAAGGGCTCAAAGGAAATGTGTGGGACAGGCGGCGAGCGGCGGGCGGGTGATTGATAGTGCACGTGACAATTTTCATGGTTGCAGCGTGGCTGTAACATTAGCTTATGTAGACGATTTAAATTTTCACACAGCGGATATCAGCGACTTTATACTGGTCTACAATTTGGACACAATAATGCAATGGGTGACGCGGATAATGGTCATGCACAACTTCGCACACGTTAACTTCAAAACCTCGATATTTTCTGTTCTGGTAAGAATTTTAGAAAAAACATTTCACACTGCTCTCATAATACTCCTTGAGAGACATACATGCCGAATTTCATCTTACTATGCCCAGTAGTTTCGTCTGTAGCTGACGCAGCAGAAAGAAGTGTATGTCGCTGATCGTTTGTTAATTGACCCACGGCCCAAGGCTTTGTTTCAAGTGGTCGCATTTATTCTCCTGGTGTCCGAGTTCTCTTTAATTATGTATAATTTATATTCAGATTAAAGCGGCCAGGTGTCACATGGCGCGCCGCGGTCCATGCTACGTGACTCTAGAATGGACCTATCCAAATTTATACCATTATTGGATTAGTGCAGGATTAGTGAGCACGGACCTGTTTGCTGCAAAACCGAATTTGCTCGATCACACGGTTTATTGGTTAGCGGAGATTTAGGTTAAGCTTTTTGTTACAATGTAACAATTGTAATTTTAGAGAGGTATCTACTACTATCTACAACAGGTTTCCGCATTACAATAAATTACGAAATGGTCAATAAAATTATAAAAATTAAATAAGAGGCTTAATAAGGTTAGGTCAGGCGTAAGAAAACCTCTTACTTCTCTCTAACTATGTAATAATCAGGGATCGTGTATAATCGGATGCATATTTAGCAAAAGTTGAGAGAATTGGCTTTTATGAAATGATGTATTTAAAAAAAATCGTTTAAAATAAATACGACATGGTAAAGAAGTAATTTCCATGCCATGTTTCCGATTATTTACTTTTCCATTTCTTAGTAAAACATAAGTTTACTTATATTCGATCACTGAACATAAACCGTATCCACGTTCAAACAGAAATTCTCGTGAAATCGTGAAAATATTACCCAGTGGTAACCACAACACACGTAACCTAATATAATTCGAGTACATTCCCTAATCTCGAATCGCACATTCGAAAACATCGATAAATCAAATCCGATGAACTTTGACTCTGTACTCCGTAAATTACGGGTTCCACCTTACACGGAACCCTAATATGTTTTGATTTACTCTGTCGATATTTATATAGGTAGTTACCCAAGTTTGAAATCCGTACACTAAGAGTAGTTTCTCGAACTTCAGTATGTCGAGATAAGTTCTTATGACGTCATTAATCTGTGCTTTCCTAACCTAGATAAATTATGTAGGTATTGAAAGTAGAAACATATCTGCAATATAAGGTTATTTTACATAATAATACAAATAACTGTATTCCAGCGTTTTATGCTATACTATACGCCAACCGTCGTGGCACGCGCTGTCATATAACGTTTTATGACTGCATGTGCCAGGAGGGTTGGCGTATAGTATAGTATCTATTCTTAGTAATAACATTTCCCATGACTGAGAGATGATGATAAGGAGATTCCGTAGTTTTCGGGAACGTTGACGACCAAAAAACACCCTGTATTAGTGACAATTTTTTACAAATTTGGGTGTAAATCGCAAAAGAATTTTCTTCTAAACGCATACCTAAACATTATCTCGTGAAACAATATGAGTTGCAGCTGGAAGCAAACCGCTTGTGTAGCCCTTTATAATCGTCTCTTTACCTTACAATATCTCTGCCAAAACTCCATCAGACTAAATCGGCCGGTCGATTAGTGCAAATGTCATTATAACTTGCCTTTAATCGGCTCACGGCATGATCTAGCTAGAATGCTGCTATAAGCCTTTATGAACTTACCTATACATTATAAGCTTTAAAATTGCTTTTAAACATTGGAAATTTGAAGCTCGAACCCATTTTGCAGGAGCATAAAATCTGGACGAGTAAATTGGTTCTATTAAAAGTAAGGCTAGATAATAGTGAAATCGTAAATTTATAAAGTGAATAGGTCAAATAATAGACAAACCGACAAAAATTCCAAAAATCATCGTTTTGGGTTCTATTGCGTTGATAAAGGCCTCCTATAATTTTTCTCTCATATATCTTCCATGTACAGACAGAAATCCGTTACATTTTTATTATATGTATATAGAAGATAAGATAGAATTTTACTAAACAAATACGGAAATTCTTTTAAAGGCACGATTTTTTCAATGGTCAGATAGCCTATCCTATATGACGGATAAAGTTGATAGTGTCTATCTTGATAAAGTTTTAGATAATGACAACATCAAATTTATCCTTAATTGGTAAAATGACCCTAAAATATATATTAATACAGAGTATTTTTTCGTTGCCATCCTTAACGAAGGATAGGTACTCTATACATTAAATAAAGTAAGTTTATGCCAAAAAAAATGCTGGGAAACGATGTAAATTTTTCTGAAAAAACTTTGGACCCTAATATTTTGGAAACCAGACACTTCCCTGCTTCCATGGAGAAAAATGATCGTGATGACGGGGAAATTCCGTAGTTTTCGGGAACGTTGACGACCAAAAATCACCCTGTATGGTCAGATCTTTCAGTCAGATATTAATACTGATGAGCAACCAATACCCGCACATATCTGCGTCCATTATTGTCTATTAATACCTGTAATTTAGCATGTATTTCCCATGTTACAGTGCCGATTTAAACGTGCGACATATTTTACACTACCCCCGGATTTTGGGCATCATTGAATAAATTACAGCTCGCGCGATTTGCCTCGCAATTATGTGACAGAATGATGACGCCGGCCATTTTCGATGTATAAAATTGAAAATGAAAATAATTTTATCTGCAATGAAAAATGCAAAGATACGTTTTTGTACGGCAATTCTAAAAGCTAATAAAAATAGAACAGTTTTTAAAAAGTGAAGATTGATAAGCTCATAAAATGAACATTATAGTGACGACTCTACTTATAGCATAGGAATACGAAGATTACGATGATATTGTAATAGTTTCAAATAAATTTCAAGTAAATAAATATAGCTCTAAAGACCTATACAAGCTAAACTAATTCATGAAAATATAAACGTAATGAAGATAGAGATTTTGTACGAATTTTCCACGTCAAAAACATGAGTCATTTCACGAAACATCTGCCTCTTACCTATGTACGTACAAACGCTTCTTAAAACACCACAATTAAATGTAATACCGCATAATTCCTCCGCATAATGGTTCAATTTACGTCCTAAACTCTTAACAACATCAATTCCCGAAACATAGCCTCTTATGCTATGGTAAGCAGAGACATGAAGACGAAAACATATTTATGACTCACGATTTAAAGCAACGTCTTTCAATATATATGCCAAGAAGATCGGTGGAGTGAATAGAGCGTGAGGAGTTAACAAAGTAAACAAACTCACTTCCGCATTTATAATATTGGTTGGGATAACTTAGCAGCTAGGCTGCTTTACAAGAATGTTTATAGCGTAGACAAAATTATCTCAAAAAATTACAGAAATAAAAAAAAGCTACTACTCTGCCTTCTCCGTAAGGGATAAAGGCGTGATTATATGTATGTATAAAAAAAATATCAATACCCTAAAAAACAGACCTTCTGAAAACTCCCTTAACATCATGAGTCGGGACTTAAACGTATTTACTGCTTACCCTAAAATGTATGCAAGGAGTTAAGTATGTCACAACAGTTGAAATATGCGGTAATTATCTCGATTTAGCCGTCAATTTGGAGCGAAGTTGTCTCGGCACGTAAATCGAGAACTCCGGAGTAAATGGGCCGTCCGTCTCTCATACTTTAAAAGTCGTTATGGATGCAATGTATAAGCAAAACGGGGAGCATTTTGTTTATGGCCTTAAACAAAGTCTTTTAAATGGAAAGTTGTTGGAAAAGCTATTGCAACCTATCTGATATTTGATTTTAATTTAGATCTTTCTCTTTCTGTTTTAGTAAGTTTTACGACAAAAATATCATCTTTATACTCATAATATGTATAATATTAAAAATATGATAATATGAGCATAATTAACAACGATATTAGGCATAAATGTCCGTAACGAGAACGGACATTTATTAAGGTATTTAGATTTACCATCAATTCACTATGGGTGCGCCCACCACCGGGCCCTACACCCATAGTGAATGTTTGAACTTCCGAATTGTAACGCCTAATACAATTTCATTTATTTACCATCAGGTAAAATCAGGCAACTACACGGAAAATATCAATACTAGAGATTAAGAAGAATCTCTGATTTTTTTTATTAATTTGAAATTTTTTATGGAAAAAATTGCGATATGCAAAAAATCTATCAAGACAGGTTATTGAAATTAGCTGTATGTAAATTAATAATAATATAACTGAAACCATATGATATTTAAGCTTTATTTGAAACAATTTCAATTTACTTTGAATCTAAATTATGAAATAAAGTCCGCAACAGAATAATTAAAATCAATCATCGCACCCTAACCATATTTAACGCCGAAATATTGCGCAACTCTTCTAATTTACAAGAGAAATAGACGTGCTATTTCGTTCTGGACGACATTAGACGCAGTTTAAGGGGCTCGTTATCGGCGCCTCCGCAGTTTTAATGCTTATTTATTGAAAGGACACTGTCTTCGCCGCCATTCCAGTTATTTTCGGGATCACTGTGTCTTCGACCGACTGTTTTATGTAGCTCCGGTACTGTGGGGGTCTTTGCGATTAATTCTTCGATGAATATAATTTTGTTTCCGACAATTACTTTTGATCTTGTTATCTTATGAAAAGCTACTGCTGTCTAATAATATTCTTGTTCAATTATAGGTATATAATCTCTCACTATTAAACTTTTTTTAGTTACCCTAGTGAACGGTAGGTACCTTGCAAGCTAGCAGGAACGTGTGTGCACTATACAGAGCGTTTGTGACAGCCAGGCAAATATTGATATGGTGACTTACAATTCTGAGACAAAACAAGTGCAAATTTTCGCAGGAAAATTCAAAAAATTTCCGACATTTTTTTTCATATTTTCAGGAAAGAATAGTGTGGTTCGTTTAAGTAGGCCTTAAATATATAATGACTTAAAACGACATTTTGATAATTTAAAAAAAAAGTTGCTCCCAAAAAATTCTGCTCATTCTCATCTCAAAAAAAAAAACCCCAAAGGAGAGTCACAAGTGCTCATTTAACGAGTCACAGGATCGCCCGATACAATTGGCGCGGAAAGCAAACATTTAGTATAATAAAATAAAAAATTAATTTGACCCGGTGGCTTAGTGCTTATAGCGGCTGGCACGGTTTGCAGTGGTCGTGGGTTCGATTCCCACTCGGGTGAAGAATTTTTTCCATTTTCTTTATTAATAATTTTATAATATATAATATCTTGACTAAGATAAATTTATAAAAACACTTTTCCATTAATATAATCCGTTAGGATATGGTTGATCGTTTCATCTTTAAACATTGTGCTGAGGGATTCAGCTTTGTCTGCCGAGATTTGGGTAGTGTATACCTATCGGGATGAAGAATAGCGTTGCCAATATGTAGTTAAGAAAAGAAATGGTAAAATTCGTCATCCGAGTAATTGACCCGGTTGCTTAGTGGTTATAGCGGCTGGCACGGTTTGCAATGGTCGTGGGTTCGATTCCCACTCGGGTGAAGAAAATTTTCCATTTTCTTTATTAATCATTTTACAAAAAATAATTTCCTGCGAGTAATAACACTGTCGTATAACTCAAAACAATGGTACTTGTTCACTATCTTAGTATTTGCCTGGCCCTGTACACACGCCCTGTATTTAAAAACTAGTTTAATTTGGCAACATATTACAAAGTTATTAAAATTTTCCAACCCGCATTACTAGCGCCAACACCAAGCAAAAAGACAATAACAACCGTCATACGTCCATACATAAAATCACGGACCTTTTCCAGTTAGGGTAGGCAGAGATCGCGGATCTTCACCGTCATAGAGGCAACTTAAGCAAAACCTACCTTCAAAAACAGTCAGGGTAGCAACAGCAGTCACGGCGTCGCCCACGCCGTTCTCTGCGACGCACTCATACGTCGCGTCGTCACGCACTGCACGCACCGGTTCGATGCGAAGCACCGCACCGTTCGCACCCGGCCCGGCCGTCGCGTCCATGCCTGACACTTGGTAGCGGGATTGCATGCCTGTAACAAAACGTTGATATCAGATCACATTGAATATTTAAATATGTATAAGAAACGTGCACACGGAGTTCGAGGATCTACAATAACAACTGATCTACATTCACTGGCCTGGTCCATAGAAACACTTATTTAAACGTCGTATATCCCTGGGATTACAAATGGTCTTTGTTCAATTGATGGAATAGCTGAATGTATATTTAATAAACTAAGTTTTTAATGTAGTGTCTTAAGAATTTACAATATTAACATGAATTTATACCACGGAAATAATACCTAACCAATATAATATTTGATAGATTGTATTATTAAAAAAAGTCTGATATTATAAGAACAAAAATAGCCAACTCCGTAGATTAAAAAAGTAATTGAAACAAAAAAAAACTTTTGAATTGAAAATTTACTCGATCTCATTGAAGAAAAGACCCCTAAACAATTGGCCTAAAAATAGGAGCTGATTGTACCAGCCTCACAGAAGTTAGGAAGCACGTGCCCACTACAGGAAAACGGTCACTACGTACTGCAGGTCACGTACGTTGGTATATCTTAGGTGGTTAGCGATGAGACACGAGGATTATCATTACACATTTAGATGCTGTACCTTTGTTAGTCTGAAGTTTGTTAACAAAGAAAGAAATTACATATCATAATAAGTAGGTACTATGTTCGTTCATTCACAGTATTGTCCAATGTTTATGTGTTCAATAAAGAATATCAGAAGTACGTATAAAGTAGCCGTGTTGACATTACATACTTATCAGCCTATGCTGCAGTCCACTGCTGGAGTCAGGTCTCCCCCAAGGCATACTACATGGCAATTGCGCTGGACAATGCTAGCAACTTGTTACTAATCATTTACATCTGTACCTGCTATGCTAAACATATACGTGACATCTCCATTAAGATTCTTCTTCTATGCTGCTCTGGGAGTGGAAAAAAAAAGTATAATAATAAAGCTGGTTCTCTTCCCGGGCATACTGTACAAGTCAGTAGAGGGACAAGAGGGTCTTGGTGTTTTGTAGGCTGACCACCTGTCACTACTAACCGAACTTGTACATCTCAACTTTACCCTCAAAATTGGTCAGAAGTGGCACCATGTCGTTCTATCGGCCCTTGGTGCTCTGCTCTGGCCCTGCCTACCCCGTAAGGGATAAAGGCGTGATTATATGTATTCTTAGGAACCAGAAGTGTTTAAATATAAAAAAAACAATATTGAGACACAATTATTCTAATTTAATTATAATTTAAATTTTAACAAAATAACAACAAGAATATGATCAAACTAATAAACAAACAGCCGTTAATTTCCACGAATTAGCAATAATCTAATAATCACAGATGTACATACAAAAAGAAATAAATGGAACAAACTTACAGTAAGCAGCGTCGAAACCAACCACCTTACCAACCAAGGACTGAACAGCAAATGCCTGCACTCCGATTGAGTGCCTGCTTATATAGGCGGTGGTGGGGATCGATGCTGTCTACCGTCACAATTGCTTATAGTATTTATTTATGTATTCTGCAGTCCTGGATAACCCCATCTCGGGAACACAGCCGTGTGTATATTTATATACTATAAATAGGAAACGAGGAGAGGTAAATAGCAGAAAACATACTCTGGGGAGAAAATAAACCGTATAATTTACTACAATAAGAGTCTATTAATATAATAAGACGCCTGATTGTACCAGGGCTCCATACTTGGGAAGCACGTCTCCGTCGCTGGGAAACAGCTAGGAAAAACGGTCATTGCTTCGACAGTGCAGGTCACGTGCTCGGCGCTGTCATACCTTATGCGATAACTGGCAGGTGAAGAAACGACATTTCTGGTATTTCTTTGCCTTATTTAATTTACCATAATATTTTTGTGGCTAGAAAAGTTAAATTGCTTATTAGTGTTCTGGAATTATGTTGACGGCTCAGATCGCCTCGATCCGTTTAGCAATGTGATTTTTCTCATCTGGATAAACTTGTCATACATACATATATAGGTACACACTGTACTCCCAAAAATGGGATAGCTAGAACTGAAAGATTACGAAAGAGATCCCACGGCTATTTTTAAGATACTTTAATCAATAGTTACTGAGTGACATACAGAGATTATAGTTCCTGGCTGATTTCGGATACGACCAGCCTATATCTAATGAGAGTGAACTTTGTGTGCTCTCAGGTGATTGACGTATCACTAAAGGTCAGCAGGTCGACTGGGCGTCGGAAACTGCAATGTGACATCAATTTCTTTTCGGAATATAGTAGAGCACTAAGAAAAAATTCCCGATATACCCAATGGAATGAAAAAAAATGTAACTTTTAAAGTTTGTGCGAACGACCTCGTGGGCGACCGCTAGTTAAATGGTTTTAGGCTGTATGATACAGCAATATACAAGATTTTTTTTAAATTATATTTTACATTTTAAAAGTCCGTCGTATGGTAAAAACTGAGTGTACTAAACTACAAGGTACCAGGCGCGCAGAAGTCAGGAAGCACGTTTACTTTATAGCAAAGCGGTTAACGTCATGAAGTGAGAAGAAAGAGGAGATGCGATTATCAAACTGGATTCAGGTATCTTAATAGCAGTGCTTTGGGAGGGGGGGTTGGGCGTCCGCAAACTTATTTGCCCCCAGATCGAATCCATCAATAGGAAGGGTAACATTTACAACACATAATCCTTACCACTATTATAAATGCGAAAGAAACCCTGTCTGTCTGACGATTATACTAAACACTTTCAGCCCGTAACCCGTAAATTTAAATTAAATGTCGTACACAGGTAGTCTAGCTAGACCCATATAACAGAACATAGGCTACTTCATGTACTGGATAAATATATTAAGCATTAAAATATTTTTTTTCCGGCATTTTTTTGGCCGTCGCGTCGGAGTCTCGCATGTCCACTGGCTTTAAATAAAGCCCATAACCTGCGAAACTGTGACAATGTTTTCTACGAACAAAGGTTGTAAAGCCAGCTCCTTTTTGCCTTTATTTCATGGTCGCTAGCTAGTGCAGGTCACGTTCACTGATCGTCCTAGGTGGTTAGGGCGGGAGTATGGGCGAAAATGAAACCGCTCTCTTTGAACTTATTGATGCAACTCTTTTATGGAATTGTAAAAATACAAGCTAATGCCTCAACAATACAAGGTAATTTGGTCTAGTAGGTCCTGGGTTCGAATGCCGGTAGGTGCAAACATTGATATGATGAATATCAATGTTTGTTTTCGAGTCATGGATGTTTCTATACATACCTATGTATTTATATACCGTTGCTTAGTACCCACTTCACAAGACCTTAGGGAACTTAATGCGGGACTAGGTTAATGTGTTGTGTAGTGTGTGAATATTTATCTATTTATATTTATTTCATGCGTTAATATACGAGTAACAGTTATTTGTAACTGACTCTAGGTATTCCATTAGAAAGGCCCATTCCTCATAACAATGTAAATGAGTACGCAGGCTAAGGTTGGACATACTCTAATTCTACTTGTGTATTTAGTTTCATTTACATGTATAAATACCCTTACACATTATATAATGTTACTCAATATTTTTTGTTAATGTGTAACATAGAAAAAAATATAAATGAATAAAACTGCCCAATTGCAAATTTACTCAGTGTGTTAATAATTTAATTCTACAATATGCTTACTTATACTTATTACTTCAGTTTATAAATATTAACACGGATAATACATAAAAAGGACCTTATACATTAAACATAGCACAAAGTATTTTACATCGCTTAAAACGGACGATTAATGTCCTAGTCCCTGTAAAACATCCTTGCACTTAGCATTTTTCCACCCAAGATTGCATGCAGAAAAACCGGCAACCCTACCCTTGCCGTCCGCAAAACTCTTAAAAACCGAGTAATAAAGTTTAAATTACACTGCAACAGATGTACCGCACTTTGCGCCCACTAGTGTTGTGCAATGTCGTATACGAGATACGAAAATTGGGACGCGAATTATTTCCTTTTGAGCTTAATGCCGTTTTGTGTGGTATAATTTGTGCACGGCCCAGTTGTTGTGTTGAAAGAACTCCGATTATACAAAGGACAGCGCAAAAAGGACTTTAGACTAAACAATAAACTAGTTTCAGATGCTAATCTTGGTTACGTGGTCTATCCATTGTCTTTGCTTACTTTGTAACAAAGGCAACCCGCAATTACATAGTTTTAAATTTGAAAAGCTCTGTTATTATATTCGTGCTATTAGTCGTATGTCGTGTTAACTACAGAAGTTTTTTTTTTTTAATACAGTTACGGTGTATTTTGTAAGTAGATTAAAATAATGTCGGAAAGACATCCTTACCCGACTACTAGTAGAAACAAGCACATTCTTATTACCAGACCTAAGTATAGCAACTTTTAAAATTATTTTATTTATTTATATTAAACCAAAGGGAAGTAAATTTTAACAGCTTATATTTAAGTCAGCGTTGTTATGAGGTGTTATAAAACCGTATTAAAATATCGTCAGACAGAAATCGGCAAAATCTTCCGAAACTTCATTTCTTTTGAAATATGTAGCTTGCACAGAGTAAGTACAGAGATATTATAAACTTTATATATATTATAATTTCGATACACAATTAACATGGTAATACAAAATATACCAATGTACGTCCCCTCACTAAAATCCCGCTGAAACACGGGACGCCAGACGCCAGGTTTATTTCGGCAAGTAATGGATGTTATTGTGGACTTTGATAATGGCGCTCTTTAGTTAAAATCATGCCGTGTAGTCACCATTAAGGATTTCAAATTGTAATTCTACAAGTATTGTACAGGATGTAACCCATCACCATCCAACACCCCCAGTATACCCCACTAAGCGAAATTATATATATGACGAAATGACTCTAAATCACATCTACTTTAAAATAGTACTTATGAAGAGATTCGCTTTAAAGTCTTAAATTTTGTGGACAGGATCTCAATATGGCACTATTTATATTCAATTTTCATAGAATTCAGATTAACATACCCCTACTGTTAGACCATAGATAAGCTTGCTAGGAATACCTTCATATAAGCGAATTTAAATAGTGAAATAGGTTTAAAGATTTTTTTTTCACTAGAATACATCAGCTACATCTCCTTCCGTGCATGTCGTAAGAGTCGACTAAGGAACTCGGGCATTCTCCCAGGCGATAAGCTAGCAACTTATCACTGATCATTTACATCTGTGCTCGCTATGCCTAATTATGTCTGTCCCTCTCCCTCTTTAATGAAAATGGCTAAGACAGAAAGGGACAGGTAGGACTTTAAGTTCGGTCACTATCGAACATACTAGACCACGCGGACGAAGTTGCGGGTGTCCACTAGTAACTATGTAATATATTATTACGAACAACGATTTATCATTTTCATTACGAGTGGAATGTGCTTCGAACATGAAAGAAGGAGAAAGCGGAGATACGATATTGGTATTTGTCTGCGCCGTCCGTCACCTGTACAAGGGCATGCAATGATCAATCTGTTTGATGATTTAAGTAAGCATAACATATTTATTAGAGAACTATACCTACCTACCGATGTGAAATCTGCATTTAGTCGTGAGGTGACAATGGGTGCTTATATAAAAATTTTAATGCAATATCCCTATTTCTTGTTTTTTTTTTCATATTTTATTTATGTTATCCTATTTATTATAATCCTACGTTGTTCTCATAAACAATCACCTCCTCATAGTTCTTACTTAATGCGCTTTACGGAATTAATCATAGCTACGGGAGATAACAATCATTCGGCGAAAAACGATGTGTTTCAGGTCAACGGTGTAACAATATTTTTCCAAGTGGGTGTTGCTTGAAAAAAGATTGGTACTCACCGGCCAGTTATCTAGTGGGCAGAGCAAAGACTATAAAAAGATTATTCCCAGGGCGCCAGAC
Organism: Carposina sasakii; assembly: GCA_014607495.2. NCBI lineage: Eukaryota > Metazoa > Arthropoda > Insecta > Lepidoptera > Carposinidae > Carposina > Carposina sasakii. The sequence goes on from CP053155.1 coordinate 11,665,757, forward strand.
CTTTTTGCAGTTAAAGAAAACAATAGATTACAAGATATATATTTATTTTATTGCAGAAGGTACATAACAGTGTCCTACTCTCTAATATTACCACATTTACATCATATGAAATAGTTTTAAGTTTCCTATATATAGAATGTCTTATTAATATATTTATTATTATACTACCTATATATATATATATGATAATGAAAGGTAACTAATGGTATTTAGCTTGAAGAGCTATTGAATAACAAACATGGTGCGTGAACAGACTTAATTTATTTAGTTATGCATTGAAAAGTAACCTAGAACACTTTATTAAATTAACAATTAAGATTTGAGGCTTAAGGCCAGATAGATTACATAAAGTTTCTGGTTAATTTACTATTTAAGGTACAGATCCTACTGCCAGAAACCGCTAGGGTGGTATTTGTTCACCACGTGGCTATCAAATATGAAGTTAAATCCACAACTTAGAGTACACGGTATTAATGAACTAGAAAACTACTTCCCATGGTCCATATATCCGAGGAGACGTCTTAGTCAAGCTGTGACAAGATCTCCAAGTAGCAGCCCCATAGCACGTGGCAGGTTTTTACTGCATAGTCCGACTGTCAGAGCATAGGTAGCTTTCCTTGGCGACTAAGACTAAAACTGCCTAGGCTTTAGATCTTCCTATGGAACCCCTAAAGTACAAAGACAGAAAGAACAGAATTAGCTACCTAATCATCAAAACACTAATGTTCGCCTAGCAGAAATAAAAGGAATACTCACATTAATTGGGAAATATATATCCATCTGTTCTCGATTACGGTTATTCAGCCAGACAATTTAAGAAAACATATTCTTGTCCACGCACACCTGGTAGGAAAGAAGACAACGAGAAAATTAACGACTACTTATTAGAGACAAATGCCAGAAATGGCCTAAAAAGACTTATTTCACTATACTTACATGATTCTTTATGTTTTTAATTAATTATTTCGGCCATGACTCCAGATGAGGTGGCACTCAGTGCAAAATGAAAGGTATAGAAAGTCCCTCCGTTTGTTACATTTGTACGGTTCAGAGCAAAATCAGAAAAAGACCTGAATGTGATCTGCAGCTCCCTTTTATACCTAAAACCTTCTAGAAGCTTCTCAATCCGAGATAATGTGGTCGACTCCCATTGGTGGATGTATTTTTCTTTCAAACCTAACTAACAGCAAAGGAATTAGGTGATTATAATGCCAGAGTCCATTCAGCCAACTTATTCCTAACATTAAAAAGTTAAAATTGGCAACTTTACGTCCAATTTTAAAATGAAGACAACAAAATCCTATAGTGACTATTTTACCATGTTACACAACCCCCTCCCATATACATAAATTTCCTGCCTTCAGGAAATTTATGGCATGGCTATCATAAATATAGCCATGTACACAAAGGATAACTTATATCAACAAAACTATAAGTCATAAACTATAAACAAGACTAAGACTATAACTAATAAATAGTGGGAAACCCCGCTGTGAGGTCCCTATATACAAGTTTGACTTGGAAGAGAACGATGAAATTCCTAAACAAATCATGAAGTCTCAGCACTGTATCTCCAAGGGCACCCAACTGGATTCCTATTTCAATTGAGCTATGAACAAGCGCTGATAAGATAGAACCAATACCTTAGAACAAAAACAAAAAAAACTGAAGACCTTAAGACATAGAATAACTAAGTCACTAAATGACACAAAAGAGAAATAAACCAATTTCTAAATTTACCCTAGTTGCCCAGTGTCATGCTATCTTCCAAATCATTTCATCTTTCATAATAGATGCATCTTATCTACATCCTACAAGAGTAATAAGCCTACGTTTATTTACATCAGGTTACTATATATATATAATAATTCTAACTACCAAAATTATTTTAAGTGTGAACTTACTCATATATTTACATTTAGTTAGGTAATAAAATTTATATTGTATATCTCAATGAGATCCTTTACTATCATCTATGTATTAGACTTTTATAGTATCACTTGCAATCACTACTATGATCAATTTAATATAGTCTTATAATAAGAACTTTTATAGATCAACCATTTAACTCATCTACATGTAGCAGTAAGTATAACTTATTACCAATGAGGACTACTTTTAGTTCAGGAATGTTCCCCTCACAGGTTTTAAAGCTAAGTATACTAAGAACTACTAATTGAGTTTAAATTATATATATATAAGATTATGACATCTGCATGGGTTGCATTTATCTTTATAGTTTCATTAAGAATTTATATTAAGTGAGGATCCTCTTTATTAATTTAGTCAGTCAGAGGCAAACCTATACATTTTAATAACATAAGTTAAGTAGGTATATCAGGTTTATACTCTTATATGGATCACTACCTAAACGATATTTGATGTTGATGTTCTTTCATACTTCATCATTCATACCTATTACACTAATGTTGCATGCATGCTTGCTAATTTTGACTATTCTTATACATTCTTCTTGCTCACTGCTTTTCATCACATTTAGTCATCATATTTCAAAATATCTTTGATATGGTAGTCTCCTAGGTCATTCCCATTCAGGTCAGCCAGAGTATAAACTAGAGGAGATTTCTTACAAGTAACTACACATTTTATAAACTTAGGAGCTAGTTTAGATGTGAAGTATTTAGATTTATTGGATAAATAGAAAGTGCGTTTATAAACTATTTGACCCACTTTCAAATCATATTGACGTTTCCTTAGGTTATAATATTTAGCATTTCGATTATGAGCCTTTGCAATGTGAACTTTTACCTTGGCATATATGGAATTTAATTCTGACAGTTTACTGGTATACACAGCGGTGTCTCCTATCTCTAGTTGTGATCGAGGACACGGTTGTTCAGCATTTCTATACAGATCTCCATCTATTATAAATTCCCTCCAGTCTCTCTACAAACATTCTCACACAAGTACGTCCATTGAATTTTAAGTTAAGGCTATTTAAATTAATTGGTTTCTCTTTTACAAAAAATATTTTCTTATCCTGATTTAGTACATTTATTTCTGCAGCATCACTCACTATCTCATTCTCACATGCATCATTGTACTGGACATGTCTGGATCCTTCCTCTGAGTCAGAATCAGAGTTAGGTTCCACCTTACTTAGAATTAAGATAAGGCGATTTCTCAGTTCCTTTAATCCTAAATCCTCACTATTTAAGTAAGACAACCTATCGATTATATAGTTGGCACGAACAGCTATCTTTATGGCTAATCTCTGGTCGCTACCCATGCTCTCCAGCTCGTTCTCTAGTTCTTGTACTTTGGGCCTGCATACCTGGATTTCCGTGATAGGACGGGGAGATTTAGTCCTCTCAGCCTTTATGCTGCCTCGTCGAGACAGTTTCATCGCTTGCCTCAGACGTCTCCTCAGGTCATCTACGCTGTCAGTCTCATTTGCTGAAACGTTAATAATGTCAAGTTCAAAAATCAGTTCATCCTTTCTTAGGTACCCAATATACTTAGTAAGGGAACCCATTTTTTGTTTTAAGTATAGATACGGAGTAGAGATAGATGTTTAACTTTAACTGCTAATAAAGGTCAAATTTATATTTAAAAATCTGTGCCACACGTTGGGCTCGCCACTTTGTAACAATATTTTTCCAAGTGGGTGTTGCTTGAAAAAAAGATTGGTACTCACCGGCCAGTTATCTAGTGGGCAGAGCAAAGACTATAAAAAGATTATTCCCAGGGCGCCAGACCTTTTTGCAGTTAAAGAAAACAATAGATTACAAGATATATATTTATTTTATTGCAGAAGGTACATAACAGTGTCCTACTCTCTAATATTACCACATTTACATCATATGAAATAGTTTTAAGTTTCCTATATATAGAATGTCTTATTAATATATTTATTATTATACTACCTATATATATATATATGATAATGAAAGGTAACTAATGGTATTTAGCTTGAAGAGCTATTGAATAACAAACATGGTGCGTGAACAGACTTAATTTATTTAGTTATGCATTGAAAAGTAACCTAGAACACTTTATTAAATTAACAATTAAGATTTGAGGCTTAAGGCCAGATAGATTACATAAAGTTTCTGGTTAATTTACTATTTAAGGTACAGATCCTACTGCCAGAAACCGCTAGGGTGGTATTTGTTCACCACGTGGCTATCAAATATGAAGTTAAATCCACAACTTAGAGTACACGGTATTAATGAACTAGAAAACTACTTCCCATGGTCCATATATCCGAGGAGACGTCTTAGTCAAGCTGTGACAAGATCTCCAAGTAGCAGCCCCATAGCACGTGGCAGGTTTTTACTGCATAGTCCGACTGTCAGAGCATAGGTAGCTTTCCTTGGCGACTAAGACTAAAACTGCCTAGGCTTTAGATCTTCCTATGGAACCCCTAAAGTACAAAGACAGAAAGAACAGAATTAGCTACCTAATCATCAAAACACTAATGTTCGCCTAGCAGAAATAAAAGGAATACTCACATTAATTGGGAAATATATATCCATCTGTTCTCGATTACGGTTATTCAGCCAGACAATTTAAGAAAACATATTCTTGTCCACGCACACCTGGTAGGAAAGAAGACAACGAGAAAATTAACGACTACTTATTAGAGACAAATGCCAGAAATGGCCTAAAAAGACTTATTTCACTATACTTACATGATTCTTTATGTTTTTAATTAATTATTTCGGCCATGACTCCAGATGAGGTGGCACTCAGTGCAAAATGAAAGGTATAGAAAGTCCCTCCGTTTGTTACATTTGTACGGTTCAGAGCAAAATCAGAAAAAGACCTGAATGTGATCTGCAGCTCCCTTTTATACCTAAAACCTTCTAGAAGCTTCTCAATCCGAGATAATGTGGTCGACTCCCATTGGTGGATGTATTTTTCTTTCAAACCTAACTAACAGCAAAGGAATTAGGTGATTATAATGCCAGAGTCCATTCAGCCAACTTATTCCTAACATTAAAAAGTTAAAATTGGCAACTTTACGTCCAATTTTAAAATGAAGACAACAAAATCCTATAGTGACTATTTTACCATGTTACAACGGATAGCGCAAAGGAATGTGCAAGAGCATTTTAACGCTAAAAGAGGAAATTTCTTATACTCCTGTTTTTTATACCAAATTATTCATTGCAGTAGGTTCGATTCTAATGTAAAGGAATTTTATAGCATAATAACAGTAGGTACTTTACAAAAACGTGGTATAAGCAGAGTAGAACAGCACCACACCACGTATGCCCGTCAATATTGTAAGAGGCGATTATAGGTTTCCGGGAGATGGGCAGCAGTCCCTCCCATCTTAACTTAACTAAACTTAAGAATGCGATCACCAACCCGCCTCCCAGTGTAGGATGGATATGGACACCTATGGTAGTAGCCTCATGGCGTAACCTAGTAGAGGTCTACATCCAGCAGTGGACTGCAATAGGCTGATGTGTATACTTCTCAAAAACACCAATGTATTTTTATAAAATAATGACACCAGATATTGTACCGTAGTAGTTTCTGTCATGTAGTTTTGTCGTGATTGCTGCGTAGTAGATTCTTATTCTTTATTGCACATACACAAAAAATATAACATACAAGATAAAAGAAGAGATTCATGTACGTACAATGGCAAACTTATCTCTACAAGATTCGTAGCTTTTCGTAGCACGTGCTACGTCAATCCACGTGATAACATTTTGTATCTGCGCCCGTAGTATGAACTTGTTGAGAGCGAGATATCTCACATTTGCGATAAATCCACACAGCTAAGTACATACATACATACATATAATCACGCCTTTATCCCCCTTACGGGGAAGGAAGAGCACCAAGGGCCGATAGAACCAAATGGTGCCAGTTCTGACCAATTTTGAGGGTACAGTTGAGACGTAGTTTTGCATTCCCTAATTTTGTGGAATCCCGTGATCCATATTATATATTTATAGAAACCAGTTTTAGACAAGTTTATGTAAATACTTAATATACAGGGTGTTTTTTTTGTGGCCACCTTTAACGAAGGGTACGTATTCTATACATGAAATAAAGTAAGTTAATGCCAAAAAAAATGCTGGGAATTTTTTTTTTTTTTGAAAAAAAAAAAAAAAAAAATTCCTTGATCGTGCGAAATTTATAGTGTCTAGTGTTTATGTTAGTTTTTTTATAGACAGATATTAATTATTTTTCGTGAAAAAATCCTGCTACGCGCGTCTATGTGCATTTATGCAGAAAAACGTAGTCTATTTACTCAACTTTGGACTCTAATATTTTGGAAACCAGACACTTCCCAGGTATGCTTCCATGGAGAAAAATGATCGTGATGATGAGGAGATTCCGTAGTTTTCGGGAACGTTGACGACCAAAAATCACCTGTATATTCGATCACCACTGATCCAGTAAATTTAATAATTCCTATCGAAAGCAAAGGAAATATTAAAGCTATTAAGAATAACTGTACAGATATAATTTATGGTGGAAAATTCTCACCGTCCGACAGAGGAGAATTTATCGCTCTAATTTATTTGTTACCGAATACATTCCACATTAATAAAAAAAATAATACCAAAAAGTTATATATATGCCTACTTAGTTACAGTTCGAGCCACATCAGAGGTTACGCAGAAGTGTTCAAATTATACCGCACCTTTCCACGTAGTAAAGGGTGAGTCTACCATCACGTTTCGGGGATAATAACAAGACTGGTAACGAATCAAATGAAAAGTCCAAAATATCGCATAGCACATCGGGGTTACATGTCAAAGATCAGCGACAAGTTGCTAGCTCAACCATTCAGAGAACGCCCCTGAGTTCTTTAGTCGACTGTTACGACATGCACGGAAGGAAATGCAGCTGATGTATTCTAGTGAAGCGCCCCATCAGCACAGGATAATAAAATAATATCGGATAGCTAGCGACATGCCTTCATCACTCTTACAGCACGATCATTTTTTAAGTACATTAAGCTGACTGCGTCCGATGTTTATCTCGTATATTACACACACGTATTATGTACAGTTGGCGGCTAAAAAGATTGGTAGGCTTATTACGTATCCTGCAATAGCAATGCGGTAGTAAAAATTGTGAACGGTGAAGGCCCTTTTCCATCTAGGGGACACAGGAACCGTCAAGTAAAAAAATGGTTAAATTGTCGCGATGTAGATTCCTTTGCCATTGCTGTTACCTAACACGAATGAAAAAAAAAGTGCTATTAATAGGTTACTAACAGGCTATACATACATACATACAGGGTGTAAAAAGACAACGATGTTTTTTTAATACCTCGTATCTTTTGTAAGGTTACGATCATTTTCTTCTATGGAACCAACCCTGGAAAACGACAAAAAAATATGAAAAAATACTGTGATTTTATTGTAAGCAATGTATTCGTTTGATGCGCAAAGTACAAATGTACCTACAAAACTAACATTATAACATTTTGACATGGTATCTTTGAAAAAAATGTTTGTTAACCGATTTCAGGTGGATTTATGTAAAAAAGATGATAATAACTTTAGATAATGATAGTAACTTTAGACCTCAATATCTTGGAAACCCGTGGTTTTCCAGGGGTGCTTCCGTAGAAAAAAATGATCGTGATGTTACAAAGAATAAGAGGTATTAAAAGAGCAAAGTTGTCTTTTTACACCCTATAGGATCACACGGCTGTTACGGAGTAGCCAGAACTATAGGGTCATAAAGAATATAGCATAGCAGGGACAGATGTAACAAATCAGTGACATTTTTTGGTCATTGTGTCATAATTTAGATTTACTCGTAGTTGGAGATTGATTGTACTTATAAGATTTTTGGCAATAAAATAGTTTAGGTTTATATGATGATTACGTGATGATTTTAATTTAGATGCCCACTTGTGAGCTCGACTGTACTTTCACAGACATACACATAGTATATGTATATTTATATATGTACAGTATACAGGGTGGGCACAATCCGTGATGTGGGCCATCCATCATGCGGGAGTCGGGGATGCGGCTCGAGATCGTCAATCTACAGACTCCGCAGAGTAGGAGAATGCTTAGGAATTTCTAGCTTGAATTTTTATAGTAGGTAGGTGTAGATAAAATAATGTAACTTATTATCTAACATCTGTATTTACACTGAAATAATTACCTACCTATACTTAAGTACTAAATTGGTTAATTGCTAGTAAATTCTTAATTATGCCAATACATTACATGACACTATAATACTATAATTCTTCCTAGACAGGTTTAACTTTGATTTTTTTAAACTATAGAATAAAAATCGTTATGTACTTAAACAATGGAAGTAATTGCTTTGTCTTCTTTAAGACACAGGTGTAAGAGTAGATCTAATAATTAAGTGGACTTCAAAATGAACATGTAACTAGCGAAACTAAACCAAAAGGTTATGTTAGAATTGTAACCAATTCTAACCTAGCTTTTCAGCGCGCCCTGAACACCGTCATATATTTTTAATGGACAAATGTTTGTAGTGGGTAAAAACATAGCCACAGCTGGAGTACTAAGCGCCTCTACACTGTGGCGTTGACTTGGCATGTCACACTTATTGCTCAGTTTGTCGGAAAGTTACGCCGGTACATTGTTTAGTTCGTATTTCACGGAACATCAGGCAGATTTTGCTTTATCCGTTTTTATTTACACAAACTAGTCTCCGCAAGTCAGTTTTAATTAGTTCATTTTGCCTGTACTCATGGGAGGCTTTACTATTATACATCAACTGCATCTCGTTCCGCGCATGTCGTAAGAGTCGATTATCGGGAATTTTCTCAGGCGATGAGCTAACAGCTTGTCACTGATAAACTTACATCTGTAGGTACCCGCTATGCTCAAAAGATCTGATCTCATTTTGGGAAGACAACCGTATGGATGTGTAGTTTAAAGAAAGATGAAGGGCAATATTGATCACACTATTACTATAATATGATTACGTCTACACCAAAATGATTAACTCTATCGTGGGTAGCTAAACAAACATTACAATACAGGTACATCCTCGACTCATACATCAATATTCCAATGTTTGCACCCTCCGATATTAGAACCCAAGAACATATTATTATACTCAGTCGGCAGAGTTACCAACTATTCCAACAGAATGGCATACAACCGACCCAATTGAAAAATAATTCTTAATAATGATAAACTTTTGTACATTACATTAGCCCTCCAAAAAGCACCTTCACATGTGAACGTGAGTAAAACCATTATATAAAATAGGCCAATTCCATTTTACAAAAAACCGGGCCTGACACTCAGAGCTAAGTGCTTTATTTATAAGTGACAGTCAATTCGCAAAAATGTGTCAGGTCAGGACGGACCCTTCTGACCTTCGAATTAGATGCTTAAATTTTTATATCTAATACCTAAATATTGCTTAGAATGATTACGTGTGTAGTTACGTAAATATTGATTAAATGCGGTAGTATTTCATTTTATATACCAGCGTCATTATACATATATATATTATATATATAGTTGTAATGTAGTTCATACAATCTACCAAATTTAGTAAGTGTTGCCGTACAGCATACAAAATCCAAGCGTAAAGAAAGTTACCCAATATAGGTAAAAACCTTCCTGGTTAACAAAAGCACACGATTTTCCATCAATATTCAGATAAAACGGCCTCCCCAAATAACTCATCCGCTTCCACAGCGAGCAATAAAGAAATATTATAATTTAATAGAGTAGTGCCTTCCCTACGCATTTTTTCGCATGACTGCCACCATCTGACAGATGGCAGCACTGTCGAATCGTTGACAGAGCACGTAGAATATGCAATGGGCAGAGGTGTGACCGGCATCATTCTTTTATGGTGGCTACTCGTATGATATACTGGATTACATTTTTCACGGGTTATCGCACTGTTTCGGGGGGAGGTTTGCGGTTGGCCGGACGACTCTTTTAGGGCTGTCGAAATCTATTTTGAGAACACACGTTAACATAAACAATGGATTTCATTGGAGGCGGTTGTTATTGGAATGTATGTAAAAATCGTGGTTGTGTTAGTTTTTTCCGAAATAGAAGAAAAGATTCGAATTTTTTATATAGTAATATTGATGACTGAATAATGTAATTTGCCATTTTTTTTGACGTGAAACGTCTTTAAAATCGCGCCGAAACATACGGGTACCAGGTTTAAAAACTGGACCGTAACGAAAAGGTCTATATCATCGTACCTTAATAATTAAAAAACTATTAGTCTTAGAAACAAAAATGTGGTGTAAATATTTCACTTATATAGTCAGCTCGCTGTTATGACATTGAGTTCGTGTCGGGGTCAAGCGGGGCGGCGGGGGAGGGATACTGCGATAACTGTGCGAAACCGGCGCTCACGCTTGTTTCTATACAGTGACTCCGACTTTATAGCGTGGTGATTCTTTCGTGTGTTTGTCAAGTTTATTTGAACCGATTGATTTATACAAAAATAAGTGTAATTTGGACAGTATTTATATTTAAAATAACCAGAAAGTGACAATAAATATATAAACCTACCATATCACAGACCTATGTTAAATAAAATTGTTGTCGAATATTAATAGTAATAATAAGTAATTTATGTTTCTATTACGTACCTGTTCTTTTTTATTAAAATACTTAAAACAGCGTCCATCTTGTTTTCATTTCAATCTTTTACTTTAAAAGCGATTCGCTAACATAGACGTTTCACGTTAAAACCAACGGCCGTGTGCCCCGACACAGCCCCACCCGCTTTTTTCTTCAAATGAATGAAGTTATTTGTCAGTCGAAAGTTCGGTAAGTATATCATATTCGTACTAACTATATATCACGATTAACGAGATAGCCTGGAGACAAATAAATAGCGTAAATACAGAACCCTATAAAATTAACACCTCACTTGTCACAGAGACTTTGTAACAGAAATTTGTTAAACGTACATTGCCCACGCCACTACCAACCTCAGAACTTGGTTAAATAAAACACACATTGTACCAACCCTAGCGAATAGAATACAAAATTTCGCATGCGTGGCCGTCCCGTTACGTTTTCTCAGCTCATTGCTCGGGGCTTATAGGCATCATTACCGGCTCCGATATTTATAGCCATAGGGAGCTTTACATTTCAATAGTGAATAAAAATAGTTCGCGTAATGACTTGTTTTCCGCCATTGCTCTTTATGGACCTACAGCCATGGCCAATGGCTATGTTTAGACTATAAGACTTTATGGCGGCCCTATGGCCATATTTAGACTGTAGTGCTCTATAGCATTTATGACCATGGCCATTATAGTCAACAACAAAATTTGAAATACGATAAAATATTATTTAATTTACACATACCAAGCCAACACAAATCAAGAAATGAATTTAAAATGAAAATTGACAGTCTACAGCTTACTTAGTTATCATCACTTTCTATCTAGGTATCATCAAAATAAATAGCACTATAGTTTACGCGTCCGCTACAAAGAAAATATCTTGGTGTTCACAGCTAAGGAGTTTTCTCAAGAAATAAAACAAGCCTCAAAGACGCCGCCACTTAGATACGGCTTTGAAAGTAATTTCTTATCGATTCGTCAGAGAGTTAAAAGGCACTTAATTGGTTTCTAAGAGCAAGGTCTTAAGGTACCAATAATAAATAAATAACTAGACTATGCTGATGCGGGGCTTCACTCGAATACATGAGCTGCATCTCCTTCCGATATTGTCAGAGTTCACTAAAGAACTCGGGCATTCGCTCAGGCCTTATGCTGTATAGTTACTAAGTGCTAATTAAGTGACAAGTGTCAATGATAATTTACAGTCCCCGCTATACTAAACGTGGCTGTGGGACCTTTTTCGTGATACTGCAGTTCTTGCTACCCCATTTCGGGAACACTTGATAGTAGATGAAAGTAAACACAACAGCTACCCTGCTGTAAAAAAATATCATTGTATGTAGTAGATACTGGATAATTTTGACAAATAGTGGGCGTGCTCCATAAATAAATTACTTTTCCATAAATCGGTTTATTAAAAGTTTCAATAAAGAAGTCCCACAGATATCAGTGTAGAGCTCGTTCTGACCGACGATACGCGGTATAATGTTAGTACCGAGTTTATACCGCGTTTACCTAAAAAAATGATTTTAACATTCTTAAAATTATAACGACAGTAGCGCCTCTGTCAGTCCACTTAATGTTGAAACGAAGTATAAGTACTATATTATAAAGGTGAGTACTCACTTGACACTCGTTTTCCGTTCTTACGCCACTGTATGTTCGGTATGGGGTCGCCTCGTGCGGCGCAGAAGAAGGCCGCGATCCCGTTGGCTCGCACCTGTAGATTGCGCGGCCGGATGGTGATCTCGGGCGGGTCTGCAAACAGAAAACAGCAATGGTTAACTACGGATTTACAATAGTCGTTTTACTAAAAAAAACTGTAAAAATAAATCCGGAACTTTAAACTCTGAAACAAGAGATAAACACACCTGAAACGACAAATAAAAGCAGAAATAACACAAAAATAAAATAAAACCTCAAATATTAAACAGTTCAGTATTATCGTCGATTCAGATTTATTGTAGTCGTATATTTAAAAACCGGGAATAAAATATAATAGCTGTACCGCAATAAAATGAAATCTACTGCGAAATTTGCATTGCGATCTAATAAAAAAGTTATCTCGAAAACTCCCATATGCAAATGAATGGAACCTTTAAGTCTGGCCGGTAGCGACCGCTTAAATTAGGACTTTAAAATTATGCAAAATAATATTTTTCATTGAGCGGAAAACTAATTTATGCAATCTAAAAATAACTTTAATGAATTACAAGGCATTTGCTTGGATACCATTAAAATTTTTATTTCCAAGAAATAATATTTTAACGTTTTAGAAATTAATAAGAGTTGCGTGACGTGCCAAAACTTTATGTACGACGTTATGGGAAAAGATTACTGATTATTGACATCTGTCCCTGCTATTCTAAACGTGTCTGAGGGATTTCCTTTATGATCCTGCAGTTCTGGCTACCACATTTCGGGAACACACCCATTTATATGCATGTATGTATCGGACCCAAACGTCTACAAAAAGGGGCAGAGGAAAATCAAACTCAATGTCAATGGGCCTCATCGAGAACGTCGCAGAGTGTGGAGAGACCTTTACGCGTCGCCAGTTACGGACATACGGACGAATTTATATGAATAATGTATATAAACTTTTATGACTATTAGGAATCCCTTAGGGTATGGGGTGGACGTGCTTTGCACTGCAGTAATAAAACTCGACATAACATGTTTGGATAGATTTGGTAATAACATTGGTTGGGTACTTTAAATTGATAACTGAAGCTGAATGCTGATGGTACCTTTAATTAGGTACACGATACGACCATTATCTTTCTTTATAAGTTCTGATGCTAGAATACATCAGCTGCATCTCCCTCTATGTATGTCGTGAGAGTCGATTAAGAAACTCGGGCGATAAGCTAGCAACGTGTCACTGATCATTGACATCTCTGCGATGTTCTATACATGGCTGTGGGAACTCCTTTACGCTTTGGCAGTTCTGTTTAACCTATGTCGGGATCACAGCCGCTTGTATACTCGTATACACAACTAGGGACTGCGTAGATGAGGCCATACATAGTACATATATTTACAGGATTAAGCAGAAGGGGCATGTTCAGCGAAATGCTACCTATATATATGAAATCACATGTTCATTTCTGTAAATAGTATAGAAAATTCCTAAGAAATTCAGGAATAATCATAAACTCTTGAAAAATAAACATGTGATTTTGAGTCTCAAATATCGGGAATGCAATCTCAATAACGGGCTATATTCGTAGCATTTCGCTTAACATATACCCTTTTTTATCCTGTATACATATGTATAGGTATGTATGTCCGCGTGGTGCCGGCAGAGTAGAGTTTGTACCATCCCTGTCTGCCCGTGGGTATCGTATGGGTGATTATTGGTTACCGGGACGCGGGCAGCAGCGCCTCTCGTGCTGACAACATAGTCTAAAAATTAGACTGCGATCACTAACCCGCCTGCCCAGCGAGGTGACTATGAGCAAAAATACCCTAGCCTTGCAGCGTGCTCTAGGGGAGGCCTAAGTCTAGCAGTGGACTGCAATAGGCTAACGACGATCCTTTTTGTTACATCCTGTATACATACGAGTATGTATGGTCTTGTCTACGCGGCCACTGGTTGCCCGTCTGCACACTAGCTAGTGTTCCCTCGCCGCACTCGGCTTATTCTGATCCAATTTGTGTGTATGAATAAATTAGGGCTATCTTGAGAGCGCTCTCAATAAAATTATCCCTTCTAAGTAGTCCGCGCCGCCAGGTTTGCATCTCGGGGAATTTTCTGGACCCTTTTTATTGAAATTTGTGTTTTTTTTTTGCGTTTATGTCTTCCGTGGAAATTAACTGACTGTGAATAACGTTTGGCTGGAATTTTTATTACGAAAATTGTGTCATCCATTATTGTGGTTTGTGTATTGCATCTTGTTTTAATTTGTAATATAACTATAGGTATATTGCAAAAAAAATATGTGGGTAATTGCACCAAAAGAGGGTTATGTTTATCGAGTGTGTGTATGTATGTATACTTTTTTGGCACGCTCTAGAGCCTTGTCGTATTTAAGTTTGAGAGGTGTCATTGGATTCGTCTTAGTCGTGAGAGTGATACCGGGCGAAATTTTTTACGTACTCGGGTTTTAAATAAATAGGTTATTTACATGCTTAAGAGAGAAACTATAGTATTTTTAAAAATTTTAAGTATTCTATTTCCAAAATAGCCGTTATTCCAGAATACGACAGAATATTCCACAAATGCTGTAAGTGAGGAAAAGGATTTCCGTGGCGTGCTCGCCGCAACGCCTCGGCACACTGACGGGATTTACTCTGCTATCCCGTGACGTTGCCTATGCTATACAACGTCCATTCTATCCTATTTAGGGATTTAGTTGCTGGGCCGACGGGAAATTTCTAGAAGTAATGTCAACGAGAGTTACCTGTGTGTTTTCTCTTCTTTCTTCTTCCGCGGCGGAATTTATCGTAGGGTCTAGGTTCACAGTTCATTATGTCTACTTTTAGGGTAAGGGCACTCTGATTGGGTAGGTCAGTTTGTCACACACAAAAATTCACTTGTCGAGACGCGAGGAGTACCGCGGTGGTTGGACAACAACAACTAACGTGGCGGGGCGAAAGCACACGGGGCCCGCGTCCGGCGACGAAGAAAAGAGCGGGCAATTCAAATAGGGAGATACAAAATAATAGTTTTAACATATCCTATACAATCTTAGTAAGTCTATTGGGGTCTCTTAGCATGTCAAGTTCGTGGCTGCTAGTAAAGTCACAGTGTTTAGAACTTTCCTTTCAAATGTCTATTGAGAATCTGGCCTGTGGGCCGCGGGCCGCAGCTCACATAGTGGAACTATTAGTGGAAAACTTGGCCGAATGTGAGGGCCACAATATCACAGGGAAATAGGTAATACTGTCGTCAAATCGACCTGTTGGGTTTTCACTTACTTAATTAAAAATTATAATATTAAACGCGACGAAACAATAAAACTTCACTATTCTCCTACTATGCACCTACCCTTAACACAACTTACCTAATACATTTTGTACGTACGTAGCCTACTCTCTGTCAACCAGACAGACGTGAATTTAATTTCTTACCTGAAAAGTCACATTGCCAAAGTTTCGAGCAACTTGCGAAACCGTATGACACACCGGGAAATTTCGACGCAACGAATTGCTATCCGGAAAATTGCCGGCAAAGAGGACGAGCGCGCGGTACATTTTCATTACGGCGAGAGAGATTAATGGCATTATCTTGTGGAAAAATGCGCACTCAGGCACGAAACAATTATGTCTCGGAGCTGCGAATAGAGCGCAAACACTGATCTCTGTCCACCCAAACGAAAACATCCCGGAACAACATGGAACGCGTAAGGGTCGTCTGCTTTTTGAACTAGAAAATGAAATCCCATTTAGTTCGGAACAGCTATGTGTACCGAATCGCCCGTGTACGGACTTAGGGCATCCCCCGGGCGCGTAGATCGATGTGACATTAATAAACGGATGCCCGTGGCGTATTTTCTGTGGGGACTGTCACAGCGGAGTTAAAATATTCATGGAACGGACACCGCGAAGGTCTGCACCGAGATTAGAGATAGGCATCTAAAAATCCGCTTTGCTATAATCCTCGGGAGCGCGGGACAATTCATACAGAGCCCCCTAGAGACAACGACGGCCGCTTTGACCACAGATAAAATTCCATCTAAATTCCCGTTCGTACCGGTCGAAATCGGTTTAATGGCGGCGCACTGGACGTCCAATTACGCCTACAGATAGCGCTACTAACTACGCAAATTGCAGTGATTCAGGCGTTTGCTTTCGCATTTTATGACATAGCTCCCATGCTCCCTAACGGTGACGGATATGTTTATTTCTCAGTGGATGACACCGTGAATGGTCACGTTTCATACGTAGGGCGGATTGAATCGGGCGCCGCCGGGACGTGCCGACGTACGCATTCAAATAAAAAAAGCAGTCATTTTTTCTTTT
Organism: Carposina sasakii; assembly: GCA_014607495.2. Taxonomy (NCBI): domain Eukaryota; kingdom Metazoa; phylum Arthropoda; class Insecta; order Lepidoptera; family Carposinidae; genus Carposina; species Carposina sasakii. The sequence goes on from CP053155.1 coordinate 11,682,276, forward strand.
TTCCCATTCGCCTGGATTAAATTAAGGCGCCTAGACTCTAGACGCCGGCGCTGTGTATGAAATTAAAACGCTGAATTGAAATCTATGTGGAACCGTAATTTGAGAGTTCTTAATATTCATGGAGTTTTGAATTTTTTAAAGACTTCTAGTACCTATCTACCTACTTAACAAGGAAACGAGTATTGCGTAGTTTGTCTTGACTGGCCAGGATAATACTCGTAATTTAATTAATGATTCTATTAGACAAATACTGAAATGCTAAACAAGTACTATTTTGTTGAATTATAGGTACGACAGTGTTTTTACTTGCAGAAAATGCATTTTTAATTTGATTACCAGTGGTATTCGCTTCACAAGCATAAACTGAGTCAGCATATCAATATTTTTCTGGCTGTCACTTACACCCTGTATTATATGAGTATATATAGGGGTAATCGAATACATAACATCCATTTTGTAATCGGTTAAGCCGGTAGCTAAACGGGTAAATATACTGAGACGAATTCGTGCACGCGAATCGAAATCGGAACGCAACAAAGCAAAATATTGCTATCAATTAATGTGGAGTATTCATTATTCAGCGGGTGAAATCGCATGGTTGCGTCCATAGAGGTAAGGCAAGAGGAGGTGACCTAACAAATATCTATAAGTACATTATATAAATAGAATTATATTCTCATGTCTCATGTTTGTAACTAAACTTCTCCGGAACGGCTAGATCGATTTATGATTGTGTTAGTTTTAGGTAAAGTTTTTATATGTTTGTAGAGTTAATTAGAGATAAAGTTTAAATTTTTTTGTCACTTAAATAGAATAGTAACTAGATGAAAATTAAGGGTAATTGTCATAATTTTATTACTAAAGAAAATTTGTATGACAAAACTAAATTTACTTGGGTCAACTAGTACCTATCTACCTACTATACAAAATAGTGTGGCTGTTGCGCGTGTGACAGGCGGAAACCTATGTTAGAAAGTAAATTTAGGTGATTGGTTCATGCTGCTATTAACTGCAAGTCTACGTTGCTTATCGCATTTCCTCTCTGTACTTTCATCATGGTTGCGTTGTTGCGCTTCGAAGCAATAGTGCTGCGTTTGCTATGCATCATTTAGGCATCGGCGTGCAGAATTCGAATTTTTATGTTGGCACTAACGTAGCAGAGTGAGATGGAATTAAATGATCTTTTTCGTGACTATTATTTTGAATGAAATTGTTTTTATTTGCTAAAGTTGTAAAGTAAATATAGTTGGTTTGTTCTTTCATGGGTATATATTTAACTGAAAAGTGCATTTGGCAATTCAGCAAACATTAAGAAAATGGTAACTAAGCCAAAATTAGTTCTTTTTTCCAGGACAGATTCCGTAAGCAACAGAGAAAGTTAAAAAAAATCAACTTCTTTGGAAATTACTTTTCTAAACCTCTTCTGTTACATTTTTAGGCCACCAAGTGTCATAAGCCGTAAAAAATATGGCGACAAAACATCGCCAACTCAGCGAGCCGTCTATCAAAGCCGCTACAAACTACATCCAGCCAATCTCCTTTATCGTGCGATGTAAAAAATAAATAAAAGCGCTACTCGCGGCGTTGACAAGACAAGAGGAAATTGTCGGTAATCCACGGCTTTGGCACACCATTGCGTATAGAGGTACTGTCATGCACATAAATCGATGACAGGTCAAAATGGAACCCTTATAGGATCACTTTATTGTCCGTCCATCCGTCTGTCAAGACTGTTTTTCTCAGGAACACGTGGAGGTATCAAGCTGATATTTATATCAAATACAATCAAATCAAATAATCAGGTCTACTGTCCCTTGGAGCTGTGAAAAAATCAAATTTCTAAGCCAACGCAATCAAAGATACAGCCGTTTATGCAAATTTCCACAAATTTTTGTCATTCGCAAGGAAATCAAAACCTAAAGGGTACTTCCAGTTGAACTAGATTCTTGAAATTTGGCATGAAGCAATGTTTTATAGCACACATTAAGGAAAAATTCCGAAAACCTTTAATTTTTAGTTACATCGCATATTTTTCTATGACTGGATTGTCCTGATGGGTGAACTTTTACTTATATACCTACAGGTTTGTACTCGGTGCGCGAGTCCGACTCGCACTTGGCTTTTTTGTTGTATATTTTTTATCAATTTTGAGCGGATATTGGTAAATTTTTTAAAAATTCTCTAAAAAGAGGAAATAACTCTTTCTCCGAATTATTTGTAAACTTGCGAATTGACTCATAGGAATAAAACTACTTTTTTTATAAGTTACAGATTACCTTCTATAGGTTAAAATACTTCAAAAAAACTACAGTTTGACTGACGTTTTTAACTAGTAGGTAAGCTTAATTACTAATTAAACAACACAAACTGCTAATTGGTAGAACTGTACAGTAGGATTAGAGGGCCAGATCTGGTATTAAAATAATTGACGGGGCAATTTAAGTTTTTGTACCATGTTTAGTAGTATAATATTATGGTGTACTCGTATTAGTAAGAGAATGAGAGTAGAGACTCTTTACTGAGTTTATGTGGTTCTCTGTTAAGTAAATATTCTTAGGATAACTAAAGGTAGGTTAGAAACTAGACATCTGCCATAATGCGACTCTACGAATCATACATCATCAACGTAGGTGCCGTTGAGCCTGTCAAACATTTAATAGGATTTCGCCCTTTCATTAACGGATTTCCCCAAATTTGAACCTGAATTATAATAGATGAGTTCAAACAAATCGATCTCAGTTAATCGAAACGTTCGAAGCACACATATCAATGCCATATAATAGATAATATGCAATTTATTACTATAAGCTGGATGTCCCAAACGGGATTTCAGGATAAATTGATGCAGTAATTATGATAATTAATTACTTATTATTAAGTTGGCTGTTTTGGAAAAGTAGTGGGCATGTCATAATTACTAATATAATATTTGTATTAACATATTATTCTATGCTGCTCTGGTAGTGAAAAAAAAACGTATTATACTAGCTGCTTCTCTTCCCGGGCATACTGTACAAGTCAGTAGAGAGACAAGAGGGTCGTGGTGTTTTGTAGGCGATGGGCTGACCACCTGTCACTACTAACCGAACTTGTACATCTCAACTATACCCTCAAAATTGGTCAGAAGTGGCACCATGTGGTCCTGTCGGCCCTTGGTGTTCTGCCTACCCCGTAAGGGATAAAGGTGTAATTGTATGCTTCGCTATGCTAAATGTGGCTATAGGAATTCCTTTATGATCCTACTCGTAGTACCTGCAGTTCTGCTTACCCCATTTCTAAAACACTGTCGTGTGTATATCTATATTATATACGTATGTAACATTTTTGACATAAGCCGATATTATTAATTTATTCCTGCAAGTTTGAGATATCCTGTTCCACTTCTAGGTAAATATTCATGAATATTTCAAAATATCTCCCTATATAAACTCATAACATTAATGAAATCATGATCATATGGTTCAAATGCGATATTATTTAGTATTGGCAGTAATCGACATTCTTCAGTATCATTAACTTAAAATAAAAAAAGTACTTAAACCAAATCCAAAAAGAAATACAAACAGAAACAGCCTAAAACCAAGAAACTGAAATAAAAAAAAACGATATTCCAAAATTGAAACCAACGATAACATACTCGTATCATATACGTCACCATCACCGATCACAGCACCTGCAACTAAAGCAATCGATTAGCAAACTTACGTGTGAGGTATCGAATAAAAACGATTGTAGAATCGTTCATCAACGGCGGCTTCTGCGACGGAGGCCTGATTATAATAGGTTTATCTTCTATATCTAGATCTGGTTCTATGTCGATATCTTCTGGTGGTGGCTCGGTTTCTTCTATATCTTCGTCTGGTAATTGAAATGAGGTTTTAACGCGAGCGGTTGTCGTATTTTTTAATAGTTTACTTTAGTCGATTTGTAATTTGGTTGCGAAGTGTTTTGGGCTTAAATTAGGCGCTAATTAAAATTAATAAATCTAAATCAAGAAGGATAAGCTGTCGCAGTTAGTTATAAATAGTTTATTCTAATAGCATTCCTTATTGATTTAAATTATCTATCACTTAAATATATCTTATGCGAATAACATAAACTAAGTTAAGAATGATGACTATTGATGACACAGGTTAAATTAATAATAAATTATAATTATTGACATATTATATAGGTAGAAATAACATATAGGTAGTTCTAAAACCCAGAATAAAAATACATTAAAAGTGTTTTAATGAAGACTAAGTACTTACCTGTTTCTATAGCTGTTACAAAAGTGTTAAATTAATACTTTGCACCTTAAAGAATTTCAAAAAAGGAAAATCTCGAAACATATATACAAAGCCAAGAGAAAGTTTTATGTAACATTAAACCCTACTCCACAGAAAATACAGGAGCAAATTCGAAAATCGCTTCTACTTGCGAACTTGAGTTGGGCTCTCTATTCTCTGCGTACACTTCGCCGCATAATAAATCACTCGATTGTTATTATCGAGAGAGAAAAAAGCTCGATACTGTATTCGAAAGATCTCGATATAGTATTCGTTGTAATAAATAAACATCGGCCCATCGATTACCGAAAGATTTATGTCTTGGCTCTGTTTGACGCGTATAGTTGGACCATTATTCATATCTATTGTGCGAGTAAATGTGTATGTCTTTATGTAGGAAGGCGTGAACGTTTGCAGGGGAAAATCATAAAGATTATTTTACTCACTGCAAGTTACTGACAACGATTTATTCTTTGAACAATGATTTACTCCATACCCATATTAAAACCTACATTTGATTTTATTCACTGATACGAGTAGATAACAGACACGATAAAAAAGGCGAGACGAAACATTCATTTTGAGGTTAACTATAAAGGTGCTCCAAGACAAAGCTTTGTTTAACGAAAACAATATCCAAGAGAAACATTAAAAGGTTAGGCGAAACATGAAAGTAACCAAGGCGACGGTAACAGAAGCCCTGCTTACGTGTAGGTGTAACAAATCTGACAAATAAACAAAATAAGACGGCAAATAAACAATCCACAGACAAAAAGGGTGAGAGGTAAGCATACAATAGACAAGAGACAAAGAGGCTGGCGACAAAGAAGCACTAGTGCGAAAAAACCAGAGACAATACTCAACAAGTAGGTATAAGAGGCGAACCGCACTGGGAATTGGGGTGTTAGGGCGACTACCTACCCACTAACGGCTAATTTCAATACTGCAGATCAAAGAACATCACGGATATTTTTTATTCCAAATCAAAACGTTTGTATGAAAACAATTGAAAATTAAATCTGAGATATGAAAAAAATTCTCGAGACCGGTTATTGAAAGTAGCTGTCAATCGTTGTCAACGTTTCATTTTGACTATTTTAGAGCAGGACTAGGTCATCATCATCATCTGCCTTACCCCATTATTTATAGGGTAGTGCAATATGATTTGTTTAAAAATTTACATTGCCAAGGATTTGACTTTTGTATTACAGCCGGCTTGCCTGCCTGACGCCCAACCTCCTCGGGTATAGGTAAGTGACAATAATAGAACATTAAAATCCGTACATGAAACAAATTTAGTGGTACGAGGCTCAGAAGCAGGATTAATACCTCATGTAACACTTAGGTGTCAAGGAATTTTATAGAAAAAAAAACTACCCAAATTGCAAAATAATTTGTATACCTATAGATAGATAAATAGCAGTCAATTTTGCTAGAGTAAAAAAAATCGCTTGAAATATAGCAACCTGTAAAAGTTTTGTTAGCTACTCATACGAGTACCATTCATGTAGGTAACCGTTAAGTTTAAATTCCTCGAAACGTTTTTAATTCTGCGAATAACTCGAAAATATTTCTAGAGGACTATGGGTTTAAAACTTTTACTGAATTCTCGTGGAATTACCGAGTATTGTGTTAACTAGGTCAAAATAACAAAAGGCTATAACTACGATACGATTTTTGCATATTCTTTTGTAATTTGATTTACTATAATAACGAATAAAATAGCTAAGTATGTACCCAGTAAGACTTGCATGAAAATATACCTAGTTTAATATATTTAACGCCATATGTATCTTTTCGAAATAAAAAGTGCCACTGTTTTTGAGCTTGGGGGTCAACGTGCTAAGACAATTAATTACAAATAGGTAAGTAATAAGAACGATGAATATCTGGTTACTAGAATGTGTTAAAATCAATGGCAATTATTCAAGCAGTCTACGTATTTATAAGTTCTCGAAACTTCGAACAATACCCAGTGTTATAAAAAAAATCCAATAAACAAGTTCTACGTAAGAGATGACGTATTATTTTATTACAACGATATTAATACTTCCATGCAAAACTTCACACGGGCACGCGATCACAGTAAATCATCGCAGCCGATCGCGGCCCGTTCGCGAATAAATCGCTTCTCGCTCGCTTCTCGATTTATTGGACGTGCATTCCTCTAATAGCACCCAGTCACTATACACACAGTTTCTTCTAGTGGAAATGTAGGCCCTAAAAAAAGTTATTTTTGTACCTATACCTACTGGGTGTAAAAAGAAAACTTTATTCTTTTAATACCTCGTATTCTTTGTTTCATCACGACCATTTTTTTTCTATGGAAGCACCCCTGGGAAACCACGGGTTTCCAAGATATTGAGGTCTAAAGTTACTATCATTATCTAAAGTTATTATATGTTTTGTAGGTATATTTGTACTTTGCGCATCAAACGAATACATTGCTTGCAATAACATGACAGTATTTTTTCATATTTTTTTTTGTCTTTTCCCATGGTAAATCCATCCAGTTCCATAAAAGAAAATGATCGTAACCTTACAAAGAATACGAGGTTTTAAAAAAACATTGTTGTCTTTTTACACCCTGTATATCCAGTGCTAATGCGGGGCTGCAGACCTAGAATATATCAGCTGCATCTCCTATCCTCTGACTAAGGAACTAGGGCACTCTCTCAGGCGATAAGCTAGCAACTTATCACTGATCTTTTGCATCTGTCCCCGCTATGCTAAACATGGCTGTGTGATCTCTTTTATGATCTTGCACTTTTAGCTACCCCGTTTCGAGAACATAACCATGTCTATGTATATATGTACTAGTGGCCCGCCCTCGCTTCGCTTCGGTACATATCCTCTAAAACTGGAATTCCCGTTTGTCCCGTTCCCGTGAGAATTTCGGGAAATATGTCCTCAGTGCTTCCTTACACTCCGTACCGAATATACCTGTCGTAAGTGGTTTGCGTAAAAATTGGGAATTTCCGTTTGTCCCGTTCCTGTGGGAATTTCGAGAAATATGTTCTCAGTGCCTCCTCACACTCCCTACCAAATGTCATCATTGTGTCAAATGGTTTTCGTTAAAATTGGGAATTCTCGTTTGTCCAGTTCCCGTGGGAATTACGGGAAATCCGTTCTTTGTGCTCCCTAGCAGTCCCTAATGAAATCTTCGATTTCAACTTCATATGTATAACGGTTTTCTTAAAAAAATTGTATTCCAGTTTGTTCCGTTCCGGTGGGAATTTCGGGAAATGTCTTCTGAGTTCTTTCTTACACTCCCTACCGAATATACTTGTCATATTTCATCTCTATATGTCATGTGGTTATCGTAAAAACTTGAAATTCCTGTTTGTGCCGTTCTCATGGGAATTTCGGGAAACCCGTTCTTAATGGTCTTTTACACCCCTTAACAAACATATACACCAAATTTTATCTGTGTACGTCAAACGGTTTATTTTTATACTTATGGACTTAGCTTTTGTTCCGGTACAGCGGAAATTTCGGTAAAAATTTGGAATTCCTGTCTGCCCCGTTCCCATAGGAATTTTGGGAAATCCGTCCGTACTCTCTTACACCCTTTAACGAAAATAAACACCAAAAGGAAGTATACACCAAAAGAAGGTGTAATTTACTTGTGAAATTTAAAATTTACGTTTCTTCGTGGGGTCATGTAGGTATGTTGTTTTCGCAATTATTTTTGATTTTGACTAATTATACTCGTACGTCACAGAATAATAAATTCTCAGAACCCGTGATCACGCACACTTTGAAGCAACTTTTTAGTACGAGTATGTCAAATTTTTACAACCTATTTACTGTATCTAAAAAAACTGATAATATTAATCGATTTGGCAACAATCGGCAGGTAAGAAGAGCGGAAGATGCGGGATTTTTGACTCGTTTTTGCTTCACTCCCTGGAATACATCTGTCATTGATGACTCCTTCTGGGGACTTGTTATTCTATGGTGTATGTCAAACTTATACCTCCATGCGTCAAATCGTATTTAATTAATATTTATTCCAGCTCAGTGGAAATTATGCGAAACCCTATGTTCATCCGGGTCCAATAAGGATTCTAACAGTGAAAGAATTTTTGAAATCGGTCCAGTAATTTCGGAGCCTTTTCGCTGCAAAAAAACAAACAAACATACAAACAATCAAAGTTTACCTCTTACATACCGTTTTGTCTCCAATAAAAACTCGGTCGAATTTCCAAACAAATCAATGCGTCAAATAACAACAGTAACACTAATCTCTCAAATTGTAAACAAACCCGTCGGCTTAGCTTGTATTCCAGACACATAAAATAGCGTACAAAGTTACGTGAAATATTTACAAATAGACATAAAAATCGCTAGACTCCCCACTTTACTCGTCGCATAAATTCTATAGTAACACCATTTCGAACATTGTGGCGAGATGGAAAACTTATAGTACTAATACAGAAAAGTGCCCGTCGATAATGTACATGGATCTTAATAAAACTGTATGAAAAAGTTTTAAAATCTTAGCTTAATTATTAGTTACTTACATACATAGATATCAGCGCTGAAGTCTGCGGACATTAGAAAATGATTGGCAATGGCTGTTTTCAGTTCAGCGACTAACATCTAATAGCAGTATTATATACTCTTATTAAGCGAAAACATTATAACATCATGTTATTAAGGTCGTTTTAACTAGAAGAAATTAGAGCTGTTTCACTAAAAGACTTGCCGCCCACGATTTCATCGGTGTAAATTATTAGTTACAATTTTCATTTGACCGTTCCTGTACACATTTTGGGAAAACCTTTCTTATCGGATGCCTATATGTCATACAAAGAACCTTTCAAGTTTCAGGTCTCCCAGATCAGCGGTGCAGGCTGTGCATTGTTCCACAAAGCATTTTATATGTACATAGATAAGAGTGCGTATACATAGACAGATCATCTTCTAAATGCTTACGTAGTAACTTTCTAACTTCAATAGAATATTTCATACCATCATATCACGCTATAACAAATCCAACATCACAGTAAGGCTGCTTTTCCACCAGAGACGTGCTATGCAACTATGCTGCGAAGATGTGAAACCTACGCAGAAAACAGTTTCCACCAATACTAGAGGTGTGTAAGTAATGCCTGTGATATAATCAAGGTGATATCACCTTTAAATGTAATGCTACATCACCAATTACCGGAGCGGTCGGACCATTACTCGCATTACCGCGCACCAAACAAACAATCTCTTCTATTCTCCGAATTTTGCCGACCAACTCGCGAACGTAATGCGTGCGAGGAGCACGACGAAAGAGATGCATTGAGTCTCTTTCGCATGCTGCGCGCAGAGTCCTTCATCGCTTCCCAAATTGATAACGTTGTTTTGTAACTCACTAGGTACCGTAACGGTATTAAAATAAGGTCTACATAACAACATAATATAGTAATAGGACAACTTCTATAAAATTGTTTTAAACTGTTCCCCGTTAAATTTCCAAAAATATTAAATCATATAAGGTAAAAATATGTTAGTTGATTTTATTACTTGTTGCACCTAAATAAATACGTTAACGAATTTATAAAAACATATTTTTTTATATAATCAACTCATTAAATCGCAATAGGTATAGTGCAATGAAATATTATGTATTGCTAATATTATATTACTCCTAAGCATTACCATTACGCTACGTACGTAGCTATACGCACGCATTACATCGCTTGCATTACCCGCTAACCAACGATATTACAATCACCGTAGTGTACGGCATAGCATCATGCACGGTAATGTTAGCAAGGTAATGGTAATGGTTTCGGGTGATATCACCTCAGCCGGTGATGTGATAAACATTACATTACATTTCATGGCACTGTTTTGCGCATCTCTAACCAATACTAAGCTATGTAGCTGTGCGAGGAAGATGCACCGCCGCAAAGAAGCTGCGCGAGAAAGATGCGCAGCTCGAGCTATGCGATGTATCGATAGTAGGGAAGCACGCATCCATAGCACGCATCCTACCATATAAAAAAAACATATGTTAGTTGAATCCGTTTCCACCAGTGCTAAGCTATGTGCACCAATGAATATGATAGGTGCATATCAAACACATCTATAGCAAGCATCCATAGCAACGTAGCATAGCACATCTCTGGTGGAGAAGCAGCCTAAAGGCGGGCATCTACAGAAATCCTCCGGGCACGAATAATAGCGCTGCATATGGAACTAATAGGCCGTTCCTTAAGGACCATTAAGCAGAGACCCCGTTCAAGTCAATTTCCTATGGCTTTACCATAGTTTTTTTTCTCCTTACTCATTGTAAGCGTAATCGCTATTGCTAGGTAAGCCAGAAAGGGGAACACGGCATTATGATTTTGTTAAATAAAAAAAAAGTTTTGACTTTTTTGAAAAAAGTAGTTCGTGTAATTATAGAGATATGATTGCTACGTAGATATTGGAATATCTAAATTCTTGTTATTGACATAGATTTAATATATAGGCATAAATGTTAGAATTTCAGCATTTGGTATGACATAGGCCGGTATTTAATACCAGTGCATTTTTTTATAACATTCAACAGAAGTTTTTAAATACCTAAATTAAACACCATTAAACTAAATTACTTTAAAACGGAAACTTGTAAGTGGGTAACTCGAAACATGCCATTAGAACACGCAAAGAAACTTAACTAGAAATAATAGAGTTTTTACACCAATGGGTGATATAGGTAAATAGCGAATTTAAATATAAAGGTACATATAATAATGCCACAAAATGCTTAATAGAATATTCAAAAACTTAACTAAGATCTCGTGTTGTGGGTACAAAGCCAGGCGCAAATATTCTTTATGGAAATTATATCTATGAAATAAACATAGATATAAAAATTTGGCTTCTTCGGGATATAAATCCGGCACCTTGGGTTCAGGGGGCAGAACTACTGCACTACCCGTCACGGGATGAAATAAATACGTCTTATATTACTCGTATGTTATTTTATTTACCTATTCGGTCACTTTTTGAAATAAATAAAAATAAAAAATACTCAAGAGTAAAAAGTTCCAGCATAGAAGGTGATGAATTTTAAGTTCCCGTCATTGAGTTTACAAAAGAAGGACACTACAAAATGGCGTCTTTCAGGGTTATCAAAATTAATAATATTAAATTGGCAGACCAGTTATTTAATCAGTAGTTAAACTTACTATTAGTTACAAGTTAGTCTAACTATAGTATATTGACGTAGTTTATTAACAAATAGTAAGGTTTTTTAATGGACAAGTGCCCCCCATGGCAGTCTTGTGGCATGCCCCGGGAGGCCTACGTCCAGCGGTGGACTGCAATAGGCTGATGATGATGAAGGTTTTTTAAGGATTTAAAAACTGATCCAAAATTTTTCAAAAAAGTATGGCACGTAACACAATGGTTTACAATTAATTAAACAAAGCTACCAATTGCTAATCTTAATTCTACCACATTATACAAGAATACGACTAATAACCAGAAAGTCCGCATTAAAATTTCTCTGGCATTTTAATTTCCTCATTAACTTTTCAACGACAAAATGTGGAAGAGTTAATATAAAAACAGGGTGCCGCCAACCCTAGAGCACTCTGGGTTTTATGAGCTATTAAACATGACCGCCAGATGGAGCCTGCATAGAGAATGCGCTCACAATCAGCTAAGAATGTACCAATCTGGAACAGAATTCGAGAGCTTCTAGCTCCTATAATCGAAAAGCTAACTGAAGACTACATGTGACGGTGTCCTTGGCTATAGATATTGCAGTTGAACCACATATTCAATAGTAACTAAAGAATTCAGAAGTTGACTTATCTTCGAATGCAGTTATTACATTTTGAATTTTGATGAAACTTTTGCTTAAGTAGAGATAAAATAAAGAAAAGCCATCTAAAAGACGTTTGCTTGTCGATAAATAACCAGTTCGGAGCATAGAAAGGCTAAAATATAGAGCATAGAGCACTAAAAACAACAAAAATATTGTCAAAAGAGAAAATTAAATGAATATTTGTCCGAGAAAAGAATCGAACAGGTCTTCGAAGCAACTATGTCCAATACTTAATAAGCAAACTTCAGCAGAGGCAAAGAAAACCTGGCACACTTTATTTCCCCTCAAGCAGAATACGGAATATGCAGTATACAGCCCATTTTCACTTCACCCCACGCACCATAGCGAGAGATGTTATAAAGCCCGCTTCACATACCAGACAAAACTAGACGAGCAAGTTTTGGTGAGATGATGATACCTACAGCGGAGAGATATCTATGCTAGTATTTTAACTAGAAACTTATTCCTCGAGGGCTGTTGGTTGAGACATGTGCGTTAATTTCCAATGGTTGAGTAAACTTGAGTGTGATTTGAGTTGACAAATTAATGATATGAGGATCATTCTGTTGCTAATTGCAATATCGAAAGTTCATTTTAGTAGCTATTTTGTGCCATTTTAAACTAAAAAAACGGCTAATCGATTTATAATTTGGGGTATAACAATACTGAACTATTCAACCTATCTTATTTTGTATTCCGCCACGAAAGGCCGTTACAAGTAAGATCTCATAGGAATCTACGCGAATACTTCCTCCATATCGTGCAGATGTGCCAAGAATGTGGAGCGAGCTTAAGCCATGTCCTTCTTTTTCATTAGAACAAAAAGCATACTTGTGTTGCCGGTACTAAGTAAAGTGCATCTCGCTATAAGGATGTACTAAATATTTTATGGCCCAGAAACTCTGGCTGACTGGCTTAAGGTAAGAACATCCGTAATGATCTTAGCCGCCTGCGAATAGTATTGGAAACTACTAACGAGTTTAAACACCTTTTTAAAGTATGAAACTTTAATATTCTGTGTAAGCTTGGCTAAGATATTAGTGCTGAGCCTCAAAACGTATTTGCTGTGTAAAGTACATTGGATTATGACATGCTTTTTTCCAACAGCAAAATGATTACATTACATTGAATAGCTTTTCACGAAAATTTCGAATGTCAAACTTTGTGTTCAAAATTATTCATCTCTTTTGGATTGTAATATATTTTATCACAGTTCAATAAATAATATTAAGCATGTATGAATAATATAGTGAAAGTAGATGACGCTAAAGAGTGGGTCTGGCAGGACCGTAGCAAATGGATATCCGTGATCTTGGCCTACTCATCCGGAAAAGAGGCGTGATTTTATGTGTCTATGTTTCTTGAACAAAAAAATTGCATATAAATTTCTATAACCTAAATAACAAACAACAGACGAAGTAGCATTAAATTATGTATAGTTTCAACGTAGTGTATTAGGCCAAATACATTGGCACATCCAGCGTTTTATTTCCCAGTAGTGTGAATATTTTAAGCGGTCCAAGCGAAATAATTTTACAACTTTACTTAACTTAAATTTTCTTTATAATTTCCTAGCAGCTTCTTTCCCACTGAAGCTCTTTTTTTTTCTTTGCACAATATAAGTACAAAATAAGGTGTTATTTATTAGCTATGCTATTTTAATATTGTAGAACCTGGAATTTCTAGATGGTTAAAGGGATTCTATTTCTGACCTTTGTTATTTGTCATTGATGTCTGAAATTAATAAAAGTAAATAATTAGTGCAAATGCCCTGGATAGATGGCGTTAGCTGAACTGACTAAAGTCCAGTTGCCTAATCCGGAGTAAAAATACAGGTAGTTGACACTCTTAGGAGGGTAGAGATCTACTGCCATAAATTTATATTTTTTAAATAACAGTTCTCATTTCTTGATGGGCTAAATATCTGATCATCGTCATACGAAAATTATTAAATATTTCAAGAGCAGCACATAGCACCATATACAATGAATAAAGAGTTTAGATCTCTCACACAAGTGTCGCTCAGAGCCTACTACATAAATGCGACTTGCAAAATAAGGTAAATAGGTATAGTTAGGGTAGAATTATAAAACAGTCCCTGTCACATCTGCTTAGTAACTCAGTCTATTTTATCCACTATTGAATTATAGAGCACAAGCATAACAATTTATCTCCATTGTCCTCTCACAAACATAAGTCACAGACTCTCTCTTGAATTCTTAATATGTTTCGAGAATATCCTTTGAATAAATAAAACTGGTCTGTTATTGGTGCCACCTTAGATGAGTTCAATACTTATTTACTTGTTTGAAAATCTGCAAAATTAATGACAAATCGACAGTGACTCGCACATGGACCAATATATCTACGTAAACATCAATATAAAGCCAATATTTTTTCAAACAGAGTGCTTAGTGTGAGTTTTGCAAATCAATCGAGTAACTTAACTTCCGCGTAAATCGAGCATACATCGTGAGTATCGAGTATCGACTACATGCGAGTGTGAGCTACCATTGTGCATTCGATTCGATGGAAGTTATGCGTTTACTTTACGGCGATCGAGCAGCCAAAAAAACTCGCACTAAGCACTCTGATTGACTTTTTAATTCGATCTAGCGGCCACGACTTCATCCGCGTGAAGAGGAATTTCGTAACAGCATTGGACTCGAAGCCGGGTCGGGTCGCTTGTTAACAACCTAGCTTTCTGTGTCTTTATGTGTAGATATTGTCACTATTTATTTACGTAGATAAATTTCTTCTATGCTGCTCTGGGAGTGAAATAGAAACGTATAATACTACAGCTGCTTCTCTTCCCGGGCATACTGTACAAATCAGTTGCGGGACATAAGGGTCTTGGTGTTTTGTAGGCGATGGGCTGATCACCTGTCACTACTAACCGAACTTATACATCTCTCTCCTACACCCTCAAAATTGGTCAGAAGTGACACCATGTGGTTATATCGGCCCTTGGTGCTCTGCCTACCCCGTAAGCGATAAAGGCGTGTTTATATGTATGTATGTAAATAAATAAAATATATTATATAAGTGACAATATCCAAATGACATATTTATATGGTTATAAAAAATATTTAATAATTTATCCTTAACTCTTCAGATTCACTTTCAAATAACTCAGAGCCAGGTCACTAAACCAGTCGAATATATTAGGAAACTTTCTAGACTATAAAAAATGTCTTAAAACTAACTTAAACTAAGCACTTACACTTACTTTAACTTATAACAAAACTATTCTAAATAAACAGCTTGACGACAACGCCTGTGAAATTCATCACATATTGTGCAAAACTTTTTTATGACCTTCGTAAAATACGACCGCTTGCTTCTGGATTATAAACCAAGATTGGAAATAATTTACGTTGTATAGAAGTAAGATATCGCTCGATATATCTCTCCCTGGCAAACTATAATGAAATTCATTTAAACGCTTTGCCAGAGACAGGGTACTTATCATATTTTTTATAAACATAGTTTGGTTTTTCGGAATATTCCTATCTATCACCCTGTTTGTCCCCTCAGAGGAACAGATTGGAAAAAAAGTTAGAGCTGCCCTCAAATTTGTAAAATCAAACTTATTTTCCTATCTGTCCCATACACATACATAATCAAGTTGACAGATCGGATCAAACCCATTTTTCTATATGACTATATTATGTGTATCATATTTTTATATTACAAAGGAAATAATAATAATAAACTAATCAAAGGGCCTCCTAATACCACCATCAATGGCGTCAGAAGCCGCCTAATTTTCGAGACAAATTGATTATTTTCGACCGATGCGAGTTTAGGCAATAATAATGGGAACCCCCTCTCCAACCCCGCCTCAGGAATAAATTAATTCCGTACGAAATGACTTAGTAAATTAAATCCAAAACATTTCCTTTAACGAGATTCGCCAGTTTGTTTTAAGGATCAATACGAATAAAATTTACGGTTTGACCGTATAGTTAAATTTCTTTTGTTAGGGTTGCGCGATGTTTGAGAAGAATTCTTGATTTTTATGAGAGTCAAGACATTTTATTTATAGAGCTAGGATATCAATGTACCACTGCTGGGCAAAGATTTTCTCAACATAAGTTGGGGTGCAAAATAGACATAAAAGAACAACTGAATATTATGTCACATTATTGTAAGTACACTACGTCTATCCAAACAATGGTTCAATATAAAAAAATACAAAAACAATACATATGTGCATTATTATCAACTCGTTCTTTTCAGTTTCATTCCAAATATGAATCCAATATAAAATCATCGGCATCCACATATTTATTTACCTTTCGATTCCAACGCTACGCACGGGGCGACGTATTCCGAAAGCCGCACGTATTTTTCCAGTAGCTACCAACTTTGACACCTTATTGCTTCTCATGCAATATGCATGGTAATATCTACCCCCACAAGACAGTCGGCTCATCCCTCGCCCCCATAATTGGTGAAAATCAACCCCTTTGCCCCCTCCCCTGTCATAACTTCGGCAAAAATAGCGTCACCAAGGTAGAGAGATCTCCTGTTGTCTTATGAGTTACGCGGCCAGGGATCAGGTTATACTGGCTGTTCATCAACTTCTCCGATTTCGTTTTAGAGGCCTACCTTCGCCTTAAATTGATGGCGGAGTAAAGAAAGTGGTGTTTGTTTTCTTTTATTAAATTGCTTTATTAACATAGCTTCAGAGTGACAATATTTATAACCAGTTACTTAGTCAAGCCGTACGTTTGCCGCACTTAGATAAGTTTAATGATCACTTTATACAAAAGATTTAAAAGTGATCTCATAGAGTCACTCCTTATTGTCATTGTTATAAGGAATATGATGCTAAAAAGAATTTAAATGGTAATTTCTCATTAAGACAAGTTTTATGAGCCATTCTGACAACGAATGTTAGCTTGCTCTAAAAAGTTATCATTAAAATACTGAAAAAATAAAAAAATAATAAGAAAATATTATATTTATAGAATCTTTCTATTTCCACAATAGATACTATAAGATAGCCTACTCAATAAATGTATACACGATTGTTGGAAGACATCCATCCATTGTTCTGTAACCTTTGTTCTTAAAATATTAGAATAGCTTCTTTTTATGAAGAATAAAGTCATTCGGGAACAGAACTTTCAGAAATCAGCTATTTCAGTCAAGCTGAGACGACAACACAGCACAATGCTTTTATATAAGTAGCATAGTTATTTGAACGTTATACCTCATCTACTACTAATAAGTTGAGAGTCAAATTATCTCTGTCCGTCTGTCGATGACAAAATGGGAAAATAATATTACATATTGCTACTAGGATTGCTGGACCGCTGCGTTATGACATAGTGGCCATATATAACCCAGAGGCTTTCATAAGCTTACACATACACTTTTAGCACCCATGTCTCATAATATGATCTAATTACGAACGAACGCGTCATAATAGATCACCCTTTCATCAAGCTTCATATTACAGAGTGTGTTCCACTGTTTTTTCTACACCTATGTTTCTTGATATATCTATCGTCTCTGTCCACAGATAACCCGTAATAAAGAGAAAATAGTCATAATAGTTATGTGTATAATTTGTTCGCAAATAGCCCCTTTGAATGGTGGCGCTTGATGGGGGTTGCTTAGTGTATGTGTATTATCGTATCGTATCGTATAACCAGTGTATCGTATTAAAATTTGATCTTTAATATTTATTTTAATGTATCGATATTTTTATTTTCCATTTGCTTCTTAAAATTTTTACTTTAATATTTATTTTTATGTACTTACCTATCTATAATTTTTATTTTAGCTCTATTGCACTATCTACACATTTTCGCCAGAAATAGTGGTTAACTGGTAGAGAATGCTACATAGCATTAAGTTCGCCCATGTAGACTGTTTAAATGTGCAATATATTATTATTATTATTATGTGTATGACTACTTTTTTCCTAAATCATGCACGGGAACTAACGAATATTCTATGAAACAAGCTCTACCTATTACCTAATGCCCGGTTTTTCCGATAGTCAGATAGCTTTTTTTGAAACTTGATCAAGGTAGAGAGTGTATTAAATTTTATCCTCAACGCATTCAACATTCACAACATCGAAAATGTTATCGAAACTGCGCGACGTCAATGGTAGCTATATGTATAGATGTAATGCTTGTTAGAAAGAAAATCTGTATGTAATTTAAATTCACTATTTGTTCTTGATTCCAGATAACTAATTTACCAAACACACAATTTTAATTTCCCATGCCTACATTTAAATACTCATACAATATTTTAATCAGGTAAACTACCAAAGTGCTTTCGATGTTGTTTTCAATTAATATTCCGGCGTGGTGGGTAATGAAATTACCGCGACAAAGCGCTGTAGCGCTGCGCGGGATCGTTCGGTGAATTGCGTTCATTGGATCCAACGGGCACAGCCGCTGCAGGCAAGGCTGTCTTCAGCGCTATGTTAGCTAACTATTAGTTTCAAAGATGGCGAATAAATAGCGGTATTATTTGGGTTTGTTTGATTTTGAAGCCATTTAATTCACAATGCATAGGTAATTACATACAAATATTGGCTTAGTAGATATTGGACCTATTCGCAAAATGACCTGCAGTAATACGACAATCATAACATAATAGTAATTCAGATTTACCTTTGTCATACTTTTATATGAATAGCGCATCAAGTGATGCTTAAACTCGTTTACGGAAATTAAAAACATAATTTATCGCTTCAATTTTTAATTCAATTCACTTTAAAATACTCCCATTTCCCTTTCTGCATAACAGAGAAGATGTTTAATAAACGAATTGGAAGAACAAATGATCGTATTCCGAGACAGTCACGATTCGATCGCGAGAAAGTTATCGTCAATTTACGAAATATGCCCCCTAACTGGTGATCCCGCTCACCAGTATAATTAATATTCTTCTGAATTTGAAATTTAAAATCGGAAACTTAATAAAAGTAACCAGTGTCTTAGCACCAGGAGCTCTGAAGTGATGATAAACGAAGTATCGGCCGAATATCGAGGTGTTTCCTACTACGAACTTCCTTCGATCGGATCAGTCGCGCCGTTATTTCATTCGGTCCGATCGAACTCTATTTGACAGGTATAAGGCTAGATAATAGAAAGCTTATAATATTAATCAATGTGAATTATTCTCTATGGTTCCGAATGAGTTGTGAACTCAGATGAATGAATCCGTAGCAATTTCGTAGTAGGGTCAAAGGCTTCGATTCGGTCGGGCTTCGGTCGGACCGAAAGATTCGAAAGCGGCATTTCAGAGTAGACCCCCTGAAAGTGCCAACGTAACGAAATCTGACATGAATCCTATTTGATATAGAAACGCTGATATTGTTACTGATGTTTTTTACAAAGAGCCAGTATAACATCTTCTATGAGAGGATCAAGAATCACAAAGTTACCAACTTAAAAGCACGAAAACAATAACTGCGTCAAATACAGCATGCAGAAGCGTCACTGTTAATCCAGACAATCGAGCATGGCGCAATAAAAAAATATTTTCCAAACGCAATACCTCTTACAACCTTTAGCCCTTCAATCAACGATAAAAACAAAGTATCGGTGTAAAGCCGGATCGCGACGGAATCACGCGCTGTATTAATTCCGGTAAGTAAATTAAAATGCGGCCGGCCGTGGACGGTTTGAATACAAATGGCGCCTTTCAATTTCCCCCACTCATTAGGAAGACCAGGCCCAGGTTATTTATGGTCCTTTTTGGGGTAAAACGGGGTCAGAAATGATGTAAGTAATTATTGCTTTCATGGCGCGAGCAAAGATGGACGTTTTACAGAGATAAAGTCTGCCGCGTCCGACCTGCTCATAGTCAGCAGCCTCATATAACACAGATTATCTAAAAGTTAGTACAAAATGCGTGATATATAAAGCATACGAATAAGGTTCCTCCAAAGGAAGCCTTCGTGATCAAGTCGAAGCATTATTGGTAGATACGAGTATGAGAAGTTGTCCAACTTAAAAAAGAACGTTACTTTGGCCAACACGGTCCGAATTCAAAGGGTCAGAATTGACGCAGCGGCAGTGACCCTATCTTCTCATCTGAAGATCTTGACTTCCAATCGTGAATTTCTACAACTACATAAGAGCTAATTAGAAGCAATTAAATATCACCGTGTAAAACTTATCAAGAAAGCGCAATTGCAATGTAACAAAGACAGTCTGAACGTCTTTGTCGACAAAACAAAGAGTTTGCGCGGGCTAATGGAACCTCATCTTCG
Organism: Carposina sasakii; assembly: GCA_014607495.2. NCBI lineage: Eukaryota > Metazoa > Arthropoda > Insecta > Lepidoptera > Carposinidae > Carposina > Carposina sasakii. Next base: position 11,702,617 of record CP053155.1, read on the forward strand.
AATTTTGAAATACTCTTAGCCATTTTTTACTCCCGAAAGGGGTGTCACTGATTCGATTATACTTCTTGAAGGTGAGCCCGGAGATATTGTCCGCGCGATATTAAAATGTCTATGGGCGTATAAATCGCGACCTTTTTATTGCATAGACAAGAGATTTATTTTTCTTTTATTAAACTTCGCGAGGCACAAACAGTGCGACCGTGCAGCCTCTGTGAACTTTAGAACAATTGTTATTGATGCTTTCCGAGCAGATTACTTTCTTTTACTTAATAAAAAGGCTTTGTGTAAAATTCTCATAAGAAACGAACCATTTTAAAATTGTCCAGTTGCAAATTTAAGAAGAATGACGATGAAACTTAATATTGCTTATATTAATGTTATCATCATCATCAGCAGCACGCCACAAGACTGCCATGGGGGTATTTGCCCATAGTCGTTACGTTGGGCAGGCGGGTTGGTGACCGCAGTTTGAATTTTGGACTATGTTGTCAATACGGGAGGCGCTGCTGCCCACCTCCCGGAAACCCTTAATCGCCTCGTACGATACCCACGGGCAGACATGGGGTGGTACGAATTCTACTCTGCCGGCATTTCTTCCAGAACAATATATTAAATAAGTAAGTCTGACATTTGATTTCAAACACAATATTGTTATCTGAATAAATGAATTGCAGAAAAAGCCACATGTACAACACAGTTAAATAACAAAATAATGCTATAATCTGCCTACCCCGTAAGGGATAAAGGCGTGATTATATGTATGTAATTAATAAAGATGAACAGATTTAAATGAAACTTACAATATCAGGTAACACACATGGTCACGATTCAAATTTTTGCAATCTTTTATGTGACAACAAATAATATGACTATTATTTGGCTTACTTAGTAACAAGATTAGTAACATATACAATTAAATATATTGAAAGCTTATCGTAAAAAAGTTTTTTGGAATCGATAAATAAATATCGGATGTACGAATAAACCAGTCTATTCTTTCAGAGAATATATGAGATAATCTGCACATTATTCGAAATAGTTTCAGAATCACTTGCCTATACATTATCCGGGGAAATCAGAGGGCTTCCAACGGCCACTTATCTGTGCCAGGAATTACCGCGCATTGCTATTCAAATAGGTAATTTCGGAACGGGCGCACTGCCAAACGGCAAGGTGGCTGGAGTATGTCTAATTTTCAAGGAATTTTCATTAAAATCTAGTTTCAATGTCATAATTTTAAATTAAAAAGCATAATTTGATTACTCATTTGACTATTAAATTTTGGTGAGTTACGATTATATGGGTGACTCTAGAAAACTTAGGATATAGGTCAGCTGGTTCGTGAAGGTTCTGCTCGAGTATATCAAGTCACTTAGCTAGGATACGGGCAGTGATCATGGTATGCAGGATACTATCCTAACGTTAAAATTAATATAATAGTAATAAAAATAAATATCTGCAGGCATTTGAACTTTACGAGAGCTATCCTACAAAGTTACTAAGCACGTTTTAATATCGAAATAATTATTTCATATCGATAAAGCCGTATTCGATATCTAACCACATAGTTTTCGAGCGATATCGTCTCAACGACCTCCAGATGTGCCAACAAAAGGTCCATAAAGGAATCGGTATCGACAGCGTGCATAACTTATAGCATATCGGCAAAAAACTATCGGTACTACTGATATATTGAATTTTAATGGTGCTCGCACATCGCTATAGATTTTAAGCAATACTCTTTTGATGATTAGAAAATATTATTTGGATTTTCTTGAATACATATTCTGTCTTATAATATACTCATTTAGTCAAAGTATTTGAAAGTTTCTGGGTGAATTAACTTTGTACCATTAAATATTGAATTGTACCATTATTTTTAATCTGCGGTATGAATATTAATTCTAGAGAGTATAGTATAACAGAAGAAAGTCTAATGGATAGTAGTTCGCTGTCTATATGCGGTCGGTCAAGCCAAGTGACCTAGGCATCCACTCTGTATTAGCGACCGCCCTTAACTTCGTCTGCATTAACAAACTCTATATATTCTCACAATCTTTTACATTTACAGGCAACATTAGTGGCTTATCAAATACCTCAATCGGTATACATGCTATGTGTACCAAAAAGGAAGTTATCTCTTACATAGTCGTCAACATTAAATGGCTTTTCGCTAAACATTCTTCCTCAGACGTCGGTTCTCGGTTTAACTTGTTTGGCAGGATATTGGTTTCTAGAGTTAACAGTTATTGTTTGCAATTCCTCAATATCAAAATTTTGAATAGCTACTACAATATCTTAGGGGTATTATATAGAGCTTTTCTAAGACCTTTTAATGTGTGTAGTACGTGTGTATGTTTATCTAATCATAAGATTCTTTTTAGTATAACATGAGGTATCTGTGCAACTATTATTATATTATCAGTGGTAAATTTTATCAGTAACATATGCATCAATGTAAAAAAGTGTAAGTTGCTCTAAGACCGGAAAACCATAAATTCATGTTCTTTATCTAACTAAAAAAACGAACCTTCAAAAATACAGTCCATTTTATTATATTTAAAGTAAACCCGCTCACGAGACTTCCTTTGCGTTACGTTCAAAAGAAATACATCCTTAAGAAAAAAACACCGTCATAGGTATATCATTTCCCTTACTGTAATGAAGTACATGGAGTTCACACTTCGCTGGCTTTCTTTAGCCTTTCATAACTTCAAAAGCAAAATATTGCTATAGATAGATAAATAAAAACCGAATTGGCAACCTTTTCGGTTGCAATAAATTTGAGATTCTATACTAGAACCTTACGATATAATTTTGCAGACATCTGCAAGATTTTCCAGGAAATGCGGTTTAAGATATCTTGCTTACCCGTATTCAAGGGTTCTAATACAATGTAGAAAAGCTATTATTTAGAATTCAGTATACATTCCTAAACTAGTCAAACTATACAAACATAAAAATTATTAAGAATAACCGGTCCCGAACGCTAAAAAGTCTAGCATCGATTAAACTATCTTTCAATGAGATTTGATGCATCACAATAAAGGTTATAAAATTAGTAAGCATTGATTAGTTTTCGACAAACTGGAGGAAAGGAGGTTAGTATTTCTTAAATAATCATTGTAAAATATTATTACAAATACCCCTCATTCCTCTAGCAAAAAAAGTTAAGCCAATTCAGTCGATATTTTGCATTTTTATAAGCGTGTAGCCGCTCCAATAGCGCAATTACTGACAATTTAACATTTTTCTAGTCAATAAATAAGACACTTATAAGTGACTAATAAAAGTCGTAGAAGTGAACGATGCGAGCAGCAGAACTGAAAATGTTATAAAAATTGTCACAGAAAATGTTTAGGAATCAATAATATTAATATTAATAATTATAATATACATAAAGTACGAATAATATGAGTAGAAAATAAAAAAATACCCCGTACTATATCCTTGATAATCCCTCTATCCATAAACTTTTGAAAAAGTAGCGAACAGATCTACCAGATAATATGTTTGTAAATGATATTTTATCAATACTTGCTTTGCTACATACTACCTATAAGTCTTCCTCGGACTCGGAGTGAGTAAAATATGAGTATCCGAGAAAGGCGGTTGCAGTAAAAAATGTGCGGAATCTCGGTGTGTAATGTACCTAATTTACAGGTAATGTTGAAGTCGCTTTGTTGATTACGTCATTTTGTGTAACAGCCCGGCATGTGACTTAAATAGCTTACTCTGTGGCCGTGTTTTCAGCATAATATTCTCTACGTGTGATTTATCATGTCGAGCTTTCCAGAGGATCACATTACTGCACTAGAAGATAAAATGGATAAAATACTAGAAACAAAGAATGAAATATAAAAAGCAATACTACAGAATCAATTTTAAAATCGCTTTCCATTTTAGCAAAACTGAATGATTTTTAAATATATATTGAATATTTCCGGCATTGCAGATTGGATTCACTGAAACAAGCAGAAATAGAAAATAAAATTTGACATATCTCATTTATTTCAATTCGAAATGCATATATCCCAACAGGCGGGAATAAGGCAAATGGATTCGTCTCTATCGTTTCCCATATTGCTTGAGGGAGAAGAAAAATATTTGAAGTACGTTTCTAAAAGGTCTTTCGTTCGATGAGGTATAACTTTATTGGTGACGTATGGTGAAATGCATATTGATTTGTGAATTAATATTTGAAAGGATTTTTTTGTAGCTTTTGAGCAACATTTCTGTTAATGACTTGTAGTGTAAAAGTAATTGAAGGTTGCTTTATAAAAGTAAAACTTTATATGACAAAATATTAAATCACGGGCCTTATAAATCTCACGAGTAACCTCAACTTCAACCTAACATATCTTTAAAAAAAGAAATGCCATTACAAAGTCAGTCCATTTCAAACGAATAGACTAAACAGAAAAAAAATCAATGGCCAATTCAGTCAAAGCAACTGGGTTGTTCGCGATAAAACCAATTTAAATTACGACATAAAACACGTTAAGAATTGTCAACGGGGAGCTGAGTACTCTGACACAATTCATTTAAGACTTAAAGGACGCAATTTAAGAATATAAGGGAAGTTAGAAGGGATTCCGAATTGAAAAGAATGGCGATTTCTGCTCTTTGTCTAAAAATTATGGGCCGTCTCACTTTAGTTGAATGGTAGGGTAGGAACGGGCGGGTTTGCTTAAGATCTTTTTTATTTTATTGTTGACATTGTGGGGACGTGGCAAAGATTAATTTGTATCAACGTTTTGTTATACAGCCTGTCGTATCCGAATCATAATATTATATTCATAAAATATTTGTACGTATCAGTTTGCTTACAACAAACTGTTGGGTTACAGCCGAAAATTTCATCAAAAACAGTCGAATTATCGTATATACGTTAACGAGTATTAATTGCCTTGGAACGATTTACAAGTAAGTCCCTCTCCAGCCGATCTTAATCCGCCTCCGAAGACAGCCCCTAATCTCGCGTATTTACATGCGTCGATTGAAGAAGGGATTAATTTACACTTTAAGAATGATGTTCTAAAGAAAAGTTCATTTAATTACTTCTAATTATTCATCTTCAAATAAATTTGTAATTTAAATCATCTTCTTCCATTAGAAAAAGTAAGTACAGATCTGAATAGTCTGCTAAGTACTCATACAGATTTAAATTTTCTAGGCGTAAATAACCATAGCCAGCCAGATGTGAATTCACTGATAAACTCTTTACTTTCTTAAACTTCCTATTCACATATCGATTCTAGCGTATGTAGCCAATATAACAATCCCTTGTAAATGCCTAAGTACTAACTAATGTACATACATGCGTCCACCGTCTATTCATGAATATGGTAAAACTCCCAACGCACCTATTTTGTTACTAACATGTACAACTAGCCTCAATTAACCTCCATGTTTAGACCGACACGTAAATTAGTCGGGCGAATATAAAATTTTCGTTAAAATTAAATGCAATTTTAAAACTTAACCTTACAGTTTCATTTTTGAATATTTTACATCCTTCAATGTCATCAAAAAGTTGATCTTTAAAACTGCAAACTTAAAACTTCCAAACAACCAGTAGGTAGGTATTAAAATTAAAAATTATTTGCCTTCATAAAAAAGTAACAAAAAGTAAGGAGCGAACGAGGCTTTCATACACATTAAAAGTTCCAGAAACTTCGTCGAGGGCCTTTTATAACTGAGAAGAAGGAACTTGGGTAAATACTCCATACAAACTAACCGATAACAACGAAAAAAAAACTCGAGAATTTATGGATTTAAGAAACAAACCTTCTTGTACCTTTTTATTTGTACACGTCTCGACAAAAGAGGGTCGCTGTAACTCCTCTAAACTTTTCTGACTACATGGGCAGATTGGCTATTGGAAGATTGCTGTAAGAAAGAATATAATAATAACTAATAATACTAAATAATAAACTCTTGCATCCTAAGATAAACTCGCATAATAAAATTAAGCGAACCCCTAATGGTTTGTCTCTATACATATAGGACTCACAACATATTATAAATTCGCATCCCGCTGTCTGTTTGTCCATATGTTGCCAGTATATATACTTACATCTTTAAAACTACGCAACGTATTTTAGCCGGGGCGGGTTACCACTATAAAAATAAATTACTTAGATGGAACTCAGTAGAAGAAACGTTTAAACCATGTGGTTGCAAGATAATTAAATGGAGATATATTATGATATATTATGTACGAGTACTAATAAGTACTATGTACAATTTATTCATGCTCAGTACTATTCTCGTGACTATTCAAAACATGACGATTGCCATGTCTTCGACTTAATATCACTTGTGAACTTTAAAATTATTTCACCCAAGACAATCGTGTAATTACACAGTAACTTTAAATTGTGGTACTTTAATCCCAATTACCAGCTGAAAGTTCTGACCTTGCTGGCAACATTTAATGGGGCAACGAACTCTTTTGACGTGTATTTCGTATTTTTCTTTTACAAGTAATTTGTATCTATTGTCTGATGTTGACGAAAGTTGTCAATGTTTCTGTATTGACATATAATGGTTTTAATGTTAATTTGTTATTCTATTATTTTTCGTTTCGTCCAAATTCGATGAAATCGGAAGAGTTACAACATACTTGCATATTACTTTATTAAATTTTCCCAAAATCATCAAAATGAATTACATAGTCAAAGATTAATTACATTAATTCACTGTAAATGGCACGACTTTTCCAACAACCCTATAATTTGTAACCACGTACTTGGATCTCACAATAACATCTCGGCCAACATTACCCAAACCAGGAAATGAAGCTGCGATCCCAAAATTGTTTAGTGCAACCCACATTTTGTGCGGTTAAATTAAGTTTAGGCGTGTTTCCAGCACGTCTGAGCAGAGACGCGTGAAATTTGTGTGCGCGACTTACGGGGGAAACTCTAAGAGGAAATGCTACAGTCAATGCAGAAGTAGGGGGTTAGGAAAAACTTTTAAACGCACTACATACAACGCAGGGAAGTTCGATAACAATATCAATCGATAGTGTGACGATAGCGTTACGGACTGTCAAGAGGTTACTACACACTGACGAGGTAACGCGCAGTATTAACCCATCACTAGCTAACATTCAGATCCTATCATAGTCGCAGATGTTATCTATGAATATTATCTATGGGCGTAGTTAGGTACGGGATAGAGAGTGTCAGCTCCTTCTCCATAGACACTACTGTTTATGTCAAACTCATATGTTAAGAATAATGATCAAAACAATATAATATAATTTAGGATTTTCTTTATCTGCCTTCCCCCACATTTCTTTGCCCTCTCCTCTTTGCCTACTCCGTGGAGCGCCCCTGCAGGAGTTACGCGGGCTTTGACAACTCTCTTAGGTTGTTCAGATTGTTTTAAGTTAGACAGATTCTGCGAATTAACAGGATTGGATTGATACTGTTTGATCATGTGATAATAATGACCTTTTCATTGTAGTAAAAAATTTGAGCAATTGCTCGAAAAAGCTGCTAAGAATTTTTGAAATTGTAGTTTGAATTTGATTAAATGACAAAAAGTTACAGTTATGTGTAAAAGTTTAAATATTCTGATAATCACGAAGAAGAGATAAACGAACTAAAGGAGGTTTTTGAAATTTGAGAAAAAGAAAAGTTTCCCTGATAGTGTTCCAAATTTTAAAAAGGGGTTACACGGTTACACTTACTTTTAAGCACAATGGTAGAGCACAGTGCGATATCTATGTGAAATACTGCGGGTTCAGTGTAGGGTCTGCGCCGATTCATTTGTCACTCGATTAAATTATCTGTGGTAGCTTCTTGTCGCAAAGCCGAGATGGCAAGAATTAGATTTGCGTTTTTTTTTGGACGTTTTTATTGAAGATTATTTTGACACTTGTAATGTGATATGAACTAAGCCATTTTAAATTTTTCAAAGTTAATGAAATTGTATTAGGCGTTACAATTATTCAAAAACAAAATTTTAATTATTGCGTGGTAAAATTTGAGAGAGAACTGACAGCTCACTGGCTGGAATAGTGAGAATTGCAGAATTACGAAGATATACAGCTACGTTTAGTAGCTCGTCGCCGGAGTGAATTGCCCTGAGCTCCTTAGTCGACTCTTACTGGAAATGCAGCTGATATATTTAAGATAAGCGCCGCGCATCAGCACAGGAATAATACATACATAAGTAGGCAATATGGATTTTACAAGTCATTTAGCCCTATCTAATCCACTTTTATGCCCTTTTCGACCCAGAAATGCTAAACACGCGTGTTTGTCATATCTACTAAGGCGTTAAAACAGTATTGAAAGGCCGAAATGTGGTCGAGCACGCAAAGCACGCCCTATCACGGGCCTGTACTCGCTGGGGACTAATCTAAAGAAAAAAATAAGTATGGGAAAATGCTATATTTTTAGCCACTAAATTTAGTATTTATGCCGCTCAAAAGCTTGCATACAGACAATATAGAGCTCCGAAATGTAAGCTCCTAAATATATAACAGTTTTCCATTTTAAAATGTCGAAATAAAAAAGGACATTTTGAACGAATATTCATTTATAATTTAAGTTTACCCAGTGGCAATATAGGTAGTTTCCCTTTTTAACTTTGTTACACGCTCCATTATTTTTCCACTGTTTAATTTAAATAATGTTTTGCGGAGTAAAAATCTCGTTTCAAAATTCGAAGACGGGCCAAGAACTAAACGGCGCGAAGTCGCACTGCCATTAACCATTCCCGCGCTGGAACTCCGAATTTAATTTCAATTACGACTTAGACGAGTGAATTTAAATAGAGAACGCGAGAGCAATGGGATGTAGGTACCCATTTACTTAATCCGCGCTTTCTTTCGCGAATACGATTCATTTGTAATCCGATTGCGACGTCTCGTACCGGTGCGTGGCTAAACTGTTTGGTTTTAGAACGCAGCCGTTTGCTTAGCTTTGTTTAATCTGTGGTTATTTGACGTTATTTATAACAAGCCGTTTTCAGAAGACCAAAAGCTGCGTTATGTTGACGTGCTTGTGCGGTTATATCTAATAGATAAAATTCTTGTGTCGCGATGTTTGTTACGAAACTCCTCTGAAACAGCTCTACTTTTATTAAATTTTGTGTATTCAGTAGGTCTGAACAGCTCGTAAACTATTTTTTGTACCACTTCCACGCAATTAGCGACATTCACGCGAGTGGAGCCGCGGTAACAGCTAGTAATAATATTAGTATAAAATTAGTCAGAAATATATCTTAATATTTCACATTTCGTTATTTCTATTACTTGAAATACTTTCAATTCTCATCTCTGGTCTCCTCTGTTTATCCTGGCTTACAGGCGAAGCAGTGGCGGGAGTAAGTGGTCGGCTAATCTCTTTAAGAAGTAACTTGCTCGCTCTTGTATTATCACATGTGTTTACTATAAATAGCAGATGCACCCGAATAACGCAATTCTGGCCTTTCGAGTTTGAAGTAGCTGGTCTTGCAGTTGGCCCAACTTGGACCCATTACAGTCTCAAACCTAAATTCGGCACAAGAGCGGTATTAAACCATTTTGACCACACATTCTCGAATCCGAATAGTATACGACCAACTACACAAGTTTGAGACCTCTATTAGGGATATTAGCGTAATTACTGGTCTCAAAACGTACCTAGGGAGGCCCTTGCTCGTTAAGGTGCCTACGAAAAGGGCCCCTCTTGGGAGACCCAATGCTTGTCAACATGGAATGTTTTCAATGAAATAGAATTTGGTACCCTCGCTGAATAATTTCGCTATTCACCGTGTAATGAATAAATTCGGGAAGGCAATGAGTAGATTATAATATTTTTATTGGAGTTATAAGGGCGCGTGCCCTTTATCCGGCTCGATTGAACTTGTGTCCTTAGGTTTGGTGAATTTACCAAATAGTGCAAAAAAACACGAATACCTACTTACCTGCAACACTACCTGCAACCATTTCGTAAATCTATTATACGTATAAAGCAACATACTGACTGACTACTCAACGCTAAGACAAAACTACTGAAGCTAGAAACGTGACATTTGGACTTCTTTTTGTGACGTATAGGTGCACTAAGAAGAGATTTCCCGAAACTACGGAGAGTATCAGAGTAGATAAGTATATATAGATAGAGTATATGTAGAGTTATATAGAAACATAAGAATCGTGTACTCCAATGTCATTGTTAATATTAGTGCAATCTATGTAAATCACGGATAAAACTCCTATAAGAGTCGTGCTCTCCACATCGCACTCATACACACACACGCGCCCCTAAACACACCATTCACGCTCCAGCCGCACACTCTATACAGCCGGGAGCTGACCGAGCTCATAAATTATTCCTTGTACAGTTTGACGTGGCCAGGTAAAAGGTTTTCCAGATTAGGCGATGCACTAATGAAGATAAAGAGTTATCTGACCGCACTGTTAATGTTACCACCCCGTATATAAAAGAAAACTGAAATTTACGTCGACGACCGCTGATTCTGATAAAAGGCTTTTCCTTTCATTCATGTTATTTACTTTTTGAGTAATAATTAATTAGATTAATGGATTAATCTTTTAGAGTTCACTGTGTTGGGCTGAGGTGACTTTAGTTTGACTTTATCAAAATGAGAAATGTGTAAGACATTTGAAAAAAGAAGGACAGTAAATAAGTCTTTTTTCGTATTATATTCAAAACATAAGAATTAAATGTTTTCACGTTTTTGATGTCTTAATTTTTGTAACCGTGAGGATACGAGCAGAGTAATAGAATTACTTTGCTGATGCATCACTAGAATAGATAGGTACTTACATCAACTGCATCTCCTTCACTACATGGCCTATAAGAGTCGACTGAGGAACTACGGGATATTCTCTCAGGCGAGAAGCTAGCAACTTGTCAATGATCTATTACTCCGTTGTGCTAAACGTGGCCATAGGATCTTCTTCGTGATCCTGGAGTTATGGCTATTCCAATATTTGGGAACTCAGCCGTGTATGTAAATTATGTGATAATCGTGGACTTGACTGCACTTCTGCTAGGTCGATAGTCCGCATCGGCCCTTAATGGCCACCTCTACTAATTGGCCGCGATGCTCCTATTTGGCAGATTTATTCCTTAATTATTCAACCTCGCATGCCTTGCCCGAGCATAGGGTAATTTTCACAGCTTTGTCGGTAGGGTTAATTTTTATTCCTCACCTTTAGTAAGTTGTTTTACATTGAAAAAAAAATACCCTACCGAATTCAAATGCCAAACTCGCAAACATATCACTATCACTGATCATTAACATCTGTTACTGCTATGTTAAACGTAATTGTGGGATTTCCCTTAAGATTATACAGTTCTGGCTAACCTATTCGGGAACACAGCCATGTTTATATTATGTCTTTACGAGTATAATGGCTCAAACGGAACATAATATTAAATAAAATTTACACATCAACTTTTTACTTTGGCAGACTGTATGAATCTGACCAAAGTGTCATGATACTGTAGCTCTCAAATTCAAATCACGCCTGTGTTACAATAACTATCCTCGTTTCTGCCTAAGGTCTCTACCATGATTGTCTTGTTTCATTGTTGCTACTGTGTATGTGTAATTATCAAATAAAAACCTATTCTATGCTATAAGTATTAAAACCTGTAGCAGTAGCAATTAATTTCGTAGAAGCTCTATACATAAACATTTGCCTACTATTCTACTATCACACGGTTGATAACACCTGCCCTGTATCCAAAATACTTCCGAATATTAATTACAGTGGATCCGATTAATTTCGATTACAGCGTTCAGTGGGTAAGCTGATACTAATTTTATGAAGCTCCCCAGAGCTGATAATTTACTAATGGCAAGAAAATAGATAACCATAGATACTGTATATGGTAAATATAATGCTAGTTTCTTGCAGGTTAACGCTAAGCACGATAACAATGTTTCAAAATATAAGATGGTTGATAGTTGGATCGGAAACGATTATAATAACTTTGCATCTGTTAGCAGACATTAGCTTAACACCATGCTGTACTGGGATTTACAATGTACTTCAACAAAAACAATGTACCAACACTCGACGATACTTCTGAACTTTCCCGAGCCAAGCTCAATATGCAACAAAGACATGCAAACTAAACAAAAACTAACTTTATACCCCAACCAATACCGTTCTCTTCCGAAGGCAATGCAGTTTTAAATAGTTAAAGAATCGAGAAGATTCCTGGCATCAAAGAAACCAACCCCGTAGAGGTTTGATGTCGACTAAGCGATCACGAACGCTTCAGAATTTAAATGTTTCGCTCGATATTTGAATTGAAAAACCGCAGTTTTTCATTTTAATAATGATATGAATACCACCAGGCGGGAATAAAAAGGATTTTAAAGACTGAAAGAAAAGTATTTCATTTGCAATGAAATTTTGAATTTCTCTTGGAAGTTCTTTTGTTGAAACCGATTGGAATGTCTTGACTATCTTAGGTTTATATTACAACAAAAATATTCCTTATTTATTCATAGAGATTTTGTACATAAATTAAAGAGTCAATAATGAGAAAAATTTAACGAAGCTATCGTTTATAAACATGTTGGTTCAGAAGATCTCTAATTAGTCAAACAAACTGTGATGTTATTTACCTTTAGTCAAAGTTTAAATATATGAAAATGTATTAATAGACATACTTAGCAACAACATACTTATTAAATAGTAGTATAAAAATCAACTATAAATATTAACCTTTGTAAAATATCACACTTATATCACACCCATTTATAAATGTTCCTAAAAACAGCGAATATAGCAAAAAAGCTGAGCGTTTTGTCACACAAGTCAAGGTCGACAACAAAAAAAAAAGAAACCAAGAGAAATGAAACGGATTCACGCGGCCTATTATAAGCGGAGTCTGCGGCGGCAAAACAATTGGGGGGAAAAGTGGGGAAATTGAAACAAATTGCGCCAAAGAGCAGCAAGACGCGGGCATTTATCTGGAAATTCTGATGACATACGCCATCGATACACATTTGTTTCCTGCGGGTGGTAAATTGCCAGATTTGGGTTTTTCGCTTTGGAGATTTTAGGTATATGGGTTTCAAATTAGGTTGGGTAACTTCTAAACGTGCTGTGTAACTTACAATAAATAGTAGACTTTTTGAAATTTTCGCTAACCTCCAAATTGAGAAAGCCAAATAAGATTTGATACAACTCCCTCAACATACTTCAGACATATTTCCTAACATAACCAGCGCCTAGAAATACCGTTGAGAAGTTTCAAAGTGAGCGCAAAGCGAGTGGATACAAGGTATTGGCAAATAAACATTATTTAGATAGGATCGGGATGCGGCGCAGGTAGTGAGTTGGAGACGGTTATGAATTATTCACCAGGCTGCATCCGATGCTGCGATAAGCCAAATTAAAAATAACTTGGCGGTGGCACTAAATTGGATTTAGAATTGGGTAATACGAGCGGACTAAAATAGATGGCTCATGGATATTTCCTTCCATTTTTATTAAACAATAAAGTCAACTAAACAATGATTATACAGAATTTACGCTGGTCTATTCCATCTAGAACTAACCATACCGAACGCAGAGTAAACAATCATACAATTTTGATACTATGATTCAACAATAAATAAACTAGCGTAGGTAATTCGTCAGTAAACAACCAACAGAGTAGGTATCAGCTCTGAAAATGTATTAATTATTTGGATTTGGTTAATGACCATTCTGGTAATATAATGGCCGTTAAAATTATGAACCTTCCTCTGAATCAATTAATATTAACGGCAAATAACGTTATCGGTTACGCATCAAATTCAACGGCAACGTTAAACGTTCAAATATTTACATTACTCGGTTTTGCGGGAGGCTGGGGTGGCGGGCGGATGGGGGAGCCGGGAAAAATATGGACATCGTCATACGAATCACGTGCCGATTGACTCTGTTGTTCTCTGTTTAAAAGCCCGGGTAAGACGGCAGTAACAGTTTTCGAGGGAAAGTTTAGATGTACAACACGTCCACGTGTGTGAAGAAGACGAATCGATTTTGTTTCTAAAATTTTTGCTATTGATTTTTAATATCGTCAAATTGATCATGTATATGAGACAGAAGATAAATATACTTTGAATTACATATTTTTGAATTCAATTAACCAAGAACATATAAATTACATTTCAACCTTTTCTTTTATATTCTTCCTTATAACCCGATTCTAGGAGCACGTCTATTCATTTTTCTCAACGTTTCCTTTCCTTCAGCGCGAGATTTAGGATTAGGCATTGGTTTTGCTTGTACATAATGGGGGAACATTTATTAAAAGCGAGACCTTTCACGCTCAAACGGAAGCTAATACAACATTGTGAGTATTTTTTTCTGTATTGAGCGGGAGTAGCTAAGTTACTTATTTAGGCCAACATAAATCAAATCGGCACGTGCGCTTCGCATGACGGTTGAATAGCAAATGACGAGATATAGGACAATAGGGCCCGGTGAAATAAACAGTTTTATGGCTTAAGAGTATACAGGGGATGTATATTGATGTGTGCTATATGAAGCTGTAGAAGTATTTCCGCAAATGACAAGATATTATTGATTGTAAAGATTAGCCTGAATTTGACAGTGGAAGACGTTTAAAATTGTGAAAACAGATGCATATTACGGATTATTAAAACAATGATAATATAATAAAGGGACAAGAGGGTCTTGGTGTTTTGTAGGCGATGGGCTGACCACCTGTCACTACTAACCGAACTTGTACATCTCAACTATACCCTCAAAATTGGTCAAAAGTGGCACCATGTGGTTCTATCAGCCCTTGGTGCTCTGCCTACCCCGTAAGGGATAAAGGCGTGATTATATGTATGTATGTATAATATTATGGATAGAGATAGAGGTCCTCAGAAGGAGTTCTATAAATAACCAGAGGCAGTAAGCAAACATCAATAACATAGAAAAAGGAACATAAATTCAGCATTAATAGAACTACAATCTCATTACACGTATTGTGCGACACATGCTCTTTTATAGGTAAACTCCCAGCGGCCTCCAATATCAATAACACAAATAGATAATAAACTTTCCGTCCGTCTGTTGGAACTTCTCCGAGATTCGTACTTTGTCAGTTGTAAGTTTCCAAGTAATTTTGCCTGGGGACCGTCATATATTTCTATAAACTCCCATTTTTACTACTCGGCCATGTTGTGTTTGTTTTTGGTACATAAATGAATAGTATCAAGCCGATTTACTATGCTTTACTGTAAAATGGTTACAGTACACCATATTTTATATGGATTGCACGAACTTTTGAAATAACGCTGACGCTTTTCGTTTTTGTTGATAAAACAAATTTTAGTTCGTTTATAACAAAATTTTATCATACTAAGGGTAGATTTTTCCAATGGTCAGATAGCCTATATGAATAAATTTAATGCTGTCATTTTCTAAAACTTCATCAAGATAAGTCATCTGCCCATGAAAGTTTGTAAAAATGTCACATGGAGTTGTGGGATTTTACAATCAATTTTAAAAATCCTAAGACAGGTACATTTTAAAATACCTAGAAAATATACGAAAACCTCGGCTTCCAGCAGTAAGTGCACTATAAAAACTAAAATCCTTAACATAACTTATAAAGTATTCCATAGTAAAGCGGCCCTTAAAAATAATCACCCTTCTGACAAGAAGCTACTAATCTAGATGGAGATACCGCTTGTTGGAGTAGCCGAAGAAAAGGGAAAAAAGATATTTGGGATTATGTTCACCCGTCGTCCTTTGTCTAGAAATAGTTAGTGGCTCTGACACTTTATAATGTTTCCAAGCTCTCTAAGGATATACTGTTAAAATCTTTTATAATTGAATGACTTTGGGAAACCGAAAATACTTGCTGATCATTTATTAGTTACCTTAGCTCGTGATTTGCAAGTTTTAAAAATGAAAATGTACGGTGGTGTTACAAAACCGGATCTAAAATTAAAAATTGTTTAAAACTGATATTTGTCAGCAAAATAAGTGCAGTATCTTTCAAATGTCATTTTTGTTGTATTAAAACGGGTAGTTTTTAAACTTTTTAAATAAAGAAGCATCTCTTAGCTTAATATGAAATTCTTTTCAGGTTGATATTTTTTGGTAAACTCAAACATGTCATTGACGTTATAGTCTTCTTAAGTTGGTGTTTGCCAGAGATCGTACACAATTTTCATATAAACAATTTTCTTGGTTTCCTCAATAGGGAAGCACATCCAAGCACCCACAGATTCTTATATCCGCCGCAAAGTAAATCGGGAATTTAGCGCGGCCACCACGGGATTAGTCAAGAAAGTTCCCGGTCGGCGAAAGTTTTCATCTCTTGTTGGTGTTGAAAAAAAAAACGAGCTCAAGAACTCGGGGCGCGGTGGTAAGCGTCGGGATTACTGTCCCCGCGCTAAAGTAATAGGGTTCGACGATTAAAGTTGACTCCAAGAGTAATGTTGGAGCTTTGCTGTGGGCGATGAAGGCTCCAGTTTTGCTGGTACTATGTTGTCTACTATAAGTTGCATTGCAACTAAGTCACATCAACAATTCGACATATATTTTACTTGACTCATTTGTAATATTTCATCACTTTCGCATATGTTTTAAGAGTTTAAGTACCTACTCATGTTATACAGTCTTTATTGTGTAGTGCAAAACTATTAATCATTTATATTCTTTAACTGACAACTATTTGAAACCAGTATTTTACAATCACATTAATTGCTCCGAAAAACCAGCCAACATTTCAGCGAACATAGAATAAAAAGCAAAACCCTCGACACATCAGAAAGTCCATTTAATAAACAAAATAATAGTGACTACAGCAGTTGAACAATATTTGCGGAAGCTCAACGGGCGCGTATTTTCAAAAACAACAACGAACAATATGCAAATGTGGCATGCCAGGATTCACCTCGGCTGTAAACCCAGAACTGTCCCCCAATTCTCTTAAAGTTTACATACGAAATGCAACCGAAACGGACCAGTAGAATCGAGACGTAATATTTTACGGCGAAGTAATTAAACACATTTTAGCACGCCACAGACATTATGCTGTGTGGTAAAATATAGCTTTACTCATTCGCACCACGTTTTGTTAACAGTTTCGTTGCTGGAATATTTCTGATTTGGGGAATCGGACGCAAGTACCTACCGATTCTCATCTGTCGACGAACTACACATCTTAACATGATTGATTATTCATAATGATCGTCTAAACCTAAATAATTGGGGATGTTGTTTGCCCATGGGTTCATTATAATTTTTAATCACAACACTAAGTTTTCAGACACTCTGTACAGAATACGTTTATGTGACGGGTACTTAAAACCTAATAGGGAAGGTTTTTAGATGTATATGATGAAATAAATATACAAGAGAGATATGAAACCTGGACTTAATGGGAATGTTTTTTAGATAAAATTTCATCAATATTGTTATATTGTTCAGTGTATAAGAACGTATTGACAAAATTTTATTATGTTCACTAAAAACCGAATTATCAAGGTTTTGCTACCGAGTTATAGAAATCGCATAAATATAGGTATATAACAGGCTTAGTGACCGACCTAGATTAGCATTAGACATTCTCTCAGAAGAAAAAGAAGTTATAGGCGAACCCTAGTCAACTACGCATAATAATATGAAGATGAATCAGTTTATCATCACATTCCACCACGGCTGATAACGCATGGAATGAGTCGTACAGCTTCGCTCAATATACACTGAATGGGGCTTTATCATAGCCAATATTTCGCATCCGCGAACCGAATGTACCTCTTGACACACTGCCGAGAATAAATCAAATTTACCCCCCAAAGAATGTATACAGTACGCAAGTAGGCTACATTTTGGAATGCCATCACTCCCAGTCATAGATTTTACGTATACGCACATCATGCGCCTACTGTATGCGACCGCCCCATCTCGCATTCCCAAATTTATGTATATTATCATATGCACCTTGAGTCTTATGTTCGGAATTTTAAGAGTCAAATTAGTTTGAATGAAAATGAAATTAAACGTTTGATTTTAACCAGGCTTTTGGTATTTATTATGTTGACAATATATGCAGTAGCGTACTTCCATAGTACTCAGGAAAAATTGGTAAATTATCTGGGAGAAACTTGATTAACCATTTACATATACCGCAAATCTTATGTCAGTAGTCACATGCTGAAAAACACAGTAAATATAATTAGCTATAAGTAGAAAGTCAAACAAGAAGCGCGCTGAAAATAAGAGATAGGTATAACAGAACAAATAACTGACAATAAAAGATCGTCGATTAGCCCTAAACCGGCGCCGACACAACGTCTCCAATCTCAAAGAAACATTTCGATTATCAGGTCCCATTTACCTAACCCCGCGGAACTGTAAGTGGGCGTCAAACCGGGCTGCCTCCTCCAAAAGACAATACTAACTTCTCAGTCAAAGGTAAAGAAAGAAAGCGACGAATCTAATAAACGGACTCCGTATCCATTCCGTTTGTAGCTACACATCCAGCCAATCATGATCCCCGCAAGGCTTACCGTGTTCTATTTTCAATCATTCGATGTTATGAAGCGCGGAGGGCGGTGAGGACCAGCAGAAATTGGCGGCAGAGCTCGTCCAATTCCCAGAAATGGAAGGGTGCACCCCTGAGACCGGCACTCACAATAGACCTTTTCGAATGAGGACCATTAATTCGCATCCTTGTTTTATAAAGCCCAAAGTGACATGAATTGACGTTATGTACAGTCATTTAGCGATAATTCAGTTTGGTGAGCGTTCGCACTCGCAGACCGTTTTTCGCGTTTCGAAATGAAAAACGAGATTAATTTCATATACCTACAAAGGGTTACTGTCATTGTTCTTATGCAAACATATTGAAAATAATAAAATGGAAAATTCATTCGTTCAATTCATTCATTCACGGCAGGCGAGCAATATATGTTCAATGCATATCATGAGAAGTAATAGATAGTATTAAATATTTCAAGTCCCATTTTCCTGACTTCTTACTTCGACTGCAGCTGCTTTAGTGAAAGATACGCTTTCTGGTTGGATGCCAGTTTCAATGAAGTAAAGTCAATAAAGACAGGTGAGCAAAACTTTTCAGTTACATTTCACGGATATATGGAACCTTTTCATTTTATGCATCGACTGGAGTGAATAGACATCGTGGAATAGACGTAGACAATAATCTAAACCAAAAGGTAGCAATAAACATTATACAGTGTTATTACAAAACCGTATCTAAAGTTAGATACTGTTTGAAAATTACATTTGATAGCAAAATGTATGGAATATATGTCAAAAATAGGCAATGTTCCAATACCTTGGTAATACGGAGAGTCTACACGTGAAGTAATCGATTTAATAGTAGGTACACGACAACCGAGATAGAAACAACAGAAAATCGATTAATAAAATCAGCAACAAACGCAAAACGTACGACATCGAGCGTTCTGAACTTCGCAATAAATCGCTAACCGCCACCAGAAAATATCGGTATGCTCGTTTATTGTTATAAATCACGTCCGAGCAGCATTGCCTTACTTGTACTCGAGTTTTTTATTAAACTATACAACGGATCAGAGTTGGGATTTACGAGTATTTGCGGGCCAAGGAATCTGTTCATGCGGGTTCGGCTCGGGCCACGAGGAGGCATAAAATCTCCGCTCGTATAGGGCATTCAATAAAATTTTCTGTTTTATTTCTTTGGGTCATATCGGTCGGGGAAGTGTGACTTATTCTCGAACGCGCCGGATATCGGTGTCTATATTTAAGAACGAGCGAGAAAAGGGAATATAACTTTTGCATCTTAACTAAAATACCAAGTACGTTTCAAAATGCAATACATCCTACTTTACTTCACTGTACGTAGTACAGAAATAGCTTATTTAGTTAAATGCCTCGGGCTTAGAGGTTTGTCAGTAGAGAAACCAAATCATGATATACCTACGTTATGTGTCGTTAATTGCGAAAAATAAAAAAAAAACCTATTCCAATTACGTTTATGAATCGGACCTCGCAAAGAATTTAAGTAATCGTAAAATTCCAATTAATCCCTTTTGACTTTTACGTTGTATTTAAAATCCGCTTTATCTACACGCGGGTCCGCAAGTTTACATAAACCCGGACGATTATACAGTCATTCGGCGCCGGGCCCTTTGTTATAGCATGCGTAATGGCCCAAAAAATGGGACCCACAAAATTAAACTAAGCTAAAAACAGTGACTTCGGGACTAAGTCGCGTATAGGTACGGCTTATACATCGATGGCCCTCGAATTTCGCCATTTACGATCCACCACGTTATATTTTTATAGGCAGTTCATAAAATAACTTTTCCGAATACATTAAGGAGAACGTTTAGCTTGCCAACGTTTGCTTCTTGGTAATATTTTTAACGTTTATGGGACTTTTACATAAGCTCTTGGCGCATACAATTTTTACATTGAATATCTTGTGATGATTCTGTTGTTTGTCGCCAGTTATGTGCTGAATTTCAGTGTTTTTGTCTGAACCTTTAATAAGTTGACTATAGAACATTATACATAACATTAATCTATAAAAAATATCCTAACCTATAAACCATTAATTTAAGTGGTTAAACGAATTTCAAATAACATAATAATTAGATAATGAAATTGGTCTATAAATCAATACGCATTTAAATGTATTTGTGTCAACAAGCGGAAATCGTGTAATTTAATACAATAAGAGATCGAATGACCGAATGAAAACTCGTAACACTGTTGACCTGCGGTGATTCAATAAAAAAACGTAGCCGCTTTCGAACGCGGGATATTTCCACATTTCTCAGCTTAAAGGTAAAACGAATGCGTCCCGCGATCTGCGTCATTTTTCACGGCACTCAAGAATTCATAAGTCGTCGTAACGTACTCGCCCTGGTTCCCTACGGAGCCGTGCTGAAGGCGACTTACCAGTGGAGCCATTGGGATATTCAAGCGACAAAAATAATGAATCGTAATATATCCTCTAATATATCAAATGTTTGATTGATTCACATAGGCGTTACAAATCTGCGTTTACTGGTGCGTCTATTAAAAAAATATATAATTCATCCATTATTCCATTTAGCAAATCTCGATTACATTGAATATCATCAATATAAAACTGGTCTCGAATGATCTGAATACGTAGAGATGATGGGTCGCTCACCTACCTAGTAGGCACTTATTGGTAAAATATTTACTACCAAGCAAAAGAAAACTGTTTTAATCAATTTTACTGTACTTGATTCTGATATTCTTTATACTAACATTTCAATTTGCAATGCTTAAGAAAGGTGTAGATTACATTAGGATAGAGACTAAATAAGAAGGATTTAAAGTTCTATTAGTATGTATTTTGTTACATGTCACTTTTTCATCATCTTAGACTCTGGGCGTGGAGCACATTTGCCACCCACTTTCAATAGTCATAAATCTAGAGCAAACGTTCCACTACCCTAGTCAACCCCCTCCCCCTTAATGGAAGGGAGTTGGTAATTCATATGTATATATGAAAAATGCCACAACGCAGTAAACAGCAGTAGTAAATTTGATTTAAGGGGCAATAATATTAAAATCGTAATTGGATCTACGTCTTGGTAAAGTGAAGTCATTGTTTTTATAACTAGGAATATTACTGAACTTACAAACACGGTGACACGAACACTCTGACGACATATATCAATGGTTTACGACGCAACATAAAAATATTACGAGCAAACTGCAACTACATAGCTAGAGATAGATACACTAATGTTAACATAGAAGGAATTCTCTAGTGTAGTCTTGGAGATAAAACATCAGAAGACGGTCATTAAGAGCCAGCAGTCAAATAAAAGTCCCACGGTTGCTCCGCCCAAATACCCCGCCACCCGCAATGCAAGGATACGCGTTAAGATCTGCGTAGTGTTAAAATTCGAAATTCGCGCGCTTTCGAGCAGGCGGCTCATCGCTAGGTCAAACGCAGAGAACATAAAAACCCATAGAGTCGTTATTATAATTGATTTCAATGTTATGTTTATTTTATTTGTGTTTGCAAAATACAATTAAATTAAATTAATTAATTTATTAATAAGTAATATAGGTATGTTAAAAAATCATTCATACAATAGAATACATTACCTGCATCATAGTTATATTTATGTATGAAATTCATCCAATGCAACAAGTATTAGGAATTATAAAACGAATTAATGGTAGATATCAAAGATTTATTTTATATATCACAAAAAATAGTATCCGATACATATGTGAAATGGGACCAATTTACTCATGTAGATCGCTTTTAAAAAGGCTTTTAGGTGAGTCAATATGTTAAAATGTTACAAGTAGTAACTTAACAAATTTTTATATTAGATGATTATGTAAAAAAATGCCGTTTCATTTAGGTAAATTGCTGTATGTTAAATATAAATAGTAGGTGTTTTTTAAAAATAAAGGGTTAACAGGTATGTATAATGTACATTCGCAATATTAGCTGTGCATAAATAAAAAAAACTTTATTTAAAGATAAATAGCGGTATGCGTATGCCACAAATATAAATTGCAGTTTGATTAGCAATATCCTCATTTGAGGATTTTGCTGTGCAGTCAGTAATTTTGATACGAATTCCAATTATTTGTGACTAAAAATAATCATTTTATTTGATGTGCGTTTAAATACTATACAATTAAATTAAATGATTTTTCTTACTAATCCTCTACACTCCCCAAGAAATATATATGTACTATTTACCTTATACAGTAAAATACCTTCTGTACTATGCTCCACCTCATCTGTTACCATCAAACTGTCAATCGGAGAGCTAAAATATGAAATGAGTTTAAAAATATCAAAAAAGTTTTAGTAGCCAAAAGTGAAAACAAGTGAGCAAAAACAACAAAATTATAGCAGGTAGGTAGGTTCTCACTCACTTTTCTTCAAACATTACAGGTGGTATTAGTTCGGTATAAACTTTGACGGGCGACTCCAGGACTTTTTGTTCGGCACAATTTGTTTGAATTCTATAAACAAAATATTGTAGATAAGGAACTGCTGCCGAAGATGCTATGTAGTAAGTAAAGATGGGTCGGATTAGGTAAAAATCGTACCTGTTCGACCTAATACATACTAATATTTATGCAATATGGCCGTTCCATTACTGTGATCCATTACGTATTAGATAAATACGTAGAATCTTTATTCGGTGAATATTTAGTATCGGTTTTCGGTGAATGATCCATTATCTAATAAATACCTACGTAGAAAGAATAGTTGTGGAAATAGAAAATATCGTGATAATAGCGAAATGCATTTTTTATATTAGGTTAAATTTTTAATATTTAGTTAAATTGTTTTTAGTTTGTGTCACATATTTTGTTTAAATAAAGGATTTTAATTTTGTAAAAAAAAAAGGAAAAAAAAGTCTTGTCTGTACCCGGATACGAACCAGGAATATCTGATTTTCGACTCCGCCGATGTAACCGCTGGGCTATTATAAACTTGGTAGAGACGGTGAAAATTATCTTCATATTCTAATGATATTGTAGTATTTTTGCTAAATAATAAAATTGAAACTTATAGTCTATGCCTTACGGTTGATTTCTCATAATAAGATGATATTTTATGCGATACCTAATACCTAATGTCGTCTTGTATCTGAATGCTGGGCCGTAAAGAAGAAGGATAAAAATCAATTCCATGTAAGCAAGATGAGAATGTTGAGATGGATGTGTGGAGTTACAAGAATGGATAAAATAAGAAATGTGTATATAAGAGGAAGTTTGAAAGTTGCGCCGATCACAGACAAGTTACGAAGTAACCGTCTGTCTTGGTACGGGCATGTAAAGCTATATTATGAGTCTATGATGTAAAGCGACGGGATGAAAGGCATATTTTACAGAGAGCTTTGTGCATGAGTGTGGATGGATATAAAGAAGAGGTAGACCAAAGAAATGTTGGATGGACTGTGTGAGGGAGGATATGCGTGTACTGGGAGTGAGCCATGAGATGACGGATAATAGGGATGAATGGAAGAAAAGTACATATTGTGCCGACCCCAAATAAATGGGAACAGGGCAGGAAGATGATGATGACCTAATCACGTTGTATTAGGTACCGACTAGTATTGAAAAATACCTAATCCACATACCTATTCCAATATTTATGCCTCACCTGTAGTAGTAAGTAAGTTCCTTAGGTGAGTGAAAGATATTGTACCTACATATACTCGTAAATGTATATAAAATTTGTGTATGTGCTTCATGTGTAAAGCAGTGCGCTTATAGAATACTTCTCATGCTGTGTGTGTGATTTCGGAACTAATTTCTTTTGTAGACTTTTACATAGATAAACAAAGCAACTAGCGCCATCGTTCAAAGGAATTCTACCAATTTATAAAGGTGAAAGTTTGTATGTGTGTGAGTGTGTATGTTTGTTACTTCACCACGCAAAATCCTGAAATATATGGAACAGCTGATTTTTTTCACTATATCTGAGTTGAATAGTGAAAGTTGTTTCTTTTTACTTTCCTAGTTTCGTGTCAAAGGCAAATCACTAATTTCGGAAAGACCTTATATTAGCTTAGGTACGTATCAGAATAACACATTATACTTTTTATCCCGGGTAAATATTTTATCCCGTAATTTCGACATTTTGTTTTTTCTGCTGTCCATTATAAAATGCATTCTCAGCACTAAACTTTACATACTTACTAATTATGATTATAGCTACCCACACCTTTGATTCTCTCCCCTTTTTAGAAAATTCTCTCCAACGTTGAGCCATCTTCCTTTTGGAAACATATTTTTTTGTTTTATTTCCCATTAGTCCGAACTCAATCGAGTAATACCTACACCACAAGATAATAAAAAATGCCACTGCCGTGGGCGAAAGCGACATAGACCCTACGTCGTCGGCGCACAGCGCGGTACTGAGCGTCAGCGGGCACGAAGTTACTATTTAACGCTTTTCAGTAAGCATTAGAGTAGAATATCGCTTGCACGCTAAACAACTGATTGAGCTCAGAAGTAAAGGGCGTAAGTCTCAAAAAGATTTTTATTAATTGTGTGTTCAATTATGATTGCTTTTTAATTTTGGCTTTACAAAAGTTTACTATCATTATTATCTTGATATCCGAATTTATTTTAAACGCCTACCTCATGTAATAGCCGAAATAAAAGTAAAAATGACTAAAAAACATGTCGATTTCAAAAAACAAAACTATCGAGCGAAAATCATTAAATCATGTTTTTGGCTTTACATGACATAGTTAAGGGTACTAAGAATATAGTGTAATAGTCTCACATTAAACAAACATGCACCCGTTTCAGCATATTTCATCAAAAAGATGCTAAATAAGGTCTGCCTCCTCTTAAATTATGATGTTGGAAATGCAGAGAATTGAAAGGCTTTTTAATAACATATTTCCAGAAATGCAACGAAAAAATCTAAGTAAATGATGACACAATACAAAAAAAATTATATAATAGTACATATGCATAACCGTGACGAAACAAACACAAGATAGGAGATATAAGTTCTTGAGATTCTCATACGCCATGTGTGCTAAGCGAGGATAGCAAAATAACGAAGATTTAAGCAGTTTGTGGTACGATTGAGGATATAAGACTGTTTCAGGAACGATAATGTTGATTAAACTAGTATGGTTACTAGCGGCCGCTCACGGGTTCACCCGCGTAACAGTGCATTACTCCCGTGCGAAGCCGGGGGGGGGGGGTCCCCTACTAGTTATAGATTACAAACCTTGCTTGTGAATCACTCTATCTGTTAAAAAAAAACCGCATCAAAATCCGTTCCCTAGTTTGAAAGATTTAAGCATACATAGTGAGAGACAGCAGAAAGCGACTTTGGTTTATAATATGTAGTGATATACCTACCATTACGTATTACATCACATAACGAATTTTAAAAATTCCCTTTTTCGTACTTTCCGAATTATAAAAGTTCACTTTGTACTAAGTATCTGGGGGACGCCTATCCGGACTTAATGTATAACTTATGTAATGATGACGTCTTAGTATCTACCACAAAAACTTCTTTTCTAAATGGAAAATTTCACCGTGAATTTGGTAAAGTACTTTAATACGAGTACACTATATTTTATTGAACTGAGACTACCGAACCGGATGTAATAGCAGCTCTAGCTATGAAAATAGCTTTCAATGTGATTGGCGGGTTCTACCTAACCTATTGATATTTTGTCAAATGACACATATTTTTAGGCACAAAGAGTCATTTTGTACAGGACGAGTGATTGTGTATACATCTACTCTGCTACAAAAAATTTGCTATCTTATCCGCCATTTTGGTTTTAGATATTTGTATGGTCTGATAAATCGAGCGGTGCGATTTGTCTTCTATCATCAAAATAAACCCTACATAATACTACACTATAGTTAATTGTGCTAAGAAAATTTTTTGTTTGAATTTTAACACTGACAATATTTAATTACGACAAAGCGGGCCGCGGTCGCCATTCATTAGGATAATTGAACTCGCATCGACGATGCACAAATAACCGATTATAAATACAAATACCGTATTTAATATGGCAGAGCTAAGTGGCCAGTCATATTATGGATTGATTTTTGTTCTACTTTTATAAATTTTATAATACGTACGTATTAATGCTGCCGTTTTCATCGTCTTTCGCATAAAATCATGAATTTAATACACTTTTCCTGAACCCAAGAAAAACATAATTCAAAATTTTCTTATATAAACCTGTCAAAGAAGAACTTTTCTTTGACAGGTTTATAAATGACTGACTGACAGATACGAGTATTACAGTACGAGTAGTACAGTCAAACCCAACCCAAGTAGCATGACCTGCGAAACACGATATTAAAACCCAGGGATTATGTGACCCTTCATTAAAATTGTAAAAAAACCTATATTATATAATAAATAAATAAAAAGAAAATAAAAAAACCGATTTATCGACATTTAGCTTGTCAAAATACGATGATTTTTGAATTGTCATGTTGAATTTTGTATAGACACGATGAATGGTCATGCTAGGGAGGCTGGGGTTAAAAGTAGACATTTTGGGGATGACAGTTACGTTTCCACGGGAATGAAGGAGAGCATATAGGTAAGTATTCCCAAAATTCCTACGAGAAGGGGCAAACGATAAATATAAAGTTTATAGAGACGATGACGTAGACGGCCTAATAAATGGGAACCTACTTGAAAACAGCCACGCCAAAATTTTAAGATAAAAACTAAATACTACGTTTTAATAAGTGTAAGCAATCATATCAGCGTTCCAACACCCTGAATCGTATGCCCCGAATTATAAAGTTTATAAACAACAGAGAACTTCGCTTCACACGAAATTCTCTGTACTTTTATGTACATTGCGTGTTTCAAAGTTCGTGATTGTTGCCGTAGAGCGGTTCTACGAACGTTCGAAATAGGTCTATGAAATTATACGGATCGTCTTGATACCAGATAAAAAAATACAAACAAAACGGTAGCAACTGTAAATTCATTGTAAATTTTAGTTTTTATTTTGGACGGGATACATTGAAGGTTATATTTTAAAGGTTAAAAGAGTTGCATGTTATGAGTATTCTTTTACTCGTATTATGGCAATCCTTGAGTTCGATTTATAGAAAGATTTTCGCACAGATTTTATAGTCATACACCGATCAACCATAAAGTTAAATTATAAAGATAAAGGCTGATAAATTTTGTCGACAGTTCCTTTATAGAATTTTGCTAACATACCCCTATTATTACACCTTGTCTTTTCACGCAATATTAGCTCTCAAGAGGCACGATATGTCTGATGTATCAAACCTTCCTGAAAATCAATTTGTCTTATTTACCTACCTCCCTGTTTGTGTTGAGAACGAAATGAAAATCCGTAAATCTATATAGCACTAGTTTCTGAGAATATCGTGTCGAAATACGTGATCTCGCCAAGGGCGCCCTATTAAGCCGGATCGCGAGAGAGGTAGTTTAGTACAAGAGAAAAATGTACTACATTATTTATTAGTTAGTACATACTATATGCTAAAATCAACTAAAACTAATCACAAAACTGATGGTGGAAGTGTTTATATGCCAAACATTACGTATCCTCAGTATGCGTTAGTTCTGTGAGTGTGTTATTAAAATTATTTAAGTATTATTTATTAGTTAGTACATACTATATGCTAAAATCAACTAAAACTAATCACAAAACTGATGGTGGAAGTGTTTATATGCCAAACATTACGTATCCTCAGTATGCGTTAGTTCTGTGAGTGTGTTATTAAAATTATTTAAGTACCTAACTAGTTCAAATTAATTAATTTGATACCGTCAAGCATCAACCTTATCATTACAATAGACCCATCTAATCAATGAAAAGATCGGCCCAAAAAAAGGTCAATGTAATTCATCGTATATACTCAGAAACGAGCCCAATTCAAATCATTCTAAAAGGAATACTTCACTTACTATAAAAATAAACAGGTACTTAATACTTTAGGTACTCGTAAACGTATCTATATTATTTTTCACGATACACCCAATAGCCTCGGGCAGGCTCTTAGCCGTCGGGTGTAATAGATGGCCTTCGGAGAACAAAAAGGGAATCAAATCTATACCAAAGTTGATCGCTTTGGTGATGTAGAATATCTACTCGAGAATATAACGGTCAGGTATATGGGTTGAGGAGTTTGTTTGTGATTATGACCTTTTGAGAGTTGGTTTCGTCAATGGCGGTGTCGCGTTTAAGCTAAATTACAACTGTAGTAGAGATCACAAATCCTAGAATTAAATTATCGGCAGTTTTACAAAATTTTACGATAGGTAGAATGTCTACGTCATATAAATGCTTTATCCTGAATGACTTACTGCCTGATGGATCAACACACAGCCTGAATCACAGAAACTCAAAACTTTGAGGGTTCGATCTTTTCGTGATGAGATAGAATGAATAGATGAGAAATGGAGATTCCACTGGTAATTCTGAACTTAACGCAGATAAAGTCTTGGGCGGTTGCTAGTAATCTCTATAAAAACAAGAACAGACAAAGTACTAGTGCTATTTATAGGTAGAACCTATCATATACCTATGCTATTTACTTATACCAACACACAACGCGGCGAACTTCGCCCATCTGACATGAAACCACAAAGGAAAGAAAAAAAAAACATATTACATCCGTAGTTGAAAAGTAGCAAAAACCCCAAAAAGAGCCGTAACGCTGAATTTCGTGACCCTTGAATGTGACCACATGAATAATTCATGAACTATAAGTGGACTGGAGACTGAATATTTTTTTATTTACCCAAACTAACTATCTGGGTGAGAGAATCGGATAAGTCTCATTACGATTTGAGTTAATACAATGTATCTTATTATGAATTAATATTTTAAAAGATCTTTCGATAAAAGCCACGGTGGTCGATCGATCATACATCAATTTTATCTCTTACATAGATTTAAGTAATAGTTATTTTTAAAAGCCTTTGCTATAAGAATTTTAAAATATATAGTATTTTCATTTAAATTTAATAGACAAAAATAAAACAGTTAAAAATAATAATTTATTTAACGGCAACATCTAGACAGGATGGTGTTCTATTAATTCATAAACGTAATATAAAAATAAAATAAGTAATTAAAGCATTTAATGCTCACTTATTGTTATGAAAGATGACACACAAATTAAAAATATAACAACAAAATGTCACCCATTTAACGCGTTAAACAGAAAGTTATAAAAGAACTGAATAAAGTAACTAAGATGAATAAAAATAAAAGAAGAAAAATAATTACCAAAACTAGATTAAGTAATCGTAAAAATTCCAGCAAAGAAGGCGTTCAAACATACGAACTGTAGAGAACAGAATGGAATATTTATATGAAATGGAATAATGTAACAAAACTGAATTTTAATTTGAAAATTACACCTTTTCAGAAACAGATAGGTAAATAAATGCGAATAAATCACAATAAATGTTATATTACATTGTTATAATAATATACGTAGTTTTTCTAAATCTGATGTTGTAATTTTAAGTATAGGTCGACATGATACTAACCCATATGATGTATTTACAAACTTATGTCTTGCACTAAAACTCCTCAAGGACGCTAATGTCTGTGTTTACATACTTCCAGTTACAAACACTATTTATCTCAATGAAGGGATGCTAAATAACGTTATCAAACTATGGGCAAGACATTTTGATAATTGTACATTTATTAATACTAACTTTGACTGTAATTATTTATATGGAATTGACTACTTAAATTATATATCTTTTAAAATAAATATAGCTATTGACAGCAATGAGTATAATAAACAATATTTGACATTGCAAAATTTAAAAAACATTGTTATTAGTAAATATAAAGAATCAAATGTAAGATGCTCATCGGCAGGATACGTCTCACCCCAGCAAAATATTTCAATAGCAAAAGAACCAGTCAAGGGCACGATTCCTTATTATTTTCAAAATAAAAATGACTTATTTCGATAAAAAGCTGACACATAATAAAAATAATAAAAGTTGTTTCATAGTCCTTCATCAAAATATCGCGGGATTGATAAAAAAACAAGACTTATTAGAGATCACAATTGACGAGCTTAGGGATAACGGGAAGGAAATTAGAATAATATGTCTTTGTGAAACCTTCGTAAATGCAGGAAATGAAAAAAACATAAATATTCGTCACTTTAAACTAGGTTCATTCTATGGTAGACCTAATGGAGATAGGGGCGGGACATGCATACTGGTAAAAAATAATATAGCTTTTACTGACCTTAACATAGCAAAAAAGTATGGAGTCCGTAATGACTTTGAATGTTGTGGTATAGAACTTACGGGTAATAACTTAATAATAATATGTGTCTATCGTACAAGCAGTAAGTTTGAAAAGTATGAGGTATTCTTTACCCAACTAGAAAAACTATTATGGGACCTGTCAAAGAAGTCCACAAAAAAAGTTGTTCTTGCAGGAGATCTAAATATAAATACATTGGCAAATAATAACAAACATACCAAACGTTTAATGGACATTTGTTTAAACTATAATATGACTTTGCATATAAGTTCACCAACCAGACAAAATAAGACTTGCATAGATCATATTATGAGTAACATAGCGTCAGCTAAGGGCTCCACTGTTAAACTTGGTCTATCGGATCATGACACTGGCCAATTTCTAGAATTTCAACAAAAGATAAAACTAGTTAAGACCCAGTGGTGGGAAAGGAAAAGAGACTACCATAAAGACAATATGGAAAAATTTACAAATTATATAGCATCTCTAACTTTTTCACATGTTATGCATGAATCCAATGTTAATAGAGCTTTTGACACATTCCATGATGATGTATTGTTGTTTTTTAATCTATGTTTTTCCGATTATAAACGCCAAAATGACCATAAAGTAAACAAAATTAGATGGATCACTAAAAGTCTTAAAGATGTACGATAATTAAAAGGGGTCTTTATTTTCAATACCGGATGTCCAGGACCAATAAAGCAAAGAACAAAAAAACGTATATAAAATATGCTAAGATTCTTAGACGGTGCATTTTGGATTCGCATAGGAAGGGTAACAGCAAATTTCTACTGAAGTCTAAAAATAAATGTAAAGCAGTGTGGGACATTATAAAAATGAATTCGGCAGGAGGAAATCAGAGATCTAACATTAACGAAATAAGACTAAATGACAGATCAATACTTGTCCCGGAAGATATAGCAGGCGCCTTTAATGATTTTTACGTAGGAATAAGTAATGCTCAGCCACAACAGATCTTGAAGAAAATGCATATCGAAAGTTGTGCTTCTTCTATGTTTCTGGACCCAACTTGTGCCGAGGAGACATACCGAACTATAATGTCATTACGAAACACAAATTCGGTGGGCTATGATGAGTTATCAACTAATATACTTAAGAGAATAGCTTCAAACATTGCACCAGTTTTGAGTCATATTATCAACCTGTCATTTACTGAGGGTGTGTTCCCTGAAAAGTTGAAACTCTCGATTGTTAAACCCTTATTCAAGAACGGTGACAAAACAGATTTAGGTAACTACAGGCCGATAACACTAATACCCGTTTTATCAAAAGTTATAGAGAAAGTCATGCTCAAAAGACTTAACAAGTACCTGGAAAAATCAAACATTATTAATCCAGCTCAACATGGGTTCAGGAAAAATAAGTCCATCGCTGAAGCGATTTTTAAGCTCGTCAGGGGCGTGACCGACGCTGTCAATAGGGTTGTCCTGTTGTGGCCTTATACTTTGACATGAGCAAAGCTTTTGACTTTGTACATCATGGCAGACTTTTGAGCAAGCTTGAAAAATATGGTATAAGAGGAGTTGTAAATAATTGGTTCACTAGCTACTTGAGCTGTAGACAGCAATGCACAGAAATATCAAAATTGGGCAGTAATAACAATAAGATAAAATCAAGATCGGAATATAGATTAAATCCTTGCGGGGTTCCGCAAGGAAGTATATTGGGTCCAATGTTATTCTTATTATATATTAACGATCTCCCTGACATTACATTACACGAAACAATACTCTTTGCTGATGATACAACAATTTTGATTAACTGTGATAACAAATCAGAGATAGAAAATGAAATTAACCTGACTGTCGAGAAAGTAATAGCTTGGCTAAATGAGAATAATCTCAAAGTAAATATTGAGAAGACCAAAATGACATACTTCAGAACGCGTCAAGCGATACCAACGCCGTTAAACATACAATATTGTGGTAAAAGTATTGAGATGGTCCAATATACAAAGTTTTTAGGGGTTATAGTCGACCAGCACTGTGACTGGAGATTACACGTGGAAAACGTATGTTCGAGACTCCACAGATTTGTATACGCATTACGCCGCCTCCGTGAGGTGGCTTCAATAGATGTTGCTTTGTGCGCTTACCACGGCTACGTTGCGTCAGTACTGCAGTTTGGTCTACTGCTATGGGGCAATTCTTCTGATGTGCTTAGGGCATTTAGAGTACAAAAAAATGTATAAGGGCAATATGCGGGGCTCACTTTCTTGACTCCTGTCGCCCTCTATTTAAGAGATTTAGAATTCTCCCACTCCCTTGCCTATACATTAAACAAATGGCAATTTTTGCTAAGCAGCACCCTGAATTTTATCTGACGCGAAAAGATGCCAATACACGCCAATTTAGAGCTAAGTTAAATAGTAAATTGAAGGTTCCAATCTGCAGATTAGCAATGGTACGGAAGAATTGCTTTTACATGTCGATACAGATATTTAACAAATTACCTAATGAAATACGTGATCTGTCTCTTGATAATTTTAAACGCAAAATTCACAATTTGTTACTGGATAAATGTTACTATTCTGTTGATGAGTATTTGGGTGCTTTCTAATCTAATCTAATTTAATCTAATCTAATTTAATTTATTATTATTTTTTATTACTTATATATGTATGACACCTGCAATGAATAATATTATTGAGTCTGACTTGTAATAGGTACTGAAATCTGCATGCTACTTATACAAATTTGTCTACAGGGCACGTTTAATTATTTAATGACTATTTCTGATAAAAATATTTGTACGCCTAAATAGGCAGATTTTCGCGGACATTACCAATATTTAAGACACCATACATTGACATTGTATAATATCATTGTATTATCTACATACCGGAAATCAGACAAATAAACAATATTTCATTTCATTTCATTTCATAAATAAATACAAATAGGGTCGAAATAGAGACAAAAACCGGCCAAGTGCGAGTCGGACTCGCGCACCGAGGGTTCCGTACAAACCTGCAAGGTTTACAAAGTTCGTTCATTACGACAATCGAGTCTACGCGTTCATGAGGAAAAAAGTAATAAGTTTATATTTATTAAAAAATATATATTTTGTAATGTAACTAAAAATTTAAGGTTTTCGGAATTTTTCCTTTATGTGTGCTATAAAACGTTGCTTCATGCCAAATTTCAAGATTCTAGGTCGACTGGAAGTACCCTTTAGGTTTTGATTCCCTTGCGAGTACTTGCGAGTTTCAAAATATGCAGCTTAAATTGCTGTTTCTTTTGATTGCGTTGACATAGAAGTTTGATTTTGCTACAGCTTAAAGGTATTATAGACCTGAGTATTTGGTATGAATTTCAATTTAATACCTCTACGCGTTTATGAGGAAATGGGTAGTAAGTTTAAAATTATTAAAAAAAAAAATATTATGTGATGTAACTAAAAATTTATGGTTTTCGTAATTTTTCCTTTATCTATGCTATAAGACGTTGCTTCGTACCAAATTTCAAGATTCTGAGTTCACGGGAAGCACCCTGTAGGTTTTGATTCCCTTGCAAGTGTCGAAAATTTGCGGCATAAACGGCTGTATCTTTTGATTGCGTTGGCTTAGAAGTTTGATTTTTTCACAGCTTCAAGGGACAGTAGACCTGAGTAATTGATATTTCAGCTTCATACCTCCACGCGTTCCTGAGAAAAAGGGTCTTGACAGACGGACGGACAGACGGACAACAAAGTGATCCTATAAGGGTTCCGTTTTTTTCCTTTTGAGGTACGGAACCCTAAAAAACGCTGTTGATCTCCATTACGCTACTAGACACAAAAAAAAACATTGACATCTATTGATTGATTGCTAGTAATTATAAAAACTCATTACATTACACACGTAATAAATAACAAATATAGCAAGTAATACAATTTAAAACGTGAAATTGCCAGTAAACGCCAAGGAACTAGCGACACGCAATATCATATTTAGAGAAACAATTATGGCCGGGTAATAAACGTATTTACATATGGGTAAAGTGTAATATAATGCTGACATATGGCGTAAAACTGTACCGAATTGCGAGGGTCTCGCAACATTTCGTAGAGTGGGTTTCACCAACTAGAATGGCAGGATCATAAAGGAGCTCACACAGGCACGTTTGAAATAGCGAGGACAGATGTAAGTGATCAGTTACAAGTTGCTAGTTTATCGCCTGGGAGAATGCCCGAGTTGCTGAGTTGACTTATAAAACATGCACGAGAGGAGATGAAGGTGATGTAACTATTCTAGTAAAGCCCTAACTATACACTGGAGTTGTTCTAAAAACAGACTCACGCTGATGGTAGGCCTCTAATAATGGAGTGCCAGGCACTGCCACCGTAAGAAGAAGTAATTATAGTTCCTCAAACATATCCAATAGTAGGGGAGCCCAAGCGGGGATTTTTGAAGTTACTCGAGCGTGTCAGAAAATTATGTAGGGAGAATCCTTGCATAATGTAATGTACCCTTACCACATATGAACCCTTAATATGGTGGTGTACGTTGAGGGGAACCCGTCAGATTAGTAAAAAAAAATCGATCCTCCGAAAAACTCGAGCGCGTCAGATTAAGAGAGGGTAAGTTAATTACAGTGAGATAAGTGTATATTTCAATAATCTGACGATTTGAATGTGACATTAAGAAATAAACAAGTCACAAAGTTGTAAAAAAAAACGATACCTCGAAATACTCGAGCGTGATTAATTTTTTTTTTATTTTAAAGATAATAGTGTCAGGATTGTAAAAAAATAATAATCTGACGTTTTAAATGGGGTAATGTTTATTAATTTGTCGAAAAAAGGTGGAGCATACAGCGGCAGAGAGCTGTGGTTCCCCCACGCTGCGCCTAACTTTCGTTCTCACTCATTCTTTATCTCTTACTCTCTCGCACCGTCACAACTACGCCATGTTGTCATCTCAGCTTAGTGATGGGCAAATGGAAAAAAAATATCGATATTTATCGTATCGATATTTTTCAAATATATCGATATATATCACCCAAGAAATATCGATATTTCGATATATCGATATTTTTTGCCCAATTTGCAATTATTTATAAAAATTGCCAAAATTATCGCTAACTTCCATACAGCAGACATGACATTTAACATAAATACAACTCACACAAAAAAAATAACAATAAGCTACGCTTAGTTTACTCGTGGCAACACAACAAAACAACGTTCGTACCAACACTCTAAACTAAAATGCAGTCAGTCCAGTGCAGTGATACCAACCAAACCAACAAGCAATGTCATTGTCATAGACAAACAAGTCATAGAGTGTAATTTTTGTTTGTGTTTGAAGCAAAGAAACTAAACCCATACAGCCTACTGCATATTTTCTAAATTTAAGAAATCGGATTGGTCAAAAACATGATGTGACGCATGAGCAGACGCCAGACAGCAGAGCTTTAAAAATATATCGATTTTGATATCTGCCGGGCTAGCACGACCACGATAAGTAGATATACGATAAAGGATTTCGTATCGTATCTATACCACCATAATTATCGATTTCGCGAACATGACCAATGGAACAATACGTTACGTTAAGATTTATCCCGTGTTACAATATGATAAGGCGCGAGATAAGTTAAACAAATGTTTCTAGAGTCAAAAATATTTTTTTCTTTTTTTTTCAATTGTCGTTCATTCTTTTTTTTTTCTTTTTTTCCTTTTTGACATCAGATGTCATGTTAACTGCTCTAACATGACCAGCGAAACACGATACGATACGAAACCTATTTATCGACTAGCTGTCAAAATACGATAGATATTAGCCGCCATTTTGAATGTTATCGATACCAATTTCTAATCATTTAATTTTACCTTTGACCTACCTATGTAAACTAAAAACGAGTAAACTAAAACACTAAATTAAAAATATTAAGTTTGGAGCATATCACTGAAAACCTATCGAACCAAAGAATATAATAGGTATTTTCGATTTCTCTAACCTATCTACGCTTATCGCATTCATCATTCATCTGTGAAGAAAGCACAGCAAGAATTTCCCTTAAAAATGGTCAGATTAGCTATATCCCTCCATATAATTGTCAGATTATGATTCAGGAGGACAGTAACATCAAATTGATCCCCCTGCAGAAAAATCTGACGCGCTGGAGTATTTCAAGGTCACCATTTTTTTTTACATATTAAAAATTAATTATGACTGAACGCCTCGTGCAAATCGTCAGTCATTTGAATAGTACACTTTTTAGGGTTTACTTAACACTCACTTTGAATATCTGACACGCTCGAATAACTTTTTTTTTTTTTTTTTCAACCACTCGTTCTGGCCACCCCCCTTCAATTAATTGTCAGATTAATGTCTAATAGTTATGAGTAATATAAAGCGCATATGTACTATAAATGACTGACGCGCTCGAGTATTTCCATATGACGATTTTTTTTTTACATTTTTAAACAAGTGTACACGGTAAACCCCCCACTAAAATAGAAAATGCAACATAAACTTTTTTTGCTCATAACATAATCTGTAGAATCCACTAAGTCCCCATGACGCTCGAGTAACTGCAAATTTAGCATCTCGGGCTCCCCTACTACAAGTCGGTGACCTGAGAGATTGGTTTAAAAGTATCAATGCAGACTAATGTAATGAAATATTTTCCTGTCCATAAAAAGTCAGAAAACCGATAGCCCATGGAAATACAAAAGAGAATATCACAGTACCATTTTGGAGTTCGTGGGGAACGCACGCTTCTTTTATCTCAAAAATCCAGTGATTCCTAAACTATTTCCACCATGTTTACTTGCTTTAGCTGTGGCATCCAACACACAGATGGCCCAGTTTGTAGTGTTTGCAAGAATCAGTTTGACTTTGCTTGTTCCGGGGTCTCGGAGGCTGGCTATAGACGTCTTGGGGATAGAAAGAACGGCTGGCGTTGTCCCAAATGCAAGTCTAGCCCCCTGCCCTCTCCGACTCCGGGCGCCAGCCAGTTAGACAGAATGCAGGAGCAACTCTCCAATATACTACAACAACTAGTACCGTTGGCACTGCTGGTGGAGGACGTGAAAACAATCAAGATGGATCTGGTTAATTTGCGCGAATCCTTGGATATGGCTCATGACTCCATTGAGAAATTTTCAGGCAACATGAGATCGCTAGAGTCTAGAGTCACTAAGATGGAAAAGGTGGCAACGGAAGTACCAATACTACAAGCAGAAATAAGTAGACTCAACAAAGAACTGGATGACAGAGACCAGTGGGCGAGGGCTAACAACGTGGAGATTAGAGGTATACCGCAGACCAATTCCGAAAACCTTTATGACTTGGCGCAAAAGATTGGCAGCTTGGGTAAATGCTCTATAAGAAGAGAAGATATCAACTATATTGCTCGAATTCCTACCCGAGTCCCGAACGCCGAAAAGCCAATAGTAATATCTTTTAACTCTAGATATACAAAAGAAGAATTCGTGTCTCTGTCAAGGAAGAGTAAGCAGTTGAGCCTCACAAACCTGGGATTTTCTACGGCTGCTAACTTCTACGTAAATGATCACCTGACCCAACGGAATAAAGCTTTATTGAGTAGAGCTAAGTCATTAGCCAAGGAAAAAGATTTTATGTACATCTGGGTCAAACACTCAAAGATCATGGCTAGAAAATCAGATACAACTCCCATATTTTTTATAAAATCGGACATCGATTTGGCAAAGATCGTCTAACGGCGTGGAAGATTAATAATAATAATAATATCTTAGTTCTTAAATTTTATTTTCGCATTGTACACACTTTGGGAACCTTTTGCACGCTGCGAACACTCCTTTGTTCTATGTACTCTGCGGACCCATTACGAATCGTCGGCCAGTTATCGCATGTAAGTAAACAACGTTTTACGCTATTCTCACCCGTTTGCGCGCTTTTGGAGACTGTCGCGGCACCCAAATTTCCATGCGTTGTATTACCGTACAGCTTTTTTTCGCCTGTGCTCGTAGATGCTTGTGCCTTGGCTCGGTTACCAAGGTGCACATTACTATCTAATATTGTGCTACTTGTAACAAATAATATTTTGCTAGTTTGGCTGATATTGACAATCTCGCTGTATTCTTACCTAAATACTGCACTTTTTTATGTATTTAGCCCAGTAGGTTTTTGTAAAATATGTATTATTATTCTAATGGGTAGAAGGGATAGACTGCCAAGTCTCAGACTTAATAATGTATTGAATTACCTTTATATAATGATATTTGTAATTAGTAATTACCCAGTGTATACTGGTAAAGTTTATTATTTGCTTATTGGCTTTGGAATACATGGGTTATTTAATTTCTATGGGTTTGTACATTTTAAAGTCATATCGTACATCGGATTAATATTCAATATGTGTCGTATCATACAATTATTTCTATATAATTTAAGCTATACAAAATGCCTTTATTGTGCAGTTATTATTTGCTTTGCTTTCTTATTTTATGTTATGTTTAATTTATTTGAGCTATCTGTAGTTAAAGTTAATGTTGACAATATAAATTCGCTACATGTAATTAACTGCTGTGCTAAATGTTCTAGGCGCTTTTTCCAAAGCTGTGCTTTACTGGCCCTTTTGATGATGATACCGTATGTTCTACCCTATAGGTATATTGTTTTTACTTAATGAGCTATCTGTTTTAAAACTCGTATATAATGGCTACCTCAAACCTTAATATCTACTACCAAAATGCCCGAGGTCTACGTACAAAGACACATACTTTTAAACGTAATTTATTATTACATTCCTTCGATATTATTTCGATAACTGAGACGTGGTTACTTGACGGTATTGGTGACAGTGAACTTTTCGATGACAGGTATATAGTTTGGCGGCGAGATAGAGACTATGCCCGAACAGGTGAGAAATACGGTGGGGGGGTTCTGCTGGCAATTCGCCGAGATTTAGCTGCGGTTAGACGCCCTGAATGGAACTCATCTGCCGAAGATATCTGGTTAACCGTCACTTTATTTAATAAATCTAATCAAACTGCCAACTCTCTACATATCTGCTCCTTGTATCTATGCAAGGAAAACCTGGGTAACTCATTTAATACGCAGTTGAGGAACTTCTCGGAGAAACTGGAAACTATTATTGCTATGTGCCCTAATGACCACTTGCTCCTTACTGGTGACTTTAATCTTACAAATATTAACTGGATACAGAGTGAATTTAACTCTTTGAATCCTGATGGCATCTCCGGGGATAGCCAGTTATACTTTTTTGATATCCTGGCACATGGTGATCTAAGCCAATACAATTCATGCCTGAACGTTAATAATCGCATTTTAGATTTAATGTTATGTAATTGTGAACTTCTCATATCTCCGTGTGGTGATCCATTGGTACCCGAAGATCCACATCATAAAGCTTTAGATATTGTTATAAGAACGGTCGAGGTTGATTCTTTGGAAACTCATCCCAAAATGAAATATAATTACAGCAAAGCTGATTTTGATAGTATTGGCTCGTCATTGTGTAGTGAAGATTGGGATTCCTTACTCTATAATGTTCCACTAGATGAAGCCGTTGATATATTTTATAATATTTTAAACCGCCTCATAGATAAACATATACCACATACTTTAGCATCTCCACATAACTTTCCCCCGTGGTACAGCATACCCTTGAGAAAGGTTATTAAGGAAAAATTTAAATATCTAAAAAGATTTAAAAAATACAAAAATAGCCACGACTATGAATCCTTTTCTGTTTTACGGAAAAGAGCTAAACTTTTGGAGGATAAATGCTATAAGATCTATAAAACTAAGTGTGAGGAGGCTATCATAGAATGTCCGAAAAAATTTTGGTCTTATATAAAATATAATCATAAAGGCTCGAATCAACTACCCTCTTCAATGCACTATGCAGGTCAATCGGCTGATACAGGCGAGCGAGTTTGTAATCTGTTTGCTACATGCTTTCAATCCAACTTTCTCTCTTATTCAAGGAATGACTCTCGATCCTGCGCGGACACCGACTTCCTTAATACTTTTTGCAGATGTGTTAACACCATAGAGATTAATCCTAAAACTCTCTCTAAGCTCCTAGATTCTGTAGATATAAACAAAGGTGCAGGGCCGGATAAAATAGCTCCGATAATAATAAAAAAATGTGCTCATGGCCTATTGACACCTCTAAAAATATTATTTATGCGCTCAGTTTCGGAGGGGATAGTACCTGAGATTTGGAAGGCAGCCTTCATTACACCTGTGCATAAGAGTGGTGACCGGAGTAACATAAATAACTATAGGCCTATCTCTAAACTCTGCATCTTTGCTAAAATTCTGGAAAAAATTGTCTATGCGCAGGTTTATGAGAGTGTTAGTACCGTATTAATACCTCAACAGCACGGTTTTCTGAGAAAAAGATCCACAACCTCGAACTTGATAACCTTTACGGATTATGTGACTGAGGGCATGGATTCTGGAGGCCAAGTCGATGCAGTCTTTACTGATTACAGCAAAGCGTTCGACCGAATTGACCATGGAATACTGCTTGAGAAACTCATGCTTGCCGGTATCCATGGCAGTTTATACCGATGGTTCAGCTCTTACATAGAGAAGCGGTCCCAGGCTGTTGTCATTAATGGTTTTAGTTCTGTATGGCATAGCATACCATCAGGCGTCCCGCAGGGATCTTTGCTTGGACCTTTATTATTCAACATTTTCGTTAATGACATACGTACTTGCTTTAAACACTCCGAGTTTCTTCTTTATGCAGACGACATGAAGATCTACAAAAATATAAGTAGCATAGACGATTGTCGCCTGCTGCAGATAGACTTGATTGAATTTGAAAAATATTGTGGTCGAAATCGTTTAGATCTAAATGTTAATAAATGCTACTCTGTTACGTTTACGCGTAAATTGGTCCCCATTCATTTCGACTATATTCTGCTAAACCAAACGTTACAGCAAGTTCTGCAAATTCGTGATCTTGGGATTATCCACGACTCAAAGTTGCTATATGATTGCCATATTGATTATATAATAAAAAAGGCTAATAAGATGTTGGGTTTTGTTTTTAGATCTTGTTCTCAGTTTTCGAACGTAAAGGTGATAAAGGTTCTATACTGTTCATTTGTACGTAGTATCCTCGAGTATTGTAGTCAGGTATGGAATCCGATGTATGACATCTACATAGATAGACTCGAGTCGATTCAACGAAGATTTTTGAAGTACTTACAATACAAATGTAGATGTCACGATTCCACTTATGAGGCCAGGTGTCGCAGACAACATATTCTTCCTCTGCAGGAGAGAAGAAATATTGCTGATGTCTGTTATATTGTTAAATTAGTCCACAGTGACATTGATTCTTCTCTCCTTCTGTCTAAAATTAACATAAGGGTCCCTAATCGGACAGTCCGTCACCCTAGATATTTTACCACCGATACTAGCTTCACAAATTATAGACATAACGCGTTCCTAATCCGAGCGTCGGAGAGCGTTAACAAACTGGCCGACATTCCAAATCTTGATTTGTTTTGCTGTAGTGCGATAAAATTTAAGAACGATATATCTAAGTCCTGGTTCAATGGTGCCCCAACTGTTTAGATTTTGTAGTTATTTCTCTTTTTTTATAATTCCTTTTCCACATTTTACGCCATTTCCTTTCCGTTCCCCTTCCTCTCCTTCTATTTCTAATTACCTAGATGCACATATGTGGAAACATTTAAATGGTTTTGTGTTTTTTTAATAGTTACTTTTTTAGTTTGTACACTGTTTGTTTCCGAAATAAATAAAATAAAATAAAAAGTCAGAAAACCGATAGCCCATGGAAATACAAAGAGAATATGCATTAATACTTAAATAGATTTGGAATAATAGGCAGACCTCACAGGATGAATCAATGACTGATCTTTGCTAATACTAATTTTACAGCAAATTATGTTCAATTTTAGGATTCGCATAACTTTTGCTAGTTAGGCTCCTTTTTGCCTAACTAGCCGAAGTTATGCGGGGGGTCC
This sequence comes from Carposina sasakii, assembly GCA_014607495.2. Classification (NCBI taxonomy): domain Eukaryota; kingdom Metazoa; phylum Arthropoda; class Insecta; order Lepidoptera; family Carposinidae; genus Carposina; species Carposina sasakii. The sequence goes on from CP053155.1 coordinate 11,745,358, forward strand.
TCGGCCGACACTATTTTCTTTGAACAAATGTTTTACAAAAAATTCTTCATGTTACGGTCCTTAAACATGATAATAGCTCCAAATAAGATAGGCTTGACTACTGCCCAAACGATTGGCACTTAAACTAGTAGTATGTACTTATGTATTTTTCTATTTTGCGCGCCAAAAAAGTAAAACTTCCAAAATCCGTACCGTGCAAACATAACCGAAAACATACGTCAATCCAGACTCCTCATCGAAAGTCCGCTAGGTAACATCTCCCGCCATTTTCCGCGGCCATTTCCTTTATGGCCGCCATAATGGTCACTACGAGAAGAAAAAAAGTAGGTTCCGAAGTGTAATGAATCGTAATGTCGGATCGCATTGTTTCATGAAACGGCCAATGTTCGCGGTGAAAGTACGTTGTACTCCACGGTAAAAGTCAAAGAAGTTTTTCCGGTAAAAAGGTTTTAATAATACTGTGGTATTAGCTTCTCTTTTTATTACGTGCAGTTGTATTCGTTGCAATGGCGGATATAAAATTTTACGTCTCGATAAAAGTTAAGCTTTTTGCGTTAAAATTTTCAGTAAGTTATTAAGTATTACGCCTTATTTGTTCCGTTGTGCGGCTGTGAATAATGCCACGTGTCAGAAAGCCAACAAGAGATTTACTAGCGATATTATTTCTTCTACCTGCCTTGGATACTTAAAAAACTTAAAACAACCTTGAGCAGTTCGACTTCATCACGTGATTTGACGAACGCGCGAAAATAAAGGGTTCCTATTTCCGTTGAGATATAAAGTTATTTTGTACCATAATTAAAATATGACAATTATTAAACATATAAAAGCCGATAACACAAAAAATCTTACTCTATATAAAACAAAAAAAAAATACAAGACACCACAAAACCGCAAATGTAGGTACCAGAAAAAATTGGTCAATAAACCATTCGTTATACGTTCGAATAATAAAATTCTAAAACGCTCTCCGAACACCGATTTATACAAGCCCGACATTTCGATTCGAGCAAAAACGAAAATCTCGACAACAACACTCGCATTTCCCAACTGAATCGAATGGGTTCGCTGGAGTCCAAAACGCGCGCTAGCAAACAACACTTAAGCCATGGTTTTCTAGTGATATCCTAGGCAACCATGGCTTGTTTCCTATCGTGCCGTTATAGTAGTTTTAAAAGTACTTTACACAAGTCATCGTCGTATTTTCTTACTTCACATTCTGTTATCTTCTACCATATATAAATTGCTTTGTCTTAATGTCTAACTTACAGCCTAAACAGCTGATGCTTGAAGTCGGAAACTTGGAGGGTGTATTCTTTGTATGAAGTAGACAAGGATTTTCTGATATTTACATGGGAACGGGAATTAATGGCCTTCCGGAACTTTCTAGGTTATATTCACAAGAAAAATATTTTGGTGATTTGATGTTATGTACATTTAAGTTTTGACTTTAGTTTTGATTATTAAGAAAAATTTGATATATACCTACCTATACATGACATTGAAATATATTGACATTTTAGGGAACATTAAAAAACACGATTAATATAACGGCATATAACCTTACCCAAATTAGTGTAACATACTTCAGAAATACGCAACAATAGGTATAAAACTAAAAAGGTTGGCATCTGACGCTGGACATCCCGGTTTATGGGAGACCGTAAAGGGCAGTACGAAATAGACCCAAACAGGGACAGAATGAACCTCGAAAGAGGGACAGAATGGACCCCCAAACAAGACTAATACCACATATATTATTTGATTCAGTAAGGGATATAGAAGGACGCTATATGCGTGCAATACCACGTGACAATTTAGAAGGTAAACCTGATGTATTTGGATAAAAGAAAGATAATTAATACACTACATTAATTTGTTTTGTATAATTATAAAAAAGCGCCACCTTTTGCTAAATTTAAATGGTAACTTATCATTAAACAAATAACCATTTTATTAAATACTAGTGGTCCGACCTTGCTTTGCTCCGGTATCATATTCGTAGCCATTTCCAGAAAAAACCCCTAATTTAGCTTATGTTCATCAGAGATAATGTAGGATTCTAATAGTATTATATAATTTCAAATCGGTCCTATAGTTACGGCCTCCTGATTACGTAAAAGCAATAGCAAAGCCGAAGCCGCGCGGTCGCGATAATTCAGAGTGTGTGTGTGCGCGGGGCGAGGTGCGGGGCGCGTGAGGACGCCGAACGCTCGTTGCGCGCACACACACACACTCTCAATTATCGAGATCGCGCGGCTTCGGCTTTGCAATTGCTTTTACGTAATCAGGGGGCGGAGCCTATTCAATGCTCCAAACACAAACAAAATAAATCTTTCCTCTTTATAATATTCTCTTTAGAATCTGGATTTCAAAAATGTAGACAATTGGCCACATTGCCTGTTTTATACGAACCCTCTAAGCTAATACTCGTAAAGTTACACATAATGTTGATTAGAGGCACAGTGTATGTGTAACATACCTACGAGTACAATACGTAACACAGATACAAGAGGGTTTGCTTGTAAATTAACTTTGTTACGACCAGCATTTTAATTTGTTATTCCAGGATTTGTGGCCATACTTATGTTGCGTCTACATGGGTGAGTTAAAAATGTAAATTTTTATTTCCGTTTAATTTTGCGTCATGAGGTGGTAAAAGTAGTGTTACAATTTCCCTGTAATATATTTACATTTATAATATTAATTATAGGTACTAAGCTGCGGTATATCGATACGTGCATAGATAAAATTATAGAAACATTAATGACTGGGAAACAGACATCGATATTCATATTATGTTATACCTACCGGGATTCAACTATCTATATTTCTTTAGAATCTATACTAATATATATAATATATAATATTATAAAGCTGAAGAGTTTGTTTGTTTGTTTGTTTGTTTGAACGCGCTAATCTTAGGAACTACTGGTCTGATTTGAAAAATTCTTTCAGTGTAAGATAGCCCGTTTATCGAGGAAGTCTATAGGGTATATAGCAATCCGCCCCGGCTTCGCACGGGTGCAATGCCCCCTTTCGCGGACGAAGTCGTGGGCGACCGCTAGTATCTTATAAAAATGAAACCATGGCGCAGTAGAAAGGGTCTCTCACCAACTAAAGTAATCGATAAATTCGAGATAATTTTTACTTGAGTCTATTTGAAGAATAGCTTATTCGACATGAACGACCCTAAAGAACCTAGACCACTACAAGTACATCCCGAGAAAATTGTAAGATACGAGAAAATTACGTATTTCGAACAGTAACTGTATAAAAAGCTTATTTAAAATGGCATCCGAGTGGCCCATTCCACTTTATCGTACCTTAACGGCTGGAATTACGGCCATGGCGGCGAAAACCGACCGGAATACGAAAAAATAAAATTAAATACCGAAATTATTATGTGCTCGTATGCAGTGAGTTTCATATTTGAGGAGTTTAAATTTTTTCATTAAACTACCTATAGAGCTAGAGCGTTTATTTTGGTACCTACTAATGAAATGGACGAAACTTTGGGGATTTTAAATATATATATGTCGTGGCCATATTGTTAAATTGATCATTTCATGAAATGGTCGAGCATTTCATGAAGTGGTCGCATTTCATGAAGTGGCCAATTCAATTTGACCAGATCGTTAAATCGTCTACATTTCACGATTTTGTCATCCACGTTTGGCCAAATCGTATTAACAGGGTGTCCATAAAATCCGAATGTGGTAAGAGCTTACACCATATATAAGTATACCATAAGGTATGATGGTATGATTTTTTTTGCTATTATTTATGTGATATTTTCACAATATAATATTTAAAAACATAAAAGACTTTACAAAAGCGATTCGCATCTGGCACATCGCCGGACGCTGCCTGGGCACGCTCGCTCCGCTCGCTCGGCTCGTGCGTCATTTGTCATAGTCTAACCTAACCTAACCTATCGTAATCTAAGGTTTTTGTTTAACAATATTATTATAAACCACCATTAAGTCTAATATACATTATACAATATAACACACTATCCGTGAACTTCTTCTGCATAGTCACCCTACTCTCTTTAATTTGTTTTATAACCTAAAAAGAAAAATCCGCCATCTTCACACATAAATAAAACGCGCGCAGCGCCTCTACCGGTGATTCATGTAACTATTTTACGATATGATCAATAATCTTGACCACTTCATGAAATGATCGGGCGTTTAGTTGCCCATATCGAGAAACGATTTTTAATCATCGATCTGCCCAAACCATATCATGATGTGGCCAATAGACAGTTGAACTTTTCATGAAATGCGACCATTTCATGAAATGCTCGACCATTTCATGAAATGATCAATTCTACGATATGGCCACGACATATACATATATAGTTGCTAGTTTTTAAGATATTCATATAGTTTACCAGGTAATATAAATGGTGCCTTTAGGTCTGCATATTCTGCCGTTCCGCGATCGATATAGGGGGCTTAAATTCGGTCTTTGACTGATCGTCAGAGCTCCAAACAAAGCAAAACGTAAAATGTGATGAGTTGCACTGATACTCAAAGGACTAGTGGCAAAACAATGCTTATTCGAATGTAAAAGGGATTGCGCAAGGCAAAAGACCACCAATACAAACGACATAAATGTTCGTTAAAATTAATTTCGACACAAATAAAGCTTAGCCTAAATATCTATGTAGCAGGACAGGTAATCAGGCAGATAAAATCGTTCTAAACAGTATCAATGAAACACAGTTACCCAATCACACTCGAACAACAATAACCCTAACAAAAAGACACAACATTGAATACACCCGCCCTAATTCCTTTTCCAAAATCATTACCCACCAAAACTAACAAAACTGGCGTCGAACAAAAGGCGCAGATAACGAAACTCCCAAACACTAGAAACCGTTTCATAGAATAATTCCTATGCCTGATATCGCAACTAATATTTTTTCTATGCAGTGACACAGAAAATGTGGTCATACGCATAGTAACTAGCGCCATCACCCAGCGGAACTATACAGTGAAAAGCACAATAACCGTGCGATAACAATCATGCACATAAAAATATAGAGGGTTTATTGAAAACGATAGTGGCGTCGAATTATCTACAACGGACGACGAGGGCATAATCATCGGCTGATATTTTGGGTGGGTAATTACGAATAACATAAAAATTGAGCGAGCGTTATTCAGTTCTGCCTTCAGAATTCCGTAAAATTGGTTACATACAAAATAGATGTTGACCAATTAAACATAGTAGATTGAATTAGCCACGTGGTGCCGGCAGAGTAGAGTTTTGTAACACCCTATGCCTGCCCGTGGGTATCGTACGAGGTGATTAAGGGTTTCCGGGAGGACAGCAGCGCCTCCCGTGCTGACAACACAGTCCAAAAATTAGACTGCGGTCACCAACCCGTCTGCCCATCATAGTGACTATGGGCACAGATATGTTAATGGGCAAAAAACCCCAATGGCAGTAGCCTTGTGGCGTGCCCTGAGGGAGGCATACGTCCACCAGTGGACTGCAATATGCTGAAGAAGAAGAAGAAGAAGATTGAATACAATTGACATACGACAAAGATGCGTAAAAGTTACACAATATGCCAATTCGATATAATTCAGAAAACGCCTATTGATTTAATAGTTGATGATATCGTCACCTTGTTCAGCCTTTAAAAAAGTCACCGTGTACATCACGATTAGGCCATAACAACTATTAGTAACGCGATGATTAGGTGCCATGATAAAGTCTACCAATTTTCTCTTGCTTTAAAGGACATTGTTCCAAACACTCTTGCAAAAGCTATTCATTCCGAAGCTGCTAGCACCGAGTAGTATGAGTTGTATGAAGAGGCTATTAAGGCACTAATTAAACTTGAGAGGAATGTTCCACACGTTTAATTTTACATTGTGATCACAATCAATCTTTTCTAATGGGACGCTTGCAATGGCCAGGTCAACTTAGTTTCACCTTATACCTGCTATGCAATTTGAACTCTATACATTATACCTCTTTTACAATCTTGTTTCCTATACCGGCTTCATACATACACATACACGACTGTGTTCCCCTAGATGCACGTTTAGCACATTGGGGACGGAAGTAATTATCAGATATAATATAAGTTGCTAGCTTATATTGTGAGAGAAAGCCCGAGTTCCTCAGTAAACTCTTAGGACATGCCCGAAAAGAGATGCAGCTGATGTATTCTAGTGTAGTGATGTATGCGGGGCTTTACTATAGAATTACAGCTATACTATGCATTACTTTCCGTGAATGTCCTAAGAGCCAAGTAGGAAGAGGCGTTCCCTCAGACAACGAGCTGGAAACTTGTCACTTGAAGTACCTTACAGAATTATTTATTTTACTAACAAAATGAATGGTTTAGTTTAAAGGGGTCCGCTGTCACGATTAGACCCTCATTTGTAAAGTCTAAACCCGACGTTGAATGTGGCAGACCCGACATCTATGCTTAGCATCAATAAGAGAGGAAACAAGATATACCAGCTCAAGTAGCCTGCGACTGCGCAACACTATAGGTATATGATAAACCAATTTATCGACATTTAGCCTGTTAAAATAGCGATAAATATAGCCGCCATGTTGAATTTTGTGGAGACGATAGGATATCATATGATACGATATCCACGATGCGTGGTCACGCTAGGGGGGCAGATTTAATCCTTGATTATCCAGCAGGCTATTGTTTTTCCATATTACGAGTACTTCAAATCTGAGAAAAAATAGCTACCTTTTACGTAAAAAAATATAATCTACTTATATTAAGCACATAATACGTAAATATTTTTAGCCCAGACATAGAGGTGTTATTGAGTATGATAAAATGAAATAACCAGACCGTTTTAAAAGGTCACAGTCTTAGTCATGTTCAGTGGATCAAAAAAAAAACTTTAATGGGAGATTTTGTCGACAACAACGTTAATTATTAAGAGTACATAACATAGAGTGACTAATGTCCCCAAGGAGACTGGGAAGAAGTATGTAAATTGCAAACTAGTTACTAGTTAACCAATTAAGTCTCACGTTGTAAGGCGTGAGCTTACTGTCGTTTTCGGACACAAATACTACTGTCTAGCTACCGGTAAGAAATTCATTGGGAAATGTTACCTCGTTAAGCAGTAACTAAAACTAGTGGCATACTACATCGTGTAGTTTAAGAAAAGGACTGTAAGGACGTCTTGATTTATCTGCATATTTTCTATACCAATTAGACAAATTGCTTAATACCCAGTAATAGTTGGCTCACTGTAATTTTTCACCTATGGCGTGATAGATACAGTGACGAGAGTAAGCACTCTGCCAAATTATTTTGAGGATAGACATCGGTACGGGTACGGTCATTCGTATTAGATTAAAGTACCTGTACATACCTGTGGGGCGCGTGGTGCCGGCAGAGTAGAATTCGTACCACCCCATGTCTGCCCCTGGGTATCGCACGAGGCGATTAAGGGTTTCCGGGAGGTGGGCAGCAGCGCCTCTCGTGTTAACAACATAGCCCGAAATACAAACTGCGGTCACCAACTCGCCTGCCCAGCGTGGTGACTATGGGCAAATACCCCCCATGGCAGTTTTGTGGAGTGCCCTGGGGGAGGCCTACATCCAGCAGTGGACTGCACTAGGCTAATGATGATGATGATGATGATGACCTGTACTTAATTGTGAAAGTAAAAAGGTGATAAAGCTGAGCCTACATGTGAATGATACCTAGATACTATACAATACACACGGCTGTGTTCACGAAAACAGTTAGCCGAAACTGCAGCATCGTAAGGGAGATTCCACCACCACGTCTAGCATAGCGGGGACAGATGTTAATATAAATGCTAGTTTACAGCCTGATAATTCCTTAGTAGACTCCTACGACATGCATGAACGGCGATGCAGCTGATGTATTCTTTGTATTCTGTTTAACAATAAAACTACTAAACCCAGATTTCTTTAAACATCATCTTAAATTTACACAATTTTGTTACAAATTTCCATAGCTGCTATCTATCTATAGGGGAAGTACGGACAAAATGACATACCCTCCCGTTTTTTCACCATAAACATTTATTTAAAAGCTTCAGAAACGAAATTTATGCAACAGTAACCTCTTCGATAAATCATTTATAAAATCAACTATTGTCGTTACACTTAAGTCTTATAGAAAGAAAAATATCTTCTTTTAAAATTAGATCACCGAAAATTCATTTTCTACATGTGTATGGACAAACTGTTATACCTATTAAATAAAGTGCAATTAATATGCATAATTCACAAACTTCGTTTTCTTTGGTAGATCAGCACAGGCAGCATGTACCCAAAATATCAAGTTTTCAGAGCTTCTTGAAGGTGGTGAAAACAAACATTAGGTTGTGTCGAAAGGACGCGCATCCGGATTGGTTTAATATTTCCTGGTTAATAATGGCGACACAAAGACTGCGATTTCCAAGCTCCGCCAATTTTCAAATAAGCCCACTATGTCATTTTGTCCGTCTATGTCATTTTGTTCGTACTTCCCTTATGTACAGTACCCTAATGTTAACTTAACAATCTCCCGATTCCTTTTCATAAAAACCCGAACACACCAAAAAGCCTTTAAAAACACAATGGAACCTCAAAAATATGGTATGATTAGACAGAAAAGAAAACATTCATCACTGAAAGCCGAAGATATTTACGTATGTTATTGTGAGTACGAATGAATTACCAGAAAAGGGGCGTTTACACCAACCGACCGATACGATGCGAAATGTTCTTGAAGAAATTATAGTGCAAACATTATATTAATTAATAATTAAGTTTTAATAATTAAATTAATTTATATCAATTATTAGGTATTTATAAAATAAATTTAAGTAAATAATAATCGTGTAGCTGCTTGGACTACCTGATACCTTTAGATTTCTGAAAGACCAGTGATAGTATGTACAGTAGAAAAAGAAAGTCAAGTCGTATACTTGGATAATACAAGGCCACCAAGTAGTTAAATACTTTTGAATTGACTAGGAAAAACAACATTTTTACTATTAAATCAATAAAAAAAAACTTTTTTATTTAGCAATAAACAAAGACCGAACGATCTTTTTCATTGGTATCGGATCGGCGCATGTAAACAGCAGTGAAACAACCAGAAATGGGTTTGAAAGGCATTATATTACGGGGTTTGAATAGCTGTCGACTATTTACAATTTATAATGATATACGAACGAATGTACCTATATATGAGTAATAATAAACTTGAATTGTACATACATAATGCCTTAGGTTTAGAGTGTATTTCAAATTCTAGTGCACCGCTGTTTGGCCGAAGTCCACCGATATTCAAATATATAGGTAATTAAACGAGTACATAAGAGATTGATAATAAATTCGTTTACCAACAATGTCATTTAAACAATAATTTAAATGCAGAGATACTTGTTACTGTAATAGGGTAACCAGAACTGCAAGATCATAAAGGAAATCCCAAAGCTACGTCTAGCACATCGGGGACGGGTTATCAGTCACAAGTTGCCAGCTCATCGCTTGAGAGAATCCACGGGTTCCTTAATTGACTCTTACGACATGCGCGAAAGGACATGCAGCTGATGTATTCTAATGAAGCACCAGGAGAAGACAGGGCAGGACTAATATAAATAGAAAATATTATCATGCGTATCTGAGTAATGAAATTCGTATTATGACGGCTTTAAAAATTCTGTGATTCATTTAGAAATTACAAAACACATAGATTTACTTTGACTCGATCGCGTAGTAGTCTTTTGACGCTAAGCGAACTGTTGCCGACTAGTTGCAAGCTACAAAAATTGGGGAGCATAGCTACCTATATAAAAAGGGGACACGATTGATAAATCGGGAAAATTCAAAACTCTTGGCTTATCCGATTGCTTGAGAGCTCCATTGTTGGTCTGACACGGAATTGAGAAATTAAAATGTGCCCAGCTTTATGAAAATTATAGGAATAAAAAGGTTTTTAAATGGAAGGTTTGTTTTAGTTGCTGTGTATAGATTTGCCATCTTTCTAAAATTCTCGTGTGATAGTGTTTTTAACTAAATTTCTCTAATACACCTAGAACAATTTTTATGTTCTTTTTTGTATGTTATGGGTATATTCGGTGAGTATCTGTTCTCAGACTTACCTCATATACACAAATCAAAACTGTTCTCTTATTAAACTCTTTCAGAAGTGTATTTTTAAAAAAGGTAACTAATTTCAAAGAATAACCTGCCACATCTCGAAATAGAAATTTTGATTACAGTAACTTAAGAATTTTAGATAATAAACTTTCGTTAATTAACTTAAAAGCGCCATCTACTTACAACCCACACAAAACTAAGTTAACCAAACTTTGGAAAATCTAAAAGGAGTTAAAATACTAACAGCTTTCTAAAATAAAACTATGTGAGGTAATACGGTTAGATGTTTATGAGTTTTAAAGTTTCTAACCTAACTTAGTTTGCTAACAAACTAGCACTGCAAAAGCTTAAGCCTATTCAATCTATGCCCCTACGCAATAGAGTTGAAAATTAAAACGCACGTGATCCAGGTTTTCATTTTAAACGAACCTGAATGTATACCTTAAGTTAGTGAGGCTAAATTTGAAATTTGCAAGTTAAGCAGGCTGCTGCTATTACTATTTAGTTTGAGTGTTAAGCTTATACTTGCGGTTAAGTTTGCGTATACCTTATCTAATACTCAACTATTGAGAAAAAATCAATGATTGGGAAATAAAACGAGGTTTCGCTTAAAAGGGAGACTACCATTATTAATGGTAATAGTAAAATATATTAAGAAGTTTAAATACTGCAGATTTGAAGGTAACACAAATATTTGTAGCACGTTTTGTACCTATATCTAGGGAACTAAAAGGAAAAAAATTCAAAGGCTCACACGGCGAAGCCACGGGCATGAGCTAGTTCAACATAAAACATACCATTACAACGAGTCTTCCAAGATTATATTATTTAAATTCAAATCCATATACAAGACAAAGGAGCCAGCGTAGACTATGCGTCATTTATTTTTGCCGGTAAATGTTTAATACCCAGTCGGATTGACAGTCCCCGCCTCCCGTTATAGATTGATACGTCAGGAGGCAATCTCGAACCTTAACCATCAGGCCCCGGAGGTAATGATTAATGGAGGGCATCGAGTATGGACGCCGATTCAGAGACCTCCCACACTGGCGTCTCCTGTGACATTGGTTTCGCGATATGCATTGTAAGCTTATGCCTAAAATGTAAACGTTAAACAACTTTTAGACAGTATTATTAGTAATCCTATTCTTCACTTTGTCAAATCTCATAGATTTTGCTTGCAATTAAAGCCTTGCTCGGACTAGGCTAGTATTTTAGTCCAGCAGCGAGTAATTTAGTTGCTAAACTACTCGCTACTGCCGAGTATAGTACACGAGTGTAGTGTCTTGCAAGATGAAAAGGCTAAACGTAATACTCGTAAAGTGAATAAATTGTCTAAGCTAATCGTAACGTAAGTGGATGAGGAAATTTGTGTGATTTGAACGTAGATATGGGTACGAAAATGGATCTATAGAAGAGATAAATTAGGAGCTACTAACTGTCTTCTGAAAGAATTAGCATAAAAATAACCCAAATAATACTTCGATGGTTTGAAAATGTCCGAAAGTTGTGTGAGTTTTTGCGGAAACTAATAAACTCGACTAAATCGACAAGTTCGCATTTATTTAGCCGGTAAACCAGTGAGCACGGACGTGTGTTGGGAGGCGACAAAAATAGAGTACTCATAAAATGGATTGACTCGACTTAATCATTCACTAAACTACTTGACAATTTTTTTATGGTTCGCACACATTTAGCCACTAAATTACTCGTTACTCTACTAAATTACTAGCCTAGTCCGAACTAGGCTTAAGAGTCGATTTAAAAAGTTCGTGTTTACCCTGATTCTGTGAATCTATTGAGTGGGTACTATGGCGCAGTAAAATTACATATTTAAATTGTTTTCCAGTACAGCCATTATCCCAAGTAGTGCTATACCTATAAATACGAAAGTAAGCATGTAGGTTTATTTACTGAACCAATCTTCTTGTAATTTTACGTACATATAGTTTGGTGTACGGAGAAAGACATAGGATTGTGTAGACCACGCGGACGAAGTCGCGGGCGTCCGCTAGTTTTCCATAAATATTGCCTGACCAACCAGGGCAGAATAGAGAACGATAGCTAAACCTATAATAAACAAGTGCGTCTCCTACTTAAATAAGAGACGATTAGTACGTAAGCTTTCATATTTTGGTGTGTACGCAATATAAACCCCAAAATGTTATCGTCTTAATAATGTTTTATGGCTACAAGAAAATTCGGTAGCAAATTAAATGCAAATTAGTTTAATTTATTACTATCCCGTAGTATAAAAAGGTCGAGGGGACACCGAATAGCATTTATAAATAAAGTCGGCGTATTTTTAAAATAATTTAGTAATTTAATTTAGCAACTGGTAAACCTATACACACTGCATTCGCAAAAATGGGGTGACCAGCCCCCGTTATTGGCTATCTTTTTTGACAGTTCATAATCATGATCACTCATTGGAAGTTATTGAACTGGAAGTGACATGTATGTGTGTGTTGCCAAAATTTTCTTCAGATAAGGCATTATGCCACTTCAAGTTGTTGAGTTTCAATTGAATGATGATCACTATGAACTGTCAAAAAAGATAGTCAATAGGCCTACTGAACAACAAGAATAAGATCCGATAGCCACGTTTAGCATTGCGGGGTGAAATGTGGAAGATCCGAGAGAAGTTGCTAGATCATCGCCTGAATCCTGATGGAACGCCCCTTAATGTCTTTATCCACTGTTATGGCATAGGGACATGGAAGGAGATTCAGCTGATATAGTATTACCTAATTATTGATGATGATGATGATGATCTCCGACCGTATTTCGGCTAAGGCGACCAATCTCTATGGAGATTGGCCAGGTACGCAGGAGATATTATAGTGCATAAGTGTGTGCGCAAACACAGGTGTACTCTCTATTCCGTTACTCTCATAGTCCGATGGGACGGAAAGCCGACACGACCGGAGAGAGATCAGGCGCAGGACCAACGGTTTTACATGCTTTCCGAGGCACGAGCTAAGTGACAATTTTGCAACATTAAAATTTGTACATTAAATGAATTCATTGGTACAGGCCCGTGACTGGGATCGAACTTACGCCTCCCGCTTGGAAGGTGCACGTCTTAACCACTGGGCTATTACCGCTTCTATTTATTACCTATATAGTGAACCTTACATCAGTACAGGCTAATTTTAATAACAAAATAAACAAGAGACAGTATGAAATTAGTCAAATTTGTCAAATTGGACTAAATGACAAAGACACCAACTATTCTGACAGTTTTTAAACTTCACCTCAAAATAAAGTTTCCACCGTAAAGTGTTGTTAGCAACTTAAGAAATAATATAAATAAACAACTTTTCGAGTCGGCTTAATAGACAGGCCACTTACCTACAGCCAACAATTAATGAAACTATCATGTCTGTTTTTACCTAAATTTGTGTTGAAATGACACGATTGCACAACATATTTCATGTAGGTAACTACGTGAACATGTCACCTGGCACATTACTATCTCTTATGTCATTTCTGTTTCCCGACGGTTTGCTGGATAAAATCTCTTTTAGAGATAAGCACACCTTTATACATTTTCGAACAATAATTTGAATTCGAACAATTATTTTTGGTAACATTTGATTGTATACAATAGAAATAAGAATATACGTACTAATTTGTACATTATCTATGTTATATACTTACCTGCTATATATTTTCTGTGCACAATAAAGAATAAAAGAATAATTTTTTTTTTTAGATAAGTACTACCTAATTAATTTAAAATTCTGAATATTATTTTTTACTTCATTTTTCATCTAATAAGAAAAAAATATAATATCACGCTAGTAAACGTTATTTAGAAGTGAAGAGAAAGAGGTGTATGAGGTCCGCCAGATCTCTCTGCCGCCCCCTCCGGGAAACAGACGAGATTTTACTTATGCTTATAGGTACATCTAATATAGCACAAAAAATATTACAAAATTAATCACCAACAAAAACTGGAAGCTTATAAAAGCTCCATTTTCCTCGCAAAAAGCTCACTTCGATGTTTTCGATAGAGAGTGCGTAATTACATGTATACGTAGAGCAGTAGCCAAATTAACGCATTTACCTCCTTTGCGAAAGAAAAAAATTCCGCTTCTAAGCCTACCGCCGTCAACGTAAAGCCAAATAATCTCTGAGGAATTAGAGGAACCGAGAGCGTACAGCTAAGGATAGCTCTCCATTGGCTGCCAGCTACGAAAATATCTATTCAGAATATGTAAAAGATAACATTACCGTTAAGCAAAAAGCTATGAAAAATATTTGAAAATTTTAGGTTACAAATCAAAATGTATTTTTCCAGACAGTAGATAATTATAAAATTATTAATAAATAGATAATTACCTATAAGGTACTCAGGAATGTTTATCTGTAATATTAAGGGATGGATTGGTATTTTATATATTTTATTTTATTTGGAAAACATATAGCCTAATCACTTAAGTGTACAGATAGGCAGAACAGGGCTCTTTACATGTTTTCTGGCAATATGTAAGCATGGCAGTAGGTAAGCATTAATAATGATTTTTTGAAAAGCTTTTATTGTACTGTCGTGACATTTGTAAGTCTATGTTCCATTCGTAAGTATACGAAAAGGTTGACACGCGCGATCGCGCGCTTCAGTATTATGTACAGACTTAAGAACATTCAGAGGTTATTAAATTGATATATATTTTTTTTTACACACTACACAACACATTAACCTAGTCCCACATTAAGATCCCTAAGGTCTTGTGTCGTGGGTACTAAGCAACGGATACTACTAGAAACATCCATGACTCGGAAACAAACATCGATATTCGTCATATCAATGTTTGCACCTACCGGGATTCAAACCCAGGACCTATGGCGTCGCAGGCAGAGTACTACCTACTAGACCAATCGGCCGTCAGCATTAAACTTGACTTATTGATTATGTTAAACTATGCAATAATATCAGATAAGGTTACATTATGGTGTCCGAGTCGGAGCCTGAGAACCGAAAAATTCGACGAAGAGTTTGTTGCCTAGAACCTTATGGCCATCATTGAATAGGTCAAAATTATGTTCCTTAACAAGCCTATTTATTGCATTAGGCGCTCGCAAAAAGTAAGAATTTTGATTATTACACAAGACTGTACATGCAGACACACGGTGTCCCCAAACTTGGGTAACCAGCACTCCGGATAGTTTCTTTAAAGATAGATACATAGATAAATTCAGTAGTATAAGCATACTACTGAATTTATCTATGTATCTATCTTTAAAGAAACTATCAGTGACTGGGATCGAACCTACGCCGTCCGACTAGAAGACCCAAGCCTGAACCATTTGGCAGTCACTGCTCTGCAACTGATGTGTTCTAGTGAATACAATACAACATTTCAGAACCTTAGCTCCGCCTCGCCTCGCATACCTAAATTAATGTAAAATTGGTCTACATCTCAGCTACGTGGGTTTCCTTCATAGCCAGGTTATTTAAGTAAATAAATAACAACCGCTGACAAAGAGGCTCGGGTCGATATGACCTTGCCTAAGTAATGTTGCCAGTAATAAGGGAGACATAAAAATTTTATATTTTATTTCCTCAAATTAAATGTTTCTTTGGTGGCAATTCCAGAAATTGGGGAGGTTTAAGGGGTTATATCCACTTGCGAGGCAGAAAAAACGCGTTTTTTTGTGATTTTTTTCCAAAGAGGCATTTTATTTTATACATTAATGGAAAAAATGTACTTAAACAGAATTTAATCTACTTTAACAATCAGCGGTTTATTTTAAAAAATATTGGATCCCCTAGCTCCTGTAGATGATCTGCGGAGAGACCTCCAAAAAAAAGTGCTTGGCGGTGAGCAAGATATCTCTGGTCCAAATTATCTGAAAACCAAAAACCAAAAATATTTAGTTTTATAATAAATAAATACAGGTAATGATCGAAGGTCTAGTCAAAATTTTGACTTTTGACAAAATGGCGGCTGTTCAAAAAAAAATTCAGTTCTTCATGAAAATTTTTCACTTCAAAGTGGCTTAAAAAATCGAAATTATTGTCCAAAACCTTATTCCTTCGATCATTACCTGAAAAATATATCTGAGTAAGTCGTGTGAAAATTTCAAACCGATCGGTTTAGCGGTTTCGGAGAAATTTTCCTCACCGACTCTGAAAACACGGTTTTGAGATAAACGCGTTTAATGTTTCGGGAACGATTTACACTAAATTATTTTTTTTTTTTCAACTTACATCGTGTCATCTATTCCAGCACCATAAGAGGAACCCTCTGCTTCGTCGTTTGCTTCCATTTGTATTATTATCTTAGGGTCCCAAACACAATATAAGTCGAGAACAAAAGGGTAGAAGCTACCAGAAACAGCTGCTACTCCGGCTCGTGCTCCGCCTACTTTCGAACGCTCGGAGACGTTCTTACTAATACGCTCATATCTCCGAAACTAATTGTCGGATCGATTTGAAATTTTCAGAGAATATTCTTGAATATATGTACATTCAAAAAATAATATAAAATCAAAATCGATTTTTTGAAAATCACAAGTGGATATAACCCCTTAAGTATCATTTTATGTAAATAGTTTTTTAACTGTTTGTTGGTTCTTAAATTGTTTTAAGAGAACACCTCAAAACATGTACTGTACTGAAAACTAGACAAACCTATTTTTTCATACCTAAACTACTAAAATTTACATTTTCTTATTTAGCTAAGGTCTAAGATAAGATAAGCGAAAAAGATAATATGGCTGGTCTGGTAAAATTATTTCATAAAAGTTTATGAAAGAAGGACCTAAACACTAAGTAAGGACTATCGCCCACGGCGCGGCGCGTAGCGTAATCTTTATATATATACTCTCTTGCTACCAACAACTACGCATCACGTCGTGGACAGTACTCGTACCTACGCCTAAAATATCACAAGCGTAAAGGTACAAAAATCTTGTAACTCATAAGGGAAAGGTAAATGGATCAACCAGACAGATTAACGGATGACAAACCAGCCAAATAACGTACGCACACCAACGATGAAAAATTTTAATCATTGCCACCACATACTCTCCTGTCAAATTGCTGGCTAGCCACGTAGACATTAGCGACCTCGCCATCAGTCGAGGTAAGTTTGTAGCAAAACCGCCCACTGTTAACCCGGCTTCTCCGTAACCATGGTAACCAGCTAGGTAGGACGTGCCCAAAATCCCAATAAGCACGTCCGAAATACATAAGAAGGATTGAAAACGTGTCACCGATACTTCTCCTTTCAAATCAGTAAAGTGATGGCCACTTTATGCGTCACAACCACGATAAGGGGCAGCGAGGAGGTATCTTAAATAACTTATGATGGTAGCCTGAATAGCTATTCTTTATCTAGCTCGTGGCGTTCAGCAGGATGGCAGGTTGGCTGGTAGGAATCATGTCCCAGCAGCGTCTTCAAGCAAAACCACGAAATAGTTTTTTCTTAGAAAATATCGCCGTCGCGCGAGTGATGGAGGCGAAAGGAGAACTACGTTTGACACGGCTAACTTCACAACAGCGAAGATCCACTGCGACAAATGTATAGGTACATTGGTTATCGCTTCTCCTACTTGCTCTTCCTTCATACTAGCTCGTTTAATAAACATGGAATAATTTGGCTTTGGAATGCCCTTTAATGTTTTAATATTATGGAAATGGATTACGCAATGTTTACTTTAAATCAATCCATAGATAAGACTTATCCCTAAAATAATAACAATGATCAAATTTAAAATAAAAGTGTTGTTTTATAGGAGAGAATAAATAAAGTATGCACTATACAGAATGTGATTAAGCACGATATAAACCTGTTAGTAACTTTACCTATATTACTCAATATGTAAATTAATGCAATTTTAGATGTTTAACATTAACTGTAACTTGTTTCTGAGAAAGATGCACTTTTATATAATCACTAGGTGTTGCCCGCAACTTCGTCCGGGCGGTATTCGATAATCGCGCGGTGGTGCGACCAACCGCAATAAAAAGTAGCCAATGTCCTTTCTCGGGCTCTAGACTATTTGTGTACCCAATTTCATTCAAATCGGTTCAGTAGTTTTGCCGTGAAAAATGGACAAACATACACACACACACACATTTTCACATTTATAATATTAGTATAGATGGTGCAGTGTTCAAAAATATATTAATGAAAAGCTCCAGTGGGCGATCTTAATCAGTTTGATAGGAGCATTAAGAAGCATTTTTCCTTGTTAAAATATCGCGTTTGGAGGTAAGAAAGTGCTTCCGGGCGGTGGCGTCGTATGTCATAATTTGAACCCTATGGGTGTACCTGAAATGTAGTCACAAGTCATAGGCTATGGCGGGATTCACGGTAATTGAGGACGAATAAAAAATAGAGCAAATCTTCTTGATGTTATGTTCAAAATATTTCTTACTGTTTTCTTATGAACGGAACATAAATTTACCCACTAACAGTAGTGGCATAAAAGTGCGAGTCTTTCCGATAGCTGATTAAACTTCGATTTATTTTTACTAATTATTGTATACATAGCGTACTAGATATTATTATTATTATATATTATTAGGTAAAGTACATAACAAGTTTATAATATAAAAATTCACACCTGAAATAAGTTAAGTATCGCATCTACAGAAGGTGCACGCCCAACACATTAGGCTATCTTTTACCCGTATTACCATTTTTAGGGACTATGCTAACACCTTGCCACTCAGACACCAATAACCCCGCTATCGCTTCCAACAAAGACCTTGCTGTGCTCAGCTGCTAGCCGTAAACCTTTCCAATGCTTGTTAAAACTGGCTGCGTCATAAATACGCGCGCAGTAGCCCCCGAGGCACGCTTATAATTCGCGCAACTACCCCTCTAGGACGGACGATTTCTTAAAAAATAATACGTTTTTGATCTACTGCCGGGTAACTGATATGAAGTAAATATTACTTTATTTTGTACCTATTATGCAAGCTTTTTTTAAAAAAAAATAAATAGCTTTATTCCTCGGGATAAAAAGTTCCTTATTTGTAAGCAATAATAATATACTAAATATCAAGTCCATGTAGCAAGTTTCATTAAGATACTTTTGTCGTGAAAAGTACAAAGATATCCTTCGTATTTACATTATGAAAACGATAATTTATAAATATGCAAGTAATTGGTAAAAGCCGTTTCGATTCCAGTACCAATGAATTTACTTCTTGTGCGGGATTTTAATGTACTAAAATTGTCACTTAGTTATACCCGTGGAGGGTTGACGTCAGCCAGGCAGCCACAAACATCAAATATTTGACAATATGTATTTCGAATGACTTCTCTGTCTTCATAAACAATGGGATAAGGGCAGGAAAACGTTGATGAAAGCATCTATTTTCAAATGGCGCTGCTAGAAGCGCTCAAACTTCACCTTAATGCCATCAAACGACTACGCAAACCGAATCGTTCAACACAAGATTGTACTAAGATTTCCTAATGTCCCCCCATAACCGTACTCACCCGGCAATGCACTTTACACTATATCTATCGGTTTTATACGGAGTTTATATGATTATTTGGCCGCAGACCTACCCGCGTCGAGAGTGGCGCCATCACCTGTTGTTTACGATTACGACTCAGTTTTACGGCTGGCTCGTAACCCGTGTGTTTATGACGCTTATTATATTATACTATCGCTCGATTATTACCCTTATAATTATAGGACCTGTGCTGATGCGGGGCTTCACTAGAATACGTCAGCTGCATTTCCATCCCTGCATGTCATAAGAATGGACTAAGGGACTCGGGCTAGACTCTCTCAGCGCTAGCAACTTGTCACTGATCATGTTTAACATTTGTCCCCATTAAGCGTACTAAACGTAGTTGTGGTATCTCTTTTAGGATCCTGCTCTTTTGGCCACCCATGATACATGATAGGTATTAGGTACAGAAACAATATTATTGTAGTGTAAATTCAATTAAATCAGACAGACGTCCATACAAAACTTGGCCATATGGTTTATTTCATATTATACACATCAGCCCCCGTATGATGAATTTAGTGAGAACGAGATGTCTCACTTTTTAACGTTAAATCCACAGAGCTAAGTAATACTCGTAACTAGATAAGGCAAGTGTTTCTACTTGGTGTGTAAAAAGGAATTGTAAACCACTATATCATCAGCCCTAATTCATTCAGTCTTAGCTCGAGAACGAGTGTCTATTCTAATTCTTAAGTCTATTTTTTTACATGCAATATGTACGAGTACCTTGCATGTAAAAAAATAGACTTAAGAATTAGAATAGACACTCGTTCTCGAGCTATTACGAGAACTTAGTTTATCTAGTTATTAATAGCTCTGTGAATTTGACCCTTTAAAAGTGAAACATCTCGCTCTCACCAAATTCATCATACGGTTGCAGTAATACTGAAATTTGTTGCTCTTTACTATTTCTTATCCATATTGAAAATAAAATTATTTATCATGATGTCACTACACCCAATATATTAAATTACATGCAACACTATGTAACCATACACGCCACCATCTGTCATGTACTCATAGACCAACGCGGTTTGCTCCGCGTCATACTTTCAAGATAAATAATGCAAAAGTGCATGATAAAGACATATAAAACAGAGCGTATAAAATAATAGCGCCCATAACCTGTTCCCAGATAAAGCCCTCTCTGAAAATACTCTTAAACAGCAAAATAAGCACGTTAAAGAAAAGTTATTATGAGCATTAATTATATGGCGTAATATTTAGTGCATCTACTGTTTGGTACATTTAATATAATATCAGCTTACTATCAGCTGTTTTAAACATAAATATCTATCAAAGTAATGTTTATGGAACGTCTATTCTTTTTACTTTAGAGTTGGTCCCATAGTAAAGGTTGTTATTCTTTATTGTGCAAAAACTACAGTTAATACAGAGGAATTTACAATATAAAATGCATACAAAGGTGTGCATATCACTGCAAGAGCGTTATAAAGATAATAATGTTTGAAAAGTTGTTTCTTTTTATCTACGAGTACTTACTACATAGTCTCGCAAGCTCATAGTGATGATTACCAATTCCATTAAACCTCTAGCTATTATAAACTCCTATATATAAAGAAAAGTCAGTAAAACCGGAAATTCAATTTCGTATTTTAAAAATCTAGGTAAAAGTGAAAAGAGGTCTTAAAACCTTGTTCTAAAATACATAAACATAAAAACATAAACATCAAAATCAATCATGAGATGTAGGCATTATTCACAAGCTTTCTGGCAAACAAAATATTTTGTAAGCACCTACATTTTGTCTCCGTGTTTAGGGTTGTAGGGTTGCCAAATTAATAAATATTGTACCACAAAACATAATTTTCTTTTATGGTCGGTTACTTAACTAATCACCATGGTAACCAAAATTTTAAAACAAAAATGTAAATTGCGAACTATTATTATTAATTTAAGAGTGGCAAATATAAAAAAAATAACCATTGGAGTGTAATTAATTTTCTTACGCAATAGAGAAATATATTTTGTAATAATGTGAAACATAATTCTTAACCAGAAAATAACAAAAAATTAAGCAAAGTTTGAATATAATATAAAAATGATACACCATTTAATGCGAGGTCAGCAACGTTAAGTAAATTAATTATTAACAACATGGCGGCCGGCGGTTTTTGGTCTGCCGCTTTTGTTTCCTATTTTACTACAAAATAATGGGTAACGTATCACTAGAGCAGAAACTACCCTAGTTTAATTATTAATTAATTAACTGTTGAAACCTAAGTTTAACACTTGTATAATTTATGCAAAAATTGTTTTTCGCTAGTAGATCTAATACCAGTTAGTATGGCTACTAATAAAACCCACTATAGAATTTAATTTCATATGAAGTCATCAGTAATTATTTCATTTTAAAAGAAACAAAATTATTAACACAAAATAATCATTCTTTGGGCATTCTCTGTGTAACTGTGAGATGTAATTATATTGATTTAACTACCTATGTTTTTGTGAAAAATAAAGAATAATGCTAAGCTTGAATCACATCATACTTTTCTTGAACCGTACATCATAAGTTTACAGTGACAACCCTGGCTTACGCACATACACAGTATTAGGAAGACAAACATGGAAGGACGAGTTACAAGGGCATGCATCTGTTGAGCACAAGGCTTTTCTACCGTCATTTATTGCCAAACCCATAGGATAAGGGCGGTTTATATGAACATTGTATCTACCTATACTATTTATATACTTATATTTATTTGGATAGTGTTTCTATATGCAAGTACTACCTATATTTTGCGATTACAAGCTTATTATATTACTTGTGTGATTAACTACAAATTTCGTATTATTTAATTCAGTTTAGTTTAGTTTGGAAATCGAGTATAGACTCAAAACTTACTATGATCTACATGTTTACTAACTAAGAAGAGAAAAAAGAAACGAATAGATGAACTATACATAAAATAATTACTATATTGAAAGGGAAAAAACCTTTACTAATACCAAACAGGTACCAGGCATATACACATATCAATAACGCATGCGGTAAATGACAATGAATTTATAATTAAGGCCGAGCGCACACCTGCGTCTCACGCGCGTCTCCCGCGACCCCAAAGTAATGTTACCAACGAGTCACGTGCGTAGAAATTTTTCCCCTAATCTGCCCCTAACTCGTAAAATAATAAAGCTTTGTAAAAACCAGTGTGATAAAAACCATTGAGGACGTGGTAGCAATTTTCTATGCGCTCTCGCTGCGGTTAATATTCGACCTTTGTACGACCTGATAGAGGTTATTTATTTATTGTTGGGTAAGAATGGTAACGTTTTGTTGGAATTCGGTACGTTAGATAGTAGACTCGGTGAGCTGTTATATGAATAATATTTAAGATTTTGTGAATTATGTTGTAAAATATTTTGTGGTCGCCGCTAATGCGATTGGGTAATTTTATTTTTACTCCATCATTTATTTTGTCTATTTTAACATTTTCTTTAATAAATAAGTAAATTATTTATAACTCGTTACCAACGTGGTCGATTACCTTTGTCTAAAACGTGAAATAAACAAAACATCCAAGAATTATCAAAATGACGCCTAAACCACTTATTCTTTATTTGTATACAGACAATTTACACAGAAAATTAATTAAATTAAATCTATATAGAAAAGCAGTTTACATTGATAAATGTACAAATACGTGCTTATCCTTAAAAAGACTTCTTCCAGCAAGCCACTTGACAAAAGCACAAATAAACTGAACAAACATAACAACCCGGAATACGTATGTGACAGACCCACGTCCAGCTGCGGCGAGTATAACATAAATAATTGTACGGTCCTTATGCACATGACCCCGGTCACAACAAAGCCGCCTCTTAGTTCGTGTGCCCCCAGCCTAAAACCACATTGAAAATACTGCACCCCAACTACATGATTTCTAACATAGTAGTAAGATAGTACCTATAGCTTTTTGGACATGTGTGACATGTTTGTATCTTTGGGTTGTTGTTTTTAAGTCTCTTGTAGCTCCGTTTAGTCATTGGGGGTCTCATTTATAAATAGATTTATTCTTTGTTTCTAAAGAAAAATTCTAATTGGCAATTTTTAATATCCGAGATTCTCTTGGCCGTTAGCTGATACTTCATGGTTACGATTATAATAATCCTTATGTCATTAACTTTTTGTAATGGGGCGGATTAGGCACAATTTAAACCGCGACTAAATTGCATATGTCGTGCTGGATCACCTTATATACGCCATTTTTGTGGTGATATACGACGGCGGTTATATTATATGTTATAACAGTCTAAGTATTGTTTGGAATTTGGTTGTTTTCGTCACGATACCAGACTGACACGCGATGGTAATTAAAAAGGGGATTTCGGGTTAAAATAGCGCGACATTGGCCATCGCACTTTTGACCTATTAACGTGACCTTCGGCGAGATAAATTAAATTTACTTTCTCAGGTTTTTGTGTAACTGATTTAGTATTGGACGCTAAATTGGTTTTCAGACTAAGTGGATAATGGGTAGAGATAAGTCAGACGAAAGACTCGAACTAAGAATTGAGTATTACGGTGGCATTGAATATTAAAAAAAAGCTATAATGAATTTAAGAAAATACTTTGAGTATTTAGGTAGCTATATATAAAATACTTTGCCCTGAATAGACGGATGACGGATCAACGCACAGCCTAAACTGAAATTAGAGACCTGAAAGAGGATTTATTCTTTGTATGAGGCATCCGATAAGCAAGGCACAAGATTGGGAATGACGAAAATTCTAACGTTCGCGTTGACGGCCTTAAGTTAAGTCGCAGACGGCCTCTAGCATCCATATATAGTTATAATGTTGACGTTGCACAGTTTGTTTTATAAACTACGTATAAAAGAAACTGTACTTGCTGTACTCCCACTCTCCCTAAAAAAAGGCAAATACTCGTACAAATAGCAAAGGATTCAAAAAGAAATTTTCGATTATGTATGACGAAAAGGGAGCCTACAGTGTACGACCTGTATATTTGACCCAAAAAATGGACCGACCCGACCAAACTTTGGCCCTCGCGCAATAAAAGGGCACCCTGTATCAAGTGACTTAATAAAGAGCACCCTATTGAAGGGTAGGAGCACGCTATGTATGAAAAAACATAATTTTACCCCACAATGAAAAGCGAGGGTTAATTTTTTTGTGCTTTCAAGTCGTTAGTATGTATATTAAGGTCTATTAGGTTGACATTAGCGAATTGTTAGTTGATTAACATCGCTTTTCATTTCTTTCTATTTTTTAAATCATATATTAGGTATATATTTTTTTAATAATTATTGCATATTATGTAAATATGAATTATGAAACTATATATTATACTACATATTTTTAAATGCTTTTGTTACTAGGGATTTATAATAGTTACTAGAATAAGTCCTGTAAAGGATGACTATCAGTAAAAACTAGTTCGACAGTTAAGAATCCGAATATAGCAATATAAGTTGGTTAGAACAATAAGCATTTCTTCGATGATAGGTTACATACTTAAGTTCAAGACGTTGGAACTTTGAGCAGAGAGTAGTTTAATAAATTACCCACAAAACAGTTTTAAAATGCGTTATATCAAAACTAGTAACTGAGAACGATTTTAAAACTGTAATACTGTTCAACTTTTAAACTATTTATGTCCTTTAGGCCTTGTATCCTTCGAACATAAACACCTAGTAAAATCGTCAAAGTAAATACGAGTTTTAGTGAATTCCATTTATAATTTGTACAGTTGTATTACTAAAATTCCTACAGTAAAGTAATACCACAAGAGATTACTATACCAAAACGAAAACAGCCAAAACCTTTATTTCCACCCGCAAAATTGGGGCTCAACTGCTAGCGGTCCGAAATCTTTATTAAAAGCTGAAGATTAAACATTATCATGTAACGCCTCAAGTTGCTGAACATTCCTCCTTAATAGGGGATATGGATCATCATGAAATATCGCCGAGATTACACGCCATCCGCGGCAGTCACCCCCCGCCTCAAAAGTGAGGCGAGGCCTCAGTGACAGCAGGATAATTCCGCTTGAATAAATTTTGAGGTCGGGCCACAGTTGTTGCAAAGAAGAACTTCTATAGATACTATCGACTTATTTCTAGGCTATTTTGCTAATTTATTGAAAAAATATCTCTTAAAGAGATAAATTCGCCTCTGTACAATAATTTATTAATTGCATCTATTTATCTCTTCAGTAGTATCAATACTACTCTTAAAGATTACGTCTATTTAATTTCACCTATACCTACTTAATAAAAAATCCAAAAATGTCAATGCGTGTAAACGTGGATTTAGAATGGACTTATTCTGTAAAAATTAAAACATAAATGATTTTCTATTTATTTGAAACACATTAATACGTACAAAGGTTTTTTAACCTAACTATACCTAACTTAAATCTATGTAAAGCAAATATGTTTTTATTACATGATTTTATCCGCTCCGCTATCTCTGTAGACGCACATTTATCAGAACGACTAGATTATGCGTGATTTAGCAATTTTGAGATCTAATATATATTGCAGGGTGACCTTTAGGAAACATTATAGAACTTTAAGAGGTTAGAATTAAGCGATTATCAAACATTTTGCTCAGAGAGACTACTTATTGTTTATGATCGACTAGTGGCCGCCCGTGACTTCGTCCCTGTAAACATTACATATTTTTTCTGCAACAGAAAAAGTATTTTCGATTTTTTAAGGACATGGATGCTGTCTTTTTCTAAAACTTTATCAAGATTCTTGATCTACCTTACAAAAAAAAATTGCAATTAATTATTTTTTGGATTACTCAAGAATACCTATTACGAGTATTACACAAGTCAACAAAAAAAAATTATTTTTTTGGGTTTGTTGTTAAATTAGTATTTTCTGATTGTCTACAGCTAATAGTAACTAGAGGTTTCATTTATTGTAAATAAAGTTTGCTTTTGTACATTTTACAATGAAAATTAAATATTTTACGATTTTGGCATATAGTTTGGAAGAGCAAAGGATTTATAACGCAAGAGATGGTGTGGAGGGGGTGAAGTGGGGGTTACAGGTGTTTAGCGGCGAGCTGCAAATAGTCTCGGTAGTATTCATGCACGAATTGCCAAGAAACGACGCCATTTTTGTTGCACGAGGTCCAAAATGGCTTCCAAAAAGTGTAAAAATGATGTTAATTCCTTTTGCTACATTTGAAGCGAATTCATCAAAGTGAGAGCTTAAAAATTCAGTTTATCGTCAAATATAAAACTCTGTGAAGTATATGAAAATTATTTTAATCTTCCCATTCGAAGTCAAGATAAAATATGGGCACCAAAATTCACATGTAGTAACTGCAAAAACACATTAGAAGGTAAGGGAGTACATCATAACTTTTAAGGATCGTAACTGCAAAAAATGTAAGATATGTAATGAATGACGTGTGTATCTATTTATATGTTTTTGTTCTAGCCTGGTATCGAGGAGAAAAAAAAGTATTAAGTTTGCAGTACCAAGAATATGGAGGGAGCCCACAAATCACATCAATGATTGCTACTTTTGTTTAGTAAATCCTTGCAAGCGTCGGGCTGGGAAAAATGCCCAAAAGATTCTGTACCCAGATCTACCCTCAACGAGCGCTCCAGTACCCCACGGTGAACATTTTCCTGTACCTTCTCGTTCAAATACGAAGGAACAGCCGCTGATGGCAGTAGCGGATGCAATAAAGTATATGTACTTTGCTTCATGCTCACTTAGACCAGTTTAAAGATAACTTGGCTGCATACTCAGAAGAGCAAGGAGAACGCTTTCACCAAGATGTGATGAACTTTGAACAGCGTTATCAAGGACAGTATAATGAGAATATGATGGGTGACTATATTTGGAGTCTAATACGAGAAAGTGCGTACTCATACAGAAGAAAAACAAAAAATATCCATTTTTAAAGGTTTTTTATATTTCTTGTTATATATTTAAGGATGTATCTTTATTGTTATTTGTAAATAAAAGTGATAAACATACAAATTTAATTTGTTTTTCTTGGTATTGTATTCTACTGAAACAAAAAGTTAAGATTTTATTAAAATTTAAAATTTCGATCTGGTTACTACAAAAGCAAACTTTATTTGATGAAATATTTTTTTCTTTGTTTAGTTAGATATAATTAATCAAAATCGATACTACAGAACTCAGACTCAAAAATCGTGTTTACCTGTGTTATTTATTTTACGAGTATTACCTACCCAGGATTCTTACTGACCGTCAGCTAAAATTATTATAGGAATTTTAAATTAAAATGAATTATACAAATATAAAGATTCGTAGAAGTAAGTTCAATTATAACTAAAATTAATACCTATTCAGCTACCTATTACACTCGGTTTTGAATCATTTATTTTTTTAAAGCCAAACTTTATAAATATTTCTTCTAAAGTAAAAGTAATGTAAAAGGAAAGGTATAACTAACTTTTATGTTCAGTTAATAAAATTCTTCGGAGTCTGTTATGAGAATATTTAAGTAATAATTAGGGGAAGAACATGACATGTACATTAGGGGGCGCTGTAAAGATTACATTGTCATCGCATCGTAGAATTATATCTACGTTTGAGAACCAACTTGTGTATATGTCGAAGGTAAATTCTTCCTATATAACATGCTGTATTACAAAACCGCTAAGCATTTGGAACAGTATTGTACGGAGATAAATTAACTTCTAGCACTTTGTTTACTTAATTAATTAGGTTAAGTTATGATAGAATTGTTGAATATAATAACGCATGAGCCGAGCGAGCGAAGCGAGCGGGTCTCGCGGCGAGGGGCGAAGTGTTAAAAGATTTTTTTCCTTTATATTATTGCAAATGCCTAGCGGTTTTGTCCAATATCCCTTCGACTTATTAATTTTTTGAGTTTAAAACCAAGGTCATAGTAATCATCCATATGTGATGATGACACGGGTGTTGTTGAAATATGAATATTTTAATCTATCTATATATTCAATAGTTACGACTTAATATCATATAATCATCTTGTGATATAATGATATAATAAAATGGAAAAATGGACTGGTCGGTCGGATTGATCGACAGTTTTATGATCTAAAAATAGATTTATACCTGTACCAAACTGATTAAACTTTACTATACTTCGACTGAATTTTTTATAGTCTAGAAAGTTTCTAAAGAACTATCTACACCAAAATAGATTTACTTAGAAATATAAATAAAGAATATTCTCTGATTTGCTCAAAATAAAAATGTCTCGTTTCCAATTTCGGATTTATTTCCCGATCCCGAATTCAACCTATAAATGGGGTATTGCTTTGAAAAGTTGATAATTCCAATTTGTACTCGAAGAAACTCTAGCATAAAAGAGAAAATAGAGCTATGTGCCTAAAATAGGTGCAAAAGATTTCATCGTGGTATTTAATGTGTAAAATATAGGTACATATGTATATAATGCCATAGCAATTTTGCATTTCTACCAAATCCACGATAGGCAGTCACCATTCTTTAGTGACGTGTATATAAAACTAATTCATTTTAATTCTGTTATTCGTCTCCACGTGGTACACAATTATCATTCATTTATTTATTCAAATCTCACGCCGACGCAACGTTACCAATCGATTTTAATGATAAACATGAAAGTTTTCTCGGAAGCTGCGAACTGACAGCTTTCAATCAACATGCTAATGAAGTTAGATTTTTATTCACAAGAATGATTGCATATTCATAAAAGAATTTCGGTTATACGCCGAATATTAAAGACAACTTGTTGAGGACGCTCACAACACGTACATAAATTTATTAATACCGTAAAGATAATTAAATTGTCAACATTCATAGCTTATATAAAACTTTTATCATGCAATATCTAAAAGGCCGATTTTTCCAATGATCATCTTACCATTAATTAACAATAATTAATGGCTATTTAGAAGACAAAGTTGATGCTATATCTATCTATCTTGATCAAATTTCAGAGATAGCCTGGCGTTAATCTATTAGATAGGCTGCCTGTCCATTGGAAAGATCGTCCAGTAGAGTTGTTATTACAATCAACCATTTGACATTTTGCAAAAGTAAGGAAGGGCAAGCATTCATGGTTTATTTGAAATACGGACAGGACATCCCACTATCCAATATTAGTTTATATAAATTAGCCATAATTAAAAAACCCGTAAACCCATTACAAAATCTACCCGCAAAATACAACCTAAACAGTCGTCGCGTTTAAAAACCAAAACAAACCCGATAAAAGACACAAGCGTTCCATCGACGTGCAACTTTAAAACTTTTAAGCAGGCCGAGATAAGACGAGCCTCTTTCAAACGCCTCTTTTGAGACTCCATTACCGACCAAAGCGGCGACGCTAAACTATGCATGTATCTTGTGTACATCTCCTTTCAACGCTAGCTGGCCACCTCTCACACTAGTTAACATGCTGCGTACCCCCGCATAAAGGAATGAAAAATCCACCCTCAAAGAAACCAGTTTGTCGACAGCTCTCGAGATGCCATCTTTGGGGTAGAATCCGATATTTACTGTTGGCGCTTTTTGAGCTTACCTTGCATTTTTCTCGCATAATACATGCTTTGATGGTCGCCATGTAGCTAGAAATCATAGAATAATGACTTTCATCACCTTACCCGAAGGTTCTATAAATTGTATTTATATACTGTTGCTTAGTATACCCGAATTAAGACCTAAAAGTTCGTACAGACTAAAGCATTTTCTCGAGCATGTGAGTAATGTAACGTTCTAACAAATGGTACAATACAGGTACTCGTAAAAGCTCAATTTCCAAAGCGTTTTCATGTAATGTAACGTTCCTGCGAATGCTCGACGTAATGCTCACAGTGAGTGTGCGCATTTACCCGTAACATTTCGCTGTACCTTCCGTTAATTCTTCCTTGAAATGTCGGACCTACAATTTGCGTGCAAAGGCTCGACGAAATGTTACACCAATACGCTCGATGGTTTCTACAATTATTGTTGCAACAAAACGGTGAGCGTGCTCGACTTCTGGTTCGTGAAGGGTGATTGATACATTATAACTTATCATGGAGCGGCTCGTTTTTCTGTTACAAGTAAATGCTCTAGTCTATACTCACCTTTAGGGATTTTAGTGTGAGACTAGGTTATTTTATTGTAAAGTTTTTGAATATTTATTTATTACCCATCCATATACTTACCTATCATTAACTTTAGGGTCAGCAGAACATGGTTTCTGGTGAAAGTTCCTTTGAGAACTCATATTAACCTCATAAATTTCTTTAATATAAACCACATCTATAAAATATTACACATAAAAATACACAAAGTCAACACAAAAGCCAGTACTTCCATTTTGCGAGCCAAAAAAAATTAGATCTCATATTAACATAACAAAGGTCAGTTTACCTGCGCCCGCTCGTTTTGTAACCCCATCGTCCATTACTTAGTGGCAGGGTAATAAGGTGCTTTGTTGGCAACCCCAAGCTTTTCACAATTTTCCCTGAATGCAGCTTATCTCCGGCCCGTTTGTTTGCAAACTAAGACTTTCTATGCACAATTTTTGTAAAAGTTAGTTGCTTATTATGAGAACACATGTTTATCGTGCAAATGTTTGGAGTTTGTTGAAGTTCTCTTACAAGAGGTTCTATTAAATAGATAATAAATTAGTGAACGTATGGAAGAAAAAAAAACACAAAGTCGGAAGAAAAAAAATTTAAGTTCAGACACTATCTGAGCACTTCTGATAAACAGAACAAAACAACGAAGTGCTTCGAGAAATAGTAGGTAATGTCCTTGCGCTTCGCTTGTCTTCGTCTACCGCGCCTGTCAGTTGTGGATTTTCTATAAAAATTCCTTTAAACATTTCATCAGTCCCCAAAAAATTTTAAAGCATCCACTTGTGAATCGTGCAAACGTCTCAATCGACTGTAACCATTCGAAGGACTCTTTGTTTCGTAATCTCTCATCAACCTCTCAAAAAAAGCTCTAAGGCTTGCCCTAATAATAAGTTATCGGGCTCTCTCAGATCCGTCGCTTGAGCCTTTCGATAGTCGATTTTGGGACGAAATGGAAAATTAATGGTACGGAAGTAAAATTCTTTAGATAAAAGCGAGACAATAGAGTTAGACGATCCTATTAAGCTCCGCTAAAGAGGCTTTGACCATACAATACAAACGGGAGCGAATGCGAGTTTTATTGCAGTTTTATGTTGTCTATATTTTGCTGAAAGCAATCTAATTGAGTGAACTTTATCGGAACAGGTTTATTATAAATAATAATAATAAATATTCACACACTATACAACACATTTATTAAATGAAACCAACTATCTATTTGCAATTATCGGCTAGTCTCTATTTTTATATCGGAGATATATGTAAATTAATTACTTATTAGGTAATTCATTTTGAAGAGAGCGTCACCTCAAGTAGCGAACCTCATGAACGACGAATAAGTAAATACGATTCGCGCACTTACGGCTAATAGGGTCGTTTACAGTTTTTTTTAATATGTATTTATATCGAAATAAAATAAAATAAAAGAAACATTTGCGAAAGAAAAACTTCGCTAGCGTGAAAACTTTCCGGGATTAACGATAACGATTTAATAACAATTTCATAATCACAATTTTAGACTTGCCAAAAAACGCTCCATACAAACGGCTACCACGACGTGACGTCACTCTTTAAGCAACTTGTATGTGCGTAAAAGAACTTTTGTTCTACAGATATATTATATAAAAGCGTTTATAAATATGGTCACAAAACAAAAGTTGCTGTAAATGATGTAGGTGGACATGTGATGTTGTAATTTTCAATTAATTTCACATTTGAAAAATGGACTTGCCCATTTAACTTTGAAGGCTTATTACTACCTCATTTGGACACATAATCAAATTGTAATTTACAGATAGGTATAATGTTCATTATTTATTCTGATAAGAATAAGATGTTATTAAGATTGAATCATAGGAAACTACCCCATTGCAATTACAGGCAATCTTATCAATAAACATATATTTATACTTTTGCATACAATATGGACTTGCTATTTGGATACATAGCCTCCCGAGTAAATGATACAACTATTGCCTATTGGGCCATAGATCTAACTAGTGGAATTTCAAAATAAACACTAAGCCACAGTACATATGCCAAAGAACCGCGATACCATCAGGCTCACGTTCGCAAAACGCTATTAAACTTAAATAACAGCGTGCGGCGATGCAGAAACTTCCTATTACTACGGGATCGAAAGAAAATCTCCCATCTGAAGCGATTATTGGGCCCGGATTAATATCTATCGGTCTGGCGACGGATTTAGCGCAGCCTTTGTGGTACTTTTTTATTCCTTTTTGCCTGAAGATTGTGAAGCGCGAACTAGGTCTCAAAGAGGCTACTTATTCGATTTATTGTGTCAGCTTTTATGACGGAATAAGTGTTTTGTGTGGAGATAAAAGATTTTCAATTTATTGGAAACCAAGAGATTTCTTTATTGCCGCTGCTCGAATAAAGAACTTTAAGCACATGAAAATAATAATGATAACCGTTATTTAACCGAATGTTATTACAAATTTTGCAGTCTTACATTTGCATGATGATTGCTTGGCCATGGAATATTACGAGAAAATAAACGTAAAGCGAAACAATGTTTAAATTTTGTATCAGATATTACAACCGCTAAAACTGGAGGCATAAACAGTTGCGGCAGAAGATAACAATTACATTTATCTAAGATCCACAGTCGTTCTCATTCATATTCATAGCAAAATACACCCGGGGCGTTGGCGAGGAGCGCCAGAAGTATGTTGTATTAAGAACTGAACATTTCACAAAGGTAGCCCCGAACTAAGACATGAATTTCAAGCAGAATTTATATTGAGAAAATGCTTCGTTTGTTCACAATATTAGCAAAGAACAGTGATCTTTAGAGATATTACGTTAAGGATTTTCAAGAATCGAGCTTGTTAATAAAGAATACAGCTTTGTAAATAAGTAACTGAAAGCTCGCTATTGAATTGTAGTAACTACGTAGTATCCAGCAGAATTTTTATTGTGTTGGTCGAAAACTATTTATTACCTACCCGGTACAAGTAACTATATGTTTCAGTTTTAACACGATGAGACGATGCTAGTTTAATTTAACTTATCTCTATGCTGCTCTGGGAGTGAAAAAAAAAACGTATAATACTACAGCTGCTTCTCTTCCCGGGCATATACTGTATAAGTCAGTAGAGGGACAAGAGGGTCTTGGTGTTTTGTAGGCGATGGGCTGACCACCTGTCACTACTAACCGAACTTGCACATCTCAACTATACCCTCAAAATTAGTCAGAAGTGGCACCATGTGGTTTTATCGGCCCTTGGTGCTCTGCCTACCCCGTAAGGGATAAAGGCGTGATTATTATATGTATGTATCTCTTAGGTGTACCTGCTAATATATAAATCCGAGGTCAGAATCTAGTCAGATTACAGTATCACGTACATTATAGATACTTATAAGTAATTTAGGTCTCTGAACGTACCTATCAGCGAAAATGTTCAAGAACAAATTATAACGTTATTAGAGATGGATATTTATGTACATTAATCTCTAACGGTCAAGCAAGATTCTCGCAGCAGTAGAGTCTGTCCAAGTTTTTGAAATATCCTTTTACAAATTCGATTTTGGGGCCGAGATGATCATAGTTCATTTCACTGCAAATTTTCCCCTTCCTTGCTCCTTCCTTACGTGTCGTTTTCTGCTCTTTTCACCAGTCACCGATAGAAGTGTAACGTCAACTCGTACGTATCGCGCCCGAGACATATTTGCATTTAGATTATGTCGCGACCACGGAGGATACTATCGAGGATACGCGATAATCAAAGTTGCGATTGTCGTCACGGTATTTGCGAAATACTAGTGAAACCGCTAGATGATTTTGCAGCGATCAACTGTAGTTGGACCCTAGCGAGCGGGCGGGGAAGTATGGATGGTGTCGGGCTGGCGAAACCGCAAGATAAAAACATAGTCAAATCTGTACGTTAGAACAGGCAGTTTTGCTAGTTTACCATTTCTCCTGCATACGGATAATACATGGGGAAATACTACAAGTCCATTATTATAGTTTCACAGCAGAGTGTGCTATTGGCGTTAATGTAGCCTACGCCGTGTGGACCACTCACTGGCAAACATTTGCTTGTACTTTTACGCGTCGTCATGCGTCACCCGCGCAATGGCGACGCTGTTTTCTAATAATAAACTTTGTTAGGACCTCTTCTGTATCTTTGCTCCGTGGTCTCGACTACACGGACCAAGCTTCTGTTCTGAATGTCAGCTTTTTTGGTCCGTCGTTCGTACGCTGCAAATGTCGGGAGAAAACGATTTTTGAGCATACGCTGAAAGTTATTTTATCGGACCGTTAGTTGTAATAGTGGCATATTATGTCAGATGACGTATTAATATGAGAATATTTAACGATATATCTATAACTTTTAATATAACGGACTTTTCTCATATATTTAAATATTTTTCTATTAAACAAATATGTTGCAAGTGAAGAGCTTGTTCTTGTCAACTGATTTAAACGATATCCACGCA
This sequence comes from Carposina sasakii, assembly GCA_014607495.2. Lineage (NCBI taxonomy): Eukaryota > Metazoa > Arthropoda > Insecta > Lepidoptera > Carposinidae > Carposina > Carposina sasakii. Next base: position 11,780,523 of record CP053155.1, read on the forward strand.
AGCACATTATTTCGCTGCCGATCTTATATGAAATACATGAAAAATGTATAGTATGTATATTATCCATTGCATAAAGAAACAAATTTAAACCCTGCAGAAATGAATGCGAGACGCGCCTCTTATTAAAAAGATCCGATTTTTCCATATTATGATTGCCTTCTCGATACGTCATCTCCAATCGATTGTTCTTTACTATTCGCTTCTATTTCACGTTCGATCACTTTTGCACAATATGACAGGCTCGTTCGAGTCATCCCCTTGTGCATATTAAAATGTAAATCAACGCCAGTGGCTGGCATCGTCTTTTTTTTACACGAAATCGATCCAACACCCGTAATCGAGATCGACTGGGATAGTCACGTCGGTAATATATTTCAGGGTGCCGTAAAGACATCTAATACCAAATCTTTTTTACTTATTCCAATATGTGCGAACATAAAGAATTTCTTTGGAGTTTTACGATGTAATAAAGTTCTTAATCGAGAATTAATGTTAGGATCTGTTGAGTTTCGATGTTCGGACTGTGTCTACTTGGAACATTTATATTGGGAAAGATTTCATATTTAATCAAATTTTTATATAATAGATAGATCATTAAATGTTTTGTTTACATTCAGTTTCACTAAAATGATTAAATATTTTGTAAGTGTAATATGGGACTATTATTACTCTATTATATTGTGTCCGGCACAACAGTCCCATCGGACTATAAGAGTGACCGAATAGAGGGTGCATCTGTGCTTGAGCACACTCTTGTGCACCATAATATCTCCTGCGCACCTGGCAAATCTGCGTAAAGATTGGCCTTGGCCACCTTGACAGAAATACGACTGGAGACAATAGGGTCGATTCCGGCAGTCACACTTAAACCTAAAGAAACCTAATCTTAGTCAGGTCTATCTCTCCGTTCTTAACATAAATGGCTGAGAGAGAAAAGGACAGGTAGGACTAAATTTACGTTTAGGTTTAAGTGTGACTGCCGGAATCGACCATATTATCATGAATAAATCTACACTCATTATAAAATCTTACAGAATACCAACGAATTACACGACTGATCTCCTATAAAAAATAACCGTGCAATAGCCTGCGCCAATCAAAAGCAGACATGGCCACATTAATTGCTCTCATAAGTCGTACATAGGTCGTTTTATCGGCGGGCCGTGCCTCAACTAATGCAAATGACGAGCGCCGCGTGTCTATAATGTTGGGTGTTATAACAATTTAAGAAGGAAAACAACAATAACTGCTGTCGGCTTTATACCCCGCCTTTTGTGGTCGGATAAAAGAAAATGAACTACAGACAGACGGAGGATTAACTTGGCGTTATTGGTGATGGTCTGGTTGAGGCTTATGTTTTCTTTGTAAACAGGCAGAAAGGCATACTGCAACCGTCCGACTCGATGTGATTTCGTGCCTATAGATACATATTCGGATATCACTTTCACAGATGTAGATGGACTATTCCATCATGGATAGATGGCTTGGTGGGTGGCAGAGTAAGTCAAATTACCACAGATGGCTGAACTACCCCACCAACATAATACATATACGCGGCTGAGTTCGCAAAAATAAGCTAGCCCGCAGGATCATAAAGGAGGTTCCACAGTCACGTTTAGCATAGTGGGGACAAGTTGCTAGCTTATCGCTTAAGAGAATGCTCGAGTTCGTTAGTCGACTCTTACGATATGCACGAAGCAGATGCAGCTGATGTATTCTAAAATTATTAATAAATAAATGGAAAAAAATCTTCACTCGAGTGGGAATCGAACTCACGACCTCTGCATACCGTGCTAGTGCTCTAACCACTGAGCTACCGGGTCAATTACGCGGTAGACGAATTTTACCATCTCTTTTCTAAATTACATATTGCCAACGACAAGATATTGATGTATTCTAGTAAAGCATGAGCACAGGAAAGAGCGCATTTTAGATTTTTAGCCAACTAAGCCAACCAAATAGCATCAAAATAATACAGTACTATTTATTAAGAGCAAACACAAGAAAGGCATATTTGAATTGAAATAACGCAAACTGTTTATCCTCGGATTCCAGTAAATCAACAGAAATTGATTTCACCACAATTTCGTTCACTTCGCAGTACCTACACCTTCCGAACGAGGGCCAATTATTTGTTGAAGCGTCAAATAACAACAGGCAAGTCCAACAAAAAAACATTGGAGGCGGAAAATTAAATAAAACTAAGTTCACCGGGTTTAAAATCGGTACTCTTGCCCGTTTTCAGGCAAATGATCTAATTATGCGGGACTCCGAGTCCCATTTTTGCTTGAATTTTATGTTAATATTACACACGGTATGCTAATGGTGAATATCAGAGTATTCATACGGAACCACTATTTGACCTTTCTGTGCGGTCCGGTGTGGGCCTAAATTATAAATGTAGCAAATATGCTAATTTTCGAGTTGCTTCTGTGGGATGAAGTTGGCTCCAACTATGGGCATGGGGACAACAAGTTAGTAGTTCATCTTACTGTTATACTAAAAATGTACATGACGAGGTTCGTACAATTTAGCCTATTATGCGATGCAATAAAGAGTAATATAGGTACTCTGTACACTTTTCCATTTTTATAACTGAATTATTTTGAAGCAAAAAGCACAAAAATTTCACTGGATAATGAAATTCTGTTTGGTAGCCTAAGCAAGATACAGTGAATCGCATATTGAGATCGAGATAAATAAGAAAACAATTTAAAGATTTAATCTATAATGTCTAAATTTGACCTCAAGAGTACCTATACGTACTTAAGTAATTAGCTGTTACCATTCCGAAGTGTGATTTAAACAGACACATTATTTAAACACGATGATATATGTATACAATAAATAAATCAATAATAAACTACTATTTTATTTGCACTATGTCATGGGACAGTATTATTTTCACGGTTCTGGGAACCTTATGCTTAAATTATTTGAATGGGATAGTTAATTGGAATTTCAACTTTCGGGTGCATGAAATAAACCCTCTCGCATTCAATGATATTTCAATTAAGTTTCATTGTTAATTACGTAATCATTTTATAAGTAGATAATAGTTTTGAAATTCAATAATATCAAAATTGTCGGATGCAAAAGTAATCATTATTTGTGTATACTGGGTGTAAAAAGACAACTTCGTTTTTTTAATACCTCGTATTTTTTGTAACATTACGATCATTTTTTTCTATGAAACCAACCCTGGGAAACCACGGGTTTCCAAGATATTGAGGTCCAAAGTTACATGCATTTTTTTTACATAAATCCGAAATCGGTTAACAAACATTTTATTCAAAGATACTCGTACCATGTCCAAGTGTTAAAATGTTAGTATTATAGGTACATTTGCACTTTGCGCATCAAACGAATACCTACATTGTTTGTAATAAAATATTATTTTTTTTCATAATTTTTTGTCGTTTCTCAGGGTTGGTTCTATAGAAAAAAATTATCGTAACTTTATAAAGAATGCGAGGTATCAAACAAACAACGTTGTCTTTTTACACCCTGTGTATTTTTATACCCTGATATTACCTATCACTACGGGCTATATCAGAACTTAATCTAAGTGAAATTAAAAGCACCCTGAAGCAGTATATGGCAATTGCACGGGAACCCAACTTTCATAGAGGTCAAGGACTAATAAATTGTTAAAAACGTCCAATGTGCTTTCAAATTATGGATATGGATAATTATGGATAAAATGTATAAATGGCCGTATAAATTTCTAGATTTGACTAACTGACGCAGTTCAATTTAGATCTTTAAAAAAAATAGTGCAATGTTCTAAGGACAGTTACAGAACCGTCTTATAAAAATAGAACAAAATCTAATTTAAATTAACTTCGCAGCTACTGCAAGAAATCACAGAACAACAATGTAATAAGTAGATAAGATATTTACTTCAGGGATTATGTCATATGTGGTTAAAAACTAAAGTTGAAATAGGAGCGAACCGCATAGTACCCGATCATACCCAAAATCGTCAAATTCATAATTTACGTACGACAATAAGACCGTTTCAAAGAAATTTCGACACAGCCGTAATGATTATAGACCTCGGACTCGTTCCATACAATCAAATTAATTCCCAGCCGACGTCGTCAAGCCATTTTAACATATTTTTTTACTTAGAATAACTTATTAGTGACATGCAACTACGTTACACCCTTATTTCTTCTGATTCGAGGCAAACAACTAGGCTACGGTTAAAATCACATCACAGGTAATATAGGAAAATACGAGTGTAACGTTGATAACATTTATGAGGCAATAATAGTTTTGATCCTTTTGCCAATAATAGCCCAATTGCTCAAATTATTGACAGGTACAGTCGTACGCAATAAACTTTTAAAACTAACTTAAAATGGCACATAAATAACAAACATTATGGCAATTCGGGAGATTGAAGAAGGGTCAAGAATAAATTGCTTGCTTAATACTGTCGATAAATATACTACTAATCAGTAGGTCGTATAACTAAACCTATATCTAACTTAAGGTATTCTTAAAAATAAGACTCACCAGCAGCGTCGGCTTGAGTGTTCAGGAAGAGGAGGCAGGCAAACAGCAGAGCGGCGGTGCGATGGAGGGCGCGACGCCGCTCTCGCATCTTACCGGCGCCCGGCAGCGCCTGTGCCAAAAACACCGTGACAACCCACTACACGCCACATCTGCGACACTCCTGCGCAGCTGAATCTCCGCCTCCCAAGGCAGGACTTGCCCTTAACTACTTACGATACGGCTTACACGCTACACACATCACAACCGAGTTTTGCCACTTAATTTTTAAACAACTAACTTTATCACAAAAATACGACAACCGCTTCGATGATTAATAAAAAAAATTCGAAATATTTTTGAATTGAATTACTTTACTTAGATTATATGATAGATTTTTTTTAGTAAATTTAAGCTAATGTAAAATCGTAACACGTAGACAACGAGAGGATTAAAAACTATTTATGTACAATACAAATAAGTTTGCAATTGTTAGTTTTTTTTAAAAGTTATGCTTGAGGTTTATTTAGGTATAGGTTTTGCGAGCCAGAGCATTTTCGGAAGCACAGTTTCACCGAGACCGCGGCGCATTTTCATCCATATTCCATTGTTATAAGCCACTTGTATTCCTCAACTGTACAGTCGCGAGCAACCACTGCACTTGCACGTTCGTCCGAAAGCACACACTATGTCAATATTCCCAATCATACACATGTTTCGTTTGACGTGTCACACGTCATCATATCAATCATGCGTGTCGTTCTGATGCTGCACCTGGAATGGAAGGAAGAAGTTGTAGACCAGCACTGACCATGTCAGGAAATGTGGTTGTGCTGGTCATGGAGTTCGAATGCGGATTTGTGTTCGTTCCGTTAGTAACCTATTTTTTCTCTAGATTATAGCAGTCATTGGAGATATTTATACAGGTGTTTTTTCGTTGCCACCCTTAACGAAGGATACGTACTCTATCACATCAAATAAAGTAAGTTTATGCCAAAAAATACTGGGAAATAATGTAAATTTTTTGATTTTTTTTATTACTTGATCGGGCGAAATTTATAGTGTCCAGTGTTTATGCTGGTTTTTTCATAGACAGATATTAATTGTTTCTCGTGAAAAAATCTTGCTACACGCGTCAATGTGCATTTATGCAGAAAAACGCAGTCTATTTACTCAACTTTGGACCCTAGTATTTTGGAAACCAGACACTTCCCAGGTATGCTTCCATGGAGAAAAATGATCGTGATAATGAGGAGATTCCGTAGTTTTCGGGAACGTTGACTACCAAAAATCATCCTGTATATGTATCTATCAATGTGGTCGAGGCGAAACAGGGATTTTTGGAACGTACTAAATGTAGACCTATAGTCTCTGCCAACCCCTATTATGGGACATAGGCGTTAGGTTTATATAAACCACAGTCACCATTAATTCGAGCAATGACGTAGGTAAGTATGAAATAACAGCAGAAAATGTTCAGTCTCAAGAAAGAGAGAGAGAGTAGCAAAAATGTCACAACTTTCTAATAGTTATACTTACTAACTTTGGTACATATTCTACCTTACTACTAATACCCAGAGGTGCAATATTCGGAAAAGTTTAGTGCATATCCGTCGATTCACAAAAGTTAAAATAAACGGACTTGAACTGCACCGAATTCAATAACCTAGACCTATTCCGATACCGTAGCGTGTAGGGTTACCATAATTTGGTAATACTAGAGACGCAGGTACGTTATTAGTTAGGTTTATTTATATACAACCTATTTATAGATCATAAGGTCTACTGAGAGCCAGCCGAGGGGGCCTCGGAAACATGACGATCACATAATTTTCAATCATGGGTGAAATTTTTAAATGTTATTCTATGTTGGGAAACTCTACTTGGTTTTAACACTACAATTTATACATCAATAATCAAAATTCACAGTACTCCAAAAAACCATAATGTGCGGTCACCAGAAGAGCAAGGAACTAAATATTCAAAGATAGGGAGAGAAGTTGCGATCGTACAACTTATAATATAACTCTAACGTCCCTTCCAATAATGGAGTCCCGCGAATATTTATAGAACCGTATACGATAAATGGAACAGTGCACGAGTCACAAAGACACTAGCGCCTTCTTCGCGGGACTTCATAACTGAAACGAAGTCTAATAATACCGGACCAGGTGTGACCGGCCGGCAGCAGATAGACCCATTTGCATAGAACCTCTTCTGTCCGAGATATTATACACCCTGTCGCATAAATATCAGCCTATTATTCCACGGACAAGCTTCAATTTCGAATAGAAACAGGGTTTCCAGTAATTGTCCAAGCTATTTTTACGTTCTAAAATATTTTTCTTTGTGGTTACCAAAACTAGGGATTGTTTCTATTGTGGAAGCGAGACGCCCCGCTATGTATTGTTTACTCCGACAAATAACATGGAGGTAAACAAGCAAAATCATTAATGCGAGTGTTACGAGTACCTACTTATATTGATCAAATTATATTGATCACGGAGATAAATAAAAACACATTTACGTAAAGATTATATAAAATCTCCTACCCCTAAAAGCCATTAGGCGTGAGGTTAATTAATGTATGTTATATAAAATTATTGTCCGATGTTTCACGAACGTATAGAATGTCAATGCAAAAACAATTTTGGTCTATCTAAATAATCATTTCCTTGACAGATCTTTTGCATATATCAGATTAAATCTTCAATTCCTTTTCATATAAAGTTTCAAACAAAAAAAAAAACAATATTTGTATGTATTTCTTTTGTAAACTTCTTTTTTTATTGTAATGTTTTGTGTACAATAAATAAATAATAATAATAAGATTTTTATTGATTTCTAGCAATGAAATTGGCCGTAAATGAATTCCTTCACTGTCGCCTCGTGAACTAGAAAGCTTACTTCCTTCAAATACTGGCGACGTTTGAGCAGGCACGACCGAGGTCGGCAATAATCATCTATCATGCCAAGACTCAGAAACGTTTAATCAAGTCTCAATCTTAATTAAGTCACTAACGATCTTATTTGCAAACTCGATGCTCACTCGGCGGAACTTCTATTTTTAACTTTTAATAGGATTTGGGCAATTTGTTGACGTTTGTTAGTTAAGAAGTCGAAACTGGAGCTTAAAAGAAGCTTTGTCAAAAATAACAAGTGTATATATTGCTTTGACCTGATTATTAACAATTGGTTTAATTGCAATGACATTACTAAAGCTTAAATAGGTGTGTAATGAATCTCTGTACTATAGTTATATAAGTACATAATATGAAAAAGTTACTCGTACAATCCCAATCATTTTTTTAAATCACATCAAAAAGTCTGCCTCAATGCTCTTGATACATGAAACTAATGTATACAGATAATAAAACTGTAACTGATAGCTGTTTGTGCCACCGATTTGGATCTCGAGAATTTAGAATCACTTAATATTAAGTGAATATGCTCCGGTGCAGTGTAACCGATTAAACATATAAATGGTAATAAAGTAATAATAATAAAGTATCACTTCCAGTTTTCCGAATGGAAAAACAGTAAATCATAAGATAATTGACAGCAACACGATACATTATATAAGAATTGAGTATTTTGAGTAATAATTAGAGCATTTCATGCAATTTTACCATTTATATTTTTTTAACTTACTTACATTTACATGATAGGAAGAAAAGTTTAACTATATCGATAATCTAGTCATCATCTTTCTACTCTTATCCTATTTATTCATTTTTATTTCACTATTTTTATTATTGCCTTCATTAGACAAAGCTAGCAAACCTAAAGTAGGTATTTGGAGAACGTAATTTTAGTTATATAGGTATACCAAGAACTTTCTTACACATTACACAGATCACTTAACAGCAGCTCAAAATAAACACATCAAAAACAAACCAGCGTCAAAACAAAACGAACTCGTAACATTGTAAATGCCACTATACTTTTTTGGCAATCAGAGCCTATGTCCGTACATTCTCACTATGAGTTAGTGCCAACTTCAACCTGACCACTACGGGTTTAGCGTTCGTTATTCTACGCGGCTATTTCGCCATTGCGCAGTGTACGATGATTTGATGACCTAGCGTAATCGTACTGCAGAATAGAGGTTGATTTACTGCCGAGTCGTTTATACTGTGCCATTTTATTGATACGTTTAGAGTTCGCTTTAACTAGTCACCACATAATTAGTGGTAGCATCGGGAACACTAATTCGAACAGCGAGTTTCATTATAAAAACTAATTGGTGTACTGAAAGCAAACTTATTAAAGAAATCACCTCAATATTGAACACAATTGAATTATTACTCACCATTAGTATTCTGTATACTTTTGTGTATATAGGTATAATTATTTTTTTATTATTTGCTTATTTCATAAATGTGGAAGTAATATTCTTACATTTCCATTCAAGATCTAGACAACAATTGGCAGCTGCAGGACTAGTCACTTTTTCTTCAACTGAATTCTACATAGGCAACTATATTTTTGACAATATCGCTACGAAAAAATCTAAACGCAAGTAATCTGTCGATTTGGGTCACATTACTCGTATTGCATAAAAACAACTTTTCCTTGTCCAAAGTTCCGCCAACTAGAAAAAGTCATAATATCAGCGTGGTTCTATTTTTATTAGAAAACAAGCGAAACCAGGTCATACTGTGAGTACGTGGACGACGCCAGCAAATAGTTGACAGTCCTCAAGCACACCGCGATGTAACTGGAATGAGTTTCGCCAAATAATGCGCGGCGGCGTTAATTGTTCAGTATATAATTGTTTAACAAAAGAAACCATACTCGTATCACATTAGCAAAATGAATTCAAATCGGTTGATTTGAATACATTTTTTATGCAGTTACACCGATTATTTGCGTATAAATTCAAGACGCTTCCAATTTAATTTAGTTTTGGTAGTACAATGTATAGAATATAATATGTCCTATTACATTAAATACGATTAGCGGCATTCTCTCTCTCTTTAAATATAAAAAGAAACACGAATTTTCAAATGCCAATCAATCAAGAGAGAATCGATTTTTTTTATCTATTCTGATCTTTTCGTAAAAATATTCGGTGTGATTGAGCCGGCAGAGGAAACATGCCATGCAGTAACTGTACATATGCTTGTCAACGTTCCGATCTACGCAAACAATTCTAGACTACATACATTATTTTCATTTTATTTTTATATATCGCGCAATGTAACTACGGCTATGGCGGCGTAGCAGCTACGGTGTAGTAGCTACGGCGAAGCAGCTACGACGTAGTTCTATGGCATGCTACGAGAATGCGCGTGAGCAGGTTTAATTTGCGTCAACTTTCTATTCTATATTAAACCGATCTTAACTAATAATTTATTAATCTAGATTACACATCAGCTTATTGCAGTCTAATGCTGGATGGAAGTCTCCTCCAGGGCACGCCATAATAGAAGGTTTTTGCCCATAGTCACCACGCTGGGAAGGCGAGTTGGTGCCCGCAGTATGATTTTCGGACTAAGTTGCGGACGGCGCTGCTGGGCACCTTCCGGAAACTTTTATCTCTTACGATATCCACAAGCAGACATGAGGTCGTGATATTCTACTCAGCAAACACCACACAGTAAAACCTACCTAGCTTAATTAAGGGTATTTTGTTTAAGAAAGCTTGTAAAAAAAAACAAGTTAGCATAAGTAATGAAGGATAAAAATAATTCTAAAAAGTTCTGTAGTAGGTACAAAAAAGGTTCATCTCACTTTGCAACAAAATCCTTTTACCACTTTTACCCTTCAACAAATAATGTAATATTCGAGCTCTTTTCTCAAATTCCAGACTAGCATCTTCTTTTACAACCCACATGTGGTAAAACCGCTTTGCTTTCGAGTTATTCGACGGAACATTAGACAGAAAATTTTACCACTTTGAGCGTAGGACTTTACTGTTTTCCGATATCCTTTTATGTTCTAGAAAGATTTTAATAGTAATAATGAAATCTTGCAGATTTCAGATTAATTACAGTCATTAGAAAAATATGTGTTCTGCTTATATAGGTAGGTTACTTCTATAAAAAATATAAGTAACTATGTAGTTATGTACTTTGTTTAGCTAATACTCGTAGATGTGGCAGTAGACTGGTCATCTGTAGTAGAACCGATAGACGGTGAACCTCAGTCAGTGTAGTATTGGACGCCCTCCGACCAGATGGATCGATGACTTAAAAAGGGCGACTGGTAGTGACTGGATCAACTGGATGGTAAAAACCCTACCCTGGGGAAGGCCTACACGTCCAGCAGTGAACTGCACAAGGCTGATGTGATGTACTTTATAGCCAGTATGTGTGCTGTGTTGTAATGCTGTTTCATTAAGATTACAGTTGTATTTTATTCTTTACTAGCAGTCCACAACATTAATCGCATAAAGTACCTTGTTTTTCCGTTGGAATTTTAGGAATTTTAAATTTGTTTTGACTAACCATGTCCATGACAATAACGCACACAAAAAAGAGTTATTCAATTTGGTCCAATTGTTCGGAAGTTATGCGCCTACGTGCATGCATTTTAGAGAAAAAAAAAATAGTTATATAGATTTTTAATAGTTCACACACATATACCTACCTATATCGGAAGACAGTGAATGTGAAGTTAATTTATAAATATCTAGACGCCGCCGTCCACGGCTTTATCAGAGTGATTCTTTTAGAATTCCCGTGGGAACAACAACACAACACTACTAAAAATATGTATATGCCAAATCCAGCATCCTATACCTACCCAGTAATTACGGCTGTGCATTATACCTATATGTTAGTCACTCATTTATTAACAAAAGAATTATATACTTATAAGATTTATATAATATAATATACTAGTGGACGCCCGCGACTCCGTCCGCCAAAATGTCGAAATTATCCGGGATAAAAACATTTTCCCGGTGGTATAAAAAGTAGCCTATGTGTTAAGTGGCAACTGTCACAATATATACCAGAAAACTGTATCGAAATCGGTTTAGCCATTTTTGACATTAGGCTGCACAAACGCACATCATTCCCAATAAAATCATTATTTTGGGTACTATTGCGTTGGCAAAGGTCTCCTATAATATTTTTTCTCATATATCTTCCATATACAGACAGCGATCCGTAACATTTTTATTGTATGTATAGATTAACATATAGTTATACAGCGCTGATGCAAGGCTTCCATGCATGTCATAAAAATCGACTATGGAAATCACTCGTCACTGACCATTTACATCTCCGTTATGCTAATCGTGACTGACATCATGTACTATCGGGATGAAGAATAACGTTGCCAATATGTAATTTAGAAAAGAGATGGTAAAATTCGTCATCCGAGTAATTGACCCGGTGGCTTAGTGGTTATAGCGGCTGGCACGGTTTGCAGCGGTCGTGGGTTCGATTCCCACTCAGGTGAAGATTTTTTTCCATTTTCTTTATTAATAATTTTATAATCATGTACTTTTATGATTATGCTACCCTAGAGCTCAACACAGCCGTTTATACCTATATATGTATGATGAATAAAATGAAGAAAACTTACATAACAGTACTTAAGTAAAAAGACCTGTCGCTTAACCATAGTCGCCCATCTTTTTTACATCTCGTTAATACAAATTGAATCAGGCGATGCATTAATTTCCTGCTAGCAAACGTGCCCGTTAAAATGTGCGATAAATAAAATCTGCAATAACAAACGATCTGCATGAAAATTCAATATCCGTCGCGATGCAGCAAAGCAACTCAATGAATCGAAAGCTTGCAAACTTGCAAATAATTGAACTGTTTGCGTGAATTACAAGACTGGCATTTAACAGAGGTCCTGTAATAGACGGTCAACCGCTCGCATATTGAAACTGTCTCATAGTAACAATAATAATGTACGTGCAAACACAGGTGTACTCTCTATTCCTACATTCTCATAGTCCGTCGGGCGCAGACACGACCGGATAGAGATCAGGCGCAGGACCAACGGTTTTGCAAACTTTCCAAGGCACGAGCCACGATGCAATTTTACAACATTAATTTTTTTTTACATATAATTTAAACTTCTATAATATATATAGGTATAACCGACAGCTCTAATAACTAAAATCATAAACCAGTCAACACTATTTAAAGAATATTTGCATTTGCCATCCTCAGAAGGCGCTACTGTCTACGCAATTTGAATACCTTCTTCATACATTTTCACCTAGTTCTGCCAGTGTATGCAGATCGCACCCGCCTTTGCATGTGAACAAGAAGCGCTCATTACAATGACAAAGATGGCCGCCTGCCGGGTTTAATTAATCGCCGTGTTTACTGATTAGCATTCGGCGTTCTGATAACTCTATTCAATTTGCATCCTGATGGAGTAGTTGAGTTATTCCGATTGCGAGTCCGTTTGTTGTTTCGACTGTGGGTTTCTTGGAGGTTATGTTTTTAGATCACTTGTACTACAATAAGATTCTTATACTGTACCCGAAGAGGGGTTAGCGACAGGCAGGCAACCGGCCGAAAAAACAAACCCAAAATCCTTTTCCATTGAGGGGTCGCCCACCGCCGGGCCCTACACCCTCCGCTGACCCTCGGATCTGCCGACTCATGGTCACGAACACAAGACACTACTGTCGCAACGAGAAGCCATATCCAAGTACCTAGCATGCAACCATAAATACATAGCAGCTAATCCTAAAAAAAATAAAAAATTTAATCGACATATGTTTCGCCAACACCCGTGGCATCATCGGGATTAGTTTCCCATATTAGTTCAAACTACCGAACCTTGGCAATATGTATGTTGAAATTATGTCGATCACATAAATAATGGGGTAAGGGCAGGAAGATGATGATGATTCTTATACTGTACAAACCAAATAAAAGTTAAAAAAAAATACTACCAAAGGAATTTGGTTAAAACTTAGTTAGTAGCTTACACATACACAACAATATTGCTTATAGTCTAGAGTTCAAGCGGGCAAAGAATAGCTTTGAATCATGCCAATTCGCGTCTTTAAGTAAATATAAATAATTAAAAGTAAATATACGTATAGTGTTTGCTAAGCAAGACTGGTTTGTTTCCAATGATAACGGTCCATACTTTTGATGCCTCCACTGAGTACCCGATGTTATATATTAATATTTTAACCTATCAATTACACTATATAGTGAACCATCCACATAACTTGCGTGAGACATAATCCAACCAGCAAATAATGCCGGGCTATTTATCCAAATCTACCGACAAAGGATGCGAGTATTATACAGCCGTTGCGATTCAAACTAGCTTTCATGATGATATGTTGTTTGTAGATTTAAGGGCTGTCGACTTAATTCACTGACTATGAAGGATCGTTGGTGAAATATGGTGAGGAAATATTTGCATGTGTAGACGCGGGACTCCTTTGATTTGTTAAGTAGTAGGGGGCTTGTTGCCCAACATGTCACACTCGACATATTTGTCTATATAAATATCTAAAAACAAAATGCATTGTTAATAGGGCCACCAACGATTACGTCGGCATGAACTTAGAATTCCCGTGGAAATCTTGGAAATCACTTCTTATCGGATGTCTGTGTTGTATGAAGAACATACCAAGTGTCAAGTCTCTGAGATCAGCGATTTAGACTGTGCGATCCGTCAGTCAGCACAAAGCATTTTATACATATACTCGTACATAGACGCAATCAAAGCAAAAGATTTTTTTGTAATTTTCATATAAAATTTATAGGAATAAAAACATCCGGGATTCATTTTAAATTGTCATAATACTAGAGGAGTACTACAACGACTAATGGTCGTTAACGCATCTCCTCTTAGTTTCTCGTCCATGTACATACGCGCTATCGACGCCCGCGGGGACACGGCCGCACAAACTTCCTCAAATTAATGACTGTACCGTGCGAGTTTAGACTACGAATTACGCTCCGTTTAGGTCATGAAGTCCTCTATATAGGTGCTAGTGTCTATGTAGCTATCATAGTGATTCGTTAGTTCTATAAGAATCTGTGGGACTTCGTTTTGGGACTATAGTCGTGTGGATTTAAACCCACACACCTCCATTTACGTGTTTGTCTAGTAATAGCGTCCTGTGCTGATGCGGGGTTTTACTATCCGGTATATATATCAGGGATATACATCAACTGCATCTCTTTGCGTGCATGTCGTAAGATTACCTAAACTAAGGAGTAAAAAAAAAGGAACGCGGGTGTTTTCTCATCGATTTACCTATCATTTACATAAATCAAACTCAAGTATTGAATAATATTTTAATGTCAAAGACTACCGTCACTCAGCCGAGTGCCCTCAAGCTAGCACAAAAAACGTACGACCGTTAGTCCTTGAAATACAACTCCAAAGCTCAAGTGACCAGACTTTTGTAGCCGCGACTACAGACACAGACGTATCGCGCGATCGATGAGGCGAACAAATTCGACGAATTCTTGAGTGGGCCCACGTCCGAGCAAAGTTAAATGGGCCGGCTTTGTACAAATTGTGTTGTAGACTTATTTATTGTAGAATTTTATAACAGTAGATTGAGCACGCACGACTAAAAATTGAGTATTTTTTGTTTCTTTTTCTACTACTATTTTTCTACATACTCCTTGCACTTATCAAAGTTAATTGATCGAATATATATTTGTTCAAGTATGTAACATTAGAGCAGATTGTTTATAGTAAAGAAGTACCGTAATTGTTATAAAGTGCATAATATTGGAAAAATAGTAGGTGCAGAGGTCGTGGGTTCGATTCCCACCCGGGTGAGGAATTTTTTCCATTTCTTTATTAATCATTTTATAAAATAGTAGGTAATAACATTCTAAAGTCTTCACAATCATACTTGTGATAATAACAAGTACGAAGTAGGATGTTACGATCAACACAATATTTACAACCACGCATGGAATATATCGAATGCATGGAATACTACATGCGCAAAACTAATCGTCCCACGTCTATAGCAAAATAGAAACTTAACTTTCAGGATATACGAGCAAACATTGTCAAATGGGTTCCGTTTAACCGAATGAAACTAACCTCCGAGTATAAATCAGGAGCTGTGCAGATTGCAGCTACGTGTTCGAACGCGGCCCAATAAGTGCGGAAACACACCGAGCAGGCCAATTTTGTGACTTACAAGTTACAACCGCTCACTATTGCTTAAAGAAAAAAAAACGAAATCGGCCATTATGACGAACTTAATGAATGTGTATGAGGAGAAAGAGGTATGTTTGGAAGGTACTAAATAGAGATCTCTAGTCTCTACCTACCCCTATGGGACATAGGCGTGAAGTTATGTGTTTAAAAAACTCGAATGCATAGAAAAATTAACACATTGTCACTCTAACCACAAGACTAAGATAAATCTAATGATACCAAGCCGTTTAAGCAGCTCTAGAGCGTATGAAAGAAATATACATACACACACTCGGAAAACATAACCCTCTTTCTGGCGCAGTCGGGTAGGTAAATATGTAGTTACTGTCAAATATGAAATTTGAGATTAATTTATGCCTGTGCTCTAAGCCGATAGATTACAAAATATAAATTCTTTGAATCGGTCGCGTAGTTGCCTTTTGACGTTGGGCGGCCTAATTTCAACCTGATGGCAACTTTAATTTATCTATCTACGAGAACCATATTTAAGTTCTACTTAATAAATAATTATTGAGTTACCTTATTACTACAGTACTAAATAAATAAGGTCTAAATGGTATTAAATCTTGAAATAACATCAAAAAGTCTTTCATTACTTGATGTTTACGCAAAGGTAGCTTAATTCAATTATGCCTACTTACAAAAATAAATAAGCAACAATGCAACAAATGATATTTTGATAATTGGTTTAATGAATAGTCAATAATGAAGATCTACGCTATAACTAAATAACCTGTCAGCGTTAGAACCACGGGAAGGTGAGATTCATTTTTTACTATATTATCTGAAAGCTCGTTCGCATTAACGTTTTAGTATTCAACCAATTATGTACGTAGCCGTTGTTCTCACCTTTATTGCATCACATCATCGCGCCATAATGTAATTGGTTGGCTGTGCGAACGAGTTCGAATTGCAAGCTGACGCTCAGTGTACAGATTCCGCTAGGTGTGAATCATGAACTAGTTCCGTGTTTGCACTGATAAGAGAGTTAACAAACTGTACTCTACAGTCTCGTTATTAGTATCGGCATTAGAAAGGGGCGGAAAAGTTTTATTACCTCTGATTGGTTATATGAGATAGCTTTATACTAACACATGTTACGGCAAAACTAGGAAAAGTTTTATGATAACGATTAGAGTACAAATATACAAGTTTTAATGACAGTTATTGTCATTAAAACTTGCTTTATCTAGGTCATCTGTGCACTTTCCGGAAATATATTGGTTATCTCTTAAAGAGGTCTCTTCCGGCAAACCACATAAAAGGGTAATAACAAAAAACTTAAATAAATTAATCCAGGGTGTCGGATAACTCCATACCAAATTTTATTAAAATCGCTCCAGCTGTTTTTACGTGAAAGAGTAACAAACATCTATCCATCCATCCATCCATACTCACAAACTTTCGCGTTTTTATAATATTAGGAGGATAGATAGATGGATATAAAAGTCTTCTCATAATTAAGTAATGACATATACCAAACATTTATTTGTTTAAAATATATAGAAAATATCGAGATATAGTTGCATATTTGGCATATTTCCAGTACGAACATCTTAAGTAGGTACTATTGCTCGGCATGGTAATGAATGAGCACTGCGAAATGCGGACATTTTTTAAGGAAGCTTAGTAATTTCATGGTTTTAGAGCGGTATTCATAATCTTTATTTTTAACGCAAATAGGTATGACTGTTCGGGCAGAATTGCATTACATATTCTCCTTTAGGATTCTGATTGAAATTAATAAATATCCACGCCTTCACTAGTCTATTAAAGTAACCTATATCTGAAGACCATAGATTATGTACACATATAGGTATAGCTATAGGCTATAGAGCATCAATATTGTTAGGTACTAATGTGCTCAGCAGCGTAAGAAATATTTACTTGCTTTTCTGCTGATTGATATTAACCTTAATTATAAGGTTATCTGAGGGGCAATTCCCGAAAAATCTCGAGTTGGAACGAAGCCTATACGGAACCGTTGTAGACGCTCAGAACAAAGCAATATTTACTTTACTGTGACGTAATTAGACACATTTCAGCACGAGATAGATATTTAATTTTAGTCTGTCATACTCGCGACCACTACATGCTAAAATATACCTTAATTCTCCAGCGGTAAGTAAATATTTCTTCGCACCGTTTCTTGCGTTTCGGCTCAAAAAAATTCAAGAATTGCCCCCTGTCCGCATCTGTGCCTGCGGATCATATATTATTAAGCGCGCTCTAAAATTTCAGTAGATTCTAGAAGCATTTTTACAGTACTACCAATCAAATAACATGACGAATATAAACTCAAACTAACGCAGTTATAGTTTCCTGCTTGTGTAGAATTAACTTTTTGCTGAATAAGGGATGAGACCTGGCAACCCTTCACTAATTACTTTTAAACTACAACCATTGTTGTAAATTAACAGGCAGATTGTTTTCTACATTCTCTATTTTCTTTGTAAAGAATTATTTTTCAATGGTTGAGTATGATTGAATTATTTTGAGTCTACGATTGCTGATACAGGTCAGTGGTAAACACATAGGCTTTATCCCGGATAATTATCCCGATATTTTGTTTTTTATGCGGACGAAGTTGCGGGTGTCCACTAGTATTTTATATTATAAGTACATGTTTTGATGACTGAAGATACTAAGCGTGACTATCATATTATAAGAAGGGGTAGAAGATAATAATATGTAAATCACTCTCATACATAGACACAGCTGTGTGCGGGATCACGGAGGACATCTAAACTCATTTTTATTTATATGTCAGTTAAATAGATCGTGAGTATTCATGTGATAGGTCATTGTACGGAATTCGTCGAGTTCCGCGTGCGTATTTTGGAATTGATGGCATAACCATATTATCAAACCCCCTTTTCAATGTATAATAATCACCAAAATAATATCCGAAAATTAGTGACGGCCGACAGGTCTAGTAGGTAGTGACCCTGCCTGCGACGCCATAGGTCCTGGGTTCGAATCCCGGTAGGTGCAAACATTGATATGATGAATATCGATGTTTGTTTCCGAGTCATGGATGTTTATATACTTATCTATGTATTTATATACCGTTGCTTAGTACCCACGACACAATACCTTAGGGATCTTAATGTGGGACTAGGTTAATGTGTTGTGTAGTGTGTGAATATAAAAAAAAACATGAAAAAAAGTTTCCCGAACAATACATCCTAGCTTTCTTCTTTGTCATTATTCACGCTTATCATAATAATGGAGGTATTATCTGTCCCGATTCAAATGTAAAGGCTTAGACTGAAAGCCGTTAAATAAGCACCTGAAATGAAAATTTCAAATTTCCATTTCGTATTAAATAAGTAGATGTAATTACGTTGGCTTCATAGTTATATCTCAAAATCTAAGGTTCAGATAAAGATCGTCACGATACCTGATATATATTTCATGGAAGTACATACCTACGTAATAATTTCAAGAAAATCAATTTATTAACTGAACGAAAAAATATTATCTAGGTATAGTCAATTTCACGCCGTATTTACATTTTCTTCGTACAATAATTACACGCTCAATAAAAAAAATAACTAAAGCGCAATCTACTAAGGATGTAAATTGAAATAGACAATAATAAAACACTATATCATGTCAAGTAAATTCAGTAACTCATTTAGATATAGACTAAGTAACAATTAAATTTTCGATCAATTTCGTTTGTTTGTTCTAACAAATGCGATCTTGTTCTTTCATACAACAAGCATTAGAGCAAATTGGCCAAACAGCTGGGAGTCAGCCACGAATATCACTTCGAGCCGAGATACGTTGATTTAGGCAGTTATATATGATGGCACCAAAATGCTTAGTACCTTTTCAGACTTAGATATATTTTGGAATTTTACTTTACAAGCTAGAATTAGGCAGTTATTTCTGATGGTTCCAAAATGCTTAGCACCTTTTCTGACTTAGAAATATTTAGGAACTATACTTTATGGAGAATTCCTAAAACAATTACAATTTAGCAAAAATCCGTTGTAACTGTAAACACTTAAAATAAATAATAAAATCTAGATTGTCACCAGGAAATATGTAAAAAAAAAATACTGATAACAATCTTACCTATCTAGCAAATAAATATTGCGAATACGAGTATGAGGATACCAAGTAGTAAATGACTTGTTGCTTTGCATTAAATACAACAATTCGAAACAATTTAACAGTTCACCGGTAGTGGCTAAGCGGGCAGCAACTAGCCGTCAGATCATAAGCGCAGTCCAAAGCATACAGAATGTGAAACCGTACTAAAAGTTAGGCCCAAAATTTAGAACGCTGTGAACGAAGCGTTTGTAGAAGACGCTGAAATGCTTTTGGTAAATTTACTGGCAGAAGAACAACTTCCGTGCAGTATTTTGCGTTGAGAATAACTGGTATGAAATTGCATACTCAGGTAATTATGTATTGTGCACTTTTAAAATGAATAAGCAATGTACATAACTATGACCTGTTATCTAATTTTTAGAGAACTTAATAAACAGTACAAACTCTTTTCAAAGACAAATTAGATATGTGCAAAATGACAATATACTAGTAAAATAAAAATACTACAATAACATTTGATCCATGGATAACATACAAAATACTCTTGAACAACCTAACAGTGATTTTCCTACACTCAACACGCACGGTCAAATTAAAAAGCCATTACGTAATCCACTTTACAATCGTTCATATTGCTTTGATTTTAATTTGGTAGGCCTCCGGGTAAACAAGCCAAAATGTTAGAACAAAATAGGCACCAATAACAAAATCTATTAAAACAAAGTACCTTAGTACCTATGGTCAAGAGTTGCCATGATAACGCACTAACAAAGAACATTAAACACACGAAGGGTCTACAGACGGCCACTCTCCGATTTGAAGAGACTGTGGGAGATCGTCGTGTGGCTAATCAAGTACAGCTCACAATTAAAGAAGTTAGACAATACATAGACAACAGTTTTCCAGAAAGTCCACAAAGCAAAAATGATTAGATTCGTATTTTCACAAGTATTTCTTCCTATGTTATACGTAAACCAAATGATTGGCAACTTTCGCTCAAACACAATCTTCGGACTCCAGATAAGTTTAGAGATAGGCAAATTTCCGCGTGGATAAATGGTTTTGTCCCAATTCAAAACTTGATTAAGGAACGTAATTAAATCCAAACAGCCCTGAAGAATTGCGAGACATATTTACCAGAACAACTCTTAATAGAACTCCACTGGGGCCCGCGAGACTTGCAATAACAAATTAGCTGTTTAAGGCAATAGGCCCACCAAAAACAATGAGCAGGAAGCGAGTGCAGCTAGGGGAGCTAGAATTGAGTTGAAAATCTGAGAGAAGCCAGTATTTAGTTCTGACGTTTGTGCGAGTACGACTCAGCAACAAAATAAGTGAAGCGAGTCCTTGTCGACACTGTCAGCGCTTTTGTCATTACACGAAACATACATTGATCAAATCGCCTCGACTGTGGTGGGACAAGTGCCTAAAGCTCAAACTCTAGCGCGAAAACGAGGACCATTGGAAATTTATAAGACCGAATTTAATTTAAATAACAAATTCGTCTCAAATATTTGATAGGGCTAGCCACATCGTTGCCACCACAACTTATAACAGATCACGAGAATAAATAACAAACTTTTCCAATTTATGTCAAGAGTAAACCCGGGACGAATTTATAAACGTCTTCATAATTAAATTAAAACATAAGTTATGGAGTTTAAAAAGAAATTGCGATTCCGGCTTAGCGAGTAGGGAGCTTGTCACCCGTAAAAGTTGACGAGAATTTAATTAGACTAGCGGACGAAGCAGTGCCTTTTAATTAGCTTAAAAGTGAGTGGATGTTCGGAGGTGCGGTAAGACCACCGACAGTTATAATCTTTGGTCGAGCTTAAAACGAGAAGGCGGTAGTACCTAATAGAATATGTAAGTTCTATTTTACATAACAATGTATTTAGATACTTAATACGAGTATTATAAACGCAAAAGTTTGTGAGTATGGATGGATGGATGTTTGTTACTCTTTCACGTAAAAACGTATTATCTTTACCCGAATAATTTTAATAAAATTTGGTATGGAGTTAGTTGACACCCTAGATAAACACATAGGCTACGTTTCATCCCGGGAAAATATTTTATCCCGGATAATATCAAAACTATTTTTTTCAGCTGATAATACACTACAACACAAAATAATCTTAGTAAACAAGCCTAGATTCAATACGACGAAAATTTACACATATTAAATGTATTGAGTAACATATTCCTGTACTACATGCCATGCCAATAGTGCGATTGGCACTACGCGTTGCATATTCTATGCATTGAATAGATATAAATGTATCTTGAGTTCACTAATATCAATGAGAATATCTAATATTTAGAGACACCATAGGTATATGTACAGATTGTACAGTATGTACGTGGATATGTCGAAAGCATATTGAAGAACACGTCTTATTACAAAACGGCTAGCCATTTTGTATGGGTTTCATACAGAAATATCATTGATACTTTAAAATGCCAAGCTGTTTCGTAATTCGACGTGTTCTACAATATTCCTGAAAAAAAATACACTGTCTGAGACAGGTCTGTAAATAAAAATATATCCTAATATTATAAAATCTTCCAATAGGTATACTCGTATCTACGTTCAACGTAAATAATTTAGTGTTTGACCTTGTCTAAGTCGAATTAAATTCCTTTGATAAAATAATTGTACAGAGACGTACATTCATAACTCTTAAACTCCGTAATTCCCTCATCTAACCCAATAAAAGAGACCCCGAAATTAAACCAAAAATATTAATTAGATTAAAATATCTGAAACAATCCCAAACGGTCTATATAAACCCTTTTAAACCTGTTCAATATTACAAGAATCTCACAAAGACATCAAATCCTAACGAGATTAGAGAGTTTAAACTCCGTTTAAAAGGTAATCAATTGCAAAATGTGTACAACTCGAGGGAATTAATTTGAAGATGAAAACTAAATGGTGCTACACTATACAACTAAGCTTAAATAATCACTACATATTATAAAACATTTGACGGCCGATTGGTCTAGTAAGTAGTGACCCTGCCTGCGACGCCATAGGTCCTGGGTTCGAAACCATTGATGAAACGGCTGGAAGGAGTTCAATCACAAACACACTAACAGAAGATTTGTATCGTTGTTGATGTTAGAGAACTTTTCACATAGGATCTGGCAGACTGCGCTGTAGTCGCTGTGTCGATTACTCAGAAGGATACTTCAGTTTCAGTTACTCCCGGTAGATGGTTGTTATATCTCGGAAATGTTTCCTTTATCTTTATATAATTAAATCTTCTGTTCGTGTGTTTGTTATTGAAGTTTTTCTAAAACGGCTAAACCGATTTTGATGATTTTTAGTGTGTGTTCAAGTGGAAAATGGTTTAGATTCACAATTCGGTCAATTAGACAATGATTTTATAACGGTCCATATTGTTACAGCGTATTTCAGAAAGTTAGCATTTAAGGCGTGGGACAGGACAACGTCTGTCGGGTCCGCTAGTATAATATAAAAATGAACCGCAAAATGATGCTAAGCGCAAATCTCTAGAACGGCTTAACTGATTTCGCTAGTTCTTATTTTAGACTATCCGTTAGAGTAGGAGGATGGTTCTTACGGAGAATTTAAAAAAAAGTAAAAACAACACTTTTCCTTAGCGGCCATCCACGACTTTGTCCACGTGTAAGGGCATTAGTATACTCGTGCAAAGCCGGATCCCTAGTAGAAAATAATATCTAATTAAATATATCCAAAAGGCTTTGCAGACTTTTTAAGACCCTTCACTGACTATGACGTTTAAGGGACACGGGGATTCTCTCAGGCGATGAGCTAGAAACACATCACTGACCGACCACTACATCTGTACCCGCCTTTAAACGTAGCTTCGGGATTTTCTTTATGATCCTTCAGTTCTGGCTACCCCATTTTGGGAACACAGCCTTGTATATGTATGTATTCATTGCTTATACAAGCGTTGTTATTTATTCATTTACGGAACTAATTCCATTAGTTTCTGTAAAGCCAACGCTTACAAACTATACATCGCTTTTACAACCGCTGCTGTCTTTTCACTACCCATGCCCATCAACATAAACACACCTTAAGGATTTTATTAATCCAATTTCGGACTCAGTAATAATAGGTTTAATTATTCACGATCGAGAAAGCTTTCAGGGGAGAGTTTATGGAAACTTCGCATGAGGCCGGTAGTAAGAGCGAACGATTACAGTCCAGTTTGAGTTGTCTAATTGGCTCCTATCCGTGGAGGAAATACATAAAGGAGGTTTTTAATACTGGTTTACATACAAGAATAGTATACCGACTACTATTACTGATGGTGTTTGAACGCACAGAACTACAAGTACGAACCTCTCGATGGTGCGTAACGCTATCGTCAAACTGTCAAATCTCATAGAGTTTGCTTGCGAGTCGCTTGCGTTACGGCGCGTAAAAAGGTTCATACTTAAGCTTCGAGCAGACCGGATGCGTTTGCGTACACGTAAGCGTAGACTTACACGTACCTCTGAGTTGTAATGTATGGAAACTGTATAAGACAGGACCATAGAGGGATACAGGACACACCGCTTGACGTCTACGCTTACGTCTACGCATACGCATCCGGTAAGCTCGAGGCTTTAACCTACTGTAGACTGTTCTGTTGCAGCGTGTGCGTTAGAATATTACTGTTCTGTACGTCGTATGCGTTTGAGCGAACAGTACTGCGCAGTTTACTCTGACCTTGTGTAAAATACCCCTTGTTGCAATTCTGCATACACTAGCAATACCAGCATTGATTAACGCCGCCGTACCTTATGATCCGAGGTAAGAGACAAATGTTAGCTACCGCGAACTTAGTAGGTACATAGGCTACATTGTCGATCACATGACCATATTGACCATCGCAACTCATCTTTACAATATGCTACACAATCCTATCAAAATTTGCAAAAGGTGGGTAATGAATTATTATGCCGGGATGAGATGGTGTTTTGTTTCTTTTGTTATGTATTTTGAGTTTTCACGTGAGCAAATTCATCACAGGGCCTATTTTTCACATGGTAAAAATTTAATGCACTGTCTTTCTCTAAAACCTAATCGGGTAAAGATAAAATCAACTTTATCCTTCAAATAGGCTATCTGACCTTTGGATAAATCGGCCCTTAGTAATAGAAGTCCTGGCTTCTCATGGGAGAACGACATTAATAGTCAATAAAGTGGATTTTATTTATATTTTACTTACTTAATTACGTGAAAGGATTTACCATCACAAAATCAATGACCAAACAACATGGGCGAATGAGAGGTAAACAACGTAGAACCAAAATTACGTTTACGGAGACCTCTAAAGCTTAGTTTGAAGGGATGATGTAAACGTACGTACATATTATGAAGCCTGGAACTTCCGTGCCTCCTATATAGCCCGTATGCTGTCCCAGACAGTACACATTGCTTGTGGACAATTGGCTGGTATCTAACAATCTTATGGTAGGTAATGCTTTTATTTTCCGGTTTAGATTGTTCTGTCTATGATTTAATTGACTATAGTTTTCCAGTATATCTTATAAGTACTTTCTAAGTACTATAGAAGATAACGTGGATACATTATCAACAAGTAAAGCTTCCCACGATAGTGCACGATATCTTTAAAAAGGTCAGATAATTGAAACCCCTAGCATTATATGTCATACTCGTAAAAGGTGTTTTCAAAATTAGTAGGAGTTGGTCCCATAGTGAAAGTTGTTTCTTTTTTACCTACCTAGTTTCCTGTCAGAAGCAAATCACTAATTTAAACACCTTATATTTATTATATTACGATTTTACATTTATGATGACCCAGAAAACCGTGCTACAGGTATGACGGCGACAACAGAGAACTCACGACAATTGACACGGAATCGATGCGAGCTCCCTCGTAGGAAGTAGGCTTTGTTCACCTATGCGAGCATATACAAAGAGATTTCTGATATCTTATCTCGCTATATACGTAGTGCGGAGTAGGATAATATGTATTAATGTATTCTAAGCCATAGCATAGTAAAAAGTTGAATTAACATGATATTATAGACATAATTGGAAAGTTTGATTTATATAAAAAAGAGTAGAAATTTGAATATGAAAACCCCTGCTGTATTTCCGAAATGGGGTAGCCAGAACTGAAAGATCATAAAGGAAATCTCACAGCCACATTTAGCATAGCTGGACAGATTTTAATGATCAGAGATCAAGTTGCTAACTAGAAATGAATCATATGCTAAAGTATGAGTAATAAAACTACATAAAATACTCCTTCGTATCAGAAATCGATATTTTCTCCAACACCTAACGAAGAATCAAAATATATAGGAAAAATAGAATTTTTCAAACTAATGCACCCTGGTTTTGTTCTACCAAAAACACATAAAGCGAGAAAGAGAATCCCGAAAAATGCCAGCAGTCACGATCTCTAGAATGCATTCCGCATTTACAAAGGCTCTCAAACGGAACAGCAATAAACAAATAATCTACAAAGACCATATAAAACTTCGTGTTTATGGCTCAAACTTTTTAGTGGCACATCAACGGCCCGGGAATCCTAGTGCATCCAGAAACTAAAACTCGAAAACACACTCGGCGAGATCACAATGCAGGACACAAAATTCACTTCCTTAGAGACGAGAAGCACGAAATGTAAACTTTTCAGTCCGAGAATAAAATTTGGGATGTAAATGCAAACTACAGGATAAATAAAAATCAGAAGCGTGTCAGACTTTGGGAAAATAACGTACGAGCTTTAACTCAGGTTTATATTTCTTGTCATTAAACTTAAGGCTGTAACGTAAGAGTAATCCTGGAATGAAAGGCATTTTAAAGATTTACATTTTTTTTAAAGAAAATTATTGACATTCTAACTCATAATCATATTACAAAATCTCTTATTGTCGAGGTATTGACAAAGGACATTATAGTTAATTCCAACTAATAACTATAAATGCGAAAGTAAGTTCATTTGTTAGTTAGATCTTCACGCCTTATATTTTTACTCAATTAATCTACTTGAAATTTTGAATGCATATAGTTGGCAATACGGACAAAGACAGCGTACGAATTGCGCGCATTTGCTAATAAAAATATTATTTTAGCCAATCTAGAAACACATTAATTAAATCACGAATACTCTCTTAATTTCCAGAAAAAAGAGAGACAAAATTTCCATTTCATCAAATATTTCAACACTATGCGCAAGTTATTTAACGGAATTTCGTACCCAGTTCCACGATTCACCGGTCAGGTTGTACCAACAGTTACAAATTGACAATCGAAGTCCCGAAAACGCTATTTCTATCAGCGATCTCTCTTCATTACAACCCGAGGTAGCCCTGCGATGTTTGAGCGGCGTGTTTACGGATACTGTTTGCGGATAGCGAGATCTCTGTTTAAACAGCGCAGGTCGTGTCACGTGTATACGTAATCTGCTAATGCACTGTCCTGCCACATCTGGACGAGTTTACGACCTTAGCAGATGTGCTCATCTCTTGATTGACTTGTATTATATTAGCAAATTTTTAGCAATATTTCCACCGCCCCGTGCTGATGTGAGGCTTCACTAGAATAATTCAGCCGCATCTCCTTCCGTGCATGTATAAAATTCGACTAAGGAACACAGGAGCGTTCTCTCAGGTGAGCTTGCGGCTTGTCACAGATCTTTTAGTTATCCCGTTTTTGCAATAAAGCCGCGTATTTATGTATTCAATATTCGTAATAAGCCGACAGATTGGAATTACAATTTCGATATTAAAGATAAGTACTCAAGATTTTTTCCTATCTGTATACTTTCAGAATCATACACTGGGTAACATAAATCAAGCAAGTATGTATATTACCGTAATTATGTACTTATATAGCCTCAAATATAACATATTCATATGCGTTAGACAGAGAAATACAGCGCGTTTCACAAACGTAAAACTTCTTTGATGTCTCAAGTTCATGTAATTGACGTCTTACTGCTGTTCAGTATTCCGCTCCGATTATTGTAATTACTTGTGAACTCTTTTACGCAAACAACTGCGTGGTTTTCCACGCGGTTTCTGTACGTTCATTAGTAACAAATGCGTGTTTGAATGATATACATTTAAATTATCTGTATGTCGCTCCTGTGCTGATGAAGAGCTTCACTAGAATACTTCAGCTGCATCTCCTTCCGTCCATGTCGTAAGAGTCGACTAACGGACTCGGCCATTCTATCAGGCGTTAAGCTAGCAACTTGTAACTGATAATTTACATCTTATTTAGTTAGAATTTCTAGCTAAGTTGCTAGCTTATTATGAGAGAATGGGCGAATTCCTTAGTCGACTTTTACTACATGCCTGGAAGGAGATGCAGCTGATGAATTCTAGTGCAGCCCCGCATCAGTAATTCCGTGCCAGTGCTCTTACCACTGAGCTACCGGGTCATTTACTCGGATGACGAACTTTACCATCTCTTTTTTAAATTACATTATTGGCAACGTTATTTTTTCATCCCGATAGCTATACACTAGCCAAATCTCGGCAAACAAAGCTGAATCCCACAGCACAATGTTTAATGATAAAACGATCAACCATATCCTAACGGATTACATTATGGAGAAGTGTTTTTATAAATTTATCTTAGTCAAGATATTAAATATTATAAAATTATTAATAAAGAAATGGAAAAAATTCTTTACCCGAGTGGGACTCGAACCCACGACCTCTGCATTCCGTACCAGTAATTAATCACATAAAAAAAACAACTGATTCGATTATCGGTGGGTTTCAAAGCCATATCCAACGCACTTGTGTCTAGTAGTTGGTCCTAATAACCATAAGTCCAGTGGAAAGGTATTACGCAATAAGCAAACTACCACCAGCACTAGGTCGTGAGCGGCGATCTGCTCCTTTAATCTAACTTCATCCGGCGAGTGCCCTCGCTTTAAGAGCTTGCTTTAATTATCCGACACCATGCTTCGTAAACAGCCAACTTGCGCTTTGTTTTGTTCAAGTATATTTATTATATACATACATATTTTAAGATATTAACGTAGTATAAAGATGAGAGAAGAAATAAATAACAACTTAATTATTTTTACCCGACTGCGTCAGAAGGAGGGTTAAGTTTGTATTTATTGGTAGTATTTCGAGTGTATGTATACATTGTATAAGTATGTTTGTATATTTCTTTAGCATGCTCTTGAGCCATTTCGCTTGTCGCGTTTGAACTTGAGAGGTGCCATTAGATTCGATAGTCATGAGAGTAACACTGCTTCAATTTTTTTACGCAGTCAAGCTTTTTTTCCTTTAAATAAATGAGGTTATTTAGAAAGCCAAATGGAGCCTTGACACAAATTACTTTGTAGGATTACACTTGGAGCGTATATATTTATTTTTGTAATTTTTTTTAAATCCGGCTTCATTTTATTACGTAAGCATATTATATTCAAAACTGAATTCCAAAATTAATATGAAATTAACATTAACTTTAGATATAGACCTAGTTCTATATAAAAGAATTATGTAAAAAAATGAAGTCATTAAAACAACTTTAATTGAAGTAAATACTACAAACAAAGGAACATGAAAGCTCCAAACAATACTTCACGTTTCCGCTTACGTGATCACAAAGGGGAAATTTTTGCGTATTTCATGTTATTTTACGATTACAATAGCGTGGGTTCTTTGATAACTAAGTAGCTATTCTTAATTTTCTATTACTATGATTCTATTAACCTGACAAATCTTACAACATAGTCCGAAAATCACAATGCAGTCATCAACCCGCATGCCCAGCGTGGTGACTATGGACAAAAACCCCCCTGTGGCAGTAGCCTTGTGGCGTGCCCTGGGGTAGGGCCTACGTACCGTGGACAGTGGGCTGCAATAGGCTGAAGGAGAAGATGATGATCCTTAAGAATTTCCCTACTGGTTTTTCTATTGTTTTTTGGAATTTATGCTCAAAAAAGACAGGATGTAACATGGTATGCTCAAATAGGATTCATCTTGCGTGTTTCAACCGACTACTTTGAATTTCAAAGCTTTCTAATTCCTCTTAAATTTAAACATATTATTTATACGTATTAAAAACATACTTCATACTAATATTATAAATGCGAAAGTGTGTGAGTATGGATGGATAGATGGATGGATGGATGTTTGTTACTCTTCCACGTAAAAACAGCTGGAGCTATTTTAATAAAGTTTGGTATGGAGTTAGTTGACACCCTGGATTAACACATAGGCTACTTTTATTATCCCGGGAAAATATTTTTATCGCGGATAAATTCGACATTTTGTTTTTTCTGCAGTCCACGCGGACGATGTCGCGGGCGTCCACAAGTCCACAATAATACAAAGTCTTAAGAATCTTAGCGTGTGACTAGATGAATCAGTTATAAACTTTATGAATAATTTATTTATAATTATGGAGCACCGGGAAGGAGAATATTAATGCAAGCCTGACTAGAGAAAACAAAACCGCTTACCTGGGGTAATACGGTGTACTAAAAACAAATCTTAAACTTAGTGTTCGAGACTGTTCGCTGCTAATTAACATGGCGAGTGCGGAACCCCTATCTAGTTCCTGTATATGAATAATAAGCGCCTTTATGAATATTAAACAGCG
The DNA here is from genome assembly GCA_014607495.2 of Carposina sasakii. Taxonomy (NCBI): domain Eukaryota; kingdom Metazoa; phylum Arthropoda; class Insecta; order Lepidoptera; family Carposinidae; genus Carposina; species Carposina sasakii. The sequence goes on from CP053155.1 coordinate 11,810,815, forward strand.
GAATCCTGTATTCTTTCGGCTGTATCGCTTTGTACTGCATGCGAGGCAACCGTTATCATTTTTACCATTTATCAGGTCCGGAGTCGTTTTGCATGTGAATGTGTGTATGATTTACATGATTTAAATACAAATAACATGGCTCAAGTGCACAAATTGTTCCGGCCCGGAAATACTGGTGTTACTTCACCTCTAGTCAGGATAAGCTAACTAATGTTTAACCTCAATATTACTACCTTATAGATTAGTATTAATTTTTACTGTGGATATACATCTTAGATATGGCAATACCCAATTGGGACTTATTCTATATGCCCTTTCATTTAAATCCTTAATAAGCGTACATAATATACAAGAAAAACAACATACCCAAGCGATTTGCTCCCAAACAAAACACAGATACATTTAATTACAAAACGCTGTGTTCGCAATCAATTCGACCAAAACTGACCCAATTACGACTCGAAAAAATCTATTCCGCATTCGGGACCAGCAAAAACGGAGTTCCCACCAGCCCTGGAGGATCGGGCGCTCTAAACAAAGTTACCTACTAATGTTCCCTGCCCAAGTTCGAGCCGACACCGAAGGGACCTACCATTAAGGTTAAATGTACCACTACCTTGCTGCTGTTGTTAGCCGGTTTATTGATGGTTTCAGTGAATTTTGGGTGTTGTTCCATATTGTTGCTGATCCTACATCTTACGCGGAAGTGAGAATTGTCCGTATAGATTGTAGCGCGTCTTTAAGTTTTGTATAGTAGTAGTGTTTTTAAAGACTAAACTGCGGAAGTTTTCTTAATCGTGCATTAACTAGATCGAATTAAGTAGACAAAAGCACTTTTCCCTTATAGGATTTAAACTGTTTCGTTAGAGTATGTTTTGAAAGTCAATAAAAGTTCTAAAAAACATTTGGATGTACTATCTATCCGCTGCCACAGTAAAATGTTTTAGGTAAGTTGAATTTAAAGCCATATATTACCAATTATAGCTACACATATGGGATGCGTATAGTCCCCAGAGATTGATATAAAAAACACATTACAGCGAGAGATATAATAAAAAAAAAATTACATGACGCAGCATATCTAATAAACGTTTACGTAAAGGTAAATGCTTTTCGAGTGATTCTCAAGCATTGCGAAAAACTAAGTGGTAACATGGGATGAGGATGATTTTTGTGTAAGCGATTGCGAAATGTAAACCAAAGAATGACATGACGTAAGCTTGTGTCATCTACGTGACTCTTTCTTTTCGGATGGAATAGATGGCAGTATATTTTATACGCTAACCAATATAATATGAAGTGAAGATATTCAGGTACTCCAAATGTTATTTACTTTTGTAAACAAAAGTCATATCGTACCTTCGGTGCAACAACGGCACAATTGTCAAAAAATACAAAAAGCAATTGTGTCGTTATTCTACTTTAGAACAAGGGCACATTTGCCAAAAAATGCAAAACACAATTGTGCCGTTGTTGTACCGAAGGTGCGAATGATGTTCGCTAAACCTAAGCGTAACATATACACACGGTGGCAAACATTTGCTCACGTGAGTGCCATAAGATACACAGGGTGACGGGGTGAGGTCGATGGGAGCTCATGTGAGCAATCCTTAACGATATCCTTTAAACCCACTCTTGCTCAGTTTGAATTCAAATGACAAACAAATATCAATTGGTTGAACATCGAGCTGATGCCCAAATTGAATATGAGAAAGTTATGGTGATATGATATAGTCGGAGAATTTACATAAAGATCATCTTGTAGCTACTCTTGCTAGGAAATGTCGAAAAGTTTTTTTTCTTTTTCAGTATTGTACACAGAAAACACAGAAGATATTAACAAAGATAATTTTAAAATCTATACATACATCTACTATCAAGGCTTCAAATATATTATGTGTTCACAGCTGTATCTCCAATAAGAGGTAAGGTAAGACTGCATGATCATAGACAGCGAGAAATTTAGTTCTTGTTTAGTTTAGTTTTGATTTTGTCCAATACCTCTCCTATACTCCAATAATGGATATTTTTTATTTTAATATTTCTCCCAATACGTGCAGGACAATTAAAATACATAATTGAAAGAACTGGCTGGTAAATATACCCAATAAACGGTTTAAGTTTAATTTGTTTTAACCACCTAAATGAAAACATAAACAAAACAACAAACACAAACTCTAAATGGTTCGTTTACAATCCAAAGCTCACATTAAATCGATCGCGGACCCGATAATGTCTAGTACAAAATCGTACGCTGATAATATAGAGCCGTGCGTAATATATCGGACGTGTGATTCGATATCGCACTCTTCATGACTAATGGGTAGATACAACCTATCAGTATCGTTTGTAAAAGGAACTATTTCCAATGATAAAAACATTACAAATTGACAAAGTAGGCATTTTGCAACTAACATTGTAATAGCTGACAAAAAACTTTCAATACTTAAGACCTGAAACTTGGAGGGTGTGTTTGTATGACGTAGGCATCTACTAAGAAAGATGTTCCCAAAATAAGAGAAAAAGGGATAACTACAATTCTAAAGTTGACGCAAACAAAGTCGTGGGCAACCGCTAGTCAAAAAGATAAAATTACTATTCTACAAATTCTGCTAATGAAACAGTTGAACGAGTATCGAAACTCAACAATTACTCCCTCAAAACTTATAGATCCTCATAGCAGCGTTTTAAAACGCCAAGTTTGAAACTAATTAATTAGTTTTCCCCCAACTTTGGGAGCTGTAGCTGGTATCTCATCCGTATTCCGCCTTACCTTGGGATACATCCTGAGATATAATATCTCGAGATACAATAACTTAGAGAACAAGTTTTGTCTGTGGAAATTTAATATACCTATGTAGGTACTTGTTATTATAGAAAATGAATTGCGGAAATTCTACCTTTGCGTAACCTTAAATATCACTTTGAGGTGAATAAAGTGATTAAATTAAATACTTACTTATTATTTTACAATTATATTTTTGTTTGAGCTTTATTAATATAATACAGATTTATACTATTATTCTATTAATAACGGAAAACAGATGTTGATTTTTATAGGACATTTTAGGACACTGTTTCATTGAGAGCAGAGGTCGTATGTCTCCTAGTACAAGATTTATAATTACATGCTATAGGTAGTTCACACTACAATAATACCTAACATAATGAAACATATAACCTAATACTGTGTTAATAAAACAAACAAGTAACATATCGGCCAAGATGAGAGCACAAAAAGTTCATTCATCCTATTTCCTTATTTTCAAAAATTCAAAAATTCAAAATTCAAAATCATTTATTCAACATGAAAGCATTAACACTTGTTTGTTGATTGTCTAATTATATGTTACTTTCTATGTTCGCATCCCAAAAATGAAACCGCTACCAAACAAAAAAGGAGGTGAATTTAAACAACTTTCCCAAAAATAAATAAATCAAAGCTTTTGCTTTGGCAACGGTCACCATCCCAAGGTGCGATTTGTTACGGTCTGTCAGGCATAAGTTAGCGATTCGGGGCTAATAGCCACCAACGTGGAGAATAAGAGTTAAGGTCGCCTAAAGATGAAATCCAGAAGAGCTGCTACACAGTTCTCCTTTATGGCAAAACCAACATTAGGTCTGACACACCGCATGATTCTACTATTACTGTTACACTATCTCAGTGAAGTGTCACTGCTTGGAAGAAGAAATAGTAAGAAAACTCCCAGCGACACAGTCAAAACTAAGTAACATATTAACAAAAGAATCTTACATTGGATAAGATATCAGATAGTAACACTTAACTCATTTAGTGTGTATAAATTCAATTATCATAACATAATTAATTTAAATTCATATAAATTACATACCCACTTACACAAAGTAAGTACAGGTCCATGTCAAATTTAAATTGTATAAATAAAAATAAAATGTGTACACAGAGTACAAGTCAATGTCAAATAAGTATCTACTAAACTATAAAATATAAAAAAGATATATATTTGTGTACAATAGTACAAGTCGACGGTAAAATGTGAATAGAAGAGCTAAAGTGTCATTCAGAACTTAAATATATAATACCTATAGCTGGTAATAACATTAGAATGAAGAAGTCACGCATGATACACTATAGCGCTTCTGGTCACATTCACCAACACATATTAACTATACCTACTAAGCTAAATATAAAAGTAAAACATAGATTGCGTAACTTGGGGATGCTAGAACAATTCACTTCCATGGCTCGCTATCATTTAAATATTCTAATACTGTATAATATTCTTTCATGCAAAGTTTTTTCTTCACAATATTTTTAAATTTACAGATAGGTAGCCCTTTGAGTGTATCTGGAAGCTTGTTGTAGAAAAGTATACATTGACCCATGAATGATTTACTGACTTTGCGGAGACGGGACACATGAGCAACAAGTCTGTTCTTACCTCTTGTATTTATTTTGTGCACATCAGACATTTTATTAAATTTATCTAAATTCTTATGAACGTATAATAAATTTTCATAAATATAATTCGAAGCTAAAGTCATTATATTCAATTCTTTAAATTTCTCACGTAATGTGACCCTGGACCCTAAGTTTAGAATTGCACGGACAGCTCTTTTTTGTAAGATAAATATTGACTCCCAATCAGCTGCGCTTCCCCATAATAAAATACCGTATGTCATTATACTATGGAAATAGCTAAAATAAACAATTCTAGCAGTCTCGACATCTGTCAGTAGACGAATTCTCTTAACTGCATAGGCTGCAGAACTGAGTTTCTTACTTAGTTTTTCAATGTGAGGACCCCATTGTAATTTGGCATCCAAAGTTATGCCCAAGAATACAGTCGAATCCACTTGATCCAGTCTCTCGTCGCCTATAAACATCAGATCTAACTTGTTTCACGTTGGGAGTAGAAAATTTTATTAATTTCGTTTTCCTACTATTAAGAACAAGATTATTATTACTAAACCAATATAACACTTTAGAGAGAGCACTGTTCACCACGTCATATACGATGAGCTGCCTCTTTACTTTAAAAAGTAAGGAGGTGTCATCTGCAAACAATACTATTTCATGCTCATTACCTACAAAGTATGGCAAATCATTTATATAAATACGGAAAAGAAACGGACCAAGGATTGAACCTTGTGGGACACCTATTGTGACGCGCGATCCCGGTGATCGTTTTCCGTTCACATCTACCTTCTGAATCCTATCGTTCAAATAGGACATCAGAAGATAGAGGGCCCCACCCCGTATACCATAATGTTCTAATTTTCGAATTAAAATTTCATGGTGGACACAATCAAACGCTTTTGACAAGTCACAGAACACTCCCAGTGCGTCATGTGACTCCTCCCAAGCGTGACAATGTGTCTTAACAACTCAACTCCCGCGTCGATAGTAGACCGCCCCTTGGTGAAGCCATACTGCTTATTGCTAAAAAGGTTGTTATTATCGAAGTGCCTGGACAATTGTTCTAAAATTAGTTTTTCAAAGATTTTACTGATTGTTGGGAGTACTGATATCGGGCGAAAATTACCTGGATCAGAAGATTCTCCTGACTTGAACAACGGAATAACTTTACTATGTTTCATTAAATCAGGAAAAACTCCTTTGTCTATACAATTATTAAAAACGCTTGCTAGCGGAGTACTTATTACATCTATTATTGAACCTAACGTTTTCACCGATAGGCCCCATAGGTCAGCGGTTTTTTTGGAGTAGATGGATTTAAAAGTTTTAATTATATCTTTGTAGTTAACATAGGAAAATGCAAAATCCCTCTCACATGCTGTTACACTGTTTTTGAGCAAAGATGCAGCGACCTCAGGGGACGAGTTAAGGTCTTTTGTTGCTGAATGAGGTATACTGTCAAAGAAGTTTTGGAAAGCTGCGGCTACCTCAGAGTGAGATTTTATGTTAACTCCATCAATCACTAAGCTAAAGCTGGAATCTCGAACGGCATTTCTTCCGGTCTCACTGTTAATTATATTCCAAGTGGTTTTAATCTTATCGGTAGATTGTTTAATTTTATTTTTTACAAAATTTGATTTTGCGTTGTTACAAACACGTTTAAATAACTTAGAATACTGTTTGACATACTCCTTGAAGGCTGAGCTGTGGTTAAACGTTTTTTCGCTATAAAGATTATATAAACGTTCTCTGCTCTTATATATGCCAGGTGTGGCCCACTCGCTAAAAACTTATCGCTAAAAGCTTAAAATTTATCCAGGCTACTATCGGAGAGCACGTAAAAATTTCACCGAGAATCCCCTTCCTAATACCCAAGACCTTGTAAATAGAACGGCGACCTAATTCGTTATTCACGCACACAAAGGCGGTGTATAATTCATCTGACTGCGGCTGGAAGCAAAAAAACAGGGCAAGTGCAAGATGAAGCCGCTTGATTGGTGTTCCGTGGGAATTGCAGGACTAAGTTTGTGCAACGCGCTTTTTATTGCGCTGGAACTGCTGTTTGCAAGCCAAGTCTTGACAGTTCAATTATAAGACCTATTTAAGGTTTTACGTTTTAATGGTATATACAAATTTCACCAATATAACCCAGTTATATTTGACAAAGTCTAAAAGAATAACAATCAGCCGCATGGAAAGAAGTATGTTTTACTAGTGGACGCCCGCGACTTCGTCCGTGTGGACTGTAGAAAAAAAAATGTCGAAATTATCTAAGATGGAAATATTTTCCCGGGGTAAAAAGTAGCCTATGTGTTAATCCAGGGTGTCAGCTAACTCCATACTATTTTGACGTGAAAGAGTAACAAACATCCATCCATCTTTCCATCCATACTCACAAACTTTCGCGTTTATAATATTAGTAGCAAGTAGGATTAGACATTGAAGGCAACACCCGATTCTCATAATCACACTGTTTTTGACTCATTCACAAATTCAACAGGGTTGTTGCAGTATCCTCCATTCCTTTCGCGCCCGTCATCTGTTACGAGTATGATAAACAATCCCACTAACAGTTTATACTCTTTATACATACATACATATAATCACACCTTTATCCTTTACGGGGTAGGTAAGGCAGAGAACCAAGGGCCGATAGAACCACATGGCGCCACTTCTGACCAATATTGAGGGTATAGTTGAGATGTACAAGTTCTCTTTATTCTACACAAAAAACAATTGGACACACAGCAGTAGTAAATTTATAAGGTGTTCTTATACCCGAAAGAGAGAAAATGAGGGAGTTAGAGAGTATCTCTAGAGGTAGCTCTATCTAAGTATTCAACTCTAGAATTGAATAACATTCTCCACATGCCTGTTTAAATTGCGTTACGGTACGCTAAAAGCAAAAAAATATCCATCCAATAACTAAGTAACTCCTTGGAAGGCCTGCACAAAAACACGATGGATGGACAAATTGTTCCGAACTGACGTATTTATCTTTGGAGAGAGTAATTAACAGGATTTCTGTAAGGAAACAAGTGCGGATTTATGTTTTTTTCCCTTCGAAACGTAATTGTTTTTACTTGAAGCACTTTGGTTCATTTGTATTCCATTCATCTTAAAGCAAGCGTAGGGGATGCCGAGACGACTTAATTGAAAAATGTATAAGGAAAACTTGATAACGTAGTACATACCTACATTTCCCTCAAGTTAGCAATGAAAATTTCTCAGTAGATATTTATGGTATAAAACCTCCGTTGGTTAAAGTCAGACCACATAGAGACATAGAAGGGTACAAGCTACATACCTATAAAGATAACTTATATAGAATGTATGTAACAACAAGACAATTTTACTAAAATGCTAAACAAAGACCAACATTTTCATTTAGATACAACTACTTAATAAATGCATCGAAGAGCAAATTCCGGAATAATCAGGCAACGGCAAATGAAGAGCAAACTTCCTTCTGCGCTGAGCGACGAACTCTAAACTAAATACGTAGGTATGTTGAGTGTAACGAGATCAATGGTGCACTCTTAATAATAAAATAACTTACCCCACTGAGTTACGACCACAAACTCGACAGTTATAACAGTTTTGACGATGCCCGATTGGTGTTGTTGTGGACTTATTGCGCGATATAGATTCGAATCCCGGTAGACGCAAAAAATTTTATGATGAATATCTATGTTTCTTACCAGTCACTGGCCAATATAACTGAATTTATTTTATATACGGATTTTCTAAAAATTGTCACTACGTTAACCCGAGGAGGGTTGGCGCCAGGCAGGCGGCCGGCCGTAACACAAATGCCAAATTTTCGGCAATGTGAGTTTCGAAAGAAACCATAATGTACCGACCCCATAAACAATGGGATGAGGGTAGGAAGATGATGATGATCTATGTTTCTTTCGGGTTTCCTGTGCTTACGCGCGATCTCCTTCGCGATCTTGTACTTTTGCTACCCTATTTTTGGGAACACAGCCGTGTGTATGTGTATTAATAATTATATTTACTTTAGTCTATACATTCGCGTCCGTTGTAATCTAATATCTTGGTATGTAATTTTTGTAATGTACCTATAGTAACTTGCTTGACACGTTCCCGGAGTCAAACTGTTATAACATTTTGACTGCTGTACAATTACAATTTGTAAACTTTGCTTAATAATAATAAGTAAATAATAATAATTTACTGATAGACATTATTTCAATTTACAGCGCAACTTGTATCTTACTGATTAAGCAAATTTTAGAAATGTGAACGTATGTAAGAACGTGAAAATTATGGTCGTGAAATATTTGGATATTTGTTACTCGTAATATTTAACTCAAAAACCACGGAACAGCTTTCGATGAAGCTTGGCGCCCAAATAGGCAAATACTCATCAAGGCGAGCTTGGCTGATGTAGACACAATATCTATGAGCGAATTACCTGCTAGCTAACTTTTCTTATGAAGAACAAAATGATTATCTTTAAACTTAATTCAGTCAGCCTTTTAGCCGAAACAGATACCAAAAAACCCAACAACATTACCAAGGACTTCAGTGAAGTCACTCTCTGCTGTGTTTATACTATGACCAAGTCCAAGCGCAACTTCTCCAATTTTCATTAAGGCCGTGACAGGCAAGAAATACTTCCTAATTATTCATCGGGGCCGTCGCTAAATCGCGCCCTTCATGGGCAAGAATATAAAAAAAGTTTTAAAATACAACAAGTGAGGCGTGTCGCGCCATATAACTTATTCATGGCAGTCGGAAAGTTGAGTAAAGTTTTTTTTAACAAATTCGAGTAATGCCCGCGGCAAGATGATGCGTGGGTAATTAAGCTCCTTTATAAAACTTTGGAATACATCAATAGCTACAAGAATCAGTAGGTATGTAGGTAAACTAGTACTTGATTATATATTTAGTACCAGGGACGTAGAAGTATTAGGCATACACATAGGCAATCTTGAAAATTTTTATATAAATTAATTTCATAATTTCTTTACTGGACGATGAAAGAGCTAAAATTTTGCTTTGTATAATTCACGGGACAGTTAATCAAATGGGTCTTAATAGACGCTGGAGACATCAAGCAAAAGGTATTAAGGAAACTATAAATCTATACAAGATATCAGTTCAGCCTCTGTCCCCAAACATGAACATCAAAATAGCAAAATCCCTTCCCAATACCTGTACATATTGAAGAGGAGACGAATTCCATTCAGCATTCATGTTTTAAAGGCACAAAGGGTCGACCATTGATACGCTTATGGACAATAGATAACATAGATATATAGGTACAAATATATGTATGTATAATCCAGTGTACATACCCAAAGATTAGGGTCTTTTTCTGTTTGAATTTGGTGTTATCGCATTCAGCGAACTTTTTGTGAACATCCCCTTTTAGGTGAAATTAAATTTTCCTTAATTTTCTTTTCTTGGTTGCTTCGGTATATTTTTCAGTTTAGGTTAAGAGCAATGGTTTGAGCCAACGAAAATGTCTATCTCGATTGTCGGCGGCGTAAAGTAGTAGCTGCTATAGGGTTATAGAATATAGTACTAACTGCTATAGCGTGATAGAACGTAGTGCTAACATCTATATCATGATAAAGCCTAGTGATAAATGCTATAACGTGAAAGAACATAGTGCTAATTGTTATATTATGATAGAACGTAGTGCTTAATGCTATATCGTGATAGAACATAGTAGTGCAAAATGCTATATCGTGATAGAACGTAGTGCTAACTACTATAACAAGATAGAACGTACTGCTAACTGCTATAATATGATAAAACGTAGAGATAAATGCTATAACTTGATATAACGTACTGCTAACTGCTATACCTATAGTATTATAGAAAGTAGCACCAACTGCTATAGCATCATAAAATGTGTTAATTGCTATATCGTGATAGAACGTAGTGCTAAAAGCTATAACGTTATATAATGTAGTGCTTACTGCTACAGCGTGATAATATACAGTGCAAACTTCTATAACGTTATAAAACGTAGTGCCCCTAGATAATATGCTAAAACAAACTCCATCTATTGAAGATATAACACAAAACAGATATGGTACGATTTTGAGCAAACCAGTTTCTAGTTTTGGAATACGACAAACAATACCTATAATACCTACCATATTTCTGTGTACCTCATATAAAAGAGCACAGTTTTACACGAAATAAATAACTCAAATACCATTTTTTCTTATCTAACGAAAAATAAAATAAAAATGAAATAAACAGAATAGCGCTGTAACTAATAACATACATACCTATAGTATTTGTTAGTTAATCTGTTATTAGTGAGCTACATATTTCATTTTAATCATAGTCGATTGAAACATTCCTCGAGAGATGAGACAGCAAACAGTATATGCTTGTGCTTTGTACAACTTCTATTAAGGAAAGATAATTTATACAAAAACCGAAACTATCGGTAATATTTTGTTAAACAAGTTTACTTAATAAAAAGGAATTATTCACAAAAGCGCGGCAATCGACCAGAAAGTTGCACGTAAATCAACGGCGGAATCTATCGTACGGGCATACACAATAGAATAATCCCAAATTTTACGGGCTGACCTCAAGGGCTCGATTCTTGCGTCCCTCAATAATATCGAAACTCAACTTATTTGTCCACACAGATAAATAAAACAAAATGGCGGATTTATAATCTGCTATTTAAAATAAAAGCTGTATTTGGGTATTACCGTGCTCAACAAAATATAAATTTAATACTCCATACCACTCGAGACACTGTCTAGTGCGGGCAGTTAATATGCAAGTGTTGAAGCCAGTTGTTACGAGAAATACCAAAAAATATAGTAAACCCAGGTTTACTCGGCTAAATTTTGTATTAGATACTCGAGCTTTCATCTGATTATCCAACATAATAGTTAAGTGTAATTAGTAGACCTAACCTATTCTAATTATATACTAAAAGTAGGTAAATTAACATCACAAGTATTGACAGGCAAGATAATTATTAGGCACGGTAACTTATAATGATACATAAAGTTAACTGATACTTAACCTTTTCATCCGATATCCATTATTTAATTTTTGTAGATACCCGGTATTTACAAAATAAAATGTCGAGTTTAGACATAATGCCGGCTGACGCAAGAATCGGGTCTCGGGATCAATTTGCTTCAATGATCCAACACTGGACCCCTTTTCAACCGACTGACAAGTTATGAGGTACACCGGGGGTACACCTTTTTTCCATGCAAAAAAAAACAGGATATTTTGTTTAATTTTTATTTATAGTCGAGTTTATTCTTAACGCTTTGTTATTCACCCATCAAATCGAATTTGGTTAAATGCTATTTAGTCATAGAATTGAAGAATTTTGTTATTCTGCTTTGTTTTTTACATAATTCGATTTGATTTAATTGGCCCAATTCGTTATGTTGGTTATGTAACATTCCTCTGTGCTATTTGTAATAGATTTTTTAAAGAAGTCATCTCAAACACCATGCACGGATAGCAATGCTCGTGCTCGTGCATCTGCTATCTATTTTTATAAAATCAATATCTAAGAATGGAGAACCCCTCCAGTTTTCAGTCACTTCAATAAGTCAGTGTGTGAAGTTTCACCGTGCAAGACTGTACGTTTGATCTATAAAGCAGATACAGTAAAAAAATAAACAATCTATGTTATATTTCTTCTTATATAAAAATTAAATGCTGTCCCTGTTAGTATCGAAAAAAAAACAAGCATACGGCACCACTAATTTTGACGAGAATCTCAGGGGGTGCAGGGAAGGCTGTAACATAGTCCGACTCGGTAGGTAATATCATTGTCAGGAAGTAATTATAATTAAAAAAAAACACACACAAATAAGCAGTGTAATAATAATGTACATGAATAAAAGCGTACTAATGAAAACTTTCTTGCTGATGGAAGTCAAGTCAATGTAAAAGTATATCACGATTTATTCCAGCATGGAAACAACCCCGCTTCGAGAGATTCAATGACAACCCCTCTGCAATATACAATAAATCATAAATCGAAATAAACTCAATTATGTACTTGATAGAATAGTGTGTGAAAAATCACAATTTTATTTAGATTGAGAAGCCGAATTGAATTTATTTTGTTAATCAAGGGCAAAATATAAACTTAATTTATCATGTTAAACTGTGACAAAAAATAAAGTAGCACTAAGCCTAACGCAATATAAACCTAGCTTCACCACTTCCGGCAGTTAAAATATATCCGTCATAAGACGCAATCGACCGCCTTCGACCGACCTGCACTCACGAATTATCCCCGTTCCACTCCGTTTCCACAATGTACTTATCCGGCTGCATGCAGCAATATCCCGGGATATTTGTTGAAAAGTTCCCGGGTATTTGCTAAAAATCCCCGGTCCCGGAACATCATTTGGGATTGGCTCGAGTCACTTTAGAACCTTTCCAGCACTCCGCTCTGCCTCGGTGGCCGCGCACGCGTCATTGTAAGTAGCTGCTAGCACCCTAGCGAGTTTAAAATATTGAAGCGATATCCATACACGTATGTTTTATAGAGTGCCTGTGAATGTTTTACACGATTGTGAGGCATGGATTTATTTTTGTTGAAGTTTTAGTATTTTCAAAGCCGACTAGGTATATGAAAAACAATTTTAACCGTTTAACTAATAATAAGGGATACAATTTATGCATACGAATAATATAATATAAATGTATTATAATCAAAATAATAAATGAGATAGAAAGCCCATGATTAGGGCTTTTTACATAATAAAATGGGCCTATTCCACTCTAATCCATGTTCAATCATAATCATTTATACAACTTTCTTTTATATCCCTCGGGTATCATTATATCTGTGCTGTTAGTAAGGTTTCGCAGCTATCTACCACAGCACGCCCGGTAACGGTTAAGTAATAATTCAATATTTATACTAGTACCTCCGCTTGTGGACTGTTGTAGAACTTCATCAGACTTAGCTTTATGAATCCCCTTTATTTCATCCGGAATCTAGTTGTTTGCCCCGGTTTGTTTTACCAGTTCGTTACGGTACGTTTCGGTTCAAACATAGAGGCTTAATGATGATATAAACTCGCATTGTCTATTATTTCTTCTCTTTAGTTTTTGTTGGTGAAATAACCATGCTTTCCGTTATCCCTAACTTATGTAATACTAAGATAGTTTTTATGTTAAATCATATAATATACTTACAGGTAATTTGTAATGCTTCAAAGTAATTTGTACATAAATATGTTTTACTTCGCCATACAAAATCTGACCATATTTAATTTTTTTACAAATTACAACATATATTTTCTAAGCTCTTTAGACCCAAAAACTAATAACTTTTTTGTATCCATGCAAAAATCCACACGAAAACTAAATCGAAAGTTTGGTCTAAACTTTGTAGGTAGTCAAATCCGTAATTATTTTTGAGATCAATGGCACTTCAATCTTTTATAATATAAAAATGAATTAATAAATTGCTAAGCGCAAATCTCGAGCACAGCTGAACCGATTTTGCTAATTCTTTTTTTAGAATATCCCTTGATGTACGAGGATGGTTCTTACGGAGAAAAAAAATTAAAAAAATTACCTGAAAAAGTCTAAAAACTACACCCGTGCAAAGCCCAGCTGGATTCCTAGTTTCATATAAAAAAGCAGTTGCACATACGGCCTTTATATTTGTACAGATGCGCGAATAGAACAGACATCAATAGGATAAAACACAATTGAGCACGTAGAAAAAACTTGCTATTGATTTGCTTCACAAATACTGTTAACACACAACCACGGGGCGTGCCGGATTTATAAATTTATTAACAGTATAAATTAAAAATCCTATCCTATTCTACTAATACTATAAATGTGAAAGTTTGAGATAATGGATGTTCGGATATTTGTTTCTCTTTTTCGCAAAAACTTCTCTACCGATTTTGATAAAACTTATCTATCTTATACTAATATTATAAAGAGGTAAACTTTGATTGTTTGTATGTTTGTTTGTTTGTTTATTTGCAGCGAATAGTCTCCGAAACTACTGGACCGATTTCAAAAATTCTTCCACCGTTAGAATCGTTTTTGGACCTGGATGGTTATAGGCTTTCGCATAATTTCCACTGGGCTGAAATAAATATGAATTAAATACATTTTTTTAAACCATTTGACGCATGGAGGTATATATTTGACAAACACCATAGAATAACAAGTCCCCAGAAGGAGTCCTCGATGACAGATTTATTACGGGTAGTGAAGCAAAGACGAGTCAAAAAACCCGCATCTTCCGCTCTTCTTACCCGCCGATTATTGCCAAATCGATAAAATATTATCAGTTTTTTAGATACAGTAAATAGGTTGTAAAATTTTGACCTACTAAAAGTTGCTTCAAAATTGTGCGTGTTCACGGGTTCTGGGGTATTCATTATTCTGTAACGTACAGATGACATGACCTCAACATGACAGATTTTTTTTGTTTATCCCGAAGAAAGGGCATAAGGAATACAGCATCCATACAGCCAATACTGATGATTTCTGAATTTATGATGCAATTATGATTATGATGATGAATGGAAACGTCGGGAAAATCCTTAAAACGAGTGTTAAATTAGTCAAAATCAAAAAGAATAGCAAAAACAACATACCTATATGAGCCCACGAAGAAACGGACAGATACAAATAAATTTTTAATTTAACAAGAAAAATGCATCCACTCCCTTCCAGCTTTTTGTACCGGAACAAAAGCTTATTCAATAAGTATAAAAATAAACCGTTAGACGTATACATATGAAATTTGGTGTGCACGTTTGTTAAGGGGTGTTAATGACCATTAAGAACGGGTTTTCCGAATTTCCCATGGGAACGACACAAACAGGAATTTCAAGTTTTTACAAAAACCACATGACATATAGAGATGAAATATGACAGGTATATTCGGTAAGGAGTGTAAGGAACATATTTCCCGAACTTCCCAACGGAACGGAACAAACTGGAATTCAAAATTTGTAAGAAATCCGCTATGAAGTTGAAATCGAAAATTGTTCATTGGGGACTGCTAGGAAGCACAAAGAACGGATTTCCCGTAATTCCCACGGGAACTGGACAAACAGTAAAACCCAATTTTAACTAAAACCATTTGACACAATATAATGATGAAATTTGGTAGGGAGTGTGAGGAGGCACTGAGAACATATTCATCGAAATTTCCACCAGAACGGGACAAACGGGAATACTATTTTTTTTACGAAAACCGCTATACATATAAATAAGAAATCAGGCATGTTTATTTGTTAGGGAGTGCGAGGAAGCACTAAGAACGGATTTTCCGAAATTCCCACGGGAACGGAATAAACGGAAATTCCAAATTTTAGAGGATATGTACCGAAGCGAACCGAGGGCGGGCCACTAGTCAGTTATATAGATACATCACCATCGGCTAGCCATTATTTTTATCGAGATGGAAAAGGAGAAATGGAAATATTAATATCATAAACCGTTCTCATTTTCAGTTTGCTCTTTCATTTAATTTATATTATTCATATTATAGTAAAGACGAAAAAAACAGTAAAATAACACAGATAATGCTGGTACAAACCGGTTTGTTTAACCAACATTTTGGAGAGCGAGCAGTAACTCATTTCTAGCAAGCACTACATCAAATTAAGACCTAGAAACTGCACCAACTTCCAATTGTCTCACAGCCACATTATTACTGTAGCCTGCAATAATTCAATATTTCCAGAACCTCGGCCAGCGTACTTTCTTGATGAAAATATATACGTTCCACCCGCGGCCATAACTCTAACTTAAGAGTTCGCTCCTCAACAGTTATAGTTGGTTAGTAAATTGAGAAACCCTTGGAGAAATATTATATTAGTGGCCGGAGGTCTGTCATTGAAAAATTTTATGAATATAGTTGAAAATTATAAAAGTTGAACAAGTGGCACTACCTGGAATGGGAATACAAATATGTTAGTCATACATACGAGTACTATAATCTAGCATATGATTCGAAAATGGGTCAGACAGAAGTGTGAAAATATAATATTAATAGAGACAGATACAATAATGAAACAAGGTATCAACGGAGTAGAACCTTAGGTAGGTGACTAGAGTTAGAAGGTAGGTAGGTAGAAATATTAGCCTAAACCGCGTGGTAACGAGTCACACGTTTATCTCAAATTCGATGGTGTTGGTACTTAATCGAAATTGGTACTAAAGCTACGTCAACAAAATCGATATGTAGCTATCGTATCAATTACACATCGAATAACAAGGCGCGGCTTTCAAACAGGATTATTCTCTCTTTGAACTTTAAGGAGTATCGTATCGAAATCTCGGCATAATGGAGTGGCAGCGCTTCCCGCATACTCGAGATGTTCGATGAATCGAGACGAGAAATCTCTCGGATGGGACTCGGGTCACTGGGACTAAGACGGCTGCCATGGTCCCGACTCTCGATCGCGAGCTTATTTCCCTGACGTATTTTTGAAATGTTTACTCCGAATGTATGGCAAGTACGTAAAAAATATGTGAATGTTGTACAGATGTCATTAAAAGGAGAACGTGTTATTTAGGCCCCAAAACAAAAAAAATATATACTTAATTAAAAAATTACAAATTATAGTAATAAAATATATTATAAAATTATTAATAAAGATATGGAAAAAATTCTTCACCCGATATATATATAAAAAAAATATATACTTAAAGTAAAAATTATAGGTAAATTATATCACAAAAGTAAGTCTCTAGCTCGCATTACTATTACCCTGATAAAGCAAATTCATTCCCAACATTTGAGTCCAGAAATGTAGAATGAATTGTAACGGTGCGTATAACCCTTCATTAGGGCGTTCCTTTTCACCCGTCTCGTGTCCCATTCGAGGCTCTTGTCGGATCTAATTCGTTTCTTTTCAAACGAGCCTCGTGTCGCCGGCTGATTGCGTAAGTGTATCGACACATTCGGCCCAAGGAACTGTTTTTATGTCAGCAAAAAAATTAATATTTCGATATGTCACGCTGTTTTGGGGTCATATTGGAAAAAAAATTCTCTGTCCCCAAATTTGTAGGACACATAAATTTTTTTTCTGTGTGTTCCCCTACGGAGACAAAATAAAAAAAAGATCGAAATAATCAATTTTTGTACCTACTTACTATTTCAATAAAGTCTATTTAAAATATAAACGAATAATAACTGAATTCAGACTACTATTACAAAGGATCGCTGGCACTTTAAAATATCAACAGAATTGGGATTTATAGAAAAAAGTCTCAGTTACTTTCTATATCGGAAAAATAAATATATATTCATGATGAAATATATATTGCAATAGTAGACCAAATTTTTAAAAATATTTAAATATTTCTGAACTTAACAAAAATTCTAGGTTTTTTTATACACAAAAACTACCAAACCCATTTTTTTAAACTTGGAAATTACGTAGCTCATACCTCTGAAAAATACATATAAGTCACATATGCGGTTGATGTCGCGGGCGACCGCTAGTCGCCAATAAAACAGCGGCAGACGAAACGCTCAGTGTGTCATCCGCCATTGCGGTATTTTTGTCCACCTGTACCGTTTCTCAAGTTTTTGATTGCTTCCGCCGAGTTCTTTGTTTTCAAGTACTTCCTCGCTAATGGCGAACTTCAGCTTGTTTATTAATTGGACATCAAGAGTTGTGTAACGACAGCAGTGCATGTAATTAAAGTGCATGTAAACAGTGGTTTTTATCGCTTTGCATTTTGGAAACAAGTGTTTCCCTTTGACAGATGTTATAGGAATCACACATGCATGTAGGTAGGTTATTACAGGCTCTCCAAGGTGAATAGAATTATTATTTTTAATATCAGGATTTTAATCAAAGAACATCATATGTGTACCATGCCATATTTATTATGATAAAACTATATAAAAAGCTTACGGACCTCGATGAAATGAAATGAAATAAAAACTGCTCTGAGTATTTGCCGCTCCATACAGTTTACTCCCTTCACCGAAATCTCACCCGTCTGTGAGCGATAGAATAATCACAAAGTACGAGCACAAGGACTACTTATACATATACATATAATCACTACTTATTATACCAAAAATACGTTACATGCAAAGTTAAGTCAGTGTACGTTACGTTTGCGTTTTTAAAACCTCGTTAAAAAGCTTCATTACTCCGTGTGTACATCTTTACGAGTGTGTTGGGAACCGCGGCGACTGTAACACCCTTTGTTTTGCAAAATGCGAATAATAAGTACACACGAATACCCAACTTCAGTGACAACAGAAATTTGCAAGTATTGACACTTTTTAGGGAATGTGTAAACTAATTAAGTTACTTTCCTACTCTATTCATATAATAGTAAAATTCTCATAGTAGTTTAAAATTATATGTAATAAAATAGAAATACATACATAAAAAATATAGAAAATTGTTAATGTTAGTGAGTTGGGCATAGCCTATATTTCTGCAAAGCTCGTACACTTATACTATCATAAAAAATACTTGATATCCAAAGAAATTGACCTACAGTTTCTTCTCAAAAAATTCAAATTGTTTCCAATAGTAAATCAACGATGAATCACTATGGAAAGTCAATGTCAGAGATCAATCACTGAAGAGCAATTGCGCTAAATGACAACGATTCCACCTTTCAACGGAACATTTTTGATTATGGTTTAGTTTGACTATTCATTTAAGAGCGTTTCAGATATTTTTTACATCGTTAGAGCATGCTCTTTTAGCTTAAAGCGTTGTCATAATATAGCACGATGTGAAATGTGAATAACGATTATAGTTTTGGTTATACATTTAACAATAGCGGAATTGTCCTCAAGGTTAAATGATACCTTGGGTACTGTAGTGTACCTGATGTCGAAGAAGCGTCATCATTGTAGTAGGTGATCTCTATATCCCGTTTAGCATAAGTTGCGCAAAGGATTCCAGAAAACGCTTTGCATGCGGAAACCGCAAGCTTTTCCTATCCGGGAATAATTTCCCGGCTGAACTGTTAGGTAATATCGCGAAGGAATTCTTTGGCGGTATATGTTCTGTCTGATTTGTGTCTGTGTGTGTATAAGGCTAGTTCGAAGAGGTATAACTTGAACTTGTAAATTTAAAAATATTTTGTACATAACAACAAGACCAGAGGGGTAAGCACGAACCTCTCGATAGTCCGTAACGCTATCGTCCACCTGTCAAATCACATAGATTTTGCTAGTGAGTCGCCATCGTAACGCGAGTAACCGCTTGAGTAATTTTATGATTTACATCTGTCCCCGGTATGCTATGGCTATGGGATCTCGTTTATGATTCTGGCTACCCCATTTCGGAAACACAGCCGCCTCCTCGTACATGTGTGTATGAATGTAATTTTACTACGGAGCGGATTTTTATTAAACTTGACAACTACTACATTGCTTATATACTCGTATATGTCGAAGGTATATTGTAAAACACGCCCTATTACAAAACGACTAGGCATTTTGAATTTTAGTATGGGTTTTGGAGCGAGACAATTTGGCTTCTAGCAATTGGTCTGCTTAATTAATTAGGTTAGGTTATGTTAGACCTGTTAAAATAACAACGCACGAGTCCAGTGAGCGTAGCGAGCATGTCCCTGCAGCGACCGGCGAAGTGCTAAAAGGAATTTTTTCTCTCATACTATTCAAAATGCCTAGTCGTTTTGTAATAGGGCGTGTTTTACAATATGCCTTCGACATATATAAGTAAGTACATCAGAATAACAGACTATAAAATTACAAGGACGATGTCGCGGGCGGTGGCTAGTACTCCATAAGTACAGAATTAAGCTGAACATGAGAAGTAACATTAGAAATGCATTCTCGTGCACGAAACAAAGACACTTAAGCAACTTAAAGCTCGCTCACACGAGGAGAGTTCAGTTGAAGTTCCACTTGCACGAACACTATACTCCCCATAGAGCAAGGATAACGTGGAGCTGCAATTAAAAATTTATTTATATTTTAGGAACACAAACAGAAAAATTACTCCGGTAACATGTGCTGCAACTTAGTGCTGTCGTCATTGTGTTTATCTCAAAATCCAATATCGTTAGGTCAGTAGATTTTCGCACAACAACGGCAATATGGCCGACGACGCATATATAAAGTACTAGTGGACGTCCGCGACTTCGTCCGCGTGGACTGTAGAAAAAACAAAATGTTGGAATTATCCGGGATAAAAATATTTTCCCGGTATAAAAAGTAGCCTATGTGTTAATCCAGGGTGTCGGCTAACTCCATACCAAATTTTATTAATTCGCTCCAGTGAACACCCATCCATCCATCCATCCGTCCATCTATCCATCCATCCATCCATTCATACTTACTAACTTTCGCATTTATAACATTTATAACATTACCGAATACCGAATTTTTACGCTTGAATCATTTAGCTTGGAAATGTAATGTAATGTAGCAATGTAGCTACTCTCTGTACATAATAGTCACATATTTTTACTTATTAATAACGATTTTTTTAAATTAAAACAATTCTAAGGTCATCGCAGGCCATATCTTTCAAGAAAGTATGAAAAGTTAAATCTTCGCACCTCCTCTCTATTCCCTGCTTCATGATTCTCGCACATTGTCATGTCGCAAAGATTAGTGTTACTTACACGCAGATGTGTCGTTACAAGCTAATGTGCTTCCACTTGTTGGTGACTAGTTGTAATTAGTTGGATTCCGAATTTTCGGATGTTTTCATATGAATTGAGGGTAGAAAGTTTGGCTCTTTTAGGAAAGTCTGGTGTGATCACGCCATACTTTACTTAGTGAAACCACTCCTGTCAAATACCTTCGATCCTCCAATTAATTACGTTTATTCTACGTTTATATCTACTGCAGTAACTAGTTAACTATGCATATTAGTAGGTATGTACGTAAGAAGTAAATTTTAAAAAATTGAACAATTTAATTTAACTATACTATACGCCAACGCTCCTGGCACGTGCTGTCATATAAAGTTCTATGACTGCGTGTGCCAGGAGCGTTGGCGTATAGTATAACTATGTTGTTGTATTTGTTCTAGACTTAGATTCAGGACGGAGTTTTCAAACCGATTTTTCTGTTACCTTGGCCCTCACCTCTATAATAAATTAAATGCAAAGTCTTGCAACCTCGCCCGTTCCAGGTACAATTGTAAAAAAATTCTTATGGATTATTTGCTGAAGCTAGACTATGATGAGACTGAATTGCTGTTGGATAGATTGGTGTAGAGAAAGGATGGAATTCGGATACATCTTTTATTTTTATTTGTAAAAAGGGCGAATCTTGGTTTTGGAACTGTAGATGTTAATTTTTGAGATATCTATTGCTGCTTCACTGATAAGAGCGTTATTTTAGTATAGTGTTTACTTGAACTACCATCGTATTTATCCATAGGAAGAAACTGGCTACTGTAATACAGGTGTTATACACTTAGCACAGTTGCCAGGGACCACCTACTTTCTTCTTGTTTCATTGTTTTATGTTTTCATGTAAAACGCTGTGCAATATTATGTTACTCTAAATTATTATTTAGCATGTACTGTTGTTATTATTTAAAAAAAAAATGTATCTCAATAAATTTACATATGCTCCACAAAATGATTGTTGGATCCGCAAAGTTTTCATGGCAAAATGAAATTAAATATAAATAATGCTCCCCCTCTGAAAGGCCGTGGCATCCATTACCAAAATGAATAAACACGAAGGTAGAACTTTTTTTAATGCTCCATCCATTTTTAAAGGGAAGTTCACTTACTGCAATTTCTCAAGTCAGTTATCTTTTATGTTGCTTTTTATTACTATATTACTAATTTTGTTGGTCTATATTTCAGACATTTTATTACCTCAGTAAGATGTAGGTACGTAACCAGTACAAAATTATCTGTGGTAGTATACAGGGTGTAACAAAAAGGGTATGTTAAGCGAAAAGCTACGTAAATAGCCCACTATAGAGAACCTATCCACAAAATTTGAGACTCGAAATCACATGTTTATTTTTCCCGATAGTATGGAGAATTTTTAAATATCTCAGAAATTTTCATACAATCTTGAAAAATAAACTTGTGATTTCGAGTCTCAAATTTGGTGTATAGGTTCTCTACAGTGGGCTATTCACGTAGCTTTTCGCTTAACACACCCTTTTTGTTACACCCTGTATAGCACAAATAAAGTATGCAGTATTTATCGCAATAATACGAATACATATTATTACCCTAGGTCTTTTATCACGTTTACATAACTATAGTGGCACCATCGTAGTGTCACGAATTTAGATGGAAAATACCTAGCAAGTTTTAACTGTGGTCTATTCTACTTACTATGGTCACCTGGATGATCATAGACGACCCCAATAAAATTATTCTTTTGGTCAATCAAAATCACGATATGGAGTTCTTATAGTTTCAGAATAAAGTGACTGTGGCATACATGACGAATCTTTAGTCTTCCGTTACTTGCCATTTGCTTACGGAACCATAAAACCGAACTTTCTGAAATGTTGTCTTACCAATACCTTTACCAAACAGGTTTTAGGCGAGCCTCCCTCCCACCATTAAGGTAATTATCAATAAGATAATTTCAGTCAACGTTCAGCGGACAGCAATAATGGAATCCGAACCTTAATTTGGTGTTAATTATTCCACCGGAGCGCGGAGGGCCGATCGGGTCATTACAGAGGAAATACAAAAAGGAGGTGGTATTACAACCCCTGTACATTAAAAAATTCGAAAACTTGCTGTTGTACGAGTAACTTGCCGAAGACTAAAGACGAGTGATCGCTGACTGAGCTGCATAGGCTATATTGATATTCAAAGGGTAATTTAGGAACACATCTCCTATTTGTCTTTCCTTCACGTTCAAACATTATTGTATCTAGGTCTAACAACAAACGTCAATGCGAAAAGATGTAACACTGTCTATGAACCCAACTGTCACCAGTCACCACCACACCCATTGGCCCCATTGGCATCTACTTCAAAACATCCCCGAATCAATTAGGCCCTGCACACACTCTGTGCAATTCATGTGTTTGCACAACTGATTATGTGAGCGCTAAGCTGATTGTGTAATGCGGCTATCTCATTAGCATACCGATGGCGACGCGACCATAGTCACCAATAAGTCTTATTATTTATTTAACGATTATTATTAAAATTGGCTGTACCTAAGTGTAGCAATAGATTTCCTATAACTGAAATGACTATGATGGCTAAATAATTTTTGGTTTAAAAAACCATAGTGGCGCAACTGATAGCATCCACCTAATAATATCCTAGTGAGGTGAGTCCCTAAACGTTGACGCACCACTAATTTTACAATTCATGAAGGATTACCGCCTTTGTTGGCCTTTTCGGGGGCACTGCAACGTGACAAATCGCGAGTTGATAAGATAGGAGGTTACATTTTGTTTAGTTCTTTACATGTACCTACTGTTTATTAATAAGTACAAATTCATAGAGGCGTGATAAAAAGTTTTTTTTTTCAAATTTATTAATTACTAGTGGACGCCCGCGACTCCGTCCGCGTGGACTACAGAAAAAAAAAACAAAATATCGAAATTATGCGGAATAAAAACATTTTACCGGGATAAAAAGAAGCCTATATGTTAAGTGGGACCTGTCACAATATATTCCTGAAAACTGCATCGAAATCGGTTCAGCCGTTTCTGAGATTGGCGTGCACAAACACACAGACAAACAGACAAAAATTCCAAAAATGAACCGCCTGTTTCTCATATTTCACGAGTATTTCAAATTTAATTCGTGGCAATAATATTATGTCAAGCCCATATGAAAATAAATGTTTTTTTTTTGCTATAAACATGGTACATTTATTACATCAAAAATATATTTTTAGTGAAATGTGTTAGTAATATTTTCGCTACACATTCGTGAAATTATACGTAAAGCCACAAACAATACTCGTGTATTTGTTGTCAATCAATGAGGCTTTAAAAAGCTTATCCATCAAGTGACACTTCGTACCTTTGATCTGATCCTAATTCAATTATTAACGCATCAATGGCAATTTCGTTGGTATCGTATTGGTCAAAGGTATCTAAATCGCCCGTTTGGAGCAACACTGACCCAACTGTAAAAAATGCGGATAATTTTAGTAATGTAGGTAAATGTTACATTTTATTTTTAATTCAATGTTACCCGATAATTTAACAACAAGTGGTTGGCTGAAAGACAGATATTCTCGTCTCTGTAAATCATTTATGTGTAGGTAATTTTTTGTATACAAAATAAAGAATTTTTTTACGTGATCGGCATTTCATCTTTTGAATTTGTGTCACTCCATGACTTATGAGCGAAGTATGTATAATGTAGTCGAATATTAAATGTGTTTGGTATATTCGAGAATTTAGGGTAAGTTTATGAAATGCCATGAAACTTTTATGTGTCGTTACTGTTTAATGTGGCACATATTAGATTTTCGTAATTAAGTGGTCTCGTGGGTAATGACATCTGAAGCTTTATTCCGTACTTTATTAAATATTATACGATAACGATACACTGTGTTATATTAAAATAGTAAAGGCCTCGTCAAACAGAGAGAGCGTCTTTAACGTGCGGTGGCGCGTTAGCTTTTTACGTTGTAACGTTGTTACGTGTTAAACACGTGTGCTCCAGCATGACTAACGAAGGGATGGCACCACGCCGCGCCTAAAGATAAAGCTTTACAAATTATTGTTTATTGAAATACCGGATACATGTTCTTGTCACGACCAAAGACACAATACGGTGTCACACCGTGCCAAAGAAAGATTTATTAGTGAATTGTTTTAGTGAATTGTTTTAGTGAATGAATAGTTTTAAAATGGTTTTAGCGTAAAATAGTTTTGTTCCCAGAATCCTTTTCAACCATCCCCTCCCGAAACTCTCATGTATAAATAATCCCGGCACCCATTCCGCACTGACAGTTCCATACCAACTTCGATTCCGATTCCAACTCCTAAAATCTTGTAAAAATACTATTAAATTAAAAGTATTAATTTTTCAATGTGTTTTTGCTACCCATCACATAATATCGCATGTTTTCAGTGCGACAGCGTTGACAAATACAATACAACGCGATGTAATAAGTGGATTATCGATTAACTTGGAAGCATAACATGTCCAACTCATCATCTTCCTGCCCTTATCCCATTATTTATGAGGTCGGCGCAATATGGTTTCTTTCGAAACTCACCTTGCCAAAGATTTGGCATTTGTTTTACATATCCAACTATAAAAAATATCGGTTCACAAATAATCTTTTTAAAACGAAAAACCGCCTTCCTCCCCTATGAGCCAAATATGTTAAGTAATGCCGTGTACGAAGTTTAGAAGGCACAGATTTAGATGCCAGAAAATTATTAAATCGGCCACATGACGAAAGGGAACAGAGAGAAATGACTAGGCTTCGAAATTTGACGTCTGACAATATAAACAACATATAATTACACTCCTTCCTGCCCTGTTCCTAATCATTTGGGGTCGGTGCAATATGTAGGTACTTTTCTTTCATTCATTCGTATTATCCGTCATCTCGTTACTCTCATGTCTACCTCTTCCTCTTACCATTAACCATCTTACTTCGGACACGGCTTAACGCAACATATGAATACACGACTTAATTTATTATCTCCATCTTCATAAGCCTATTGCAGTCCACTACTCTGGACCTAGGCCTCCCCCTGCCATAGGGGGATTTTGTTACTAAAAAGTTCCACTATCTGTTTTTCGGCGGCTCCATCATCAGACCCTCGTTTCCTTCATATTATGTGTAGCTGACCAAAATTCTCTACAAAAATCTGAAAACCGACTACTCCTAACCGACTATCCCTAGATTCCTTAGAGATTCCATCATCAGATGTTATGTTTTATATGTAGGTGATCAAAACGCTCAGTAAAAGTATAAAAACAGACTAAATTTGCCTACAATATTTGAGGATTGCCCACGTTTTCGAAGATCCCATCATCAGATCCTGATGTGGTGAATATTGGACCAACTTGGAAGCATGCCGACGAATTGATAACCTTTTTTTTGAAGTCGGTTAAAAATTGACTTCTGAGGTATCGCGAATTTAAAAAAACATACCTACAGACGAATTTATGGCCTCTCTTTTTTAAAGTCGGTTAAAAATGCATTCGACTATTTTTTACGCGTCATCTTGTGCTCGTTATACTACCTATCTGTAATAGAATAATTTTAATTGTCTGCGGTAACAATACATGCTTCATTTGTCTTTCCCTTCCGCACTGTGGCCGTAAATTCCGGTTCGTGGTCATACTTCACCTATATCGGGTATGCTAATCCTTATCGGAAAGGGGTTGGTGCCAACTACCTGTCACTCTCTAGTCGGTTGGATGTGACAAGGACAACACCTGTTAGTCGTCTCTCAGTTCCTGTGTTTACAGGCGAGTTATTTAGGTCAATTGGTGATAAAATATAACCATCAACTTTTAGTGTTGTTATTGTTATTTGCCAGCTGATTCAAAGAGGGCGAGTTAAATTAGTTTAATTTTAAGCTTTTCGTTAATTATATCTGATTTAATTACTCAAACACTATACTGCTGTTTCTTGTCAATATGACCAACACATGACGATCAATTTAACTTTGGTGACTGGAGGACTTGCGAGCAGTTTTTATTTGCAAATTTTATTTTATTACTTCAATGTTAGTATGTAGGTCGTATATAAATAAATTAAAAACATACAGAACTATAGTGACGGTCGGTTTAACTAAGGTTGTAGAATAAATAAAATATTTGTATGCCACATTTTTGGCGAAACATGTCTCTGATCTCCATAAACATGTGATTTCTGTGAATAGATTCATAATGGTGGGCAATTTTTATAGCATTTAGCTTAACATACCCCTTTTGTTACAGCCTGTATATCGGATGACATGACAAACATCAATTAAACACGTACACTGAACACGAAGATCTAACAGGAATTGACCGAAACTAACTAAAATCCCACAATCAGCCCGGCAAAACAGTCTTTGACGCCGCTCTGTCGTGTGTTGGCTAAGTCAATGAAAGGCTAGAGTGTGCTTTGATTAATCCATCAAAAGATCCCAATAATGCTATTAATTCTAGACGTATTTCACTGTTGGATCTAACATACTCCTTTAGCTACTCAGAATATCGTTGTCATAGTTATTGGTTGTATGTTCATAATTAGCAGTAATACAGTTACAAAAATAAATATGTTAAAATAAGACACAAAAAAATTTATAGAGTTCCGATTGTTCCTTTACATACATAGATACATATAATCACGCCTTTATCCTTTACGGGGTAGCCAGAGCACCAAGGGCCGATTGTTCCTTTGTGTAATGCAAAACAATAAAATTATTCCCCTTTATTTTATATTCTCATTCAAAAACAATTAATGTAAACACAGAAAGTTAAACACAACTTAATTATAAACAAGACTAATAAACACGGTCTAAAATAAAAATAAATGAGGGAAAAAAGGGAGCTCAGGTGAACCTGAAACGTAAAAAAACTGAGTAATCAAAGCTTGTTACTATAAAAAATATAAGCAAAAACATACATACATTATAAAACATTATAAAAGAAAAAAGGCCAAATTATAATGCCACAAGTATTTTCTAGTCTTAACTTAAATCTGAAAAAAGCGTTCTCAAAAAAAAACCCAGCGGCACTCAATAACGCAACAACTGCAACATGAGTTCTTGCGTCACATTTAATTGCTCCATGGTGGCGGTACAAGAACGAACGCTTCTGTGATTCTTTCCACTTATTTCATACAATTAGTTGGCGAGTTAACGAGGCCCGCTCGGAAGCGATAGCTGATCTCCTTTCTATCGTTATCGTCAATTAGAGAACTTCGATCCTCCGATAAATGATGGATACTCGTAGATGAATGCGGTTCGAAATGTGCTCTAGTTTGAATTTATTGCAGTTTGATGTCTATTTGCTTCTATGATGTATAGGCGACAGGAGAAAATTATTGAAGGGCATTCTCGACTTTTCTCAACTAACCTTTAATAATTAGATTCCCGGACCAATCAACACAGGAAAACGAATAATTCTTTGTACTTTTATCTCTAGACACGCTAAATTGAAAATAATGGCTACCAAAGAAATATAAATTTAGCAGAGCACACGACCCTTTTAACGCACGCCAGACGAGAAAAATACAAAAATATATTTCCTTAGAATTTACACTAAATCGAACTAGAAGCGAGCGAGCAAATTGAAAACAGTCGACTTTGGCTCGTTATGGAGCCGACTACACCATTTATCTTCATTCGGCCTTTCAATAGAATTGCCAGAGACGTTTTCCGCAACTCAAACGGTGGAACTACTTATTATTTCGAACAGTTCGAGCTTAACGATTTGGCCCCAGTCGGAGCGCACCTGTCTTGTGCCGGGGCACGCCCGCTCGGCATCCCGCTCCGATATACAGAGACACACGTGAATAAACAATCCGTCTGGTTACCCTTGAGCAAATACTCTATGAGTGCTTTTGTTTTTGTTTGCCGCGGTAATCAAACTTTGGAATAGACCCGCCGGAGTTTCCTCCCTCTATTTTTACGGATCGCGTCGAGGCCCGGAGTTGCAAGTTGCTCGTTTGGCTCCGTCATTAATTAACAGCGTCAAAGGAAGCTAATTTGGATACATCAATTTGACGCATTGTATTTGGATGGTGTACAAATAGCTCGTTATTGATCTTGTGTTCGGTTGTTATCAATTAATCGCTTTAGGGAGTCATCGTCTGAGCGGCGAGTAAACAAACTTGTTGTGTAGACATTGCTTATGTGACGATTGTTGATGTTGATTTAAATCTATTGGGTTTATAACACATTGTGGTAAGATCGTTAGTAATATCTTGTCAGATTATTACGAAATATTTCCAGTTAAATTATTATCCAAGCGTTCTGTTAGAACTAATTAACTAATGAAAACTATCTAGCATCAATCTGATGTCGGAATGTGCAGGAAATGCAGCCATTACGATAATGCAGGGACAATAGGAATACTCGAACCAGTGTCAGGATAGGCTGTAGGCACACCTCAACCATCCGGCTCTATGTTATAACTAGTACAAACAACATCTGTATATTTCATACCATTCATTCTAGTCGTCATATCCACCGAGATATATAGACTGTCTCGTGCTGATGCGACGCTTCACTAGAATACATCAGCTGCGACTCCTTCCGGTCTTGTCGTAAGAGTCGACTGAGGAACTCGGGCATACTCTCAAACGATGCTAGCGATTTGTCACATCTGTCCCCGCTATGCTAAACGTGGCTGTAGGTTCTCCTTTATGATTCTGGAATTCTGGCTATACCATTTCGGGAACAAAGCGGTGTCTATATGTATAGGTATAATTACTGTCAAGAGAAGGATCTTATGAAAGAACTTAACAATTTTACATTACTGTCAGTTGACTTACATAAAGTTAAGACAAGACATCGTCTATCGGATCAGCTAAATAGTATAGGTATATTATACAAAATATTAATAAGAAAATGAAAAAAATTTGCACCCGAGTGAGATTTGAACTCACGACCTCTGGCATTCCGTGCATCGCTCTCAACAAACGGAGCTATCGGGTCACTTAACTCGGATGACGAATTTTACCATCTATTTTTTTTATTATTATAGTAAAAATAATATAATATATATAATATATAAAATGTCCGTGACTAATTGCTGCGACCATAATATGTAGAATTTACATAGAGCCATGTTCTGCAGTGCTGGTTGAATGATTCCACGTGCATTGCGTGGCAAGTATGTTACTGAATGCATCCGACGGTAGTGAAGAGTTCAGTGTAATGTAAACTGATTGACACGCCGTACTGACGTGACTCGGCTAGCTTAGCTTAGCTTTCACTGGACTAGTGACTACTGCTAGTATTTTCCATAGAACACATAAAACACTGATCGCCATTGGAGTCGGAAAGTTCTAGAGTGGATACCACGTATCGGCAAACGCAGCGTGGGAAGGTCACACGCGTGGTGGACGAACGACCTGGTCAAGGTCGCGGGCGTCGGTTCGATGCAGGCTGCTTCCGACCGGTCGGAGTGGAGGTTGTTGGGGCAGGCCTATGTCAAACAGTGGACTTCTCAGGGCTGTTAATGATGGACGATGATGACATAAAACACTACTTTAGTCAGCCATGATATACTACATACATGTGGGATATTTTCAGATAAAAAAATAAACTTTTATGGTAATAACTTCTTCTTTTTTATTTTTCTTCTTAAAAAATAACGTCTTACAACTTTTGGCTCCTTCGTTCTATCCCTCTCTCTCTCACTCCTCATTCATCTCTTTCACTCTATGGTAGCGTTCATCGTTTCTTATACAATTTTATTTCTAAAGATGCATTCAAATTATTTGTTAGTATTTTTTCTCCACAACTCGGCCATTCTGGTCTATGGTCTGACCTCAGACCAATTAAGTATAACTTACAATTAAATTAATTCTGTTACATAACTAATTATAACTTTAAAACAAAATATCTATAACAAAAAATAATATTACCCCAGTGTTTGCAACTCCTTACTGTTATTTAAGAAAACCTTAATTATTAAAAAAAAAATTTAATCATGGCCATCTCTTCATGTAGTCCACACCTGTAGTAGTCTTTTTCGGTCCCTCCTTGCTGTTATCTACCTTCTGCACTTCATATCTGTCTCTTCCAAGCTCTTTCACTATAATATAAGGTCCAAAAAATTTAGGCTTTAATTTTAAGTTACTTCCAAACTGTGTTCTCTTAATAGCTACTAGATCTCCTTTCTTATAGATCTGACCTTCCTTTCTTCCTCTATTAAAAGTTTTCCTATTCTCTTCCTGTACTCTCAAAATTTGTAGTTTAGCTTCTCTTCTTAATCCATCTCTCTTCTCTGTAAATTCTTTCCTATTCTCCTCTTCTAATAATTCTACAATTTTTAAATCTTCTTTTAACTTAAGCTTGGTTCCTATTAACAATTCAAAAGGTGAAGTATTAATTGATCTCTGATAAGTGCCATTAATAACTCGTTGTACTTTACTAACATGCTTGTACCACTGTGATGGTTCCTCTACACATAGCTTTGTTAAAACAGAAATTATGATCTGGTTCATCCTCTCTGCTTGTCCATTTCCACGTGGAATTCCTGTCGTTATACTAAGGTGTACAATATCTTCCTCTTGACAATATTCTTCAAACTCTTTTCCTGTGAATGCTGTTCCTCTATCGGTTACAATACGCTTTGGGTTACCATAGTCTTTTTGATGCAACTTTAACTTTTCAACAGTCTCTTTAGAGGTCAAAGTTTTTACAGGATAAATCCAAACAAATTTTGTGTAAGCATCTACAACAGTTAAAATATAGTTATACATCTTTCGAGTTGATTCTAAAGGTCCTACATGATCACAATGTAATGTCCTTAATGGGAGTTCTCCTTTATCTATTGTGTTCAAAAATCCTTCTTGTTTTCCTGCTTTTCTAGTTGACAATATGCATGGTACACAAGTAGATATAACTTTTTCAATCTTATTATCCAAACTGTTTATGTAATAATCATTTTCTAAAATATCTTTGATCTTCTTTTTTCCAAAATGTCCTAATCCATGTGCTCTTCTAATAATCTCAATATCCATCACTTCTGGTATAACTAATTTTTTCTCTATTCCTTTATACAATATGTCATTATCTAAACAATAGTCTTCATATGTTGTTTTCTTCAACAATTCTTTAATCACTTTTACACCTTCATCATCTTCTTGTGACTTCTTAATTCTTGCATGGAGTTCAGTATTAATAATGAATACATTTCTACTAAGTGAGTCGACATGCTGCATCTTATCACTTGTTCTATGAACTACTGTATAATCAAAATCTTGTAAGTACATAATCCAACGGGCTACTTTTGCAGATACTTCTTTCTTTGTCAATGTCTTCTGGAAAGCTTCACAATCTGTTACTATTACAAAAGGTCTTCCTAATAGGTATTTTCTAAACTTTTTTTTACTCCTTCTATGACTGCTAATGCTTCTAATTCATAACTACTACAATTTTGCTGCACTTCACTAGTTTTTCTACTCATATAATGGATAGGATGCATTCTTCCATCTATAGGGTCTTTTTGCATTAAAATTGCTGCCAATCCAAATTTGCATGCGTCGGTATGCAGTTCTGTCTCCAATTGTATGTCAAATATTTTTAAAACAGGATCACTACATAATATATCTTTCAATTTTTCAAAAGCTGCTCTTTGTTCTTCTCCAAAATAAAAGTTATCATTCTTTACTATGTCACTTAACGGCTTAGCTATGATAGCATAGTCTCTTATAAACTTTCTGAAGTATGAAGTTAATCCAATAAAACTGTGAACACTTTTTACATTAGTTGGTGTTGGAAAATTTCTCACGGCTTCTGTTTTCTTAAAAGAGGGTTTCACTGATCCATTTGACACTGCATATCCTAAATATTCCACCGACCGTTGTAACAACTGAGCTTTTTTCCAATTAATCTCAAGACCGTTCTCTGCTGCAACATTCAGTACTTGTTTTAGTCTTTCAAATGCTTGCTGTTCATCTTCAGCTAAAATAATCACATCGTCAATAAACACTAACACAATTTCTCTCAATATCAAATCTCTAAATATTATGTTAATATATCTTGTAAAATATTTTGGGCAAATGGAGAGTCCAAATGGTGCATATAAAAATTCATACTGTCCTTCAGGGTTATTAGTAACAAATGCAGTATATTTTATTGAATCTTCGTGAATAGGCAAATGAAAAAATCCATTCTTGAGATCTAATGTGCTGAACACACGTGCTTTACTTAACTTGTCAATATGATCATCGATCACTGGAAGTGGATACTCATCTTTTATCATCTTCTGGTTAATCTTTCTGTAATCAACGCATACTCTTGTAGATCCATCCTTCTTTTTAACTAAAACCAACGGACTTGCATATTCGGAATAACTAGGACGAATAACACCATTAGATAACCACTCACTAATCTGCTTCTTCACAATTTCTTCTTCTACCAAAGCTAATCTACGAGATCTCTGGGTAACAGGTATGTCATCTTTTAACACTATCTTCATTTTAATTGGTGCTACTTTCTCTTTAATTGGCTTATAGTTATCTATCAACTCTTGAATGTGGGGCTTTTCACTGTTATAATCTTCATAAGAAAACAAACTCTGCAAGTATGAACCATCACAAAATTGAGGCCGTATTTCAACATTACCTTTATTAATCATAACAACTGTGCCTACTAAAAAAGGTTGGCCCAATATAACCAAGTAAGGAATTACACCTGTGGGTACTACATGGAAAAAAACATTATAACAGTAATCATCAATAGTTAAATTAATGCAAAACTTACCAATAGATCGCACTTTACAAGAACCTAAACCAGTAAAAATTACAAAATCTTGTTCATAACTAACTTTTAAAGTTTCGAAAAAATCTAGAGACATTAAGTTCACATCACTACCCGTATCTAATAAACAGTTTACAGAAAAGTTCTTAATCTTAGCCATTTTCACAGATTTATTTGCAAAATTATTATTGTTTTTGTTTACATTGAACATATTTCTATCTTGTTGACATTGAACTGGATTGAATGAACTTACCGGTGACATTTGTTTGCTCACCGACTCATTCGTTCGCTCACTACGTGACATTTGTTCGCTCACCGACTGATTCGTTCGCTCACTGCAACTAACTTCACTGTTGCTCGCT
This sequence comes from Carposina sasakii, assembly GCA_014607495.2. NCBI lineage: Eukaryota > Metazoa > Arthropoda > Insecta > Lepidoptera > Carposinidae > Carposina > Carposina sasakii. The sequence continues at coordinate 11,844,918 of CP053155.1, forward strand.
ACGCCCTCTGACGATTTATCAAAAACGAACATTGACTTGGGTGGAATCTTGTTGTTTACAAACCGTTCTGAATGCTTTACTTCTTGAATATTTCTTGATCTGCACTCTGTTCCAATATGACCGTATGCATTACAGCGAAAACACTTTATTCCGTCCTTACAATAGCTTGCTACATGGCCTTTTCCTCCGCATTTAAAACAGCGACGCTCTTCATAACTTGTTCTAGGTTTGGTATTAACTTCTCTCAGGGTACTGTCCTGCTGCGTATTTCGCCGGATTTTCTGTTTCATGGCCTCGTATATAGTGAGTTTCTCTTTCAGCACACTAAAGGTCGCAGCTCCATAAAGATTCATTTTATTTACTTCGTTGTCTGGTATGCCGTCAATAATGTATTGTATTGATACGTAATCTGGAAATTTTGCTCTTCTCCCCAATTCTTTCATAACCAGCATGTATTGATAGCAGGTTTCGTTATATTTTTTCTTTCTGAGCGTCATCGTCTCGTGCATCTGCTTGGTGTTTATGCTTTCGGGAAACTCTTTTTGCAAAGCAACTTTAAGTTCTTCATAGTTCCTGAATATTCTTTCAGATTTCAACCACAATGCCGCCGTACCAGTTAAAGATCTTCTCGCAATTATAAGTTTTTGCTGTGCGGTCCAGCCAAAAATCTCCGCATTGTCCTCAATGTCGGCCGCCCATTTTGCCGAGGAATAAGTAACATCATCTCCGTCAAAGTTCTCCAACATGTTGAATAGTGTATTTAGGCTTTTTTCTTCCATCGTAACGATACTATAGCACGAGTATAGTGAAAAAATTTTGCTTCGTTTCTTGAAAATGTAATGGCGTCGTCGTCGTCTTAATAAATTCTTAGTAATCTTCGTAATTATCGTAGGTTTTCTAATATTCTTGTTTTGATCTATCCCGGACGAGGATTTGTGGGATATTTTCAGATAAAAAAAATAAACTTTTATGGTAATAACTTCTTCTTTTTTATTTTTCTTCTTAAAAAATAACGTCTTACAACTTTTGGCTCCTTCGTTCTATCCCTCTCTCTCTCACTCCTCATTCATCTCTTTCACTCTATGGTAGCGTTCATCGTTTCTTATACAATTTTATTTCTAAAGATGCATTCAAATTATTTGTTAGTATTTTTTCTCCACATACATATGATACATATAACCACGCCTTTATCCCTTACGGGGTAGGCAGAGTACCAAGGGCCGATAGGACCACATGGTGCCACTTCTGACCAATTTTGAGGGTGTAGTTGAGATGTACAAGTTCGGTTAGTAGTGACAGGCGGTCAGCCCATCGCCTACAAAACACCAAGACCCTCTTGTCCCTCTACTGACTTGTACAGTATGCCCGGGAAGAGAAGCAGCTGTAGTATTATACTTTTTTTTCACTCCCAGAGCAGCATAGAAGAATTTTTACATGATATACACACAGTCGTATTCCCATAATGGTGTAGCCAGAACTGTACGATTACGAAGGAGATGCTACCGCCACTTTTAGCATAACTTTGGTTAATCAAATTAACTGATGATGATCTCCGACCGTAATTCGGCCAAGGCGACCAATCTCCACAGAGATTGGCCAGGTACGCAGGAGATGTTATAGTACACAATTGTATGCAAACACAGATGCACTCTCTATTCCGTTACTCTCATAGTCCGATGGGACGGAAGCCGACACAAACGGAGAGAGATCAGGCGCAGGACTAACGGTTTTACGTGCTTTCCGAGGCACGAGCTAAGTGACAATTTTTAGAACATTAAAATCTGTACATGAAATACATTCATTGGTACAGGCCCGTGACTGGGATCGAACTTACGCCTCCCGCTTGGAAGGTGCACGTCTTAACCACTGGGCTATCACCGCTTAACAAATTAACTAAAACAATGTAATAACACTAAAGGATGCCCGGTTTTTGTCTTTTCCCTGAAATCTCCAAAATATCTCAATGTAAACAAAATCGATGCTGTTTGCATTAGTTATATGTATGACTAGTGGACGCCCGCGACTCCGTCCGCGTGGACTACAGAAAAAAAAAACAAAATATCGAAATTATCCGAGAAAAACATTTTCCCGGGATAAAAAGTAGCCTATATGTTAAGTGGGACCTGTCACAATATATTCCTGAAAACTGCATCGAAATCGGTTCAGCCGTTTCTGAGATTAGCATGCACAAACGCACAAACAAACAGACAAAAATCCCAAAAATCATTATTTTGGGTACTATAGCGTGGATAAAGGTCTCCTATAATATTTTTTCTCATATATCTTCCATGTACAGACAGCGACCCGTTACATTTTTATTATATTATAGATTTATATAAACTCTATTTTTTAAATAATCAATATCAACTTTGTTTTGCTGAAAGATAATTGAAAATCTGATAAATAATTCAGAAAATTACCTAACTTAAACATCCAAATATTACTTTCAATATTATCATATACAAAAGACACAAGACACATAGTATTGAAAAGAAGCGAATTATTTTAAATATGAATCTAATATTCATATAGCACAGAGCGCTTCTATTGAAAGTAACAGAAACATATCTACAATGTAAGCTACTGCGGATGTCGCTAACGAGGTACGAGTTTCTGTGAAAAATCGCAGAATGGACCGCTTACGCCTTCTTCAGTCAGTCATACATTTGAATATAACTTTATATAAATGAAAATGAGTTTTCATTTGAGCACAGAAATCAATATGGCACTACACATACTTATGTATAGTGTTTTTCAAGATTATTTATTCTGTCAATTTGTATATTGCACCCAGTTTGCACCAAGTAGTAAAACCCGTATTTACCTATACTATAATGATAAGCAGGCAAATTTTGACTTTTAACTGAGCTATCTTTTACAAACACTAAACTATGTACCTATAGAGTGGAACTCGTTACTTAAGCTATTGTCTAACGGCCAATTTCAATACTAGAGAGATCATAAAGAATCTCGGGCTTTTTTCAAACTTGAATTTTTTTTTATGAAAACAATGGAATATTTAATCTGAAATATGCAAAAATATCGTGAGATCGGTTATTGAAATTGGCTGTAAGTGAAACTGTTGGCATGAAGAACACCATGAAAGTAGATGAAGCGAAAGAGGTGTGCCAGGATCGTAGCAAATGGAGATCCGTGATCTCTGCCTACCCCTCCGGGAAAGAGGCGTGATTTTTATGTATGTATGTATATGTATATGAAACTGTTGCGTGTGTATTGTACCTACTTCCTTATAGATACGGATGAAGTCACAACGTATCTATCTCTTAGTTTATATAAAAAAAGCAAGTTGGCGTATACACTGATTTGCAAATAAAATTAAATTTAACTTGGTATAGGCCTTACTTAATATATTTAACAACAGAAACCTGTATTGTAATACAAACTCAAACTGCATTTAACCGGTATACAACATCAGTTAAACGATTATGTAATGTTATATACAATTGCGTATGCGCTTTATACAAGCGCCCTCTGCACTGAAGACAAAGAGAAACATAAATTACTATATATTACTAGAAATAGCCCATTTCACGAGGCAGTAACTTTTAACTATCTGAACAGTCTGATAGTACTATGAACTAACTAATTATGCATAAAGTTATATTAAAGCAGACCAAATTAGGCTGCTACAGAGTTTCTCCTACTCTATACATTTATAAGTTTTATGACTACACTTTCAGCTACATCACGTAAAAGTTATTAAAAAGAAACTGTTGAGAATTTCTGCCAATCTCAAATCCTTATCTAACTATGAACGGTCGTGTTAGGGAAGAACTTTAACTTACTTAATCCACCGATATCTTGCCCTTAGCTAAAGCCACAATACATAATTTATTAATGAAACCTGTGTATAATCACTCACTTATTAAAACGTCGTTATTTCACATATAAAGTTATATAGCATACATGTATAAATGATCTACCTATAACAATGGACTTACTCACGTGCAAATAAATCGGAAAGAAAAAATTACTCAATAGAAGTGAAATTGAATGGCAAAAATTATTGGCATTTAATAATCGTATTTCCAATGAAGAAATAACTTGGGACCGAGTGTATTTATTAAGCGGCTATGAATTTTGGGCGCGAAAGGACGCAATCTGGGGAATTAATGGGGTGTAAAGGATCTTGGCGAATCGAGTAATTTTTCCCCTTTTTTTAATTCGTCCCCAAACTGCTCGGGTCTTTGTTCGCAAACCAAATCAACCGTTCAAACGATTTGATGAGAGTTGAGACATAACAGCTGGTGATTTTTGGCCGCTTATTTTAATTGATACTTTAGCAATTGTATAAAAAGGTATGTAGAGTAAGGTCTATTAAATTTGAAGATATAGCTTAACTTCATTACCTTAACTTGTGGTAACCTAGAATGAAGTATGAAAAGCCACTAGTAAAGCAACTAGTTAAACATCACATTCCACAAGCTTCCACTGTAACAAACAAATAAATAAACAGAAAAACTTTATTTGCAAAAGCGTCAAATAACAAATTTGCAAATAACAGTAAGGTCATCCTAGCCGTATTTTTCTACAGTCCCCTTTTTAAAGCAAACACAAAAAGAATTAACTCATTCTGATAGCTCTAATTTCGGGATCACATTCGGGGTTTGAACAAGTAGGGTTCGGAACCGGTTTTGTGGCCAGCAGACATGTTTGTTTAGGACACTGGGGTGTAAACGTACAGGGTACTTGTAAGTCTTAAGTGTTCCGGCCATCCTCTTGGCAATGTATTTTTCTATTATCTACATACGCAAAATGCATAAAGCATGATTTGAATACTGGCTCTATTGTAGTTGTATGTATTGATCGATTAATTTTAATTTTATTTAAAAAGAAAAAAAAAGAATATCACAAAATATGTAGGTAGGCATCCATTCAACGCATCGAAATAATGTCATTAACAAGTAGGCATTAAATATAAAAAGTGATTATTAGTTTAAGGTCTCAAATAACAGATGACTCTCGGCTGATTTGTATAACTGGTAGTGACACTTCCTACGACGTCATAAGTCCTGGATTCGAATCCCGGTAGGCGAAAATATTGTTATGATGAATATCGATGTTTGTTTTCATGTCATATATATAATATATATCTATGTATTTCTCACGGAACAATTAATATGTTAATATGTTGTGAAGTACGTGAATATTTTGATGAAAATAATTTTAGTTTCACCTATATCTACCCTTCTATTAAGAGATGCTACAAAAAATACAATTTCACCTAGAGTCAAGTGCTCCAGCACAAATGTGAACAAAATCAAAGCTGTTAAACAGCATTCGGTAATAAAATAAATTGTCCATGGTGTTACCTTGCACCTTAACGGTATAATTTGCGTTATTACTGGAATTACCGCCGGGATGGGGGCAAAGCGTATCGGGGGCAACACGCGACGAGTTTCGACACGCTGAACGAATGCAACTAGAGGTGTAGGCGTAAACTATATGTAAATAATAGTCTTTACTCATAGCCGATGGAGCCGATAGGTTCTAGGAGTGGATACCACGTATCGGCAAGATTGGTATGGATGAAAGGAATGCTACCCGCGAGATGGTCCGAATGTCTACACCATATAAGAGACCTATTTACCAAATTTCAAGTTTGTAAGTGTTATAGTTTCAAAAATGGTTGTAAAATTCATAAAATAAATTTCTCTTTACAGAGCAACAACTAAACTTTTTGTTTCAATAAATTACATTATTACAAATATATTATTACGGCACCGTGATTCTAGAAAACTAAAGGTTTACCAAACTTAATATGTTACCAACAAAACACTAAATAAGGTAAAACAGACTTCTGGAACTTGATACGCTGAAAGTTCTCGAAAGTTCGCAAACACGCCTTGAATAATAACCTACTCCATTTATAATGTATCTGCAACATTATATTATTATTTAATTATCATAAAAACTTCTCTTATACAATGACTTGATGTTTGTTTCGCTTAAACTCGAAAATTATTCTACATATTTTGATGAAATTATGTAACCACTAAGTCCCGTCGAATATCGTATTGTGATTATTTACTAACTAAACTCTAAACGCATTTAGATGGTGTTTTGGTTAACTAATAGCATGGCGATGAAGATATACTCATATTCTACCTTTTCAGTTGTTACAATAAGGTCACGCTATATAAATTCATATCAAATTATTCAATAAATTCTCAATTTATTTAACGAAAATAACTAATTTCATAACAGAGTTGTTAAAGTATTTTTAATTAAATTGAAAAATAAATAGGTTTATGTAAGATGTAAAAATATCATCAGGCATTATGAGAATAATTTCATAAAATGATAGTCATTTCAAAGAATTGATGAGCAATTAAGTAGACAAGTCACGCATAAATTATTCAAACAAACCGCAATGACTATTGTAGAAAATACGCACATTGCATTTTTACCAAGAAAACTCGGGTATTAAACGTATCTCCACAACGACTGCTTTATACGAGAATACCTTAAGCTGAAGAGTGGAAAAAACCGTAAAAATCCGCATTCCATATCCGTGACACAAACACAAAAACAAACAATACAAAATGTTCTCTATTACATTTGAACACAACGTCGTCGCACTGTTTCGTAGTAGTTCTACGAGCCGTAGCGCGGCTACGGACGGGCGGACTACGCGACGGGCGGTATAGCACTGACTGTTCTCACGCCGCAGTGACATAGTGACGCGACTTCGCTCGCCGAGGGTCAAGTTGGGTCATGTTGAAGAAATGTGTAATTACAATCACGAATTACACAATGTTTGTAATAAATTAAGGCTTGTGACGTACGTACTATTTAATTTTACGTGAATGTACGAGTAAATCCTGAGTTGAGACTTTTAAAACTGCACGACTTGGGAAACCTGCATGTATTTGTTAGTGCTATTCGGCTACATACAAAAAATCTACCAATATTGAGATACAGATAAAAAAAGTTTATTTTTCATTGTTTCTTCATACTATTTATTTATTTCTAATTACTTAAAAGAGGGTCTGTTAAGTCATTAAATGCGCGGATAAATGATTATCAATGATAAATTTATAATGCAACAGTCATTATGCGTCTTGCTAATAATGTTCTACTGACATGAAACCTACGAGTATTACCTTATAAATTTCATTTAAAAAAACAACATTAGACATGTTATAAAATTATTAATAAAGAAAATGGAAAAAATTCTTCACCCGAGTGGGACATGTTCTTCAGTACCAGGAAATCCCTAAAAAACATCGACGGATAAAAAAAACCTGTTTCGACAAAATAAAAACATCACGTGAACTGAAAGGTGCAGGTTTTGCGTCACACGCTCCTTTTTGGCGCCAAAAATGCAATCCAATTATTTTCGTCCACCGAAATTTTAAGAAAAAATCTATTTTCGGTCGCCACCGCACCGCATAGCGGGACGAATTGTTTTTTCCAAGAAAAAATGACGTAGTACCTAGTTTTTCGGTGACATCAAAATTTTGTTATAGCGAAAAAAAATAGAGAGATATTTGTACCTACCGTAAAAAACAAGAATGCGCGATAATTATACTTAAGAGTTTTATTTAATAAGTGTAATAAATTTGACCGCGTGGTGCCGGCAGAGTAGAATTCGTACCACCCCATGTCTGCCCGTGGGTATCGTACGAGGCGATTAAGGGTTTCCGGGAGGTGGGCAGCAGCGCCTCCCGTGTTGACGAGATAGTCCAAAATACAAACTGCGGTCACCAACCCGCCTGCCCAGCGTGGTGACTATGGGCAAATACCCCCCCATGGCAGTCTTGTGGCATGTCCCGGGGGAGGCCTACGATGCTAAACGTGCCTGTGGTATCTACTTATGATCCTGCAATCCAAAGCCATTTTTTTGTTATTTGGAAAACCTACAGCCTATACTGAAGTTGCAATTTATTGTTACCATCCAACCTGTTCTTCCTTAACAAATAATCTTTATATTACATGATTCAATGTTTTTATACCAAATCAATGCAGGTGCGTAAGTAATTTTTTTAAATTTAAAACACGATTTATTTATATATATTTTACACAATAGAGAAATCATAAAACTTCACTTAAATGCCTATACAAAGCGTATGGAAAACACATCGAATTTTATTTTGCAGTAGACCGCTCGAAGTAATAAATAATGACGTACTGAAGGAGTGATTTACGTTGTTGGTATACGGCGCGGCGCGTGATTCCTTTGTCGTCGCAAATTTTACATCTTTAATAAACTAGTGGCATAGCCTGTCGCGTTGTTCAAAATTCCCGCGACATGGTGCCGTCGTTTTATTTCAAAAACGTTTTGGGCGTTGCCAGTCTAGCCGGAATTTCGTCTTTTTGGCACCAAGATTACCTTTTATGGTAATAAAATCTCTAAAATTTACGCCGGGCGGGGATATTAAAATATTAACCAATGGCAAGGCCATTCTAGGCTGAGGTCAATAACCGTGCGGCTCGGTACGTACAAGGCTGTTGCCTCGATCGCGCGGTCGCCAGCATTACCAAAGTTTGTCTCAGAGGATTAGGAACTATTTTGAAGCCTAAGTTAATTCCTCGTTCCTTACCTATTATAAATATTACTTTCTGCTGTTTTGCAACTCAAATAGTCGCCATAGTGCAACTCAATAATTTAATCTGTGATAAGTGTCGCCACTTCGAACTAGGTAAGTGAGTGAATATATATAGCTATATTGTATCTATTTATTCGTGTAGCAATTATAGGTGCGTTGTAGCTTCGTTAAAATGTTTATATATTCTATGCTGTGCTAAATAGTGTTCTAGCACTTATCGTTGGTCTGGATTCTGGATAGCTACTGTATCTCATTAGCTGACCGTGTTATAGGTACCTAATTATAAATGGTATACTTAATTCTAATTCGCTATCCACGAATGCCATTATTTAATTGTTATTTTAGATTTTAGTTAGAATTCACTTAGTACTGCGACGGAATCTAGATTATTTGACTACCTCACAATTTTAATATGACCGTTATTTTAGTGGAAGCCTTGATTTAAGTTCATATTTGTGTTTGGCCCTAAATATGAACGTATTTAATTTAAATCAAAGGTAAATAAGAAGGAATTATTATGTAATAATCCGGATTCCAAGGTACCAGCTACGCACCTATAACTACCTTCTTCTATAATATTATTTGTAATTATAGGTATATATTTATTTTATTCTGTATTTATATAATCTAATGTATTTTATATTATTGTGTATTATTTATTGTGTTTTTTTTCCCAACGCCTATTCCGAATATTCAGATTGCAAATATTATTTGTAGTTACCTTCTACCTTTTTCTTAATTTTTTTTCATTGCTAAATCTGAATATTCGGATTATTTTTTTTTTCTACTCAGCTCCCTTTTGTTTTTTTTTCCTTTTGTAAATGTCTCTGCCAATCGGATAATATTAATTGTATTGAGTTGTTATTTGGAGACGTTACCCGATTGGCAGATTTGGGAAGAGGCACACCGCCTTACACCGGATCTGTTAAATTCCAGGTTCGGTGGCGATTACGTCCGGATTAGGATTACGTCCGGATTACGATTACGTCCGGATTACGATTAAGTCCGGATTAGGATTTTGTTCGGAATTGGATTTCGTTCGGAATTGGTTTCGTTCGGAATTGGATTTCATCCAGACTTGGATGGCGATTGGATTTACCTTAACGGAAGTGAACCGCCGAGCTCACCCACACCTGCCGAGCATTCCGTCGGACTCTTCGCATCGCTGCCTCGGCTGCTACCGGGGATACGTCTCGCCAAAGTTACGTGGCTACTTTGTAAACAATTTTAATATTTATCAGGGAAACCAGGATTAGTCACCCACGACCTGTTATCGCGTTACTTTAATAAATTAGTCTCGTGTTCAAAATTGTTTTTTTATTTTAATCACTTAGTTTTACCATTGTTTTTCTTTTGTTTAAATTCATTAACTGGACCTGTCCACTTCTTGCCTGTAATAGGGGAAGAAGGGGACAGCGTTTCATTGGCGCCCACTCGTTTTTATTATATAACATTGATCCTGGTTTCTAGGTGATTGGTGAGTCATATTTATTATCTTGTATGCTTTTGCAGCTTTGTGTATTTTTTTTATCTCATAGCAGTAGTGCTCGCGGCCTGGCACGCCCGGTGAAATACTGCGACCCAATAGACTCCAACCCTTATTTTGGGGTTGTTGGAAGAAATTGGGTACCCGTTATTTTCACAGGTCCGCATATTATATAAGTATTTTATTCTTTATATATATATATTTATTTCTTCTGTTTCACTCACTACCTTTTTCATTTAGCGAGTTATCCAGATATTGCGTTATTTTCAACGGATTTTATTTTTGTACTACCTTCGGGGTGTTTTTTTTTAATTTTTTAATTTTTTTATATTCTCTTTTTCATATTTTTAAATTTAAATAAAATTTTTATCAAATCAAGATGTCGCGGCCTACAACCCCGACATTATATTTGTCACCGAATCCTTCGGCTGGTCCTTCATCACCTACATTACCTGCGGTGAAGGATGAGCCGTGTGTCAAGTGCAATGATGTTGCACCTGCTATTACGGTGGTATGCGACCGCAATAATTTTGTTTTTGTGTTTACTTTACAAGATATGTCTGGGAAGAGTATTGGGGATTGGCATATTAAAGATTTTAGATTGTCTAATAATTCTATATAATTTTTCATTTATAAATTTTTCTTTATTATTACCTTCTTGCTTTCATTTCTTAATAGTTTAGCGTGATTTTGGAATTTTATTCGAGAGTAATTAGATTGGCAGCGAGTTCGAGATCAATGGTGGTTGTCGGAGATTTGGTATGTTAGGAAGGTCAACCCAAAGCCTTATCACTCAAGCGGATGATGACTTGTTAAATAAGCCATTTTTTTTTCTTCATACCTTAATTTTCTTTTAATTAAGGCCTCATCAAACGCAGCAGGGCGGTTAGTGACCCTGCACCTAACTAATATATTTAATCTTCTGGGCATCGCTATATTGTTCTCGAATCTTATCGTTAAGGACAAAAATTCGTTCTAGGATCACTTGTCATGAGTCAGCCTAATAATATTCTAGTTCTGATCTCTATTGTGTCAGAGTAAGTGTGATTGCAATTTCAGCAACTCCCACATAGTATGAATATGATGTATGATTGATGATGGTATGTATGGATCGTATGTATGTTGATGAGTGTTTCCGAGGTTTTTTTTAACTCCTTCGTCCTTGGCGGTTTTATCGTCGTCTTTTACGCCTAAAAACCTTTCTGTCGAGGGGGGGCAATGTCGTGTTGTTCAAAATTCCCGCGACATGGTGCCGTCGTTTTATTTCAAAAACGTTTTGGGCGTTGCCAGTCTAGCCGGAATTTCGTCTTTTTGGCACCAAGATTACCTTTTATGGTAATAAAATCTCTAAAATTTACGCCGGGCGGGGATATTAAAATATTAACCAATGGCAAGGCCATTCTAGGCTGAGGTCAATAACCGTGCGGCTCGGTACGTACAAGGCTGTTGCCTCGATCGCGCGGTCGCCAGCATTACCAAAGTTTGTCTCAGAGGATTAGGAACTATTTTGAAGCCTAAGTTAATTCCTCGTTCCTTACCTATTATAAATATTACTTTCTGCTGTTTTGCAACTCAAATAGTCGCCATAGTGCAACTCAATAATTTAATCTGTGATAAGTGTCGCCACTTCGAACTAGGTAAGTGAGTGAATATATATAGCTATATTGTATCTATTTATTCGTGTAGCAATTATAGGTGCGTTGTAGCTTCGTTAAAATGTTTATATATTCTATGCTGTGCTAAATAGTGTTCTAGCACTTATCGTTGGTCTGGATTCTGGATAGCTACTGTATCTCATTAGCTGACCGTGTTATAGGTACCTAATTATAAATGGTATACTTAATTCTAATTCGCTATCCACGAATGCCATTATTTAATTGTTATTTTAGATTTTAGTTAGAATTCACTTAGTACTGCGACGGAATCTAGATTATTTGACTACCTCACAATTTTAATATGACCGTTATTTTAGTGGAAGCCTTGATTTAAGTTCATATTTGTGTTTGGCCCTAAATATGAACGTATTTAATTTAAATCAAAGGTAAATAAGAAGGAATTATTATGTAATAATCCGGATTCCAAGGTACCAGCTACGCACCTATAACTACCTTCTTCTATAATATTATTTGTAATTATAGGTATATATTTATTTTATTCTGTATTTATATAATCTAATGTATTTTATATTATTGTGTATTATTTATTGTGTTTTTTTTCCCAACGCCTATTCCGAATATTCAGATTGCAAATATTATTTGTAGTTACCTTCTACCTTTTTCTTAATTTTTTTTCATTGCTAAATCTGAATATTCGGATTATTTTTTTTTTCTACTCAGCTCCCTTTTGTTTTTTTTTCCTTTTGTAAATGTCTCTGCCAATCGGATAATATTAATTGTATTGAGTTGTTATTTGGAGACGTTACCCGATTGGCAGATTTGGGAAGAGGCACACCGCCTTACACCGGATCTGTTAAATTCCAGGTTCGGTGGCGATTACGTCCGGATTAGGATTACGTCCGGATTACGATTACGTCCGGATTACGATTAAGTCCGGATTAGGATTTTGTTCGGAATTGGATTTCGTTCGGAATTGGTTTCGTTCGGAATTGGATTTCATCCAGACTTGGATGGCGATTGGATTTACCTTAACGGAAGTGAACCGCCGAGCTCACCCACACCTGCCGAGCATTCCGTCGGACTCTTCGCATCGCTGCCTCGGCTGCTACCGGGGATACGTCTCGCCAAAGTTACGTGGCTACTTTGTAAACAATTTTAATATTTATCAGGGAAACCAGGATTAGTCACCCACGACCTGTTATCGCGTTACTTTAATAAATTAGTCTCGTGTTCAAAATTGTTTTTTTATTTTAATCACTTAGTTTTACCATTGTTTTTCTTTTGTTTAAATTCATTAACTGGACCTGTCCACTTCTTGCCTGTAATAGGGGAAGAAGGGGACAGCGTTTCAAGCCACGGAATATACAGAGTGTAACAAAGGTGTATGTTACAATAAAGAAATTCGAGACAGATAGGTTAAAATTCCCAGGCGGTATGGAGCAATTCCTAAAGATCTAATGCAGAGGTTTGCAAACTTATTTCATCTAACGCCCACTTTGAAATCAGTAGCTCCCCCCATTTTTATTTCACCTTAAAAATATCAATAGCATATTAGTTGCGCTATTTTTTTCTGGGGCCTTAACTGCCCCTCTCTAGGCCTCCAACGCCCACGAGGGGGCGTTATCGCCCACTTTGGGAAAGACTAATCTAATGTAAAGAATGTTCATATGCTCAAGAAAAATAAACATGTGCTTTCAAGTGTTATATTATGTGAATAGATAAGATCCTTACAGTTGGCTAAAACTTCGAAACCAATAATTTACAAAGTGTCTCCTTACCCAGAGGAATACCCGAAAAGACTGGCAGCAAAGCTTTCTCTTTTATGCACACACATCAATATCAGATTTTATTTCACCGTTCCTAAATATACTTTAAATATATAAAAAAATATTAGACATAAAAAAAGTATTAAAACAAGTCTCATATACACAATCCTATTCTAATCTCCTCCTTTTCAATCATTTAAGTGAAGTAAAAAAAAACAAGTAATCGAGAACGGGACGCCTGTCGCGATGAAATATAGACGTGCTGACAATTTAAGTAGCTCGGGTAAGCTCAGAAACTGGAGCGCATTCTTACTCACCTACATCTTATAGTACTGATATATTATCGTTCGTATAGTGAATTAGCTATCGATAGCCTGCCAATATTCTTGATCTGTCTTGTGCTGATGCGGGGCTTCACTAGAATACATCGGCTGCTACTTCTAAAAGTGCACATCGTAAGAGTCGACTAAAGAACTCGGACATTATCTCAAGTAAGCTAGCGACTTGTCGCAGATCACTACCATCTGACCCCGCTATGCTAACGTGGCCGTGGGTTTTTTTTTTTATCTCGCAATTGTGGTTAGCCCAAATCGGGAACAGAGCCGTGTGTATATGTACCTATATTTACACACTCACAATTTTCGCGATCGCATTGTTTCAGCTTTGCTTTTGTAAGTCATGTAATTCCCCTGAAGATCCCCTAGTATGAGTCCATAACAGTCTGCTAAACTAAGCTAAAATTACCACAATTTTCTTTTGTCCCTTTGCCAGAACATTGAAAGAATGTTTAAAATATAATGATTTATTAAAGGGATTCGTCCATCCTTTGCTTTTTGTAGGCCATGGATTCCGAAAAGAGGCTTTGGAAAAACAGATACAAGAAAATGTAATAGAATAATTAGACACAGATGCGCCGCTCCAAACAATGACCTCATAAGTACCTACAGTTAAACAGTTTTACAGCTATTACTTTGTTTAGACGCGTATGTTTACCACGAAATTGCTGTTGTTAATATTACATTAGTCCCCTCTGCTGCGCTAAGTTTCAACTACAGGACGAATAACAATTTCAACGTTGAGTACAAGCAACAGTTTAATAAGCATGTTATGTACCTCCTGTACTAAGCTGTGATGCATAGGACAATAAATCCTTAAAATAAAGGCAATATAATGTTTTTTTAATACTTGACTATTCTCATTTTGTGTATTTAGGTCCCGCGGTGATAGTCCAGTGGTTAAGACGTGCACCTTCCAAGCAGGAAGCGGTAAGATCGATCCCAGTCACGGGCCTGTACCAATGAATTTATTTCATGTACAGATTTTAATGTTGTAAAATTGTCACTTAGCTCGTGCCTCGGAAAGCACGTAAAACTGTTGGTCCTGCGCCTGATCTCTCTCCGGTCGTGTCGGCTTTCCGTCCCATCGGACTATGAGAGTGACGGAATAGAGAGTGCATCTGTCTTTGCGCACACACTTGTGCACTATACCTATATTATCTCCTGCGTACCTGGCTAATCTCCGTAGAGATTGGTCGCCTTAGCCGAAATACGGTCGGGAGATTTTCATTTCATTTCATTTAGGTTTAACTACAACTAAAAATCTAGAGGTAGATAAGAGACAATCACATTAAATCTTTAACCTGTACGTAAGCGTGAAACGTTTTTAATGTAATAAAGATATACAATAAAATTTACACACAGTTATTAAGTTACCTAATTAAAATTTATCCATAAATGATACATAAAGGAAAAGCCTCCCTGACCCAAGGTCATTAGTAGCCCAACAATCAACGGAGTGAGACCACTGTATAAATACCTCTGTGGAAATGTTGAGACAAATAAGGGGCAAGCGAACCGCGAAATTTTTTTGGCGCCACAAATCCGAATGAAAATTAAATCCCCGTTTCTTTTCTACCCTCATTATTACTTAGATACTAAGGGCGGCTTTTACGGAATCAACTTTGACTACTGAAATTGTGAAAATGTTTCAATTATTTAGAGAAAATTCAGCGTTATATTGTTCCTAGTCTACCTGACTTGAAAAGAATACAGAAGAATGTTGAAAGGAAATCTGTGTTCTAATTCAGGGAACAATCAAAATATCCCAATTATGTTAAAGGTTAAAAAGAAACAAAAACGCGTTTACTGTTTACTCATAGTGCCGCTTCAGTGTGGTTAAGCTCATATGAATTCATATAAAAGCACTGCGCCGCTATAGGTTCACCTTAATAGATCTTGGTTAGGCAAATCGTGATATGATACCTTAAAATATGAATTAATAGTTCCCCAATGATTCATTTACTTCAAATATCTTTTTTTTTTACAAAATTAAGTGATAATCAGGCATTGCAACATTTCCCATTATCCATCCGGACAGACGAAAAATAGCCAGTTTTAAATAAGCCCCTAATCAAGACAAGTTGTATCATTTACCAGCGAAACACGCGCTAAATCTCGCGCCAAATAACAAGTTTTAATCAAAACGTTGCGGGTACTAAATTCACAGTTTCGTTTGCTTGCAAATCCCGTTAGAGCTAGTCTTAATTTGAGAATTTAATCATAATCACAGGCGTCTCGCGTTGCGGTCTCTCGTGCCTCGTTCGCACGCGCCGGTAACTAACCTGTCAATCATTTTAAGTGATTTAGTTGCTATCTTCATGCCAGTCTGGGTGATTCCGCATGCCAGGTGAAGTTGCAAGTAAACGTGGTAGCATCTTTATACATGAGAGACAAGGAAGGTTATTGTTGTTGTCAATGATTTATTTTTCCTGTACGTTCTTGTAAATCAAGAAATGATATTTCATTTGTTGTTGGCGCCATGTGGTTCTATAAGGTAATGAATAAAGGCGTGATTATATGTATGTATGTATGTATGTTAAAGTAATTGGAGTTTATCTTCTTAGTGGGACTAAGTATGTATAAATGCTGACATGGTAGTTTACTTTAGCAATTCGCAAAATTATGTCACTTGATAACTTTTACAGCATTTTTATTTCGGTTTTCGTTGCTAGAATAAATCAATTTGTTTACTTCTAATTGCACCACAAAAATGAGTTGCTTACGTTGATAACCCATAAAACTCAATGCCAACATAAGTTAGATACTGGAAATAGCTAATAAAAACTTTTCCCTCCACATTTTCTGTTCCAAACATTTCATAAAAATGTTATTAAGATTGATTCTAGAGTACTCTCCAATAATGGGTCAAGTTCCACAACATCGTGCAAACGGGTCTCAGGAGAGGAAGTACTTCGGTAAGTACATAATGTATTACCACAATTTATAATTAGGTGGACTGAGCACGAAGGAAATAGGAGAGGAGATGCTATGTTCATAGAAAATAGTGTTGTAGAGCCACCAGGGTCAGCCTGTAAAAAGTAAATTTATGAGATTTCTACACACGCCTTTGAAGACTTTTAATGCTGCCAGGACAGTGTTTATCACACTAGAAAAACGCAATCGTTACTTGTATGTGATAGAATAGTGAGTGGCATTAGGTAATACTACAACGCATCGATTTACGTCTAAGAGTTCGTATAAAAAACATATATCGTCTAAGATTCTGTCAGTTTTTAGTAAATATTAAACGCATCCATAGCAACGTATATTAGAGCACATCCCTGGCGAAAAGGCAGCCGAGGGGGCTTTTGGACTTGTAAACATTTAAACCGTGCACACTCGGACGTCTGTAACCAATTCGTAGCGCCCAAAAAGTCATTCCAGCGTACTCGTACTTGTGAAAATCTGGCTTCAAACAGTAAATGGTTGAACCTATACTGTGTAGGTAAATATATAAGTGTTATAAGAGATTAATCAGGTTTCTCGTACGGGCGGGCCGATGAAGGTAGATAGTTATTATTATGTTTTCTATGTATGCTTATTTTAAGTGAACTTGTTATTGGTTCTTATAAGTAAATAAATTCTTTAAACCTATATGATAGTAGTAGTAATTATATGGTGGCAAGTCTACATTGATTAGCATCTCTTTCTTTTATTTCCTTCATGGGACTGTGAGTAATTAAGGTACAGGTGTTCGCTCATCTACCATTTTGATTGACGGCGACGACTTAAAAACTGTTCCGCGCCGCCATTCCTCTCACAACCTTAATTACTTTACCGCAAATGATTTGGGGAATCCAGATTGATTTCAATTTATGATATACATTGGTTTGAATAACTAAAGATTTAATATGGTAAATATTAAATCTTTAGTTATTCAATTATATTTAATATTAAGTTTATTAACCTTTTATTATTAATCATTGACTCAAACTACAATCACTTGAAGGGAAAGGTTACCGCTAAGAATATTATATATTCGCGTATTAGTGTATACTCTTTTATGTCAAGTTTTGTGAAATAAATGTACAAGGTGTTACCTAATAAATTAATTAATAATAACCATTATGTGATACTTACTTAATACATGGGTATAAGTAGACATTTTTGTTCGAATTTATTATCTAAGTCTACTAAAAATTTGCTAAATGTTTGTCTAAGTAGTAACTTTATTTATTCACATATTTATTGACTGGCTGTTGCCACACAAAGACTGACCATTAATCATTCATAATTTCGAATTAATATGATTAAGTAAACTCACTTCAGTTCTTTGCATAGAAACATAAAACAATGTAATATGAAGTTTGATTTACCCTCTTGAAAAATCCAAAATCACTAAAGCCCATAACGTACAGAAATCAAGTACCAACCAGGAGGCCATTTCGCAAAAATTTCGAGCTGGAATGAAGCCGAAACGGAACAGTTGTAGAAGCTATATAATCACTTTATCAGCACGATACAGATATTTGTTTTTATATAGGTAGGCCTATACTGCCATACTCGCAACCACAGCGTGCTAAAATATACCTACCTATAAATACTCAAGCGGTAAGTAAATGACGTTTCGTTTCGTTAGTGGTTGCGTTTCAGCTAAATTTTTTGCGGAATTGCCCTGTTAGCCTACTTTGCGCGATCGTTTAATACGTTCCGTGCAGCGCGCGATGCATTATTGAAGCCAATCATGGGCGCAAGCCAGGTGGCTGTTTACCCCGAGCTGATCAATTATTGCCGATAAATCTAGAACGGACATCTGCTTCTTTAGGCCAGTTTTTTTTTAATAGATGACTCATTGAAAGGGTCTATTAATTCTTCCTCAACTAGGGTGGACTCTATGACTGTCGCAGACATTTGACGAGTGCCCTCCTCCAACTGGTCCCCGATTCTTGCGTCCCTCGATATTATCTCTAAAATCGGCGTAAATGTCCATATCAACATCTGAAAAACAAAACGGCGGACATAGCAAGCCAAGACTGGACATCACAATAGTACCATACTGGTAGTGTATCTACCTACGAGACACTATGGAAAATTATTAATAAAGAAATGGAAAAAATTCCTCACCCTGGTGGGAATCGAACCCACGACCTCTGCATTCCGTGCCAGCGCTCTCACCACTGAGATTACATTATTGGCAACGTTGGAAACTATGGAAAATATCAGCTGATCATAAAACCGCCACATCGTTTTTAGATTTTTGTATGAAAATAAGTCGAGTGTAGACATAATAATGTCGAGAATTTGAGAATCGGGGCCCTAGTCCCGTAATCACTGTAACACATTGCTTTATAAACTCTCGTCCTAATTTGACGTCCCAAGCATCAAGCTAGAGTTAGATCTTTTAATTAAGCAAAACACAATTGTTTTGTACTGAAATTAATTTCATTATGTTAACTAAGCGATTGTGTCTTATCTTCTAGGCACAAGACAGCTTCCAAGTTATAGTAAGTATAGGATAAAATTACTTCACATTTATATTTCAAACACGACACATACACCGGGATTGGCTCACCACCATTCCCGCCTCTGCAACTCCTGTGTGCCAGGATCAACAGAGGCGACCAGAAAAATGCATAACAAAGTATAGAAAATCCCGGGGGGACCTAACAAGCGACTATAAGACATTAAACATATACATACATATAATCACGCCTTTATCCCTTACGGGGTAGGCAGAGCACTAAGGGCCCATAGAACCACAATGACATGGTGCCCCTTCTGACCAATTTTTAGGGTATAGTTGAGATGTAAAAGTTCGCATAAGGGATTAAAACTAATAGAAAAACAGAATGTGAAGTATGAAGATAGGTATGCTTAATATTACATATAGGTATACATAGACACGGCTGTGTTCCCGAACTTAGGTAAAGGAGATCCCAGAGCTACGTTAAGCATAGCGGAGACAGGATGTAAGTGACCAGAGACATGTTCCGTAGTCGACTCTTACGACATGCACGTAAGAAAATGCAGCTGCCGTATCTACCTTGTAAAGTATCAGCGCGGTAAAACGACACAAGTGAGCCATCATTTCCAACTGATTGGCTGCAGTTAGTGTGTATGTTCTGTTTTGGGTTTGCTGGAACAAGTCTCTTTAAGAGAATTGCTGGCCTTTGTGCATTCTCTGTGTAACTTAGTAAAGTCACTATATTGTCCAATCTTTGTGTATGTAATAAATTGCATCAGAATTTGATTTAATTTTTTTTTTGTAAAGATACATTGCCTCTTGCATAGACTAAGTAAATATTAAAATTAGGTAAAACATAAGTCGGTGAAATGAAATTTTACAAAATCTTAAATTATTATCACAGTTGTCTGACAAATAAAATTACTCACTTTAATAATTTTTACTTATTTTGAATGTGAATCAATTGTTGTTGATTCATGTTAATACAGAATTGGTTTGCAGCCGACATATTGTTACACTGCGTGTAGAAAAATGTATTATTATCATTTAGTTAGTATTAAAATTGATCAATTTACAATGATTTTTACAGATTTATTTATTGTTAATTATTCCGTAGGGTAAGAGTTTGTTAGTTGAAATTACAGACATTTTTGTTTCTCTTTTCTATAGTCCACACGGACGGAGTCACGAGCTACCACTATGTAATGAAATTGATATAACTCAAGTCATACAAATAATTGGAACAGACATTGTCTCAGAACATATCCTGTGAAAGGAGCCAGACCTCAGAAGGTAGACTACCCAAGTTCAGCTTGATTGAATATGCTTGTAACTTGGAACTATCTAACATTTGTTACGGTTCGTTCGTTACTAGTTTGCTATTCATGGGAATGCTAATTGTTCAATTTTGTCTGTCGGAATATCCTTCAGTTTATTTAAGGCGTTTTCCGAATATATATATTTCTTACAAATAATGGAACAAACAGTAAAAGGAAACCCAGAACCAAAATTACATTGGAAATACTAGTTTCACTTTTCCTAACAATAATACCAATATTATTTTTGTCTTTCTGAATACATTATATTCATTGAAATTGATTTATTTAAGTATATCATTTGTTCTGTATAAAAATTCATGCCCGAACACGTGCCCTGTTGCTTCCGACGCCTTTCACCAAATGACGAGGCGATGACTCGACGATTTAGTTGGACGGTAGTTGTGAGCAGAGATTAGCCAATGGGGTGCGGTTTAGCGTGACAAGGTCAACGAGTCATGTCAGAATAATTTGCTACAGATTTATTACTATTAAGAGACACTGTAATCCTTCTATGCTGCTCTGGAATTGAAAAACCAACGTATAATACTGTAGCTGCTTCTCTTCTCGGGCATACTAAACAAGTTAGTAGAGGGATAAGAGGGTCTTGGTGTTCTGTAGGCAATGGGCTGACCACCTGTCACTATTAACCGAACTTGTACATCTCAACCATACCCTCAAAATTGGTCAGAAGTGGCACCATGTGGTTTTATCGGCCCTTGGTGCTCTGCCTATCCCGTAAGGGATAAAGGCGTGATTATATGTATGTAAGAGACACTTCTTGACCTAAGATAATTTTTGGAGATAGTATGCTATGCCAAGCATGGTTGGAGGACCGCTTTCGTGACCTTTCGTTTCGTATTGAGAATACAGCTGCTTGTATATCACTACATAGTACATATTATAAAACAAAGTCGCTTTTTGCTGTCTGTCCCTATGTATGCTTAGATCTTTCAAACTAGGGAACGGATTTTGATGCGGTTTTTTTTAATAGATAGAGTGATTCACAAGGAAGGTTTATAATGTATGACTAGGGACCCGCCCCGGCTTCGCACGGGAGTAATGCACTCTCATGCGGGCGAAGCCGTGGGCGGCCGCTATGTGTATGATAAATGCCAATGCTCCAAACCGATAAATAAAAACAATACTATTGTACCTTAGTCGTTTTTTGACGTATAGTTGCTGAACAGTCGTAACTAACGAAAGCAGCCCACGGGTCAAATATGGCACGCATGGATTCTAATTCAACTATAAAACCACGGCTATATACCTATAGTAAGTATACAACAAATCTCAACACGGCCAGTCTAACTTTTCACTAAAAATATCGTCGATAATTTCACTCCACCGCAGTCGAAAGTAGAACAATGTATTTTCCAATAACATCGAGTGCAAGTCACGGCAAGTAATAACGTTATTAAGCCTGCCTGGTTGCTCTTCGAGACAGCCTTCGGGATAGACGTTGCCTTTACACCAACCGATACGATTATTTGACCGTAGTTTGCTACTTGACTAAAAATACTAGTCACGTAATAACTATCACCGGCAAAACTCATACGCAGCATTGCGGATAGAACGGGAACGGTAAGAAAGAAGGACAAATAAGTAACTAGGTAGGTCTCTAATGCCTTTTAAGACGCAAAGGCAGCAATTCGAATCGAATAGTAAATGAAGATTGATTATTTTTGCTTTAAACTATCACTAATTTATTTTTAGTTTCTAGTACTTTGTCATAAGAATTTAAATTAATCGAAAAAGTAATAAAGGTTACGATGCAATCGTATCGCCCGGCATAAACATCCCTAACCGCCCCTGAAATAATCGACTGTGATTCTGCATTTTATCTATTGCCCCATTATTTTTACTGACGACGGGCTTGAGGGCCGATAGCTGACTTATGATGACGTAACTTGGTTGTATAAGGTGACAGCTTAATGGTAGATTGAATGTCTAACAACATTAAGAAAGCAGGACGATGAATTGGTGAATTTGGTGTTACGTCGATTTTTCTCAGCTATTACAAAACATAGAAAAGCTATATTTAATAATCGAATTCTTCATTATACTGTCTTACTTTTTGTAGTTGCAGAAACACAATTTGTAGACTTTTTTACGATAAAAAAATATGTTAAAGGTACCTCTTTTAAATTCGATTTGTTCATTTTACAGGCAAACCTGAGCGATTTAATCCTTACTTTTTGTGTCAATATACTTGTCCTAAAACACTGTAAAAATGTATAGTAAACTTTTTAAAAATAATGTGTAGTTTTTCACTAAAACACAAAAATATGTTTTGTCGTTAACGCTCTTCTAGTTTAAGTCTAGTATTCGCTCATATTTGTATGGAAATAAACTTCCCTCAGTCGGCCTCCGGCTATGATCGTTTTGGATTTCATTCTTGAGCACTGCGGCGCCTTAAAAAGTGTCCTGTACTGATGCAGGGCCTCACTAGAATCAGGAATCAGGGGCAGAACGCCCCTGGCCACCGGCGATGATCCAGCATTTGATGTTTTACATCATACACATATATAAATAAACTATAGTTATAATATAAAATAACACTCTCCTCTCTCTCTTTGAAAAAACAAAATTAAGTCAAAGTCATGTATGTACATAGATTTTGATTGCCATTACAGGTACATAACTACTATGACCACTTAGTCAGCCTTGCAGCATATACAGGGTGTAACAGAAAGGGTATGTTAAGCGAAAAGCTATGTAAATATCCCACTATAGAGATCCTATTTCCAAAATTTGAGACTCGAAATTATATTTTTATTTTTCAAGATTGTATGGACATTCCTAAGTTGTTTCGGAATTCTTCATACTATCTGGAAAAATATAAATGTGAATTTGAGTCTGAAATTTTGGAAATAGGTTCTCTATAGTGAGCTATTTACATAGCTTTTTGTCTTACCCTTTCTGTTACACCCTGTATACCTACATAGGCTATAGGTATATTAGCAACCTCCGGCAGTCTGGGAGGGCGACGTAAATATGTAATGAACTATAATGGAGTGCCGGCAGAGTGTCTGGCTAATAACTAGACAGGATTTATTGGGTAACGGCGGCCATTTTAACACAAATATTGTTTTCTACGTACGCCCTTTTTAAAAACAATAAAACGGACAGGCTATTCAAACAATATCTTACCTCTGAAAGACCTGCTCAACCTTATTAATAAAACCAGTATTTGATATGACTATCTAATTAATATTTTGACTAACGGCATAATCGGACCTAAACTCAATACTTTTCTAATAAAATATCACTTTACACTTAGGAGTAAAGTTAGTCTGTCTTTATTCCAAGTTCATTACTATCAATATAACATTTTTGTACATAATAAGCACCTATATTTTTGTATTTTTTGTTTGATCGTTAAAAAAATACAACCGTAACTGTCTTATCTTTCGATTTCAGTTGAACAAGCGTTTTAACCACAAAAATATGTACAAGTGAAAAAAAACTCTAGTACATAATAAAATTACATCAAAACAAACCTAAAATAAAATCTACTTGTAATCCAGTCAATATTTTTTCTAAACGCAATATAAACAGGCTATACTCGTAACACTAACAAAACATCACCTCATCCAGCCATGAAGTACCTTAGGGCCATCATAACCTGTCGTTCCGAACCTCAAGGCACCTTTTAGTGACGTCACAAGGGGTTTATTACCCCATATTAGGTATTTAAGGGATTGCTCGCATTATGCCGCTGAGTTATAGTTATGTAGGACGCTTTATGGCTGTATGGTGGTTGAGCCAGGTTATGATATTTTTACTAGATTTCGCGTTTTTATTCGAGGATGTTTCAGTCCTGGGGAATAATAACTCGAATTCAACTATCGGCCTCGTTCATATTCAAAGGTGTACTATACCCTTTTTTTTCTTGGACATTAACAGGGTATTAAGTAAAAGTAACACCACCATTTCGTTCGAATTGACGATTCGATCGTCATCGTGATATTATATTAGTATGCACAAATAGCATTTAGACTTGATGACGTCATTTCATAAAAGTGCAAAGTGAAGGCCATAGATAGGGAAATGAAGGCAATCGTGGTAAATGAAAAATATATGTAGGGAAATATAATGTAGTGATGACTGTTATTCTGCCTAAGTACACTCCTAGTAAGCACGGTAACAACACGAAACCTTATATTAATATGTTTTAATGGGACTTAAAAGGTCAAATCACCTATAACTTTACATTACAAAACTTGCGATACTGTATATAATTAGATGATGTTTGAATAGCTTCATTATAGCACATCTGGACATCCATTATGCATGGCCGTCGGCCGGCCAACAGTAACTTACTTAGTTCTGTGGCAATTAAACGTTGACTTATATATCTGGGAGGAACGCGGAGTCGGGAAAAACGTATGGATGTGGCACCCAGCAGTTTAACCATGAATTCATTCATCATCATCATCATCATCATCATTTACAGCCCTGAGAAGTCCACTGTTGGACATAGGCCTCCCCCAACAACCTCCACTCCGACCGGTCGGAAGCAACCTGCATCCAACCGACGCCCGCAACCTTGGCCAGGTCATCCGTCCACCTCGCGGGTGGCCTTCCCACGCTGCGCTTGCCGATACGTGGTATCCACTCTAGAACTTTCCGACTCCATCGGCCATCAGTTCTTCGAGCTATGTGCCCTGCCCATTGCCACTTCAGCTTGCTGGACCGTTCAGCTATGTCGGTGATCTTTGTACGTCTGCGGATCTCCTTGATAAGAAAGATCTTTCTCGAAGCAGCTTCTATCGAGTTTCTCACATGTCACCTCCATTCTCTTCCTTTCTCGATTCCGTACTCTTCTATAACCAACCGCTTTGAACCTAGCACATAAGAAGTACAGTCATCAACAGATCCATCCTCAGTACTCAACCTGCCAGTTGAATGGCGCCATCCTACATACAATTAGCCCCCCTCATCCTACTACTGGTGAGCATCTTCAATGCTGCACTCAGTAACTTCGTTTTTCCAGCCGCCTGGAAAAATGCCATCGTTATCGGCATCCGTAAGCCCGGTAAACCCGCGAACGTCCCGTCCTCGTACAGGCCGATTAGTCTCCTCAAGACTATGGCCAAACTCTATGAGAGAATTGTCGTCAGACGGCTCCTCGTAGTCGTCAACGACAACAATCTCCTCCCCGACGAGCAGTTTGGCTTTAGGCGCCAACACTCGTGCACCATGCAAGTGCACCGCCTCACGGAGCACATCTTGGACCGCTTCTGCGTGTTCAAGAACAAGGTCCCCACAGGAGTGCTCTTCTTCGATGTGGCTAAAGCGTTCGACAAGGTATGGCACAAAGGCTTGATCTACAAGCTCATCCACTTAGGAGTGCCACACGGTCTCGTGCTCATCTTGCGAGATTTCCTTGTCAACCGAACGTTTCAGTACCGCATCGAGGGCGAACTCTCCTCCCCCCGCCCCATCAGGGCCGGCGTCCCCCAAGGCTCAGTCCTTTCTCCCATCCTCTACTCGCTCTACACGAGCGACATCCCGCACACTCCAAACGTGGAGCTCGCCCTATTTGCGGATGACACCGCACTCTACACGTCGCACTGGAACCATGGGGTTATCTGCAAAACCCTGCAAAAAGCCGTCACCACCTTAGGCTCATGGTTCCGGCGTTGGCGTATCGAGGTCAACCCCGACAAAAGCGCAGCAATGCTCTTTGGTCGGACTTGCCCAGACCCGTACACCCCGGGCCGACGCCAGTCGGTCTCAGACATTAGGCTATTTGACCGCTCTATCCCCTGGGTAGAGACGTACAAATACCTTGGTGTGACCCTTGATCGTAAACTTACGTTCAAGGCTCACCTCAAGATAGTGTCTAATCGGGCGCGGTTCTTCGCAAGCCGCCTCTCCTCGTTGACGTCTAAAAAGAGCAAACTTGGGCTTCGGCACAAGATTACTCTCTACAAGACGATCATACGCCCGGTACTCATGTACTCGAGCGTAGTCTTCGCCCACATCCCACGATCCACTCTCTACCGAATGCAGGTGATCCAGAACCAATTTCTGAGGCGTGCCACGGGTTCCCCGTGGTACGTCCGGAACTTGGATCTGCATCGCGACCTCGAGGTACCGACCCTCCGTAAATACATGAAGGACGCTTCACGTCGCTTCTTTGACCGCTTATCCCATCACACCAACCCGCTGGTTGTGAAAGCCATTACCTACCAACCCCGTCACTACCACTCGACGGGGCAGAGACGACGTCCCCGAGACGTACTCGCGGACGACGACGACGCCATTACGGCGTATCTGGCCAGTTTAAATCCAGCCCCCGCGTCAAGCGCAACCACTATGCGGCGCCCCCGTCGGAGGGGACGCCGCCAACCTCTCATAGATTCAACACACACCAGACAGGTGACTGACCAAAGTAGGCAGCCCTGATCTGACTCGTTTGGCCAACACAGCCCCGCCGCAGTTGTTTCGAGGGTTCTTTAGCGGTGGGTTTTTCAGGAACCCTTAGTAGGTAGAGTCAAAAGTAGGACGCTGCTGGGCATCGACCCTACCAGCCATCCTACAAATAGTCATAAAAACCTTTGTTTAGTCCCCCAAGCGACAAAGCCCCAGCCGCATCTGGGGTGCACTGGTCGCGTAGGTTTAAACCATTCGGTTGTGCGCCTTCAGCGCACACCAAGTAGCCCGGTGAAGATGACAAAGCCCTTCAGGCTATCATCAGATTATCATTCAAAAAAAAAAAAAAAAAAAAAAAAAAAAAAAAAAAAAAAAAAAAAAAAAAAAAAAAAAAAAAAAACATACAATTAGACGCGACTGTACTAGTGGTTCGCTTGTACCAAACTTGGGCCGAGTTCGCCAATTCGTTTCTCTCTATTCATAGCATTGATTTGGTATCCGTATCTGACTCTTAATCGCGAGGCCATGAAAAGGGCGTGATCGATCCCATGTTGTAATAAAAATAATATATTGAAAAGTCGAAATTTTGCATTGATAATATTTGGATCTGTGCGCGAAGCACATGGTTATTTTGTAAACTTTTTTAACGTATACTCATATGTACCGGGAATGGCTACCGCTACCTCCATGAAAGCTGTTGTAGGTAAGCCAGGATCAACAGATGTCACCAGATAAATACAAAAAAATAGGAATAAATGACCAACAACTTTATGTTTATATAAAGGTCTTAATGATTATATAAAGAAATTTGTTGCGGACTAACATAGACCACATATACTTCCCATATAACTAAAGTATTTACCTGTAACAAAGCTTTTCGAATAAAGCACGTGTCCATAAAACTCATTTAAAACCTTACCCGCTATTTTGAATAATTGAAGCATTTATTACAGTAATCGATTTTGACCAATTATATAACAATTATAGTTTGCACGTGCTAGCCTAACTAAAATTAGGTCTGTCACCGTAACTTCTAATTACTTCGAATATTTTGACGTAACCTGATTTTTTTGGACTACACTCTTGCTTTAAATATGTTTGAAATACCATATTTTTGGTACATACTCCAGCTTCAGAACCATTCTAAGATCCTTAATTTCAGAACGTTTCGTGGCCCAACAGCGAGAACTACGAGCACTAACGCAATTATAGACATCCGGCATCATGGAAACCAATTCAAACAGGTTTTTTAAACCAAGAAATCTTTTTAATTCCGCCTCCGTCTATTCAACGTTTAGTGTCTTTCGAGGCTTCCAAACGAAACAATTTTCAGTGAAATTCACATTTTATACCCAAACGAGAAACTTTAAAAATAATGTTGGTACGAGTATTTGTAATCCCAATATTTAGAATGCAGCATTCCATTATAATGAGTCTTGGACAATGAATCCTCAGTTGAATTGACATTTTGTCCTAGTCCTACAGTAAGTTCCCTAGGGTATTAGTCGTGGGCTTTAAGATGTACTTACATACATATAATCACACCTTTATCCCTTACGGGGCAGACAGAGCACCAAGGGCCGATAGAACCACATGGTGCCACTTCTGACCAATTTTGAGTGTATAGTTGAGATGTACAAGGGCTCTAAGTAACGGTATATAAATAAATACAGAAACACCATTACTCGAAAACAAACATCGGCTTTTATAATATCAATGTCACCTACCAGGTTTCGATCCCAGAACCTAAAACGCTGGAGGCAGGGTCACTACCAACTGCGCCAAACGGCTCGTCAGTTAAGTTACATAAAAGGAGCTCAGTAGGTAGATGACGCCCTGTCACAGTGCCAAACAAAATAACCTACCCTGTCGTGTGGCAAATATAGAAAGGAACTCTCCAACATATCACCTATTGAATATATTAGGTAGATGCTGAATTTCATGGAATTCACTTGAATCGCAAGATCGGAAATTCAGCAGGAGCTGCCTAGTTTGTTATTCCGCACGCTGTCGGTGAAGCCAGGTGTTTGGTTGGTGCAGGTTGTGTCAAGATGGCACTTTATGCGCTTTCTCTCTAGAGAGAAAAAGTCTAGACTTACCGATATGGGGTAAAAGGAAGTAACCAATTATTGTAGTAACAGTAAGTGACTTCAGGGGACACTCGTACATAAACTTGACAATTAATACAACAAAAATATGCTTACAGAAAGATTTTAAGGAAATCCAATCCAATAAATATTCGTCGAAATGTTCTATCCCTATATTAAAATAATTTGTTGTTATTGTATTTATAATTTATTGTATTTTTCAAATTTGTTTTGTTTTATTTCTTTAACTTGACCACTTCTCTTTACGAGTCCTGATACGGCTTAGATCCATTGTTTCGCGAACAGATTTCGATATTAGATTTTAAGTTGTCGATTTCCTAATAGCAAAACTTAGTTGTGATATGCATTGTATAAAGTTATAACAAATTTATAAACCTTTAGTTAAGAAATTAAGTTCTACTTACGGGTGTGGTGGTATCGGTCTCGCCTTCAGCGAAGTGTGCATTTGTCTGTAACAAACAAAAATACACGTTAATTGTTTAAACATTAATCGAATAGCTCTTATTTTTCCACTAGCACGAGTAAATACGTAACATGGTTTCTCGGAGTATCCTTGGAGAGAGTATAATAGAGGTATCTAATAATGTCCGACCGTATTTCGGCGGTCCATTTCTACGGAGATTAGCCAAGTGCGCAGGAGATATTATAGTGCACAAGTGTGTGCGCAAACACAGATGCACTCTCATAGTCCAGTGGGACGGGAAGCCGACACGATCAGGCGTAGGACCAACGGTTTTACATACTTTCCGAGGCACGAGCCAAGAGACAATTTCACAACATTAAAATCCGTACATAAAATAAATTCAAATATGCGTTATTTTTCTTCAGTCAAGTGACAGTAATTTTTCTATACCTAGTTCTCCACTTAACCTTATTTTGTATACCTACTATAATGGGAAGTCACTGTCTCTTATGTTACAGGATTTCTCCTAGTTTAAGAGACAGGAAAACATTGTATTAGAATAGGTTATTATGATACACGAATAAACTTATTATTAAATTTATTATTATTACAGGCTTGTTACTGGGATCGAATTTACCCCCCCCCCCCCCCGCTTACAAGGCGCACGTCTAAACCATTGGGCGTATCCATTGCTCATTATCATTATGATTGTTGTTATCTCTGGTTATCAACATGACAAAGAAATGGTAGCTTGTTTGTGGAGTCATTCTTGCAATCACAAACGCAATGAGCACAAATTTTTGACTAGTGTACCAGGTCACAGGCGTAGGTGTCAGGTGTGTTAGCGGTCACGATGTACAGACACCCGATATTATTAAAACAAAATCAAATCCCAAAGAATCTACACTATACACTGAACCACAAACCCTACGCTACTTAATTAAAAACATCAAGTTCTCAAGAGCTGATCCCGACACCAGACCGTTCTGAAGTGGAACGCTAAAGTCCACAGAATAGTTTATTAAGTTGAAATTCGATATCGTTGAAATTCGAGTCGGTAAATAGCGTCAAGTTGTCGTTTTAACGTGTTACTACTCATATTTGGACACATGGAGAGAAAGGATGGCCGTATTATTAAGAACTTCAAATAATTAAACAACTTTAAATTGATGTACATGATTCATAAGATACAGCCTTGTAACAGACAGATAGGCGGACAGAGCGTAGTTTTTACATTAGTTATAGTGTCCCGTTTTTACCATTTAACTAGATAACTACCATTGGCATAAGCAATGAGAAAGACATTCAAAATCTAATATTACATGTTTATAACAATGCATAACAATAAGGACGGCAGATTTTTTAAAATGATGCATACATTTTGTGAAAGATTTGATGCTATCTCTTTCTAATAGGTACTTGATCAAAATAGAGACAGCATCAACTTTATCCTTCAAACAAACCTATCTGATCATTAGAAAAATCCGTTCTTAGTAAAAACCAAATATCCACCTCAGAACGCCAACTTTCCCGCCGCTATGACCCCCAAAGCGAAGGGAATTTTCACGTACTGAACTTGGAGGCAAACACGAGACGCTTTAGGGACAAAGTTGGAGGGAAAATATTTATGGCTGCCGAATGCGATCCGACGGAATTCACAAACATGCCGCTCCAGAGCACTGAATTGGATAGGTTTTAAAATTTTAAAACGCTATGGTGCAGTTTTATGGCATTTTTATGGTGTGACCTCAATCCCGACCAATGGGAGGCGTGGTGGAAGTAGATTTAGAATTGGAAGTTTTTTATATCTGTAACATGTTCTATCGGGAGCATGTCAAAAATATGTATAACTCTACAAATCATAAAAATATCAAAAATAATATTATAAAAGCAAAAGGAACTTTGTTAGTACGCCTTATGTACTTAAGCAAACTTCCTTTGCATAAATATTATGTTGGGAGTATAAGTTGGGAGAAGGACATAGACTACTTTCGTAGTCCACGCGGACGAATTCGCAGGCAACACCTAGGTTATGTATCTATCTCAACAATTATTTAACAGATGCTCTTACTGACATAAAACAAGGATGTTCGCGAATATAATATGCATTTTTGAAGTCGGTTAAAATAAAATAGTTCACAATTTCAAATTTTATTTTTATTAACTAAAAATACGTAGATGAGGGTAACCAAAATTGTTTAGTTCCTAATAAACTACCTATACCAACATAAAAGTAGTATACGTTTTTGTTGTTGCTTGTAATAAATTGAAATGAAAAATAAATTGACATTTTTAGATATTTTCCGTGGATTTAAAATACCTGGTCGCTCATTCGCAAACCTTATTTAGCTGAGTATTCTGTAAAGATATCTGAAATCCTATCCCATTGAAACTGCTGCATGTGATTGGTTTCTAGAACTTTCTTAACGTTCGTCCTGTGTATGCTGGGAGAAACAGATTTCCGGCAAAAATTCTAAGAATATCCTACAGAATTCTTCAATTTCCTTGCAATACAATATTTCATCAAACTAGCTTATCGTTTTCAGAAATTCCACTGATGTTGCATAATTTAGTTTGATATTAGACTATTGTGATTTATCTTAATTAAATCTATAAATGCGAAAGTAAGTTTGTTTGTTACCTCTTCACGTTTTATTTACCCAAGCAATTCTTCTTCTTCTTGAAATTTTGCATACATAGATGCAAGTGGGTTTGTAAAGTGTCTTTTCGGAGTAGGTACGCTCGAACTAAGATTATGAAAGATGAATAAAACTGTTGATGTATGATGTGGAAACGTAATTCAGATAATAATATTCACTGAAATGCGACATTATACACAAACAATCATCAACTAACTGGTCACTTTTCAACTGCATTCATCCTACAGCAGCATGTTAAGAAATTGCATTAATATACCCAATATTTATCTTAGTGTATCGTGTACAAGCCTTCTAAATCTCCAAGCCCATGTGAGAGGATACTTAATACTTAACTTGTCATTTTACATCGCTCCGTATAATCCTACGCTGTCTTACGCTAAACGCTCCACGAGAGAGAAGTGAAATGAACCGTGTTTCAATAGAAAAGAATATCGCTCGAGTACACGGGGTAAGCAGCTGAATGTTCTTGGTTTTGGTCGGTCATTTTATACATACATACGCAAGATTCTCTGATCCGTTTAGTATTATCATTGTAAAGAGTGAAAATAATTTGACTTAATTAAGCTGTTTTATGGGATTATAAGTGGCAATTACATAGTTTGTAGCCGCCCTAAAAATTCAAATTAAGACCAAACGAATCAGCATGTTTCCATTTCCAATGTCATTGAGATAAAAAGGTAAACCCATATAATACAGTGATTAGATGCTGTTTATTCGATTAAATTTGAAAAACCCAATAAGGATTAATATTTCTGACTGTCAAACTACTCGCTAGAGCTATTAACTCAAGGTGTAAGCGCCGCTAAAAAGGCCCTCGCTTTAACTAGGTATATTTACGTATACAATAGCAAAGTAACGTTCTAGGTACAGACCGAAATAGGAAATTGCTCTCTACTTAAGTCTCGAATACTGGAGAGGATTTTAAGCATTTTACGTTCCCGTTTCACTACAAAGAGGTCGTATTTACAAGTAAATAGTTTGAGTTTTCATGCACTTGCAGTTGTTTCTTTTGTGTAAGAAAAAAGGGGTACCGACTGACCGACTTTTAGAAGACATTTTCGCGTAGAATGTTAGATTTGTGTAATAGTGTTAAGAGGACTGTAGTCGTGAATGACCTTGGCCGTAAAAATCCAAGACAATTTAACAGTTGAAGTTATATGTAGTAAGTATTTTTAAATAATTAAAAAATAAACAGATCATTACATATAACAATGCTAAATAGGGTTTGGAGAATATCGGATTACATATTTATCTTATAGCATGTAAATATTTCCATGCGCCGTTGTAGCTTATGAGCAGTAGCGAATTCAAAGTAAAATTACCATTTGGTTCATATATTTAAAAAATAGAATTTATATCTAAACAACTTATGAAAACAGTGTTTATAGGCCATAAAAGATTAGTAGGCTTTTAGATGATTCGCATATCTGGTATTGTCCGGGCTACGCGCCTTAATGTGACAGAATTCCTTCCATATGTCTTTCTAAAATAACTAAAAACAAAAAACTAACGTAAATAAAACGCCATTAAGGCAGCTAGCACATGAAGAAGCGAAGCGATAGATAGCTATTGCGATCGCGAAATTGGCCGTCAATCGAATACGCAACCGCGCGGACTGCCAGCCGGCCTCTCCCACCGCCCCGAGCGGCTGCAAGCATGAAGGTAAGAGAAAGGAGATGGGATCTGGGAAATGTCAGTCAAATTGGAGGTCTACAAAAAAATATGGTACCTATATTAAATATACTTCTAACCCTAATCAGTAGGGATTTTAATCAATTAGGATATATCGGGAGAAAATTTGGCCTTTAGAAATGTATGTCCTATGCTGATGCGGGGTTGGACTAGGATCCGCTGAATCTCCTTCCGTGTAAAGTCGTAAGAGTCGATCAAGGAACTCGAGCCTTCTCACAAGGATTACGTTAGAAACTTGTCACAAATAAGTTCTGACTACCCCACTTCGGGAACACAGCCTTAAATGGAAAGATGTAGGTAATGTTCAAAGGTCACCTATTCCTTACACCTACTCCTTGATTCCAACTGAATAGAACCGGATAAAACCGGTATTTGGCGGGATGCAATTATTGTCTTGCCGACATTGCAATGGATACCTACTAATATATTTCATAAGTATGGCAGACTTTTACTTTGTACTTTAACATACATACCAAGGTCGTGTTCCCGAATTGGCGATCCAGAACCGGACAACCATAAAGCATACCAAGCTGGTGTAAATCAGTGACAAGTCGCATTTACATGAGTGGGGTAAGCACGAACCTTTTTACGCGGCGTAACGCTAGCGACTCGCTAGCAAAATCTATGTGATTTGACAGTTAGATGTTTAATTTTCTACGCCGCATGTAAAGTTACCGAATTTTCAGATATTCATACGAAGGATAGATTTGATGCTGTCTTTCTCTAAACTTCGATAGAGACAGTATCAACTTTATGCTTCAGATGATAGGCCCTTAGTTAGACCGATAAGCTTTTCACTATGGGTGCGCCCACCACCGGGCCCTACACCCTCCACTGACCCTCGGATCTGATAACTCATAACTGCGAAAACAGGCACTTGAACTAACTACAATCACCACGAGAAACCAGACCCGAGCACCTAGCATGCAAGACAATACATTGCACTATTGCGCACCCATAGTGAATGTTTGAACTTCCGAATTGTAACGCCTAATACAATTTCATCGATAAGCTTTTATTATTAAAACTAAAAAGAATCCCAGAATCAGTTAACTATCTAGCAGCCCAGGATCGATAGTACCAGACAGTTATTTTCGGAACTACCGCTACAGTCTGAGTGCCGCGAAATGGACCAGCGCCAGCGTGACATTTAACACAGAATCACTACAATAAATACAATCGTATAGAAGGCTGACTTCACGAAAAAACTTTCAAAATTAAGAGGGCCTGTAGGCCTAGGCCATACAAATCGGGATAGACATTGTCTTTTCAACGCACTAAATTAATTATTGTTTTACAGTGAGAAAATCGATACATTTACAAATTCTATGACTTCTTCATCAACGCTGAAAAAAAAGGGGTTTCCTGAAATTCCCACGGGACCGGGGAATAGCGGAAATACATAGACACGGCTGTGTTCCCTAAAATGGGGTAGCCAAAACGGCAGCAAATAAGGCGTAAACACGCGTGAGCCTAACACAGCTATGTAACACAATAGGCTCAAAATAATAAATAAAAAGATATCTAGTTCTGCCTACATTCCTAGTCGAGTCTAGATAGACTTCAATAAACGCTAGGCTTGGTCAGTAACTGACAAGCTCATAGGACATGAGTTTTGCATATTCATTCAGCGAATATACATACTCGAATAGCAACAGCTTGAAATGGAGTCTCTGATATTAATAGGAAGCAGATAAAACTTTGTTAGCGCGTGTGACTGAGTAAGTTTTTACCTACATTTATAGTAATTACAGACTTGATCC
Organism: Carposina sasakii; assembly: GCA_014607495.2. Taxonomy (NCBI): domain Eukaryota; kingdom Metazoa; phylum Arthropoda; class Insecta; order Lepidoptera; family Carposinidae; genus Carposina; species Carposina sasakii. Next base: position 11,880,427 of record CP053155.1, read on the forward strand.
TAGCACTTAAACTAACATTCTCTATGTTTTGTTAGCAACCATCATAAGCACTAAGCTCCATAACTCAGGGCAACAAACATTTACCACATAATTCATCATCAGTGCTAGATTTCTACGATTCCTTTACAAGACCGAACAACAGTCACTGCTGATTTATACTTGGTAAATTAAATCGACGATTACGCGAGCTCCCACACCTCTCGACAAGCAATCGCGTTTTTAAATCAGGAAAACATGGAGTTTATGAATCATCCTCCGCACAGCCCTGGCCTGAGTCCCGATGATTACTTCGCATTTCTAAGTACCATAGATTTACTACGTAGTCAATTTCAAGGTCTTGAAGAAGCAGTGGAAGCTTACAGATCGGCTGCTTCAACCATGCCCACTTCTGACTGTAATAAAATAGGGTGACCAGTAGGATAAGCATGAATCTTATTACGCGCCGTGAAGCTATCGACTCGCAAGCAAAAGCTATGAGATATGACAGAGTGACTATAGCAAAACTGAAGGATGACAAAAGAGATGCTGGAGTCATATAGCGGAGTTAGAAGTAAAATATTTATATTCACAGATAAATATATCCCCACATCAATTGCGACGCGGTTATTTCGAGAGCGGCCTACAGACATAATCTATGCTTGCCTAATCGGGTACACTGTCGGCTCATTTTCGCTCTATATCTGGCTTGTGTTTCATTTCAGCACTAGCAGACTAGACAGACGCTGCCATTTTGGTCTAGCTTCCACTCGTTACCTCCCTAAATCAACTCCAAAGAAATGTAAACTGTAGTTTACTAGAAATTGGCACGTAATAAATGTAGTATTCTGTGTTGACCGAGGCTACACTAGAATATCAGCAGGGTTCGAAATTATCAAGATAAATATTTTTTTTGATAATTATCTTGATAAATTATCCTAGCTAATTTGCCATTTAACTACTTGAAATTCTCTTTATTTAAATGATAATATTATACCAAGGAGTGTGTAGGTTTTTCAGTATTATTAATTTAACAGCAAAGAATAAATGTGAGAAATATACAATTTAATTCAGAATTTGTTTTTATGATATCAAACAAAATTAAGAAAGTACCTAATGAACAGAAATTCACACTTTTCTCGTCAGAGAAATGGTTTTTTGTTTAGTTTGGGGTCTAGCGCAATCGGATACGTAAATGACGTTCCGATACACATACGAGTAAATAAATGAGATTATTTTAGTGTTAAGTGTGAGTGTTGAGATTTTTATAATTTATCAAAGATAATTCATCATCAGCCTATTGCAGTCCACTGCTGGACGTAGGCCTCCCCCAGGGCTCGCCACAAGACTGCCATGGGGGGTAATTGCCCATAGCCACCACGCTGGGCAGGCGGGTTGGTGACCGCAGTTTGTATTTTGGACTATGTTGTCAACACGGGAGGCGCTGCTGCCCACCTCCCGGAAACCCTTAATCGCCTCGTACGATAATTATCATGGTATATTTATCAAGACGGCCGATTGGTGTAGTTGGTAGTGGCCCTGCCTGCGACGCCATGGGTCCTGGGTTCGAATCCCGGTAGGTGCTGACATTGATAATGATGAATATCGATGTTTGTTTCCGAGTCATGGATGTTTCTATACTTATCTTTGTATTGATATACCGTTGCTTAGTACCCACGACACAAGGACCCTAGGGATCTTAATGTGGGACTAGGTCAATGTGTTGTGAAGTGTGTGCATATTTTAAAAAAATATTTATTTAATATATCAAGGTATATTTATCGAGATAATCATAGTGATAATTATCAATGACAATTATCACTTCGAACCCTGAATATCAGCTGCATCTCCTTCCGAGCATGCACTGTAGGATCTCCTCTAGGATCAGCTTGAAACACAGCCGTGTGTATGTATAATGCAAATACTATCGAAATAGCAGCTATGTCAAGTTGGAAAGGTGGTAAGTTTGATAAGATTCTAAAACTTAACCTTTAGCAAAATATTATTCGTTCTTTATAAAACCTGTTCAAGTATTGGCTCTTTTTTACTTTTGTAACAATGTTACCTCAATCTGGAGTGAGTTTCATGGAATAGCTCCTATGCCTGATTTGGCAACTAACATTTATTGTATGCAGTGACACAGATGGTGTAGTCATACATATAGTAGCTGGCGCCCTCGCCCAGGGGAGCTGTTTGATGAAACACACTCCACTATAATACTATTATAAGGTTTTAGAACGAAATAACTTTAAAAAAAAACAATTTCCAAACACAATAACAAGATTTTAATTATTTACAATTCAATTAGACTTTTAATTGTGGAACAAAGCAAAAATCACACAAATTACATAAAATAAAGTGAACAAAAATAATAACGATACCCAGAGCTCGCCAAGACCGATACTGCACCAGAGAGAAGCGTAAAACGAACTGAACACGAGCGCAAGATGGCGCCTGCTTATAAAGCCTGACTGTGTTATTTATGTAAACAACTAAGAACTACCTTACACGGCCTCTCCTGACACAGTGTCGACCTCGACACCTACTTAATCTAAAAGATCTTCCAGGTCTTCTTGTGGTAACAAGTCCGTAACCGTTACATTAGAAATGGTCTCGTCTTCACTGGTGTCTGTTGGTGGAAGGTCCGACGGTGCGCCGGCTACAGATATCCCGGAGGTACCCGCAACAGGAGCAGATGCGTCGTCCGCTACGGATGCCCCTATGGTGACCGGAGTCGGTGTAAGTCTGGAGTCGATTCCAGTCACCGGTCCTTCAGCAGATGCAATTTCCTCATCATTCTCGAAAAAAGCGGCACACGTCTCTGGGCACCACTCTCCTCGCCAGGGCACCATATATTCGGCCGCCGCCTGGGTGGTCTTCCCATATGACCCACTCAGCAACTTTAGTTCATAACGGCCGCCACGTAGTGCCCTCTGGACCCGGTAAGGGCCTCGCATTCCACCATCAAGCTTCCCAGTTGATTGGGAGTACTTGATCACAAATACAAAGTCGCCAACCTGAAACACACGAGCTGGGCGGCGCCTCTTATTAACATAATCATCCTGGTGGGTGCGATTGCGCCCTAGCAGCTCACTGGCTCTGGTCCTGCATATCTCGCGCCAAGCAGCATGGTTGGGACGCGTAAAATCAGCTGCAACATCACGAACTAGGCTGCGGATGACTGGAGTGGTACCATCGATACCGACTAACAGGTTCAGTGGTGAGGTCTGTGTGGTTTTCTGTCGAGTCAAATTGAGAATAAGTTGCAAACGCCATAGTGTCTCGGACCACTCTTCCTGTCGCTCGGCCTGAATCCGAATCATGTTGAGAAGTGTCCTCATGTACCTCTCGGCCTGTCCGTTTGATTGGTGCATTTCCGGCGTGATAAAATGGATATCACAGCCAATTTCTGCCAGCCAGGTCACGAAACTATTGGCTTCAAACATGCGGCCACGATCAGCTACCATTAACTTGGGAGCACCAAACAAGGAGACAACATTACACATCGCCTGCTTAAGCTGTTGAGTATCTTGACGGCACATGGGGTACAGAAGACAATATTTGCTAAATGCATCCACGACCAGTAAAATAAACTTGTTACCCTTGGAGACAGGCAGGGGACCCAACACATCTGCATGAATAGTTTCAAAAGGTGCTCCAGGTTTCTGCCATGAAGTTATCGGCTGAAGAGGAGCACGAGGCACACGTTTCTTGGAGATACAGGTGAGGCAGTGCCCAATGTACTTAGCTACGAACTGACGCAGGCCAGGAAACCAGAAGTGTTTGAGAATGAGGTCCAGGGTCTTCTCAGCGCCTATGTGCCCATGCTCATCATGGAATATGCGCAGTAGACTCAGCCGGTGTCCTTTTGGGATAAAGCATAACAACCGCGATTCTTCACCCACTGGCGAATAACGGTAATAAAGAAGACCATTTTGTTGCACATACCGATTAGGATCAAGGCGCCCTTCCTGCAGCAGCTGGATCAGATCTTGGGTTTCGGTATCTGCTACTTGCGCTGTCTGTGCCCAATTGCGCGGTCGGACTATGTTGTGAACCTCTACAGTAGGATTCCGACTTAAGTAGTCGGCATGAGACATCTGAGTACCCCTACGATATTCGATATCGAAAGAAAAATCTTGGAGGTATACCCACCATCTAGCGACCCGTGGAAGAAGATCTTTTTTCCGCTGCGTTGCTTTAAGAGCGTTACAGTCCGTTACCAGTTTGAACTTGAGACCGACTAAGTAGTGGCGGAAATGCTGTAAGGCTTTCACAACCGCTAAAGTCTCAAGTTCGTAGGAGTGATACCTACATTCTGCTCCTTGAGTGGTTTTACTATAGTACGCTACTACACGCTTTGAGCCGTCCTGGTGTGCTTGTAAAAGCACAGCACCATACCCTATACTGCTCGCGTCCGTGTGGACCTCAGTTGGCAGCTCAGGATCAAAAATCGCAAGTATAGGTCCAGTAGTAAGTCTGGTAATTATCTCTTGCCTAACCGTCTCTTGCTCGGAACCCCAATAAAAAGGAACGTTTCGCTTAGTTAAACGCGATATACAAGCTGTTTTAGTTGCATAGCCCTCAATATAACGCCTAAAATATCCGGCTAACCCCAAGAATTGCCTGACCTGTTTGACGTTCGTTGGTGGTGCCGATTTAACTAGGGCTTCGATTTTTTGAGAGCTCGGCTTCACCTGACCCTGACTGACCAATCTACCCAAATACTCGACTTCATTTGTCAAAAAGGTGCACTTTCGGAGGTTTATCGAAAAACCCGCATTCGTTAATGTTTTGAGTACGCGTCTCAGCAAGTCGATTCCTTCTTCAATAGACGAACTCATAAGAAGGACATCATCCACATATACTAAAACAGAACCGGCATCGATAAACTCGCGTAGTGTGTCGTTGATTATCCGCTGGTAAACAATTGGGGAGTTCGTCAACCCGAAAGGCATCTTGATAAATTCATAATGACCTTCCGGAGTGACAAACCCTGTCCTATGTATTGAGGCCTCATCGATCGGTATCTGATAGAATCCCGTAGCCATGTCTAAACTAGTGAAAAAGTTATATTTGCCTAGACGATCCACATAGTCATCAATTAATGGCATGGGGTATCGATCCCGAACGGTGAGTCGATTTAAAGCGCGATAATCAACACACATACGGTCCGATCCGTCCTTTTTCTTTACCAAGATAATTGGACTCGAATACTGAGACTGCGACTCCCTAATTATGCCCTTATCTTTAAGATCGCGTATTATCTCGCGTACTTTCAATTTTTCTTGGTAGGAAAGTTTATATGGACGATAAGCTACCGGTGTTTCATCATTTAATTTAATTTCCATTTTCCCCGTTTTAACAGTAGTAGTAGCCGTGCCGGCAATCAAATACTGAGAGTACTCCTTCAGAATGCTTAGAAGAGCATCACGCTCAGTTCCCTGAAGGGGCGTATTGACAGGAATTTTATCGCTAGTAACAACCGCGGATGCGACAAAAGACACAGCTGGAATACTTTGCGTTAAGTATTGTTGATCCCTAGTCCGCACGTATGTAACGCCCTCGCGGTTCAATATATCCGTCCCAATAATAATCGGTGCGTTCATATAAGACGCCGGTACTACTACAAAATCTGCCTCCAAAGAAATCTCACTAAATTCAATAATCAGAGTCACGCAACTATCCGCCACTATATTTTGACTGCCTATTCCTTTAATTATGCAATCGATAGGTTTGCGTTTATATGCAAAATGTTTAAGAACATCAGATGATATAAGTGAAACATTAAGCGCACCACTGTCAATTAGTACATCTACAGGAACGCCTTGAATAACAGCAGTGGTTAAATCGCTTTTATGCTCACTTTTGGATTCCGTACATAAATTAACCTTGCGTCTGTTGCGTGGCTCTGACCGTTCCTTGGCGAAACACGTCTGCTCTAAATGTCCGGGTTTCTTACAGAACGTACACACATTATTTTTATCCGCGACATTTTGATTTTTATTATCTTTAGACTCGAGGGTAGAATTAAATTTAGGCTTCTTACTGCATTGAAAACTTTTATGTCCACTTTGACCACATGTAAAGCATTTTGATCTTTTAGAGGATGAAGTGTCGTTATTAAACGATCGTTTTTTATTGACGTTTGAGGTACGCAAGTCCTGTTTACCGGGTTTTACATACAGGGACATAAAGGAAATCAATGTTTCAGACGTCAAGTTCGCGTTAGACGCAGCTGCCCTAATTTGAGGATCTGTAATGCCCCGAATTATAATTAAGATAATTAGTTCTTCGCTTATGCCTTTGACTATCCTAAGACGCATTAACGTTCGTCTTGCATATTCCGCGTACGTAGTGAATTTATCGGAGGTCGATGTCATTACGTCATACAAAATATTTGCGTAGTCTAACTTGCGCGGGCACAAAGATTTAAATTCTTGAACAAAATTACCCCAACCACGGTCAGTAGACACCCAATCATTAAGCCAGGTGCGTGCGTCACCTTTCAAGCAACTTGCAACTCTCGATAAACATTCTTGGTCATCCCATCCATTCGCAATCCGCGCGCGGTTTACCTCGTTACACCAAGCGTCTATGTCGTGAATTGATGGGTCGAAATTTGAAATAAAATAATCACGGGTACGGGTAGTTTGCAAAATCTTTAGCGCATCAACCAATTCACGAGTAGATGAGGGTGGTACCGGTTCGGTATTGCGAATTGTTGGGGTACCCACATGTATATCGGAGCGTATTGCATTCGAAGCGACCGATCTATGACCATCATCCCGAACGTTTGTTGAAGCGTTGCTTCCACTTACAAGATCACTACAGGTCGTGTGGTCACGTGACTCTAACGGTGTTTCTATAAAAGGCAAATTATTTGAGCTATTTACACTGGGTGTAACATTACAAATTACGTGAGATCTATTATTGTTACCGTTTTCTAACACATCAATCCGAGATAAAATCGTTTGTAGGGTAGAATCTAACCGTTCGAGAAAATCAGTACGCGGGGGAGTACGCGTTCGAGCCCGATCACGTCCTCTATGCCCATCATCGAGTCGGCGAGCTCTGTTTCGTGAACGACCATCGCGATCACCACTATCAGACATGTTTTAACACGAACAAGAAAATATAATTCACTCAACCGTAAATTTTATACTCTGTTCCACAAAATACACAAAATCGGATGGCTAACAAATGGGAACGATGAATACGTATCCCACACTTCTGATATAAGGTTTTAGAACGAAATAACTTTAAAAAAAAACAATTTCCAAACACAATAACAAGATTTTAATTATTTACAATTCAATTAGACTTTTAATTGTGGAACAAAGCAAAAATCACACAAATTACATAAAATAAAGTGAACAAAAATAATAACGATACCCAGAGCTCGCCAAGACCGATACTGCACCAGAGAGAAGCGTAAAACGAACTGAACACGAGCGCAAGATGGCGCCTGCTTATAAAGCCTGACTGTGTTATTTATGTAAACAACTAAGAACTACCTTACACTATAATATTATCTGTGAATGATGTAGCACACCTATAATTGGCACATACATCAGATTTTTAGTTGTAAGTGTAATTATTGTTGCTCTTAATGTATGTTCTGTAAGTGTGTCTAAATAAATAAATAAAATAAATAAATAAAACCTCATCACCTGTAGATAATAATATAACAACTCAACTAATCTATCAATTTTTACAACTCGCGAATACTTTTCCGAATAAACCTAAATAATCCACTGCTTTTATCGTCATACCGCTAAACCCATCCAAACCAATATTTCTCCAGCTCATTTAGTCAACCATTTCCAGTATACCTAGCTCCATTTCCGTTCGAGTTGGTAATTTTTCAGCAGCGGCCGGCGTTGGCACCTTATTTATGGGGGCAGCTAGTGGAAGGAAGCGAAATTAACATACGACGTCCAGCGCAGAAAGTAGCGCCGCTTCCTAAACGATACCGGTGACGCATTGTGCGCTGAACTGTTGATGGACTGTTATAGGTATCCTTACCTACGTACCTTATAGGTATCCTTGGTGACATTTATCATCATATTGACTGAATCATATTGATTGATTTAAGGTCATCAGAAAAAAAACAAAACAAAAATACAAAAATGTGCTTGATAAATGAATCTTCCATCGCATGCTAAACATCCACTTTTATCATAGCAGCCCTCCTGCATGACCATGCATCGTGGATATCGTATGTTACGATATCGTATCTTCTCTATACAAAATTCAACATGGCGGCTATATTTATCATATTTTGACAGGCTAAATGTCGATAAATTGTTTATCATATCGTGTTTCGCAGGTCATGCTACTAGAGCAGAACCAGATGTAAATGATCAGCGACAAGTTGCTAGCTCATCGCCTGAAAGTGTAAACTTGAGCTTTTTGGGAGCTCGAGGGTATGTATGTAAGTACCATTAGTAAGACTATTAGTTTTTTTTTTTTACAATTAGCTAGGCAAACATTTGATCGCCATCGTGCCTAATGTTAAGCAAGATGCAAGATGTTACTTCTCCGAGTAAAAAAATTGTACACTCAATTCCCGACAGCATTAATTTCAATTTCTATCTCATTCAAGGATGGGTACTTTTATTTTTAAAAAAACCTACAAAATCCCTATAAATTTCACACAAAGTGCCAGCCGTTCTACAAATGACAATATTATTTCAGTTAAAAGTTCTTACTTATCCGATCCATTCTCGGGGCGAGATATTCAAATAGAGATATTCCTGCCACGAATGTACATATTATGAACCTTATTCTCATAGGCGAAGAGATGGCGACATTTTCATCAATATGACTTTTCAATGAATATGGGATAATGCTTTCGGTCTGTTTTTATTGTGGAAACGCATTTGACCTCACTGGGGTCCAATAGAAATTGACGGCACATTATATTTTTGTTCATGGGTACGGCCAATTCGTTTTAAATTAATTGATGAGGGTAAACGATTTTATGTGCTTTATTAATTAAAAACCAAATACTCGTACTTACCTAGTGTAACGGAAGAAAGACATTTGTAAATACCAACTAACAGTATAATAGGGATGTTTACTATGGTTGAATTTTAATGACATTTTGTGCTTATCAGAATAAATCGTCAAAATCATACCTATCTGTAAAATTACAATTTGATTAAGTGTCCAAATGAGGTAGTAATAAGCATTTAAAGTTAAGTGGGCAAGTCCATTTTCAAATGTGAAATTAATTGAAAATTACATCACATGACCACCTGCATCATTTACAGCAACTTTTGTTTAGTGACCATATTTATAAACGCAACATTTAATATAGCTGTAGAACAAAAGTTATTTTACGCGCATACAAGTTACTGATAAGAGTGACGTCATTATTGTGGTAGCCGTTTGTATGGAGTGTTTTTTAGCAAGTCTAAAATCGTTATATCCCGGAAAGTTTTCACGCTAGCGAAGTTGTTCTTTCGCAAATGTTTCTTTTATTTTATGATCTTTCGATATAAATACAAATAAAAAAAACCGTAAAAATTGCGAAAGTAAATTTCTTTGTCTGTTTATTCGTTAGGGACCTCTTTACGATTTATTTACTAAACCAAGCTTATTGAAATGTTGCATACATAGAGTTCGGAGTACGGAGAAGTATGTAAGATAACTCTTTCTTGTCTGACTGACTATGGGTGTGTCACTGAGAACAAGATAAACGGGAACAATTTTATTAAGCTTAGTTAGGTACGTGGACAAAGTCGTGGGCGTCCACTAGTCTTTTATAAAGCAAATGACCCGTTCTATAATTTATAAATGAGTTATAATAATAATCCAAAATAAATATACTATAGAGTTGATAGAACAGTTATAGCAACTAATATTACTCCATGACACTCTTCATATCTTATATGCCAATATTAATATAGCTTTTCAGGCTTTCCATTGGAAAGCAATTTTACTTTATACCGCACTATCCAATCGAAAATTTGTTCCATTATGTAGTGTTTATTTATGGGCCATAAAGTACTTATGTCAGAAATGCCACTTCGTATTGTTATAGTACGGACATGGATAACGAACAATTTCGTGCAATGACTTATCACTATTCATCTGTCACTGCTGTATATATGTTTTTGCCGTCTTTGTCCCATTCGGAGCGTGACAACAATATACTTATCCAGAGCGTGACAACAATATATAGGTACATATTTATGTAAGAGTGACAGAGCTAAATATGTTGTTGATGGGTCATTGTACGAATTCTTCGTTAATCGAGTCCGTACTTTAGTATACATATCCAGAATTCACTAAAAGGCTCTCTGTAATTTTGTTTAAAAGCCTTGTAAACAAAAACAACAAAAATACTTGAAATAAAATTACAATTGATCTTTAGGCGATATCACTACTATATTATAAAACAAAGCCGTCCCGCTTGCTGTCTGTCCTTATGTTTTGCTTAGAACTTTAAAACTACGCAACGGATTTTGTTGCGGTTTTTAATAGAAAAAGTGATTCAGAAGAAAGGTTTATATGTATAACTAGAGATCCGCCCCAGCTTCGCACGAGTGCAATGCCCCCCACGTGGACGACGTCGCGGGCGGCCGCTTGTACAGAATACTTCTCTAAATACCCTCTATATCTACCATGTGCCAACTCCCTTCAGTTTTAAGTGATGCTGGTACTGCACTCCGCTGTCGGCTTGTCGGTCCTCATGGTGACAAATGACACTAAAGCGGTTGCACAGAATGCAATAACTATTAGGATCATGAAGGAAGTAGAGCAAGGATTGGCCTAGCAACGTTTCATCAATCAGCCAACACTTACCCATTGCTTGGTATCTACATAGGCATAATATAATTGACACGGCTCATTTCCCGAAATGGAGTTGCCAAAAGATCAGAGACACGCTGCTAGCGCCTTAGAGAATCTATACAAAAAATTACAATACTTCTACTCTATTGCTAGTTAGCTTTGGAACCATATAGAGTCTACTCTCCTCTCTACGACGTCATTCTTTCTAAATAATGTTTATGAGTAGAAGAGCAAACTCTGGAGTTGAACGGATGTTAGCCAGTAATTGGATGATACTGCGCTATGTAAGCTACATTAGCGATCTCTTGTTTTTCCTTCCTCCATGATTAGAATCCTGTAAAGCGGCACAAAACAGTGTCGGGTTTTTTTGGATATAAAGTGTTGACATTCAACCACAGATTCAGACCTTATCTGCCCAGATATTTTATTGCATCCTAGATAATTGGGTCTGGTTTCTCATTGCGACTGTAGTTGCCTGTAATCGCGATCATGAGATCAGATTTGAGGATCAGTGGTGAGTGTAGGGCCCGATGGGAGACGAACACCAGTCGGATATTTGAACTTCGGAAGACTAACGTTTCATACATACGTACCTATAGGTATATATACCTAAACACAAAGTTGTATTCTCGAAATGGGATATTTAGAATTGCAGGATCATAAATGGACTTCCATAGCCACGTTAAGCAGGGTTAAGTTATCAACAAAAGGAATAACCATTTCATAATTCAAAATAGTAAAAATTTAAATACGCAAGTAAGCAAGCAACATTTAATAGCTCATTTATTAAGTAGATTATAATAATGAATTGTATCGCTTGCCTGTGTTTATATTAATGTATAAGAGTAAAAGCTTTCATCCAAATAGCTTGAATAATTAATTTCCATTAAATAACTTTAATATTTTGTTGTCAGTTTGTTGGTAGGTACTCCTGAACTCTGAAAGTAAGCCGAGCTCAGTATGATCCTTCACAGAATATATAGATATAAACTATGATTTATTACAAGAGTAGATAGGTTATGTTCACAGTAAATTGCGTCCAAAGTGGATAAACCGCGCGATGCGTTTCGATAGCTACAATATTTTTTTAGATAACTATTAAAATGTAAGTGTGTCTAAATAAATAAATAAATAAATAGCGAACAAAGCTCATATATTTAAAGATCAAAAACCGTGTTCGATAAGGCGACTCTAAAGAAAATAAAACCTCATTGGTCACTGATCATTTACATCTGTCCCTGCTATTCTCAACATTGCCGTGGGATCTCTTCTATGAAGCTACAGTTCTCGTTACTTCCTATTTCGGGAACACAGCTGTGTTAATATTATATATAAAAAACAATTAGCATTCTCATTTTAGATTCAACTTATATCTCGTGTCTGATAGACATTCTAAAACCTGTCGAAAGTCTCCACAAAAACATTTAACTCACACATTTAAAAATGTGTCTTAAACTAACCTAAAATTAATTTATTCATCGTAGCAGACACATACATCGGCAGCGCATTGTCAGGGGACAATGGGGCTTGCGGCTAAGCCGGGGGAGACCGGGGATGATGTTTGCCCGGGGCAATAATGGCCGGTGTCGCTCGGAGATTTCGCTCGGAACTTGCTTTTCAGTATTTAAACGTAAGATTTAACATTTTCTAGGGTAAGTTGCGAGTATTTCTTGATAGAATATTGCACGTACATTTTCAGTACATACGACCCGGGTAGATTTCATTTTTTGGGCTGGACCTGTATTGCCTGTTCGATCCCAATTTTACCAAGTTATCAAAATATAGGTACTACGCAGACTTAACTTTACGGTGGCTAGAAACACTAACATAATTTATATAACTTTTAAATAATAGATACATCATCATCATCTTCTTGCCCTGTTCCCATTTATTTGGAGTCAGCGCAATATATTCTTTTCTTGCATTCATCCCTATTATCCATGATCTCATTGCTCACTCCCAGTACACGCATATCCTCCTTCACACAGTCCATCCAACACTTCTTTGGTCTACCTCTACCTTTATATCCATCCAGACTCATGCACAACGCTCTCTGTAAAATATGCCTTTCATCCCGTCGCTTTACATGCCCGTATCAAGACAGACGGTTACTTCGTAACTTGTTTGTGATCGGCGCAACTTTCAAATATCCTCTTATATACTGATTTCTTATTTTATCCGTTCTTGGAACTGCACACATCCATCTCAACATTCTCATTCGCTTATATGCAGTTGATTATCATCCTTCTTCTTTACGGCCCAGCATTCAGGTCCATACAAGACGACAGGTCGAATACAGTTTTGTAGACCTTACCCTTTAGCTTTAACGGCATCCAGGCATCGCACGTAAATCCCGTGACCTGTCGCCATTTCATCCATCCTGAACTAATATATTTCGATATATTTTCCCGTCCCCTTGTAAGACTGAGCACAGGCACTTAAAATTTGATCAGACATACCATCAAGGGATATTGCCATAGAGGTGGAGAGACCGCCGAAATCACAAAATATTTGTTCGGTTTTTGATCTGCTGATTTTCAGGCCAACATTCTCCAGCTTTTGCTGCCATTTAACCACTCTGTTCTGTACCTCAGGCCCATCCTCACCAACAAGGACAATATCATCAGCAAAAAGCATGCACCAAGGTGCCTCTTCCTGGATGTCTGATGAAAGCGCACCCATAACAAGAAGGAAGAGGTACATACATCATTCATAAAAAGAGATGTAGGTAATGTGGGTTCTCATCACATCTACAATCTTACCTACCGACCACGGTAATATAATCTCAGGCCACGTTACAGCATTTTAGTCAAACGCTTTTCATTATATGGTAAAAGTATCAAAGGCAATTTTGCACTATCAGTTTTGGTACGAAGGGCACTGTTTGCAATTGGGCAACAACGTAGAGGAAAACCATAGTAGAGGTGGATTAACAATGTGTCAACAAAAATGTCACCGTTGCGCGGATGACGGGCATAAACTGGCATTCGGTTTGCCAGTGAGGCATAGGCCATTTATTCAAGTCATTTGTGACAATGCACAAACATGAGTAGACCTATTAATGTCATAAAAATTAGAAAGTTTGTGAGAATAGATGTTTGGATATCTGTTTACGTGTTGGTAATATTATATGTAAAGGCTCCTGGGCATGATCAGTAGGAGTGTCCATCTTTGGGCGTGAGGTAATGGGTCAGTAAAAGCCTTCGAGAATCACTCAATCACTTTTATGTACAACAATTATAATTTAATTACACTTCTTAACAATCTTCAATTTAAATTAGGTAAGTATAACGTATTACCGAGCACGTGGTTGTGAGCGTGTCGAACGATACTAAAAACATGTGGTCGTGAACCAGACGCTTAGGTTAGGTGCCTCCGCAACGAGGACTGTCAACTGACTGAACCGAGCCACTGCCTACCCCACCTTTTTATATCTGACGGCCACCTCCCCAGTGCTCGGTGCTACGTTCAGAAATAATAATTTAGTTCGCGTAACAATTTTCAGATGGCGCTGCCGTCGCGCCGTCACGGCCAACCCTGACTTTAGCACGACCTCGTGCGTTATTAATTTCCTTCGTTGACGGTGTCTGAAAAAGACAATGTATTGTGATCAGCTCGTCCATACCTGACAAAATCGCACCTAGTCAACAGAATGGCTCGGGCGTACTTGGCCCTTTCAACCATTGTAACACGTCACGGTTTCAGTCATACGACTCGGGCATACGAGGCCCCTTCAGCCTGAAAGTTTCCCGGCGGCGTGGTCCGGGCATACGAGGCCCTCACAACCAGCTGCAGTCACGATTGGCGTGGACCGGGCATACAGGGCCCTTTCGACCAGCCGTCCCTTCGTCCTTCATCACATATTGCGGGCGCAGCTCGGGCATACTGGGCCCTTTCAACTGGCCGAACCAACTAACACAAGTCTCACAACTAAATCATTTACTCACATTCATGATGTACATCAACCACATGTTCACGCAACTCGTGACCTTGATCCACTGATGAAGCGGTTAGAGTATCAGACGCTGCCGATAGCGTTCCGTCACTTGAGACCGACAGTGTATCACTATCATCATCAAGCGGGCATCCAGGGTCTATTCCCTCCCCAATATTGACCGCCGTCTCGGCCTCCTCATCAGTGATCAAGTTTGTACTTATTTGAACTAAACCTTCGTATCCCCTGGGTACTGCACGCAAACTTTCGTGAGAGTACTTGTATAACCGATTGGACCTATTGATGCTTTTCAACTCGTAACGGTCGTTGTCAAGGACTGCGACAACTTGGAAAGGTCCCTTGAATTTAGGCGACAGCTTCGTTTGATTACGCTCACTACATTTCAGGAAAACATAATCACCCACCACAAACGGTTTAACTGTTGCTTTGCCTTGATCAAATCGAGCTTTATCTACTTTCGCGTTTTTCCGTATATTTAAAGATGCATCTGACCTAATAGACTCTAAATTAGCGCGCGGAGAATTATCGGAACATTGAGAAATTCTGGATAAGCCAAGTGACTGTGCTTTAATACCGAACATAAGCTCAGTGGGCGTATATCCAGTAACACGTGATCGTGTGCTGTTTAATGCTAACTGTACATCTCCTAGTTCGTCGCGCCATACTTTACTACTGTCATTTTCTATAATGGTTAATAGAGTCTTGAGGGTACGCATGACCCTTTCTACTTGTCCGTTTGCTCTTGGAGAACCAGTAGCGATTAAATGGAGCTCTATGTTATTTGTCTTACAAAAGTCTTTAAACTCCGCACTGATGTAACACCTACCTTGATCCGAGATAATTCTTTTGGGACTACCAAAAAGAGAAACTGCCCGTTTTAGTGCTTTAATTGCGCATGCTGAATCTAGCGACTGGGTATATTCGAGAAGCACGTATTTCGTAAAAGCATCTATAATGACTGACGCGTACTCCTTCCTATCGCTTTTTCCGCTTAATTTTCCGGTAAGATCAATATGGATGGTATGCCACGGTACCTCTACTTTGGGGATGGGATGAAGCCTAATTTGCTGCGCTCCTGATGGACCTTTAGAAGCCCTACAGACAATACATGACTCTACAAATTTGCGGACATGTTTTGACATTTGAGGGAACCAATACTGCTCGTAAATTTTGTCAAGTGTCTTCTCGGCTCCTAGATGCTGTATTTCGATATGTACATGATTAATTAATGTCCAGATAAGGGAACGCGGCACAATTGGTAACCAGGAGCTAGCCTTATTGCGATCTACTTTCCTGTATAAAATTCCGTCCCTAACGTCATATGTATGAGCGACGGACTCGGGGAGTTCTCCACTATCATGCTTTTGAATAATGTCTTGAACTTCTGGGTCTCTTTGCTGCTCAACCTTTAACCAGCTATCATGAAGTTCTACAAACTGCACTATTTTACGAGAGCTCTGAGGCTCATCGTGTTGGGAAAGATCTGAAATCATCGGAGTACACGGCAGGGGATTTCTCGATAGGAAATCAGCATGACCCATATTGCGTCCCTCTTTGTAGATAATATCGAAATCGTACGCCTGAAGGAATGCCCACCACCGGTGAACTCGAGGAGACAGGTCAACTTTAGATTTGGATGCTTTCAGGGAGTTACAGTCGGTATAAACTGTGAAGTGCTGGCCATAAAGGTAGTGACGAAAGTTCTCTACTGCGCGCACCACTGCCAAAGTCTCCAGTTCATACGAATGGTATCTGGATTCTATTTCAGTAGTGCGTCGGCTGAAATATGCGACGACGTGTGGGATCTTATTAATTCGTTGAATGAGGATAGCACCATACCCGTTAGCACTTGCATCTGTGTGTAACTCTATAGGGATTGCGGGATTGAATATAGTGAGAACTGGTTCGGACGTAAGGATATGTACTATTCGCTTGTGGGCTTCATCGTGTTCTTTAGTCCAAATTATGGGTCCCTTTAGTTTGGTCAGTGGATATAAGGGGGCAACAATATTAACAAAGTTCGGTACAAACCGGCGGAAATATGACGCGAGCCCGAGAAATTGTCTAACCTGAGTTGCAGTTCCTGGGACAGGGGCCTCAACTAATGCCTGAATTTTTAAAGGGTTAGGTCTCACCTCACCAGCTCGAATGACATGGCCCAAATAGTTGATTTCAGTTTTCATGAATTTACATTTACGGATGTTGAATGAGAATCCAGCCTCCGATAAAGCTGAGAGAACCATATCTAAACGTTCCAGACCATCGGAAACATTTTCTGAAAAACACAGGACATCGTCCATATAGGCAGACGAAATAGTGTCCTTCAAAGTCTTAAGGGCCCGGTTGATACATCTTTGGTACACGGAAGCTGCGTTACGTAACCCGAACGGCATGGCCCTATATTCGTACTGACCGTCCGGTGTTACAAAAGCAGTTTTCTCGATTGATTCTGGATGTACGTTAATCTGATGATAGCCAGAGGCCATGTCTAAACAAGAAAAGAAGTGGGCACCGTTCAGACGATCAATCTGTTCGTCTATCCGGGGAAGTGGATAGCGTTCGGGACGAGTATTCGCATTTAACTCCCTAAAATCGACGCACATCCTGTCAGTGCCATCTTTCTTCTTCACTAGTAGGATGGGGCTCGCAAATGGTGAAGAGCTTTCGCGAATAACTCCTGCCTCTAAAAGAGATTGAACTTTCTCCCTAACGATTTCTTTTTCAACAGGAGACAAACGGTAGGGTCGTCTATGAACTATCTTATGAGGGTCGATAAGATCGATTTTCATTTCACCTGTCTTAACCCTACGCGTAGGAACCCCATCAATAAAGTACGAGTTATATTTCTTTAATATCGAAATTAAAGCATTCCTATCCATGCCTACTAGGTCAGTTTCTATGCCGCTAAAGTCAAAATTGATTGTATCACAAGTATTGATTTGTTTACGCTCCGTGAATTGAATATTGTCACAATTTATCTCTACATGGACCCCTTCTGTAAGGATATCGCGACCCACCAGTACGTTCTCTGACATTAAATTATCTGCCACTACATGAAACAGTATTGACATAGGAATATTTTGAATTTTAACCGAACAAAGTATTTGAGTCCTACATTCGATATTTTCCCCACCTATTCCCGTTAAATATACTAAGTCGTTACGTTCAGTACCCATGAGCTTTGTAGTTATACTATGTTTTACTAGTGAGCAAGCTGAACCACTATCAAAAAGAAATGGAATAACCTCACCGGATGATGTTGATAGTGTACTCCGCGGCAGCTTGCATTCACAGAAGTGAACCTCTCTCTTCGATGACGGCTCGGCTGCGGTCGTCTTATTGGGGCAGGTAGTACTTAGATGTCCGGACTGCCCACAGGCGAAACAGGTAACATTCTTCCCATTTTCCGGTAGTTTCGCCTTGGCGTTGTTTTCGCGTCGCTTGCGACAATCCTCTAGTTTATGTCCTCGGTTGCCACAGTAATGACAAGATCCAGCGAAGCGAGTATCACTTGTTCGGATTCGTTTGTAATCCACAGTACCGCTGTCGTTATCTTCTAGTTTTCTTTTAAGCGAAACACCTGCTAGCACTCGACATAGTTGCGCTCGAGTGGTTATCACATTTGAGTTGAGTTCACGGCGAATTAACGGATCTCGTTGGCACAGTATAGAAATAGCGAACCCCGTAATCACTTCTTCGGCCAATTCAACTTTCGGCACGCGTTCAATCAGACTCCATAAACGCATGGCTGCTTCTGATGCAGTTTCTTTATTGGATAGTTGGAATCTTATAATGTCATCAAAGTAGTCTTGCATCAACTTCGGTTTGTTAAATTTGGCGGTTAACAATTCTTTTATAGCCGGCCATTTTATTTCTGCAGTGTTAAGTTTAGTAAGACACATGGCTGCGCGACCTTTGAGCGCACGTGTCAGAGCTAGTAACAAGTCTGGACCCTCCAACTTTCTACTGTTCACAATAATTTCTGTCACTTTGCACCAACCTTCTAAGTCCGCCTCTGTATCATCCGGGTCGAAGTTGATGAGTTGCGTATTGGAGCTCGTATTATTTGACATGGAGGCAACAGTGGCGTTTTGTACAGCTGCGGTGTTTGCAGAAAGTAGTCGCGTCAAGAAGGCCTCCATTCCACTCCATAAACTCTCTGGTGGTTTTTCAGGGCACGTTCCGGGTAGTTGGGTAGTCGCATTATCCGTTTCATTGTTTGAAGTCGACCCATTTGATCCCACAAATGATAAAGGCTCCTGGGCATGATCAGTAGGAGTGTCCATCTTTGGGCGTGAGGTAATGGGTCAGTAAAAGCCTTCGAGAATCACTCAATCACTTTTATGTACAACAATTATAATTTAATTACACTTCTTAACAATCTTCAATTTAAATTAGGTAAGTATAACGTATTACCGAGCACGTGGTTGTGAGCGTGTCGAACGATACTAAAAACATGTGGTCGTGAACCAGACGCTTAGGTTAGGTGCCTCCGCAACGAGGACTGTCAACTGACTGAACCGAGCCACTGCCTACCCCACCTTTTTATATCTGACGGCCACCTCCCCAGTGCTCGGTGCTACGTTCAGAAATAATAATTTAGTTCGCGTAACAATTTTCAGATGGCGCTGCCGTCGCGCCGTCATATGCAAAAACTACCGAAAAGAATATTATGAAACTTATTGGCATTATTATTGGCATACAGGAAACAGTAGAGTTTAAGCGGATAAAGTTACAAATATTTACCAGTATATAAAAATTCAGTGATGTCTTAATATTTGCTCAAGGGGAAATCTACCTATATGATGATGATGATCTCCGACCGTAATTCGGCCAAGGCGACCTCTACGGAGATTGGCCAGGTACGCAGGAGATATTATAGTGCACAAGTATGTGCGCAAACACAGATGCACTCTCTATTCCGTTACTCTCATAGTCCGATGGGACGGAAAACCGACACGACCGGAGAGAGATCAGGCGCAGGACCAACTGTTTTACGTGCTTTCCGAGGCACGAGCTAAGTGATAATTTTACAACATTAAAATCTGTACATGAAATAAATTCATTGGTACAGGCCCGCGACTGGGATCGAACTTACGCTTCCCGCTTGGAAGATGCACGTCTTAACCACTGGGCTATCACCGCACCTATATATTAATTTATTGAATAGCATCTCCACTACATCCTTCCTTTATGGGCAATAACGGTCGGTGTCGAGCCGCATTTGACTACGCAAACTAGAGCAAGGGAGTGGGTTCGAATCCTAATGCCCCTGTCCAGGTAGATCCGTTTTATATGCTGTGTGTAAATGAAGATGGGATTGAAGCTAAATCTGTTTGATTGGTCTTATCTAGGTTTGGGTATTAATGACTGCCGGACGTATTCGGGCACTGCTTGTTGACTTTTGGATGGACGAATACCTCCTATTTGTGTTGACGCAATTGGTCACGCATTAGAGAAATGAGTTCTAAAAGTAATAATACATGATTTATTAAAGACATCAACCATTAAAAATTTTAGCATTAAACTGTGGTATAATCAATAAAACAACTTCACAATATTTCGCAAACCTACAAGTGTAATAGCATAATATATGCATTATGTAGGTACTCGTATGTTCAGGTGCAAAGTAGGCCTGCAGAAAATAAAGTTAAAATAATTTACTTGCGTAGAACTAATTACAATTTTACTGCAGTGCTTATTATACACCTTAGTAGCGCATATGGAAAGGATAATGAAAATAGACTGACGACGAAAATGTGCAACGGAGAAGTGGAAGGTTTGGAAGGGAATTGACCGACCAAATTGGAGAAATCCTATAGAAAGGTCAAGTCAAGAGTATCCTAAACCTTGTCTCCCCCTAATCGCAGGACGATAGGCCCTTTTATACCTACATTTTCGAAATTTTCTTCTATGCTGCTTTGGGAGTGAAAAAAAACGTGTAATACTACAGCTGCTTCTTTTCCCGGGCATACTGTACAAGTCAGTAGAGGGACAAGATGGTCTTGGTGTTTTGTAGGAGATGGGCTGACCACCTGTCACTACTAACCGAACATCTCAACTATACCCTCAAAATTGGTCAGAAGTGCCACCATGTTGTCCTATCGGCACTTGGTGCTCTGCCTACCCCGTAAGGGATAAAGGCGTGATTATATGTATGTATGTATGTATTTTCGAATTTATTGTTATAAGCGTACAAAGGCTGGAAGCGAAACTTATGAACAACTATCTGAAACAATATCTGTCGAAAATGACATGAAAGTAGAAATAAAACACCTAAGCACTTATAAATATGTATAGTATAAAGAACCTAAACATACAATTTGATACTCGGAAAGAGGAATTCCTAATTTCACTCCTAATTTCCATAAAATCGCTGACAAATAAATATCAATGTAATTTTTAAGAAAATATTGCTAATTTTCGGAAGGACGAGGTGAGTCGATGCCTGATATTGTATTATATCTATTATATTATACTAAACATATACAGGTGCAACTACAACATAGTCTGAAAATCACACTGCAGTCACCAACCCGCCTGTCCTGGGGGAGGCCTACGTCCAGCAGTGGACTGCAATGGGCTGAAGAAGATCAAAATGGCCCTCGTGCCTTGGAAGATGGGGCGCTCTCTGGAGTGGGACGCAACCTGCGTTGACACCTTAGCAGCGTCCCATCTCCCAGGCACAACAATCAAAAGTGGCTCTGCGGCCAATGCAGCTGAAAACCTCAAACGACGCAAATACGCAAACCTCAGTGGTGACTACTAATTTGAGCCGTTTGGGGTTGAAACCATGGGGCCATGGGGTCTAGGAGCCCACAACCTTTTTAAGGATATTTCGAAAAGGTTGGTCGAGGCATCTCATGACCAGAGGGCTGGCTCATTTTTTTGACAGCGAGTAAGCCTCGCTATCCAGCGGGGCAACGCTGCCAGCCTTTTGGGCACATTGCCAGCGGTGGAGGACTTACAAGGAGTCTTCTATTTGTAAATTTTATTTTATTTTGTAGCTCTAGTTTTTTTTTTACGTAGGTTTAGTTATTATTGCAAATAATTATAGATAAATAAATGTTAAAGTCATACACTTCTTGTATTTTTATTTGTAAAAATATTAATGACATTGTACGATCTAATATAAAATTTAATTTAAAAGAAAACTCAAAATAATGTTTATTATTCCAGATAATATAGCCATACTCGTACTTAAACTACTCAGAAATTTTAATAAAATCATGATAAATAAACATTTGTTTTCGAGTCTGGAATTTGATAAATATTATTAAAGTTCTATATGTATATTTTCTAGATATTAAATTGAAATCTATGATCTTTTCTTTCTCTTAGGCGAGAGATTTTGTATACAAATATATACAGGTTATAACAAAAGGGGTATGTAAGGCGAAATTCTATCAAAATGGCTTAATTATAGAGCCTACTACAGAACCTGCGATACAGAACAATATCTAGGTATTTTAGAGATGGTACTCAATCATAATAATAGCCTACAACCTTTTAATATACCTACAGAATTCAGACGATAAATATAACTTGAATAAACATCCTCTAGGTACTTATACGCGGATTTGGGATGAAATTGTTAAGTAAAAAAAAATGTTTGATATTATTTCTTCTTCAGCCTATTGCAGTCCACTACTGGACGTAGGCCTCCCCCAGGGCACGCCACAAGGCTACTGCCACAGGGGGTTTTGCCCATAGTCACCACGCTGGGCAGGCGGGTTGGTGACCCTGATATTATTATTATTACGAAAACGTTGGTATCTTCTATAGTCACTCACGCATGTAATGACATAAGATTTTTCAGTATTCCCATGGGAACGGAAATCACCGAGATTTCTAAGTTTACGCGGACGTAGTCGCATCCTCCATCCTAACTAATGTTATAAGTACGAAAGGAAGCTTGTTTGTCACTTGTTCACGCTTTATTCGCTCGATCTTCTTGAAATTTTGCAAACATATAGTTGGGAGCACGGTGGGACATAAGCAACATTCTGTAGCGCAGTCGCGAGCGTCCACTAATAGACAATAAAATTAATTCGGACAAAGTCGCTAGCGGCTGCTAGTTGGCCATAGTCTAGTACCACCTACCCACGTTTCACAGATCCTTGACCAAAATGAACAATAAACGATCAGAGTTGTCCGTTTGTCTCCGCACAATGAAGCCCTAGTGCAAATGAAGGGCCGCCACTGATTTATAGTGGCCCAATAGAATCCTAATTCGACAACAATTGGGCAGGGTTTAGTTACTATTCCGAGGATTCCGGAGAGAATTACTTGAGGCAATCGGATACAGTATAGCCATAGAAATTTAAATCTACCTAGGGTGTAACAAAAGGTATGTTACGAATTGCTTTGAATGTGAGAAACTCTATAGGAAGAGAACATTTTTCAAGATTGTATCAACATTTCTAGGTAATAAAATTACTAATAAAGAAATGGAAAAAATTCCTCACCCGAGTGGTTTAGTTTCTAGGTAATTTAGCAAGTCAGTTGTTGAGGTCAAACAACAAATGGATCGAGTGTCTTTACCCCATTCCTGCGCATTATGATGCGCAGGAATATGGTAAAGACATTCCTAGGTCCAAGGTTCCTTTCTTTCTAATGATTTGGTCAAGCTACATGCCTGAGGGACACAATTTTTTTATTAGTAGTTATGATACATGTCCCGTTATTTTCCTAATTCCCTGTCTTAATGTCATCCGGGGTTAGTTAAATAAAGTAAGTATATTGTTAGTAGAATGTGAATTTTGAATATTTGCTAGAGTACTTCGAACAAAAAGTTCACATTATTTTTATATACATCTTCATACAAATAGCAAAATATAAATAGATTAAAACACAAACACAGGAATGCAGAACGATTCCATTCAAAAGTAGCTATCTGAAATACCATCAACTGAAAACTACTTCTAAAATTCCCACTTAAGTTAGGAGATATTAAAATCTTCCCTATTAAAAGAAACTTTTTCGTAGCCAACCTACGTTTATTACAGAGCGAATGTCCCTTTAGGGAGACGTTAGTGCTATGAATATGATTCACATTTAACTGAGCACTAACTTTTTAATTAAATCTACGGATTTTCAACTAAAAATTTTAAAACCGGAACTTCGGTAGTTTTTGCGCGATAAAAGAGATTTAGCGCTATTGTATCAAATACTATGATGATAATAGTGATATAATTGCATAGGAAATTACATATACACTTTGTTGAGTTCCCTAAATGGAGTAGTCAGTACTGAAAGATCACAATGGAGTTCTTACAGCTACGCATAGCATAGCATGGCCAGATGGAAACATTCAGTGACAAGTTGATCATCGTCTGAGACGACACCCCTGATCCTTAGTCGACATGCACGGAAGAAGATGCAGCAGACGTGTTGTAATTACGCGACAGCATTTACACAGGACCGGAAGTAAAACTGTAAAAGATAAAGACGATTACCAAAACATACAGTATCAAAAGTTGGTGTTGGGTCTCGCCCCTAAGGTCCGCAATCAAACCGCGCGACGTAGAGACATTGATTGGATGCAGGCTGCTTCCGACCGGTCGGAGTGGAGCTCGTTGGGGGAGGCCTATGTACAACAATGGACTTCCCAGGGCTGTAAATAATTATTAATCGGTGATATATTATAGCTCCTCTATATTTATCTATGTTTGTATGTATATACAGATATAGTGTGTACAGATTCCTCTATTTGCAGTGTCGTTGCACTGTCTTTACTTAGAAATGTTTAAAATGGCACTCCTAGCTTTTTAATACAAATGCCTGGCAGTCTAGACCTTTCATATTGGTATTCCTATTACTTCCACGTTCTCTAGAATAAATAAAGAGGATATCTAAAGACAATCTTGAATATTAGAAATAAGAGCGGCATTTTACTAATTTCATCATTGCATTATGGACTCTGCAACTTCTATAAACTTAATTGAAATGAAAACATAAAGAAATATTAAAGAATACAATGAACACCAGTTAATGTTCTAAATTAATGTTATTTCATTATTATTAGATGATCTCAATAACCAATCATGAAGTTTTGGATGTTCGAGCGTCATTAAAAAAATTATATAATTTTATCCTAATCTGCAATATTTAAATCGGCTGTAAAACTCTTCTGTGATTTATGAAAGCCATTTTAACATTCTGAGATTACACGGACGAAGTCGTGAGCGTCTGCTAGTATACCACTATACAGGGTGTAACAGAAATGGTATGTTACGCGAAAAGCTATGTAAATAGCCCACTATAGAGATCGTATTTCCAAAATTTAAGACTCGAAATCGCATGTTTATTTTTTCAAGATTGTATGAAATTCCTGAGTTGTTTAGAAATTCTCCATATTATCTGGAAAAATAAACATGTAATTTCGAGTCTGAAATTTTGTGGCTAGGTTCCTTTTAGTGGGCGATTTATATACCTTTTCGCTTAACATACCCTTTTTGTTACATCCTGTATACCTATTCAATAGACTACCGATTTAATAATACTACATAGATTGCGCGGCGGTAGGCTCTTACCCGTTAATAAAAAAATAGGAAAGATTGGTACATACAACCCTTTTAAACTTCTCAATCGAATAAACAAAAAACAACTTCACAAAATAATAATAAAGATACTTAGGTAGGATTGTAATTTAAAGAACACAATAAAAATAAGATCTGGAAGTTATTTAATAACATCCAATAATTTCCTTTCTTTGCCTTTGAAGTTTACTCATTGAAAGGGCCTTCTGAAAATAAAAGAATAGAAGATAGGTTTGAAGAATTTATTTACTTATAAGAACCAATAACAAATTCACTTAAAATAAGCATACATAATAATTATTTCATAAATAGGTATCTATCTACCTTCATCGGCCCGCCCGTACGAGAAACTTGATTAATCTTTTATCACTTTCTTTAAGATAGATAGCTTATCCCAAATATAATATCATAGATATATATTTTTATTATCTTGCACTACAAATATTTAGTCAGTACAATGGCGAACTTGAAGCCCTTTGTGGGATTCTATACCAGCTAACATATTTAGATTTCAAAAACATAATAATCTTAGTACATACCTACAGATATGTAACTCTGATGAATAATTATGTATCTATCTGAAATCATAAAAACTTCAAAGTTCAACCATTAGATACAAATTAAAATTTTCGGACTAACTTCAACTGTCTGATCTTGCCACCTACAAATTTGTATAACATACTCGTATCGTAAAGAAAACCACTGCAACGAGATCATAGTACAAATTTCGTTATCGCATTGCTACCGCTTTACGATTGCAAAATACGTAATAAGGGGTCTTAATAGAAGAAACAGGTATTAACTGTCTTTAGCAGCAATAATCTGTAGAGCCCTTGATAGTCTAAGATCCGGTAGCAAAAATCTGCAAGAATTTCAAAAACAGGTATGTAATAACTTTTAAGTAAATGGTGAATTAAAGTTATATAGAGTCAATGTTATGCATAAGAGCAATTAATTAATGTGGAAAAACAACCAGATTAAACAACGGTTGTCTTAACTGTCAACCGCAACCTATGGGTTGTGGTTGTGATCAACTTTTTGGTAAGATGAGGTATAGTCGCATAGTCCCATAAACTTTTCTCAGTCTTTTTTTCTACTATACAAAAGTTAGAAGAGGGTAAGTAGAGGGTTATTAAATTAAGTACCTACAATATATTATATTTATAAGAGTAAATACATTACAAAAATACAAAGCAAATATTATATGTCAAGTAACTCTATTCCACTATCATGTATCATTAGAAAAATCATATCAGAACCCGCACTATAAAGGAAATAATGGACGACAGCTTTGTACAAAGAAAAAACTGTGTAATATTCACAGAGAGAAAAAGGTTTATCTGCGTTTGACATTAATATGAAGCCTTTAGGTTTTTTTGTGAATAGGTACGGACAGAAATAACAGAAACCTACGAGCGAGATGATATAAAAGGAATTAAGGGCTTAAGGGTACGAAGGGGATATCTATTAATAACGTTGTAGGTAAGAAATATTTATGTATAAAAATCTCGTACAAAGGTTATACTTATGTATGTCTTAGTAAATAAAGCTAAGTGGACACTAAATTCTAAGTGTCTTAACATAATACATATGTTTAAAATTCATATACACACAGCTGTGTTCCTGAAATGTGGTGGTAGCCAGAACTGCAGGATCATAAAGGAGATCCTCCAGCCACGTTTAGCATAACGGTAAATGATCAGTAACATGTTGCTGGCTAATCGCCCAAGAGAATGCCCGAGTGTTCTAGTCGACTCTTACGACCTGCACGGAAGGAGATGCAGCTGATATCAGATTCGTATAGGTATACGAAGCCCCGCGTTTAGCACAGTAGGTGTTTAAAATATGCTCAAAGGAAATATTATTTTGGTATTTCGTTTGTATGGGAAATTCCCTATTCGCCGACCCCTTACACAACCGCACAAGAATTAAGTTTATTTACAGAACAACACCTAACATTCAGGAGCACGGAAGTGTTGCACATTATGGGTACGGTACGGCTGAGAGAAAGTACTGCGAAGCGTTTATGAGCCGGAGAACTCACTAATACGCCGGAGGTGAAATATATTGCGAGCACAGAGTATACAGGGCCACGATTCTCACGTCCCTCGACATATAAGATTATGTCTACAGTCGACATTTTTATACATACGTTGCTTTCTACCTTAATGATTTGTGTATACCCTTTAAATTTTAAATAAATTCATATATGAATTTATTTAGGTAATTTACAGATACCTATCTAAAAAAAACAAAATGCCGGATTTATAATCAGCTGATATTTTGCCTAGTAATGTAGTTTATAAATACCATGCACTCGACATTTATCTACCTATGCTACCGACCACTCGAGATGTTGTACTACGCTGGCCGTAGCAGTATACACCTAACCAAAAGTGCTATTGACATCAGCTGTTCAAATATCCGCCATTTCGGTTTTCATATATTTTTATGAATATCAATGTCGATTACCTGTTCTGATACGGGGATTCACTAGAATACATCAGCTGCATCTGCGACCAATCATATCGTAGCAACTTATCACTAATCATTAACATCCGTCTCTGTTAAACTTGGATGCTGGATCTCCTACAGCAGTTCTCACTATCCCATTTCTAAAACACAACCGTGTGCGCTATGTATCAATGTCAAATTAGAGATAATGTCGACGGTCTTTAGAATAGGGGCACAGTTATGGATTTAGAAAATTGCACTGCGAGGGCTAGATAAAAATTTTCTTCGTACGCTCGTCTATTCAACTCATTACAATATAACCGCGGGGCGTTATCGTATTTTCATATTTTATTGTACGGACGTGAACGGGAAAATATGTTGTATCTTTGGAACATTCTTCGTAGATATCATCATTTCAGCCCTGGGAAATCCACTGCTGGACATAGGCCTCCCCAACAACTGCCACACCGACCGGTCGGAAGCAGCCTGCATCCAACCGACGCCCGCGACCTTGGTCAGGTCGTCCGTCCATCTCGCGTAGATATATTCACTCACAAAAACTCGCCTGGAGAGAGCTACACCAGTGGGAAGGTTTTTTTTACCTAGGTAGCAGTTGTTATTTTTGATTAGGTGCTAGCAGGGCTCGCGACTCCGTCCGCTTAGAATTTGCGTTTCATCCGTTATTGCGGGAAGGAGTTACGCGAATCCTTTAAGGTAATACTTTAACTATTAATCAGACGTTACTATTCGGAAGTTAAAATTCAATTCAAGCAACTCAAGGGCCCGGTGATGGGCGTACCCTTGATGGAATACTATAACTAACATAGATTTAGTTCATCTTCTAGCACTACCCGTAACATAATTATATTCTTTGATTATTGGAACCAGGGGTGTAAAAAGGGTAGCGACCAGTTCTTGTTCGGCACTATACAGGGTGTAACAGAAAGGGTATGTTAAGCAAAAAGCTGTGTATATAGCCTACTATAGCGATCCTATTTCCAAAATTTGAGACTCGAAATCACATTTTTATTTTTCAAGATTGTATGAACATTCCTGAGTTGTTTCGGAATTCTTCATACTATGTGGAAAAATTCAAAATGTGAATTTGAGTCTGAAATTTTGGAAATAGGTTCTCTATAGTGGGCTATTTACATATCTTAACATGCCTCTTTTGTTTCACCCTGTATAAGTATAGCCGATTTGCTTAGAAAAACTTCTCTAGGATTTATATTGGACTTTGCATCTGTCTCCGCTGCAAGTTAATAACCGCCTGAATCCAAAAACACGATAACAGCATAAACCTTCACATCAAAAAATAAAGCACGCAATTATAAGCGAACCTCATTTATTTCCGAATTACGAGCAATTTGTTATCGCCACACAAAAGACAATTTGAGCGGAGAATCATACGGAAAGAGTTTTCAGAATGGCATACTTTAAATTGCAATTTAACAATATTAACGTCATTAATTCTCCTTTATTCCGGATAGGTATTTAAAAATTAATGATTCTATAATGATATCACAATTCAAACATAAGGCCACGAACGCACTGACAGCCCTAGGCGGTGATAAGACCTAAAGCCTAGCAAATAGCATAGTAATAATACAGATAAATATGACATAGCTACTTACGAGTATACAAAAACATTATATGATCTCTCACTTAAAAAACGAGCAACATACTCGTATAATTTTACTAGCGAGAGTAGCATATTAAAGCGAACTTTCTTGAGTATTTCTAGCATTTTCTGAAACCTTTCAGTTAAAACCGATAACAAGGATTAATAAAATCTTATATAGGTAGTTGTATGCAAAACTTGGTGCTCCAACGAACAAGTCATTTATTCGGCATGAAAGCAACATAATACACAACAGAACTATTTGTCAATAATACTTTCGTTACGTTATATCGCCATGTGTATTATGTAGAGTATGCCTAGTACCTACGTAAGTTTTTCTACAATTACGTCCGTAAGGTCAAAGAGTAATTGAATTAGAGGGTACACTAACACTAAACCAACCACCTACCTACCTACATCCCTTATTCAGCGCCGAGTGGCAAGAACGAGTTAACGTAATGTGTTCCTTTGGGGAGCCAGTAAAAATTAACTATGCTCAAAGAGTAGACGCAAACAGAACCGTAACACAGACTAGTTTTAATGTGGCATTTGTTTTGAGTAATTTATTTCTCGTTGATGTCAATCTCACGGAGCATTTGGATTCTGAATACCCTATTACATCGTATCATTTTGATATACTGGGTATTTATATTTTTTATTTGAAATAAAATAGATTTTATCTATGTAGGTATTAGTCACGATTACAATTCCCTAATAGGATGGACAGAACTGTGCCAATTGCGCACTTTTAGCCAGTTAACGAGTTAAGTCTCACGTAAGAGGTGGGCCTACCGCGGCTTTTCGGGCTCTTGAATTTATTGTATTTACTACTAAATGGTATTTATCTTACGACCGGCAACAAGTCCAATGGCAAGAGGCTGGGCGGTCATATTGTAAAAATAAATATAAACCGGCTAAAAATATGTACGGAATCCCTAGTGACAATCAATTCTTCAATAGCATGACATAAAGTTACTCCCAAGCGTACATCTACACACTCTGCTCAAAAATGATTACATGCAACGTATTGGTGCAGCTTGCTACACTTACTTGCCATGTGAAGACAGAATAGTTTTAAAATAAGAATTTTCTTTCTTTTTTTTTATAATTAGGATGATAATCCTAAAATCCTCTCTTACTAATCAAAGCCCCGGTTTGTTGATTAATTCGTTTTAGGGAGGGCGATATATTTTGTACATCTCTAGCAATACGTCAATATAATATCAATTGGTAGGACGCATGAGGACATGCTGGCCGCGTGGTGCCGGCAGAGTAGAATTCGTACCACCACATGTTTCCGGAAGGTGGGCAGCAGCGCCTCCCGTGTGGCAAATAACCCCCATGGCAGTCTTGTGGCGTGCCCTGGGGGAGGCCTACGTCCAGCAGTGGACTGCAATAGGCTGATGATGATGATGATGAGGACATACCATCATCATTTTTTTTCTTGAAAGTGCACCCATCCTTACATATAACTATTGACCACATTGGATAAAATTATCGATACATATACAAAAAGCTTTGTCCTGAATGTCTGACATTCAACGAATAGCCTAATCCGCAGATACTCGTATGTACGAGTATGAGAAACCTGAAACTTGAAGCCCAGGGTGTATTCTTTGTATCGAATAGCATAGAATCTACTTGTTCGCTATATATCACTATTTCAAAGGGCAAGTAACCTCTTGGAACTTCTAAAAAGTAAAGTCACATACAGCACCCAAAAGCAGGTATACCATTTCATAGTAAACAATACTTTCGTCACGCCCAACGGCGCGCTCCACTAATGTATATTTAAGAGCAAATACGGCCATAAAAGTCTTGGGAACTCGAGACCGATACTGTGTCAAATATCAATATAAGATATTGGCATGGCGGGAGACACTTATAAATTATTACGGGAATTTCCACGAATTCTGGTACCTACTTTTGCTATTTATACACGCCAGCGAATTATTATAAAAGCTGAGACGAGCTCCACGTGGAAAAAAACACAGAAAAAAGTGAAAAAAATTTAGCCGCCCACAATTTCCACAAACGCGTTGTGCAAAAGTAAAGAATTAAGAAATAAATTAAGATTTTTTCATAAAAAAAACACGTATGTGCTCCCAAAATGGGGTATACCATGGTATGGGGTAGCCCCGCATCAACACAGGATAGAATATTTCACAAATACTAAAAGGACAGGTGTCTATGATGCAGTAGAGAAGAGGCCTAAACCTGGCCGTAGGTAAATGTGGGTTTATATAAAAAAATTATGAACAAAAATTAAGGTAAGTAAATAATTTTTTTTTTAATTATTTAGTAGATTATAAAATGTATAGGTAATGCCAGCCAGTACCAATACGACCCTTTACGATAACTTGCATATAAAACTGCGCTATATGAGCAGTGAAACGTATTCACCTGTATTTACTTAAACTTGCACCACGATAACAAAATGCTAAGTTTTCAAATAATTTACATTACAAATGCTAAGGCCGGGGCGTACGCTAGGAACGTACCCACTACCTACAACTATTTAGAAGAAGAATATAGGGTGTAACAAAAGGGGTATGTTAAGCGAAATGCTAAGGAAATAGCGCACTATGAAGAACCTATTCACAAAGCATAGTCTTAAACTCGAAATCACATGTTTATTTTTCGGATAGTATTCCTAAACAACCTAGGAATGTTAACACAATCTTTATAGCTATTGTAACTGCCAAGCTTAACAAAAATCTGTTCGGTGGTTTCTGTGTCAAAGATTAACATACAGTCTCACAAATTTTTACGCTTATAACATTAGTACACGCAGAGAAATCGATGACAAACAGAACTACTGAATCGAATAGTTTGATTTAGGTTACAACATTTCTAGTTTGAAATACTTGGTCCTTGTTATCTCTACGACAAATTATTTACTCCTACTAATCGTATGTTCCAGTGTATTATTTGCTAAAGTTGCTTACAAAAATAAATATTTAACTGAATCATCCATAATTATTGCATCTTTAACAATAAAATCTGTTAGTATGTATAGATGGTATTGTACCTATATTGTAAATGTATGTCTATGCGTTTGTGCACGCTAATCTCAGAAACGGCAGAACCGATCTTGATGCAGTTTTCAGATACCTATACATTGTGACAGGTCCCATTAACATATAGGCTACTTATAATTTGGCTCCACTAGTTCCTTATAATTTGTCTTCTTATTTATAATAGGTAAAAAAGTAAAATTAAATTTTAAATAATGGCTATATGGCATAGTTAAACTTTATTTACTTAACATATAAAAATTTTTTAGATAATGAAAATTACGAGGAAATTGAATCGATATTAGCATTCATGCTTTTGCCGCTGCTTCTGGGAAATCCAACACACCGAACGATCGTTATGTTACATAAATTCATTAGTTGATACAGCAAAATATTTAGTAAACCCAAAAAAATATTTATGTTTACCAGAGTAGTCCATACTATCATTCTAGTAATGTCTACTTGACATATGGTTCCAATTGATTGACAAATGACGGCCGATTGGTGTAGTAGGTAGTGACCCTGCCTGCGACGCCATACGAGTAGGTCCTGGGTTCGAATCCCGGTAGGTGCAAACATTGAATATCGATGTTTGTTTCCGAGTCATGGATGTTTCTATACTTATCTATGTATTTATATACCGTTGCTTAATACCCACGACCCAAGACCTTAGGGATCTTAATGTGGGACTAGGTTAATGTGTTGTGTAGTGTGTGAATATTTATTATTTATTTAATTACATTGGTATTGCAACAGGCGCGTTATTTACTATGCAATAAGTATTTATTGTTTGGTCAGTTATACTTAACATCTAGTTGTCATTAATATACCGATAGGTAAAAATAATAACATAATGGTTTTTGTAAAGTCAACACGTGAGTCTTGCTGTCACGACTGTAAACAGAAGGTCAAGTTACAGTAGCGTTCTTTCTCGTATAGGTAGCCAGATTTATTGCACAAAGCCAGGAAACACACAGTGAGGCCAGCATCAAAAAGTGCGTTCGAGACGGAACGTGCGTAATAATACAAATTAATTCCGAATAAATTATTGGAAAACTCGACAAATTTACACTAAGTAATGTTTATTTGAATATTTATGTGCAAGCTGCTTACTCGGGAAGTCGTTCGTAGAAGGGATTCGGGGCCAAAGTTCTTGCAGTCATAATGAGGGAATTTCACAAGTTCGAAGTTGAAGACTTTTTGCATGGCGTTTATATGGTTTGATTAATAAATTATATGGAATATAGGCTTTTATTCAAAATTTACATATTGTAGGTACATATACGATAGCAACATTGAATCAAAACAGACAGGTTATAAATGTAGGTAGAAAAAGAGGCCGTAGCTAAAGAACATACTCGTAGGCATATAAAAAAGAGAAAAACTTGCTAACTTTGGATTCTGAAACTCCTGCGCATGCAAACATGCATCTTTTCAGATATAACGAAACAATACCTGATGGTAATAGAACTATTACTAGGTGTAGTAGGTAACCAAAATGTAGCATTTTCATCAAAGTAATATATACATTTTCAAACCCGCAAAATCAGGGATCGCTGCCCAGAAACCCGGCTAACATACCCACCCCCTGTGGCTCGACCCTACGGAACCGGCTAACTGACTCGAACAGAATTTAATCCGATAAAAATATTGGACTCGAGAAATAAAGTTTGTAATGCAATTATTTTGGAAAAGGAACTGCCTTAGGGCTTTTAACTCATGCCAGCCCGCTCTAATGAATTAGCGGCGAATGCAAAAATTGTTTCCAAAGTTTTTAATTTTAGCTTCAATATCTTTTTGAATAGAAATTGTATCACGAACATCCGATAAATGACGAGGGCGGATCCGATTTGCCATTTTGAACAGTTATGTTTTTGGAGCATACAAATTTGCTTCTAGAACTTAGCTTAACAAGTCAAGCGAGTAGAGTCTGTTCTCGCTGTTTTGTTTCCTTCGTGATCATGTCATAAAGCGTTAAGACGCATTAGATAAACTTCGCATTTAAGGAAGGACATTTTTATATTATGCCTCGGGCATAATAGAAAAAAGCGATACCGGCGATGTATATCTTATGTATAACATAACATAATATATTAGGTTGGCTTTTTAATTTAATAAATAAATAAATACACTACATATGTAGATATCCAATAATTGTTTTCTAAAAGCCACCATTGTGTTAAACATATTTTTATTTAAGATAATGCAAAACATCGATAATGCAGATTAAGGTAATTTCCATTAGCCGTCATGCCGCGGCCATAACTCCTGGGTACAGGTGCCCGGCATCGACTGCCACCTTCAGGCGTGTGTGCCAACGCACGTTAACGCTATTCTTTAGGTTACATTAACGTTTACGGGAAAAGTGAGAGCATATGTGGTGAATTTGAGTGAATTAAAATGAGTAAAAAAAACAGAAAAATGTTGTTATGCACTTATCGTATTGCGGTAAATATTGTCAACGTTTAAAGCAAAAGAAAGAGGTAGAAAATATCTGAAACGTTCTCAAATGGACAGAGCCAAACCAAAACTAAACTATAACGAAAAAAAATTCGTTGAAAGATGTATATATAATATAAGGGTGATTTTCAAAGCGTTGAAAAAAAGTTATAGTTAAAAGAAATGTTAAAAAAACTAGCATGAAAGAATGATTTCCTTTTTTACTTAAAATGCAAGTTTTTGTGAATTGATAGTCACAAAAAGCGCTTTCTAACGATATACGTCTGGTCCTTATTGGTCGGTAGGGATATTTTGCCCATCCTCCTTTTATCTAAATTAGTTAGTTTTTGCATAAACAAATAACTGAGTGACAAACATCCAAAATTTCTTTGCTTGGTGCAGATTTCCTGCTCATCCAGTTATTTCTGATCGTTGGACTGCTGTAGTAGGTACAAATTAGTCGAGAAGAAAGTTGGTGGAAATCTGAAAAACGAAGTTATGGCATCTAATCTCGACGAGGATGCATTTATTAAAAGTTAATGTTTATGATATAATTAAAAAAACATATATTAATTGTTTCATTGTCAGTAAAGTAAGGTACTCTTTCGTTAATTGCCTTCCATACATCTTCTCCAAATGACCAAACCATCGAAGCGTACCTTTCTCTATTCTTGTCACTACGAGTATGTCTTCTTTCACACCACCCAATTCTCTTAATATCGTAATCAATTTTAATTTATTGCAAAATTTTAGTTGCTTTTCCTTCATTTGGGTAACAGTTAAGCAGTTGGCAACACAATCCTTCGCGCATACTAGCATCCTTGCAAATTGTCATTGATGATTGTCATGTCAGTCATGTCATCAATCATGATAAAATTGCCGCATTCACGGAGCTATTGTTTATTGATCCATCTAGTCAGAGCGGAGCGAAGACCAATCATTAATCTAAGATTTTTTAGTTAAAATTGTAGGAATTCTAAGAAGGATATTTCATTAAATGGTCCTTTTTGTATTGATCATTCTTAATTATCTTACGTTTTTATCATCCATAATGATATCCGTAATTCTTGTTTTAATTGGTAAATTAACTTTAGAAGCTGACATCAAATTGATGTAGAGCTTTCGACATAATCATTATACAATTTATAAATAGTTAATTTTCAGATTTAATCATTTATACCCTAATAGCTACAGGTTAACAATAAAATAATCAAAAGCATAAACACCGAGCAGTTGGCTGATAATTACCGAGTGCAAAAAGGAAACAATTAACCAGGAAAAGGCCGGCTGTTATTCAGCCAATAAACTAAAAGTGTCCCCGATCCGTTTATTGCATCCTGACTAGAGGCACAGACGAAACAAAGGGAGTGAGACAGCGATGGGTCATGGGAATTAAAAGGGTTTGGGACATTTTACATGGATCCTGGACATGGGACCCACTCGTCTTACTGCCGCCAACCGGATTGGTGCTGTTACGAAGGGAGTGTCTATATGTATTTATTTTGAATATGCTGCAATTAGAAGCTTACTGCTTAGTAAAAGAGTATTATTATGAACATCACTTAAATTTTGACCTTGAATATTCCGTCAGGAGACGTCAGGATTTAAAATTATGGTTGCATACCAGTATCCGTATAAAAATGTGCTAACCCCGTTTTAATAATATAATGAAAGTTTTCTTTTTATTTCTGAATCACTACATATTATAAAACAAATTCGCTTTCTGCTGTCTGTCCCTATGTATGCTTATCTTTCAAACTAAGGAACGGATTTTGATGCGGTTTTTTTTTTTAATAGATAGAGTGATTCACAAGGAAGGTTTATAATGTATAACTAGAGACCCGCCCCGGCTTCGCACGAGAGTAATGCAATCTCACGCGGGCGATGCCGTGGGCGGCCGCTAGTACAAATATAAAGTATGTTGATTCAGATTAGTTGAGTAATTGGTAAATGATTGATTGCGCTTAATTAATTATTGAGGCCCCGACATTAAATAATGGTTTTTGTACAGGTTCAATTAGTTATAGGATTAATGTTAAAAATACGAACAAATATTTTTAGTACTCAAACTATGATTATTTGATAAACTATAATTTAAACTACTTACAAACTTTTTTTTTGTAAATTTTGATGTTAATTTTGTTAATGCATAAAAGTGTTATAATTTTAACGACAAGTAATAAAGTTAAATAAACAATATGTTACATTATAAGGATACTACATAAAATTAGTTCAAGTCCTGAAAAACTTTTTCCCTGTTAAAATTAATGGAAATAATTTAAGTATAGCTTCCCAGTATGTTAACCATACTTAAAATATTACCTATATTTGCACACCTTACCTATACTTAGGGCTTTTAGATTTCTGAGAATGAATAGGTGTTTCCAGTTAAAATTGTTAAGATCTTCAGCATGAGATAACATCAACGTAATTTTTATTCGCAATTCCATGAGCGGAAACCTTTAAGTATAATTTCCAGGTAAAATTGATTTATTTATTACGGAAGTAAAAGACACTGTAATCGATATCAATAATCGTTTACTCAAACTTTATCTGACTAATCTAATCTGTCGAAGTCTAAATCGAAATCTAATTTGTCGAAAGCAAAGCTAGCTCCTCGAATGAGGACGGCGAAGAAATGCGACAAACATGATATACATATATGACATACATATTTCGAAATACCCAGTAGGTATTTTCACAGCTTTCATAGACAGAAATATATCCCTCGATTTCCATACACCAAATTTTATTGGGATCTGTTCACTAATTTTACCACGTCTTCACAATGTTATAACTACAGAGTATATGAATAAAACGACTAAATCACGCACAAAGGAAAAATAACAAAAACATTAGCGCCATCTTGTCGTAAGTACAGATAAGTTGATTTCCGTACCCGAAGTGAAGGAAAACATTAGGCAGCATATGGGGGAGTGTCGGATAATTCGCCAAATGTAATAGTAACACGGGAGAAGCCAGAAAACACTGCTAACGTGTAATGTCACGCTCACCTCATAACGCAGTTAGGTGGCAAAGTTATGTCTCTATTGAACCTTTGTGTAGTCTTATGGCTGTTACTATGTACTATGATAAGATTCCACCCCTAGAGTATACATTTAGCAAGCTTTAGGGCGCTTTACAATACTTATGTGATTCGAAACTACGTAGACACAAAAATAAACAGGCAATGAATTACGCCTTTTCACATTAAAAGTGTATAATTTCTAAAAATATTCGAAATTAGTATAATTAAGAAATCTTAAACTTCTTTATAATTTCTAAAAATATTCGAATTTAGTATAATTAAGAAATCTTAAACAGTCTCCTAAACAATTTGTATTTTAGAGATTATAGAGATTTAAAGCGAAAAGGCGAATAATCGTGTCAATAGAAAAACAAGAACATTTTGCTTACGCTGACCACAATAGAACGAAACTATACTGGCGCTCTATAGCTTATGTATACTCTATGATTATCCCTACTCCTTGCTACACCGGTACAATGCGAGTAGCCATTACTGTGTGACCTAAAAGCAGCCATGTGCCATATTTCTGCGCCTTTAAGACAGGCCACAAATCATTCGAGGGGCAATCATCGGCGCATAAATAACAAAGTTATTAAAGTGAACACGTGCTGAGAGTAACCTGCTATTAAAGTAAAGTGCTAACACGAATTAATGCACTTTATGCGCTATGGCGAAAAAATTACTTGAAATAATCCCAACTAATATTACCTCCTCGCGCTTTATACCAATCTTCTTGAAATTTTGCATACATACTCGTATTTTTGAAAGAACCGTACAGTACATACCTAAAAGGACATAGGCTACATTCTGAAGAATACATTTCTAGTAAAAAATAATATGCAAATATTTGGGCCTTTTATTTAGCTAGGTCGGCTATGTTCCCAAGAATGGGGTTGTCAGAGCCACAAAATCGCGGATCGGATCTTACAGCAACGTTTAGTAAAGATTAGAAAGGATAAAGCGCCGACTTAACTCTTCAGATATCTGACCATTGGAAAAATCGGCCCTTAGACATTTAATTCCACATTTCTTGCAGTTGTATCCATGTTTCTCCAAACGAGCAATATTAGAATGTTGCAATGCAGCGATCAGCCAACAGTGCTTGAGATCAACCATTTTTACGTTCTAACCTCACTAAATTGCTCGCCGCCACAAAGACGAACTTAGTGCAATTCAAATTCCTGGACCGAAACTCGAAAGCAGATGCGACAGACGCAGCCACTGTGAACTAAACGACAATGTCGCGTAAGAGATCTCCCTCAGCGAGACACCATGGCGAGGTACCAGCTATGTACCTATATAGGTATAAAAAATCCCAGGTATTGTTATAAATAGGAAAGTAAGTTTGTTTGCTTGATACCTTTTCACGCCAAAACCACTGAACCTATTTAAATTACGAGTAAATTTGGTACCTGAAATAAATTAATTTATATTTTTTTTTGTAATCTAGAGCCAGAAAAGGGCATAGACAGACTATTTTGACATTTTGTTTTCTTGTGCAGTCCACGCGAATGAAGTCGCGGGCGTTCGCTACTTATATCAATAATTAAAGTTAATAACTTGATAACACTGTATTATAGAAGACATAGAGTAATTCAACGTGTTCATAGACAATAACGTCGCCATTTCACAGGCGACAACGGCGAAAAGGACTGCTTGTATCGCAAACTTCCTCTTGATAAAAATCAGTTGGCAACAAAATATCGCCAGCCTAGGGGCCAATTTGAAAGCGTAACCATAACTACCGTCTCACTCTACAAATCCCCTGACAGCTTGCGTGGCTGGCGGCGTCGCCATGGTGTTTCAGTGAGGCGGATCTCTAATGTTAAGTCACTAGCCGCCAGTAGCTAAGTCGCCGCAAGTCCAACTCGTTTCTTCGGTACCCACTAATTTTCCGCACGAAGTTTATAGTTAAAGGCGAAATTTGTGCTTAAATTTTTCATTGTGTTTATAATGTTAGTTTTTTATTTTTTTTATTTATCTTTTAAATGGTTATATAAAAAAAACTTAGTTACAATAGCACTTTGTCAAACCTACGAGGTTTGTGTGATAGTTCTACGTAGTTCACATCGTTATCACTTTACAGATCTAGATTATATATTCTTAATTATTACTTATTACACATATTTACTTGCCAAAATAACTTTTTTTTGTAAACTAATAAGTTCATATGCATTATCCAGTGTCATTGGTGTCATGGGTTAAACGGGTCGAATTATTGAAGTATATCAAATATATGAATAAATAGTAAACAGCTGAGAAATTGCCGATAATAGGTTCCGCCCTTTAAAAATTTAAGCGCGAAGGACTTAATTTATAAGGCAATTTTATTGTTATCTATATTTATGCATATGTGTTATATTTTGTTGAAATGCAATAGTTCTAGCTTTAATTATAATAGTGTGTGTCCTCAGTGAAATGTGTCCAAGGGCACAGACGTAATTAGTTATCTTTTCATATACCTATAATTATGTTTTATATGTACATCTGTGTCTGCTTGTTTCCAAATAAATAAAATAAATAAATATCATGATATCATGACACATATTTAGTAATATACCTTACCGTAGAACGAGTGGAACACTGGAAAGAACATTTCCAAAGAAGCTCACAATGCCCTCACGCCCCATAAATTTCGTCCAAGCAACGCTATACGAAATTGCATCCTACAAACTGTTCGAATAGCCAATCATTTCTCGACGCAAGAACGAATCATCGAGCACACGCAATATTGCGTCTAAATTGTTGGATGCAATCTGCCTTGTCTCTCTGAGCTGTAGGTACTGCAAAATATGGGGTTCGCATGGAACATTTACCAAATTATAGCCGTTCTAAAAAAATAAGCATCTTAATTTAGAACGTCTTTTTACGTCACACAAGATCGCAGGTCTTTTTGTGACATCGGATATTTTCTACGTCACAGTCCTGCGTGACTCTTAAATACAGGATTATATCCATTGTGAAAGCGAGATGTCCCTTTACATTGCGGCTAGCGGCATCTTATTTCCACAATAGAAAATCCTGCTTTGAGGCTTCACGGTTACGCTCCTGATCTGCCAGTCGGTAACTAAACATGACTGTCCCGGAATTAACCGAGGTTTAATAGTCGTAACTTAAACCCAACCTTATTCAGACCGCCATATTGTCTAAATAGGACTGCACGGAATCCGGCGCAACAAACTTGCAAAACAGCTCAACGGCGCAAAATCAACGAAATTGAACCGTTTGCAGCGCAAACTGGGTTTTCGTGACGTGCAATGTAGATTTGTGCACAGTTATACATTGTCTAGTTCATCTGAACGGAAATTGCAAAGTTGTTCTCATTAGTTGAATCTCAAGTCCTATTCTTAAAGCCTTATACAGGGTGATTTTTGGCCGTCAATGTTCCCCTTGAACTACGGAATCTCCTCATCATCACGATCATTTTTCTCCATGGAAGCATACCTAGTGTCTGTTCCCAAGATATTGGGGTCCAAAGTTGAGTAAATAGACTCCGTTTTTCTGCATGAATGAATATAGACGCGCGTAGCATGATTTTTTCACGAAAAATAGTAATTATCTCTCTATGAAAAAACTAGTATAAATACTGGACAATATTTTTATACTTTATTTGATGTATAGAGTACGTACACTTCGTTAAGGGTGGAAACGAAAAAACATCCTGTATATCAGTCATTGGATCTTTAGATTTATTAACACCCCGTATATCAGTCATTGGATCTTTAGATTAATTATTTAGACATTATTATAACTTGACCAACTTTCTGTAATTTAGGTGTGCAATATAAAGGTTTCTAACAAATTACGAGCAAAGATTTGTACATGCTGAATTTAAATTTATGTTTTGCACAAAAGTATTTCTTGTTTATCTACATAGGCACTTGAAAAACAAAATATTAATTAAGGTGCGGAATAACAAGCTAGGTAGCTGCTGAATTTCCGATCTTGCGCTTCATATGAATTATATGAAATTTAGACTACCGAATGTATTCAATAGTCGATATGTGGTAATAGTTTTATCATTATAAATGTATTTCCTGTATGTTTCTTTTTTATTTTATTATCTGCACAGATAGCTCAGCCCATCTCAAAACCGCTGTCAGCCAGCGTGAAGCGCTCCAAAACGTTCGCGTCTTCGGCCAGGCTCGTTGGTAGCGATTTGTCCCCAAGATTTATGTTTTCCATTATTGTGGTCACGCGAAATGAGTACCCCTGCAGCGAGTGACAATCCGCATTGTTCTGAGGACGTGGGATTAGGAATGAAACAATTTGATATGTCAGCCAGGCGGGATTAAAAAGGTTTGTGATTCCTCTTTTGTATTTAATTTATTTTCCCTTATCTGACAATACATGAAACAGCCAAGTTCTTACTAATTACTGTACTAAAAGAGTCTGGACACCATTTTATTTTTTAAATCTGTGCTAGTTATCAATAGGGAGTATGCATGTAATTCAAATGACGGTAATTTTTTTAATATGTAATCTTCTTTCCTTGAGATTTACGTAGCTACATATTAATATTTTTTAATTTGATTGCGTTTTTATATAAGAAAATCATTATTGAAAAGTGCATTAAATAGGTGGGAAATTCAAACGACTTGAAACGCAACACTATTGGTCGGAATAATCATGAATGAAATATGACGTCAAAGTCTGTGTCTACCAAACAATGTTTGAACATTGGATCTTTTTCTCATCAAATCGGTCAAACTAATATAATATAGGTATAGTCTGTGCCAGTAACCATTTGTTTTCAAGGTAACAGGAGCGAGCAGCAGTTTGCCATTGCATTTAGTTTTTTTGTGATTTTAAGTGGATATTTAAGTGATTTTACTTACATTTCTTTCGTAAAATACTCGTAGGAAAATGACTGAATCCGAAAAATCTGTACTACAATACTTAAAAAATAATCAGTTATCAGCAAAATGCATGGCACAGGTGCAGATACAAATGCATTTCACACAAAAACGGAAAGCATTATTCTGTGTAGCTCATACTGATTTCGAGCAATCCGAAAATGACCGAATTATGATAAAGAAATGTGTGATAAATTAATCGAGAAATGTACAATATTCTGGGGTAAAGCCATTTTCCCT
Organism: Carposina sasakii; assembly: GCA_014607495.2. Classification (NCBI taxonomy): domain Eukaryota; kingdom Metazoa; phylum Arthropoda; class Insecta; order Lepidoptera; family Carposinidae; genus Carposina; species Carposina sasakii. Next base: position 11,923,357 of record CP053155.1, read on the forward strand.
GTGATATTTAAATAAGTAAGGATTAGGACAAATAAAACTTAAATGATATAAGTCTACTTTATTATTAAATAACCTTGTATATTTATTAAAGCATAAGCTATTTTTATTATATCATCTATTAAAGGGATTAAATTGTGGTCAACACATGTATGAGGCAGTAATAGATGGAATTCTCTTAGTCTACTAATGAAACGTTCGACATTTATTCTTAATGCTGCAATTCTCTTGGCCTGCTTTACTTCCTCTTTGGAACAGGCAGTAGCCTTACTAACAGACGGAGGCCGAATAAGAGAACAATTCTTTTTTACCGACAAATGTGATGTCCTTAAAGCCCTGTCTGCCATAACTGCACTATTAGGTTGTAAAAGATTAAGGAAACCACAATCTTCCACTATCATTACATGTTGCCCTGCCACCATAGCCATCAGAGATAAAAGTTACCAAGCCATCAGGTATAAATGTATTTCCACAGAACACTATATTTATATGTAAATACAAGAATTTATACACTATTCACTTTTATTTGTTTTTGTGTTGTATAGACAGTTGTGGTTTAACCAATTAATTTGACACACAACAAGTTTGACATAACAAAGCAACTAAAGCTGTCTACTCACCACATTCGATGCACTTTCCACGTGACTACGGCAATTTCGTACCTATTCAGTTACCATTTATGTATGACCACACTTTCTGATTCACTGCATACAAAAATGTTAGTTCCGAAGTCATTCTATGAAACGGAATCTAAGTAGTATGTACTAGCTTTGTACTATCGATAGTAACCCACGATTCAATAATTTTTTAATTAATTCAAGTTTTGGTTGAAGCTTAAAGTTTTAATGGATTTTAATGGGATGAATGTAAATTGTAAATAATATATTATTACTTTTCATATTCATAATTTATTATCCATTTTGTCAATCTCAACTTTAACAAATTTAATCGATGGACAGTCATCACAGTGGCTCGTATTCAAGAATGACCTGACATAAAAAAGGTCAGAAGTCAAAATGCCAGAATCAAAACATAGATGCCAGAATATAACATGTCTTCAATGACTTCCATTAACCGCCATAGCCAACATAAGATAATAAGTCGATACACCCCATAGGTACATGGGGAACTTCTAAATTTTATGGAGGCCAAGCAAGGCGGTGGACTTATATTATAATATAGACTCCAAGTAACTAAATATTAGCCGTCATCTCTATGTTAACCCTTATAACCGCAATAGGTTCTTTTACCATCTTGCAGATTACTTTTTCTCCATACAAAAAACAGGTTGAATACAAAATTGAATCGTGAGTAGCCAGCTTTACTTACTTGATGGATGCTTGATCAATGTTTGATTGTAGAGACTTTGACGTCACGAAAAGCGCGCCTAAATGGCGGTCGTTTAAAAGCTGTTTTTAGCCCACTACTTTAAAACAATTCATTTTGTAGTAAATACTGTATTTACGGTGCTGATATTTTTATTACATATAGGTACATGTAATTATGTAAATAATCATTTAAAATCATAAAAAAATTCGTGCATATTCCCTATTTATTTAAGGTAGGGATAGTAGGATAATAAAGACTTTGCTTCTTATCCATTAGTTTCTCTATATGGAAGTCACCGTGATCATGGTAATTTCTTAAAAACAGTCGCGGCTTCATCCCTCGCAAATAAATCATAGGTAAAAGTTTTTATATCTAAAAATAAGGTAGCAGCATCGTAACCACCATAACTTAGAATTAGCATGCCGCCGAATCCAGAAAGGGCGAGATAAAAATTGAATAGCCGGTAAATCAGGGAGCCGGCGCATTAGCGGGCCGTGTGATCCGACAAGGGCCGGATTTGGGAAGCGTGTCCGGAAAATTGCCCGGCCGGATGATCGATGGCTGAGCAGATGTCGCGCCTTGTGATTAGGTGTACCCTAGAAGCGTGGTGAACTTCATCCCATCTACACCTCTGTATGCGTTACGAGGACACGTGTGCGCGGCGGACTGTATGACCCCATGATCGTCTTTTGTTCTGCATAATCGGTGGCGACAGAATTGTTTTGAAGATGCGCTCTATAATGAGAGAGATACTATTAATTGTCTCATTGTTATAAGCTCTGTAAATTTGACGTTTAAATGTGAGATATCTCGCTCTCACCAAATTCATGGTACGGGCGCAGAAGTTGTCAGTTTACAGGGGTCAACAATAATTGAAAATTTGAACTTTACCTAAATACTAGTTACTTAAAGGAGGAATTAACTGGTCAGCCACATGCACAAATAATCCCTCAAAGAGAAAAGAAGTGCTGGTAATTGACTTATAGTTCTAGATAATTTCGAGGTTACGCGTATTATGCCTACATTAAATAATTATGTTGGTATTGTCAAAATGTTTGAATGAGCTTGGGCAATTTACTCGTAGGTTGTTAATATAATGTTTTTATTTCAGTTTTACTTGTTTCCGACATTGTATGGAGCTGTAAAAACGATTCAAAATTACACGTCTTCATTTAAATTTTATTTGTTGTTGCTTTACAATGTTCGACATGTACGTTATCCGCGGTATTAACTAAATTATTTTATGGCTACCTGACCCCTTCTATACGTTGGAGCCAACTGTCTGAACTGTCGACCAATGTTGCCAGTACCGAGTTCCAGTATCGGCCAACTAATACTAGTACCAATGAATTGGTCACTACACACACAATTGGTGGTTGGCTTACGGGTCGTAATAAATAAATTAAATAAACAACTAGATGCGTTTGCTCCCGATACAAAGGACAATAGGCCACGCTAAATTACTATGGACTAGTATGGACACTCTTTGCATGGAACGATTGCTTGTCATTTTTGTTTGGGATATGAACAACTATGACCGAATAATAAGAAGGCACCTTGGCCGCGTGGTGCCGGCATGGCCGCGTGGTGCCGGCAGAGTAGAATTCGTACCACCCCATGTCTGCCCGTGGGTATCGTACGAGGCGATTAAGGGTTTCCGGGAGGTGGGCAGCAGCGCCTCCCATGTTGACAACATAGTCCAAAATACAAACTGCGGTCACCAACCCGCCTGCCCAGCGTGGTGACTATGGGCAAATACCCCCCATGGCAGTTTTGTGGCGTGCCCTGGGGGAGGTCTACATCCAGCAGTGGACTGCAATAGGCTGATGATGATGATGATGACCTTGTCTATAGGTATGAATTATGAAATACATTTGCAGTACTTTAGACCACTATTGACTTTTTCACGTCACTCCAAACCGAAATATTAAATCACATTTTCACAAAATAACGACAATATAATTTCACATAGTATTTTTATTCACCAAGTTGAACTCAAGCCAACAATGGTAGGTATACTATTATTAATGGAAAACATTGTACATATGCATTTCACTGTTAATCTATGTTGCTACACAGCACAAAAATACCTAATTAAAACATGGTAATGTTAAAAGGAAAGTTCCTAGAATGAAACTGCATGATATAATTGTAAATAGGTACACATCCATTTTAAACTTATCCAGCCATTAACCAAACGTTGGCCCAGCATTGGCCACCACCCTTCGGCCCAGCAAAACATTGTACCAACACAGAAGTAGAAGTAAATAGCCGACGCCGTGCAAATTGTTTCGCTTGAATTCACTTTGGCTGATTGCTTAATCAGTGTGTTTTGCTGTAGGCGGCATTTAATCCCTCTTAATAGTGCTATAAACTGTATGCTTGGGTCAATAACACACCTAACTTGGGTAGAGTGGTTAAAACGTTATTACATGATACGGACGGAATGTTCGGATGACGAACTTTACCATCTCTTTTTTAAATTACATTATTGGCAACGTTATTTTTTCATCCCTCATCATCATCATTGAATTTTTTATCGCACTAGATTTGAATTTTAGTAACAGCTGAACAACCTACTGCAACCGTAATTTGCGGTTGTGAATAACGTACTCCAAAAATTACACTGTGGTCACTAACTCGCCTGCGCCAACGTGGAGCAAAACCGTATGGCAGTAGGGTACCTACCCTTGGGGAGACCTACGACCAGCAGTAGAATTCAATAGGCTAATGTGATATGATATATTACATTAACTCTACTAAGTCATATGTTACACTGTCTAAACTATTACCGGCATTAATATTCATAACGTACACTATATTGATATAGCCTATTACATTCAGCTATTCAAATCTACGAGCATGTTTACATAGATGTGCGGCCAATTAGATGATAAACATTGCCCAATCGTTCGCCAATAATTGTACTAACACAGTTGACACTCTATATTAAAAGAAATAATTTTCCGGGTAACATACAGACATACATAAAACAAACGCCAAAACCTTGGCAACATAAGTTTCGGGAGAAACCATATTGCGCCGGCAAATAATGGCATAATGGCAGGAAGACGATGATGATGACATACAGACACATACATACCTAAAGTCCTGACTCTGACGGAGGAGCAGGCAGAGATCATGGACCTCCGTTTGCTACTCCATTCCTGTTTGCTATTTCGCTTCGCCCACTTTGATAACATTTTTCATATACAAAATAAACATAACATAATATAAAACAAAGTTGCTTCCTGCTCTCTGTCTGTCCCTATATACGCTTAGATCTTTTAAACTACGTAACGGATTTTGATGCGGTTTTTTTAAGTAGATAGAGTGATTCAAGAGGAAGGTTTATATAATATGTAGTATCAGCATTGCACCCATGCGAAGCCGGGGCGGGTCGCTAGTAAAATATATAACGCATAGCAAATCCACTACACAATCAAATATTTACAGAATTTCACTCACAAAATACCATAAAACGGATTGCATAATATAGAACGGGTTAAAACAAAATACGAGTACATCAATATTTTCGCTATTAGAGGACGCAATATTTTAGCATTGTTTTTGTGAAAACCCACATAATCCCCGGTGAGTCTGCAAAGCCAATCGCACTGAGTCCGCTGCGTATAGTATTGGTTTTGCTTCAAGCACACCAATGCTGAGGGCTGTAGTACCAAACATGAAATTAAAATGGAGGACAACCAGTGGTCGGCCTACAAGAATTAAAAGTATATTCTAATGTACACCTATAAAGGTTTTTAATACTAGACAATTTGTAGTTAGTTAAATACTACTTAGGTACACTAGAAAATGCAATACTTGCTTATTGTGTGTGACAGCACACACTCTGGATTGCGCGATTTTTTCCGTGATCAGATCGTTCTATTTTAATGATAAAGTAGATGCTGTCTCTATCTTAATAAAGTTTTAGAGACAGACAGCATAATTTTTTTAAATCAGTAAGACTATCTGCCTATTTGTTTATAGTACAGCATATTTCGGTATTTGTTTTTTATCTAAATGAAATTGTATTAGGAGTTACAACTGATACTAAGGATGCCACGGTTGTTGGCGAAACATATGTAGATTATTTATCTAGTTTTTGATTTCGGAATAGTGCAATGTATCGTCTTGCATGCTGGGTGCTCGGGTCTGGTTTCTCATGGCGATTGTAGTTGGTGCAAGTGCCTGTTGTCGCAATTATGAGTTATCAGATCCGAGGGTCAGTGGAGGGTGTAGGGCCCGGTGCTGGGCGCACCCATAGTGAATGTTTTTTATCTGCCAACAACTTGTTTTACGATGTTCGTAATAGTGTAACAAAACCCTATATTTAGTACGGGTCAAAATCACGATTTTCATATTCACACGTATCTCGCTTACACAACTGTTAACCTGTTAATCTCACTCTAGTACAAAGGTATAAAAGCCAAATAAATACTTGATATAGGAACAAATATTTTTATAAGTCTTCATCTACCTAATAAGAAATAGTCCTGTGCTGATGCGGGGCTTCATTAAAATACATCAGTAGCATCTCCTTCTGCGCCTCACATCTTAATTTGTCAATGAGTGGTTGCCTGCAGATGGAGCAGGTCCACCTGGCATATGGCACTTTGCCCAGCAGTCTGTGGGAAACACTACTCGTACTGGCTAATTAATAAAACACCTTAATATTAAATTTGCATTCCTAACAAAAATATTTTCCTTACGGACCCAAAACGCTAACCTTGAGCAGAAATGTCCAAAAGGTATAGGTACACCTATATAGTCTCTTTTTGCCTTAAAACTGTAGTGTCTCGGGTCCGAGAGCTCACAACTTGTCTCCTTATATTAGTTTGTACTGCCATTCATAACGAGCGAACCGTCATACTAAGGCGCCGGGCAGACGGTACACTAAAACCTTTTTTACTTATCTCCTGTGTAGAATACCAGCTAACTAGTCAGCTAGCATTCATTACTACCTCTTTCATTTTAATCATACGTACATATTGACAAAGTGACTGTATATTTTCATTTACTGGATACGTAGCAAACATAGGCTCTCTTGTTGATTGCAGGTAAATTAACCTTTCATTCAAATGTTTGTTATAAAATAAATTAAACACATACAGATGGGCGAACATCGTCACTGGACCCTCCAATCTGACAACTATTAAGTGATTACAGGCAACTGAAGTCACGATGAGAAACCATATAGTTGTGTTGTGCAGCAATAAAAAATTTGGCCTTCAACTATTAAATATTTTAATCCTCACAACAGTCGAATTTAAACCACTTGAAAGTTAGAACGTCTACATCTGCCCAGGCCCTAAGGGCTGCACCGTAATAACTTGACGTCAAGGACGTGTTTAAAGTTTCCCCGTTGATGTTTACGCCCCCTGGTGAGCCCACTTAGGAAACACATAAAACTGCTTGAGCAAGATAAGTGGCTGGATGCGACAATGTAGGCGAATCTGGCTTAATTCGTGTATTAAACGAAATTGTAATTTTAAAGTTTACTTTTTGTTCGTACCTACTATTTTTATGGTTTTGTGCCCAAAGGATAAAAAGTGCGGTTATAGCCCAATGGTTAAGATCTGTCAGACGGTAGGTGTAGTTTCGATACCAGTCACGGGCCTGTAGCACTTAATGTATTTCTTCTTCTTCTTCAGCCTATTACAGTCCACTGCTGGACGTCGGCCTCCCCCAGGGCACGCCACAAGGCTACTGCCACAGGGGGGTTTTGCCCATAGTCACCACGCTGGGCAGGCGGGTTGGTGACCGCAGTGTAATTTTCGGACTATGTTGTCAGTACGGGTGGCGCTGCTGCCCGCCTCCCGGAAACCCTTAATCGCCTTGTACGATACCCACGGGCAGGCATGGGGTGGTACAAACTCTACTCTGCCGATACCACGCGACTTAATGTATTTAATATTCTAAAATTGTCACTGAGCTATTTATACCCGAGAAAGGTTGGCGTCAGGAGGCTGTTTAAAAATTACATTTGACAGCAAAATTTATCTGTCAAATTTAGACAATGTTAACCTCAGGGATTTGGTAACTCTGTCCTATACATTTCTATGGATAATAATAGCACGATAACTCTTTGCTAGTCGCGTCCATAAGCTTAAACATACATAAAAAAGACCAAATACGTAATGTAATAGGGAAATGTGATTCCAACGTTATAACATCCATTTCCAGAAATTTCTATATCCCGACGTTGATTTAAGCGACAATCCGAGTCAGTCGCAATGCCACCTGAGAACTGCTAATGGCCTTGTCCTTTGTCGCCTTAACTAACTGCTTCTTACTTTGAGATGCGACATGCAAATGGCTCGGATATAAGTTACTCGTATATTCACGATTTTTTGAAAGGGTTTCACTGAATATATTAAAGTACTAGTGGACGCCCGACTCAGTCCGCGTGGACTGCAGAAAAAACAAAATGTCGAAATTATCCGGGATAAAAATAGCCTATATGTTAAGTGGGACCTGTCACAATATATTTCTGAAAACTGCATGGAAATCGGTTCAGCCGTTTCTGAGATAACCGTGCACAAACGCACAGACAAACAGACAAAAATCCAAAACTCATTCTTTTACTTACTATTGCGTTGATAAAGGTCTCCTATAATATTTTTCTCACATATCTTCCATGTACAGACAGCGATCCGTTACATTTTTATTAAATGTATGGATAGAAGAAAGATTTGCATGCCACATTTTTTGGCAAAACATGTCTCTGATCTATTCTAATAATATAATAATAACTTTATTGTACCATGTTGTGAGCAAATAAATAATCATTTCATTTCATTTGAGATGCAATGTATTCAAAAATCTTCTTCATTACTTATTTACGCATTTCAGTGAAACCCTATCAACGGACTGCTAGATAAAAGCCCAATATCACACGCAGTATACAGAAAGAAGTATTAAATCCCTCAAAAAAACAGGCTCAAAGTAAATCCATAACAATATCCTGATCAATAATAGTGATACAGCTAAAATAGTTTTGAAAACCGTATAAAAATCTACATCATTTAAAGAAAGGCACTTCACTGTCACGGGTATCAAAATTAGATTCTTAGTATAATCTCGTCCAATAATCACAACAAAAATTTTCACTCCTAGAACCCCCCAATTTAAATCTGCTTCCGAATTCACCGCCAGAAACGTCCTATTGTTAATGTTTACCGGAAACTGTGCAACCATTTCCTGGCTCCTTCTTTGTGCCGCGTAACCAAACATGTAATCCAATTTAATCACTCTCGAGGGGTTCCAAATTTGAAACAAAAGACAAAACTGGCAACTTCTCCATATCTTAAGCTATTTGAACTATTGTGACAGTCACGGAATATTGAAATGGGCTTATCTGGAATGAGCACCCGGACAAAGCTAGAGCAAAGATTATGTGCGTACAGAAGGCACACTACCTGACTATATCTAGTTTTAGACATACCTACATACATCTTCTTCTATACATATAATAAAATTGTAACGGATCGATGTTTGTGCATGCTAATCTCAGAAACGGCTGAACAGATTTTGATGCAGTTTTCAGGAATATGTTGTGACAGGTCCCACTTAACATATAGTTTACTATAAAATTATTAATAAAGAAATGGAAAAAATTCCTCACCCGGGTGTATATAGTTTACTTTTTATCCCTGATTTTTTTGTGATTTTTGCAGTCCACGCGCACAGAGTCGCGGGCGTCCACTACAAATAAATAAATATCACACACTTCACAACACATTTATTTAGTCCCATATTAAGATCCCTAAGGTCTTGTGTCGTGGGTACTAAGCAAACGGTATATAAATACATAGATAAGTATAAAAACATCCAGAACTCGGAAACAAACATCAATATTCATCATATCAATGTTTGCGCCTACCAGAATTTGAACCCTATACATATACGTCGAAATGTAACAGACTGAAGTGGCAGTGGGCAGGCCACATCTGTCGTAGAACCGATGGACGGTGGAGTAAACGGGTTCTTGAATGGAGACCGCGCCTCGGCAAGCGTAGCGTTGGGCGCCCTCCGGCCAGATGGACCGATGATTTAAAGAAGACGGTTGGTAGTGACTGAATGGCAAAAGCGGGAGATCGAGCCATGTGGCGTACACTGGGGAGGCCTACGTCCAGTAGTGGACTGCAATAAGCTGACGACGACGACTATAGGTAGATACAGCGGTATTCCCGAAATGGGATAGCCTGAAGTGCAGGATCATAAAGGAGGTCTACGTTAAGCATAGCGCGGACAGATGTAAATGATAAGTGATAAGTTTTTAGCTTATAGTCTGAGAGAAAGCCCGAATACCTTAGTCATAGATGAATAAGATGTTATAGAGTGCTTGTGTCATACTGTTTCGATGCACCATTAGACTTCACAATTCCAGTCCTTGACATATAGAGATTCTATTAGTGTAATGTATAGATGTACTATATTACTAATGTATTGTAACGTAATAGTAATGCAATCTAAGTGTCAAGGACTAGAATTGTGAGGCACCGAAAAGTCTAATGGTGCATCGAAACTGTTAGTATGACATTAGCACTCTATGTCTACATGTTATTCCTCTATGCCTTAGTCGACTCTTACAACATGCACGGAAGGAGATGCAGCTGATGTATTCTAGTGAAACCCCGCATCAGCACAGGACACGTTTTAAAATTAGTATAAAATTTTGCCTACTCTTTCGACAATCTACTGCCATTCCTCAGTGTGGAGCTAAAAACCGTTATCAGCCCGACAAACCTAAATTGGGAAGTCGGATAATTCAAGCTAGAGTACCTAAGCCATGTCGCTCGTATAATTGTCTTATCTAAAACACAGACATTCCTCTTTAATGGTTTAGTTTTACGAACTACATTATTATTACACACATGCAATACTGTTTAGTTATAATATGATTGTAATATACAATAGTTGAGCTTAGATTTAGAGCATAAACTCTTATCTATGCTTGTTGGATTCATGGTTACCCTTCTATACATTATATTTTTACTTGAAGAGTTAAACCCCAAATGAGTTTTTGGGTTAGATATTATTTGTTTTACATCTGTAACAAAATTTTCGGACACATTCTCTATAGTAGGCTATTATAGCACTTCACTTAACTATTCCTTCAGTTATGCCCTACATGTATATTTTCAACATGGCTGTGGAAACTCTTTCAAGGTGACATACGATTAAAGGCCGATTTTTCCAATGGTTAGATATCCCATCCGATGGATAAGTTGATGCTGACTTTCTCTAAAACGTGATCAATATAGAGACAGCATCAACTTTATCTTATAAATAGGCTATCTAACCATTGGAAAAATCGATACTTACATAAAAACAAAATGAAGATATCCTACGAATTTTCTCGTGAGTCCGGACACTAGATGTAGTATAGTGTACATTGGCGGTTGCATGTCCATGTTGAGTGTCGCATCTCCCTTTAATCCTTCCTTCATTTTATCAGCCAGGTTCAAATGCCACCGTAACAAAAATTGTCCACTAAATGGATGATAACCCGTTAACCATATCGACTGCTGCCCCAACAGACAACTGTGTACTAGGCGAGCAATGTGTTGGCAATTTTAGCTGTTCCATTATTTTCTCGTGAGATTTATAAGTCGATCGTGCGAAGTTGCCGCAAGTGGCGGCTTGTAACGGAAACTTGGATAATAACACTGGATAACTAACGCGCGGCATGTAGCCCCATAACACCGCAGTTTTGAACTTTACTCGCAATGTATATAAAGTAAGAATTCGATGGGGCACACGTAATTGCCTGGTTGATTCAATGCTTGTTCACGTGCAAGCGTATTTTGCAACACTCTTCAGCTTTATAAGCTGATGCTAGCATACGGTTTTCATCTGTATAACTACCTGGACTAAAGTATGAAACCTTATGATTTTTTATGGAGATGTCCCCAAAAAATGAGGTGGGAGAGGGAGCTATGTAAAATTAGACCAAAATATTATTACATACAGGATATTTTTCGTTGCCACCCTTAACGAATGGTACGTACTCTATAAATCAAATAAAGTAAGTTTATGCCAAAAAAATGCTGGGAAACGATTTAATTTTTTATTTTTTATTTTAATTACTTGATCGGACGAAACTTATAGTGTCCAGTGTTTGTACTAGTTTTTTCATAGCCAGATATTACTCATTTCTCTTGAATAAATCTTGCTACGCGCGACTACGAGTATGTGCATTTATGCAGAAAAACGCAGTCTATTTACTCAACTTTGGACCCTAATATCTTAGAAACCGGACACTTTCCAAGTAAGTATGCTTCCATGGAGAAAAATGATCGTAATGATGAGGAGATTCCGTAGTTTGCGGGAACGTTGACGACCAAAAAACATCCTGTATAGGTATATACATATAGACATAGCTATGGTTCCAAAATGGGGTAACCAGAACTGCAGGAACATGAAAGAGATCCCGCGTGTATACGCTAATGATCAGTGACAAGTTGTTAACTTATCGCCCGAGTTCCTAAGCCGACTCTTACGAGATGCACGGAAAAGGAGATGCATGTATTTTATGAAGCCCCGCATAGGCACAGGACAGTACTACTTAATTACTGATTAGCTCGTAGGTATATTATGTATACTCGTAAATTTTTATAATGGTATTAAATCTATATACATATTTTAAAATTAATCCCTATTTCCCTTGGTCTTGGCATCACGCGTGAATGGCTGGACTGATTTCGCTAATTCTTTTTTTGTGTTTTTTATTATCAGGAGAAGGTTCCTATGAAAGAAAAAATAATTGAGAATTCTTAACCATCATACTGAATTGTTTTTCTTAGCGCTTTTGACAATTTTAACATTTTAAATGTAACCTTACGACGTTTAACATAACATTAACAGAATGCGTACAACTTAAGCCGCAGAACTTACAATGCTGCAAGTCAAAGATATACAAGAGCAAGTCAAACTGACGAGGAACGCGAAGTAAGGAATGAAGTTGAACGGCATCGATGGAATCGAAATCAACAACATAGAAATGTTTAAATAATTATACCATTTCCAAATCAATATCCATAATTGATATTTGCTTACCCCTCCGGGAAAGAGGCATGATTTTTATGTGTGTATTAATTAAGACAGGACAACGTCTGTCGGGTCCACTAGTATTTCAATATTTATCACGTCCAGTTTATTTGCCGCAATACCTCTCAAAGCTGAATAAGGCTTCATTGCCAAAAGAGATAAAAAAGAACCTCTACAGACAAGAGTAAATAGTCAATGGTCCCGGCAAAGCGGTATCTCTATTATTTTGCTCGACAAACGACATACAAAAACCGTATGTCTTTTTTAAAACAAATTGATAAAAATCCGTTTTGTGAAATATGGTTTTTTTTTTCAGGATATTTATTTTATTACCTACACGTGTCTGGAACGTCTACCGAACAAATAACCGAATTCCATGAAAGCCCTTAATATAAGTAAAACTCGACGAAAAGAAAGGGAGAAGTATCTCGGACAAGTCTCTAAGTTAAGTCCTGTGTCGCTTGGTGCAAGTGAAAAGCTCGTAAATAAAGCGATGGCCAAAAGCCTTTTTGCATTAACAAAAAAAACCTTTTTAAGATTTCGAATATTGAATTCATTTCGATTTAAAAAACGTTAGTTAAACCAGTTACGCCATGCTTTTCTTAAATGTACTTTGAAATATCAATAACATTTATACCTACAAAACAACTTCGCTCTATTCAGCTTTTATTAGCAATTCCGAGAAATTCAAAATATGTAGTCGATTATTAATCATATTTAAATTATACAAGATTAAATTTTTTGTCGATTAATAGTCATAAATCGATCATCGATCAAAGGCATTTACTTCTATGCACATTCCAGTTTGCAGCTCTACGATTACAAGTTCCTTGGCCCAGACCCACTTACAGCTAATTTCAATAACCGATCTCGAAAGATCTTTTGCATATTTTTAACCGACTTCAAAAAGAGAGGTTATCAATTCGTCTGTATGTTTTTTTTAATTTTTTTTATTTTTTATGTGTGTTACTTCAGAACTCCGTCATTTATGAACCGATTTCAATTTTTTTTTATAGTTGGTCATAGTATACTTCCAGGTTGGTCCCATATTCACCATATCAGGATCTGATGATGGGATCTTGGAGAAATCGAGGGCAATCCTCGAATATTGTAGGCACATGTAGTCTGTTTTTATACTTTTACTGAGCGTTTTGATCACCTACATATAAAACATAACATCTGATGATGGAATCTCTAAGGAATCTAGGGATATCCTCAAATATAAAAGGCACGAGTAGTCCGTTTTTAGATTTTTATAGAGAATTTTGGTCAGCTACACATAATATAAAGGAAACGAGGGTCTGATGATGGAGCCGCCGAAAAACAGATAGTGGAACTTTTTAGTAACAAAATCCCCCTATGGCAGGGGGGGGGCCTACGTCCAGTAATGGACTGCAATAGGCTTATGAAGATGAAGATAATTGTGTTAAGTCATTAAATTATATGTTGCGTTAAGCCGTGTCCGAAGTAAGATGGTTATAGAGGAAGAGGTAGACTTGAGAATAACGAGATGACGGATAATAGGGATGAATGAAAAAAGAGTACCTACATATTGCACCGACCCCAAATGATTGGGAACAGGGCAGGAAGAAGGAGTGTAATTATATGTTGCTTAAATAAGTGTGTACATGGCTGTTGTGCTGCCAAATCTCTTATATTCCTCCGAGGCGTGGTGCATGTACCGTCGCCATATACGCACTCTGGATCGATTCCACCTCAAGTGCCTCCGATCCATCATGAGAATCAGATGGTCCAACCGAGTGCGTAATACCGAAGTATTGCGAAGAGCCAATGTAAGTGCCATTGAGGCCTACTTAATGCGTCGGCAGCTTCGGTGGTGCGGTCATGTGTCTCGTATGGCGGAGGAGAGATTGGCTAAGAGCATCTTCTTTTCTAAACTAGAGGAGGGCAAGCGGAAACGCGGCGGGCAACTCCTCAGATACTGATGATAGATGTTCAGAAAAGACATGAAGAGATGCAATATAGATCCATCTAAATGGGAAGTTTTGTCAGCACAACGACCAGAGTGGCGCAGGACGGTGATAAAGCAAGTACACGAGTTCGAGGAGCAGCGTCAAGCTGACCTTGACGCTAAACGTGATGAAGTAAAGACTTGTCCTCCTGCTGCCATTATCTATAATACAATAATGGCGCACTAACCTGTCCTCTGTGTGCGCGGGCGTTCAGGGCGAAGATTGGCTATGTAAATGTAAGCCATCTCCGAGCGCATGAACGCCAACTTAGTAATATCTAGGAGTAGAAGTGGTCGCCATGACCGAAATTGGTCGGAGGTCATCATTATCATCATAATCATCATATTGTCAGACGTAAAGTTTCGAAGCCTAGTCCTTTTTCTCTTTTGTCATGTGGCCTATTTTATATTAAAAATTATATAAATCTGACAATATTATGCCTCCTAAACTTCGTACACGGCTTAACGCAATATATATTTGCCATTTAGTTAAATTTTACTTTAGTAAGCTCGAGTTTTGGGAGGAAGTCGGTTTTTCGTTTTAAAAAAATTATAGATTAAAAGTTCCATTGTTTTAATACAAAATTTCAAATTTTGAATATAAAAAATTCGAGATTCTTTATATTCATATTCATTTTATATATACACACACTACACAACACATTAACCTAGTCCCACATTAAGATCCCTAAGGTCTTGTGTCAGGTAGTAAGCAACAGTATATAAATACATAGATAAGTATAGAAACATCCATGACTCGGAAACAAACATCGATATTCATCATATCAATGTTTGCACCTACCGGGATTCTTTATAATCTCTAGTATGTACGAGTATCTCGTCTAGTAAATTGGCCGTTATACTGTTAGCTCATCGCTTGCACCAAATGTCAACACGGTGACACTCGAATCGTCCTCGGAAGACGGTAATTTAATAAACAACCTGCGCAAACTTCCAGTGAACAATTTACATCGCCGCTCCGGGGGCAAAGGAAACACAGGCGTCCGGCGCGATGACTAATGAAAACAATTCTTTCGCCATCAGCCGGCGCGTTTTTAAACTGTGTTTTTAGTGTTCCGTTTTACTTGGAGCGAATTAGGCCGGTGTTTTTTTTTTTGAGATTCTACCATTCTTTATTTTGAATTTAATTCGGGAATGGTTCTAGGTCTTTTGAAAACCATAGATACTGTCATATTTCTATAGAGGCTAAGTACGGAAAATACCCTGTCAAACTAACTACATATTGCTAAGACCTATACTTAGGTAATTTTAGCATTACAAATTGCTAAAAGGAAAACAATTGATTTGCTTTCAGCTGAACGTTTTTTTAGAGCAATTCTTTATTTTTGATTTTACTAATGCGAAGCTTCACTAGAATACATCAGCTGCATCTCCTTCCGTGCATGTCTTAAGAGTCGACCAAGGAATTTAGGGAAGCTAGCAACTTGTCACTGATCTTTTTCATCTAGCACCGCTACACTGAACGTGGCTGGAGGATCTCCTTCGTGATACGGTTGTGTATACAAGCATAATCATCATGATGATGATGATGATAGTGATACAAGCAATTATATGTATATATAGTAAGTCATTTATAACTAATAGTTACATAAAGGGCGCCAAGTGAAACCCCTCCGGTTTATTGGCACCCTGAACCTAATTGTAATTCTTTTAAAATCAAAATAAATAAATAAAATATATATATATATATACAAATTAATATATAATTATGGATTTTAGTATAATTTACAAAACAATTTAGTAAATCTGATACATAGTACAGGTAATTCAATAACAATATAATCACTACTATTGCAGGTATACATTCCAAACGCAATCTATCTCTACATTATTGACCCTACTTAGCTTAATTGATTCAATATTATAATATATTATCTCGGATTGATTCACAATAATAAAATTATAAATGTACTTATATATACATATAAATTAACAAGTATATAACCAATCGCACAAATGAAGGACGCATTAACCACAACCTAAATAATTTCAGACATTTCAATCATATTTTGTCAGTTCTGATAAAATTGTGGGTAAGTACTAATTCAGTCAACATTTATATTTGATAACTAATGGACGCCACGAGACTATCCGCGTGGTCTACAGAAAAAACACAATGTCGAAATTATCCGGGATAAAAACAGTTTCTCGGGATAAAAAGTAGCCTGTATGTAAAGTGGGACCTGTCACAATATATTCCTGAAAACTGCATCGAAATCGGTTCAGCCGTTTCTGAGATTAGCGTGCACAAACGCACAGACAAACCAACAAACCGACAAACAGACAAAAAATCCAAAAATCATTCTTTATGTTGCGTTGATATATAGGTCTCCTTTAATATTTTTCTCTCTTCTCATATATTCTCATATATCTTCCACACACAGGCTGCGATCCGTTAAATTTTTATTATATGTATACAAGTACCTATTATTCTGAAGTCCTCTTAAAGTAACGCGTGGTCAATGTCCGAACTTCTTCGTGATCCACGTCCGTATTTTACATCTACTCTTTACGTGTGATCCGTGTTAGGCTGCCTTTCCACCATGTTATGCTACGTTACTACAGATGCATTGGTCACAGATGTTAGGGGCAATTTGATAAGTCCGGACACTATTAATAATGCCCAGTTAATCACGTTGCCCGTAGCAGATATACGCATCAATAGCATCGTGGTGGAAAGATAGCCTAGCTAGAACCTCCCATATTTCACATGAAACATACAAATACTCAATATAATACATTAACAGAATGTGGGCACACTCAATACCTCGCCAAGATTACTTTTCTTTAAGAAATATAGAATAAGTAAGTAAAAAGAATTTATAATGTTGCGGTGAGGATGCGAGATTCGTATATTTCTATTTAAAGAGAAAGAACAAAAAATATAAAGCCAATCTACATACATTACTTGGTGATAGGATTACGTTTAGTTATTAGTTTAGTTTAGTTATTATTATATATATACCTATTTAAAAACTAACTCATACATAAGTTTAACATTTACTTTGCCCGCGTTCTTAAAGTACATAAAATATAGGTGATCGATCATACGACTCTCGTCGGGAACGAAATTATTTAAATCATAATAATAATCGTATGACGTTAGTGAATTCAATTATAAATGCAACAGATCCAAATTAACTTCAAGTAGAAAATTAAAAGCTATAATTTCGCAACTGGATCACTTTTGCATAGGATTAAATTATGTAGGTACGAGTATATCGCGTCATGGACTGGAGTAACTTGAAGAACTGATAGAGAACTTTGTTCACGTAATGGCATCATATTCATAGGCGCAGAAACATAGCTATTTCAGCCGGTATTTTTAAAAATTGAAGATATTGTACGTTACTAATAATATAGCCGTGAAATAACCAAAAACAACCAAAATTCCAACATCCACTGCAGCATAGAAAAGAAAATTCCCTTTCAAACACATTTCCTCGGAACGGCACGTATCGTAAGTAAATTTGTTTTGCGATAATATGTGTGTATTTCGTAATCATATGCGAGTGCTATTGCCTGTTTCCATAATTGGATATAAAATACTGAGCGCCTTTGAATACGGCCCCTTATTTTGTAACTCGCGACTATTTGCAAGTTCGCGATATTCAATGGGCCTTACATACATAAATTACATACGATTGTGTTCCCAAAAATGGCGCAAGCCAAAACTGCAAGAATGCGAATGAGATTCTAAAGCCACGTTTAGCGTTTAACGATCGGATTTAAAAGATCAGTGGCAACTGCCATCTAGCTCATCGCCCAAGAGTAGGTACGCTCCTATGTCGGCGCTCAGTCGTCTTTTTACGTTTAGCGACTGATCGCCCAGTCGCAAGTAGCAAAATAAGCCTACCGAACGAAATAATATAACATAAACAATATCCACTCCATTGTTTCGAATTGTGAAAACCGATCAATCTCTACATTACGCAGTGGGTCTTCTCGCGTGTTTTTTAAAATACGCCCTCTATGTATCACCCACATTGATATTATATTAATGTTTGCTTTTGAATTGCGTTGCGGGTTTTTTTGTAGGTGTCATTATGACACGTGCAAAAGGTTCAAGCACCGACTACTCTATCTTCGCATTAATTTCAATATTCCAATTTTGGTATGCTATGTTCTATAGAAAATCTCATTCCCGGATGAATACTACTTTAAACTAAAACTGTTTTCAAAAAAGGTCTAGGTACTTACGGTTATGGTTTCGGACTTCCCGCCGGCTTTGAAGCTGATATCAAAAGTCTGCAACAAACAAAGAATGTGTTCAATTATTACGAACAGATTATTCTAAAAATAATAAGACCTGAGTTTTTAGGGATAAGAATTTGTCTAAGATTCTTTCAGTTGATGCAAATGGAAAAATCACGGAAAATCAACACCAATCGTTCAAAGTGCAGCTTGCCATTTCGTTCTTAACTCACGCATACATGATAAATAGATAGCCACTTAATAAGCTAAATATAACATACAGCCATTACAATAATGCAAGCTTGAATAACAACCGCGAAATAAGACCGTAAAAACCACATTTACTACACCCCATCCCCCCGACCCTACACCTCGTTTGCAACCCAATAAAAACATTTGGCATTATATAATAAAATAAATAAATCATAAGCAAATAAGTACCTGTAGTAGCAAATAAGTATTTAAAATTAATTTCATACTATATACATTTAAGTGCTGCATTTATTATCATGATAACATTCTTAAAATAAAGCACATAGCATAGAGGACAAAGCACAAAGGACTTTGGGAAGAAATGTCCCCACCATCCAACAGATTTGAAATAAGTGTCATTTGAAGCATCTAGTAGGATAGACATTTTTTTATTATGGCGACGTACTTCAAATACGTGGGGTTTAGGTTTAATGATACATTGTTGTTTTATATATTTTTTTCCTTTTTAATTAGATTGCGCATAAAATAATTATACCTACGCTAATAGCGTAGGTACAGGAAACCGATTTGGGCTTGTCGAGACATGCACAGAGGTCCTGCGTCTCCTACCCCTCCCCTGCCTCCCTCAACCCTCAGGTATCGCCGCACACGCACCGACCAGCCAGGTAGTCGCAGTCGTCACTCGTTTGTTATTCGCTACGCACGTGGTTATCATTATCGGCTTGTTTACGACGCACAACGACCCTTGCTTGTTTACCGGACTGTGAGAATATCTTTGTGATTGACCTTGGCACGTTAAAGGACTTTGATTTTGAGAACATTTTGGCACAATTATGGATACAGGACGCCGATGTGTTATGTGTCCGCGTTCTGTCCTAAGGCAGAGAAGACACATTTTGGAAGATACTTTGCCACAAAGTTCACCAGCGGTGGCTGACTATATTTATCAAAATGGACTAATAGAGGTTAGTAAGTAATGTTATTTTTTTCTTTGTCTAACAGTGCTTACGATGAGTTACAATAATCATTGTAAAAATAATATAACGTAGGGTGTGCATTATATCATCGTCGTAAGAAAGTAGATATTCTGTGTGCACTGCAACCTAGTCCTACGATATCTTTATTTATTGTGATAGGATATTAAATGTATTTTTTTTTATTCCAGGTTATTTTCAATAACATCATGGCTGTATGTCACAGATGCTGGCAAAGAGCCAACAATGATGTCAATCGACAAGACCTTCCTGACGAAAATGTTGTTGTCGATGTCAACAATCCAGCTGAAGGCGCCCAACCAAATGAAATCTTCGTCCCTGAGTATGTAAGAGCTCCTAATTCTTCGCGAACCTGTTTATATAGGCATTGCAGAAATCTGGATCTGAGGCGAATCCCCGCGTCTATAAGACTGTTCGCCATTTGTAACTACAGCTTATATTTTCCACCTAGTACACGACTGTGTCAAGATCATTTGTCCAATATTATTTGGGACGAATTACTGGATAATGTAAACGTGACGAATTATTTCAACGCTGAGCTTGTTTCGGACATGACAACAATGTTAATTCGCGGCATGAATGCTCCTAGATTAAGCTTTGATTCCGTGACTGGATTGGATGCCCATGAGCTTCATTTTTGGACTGGACTAACTATTGAGCAATTTAATAGTATGCTATTGGAAACACCCAGCTTAGCTGAGAGACACAGACATCCGCGGAGAGTTCTTGGGGCCTATATGACGAAATTAAGGACTGGTGAAAGCAATGAAAGGTTAGCAACATTGTTTGGGATGTCACGTCGAACATTTGAAGACCATTTAAAAATAGCGAGAGAATGTTTGACACAAGATTTCGTTAATAGACATCTTGGTCTAGATCATCTGTCTAGAGAAAATGTTCTAGAAAGAAACTTACTGATTCCTAAAGAGTTTTTTGGTGATGAGCAAAATACTAAAGCTATTTTGATATTAGATGGAACGTACATATATATTGAAAAAAGCTCAAATTTTTTATTTCAGCGCCAATCTTACAGCCATCACAAGTTTCGAAATCTTTTAAAACCTTTTATAATTGTGAGCAGTGATGGCTACATAATAGACGTACTTGGTCCATTCCGGGCTACAACATCTGATGCTACCATTATGCAGTCAATAATGAATGAAGAAAATCCATTGCATTGGTTTTTAAACAGTGGCGATGTTTTTATAGTTGATAGGGGCTTTAGAGACAGCATTGGTGTAATCCAGTCTTGTGGCTATGAAGTCCACATGCCACCTACAAAAGACCGGACCGCTAGTCAACTGACAACAGAACAGGCAAATAAGTCCCGATTGGTTACGATTTGCAGATGGGTTGTTGAGGCGGTCAACGGCAAGTTTAAGAATAGGTTCAGGTTGTTGCGTCAAACGTATTTTAATCGTGCATTAAGTCATATGTTCTGTGACTTTAAAATTGCAGCGGCCATAATAAACGCTTATTATCGAGTCGCTGTTGACAACAGATTCGCCGCCGAGATTGTAAATATAATTCATTCTAGAATTAACATGTCCAATCACTTGCATGATTATGTGCATATGAAAAATCTTAACAGACAGAGAGTGCCTTTTGAAGCCATGCAAGCAAATATTCCTAACTTCGAAGACTTCCCACGTTTATCTGAAGATGAAGTGTTTCTTTTCGCGCTAGGGAGCTATCACATTAAGCTTGCCAAGTCTTACTGCGCCGAGCACCTTCGCGATGGCCTTTATAATATAGAATTATACCGTGATAACGAGTTAAACAATTTACCGCGATGCAATATCCTGCTAAATAATGTTTGGCTAGTCAGAGTACGGATTCAGTCGCGCCATGTCCGTTCCCGTATTTATTATAGTTATATTTTAATAGACCGGGATTTGACTGACAGACATGCTATTGCTCATTGGTACTGCACTTGCCTTACAGGCAATCGCACTGTGGGAAGTTGTGCGCACATAATATCCATTGTATGGTACATGGGGTTAGGGCGTCATATTGACTTTAATGCACCAGCACAAATGCTTGATAATATTGTAATAGACGACTTAATGTAATTATTAGTGCAGTCAAGAGCACATCAAGCTTGACACTTTAGATTTGGCTGTAATAATGAGTTAATAGTTACCTATATTATTTAAGCATTATTATTACTACTCAATGATTTTCAGTTTGAGAACCAAGTTTTTTTTTTTATTATATAGAATCGTCCTTGTTTATGTGAAATAAGCATATTTGTTTGTGAAAAAAATTATTTTGGTTTAAAAATAAATATATTTTTACCGAAAAGTTTTTTTTTATTATAAATAAACCCAATAGTTTTTGCTACTAAAACAGGTACTTTATCCTTTTTTGGGTCGCAATGAACAAATTGACACGTGTCCTATGACTGTTGTAGGGTGGGGACGGGGTCCATACAAAATCCCCCATGGTCCTTTCATACAAAACACCCGAATGCTATTAATACTCGTACATGTGAATACCATTTATTTTTAAAATTATTAATAAAGAAATGGAAAAAATTTCTCACCCGGGTGGGAATCGAACCCACTTTTATTTGCTTATTTATATGTTTGTACTCTGCTCTGTGCTGTTGCGGGGCTTAACAAGGGCTGATGTAACAGCTCCATCTCGTCCGGGTACTTACGTCGTAAGAGTCGAGTAATTTATCATTGATCATAATAAAAACGTTGCTGTGCGATATCTTTTATAATCAAGCAGAACAGCCCCCACATGCCGTGTGTCAGTTGATAGTTAATTATTGAACAGTTCTATATTGAAACCCTATGAACAATAAAATATAAATCAGTTACAAAATTGTTAATAAAGAAAATGCAAAAAATTCTTCACCCGAGTGGGAATCGAACCCACGACCGCTGCAAACCATGCCAGCCGCTATAACCACTAAGCCACCGGGTCAATTACCCGGATGACGAATTTTACCATCTTTTTTCCAAATTACATATTGGCAACGTTATTCTTCATCCCGATAGCTATACACTAGCCAAATCTCGGCAAATAAAGCTGAATCCCTCAGCACAATGTTGGGATCAAAACGTTCTACTCTTTTCTCTACACAGGGGCGAATGAAAAAATAAAACAAAGATCAAATGATCTGAACACTTACGTTTAAGTGCCTTCACGGGTACCGTCATTAATAAAATATATAAAACGTATTGCAGGTCAATTATTAAGTAAATGAGTGGAAGCGTTATTGAAAAAGTGCGAGCGAGGGTTACCTACCCTTCCGAATTTACTGACCTAGTAAATACACTGAGGGTTCCACCGTACAAATACAAAATTAGTCCACGTGGACGGTATCTCGTCCGCGTAAACTTAAAAATTCCCGTTATAACCCGTTTTTGTCTAGTTTCAGGTCTCTAAGATCAGCGATTGTACAACCTGTGCATTGGTCCGTCAGTCAGTCATTTAGGATAAATCATTTTATATTTATAAGATTTCACAGAATATTCAGCGTCCACGAGTATATCTTATAATCAAAGTAATATCATAAATGCAAAAGTCCTACATATCCGTCCGTGTTCAACATAAATCATGCTCAATTTAATATTAGCAGAGCTCTTGATACACAAAGTTTTCTCGGAAACTATCATATCGAATGAGATTCCAGGATATATCGATTCCAGTTCAAGCGTCAATATTGAATGGACTCGCTCAAAGATTCCCGCTCGCGATTACATAGTCAATTTCACCGCAGTTCGCGCCTAACGTTCCGGCCCTGAACAAACTTGGGAATTGCCAAACTGTTCATAACAACGGAGCTGTTATGCTAAATACATTGAGGCTCAGCTAAATTTATTAAGTGCAAGAACTGAAAATGTAAGGGGAAAACAAAGAGCTGTACGATAGAGACTACAGAAAACATTTTGAACTATGGCGAAGAGAATCACAAGCTATAAACTTGAATGTAATCCCTAACAAATAAAAATCTATCTCCAATGTAAGCTAATATTAAGCTAAATTTATGAAGTGCAAGAACTGAAAATATAAGGGGAAAAAAGAAGAGCTGTAGGTACGATAGAGACTACAGAAAACATTTTGAACTATGACGAAAAGAATCACAAGCTATAAACTTGAATGATATCCCAAACGAAAATAATCTATCTCCAATGTAAGCTAATTTTAAGCTAAATTTATGAAGTGCAAAAACTGAAAATATAAGGGGAAAAAGAAAGAGCTGTAGGCACGACAGAGACTACAGAAAACATTTTGAACTATGACGAAGAAAATCACAAGCTATAAACTTGAATGTAATCCCAAATGAATAAAAATCTATCTCCAACGTACATACACAAGAAGGGGAGATCCTACAGCCATGTTTAGTATAGAGAGATCTCTCTGTGTCAGAGAGAGAGGAGGTCAGGTTAAAGAACAGTGAGAAGTATCTATCCCCTATATACTTGTGTCTCTAAGTTCACAAACATGTATTGTATTCTCCAATATTCAGAAATGGTAACTAAAAATAGATACTTACAAGCTCCATATTGAATCTTCAACCATTCCACGATTACCGAGTCAATTTTGCAACGGCAAACTTGGAACTTACGGCGCCGCTCATAACAACAGAGCTGTTATGCTAAATTCAATGAAGGCGCGAAGCGGGCGAGCCAAATGTGCGATTTATTCAATTCACTAACTGAATGAGGGCTGTGCTAACATAAGAGCTGATCCTGTTCCAGTTTGCGAAGTTGCTAAGCTGCGTATCGCTTCGTATAGTCTGTGTTGGCTTAAGCTCACGTTTCATTTAATTTGTTACATACAACTTATACGCCACTGTTATATAAGGTGCAAACATATTAATGAGATATTGAAACCGATTTGAATGACAAATGACATTAATGAAAATGAGCATGTCAATTCTCGTAAAAAAATCCAAGCTGAAAGAACATTTTCTTATAGATAAACATGTAACTAAAACAATTAAAAAGAAAATTAATTTATTCGCCCACAAAAACCAGGAATTGCGATGTTTCTTCCCAAAACAGCAACAGCCAAATAAATGAAAAGCAAAACCGCGAAGAGCTTAAAAATTGATGAAAAAAAAAACAAATTAGTATTACCGAGCGTCGTTTTCGGGAAATTTAGAGGCACTCAGTCCAATGCAAACTCGGCTCCGTAAATTAAAAACAAGCAATAGACACGAGCGAGGGAAGCCAACGATGTAGTCGTAAATATAGCTAGTTGTCAAATTTATTTTCGGTATATTTAAAAAGGTATATTATAAGAAAATTCTCTTTAATATATGTAGGTACTATACGGCCGCCCATGACTTTGTCCGTGTAAACTCTAGGATACCCATTTTTTCGTTCCCGTCGGAATTTTGCGAAATCCTTTTTTATCGGATACCTGCATCATACAAAAAATACACCCTCCAAATTTCAGGCTGTGTGATTTCTGTGATCTATCAGATAGTCAATTTATTTCAGTCATTCAGGGCATTTAATAGTATAATAAAGATTAGAATTATGTTGTTATAATTGTGCAAACAGCACGATAGATAACATAATATAACGTCTCTTCAAGTAACTAAATATTACTTCAGCAAATACAGTCATATTACCTAGTGAGAACCGTTAATCTCAAACTTATTCATATTGAGACATTTTGGGTCATTAGACATAAATACATAGAAATAATATGGTATTCGAAACTTCTGCTTATTCCCGATGGAAAAATACGTGACAGCTACTTAATTCCAAGCGGAAAAAAGGACTTGACACCCATCCATGAAAAAAAATGTACATCACCAATAGTCTCAAAAACGTAAACTAAATAAAGATACGAACTTCATCATTCGACTTCGACATTTAGACACCGCAAACCTCGAACTAATCAAGAACTATTCGACAACTATAACGATTTGAATCAACCTACGTCACAAGTTAGAAACTCTCTAAAAGGTTGATCGTATTAGCGTGACGTTGAAGGAAAGATAGGAAAAAACTTCGCCAACTTTCAACAAGTTCCTGTAGTATTTGACAACGAAAATCATTAATAGCTGTCTGACTTATAAAACCGAAAAAAAACAAGGCTTTATATTTATAATACAGAACTTTTAGTTGTAAAGTTTCCTTCAAGTTAGTAAATTGAGGGTAGGCAGTTTTTTTTGTTTTAATATTTCCTCCATACTGCCTTCATATTAAATGTAGATCTGTGGTCTCTGCCTACCCCCCTATGGGACAAAGGCGTGAGGTTATGTATGTATGTATATTATATGTTCATACTGCCACATATTTCTATTAGGGAAGATTTTTAATAGGCAAAAAGATCTGATATACATATATAGGTGTGTAGTATGAATAAATTTCATACTGTCATTCTCTAAAACGTGATAAAATAGAGACAACATCATCGTTGTCCTTTTAGAATAGTTCGCGTAAAGTAGAGACGAAAAAATATGATAAACTTGTTAGCTATACCTGTGTATAGAGAACAAAAAATCGGATGTAAGTTTATCTAACAAGGAGTCGATCTATTCCGTTCCGATCCCAGCAAGTGAACCCGCAAAGGATCAGTTTTATTTAATTTTATAATTTTATTCCTATCCGATCCCGTCGCGGAATTTCATTTATTTTGTATTCCGTTCTGTTCCCGTGTGTCATCTCAATGATTTTTTAGTACTGTTAGCGAGTAAAACAGTAGACACAATATGGTTTTTCGAATGATTGTTGATTTCGACTAAGAGATCGGGACTATTTTACTAATTCTTATTTTATTTTTTTTAACTTTGTTGTTCTTCAATAATTCAACTTATAGAATTTTCATACTTTTATTTCCTATTTTATTTTCGGACCTTACACATAAAAAAAGAACTCCACGGGTTCAGACCGGAATCTAAAAATTGTTTTGGTATCATTTGTTGATTAGAATTTGTTGTGGATTTAAAGTTAAAAGGGATTAGTTTAAGGGATCGGACCGGAATAGATCAAGGAGTTTATCTAAGAAAAGTAGCATTGCTCCATTTATAATAACTATAATTTTCGGTCCAAAAATGCAGAAGTAAAACACTACAAATCACTTGCCCATTCTAGTCCCGCAGTAAACAGTGCGCTTAAATCCATAAAACAAAATGGCGCCAATAATTTGGGATCGTGCGTTATCAATTCTCGCGCAAATTCACCTGTATCGCACGCCCGCACGCGCCATTAGCGGTGCTTATAATAAATCAGATAGTATTTTTATTGAGAGCGCCTCACGGGTTCTGTTGGCCTGGTACTTCTATACGTATTATTAAGTTCCACTCACAAAGATTCATTCCCTCTTTAGGTTTTTATTTGAATAATATATATTTAAACATTGTGCTGAGGGATTCAGCTTTGTTTGCCGAGATTTGGCTAGTGTATGTAATTTAAAAAAGAAATGGTAAAATTCGTCATCCGAGTAATTGACCCGGTGGCTTAGTGGTTGTAGCGGTAGGCACGGTTTGCAGTGGTCATGGGTTCGATTCCCACTCGGGTGAAGAATTTTTTCCATTTTCTTTATTAAAATTTTTATAATCTATATTTGATATAAATAAGGTAGATATCCCTATTTTGAAAATACCAAGGTGTTTGTCATTTGATTGGCAGTCGTCATAGTCTAATAAAAAAGCCATCTATACTGTCTTTACAACATAGTACATGTATAATGTACATATACTCGTATATACCATACCATATATATTTCACGCAGAAAAGCTCAAACCTACGTCCCCGATTAGACGGAGCACGTCTTAACCATTGATCTATATATAACCAATGATGTAAAACGTGAAAAGTAATAGTAAAACTTATACATCAGAATAACATATTATAAGGCTCTACGAATAACCTAGTCGAAGTAGCTAATATAAATAAAATATTATTTACCATATCATTGCTCAAGTTCGCGACCACCTTAAGAAACAATTCGTTTTATGGCTATCATTGTCTGAATCTAGGGTGCGACAGAAAATGTTGAAAATTGTTATGGGCATTGTATATTGTTTTTTAACATTATTGTCTCTTCAATAATGGAATTGAATGTAGCATTAATAGCTAAAAGTTTACCTTTCAAATATTTTTAAACATTTTCATTAATCGCACCAGAATTAAATTGAAAACGACCTAGATTTAAAACTCCACGGTCGACTGACGCACCAAACCAAACTACTAGGCGCATGAAAAGCTGTCTGGTGTCGGCAGAGTTGAATAGCACCACCCCATGTCTATCCGTGGATATCGTAAGAGGCGAAGGATATCCGGGAGCACATCCCGGACAACATAGTCCGAAAATTACACTGCGCTAAGGGCAAAACCCATATGGCAGTAGACTTGTGGCGTGCCCTGTGGAAGGCTGAAGTAAAGTACAATAGGCTGATATGTGTGCTCTGGAAGACGAAAAACAAGGAGTCTATAAGTTGTAATGCAGCCATAGGTACGAGTATAAGACGAATCTGGTTTGGGCGCATAACACGAGAACTTCGCCCTAAGGGATATAACTTGAAGCCTTTTAACGTGCTCTCTCAAATATCAAACCTAACAAGTTTCCCCAGTTTCGTGTAATTACGTTAGAAATACAACTGAGCCTATGGTTAGTTGGTACGTATATGAAACATGATAACTTTTAACGAGAAACATCTTTGTTTATACTACCTATAGGTATATATGTAGATTCTAAAGTACCTACTGGTAGAATAAAAGCTATAAGTAGGTAAATGAAAAATGCAATAATGCAGAGCCACGTGGATTGCGGAAAAAACAAAATGTCGAAACTATCCGGGATAAAATCATTTTCCGTGGATAAAAAGTAGCCTATATGTTAAGTGGGACGTGTCACAATATATTCCTGATAACTGCATCGAAATCGGTACATGTGTTTTTAAGATTATCGTGCACAAACGCACAGACAAACAGACAAATAAACAAAAATTCTAAAAATTATTATTTTGGGTACTATTGCGTTCATAAAGGTCTCCTATAATATTTTTTTGTCATATATCTTCCATGTACAGACAGAGATCCGTTACATTTTTATTATACCTATGTATAGATATAGAACATACTCGTAGAAGAAGATATTTATTTGACGAAAACAATGTATGTCAGATTAATAAAGTTAGAAATATCTGTCGTTATGTTAGAAAAGTAAGAAATATCTGTCGTAGTTCAACAAAACATATAAATTATAAAATTATGAATAAAGAAAATGGAAAAAAAAAACATTTCGCAGACTCGTACCCACGACATATCTATTTCAAACCGACATCCCATGTACTGCAATAACAAGTCGAAAATACGGGAAACGTAAATTATAATTTTAAATCAGCTACTTTGGAAGTCACCTCACATCATATATGCATTCTGCATGAGGTTCTCGACGTAGGAAACTCCACATCGGAAACCGAGAAGACCTAATTTTAAGGAGTGCCCAGTCGGGGTTTAAACGTGAATGAAGGGAGAGGAGATTCTATAGTCAATGCAGAACTATTCTTTTTTCAGTGCATTTCTTTCTTTTTCTGCGCCAGAAGGAGGGTTATTGTTTTCCAGTATGTACATGTAAAATGGCCGCATAGTGCCGGCGGAGTAGAATTCGTACCACTGCACCATGTCTGCCCGTGGGTATCGTACGAGGCGATTAAGGTTTTCCGGGATGTGGGCAGCAGCGGCTCCCATGTTGACAACATAGTCCAAAATACAAACTGCGGTCACCAACCCGCCTGCCCAGCGTGATGATGGGCAAATACCTACCATGGCAGTCTTGTGGCATGCCCTGGGGGAGGCCTACGTCCAGTAGTGGACTGCAATAGGCTGATGATGATGACATGTAAAATAAAAAACATTGTATAAAAAACAGACTGCTTAAAATTTTAGACCCAGTGTCACTCTCACTCCCGACGACGTTATCAAATGATACCTCTGTTCAAATTCGATAAGCCGTTTACGCTCTAGAACGTGCCAAAGAAATATACACAGAAAATGAAATATATTGACCTTCCCTACCACACCACCTGAACTTGCTAGATTTGTTTATTGGTAGTGGTCTGGTCCCAAGTGATTATCGTTTTCTTTTATTCCACGGTGATAAACCTACACACGCACTCACACTCACATACACTCATCCAATTGCATAAACCCTCACACAACACTAGAGAAGATGTAATAATTATAAAATATACGTAGTATTTTTTGCCTAGGGCAACACACGCATCTTATGCACTGTTTTTGATTTTGCTAATTTTAATTGTTTAAGTATAGATAATGAAATCCTTAATTGGCGTCATTTTATGTTTATTTTTAATGTATAATTAGTAAGAATAGCTGTGGATATTTGTTGAATAAATAAAATAAAAATATTGAGACTCTAAAAACATTTTCCTTGCATTATATTCTCACACTAGCAGTCTCCCCCGACTTTGTCCGCCAAACTTTAGAATTCCCGTTTCTCCCGTTCCCGTGGGAATATCGGAAAATCCTGATTTATCGGGTACCTATGTCATACAAAGAAAACACAATCCAAGTGAATAAAATCAGCGGTTTGAACTATACGTTGATTCGTCAGTGAGTTATTAAGGACAAATGATTTTATATGTATAGATTCTATGGACTAACGCTGTGGACTAAACAACTCCACTTAGTTCTTCTTTCATAGATTTACATCTGCTGGGCAACAGCTTGTGAAAAAGGTAATATACTGGCAAAGAAATAACATTGACTTCTCCTTTTTAAATACGTAAACCTAAGAATAAACTGAGTCATAATTTGTGAGATCGCAAGTTAATAATACGACTTTTTAGGGTTCCGTAGCCCTTATAGTTTATCGGGTGAAGATTTTTTTCATTTCTTAAAACATATTTACTATATACATGTAGTTTCGTCAAGTCTGTCTGTCCGTCCGTATGTCACAGCCACTTTTTTCCGAAACTATAAGAACTATACCGTTGAAACTTGGTAAGTAAAGATGTATTATGTGAACCGCATTAAGATTTTCACACAAAAATAAAATAAAAATATTTTGGGCGTTCCCATAATAAAAAAAAATCATAATACCCATTCGTGTGGGGTATCTATGGATAGGTCTTCAAAAATGATATTGAGGTTTCTAATATCATATTTTCTAAACTGAAAAGTTTGTACGAGAGACACTTCCAAAGTGGTAAAATGTAATTACCATGCAAACTTCACCGAAAACTAGTTTGAATGAGATCTAGCAAGTAGTTTTTTTTTAATACGTCATAAACTCATAAATCGTAAACTGCAATTTACCTTTCATACGGAACCCTTCATGGGCGAGTCCGACTCGCACTTGGCCGCTTTTTTAATTAACGAAAAAACATGTTTTGAAGTAACAACTAAGACATAATACAAATATCTTTATTTTCTATACAAGCTTATTTTTAATTAAGCTGAGAAAAATCTGTTATTTTCTTCAAAGTTTTTTTAATAGCACATAATGCTTCGTGCAGACATTAAAAAAAACAGTACTTAAATATATTTTGTTAAAAATATACTTATTTGGTTTTTAGTTAAATATTGTTAAGGCTAAACAAAATCTTCGTATACACATAATACGGCAATATAAGTAGGTACTGGCTACGTTTTTGGTTAAAATGTTTCCGCCCTTACCATAACATCTAAACCGGGTCCATCCCCATGCGAGTCGCCGCTATAATCAGTGTAGAGCGACATCTCGTTTCCACAATGGTAACAATTCTGCATTGAGAACTCATAAATTATTCCACAGGATTATATTCAATGACAGACAATTTAACATACATCAATAGAGTAAATGTGGAAGAAATGAGGATTTAAGCGACTGGGACCACTATTTAACTCGGACCATGTCCCAGTTGCTAGACTACTTTTTTAAATTTATTTTGTGAGGCGAGTGGGACTACTCTTAATTGTCACGAACTAAAAAACTCTATAGATAAGTACATCTGTTTATGCTATAAACATACTTTACAAAATTATTCATTTATTCTAAATAATTAATAGGTATATTTACTCTCCCGGACATGTCCTCTGCTATATCTTGATGTCACTTAGCAACGATACACATAAAAGCTTTTAAAATGGAACACATTCATTATTCTTCTAAAAGAAAAATACAGCAATACTTGGAAGTATAAATCTCCGGAACACCTGATATAAGAGGCTCGTCATACGACTGAAGGCGGTTCTTCGTTAAAACGCTTCAATAATAACTGAAATCCTAATAACATGAAAGGAAAACCTGCAATTGTTACAAGCGCTGAAAGCTCTTGAAAAACAAATAACAAAATCCAGCAATTGCGGGCTGGACATACATTCGGTGAGGGTTCCGTGGTAATTTCTTTTTTGATTTTACAAAAAAATCACTATAATTTTTTGTTTGACGGATTGGAAAAGGTAGATCGACTTGCACGGTGTCGTTTTGACAACTGAAAATACGTAGTAGGTAATATAGAGTACATACAGAAGAAAATTTATTGTTGTCTAAATGATGTTTAATGGCCATGATACTTTATACTATATATTTTTAAAATAGCTTCACTCTGTACCGGTGTCTGTAGGTCACCATTCTGTCGTATTGACAGACAATATCGGATAAACATGTGTCATCAGCTGCATCTCCTGCGTAAGTGTCGACTAAGGTCATGATCATTAACATTTGTGTCCGCTATACATAACGTGGCGGTGGTATCACCTATATGATTCTGCTATTTTGGCTACCCCATTGCGGAACACGTTTTTTGTTTTTATATATAAAATAGAGTAATACTTATCACAGAAGTCGTCTACGACGTAATATAGCTAAAGTTATATCTGCGGGACCCCAAAAGCATACAGACTTTCTTCCAATAAAGATTTAAAGGGAAACTCCAGGATATTGTTTGTGTAAAAAGTTGCGAAGTAGAAGTGGACTTTTAAAGTTATTGTCGATGTCGAGCACGTTTTTTTTTTTTATTTACCTTTGTACTTTATATGAATTTTTAATATGTATTTAATTGACAATAAATAGAAAGAATAAATTAAACTATCACTTTCACTGATAGTAAAGCGCATTTGCCTAAAATAATTTGTCAACACTCCCTTTTAAAATATTTATTCATTAAGGGCTTTTTCTAAACGTCGGAAAGCCTATCTGAAGAAAATTTTTAATGCTGTCACTATAATGATTAAGTTTCATAGAAAGACAGCATCAACTTTATTCTTATGATAAAAATCGGCCCTAAACCAAATAATAAAATTTTGTGGAATTTTAGAATCAAAAATCTGCTAGAAGAAGGTCAGTCAATGGGTACGAAGCGTTAACAAGTAACACCCAGCTTCGAAAAATATAAAACACTCCTTGTATGTTAACTTTGTGAAAAATGGGCGATTTATCAACACATAGGCAGTTCAATAACGACAGATAGCCAATTAATCTTAATACGGAACCCATACATTATTCCGGTTGACATATGTATTGTAAAACATAAGAATTTATGTCACGGGGTCGAGCGACCAACGCCATCTATCTATCGCCCCCGGCAATATAAATCAACGCACGGAATACGTTACGAGGCAATGACATATCAGATTTCAATGCTTGGGTATGTGTCAATCAGAGAAATATATTGTTTATGCCGTGAGTTTTAGATTAACTTTTAGCCAATTGTACTATTTTTTGCGAAAATGAACGAATGCTCACAATTTATACATATCCGTAAAACTTAAATTTGATGGAAGGCAAATTTTCTATCCTTTAACAAATAGTTAAAAATATATGTACCTAAACCATACACCTATGCCATACACCTATTTTGAGTTAAACAAATTATTCATTCCAAAACCGCGTTACGAAATCTCAAATCTTCAGTCCGCAGTAGGTACAACAGGCCATAAAGTTTTTATTGTAAGCCTTTAGCAAGATTTAATTTAAGACTAGGAAAAAGGTAAAATATAAGAATTACTTATACGAACAACTAGATACACAATAAAAAAATTATATCTGGTTAATGTCTCGGCGAAGAACTTTTCATACATTTCCTTCAGTTAAGTTGTATTAGCTCTATAATTCCAAGACAAGATATTGCTCACCTTGATCGACAGTTAATTCACAAGGCATATTAAGCCAATAATTAAACTGAATAGCAACCGAGAACGTAATTCACAAAGCGATTTAGTAATACTCGTACTATATATACATCACGCGAAACCGACACACGTATACACGCGCACGTATGTTGGTACATATTAAACTAATAATAAGTTAATTAAAGAAGTTAGTAAGTTAAAGACGCAACAACATATATTGCAAGTAGAAAATAGAAAATATATGGGATATAGGCGTGATAGTATAGTCACTATATTTTATTATGTATTTTGCTATCAGATGATTGATCAAACACTAGCAAGTTAAGGTAAATATTACATGGATGTAACTTTTAACCAAATTGAATGTCTTCCAATCTCATAACAAGTCCACTACCTTTCAGTTAATATTAATGTAATGGGACGTATACAAGGATTTAGGATTTAATTCAAAACCTAACATTACGATAAATAATACCAATTGGTAAGCCGTTAAGGACCCTTGAATTGAAGTTTCTAAGCTTTGTCGTAATAACTGTACTTTTCTTGTTTTTGTCAAAAGCATCTATCCATAAAGTAGGTATACAATAAGCTTCATACTACACCTCAATTCAATAAACTTTGCATACTTACAATGGCAAATGCAATAATAGAGATAATAAAGATCAAAACGAATTCCAGCTTTTTAATATTCAAAATTTACTTTTAACATAGTTAAAGATATTTTTTTTTTTTTTTTTGTGATTTTTAAAAGAATTACAATTAGGTTCAGGGTGCTATTAAACCGGAGGGGTTTCACTTGGCGCCCTTAATCAGAGATATGCAAAAAATCACTCAACCGTCGGTCGTTACTATTACCTATTGGATGTAATAGAACAATAGACACTAGTTCCGTGTGGTGGAACCATTAGCCTATCACGAAAGTGCAATTTATAGCAGCACCATGAATACAGCATAACTTGACTGAACACACGAGCGTTTTAATAAAACCCAAACGCAATATTTTACACCGAGCTTCAGAGAAAACTTCGTAGTTTTGAGAAAACTTTGCAATACAGATTTTTAAATGAATAAAATTTAGTGTTCTAAGAATTATATTACAATATTTCATTTTATTTTAAAAAACTCTTTTGAGCAAGTTAAAATTGTGTTAACACCAACTCATACATAACAAAATGATAATTCCGTGATAAATTATCTCTACCATTTTAAAAAGTAGTGTCTGAATGTTAGCTTTTAATTTTTAATTTATTTAACCGTAATCCTATGTATCTACAATTTAATTTAACTTCTATGCTGCTCTGGGAGTGAAAAAAAAACGTATAATACAGCTGCTTCTCTTCCCGGGCATACTGTACAAGTCACTAGAGGGACAAGAGGGTCTTGGTGTTTTGTAGGCGATGGGCTGACCACCTGTCACTACTAACCGAACTTGTACATCTCAACTATAACCTCAAAATTGGTCAGAAGTGGCACCATGTGGTTCTATTGGCCCTTGGTGCTCTGCCTACCCCGTAAGGGATAAAGGCGTTATTATCTCAACTATAACCTCAAAATTGGTCAGAAGTGGCACCATGTGGTTCTATTGGCCCTTGGTGCTCTGCCTACCCCGTAAGGGATAAAGGCGTTATTATATGTATGTATGTATAATTTAGGTATTAATCTATCTTGTGCTGATGCGGGTCTTCTTAGAATACAGTAGCTGCATTTACTTCCGTGCATGTCGTAAGAGTCAACCAAGGAACTCAGGGGCGTTCTCTCAGTTCTTTTACATCCGAGTCCGCTATGCTGAACGTGGCTGTACGATCTCCTTTATGATCCTTCTTTTTAGGAACACAGCCGTGTGATGTTTATGCATCTGAGCCTCTTTCTTTCCCAATTGGTTTCCTGGAGAAGAAATCTTTCGGCGAGAAAAACGTACAATAAGCCCGTATTTGAGAAGAGGAAGTATCTACAACATATTAGCCTACATTTTACACAGTGTATGCCACAACTAATATATTCAGTGTGACAAGTGACACAGTGGCGGCCTCTATCTCGGCCGCTGCCGTTCGGATATTACGGTATCCGAATCGCACCCGGATACATCCGACGCGTCTGTTTGTTTCCTGCCGAATTATTACCATTGCCAATCCAATTCTAACGGGTTGACAAGCGAATCTTATCACCATTCGTATAGGGACGAAAATCCATAGATGTGTAAGCCACTGCGGTGTTTTGAAATATACATTAATTCGCAGAGCACGAAGCAAACTACGTTACGTTTCCTAATAGTTGGGTATAAGTTATAACCAAGCTGTGATCTGATACTGTTTCTGATAACATTCATGACAATTGACTGACTTGTCGCTGTCTATATTGATGTTGAAATGCTGTCTTAAAGTTGGAAATACCTAACCTACTCTAGTTCCATATAATGAGCAGTGAAGAGTAAGAGATAGGGTAAGTAGGTAAGTTACAAATTATGAGAAACTAGCAGCCGCCCACGACTTCGTCCGCGTGAGGGGGCGTTGTACCCGTGCGAAGCCGGGCAGG
Organism: Carposina sasakii; assembly: GCA_014607495.2. Taxonomy (NCBI): domain Eukaryota; kingdom Metazoa; phylum Arthropoda; class Insecta; order Lepidoptera; family Carposinidae; genus Carposina; species Carposina sasakii. Next base: position 11,959,722 of record CP053155.1, read on the forward strand.
TTGTTGTATAGACTGTAGCCTTCCTTGGTAAATGGGCTATCTAACACTGAAAGAATTTTTCAAATCAGACCAGTAGTTCCTGAGATTAGCGCGTTCAAACAAACAAACAAACAAACTCTTCAGCTTTATAATATTATATATAGTATAGATTATTAATAATTAATATTATAGTATAGATAGTTGGCTCAGATAAAAAATTAAAGCCAGCTTTCCCACGGAAACAATTTGCAGCATTTCAAATAGTTAACATACGTGTTATTTTCCAGTATGTAAATATGTATGTATGAAAAACAGCAGTAGGCTTACATAGCACTTAGTAGGCTAACCGGTGAAAAGTTTTTGTATAATTATCACAACTCTGCCCAGCCTTTTTAGAGATATTGGGTGTTACTATACATGTACCCATAGACTTATATGTATGTAAGTAAATATATTTGAGTAGATAGATAATCAAATCTCAAAGCTATTCTATTCAGCAACCTATCCTCCAATACGAAATCACTAGGGCACACTAAATGCTTCACCTGTAACAAACATGTCAACCAAAGCCGCGGTAATTAATTGTCGCGAGCTGAAATCTCACGCGCGATCAATCATGGCGCTGACGGCTGATGAGTAAATTAATTCGAGTTTAACTTCTATTGAAACCCATAAAATCGGGGCTCCATTACGCCATCGCTCTGACAAATGGCATCTCGTGCGTTCCCCGAAACGCGCAAAACGTTGGTTATGAGTTTGGTTCGGTTGTTTGTACAGTTTTTTTCAGCACCCGCGAGGAAGTGACTAAATTTCTTGCTCATAAACGGACATTAATATACATTACAATATGAATATAGACAGTGTAATGTAAAGTCCAATGAAATAGATTCAGGAACGTTCATACAATCTTGAAAAATAAATATGTGATTTCGAGTCTCAAATTTTGGAAATAGATTCTCTATGATGGGCTGTTTACATAACTTTTCGCTTAACATACCCTTTCTGTTACACCCTGTATAGTACGTACCCTTTGTTAAGTGTGGCAACGAAAAAACATCCTGTATATTATGCTTTCATATTGATTTCTTGAGTTACTAACGCCATCTATCCAAGTAAATTGTATTTGTTTTTACTTTTAATTCTTGTGAGAGAAGCTCATAAACCACCGTTAGATACCTGAGAGGTTGCGCTCCTTGCCCCGCAATATGATTGCGGTCGACTCGATTAATCACCTCTGATTTATGTTTAGACCCTTTTGTCTTTTAGTAAACAAAGTAGGCTGGCGTGTAGTGACATAAGTGCATTTGTGTGGTTCTTGTATGAACTAAAGTTTTGTAGGGTTATTTGATAAATAATGACTTAGCCTAAAGAAAGATTTTCTTTAATGTCAATTATAGAGCGACCTAATTATAGCCCGCCGTTAGTAAACCGCTACTAAAATTCGGTTTAGAATTTCAAAAAACTGTCCATAGTCACTTTTACAGATGTGTAGACGGGGTAATTTGGTCACCTGAAGATGGATGGAAAGATAGATGAATGAATCAGAGGCAGATGAAGATCCCAGAAGTGTAAGTTGAGTACTAGGAAAAAGAATACCAAAATCGTCACGGGAATGGAAAGTCTGAAGTGTACGCCGACGCAACTGCTAGTTTCACACACAACGGCATGTGTATTTTCAAAAATAATCAAAATTCTAATAAATAATACACGCAGCAACAAAAACAATCTATTAGAAGAATGACCGGTTATTAAAATAAATACAGTGACAAAACAGAGACAATTTGTTGAAATGACTCCCCAGTATTAAATTGTTACTGTATTGGAAATCGATTACATGAAGTATTTGATAAAATGTCCAAATGTACTCAACAATCCATTACAGGAATTAAACTGTTGCATTAGTAATATTAGTTTAGTAAATGTCGGTCCAGTGGCCTAGCTATGTGTTATACACAAACACGGCGTTATTCATTAAAAATATTACCTCTAATAGAAGGCCTAATAATAAAATTATGTTATATTTCTGTACTATTCTCTACTATAAGGGGTTAAGTACTTTAGTGGAGTTGCGGACTTACTGACTTAGACTAAATTCAATCTTACCTAACTTAACACCAGTAGAAGTGTTTAAACCTACAAAACTATGCTATTTTCGGGATAAAATAAAAGCGGCCAAGTGCGAGTCGGACTAACCCATGATAGATAAACTTATCTACTTATGACTTAATTAAATAAATAAATATATCTACCGATATCAAATACAGGTCCAGGTACAAGGATTCAAATAGGTACTTCATTATGTGCTACATAAAACACGCATTGCCCAATTCTTACAAGATATTTACTAATGTAATTTAAATCATCTTTTAGAACTTTGATATTTATCTCTAATTTATATTAATCAATATAATTTCGGGAAAAAATCAAACGAATAAATGAATATCATAAAATCGACGTTGGTATTAATTGCGAAACGAAAGGACGTCCAATTAATAAACAGTAAATTGGAAAGAAATTTCTGCATATTAAAGCTTAATTGATTCAACTTGGAGGATAACAAATTGGGGTAGAAAGGGACCTTGCATCGAAATCGCGTCGAAAATTAATTAAACCAGACGGACCCTGTAATATACAAGGTTTATCTGGGCAAGCGAACTCGGAATGGCATTTACTAATGATATTATTTTAAAGTAAATATTAGATAATTAGATTTTAAAGTAAATAAAATTAGATGTCGTGTTTAGATTCAATAGTATTTTTTTGGGATTGCTTTTCTATTAAAGCAGAATTTTCCAATTTTTTATTTTTAGCTAGCCTATCTAAGGGAAGTTCATACTGTCTCTATCTTGATCAAGTTTTGGAGAAAGACGGCACGAACTTTACCTTTTAAATAGACTATCTGACCATTAGAAATATCGGCCCTTATTGGTATTGAAAATGTACAAAATGAACATTGTGAAATGACAGAAATACGCTGGTCGTTCATTAGACGAAAATTACTTTAGGCCCACTTGTAGTACCTAAATGCGTAAAAATCTAGGTTCTTTCTGTTTATGTCAAAAAAAGCAAGACTCCGTGTATGCTAATTCCTCGATTTAACTTAAATCTAGATTTAGCGTTTACTGCAAATACACCCATACATTTTATTTATTACATGTTTCCCTTGCTTCCCATGTCCAAACCAAATTCTAGTTTCGTACCAAAACAATATGTACAAAAGAGTACCAATGAAGACAACAAATACGTTCACCATTTACAAAATGAAAAAGAAACAAATAGCCATCAACAAGTTAAGCTGCCGCACATTACTCGACCTGCGGGCCGCTTAAATTGTGTTGCAACAAGGGTTAAATTAGGAACGTCTGAAGCAGCAGTTTTTGCTCTAACTCCGGCCACTAACTTCGCCTGACAACGTCCAAGGAAACTTTGAGACTGCCCAACCAGTGCTGTGCATCAAGAAAATATATTTAAAGTATATCTTTAGCGAGAACATAAATCGTAAATGAAGACAACTTGGCCCGTTCCGCGTCATGTGCACGCCAACTTTCGGTTAGGAGTTGGTAAGTTAAAATGAATTTTAATTTTTTATCAGCCGGGCCCTTCGGGAGGAATATCTGCTAGTATCTCGCAAATCGTAACTTTATTTAGTAAAACTTTTTAACACAATGAACGACAAAATAAGCATGACTTGATTTTTACGTCATTTTATGGTTCCAGGCAGGGTTTGGCTCTTTTGACAAATCAGAACTTGACACAGAGTGACGTCACGACACAGCTGTCAAACTGTACTAAGCAACATCAAGAACATAGGTTTATAAATAACTAGGATCCGCCCTCGCTTCACTTCGGTACATATCCTCTAAAATTTGGAATTCCCGTTTGTCTTGTTCCCGTCCGAATTTCGGGAAATAAGTCCTCAGTGCTTCCTTACACTCCCTACCGAATATACTTGTTATATTTCATCATTATGTGTCAAGTAGTTTGCGTAAAAATTGGGAGTACCCGTTTGTCCCGTTCCCGTGGGAATTTCGGGAAATCCGTTCTTAGTGCTTCCTCGCACTCCCTAACGAATAGACATGCCCGATTTCTGCTTTATATTTATAGCGGTTTTCGTAAAAAATGGAATTCCCGTTTGTCCCGTTCAGGTGGAAATTTCGAGAAATACGTTCTCAGTGTCTCCTCACACTCCCTACCAAATTTCATCATTACATTGTGTCAATGGTTTTCGTTAAAATTGGGAATTCCCGTTTGTCCAATTCCCGTGGAAATCCGTTCTTTGTGCTCCCTAGCAGTCCCTATTCGGGAAATATGTTCTCAGTTCTTTCTTACACTCCCTACCGAATATACCTGTCATATTTCATCTGTATATGTCATGTGGTTTTCGTAAAAACTTGAAATTCCCATGGGAATTTCGGGATACCCGTTCTTAATGGTCTTTTACACCCCCTAACAAACATACACACCAAATTTCATCTGTGTACGTCAAACGGTTTATTTTTATACCTATTGAATAAGCTTTTGTTCCAGTGGAAATTTCGGTAAAAAATTGGAATTCCTGTTTGCCCCGTTCCCATAGGAATTTTGGGAAATCCATACTTAGTACTCTCTTATACCTCATAACGAAAAGGGAGTAGGTGTAATTTACTTGTGAAATTTAAAATTTATTAGTATACATGTGTCCGTTTCTTCGTGGGGTCATGTAGGTATGTTGTTTTCGCAATTCTTTTTGATTTTGACTAATTTCACACTCGTTTTTGAGGGTTTTCCCGACATTTCCATTCATCATCGTTATCATCCATCATAAATTCAGAAATCATCAGTACTAAAAACAATGGCTGTATGGATGCTGTATTCCTCGTGCTCTTTCTTCGGGATAATCGAAACAAAAAAAAAACAAATTTCATCTGTCATGTTGTGTCATGTCATCTGTACGTCACAGAACTTTGATCACAGAATAATAAATTCCCAGAACCCGTGATCACGCACACTTTTGAAGCAACTTTTTAGTATGTCAAATTTTTACAACCTATTTACTGTATCTAAAAAACTGATAATATTTATCGATTTGGCAACAATCGGCGGGTAAGATGAGTGGAAGATGCGGGATTTTTGAATCGTTTTTGCTTCACTACGCGGAATACATCTGTCCTTAATGACTCCTTCTGGGGATTTGTTATTCTATGGTGTATGTCAAACTTATACCTCCATGCGTCAAATGGTATTTTTTTTTTTGTATTTAATTCATATTTATTCCAGCCCACAGGAAATTATGCGAAACCCTATAGCCTATGTTCATCCGGGTCCAATAAGGATTCGAACGGTGAAAGAATTTTTGAAATCGGTCCAGTAGTTTCGGAGCCTATTCGCTGCAAAAAAACAAACAAACAAACAATCAAAGTTTACCTCTTTATAATATTAGTGTAGATAGACACACATAAATCATCTGGTAGTATTCTAGAAAGGTTTATAGAACTCTCACAGCTATAACATTATGATATTTAAAGTGGCTAGATACAAGGATTTTTGAAGTTTGAAAATCAAAAGATTATGCTGAAGTTAATTGGAGGGATCCGTACGACAAATTCAAAGTGGCCAAATTTACTTGGCAAGGCTGTTATTACACGATAATTGAATATGACATCAAAGAAAATATTCAATAGTCCCCGGTTGAAGCCTGTTTTGAAAGCTGATGGGATGTGGAAGGTCGAAACATGAAAATGGATTTGTGAATGAAAGTTTAGCTTTATTGTTTCTTAATTTTTTAATACAGAATCAAACCATCACAAAGGCAGCATCAGTGTCGAAAGATGGATTTGCTCAAAATTAATTTTATAGCTTGTCTAAATGTCTTGAAATGGAACCAAAAAATTGCCAAAGTCCATTAAAATTTTTAACCACACTTTAGACAGAAATTTTAATTTTATAGAATAGAATAGTTTACAGACCGATTCAACTGTACTATTTACAAAATATCACATAAATCAACGAAGCTATAATTACATTTAGTTTAAGAAAAAAACTCAAATGAGCAGCATATGACAGAATGGAAGTAGATAATACAAAAGCCACTGTATGGTCCGCACAAAAGGCCCCACTTTAAAACACAACAGGCAGTTTATTCAGCAGTCAGTCGAAAGGCACCATGAATCTTGTACCCGTAAACCGTAGGAAATTGCCCGCTAAAAGTTTTACAATTTATTGCGTATTTCCACCGCCAGGCTACGTAACGGATTAGATACGTTAGTTTCTATCGCACATCGGCCGATAGTAGTAGCTTAGCTTTATCACCTACAGCCATTGCTATGTTGAGAAATACGGTATATTGCTTTACTTTTTACACATAGGTTGGCGCCTAGTGCCAGGACGAAAATAAGCATCAGCGGCACCTCTAGAAAGCCTAAAAGACGCAAATACGTAGTCGCCGGCACTGAATGTGATCTTCACTTGCACCAAATCCTTAGGCGGCCCTACCAACTGACATGGGCTATGCTACGGATGCTATTCATTGGTCCATGATGTTAACGAATATAAAAGCATAGATCACAGGGTTCACTGCTGGAAAGACAACTTGATTCTTCACTGGCATCGAGTTTTGCTTAAACTTTGGATTCATTTCTAGTGACGTCTTTTACGCAACATGACATGTGTACTAATGCGTGGATAAAGGAAATCTATACATATAATAAAAATGTAACGGATCGCTGTCTGTACATGGAAGATATTGAGAAAAAATGTTATAGGAGACTTTATCAACGCAATAGGACTCAAAACGATGATTTTTGGAATCTTTGTGTGTTTGTCGGTTTGTCTGTGCGTTTGTGCACGCTAATCTCAGAAACGGCTGAACCGATTTCGATGCAGTTTTCAGGAATATATGGTGACAGATCCCACTTATTTCAAATGTCTTTTGGTATAAATAGGCCTTAGCTCTTAAGAGGTTCTTTTTAGATGTTAAACATTGTATAGCTTCCGTGTAACAAAATATAGTCCAGTAGAAACATTTTCCAATTAAATCCTTACATAAACTTCCGAACTTAGCATTTACCTCTAATATTTTTAGACAAATCATTAACTTTAATGCTATAGGATCTCCTTCGAGATCCTGCGATTCAGACTATCCTATTTTAGGAATACAGCCGTGTGTGTATGTAACCTATATTGTATATGTAAGTAAGTATGTGTGTATCATCAACCGCCTGCGCCTCTTCGTAGTTTAGTTTGGTAAATTAGCTAGCTTGGCTTCAGTCGAGGTAACAAAAACAAATCATATATTATGTCAGTATCAAACATTTAAAATTACACAATTTTAAATGTGAAATTACACATACGGCCATGTTGGTCGATCATGCGGGCTGAGTGAATCCGCCCATAACTCAGGGCACCCACAGTTTGCATAATTAACCGAGTTCCTGCTACTTTTGTGTTCAACCTAGGGACTAGATACTGGGTCATCGGGATGGCTAATAAAATTATTTTAGCCGCATATAAAATTTTAATTCCCATTATTTCCCATACTCATAGAAACAAAAGTACCTAGGCTAAGTTACACGTTATTACATCAGCTATCTGCCAGTGAAACTTCCATCAAAATCGGCTCATCTATTTATAAGATTAACCGGAACAAACAGAAAAAAATTGATGTAAAATTGAAGTAAAATGGTATATTACAAGCATGTACTGAGTATACAACCACTATAATAGGGATATTACCTCTGGTTCTCCTAGCCTAGCTGTCATAAGGTCTCTAATGACCGGTAGAATGTGACGTCACTTGACACGTCGTCTGTGACAGCTGCGTCACAGTACGATCCATCTGCCGCATATGCTTCCTATCCGGCGTCCTATAGAGTTTGGCGCCAAAAATACATTGGCGAAGTGTTTTCTTCTTTCTTACCAACTGCTACTTCATTTATAGCGTTCAAACAATGTATTAAAAAAGTTTAGCATACAACATATCCATAAATCATTGTATGGCATAGTAAAAACTGTACTATTTATTCGCAAATTCGCCAGGCCTAAAACTGCAACAATTAGCGCTTTTGTTTACGCGCTACTGTACAGTTAGGGACCTGCATAGTTGCACTTGCACATTTAGGCTGCATCTCAACAAGATACCAGTGGCGACGCAATTGGTCGCCCTATAATCGCATATTAGTAAAATGCGCAATACGCAGGCAATTTGTATGAATTATTTTAGAATTTAAGTAAAAAAACTAGTAGGTACTTCGCTAGCCACAGGTGGGCAATTATCATCTTCCAAAACACATACTAATCTAAATACGGTCGCCAGTTATACATGCAAAATTTCCTGCGACTTACACAATATGATGCGTGCACGCACGCACACGCATCTGGTGTGCTCGAGCCTTAAATGTACATAGACGCGCGAAGCAAGATTTTTTCACGAAAAATAACGACACTAAAAATACGCTCGATCAAGTAATTTAAAAAAATGCTTTAAAAACATTTACATCGTTTCCCAGCATTTTTTTGCCATAAACTTACTTTATTTCATGTATAGAGTACGTACCCTTCGTTAAGGGTGGTGAAGAAACATCTGTATAGCTTCAACAGTATTTCATAGTTAATATTATTATCCGAATCTTTACAGATTTTAATATCGCACATGACGACTCTAATTTTACGCTTTACTTCAACGTTTATTACCAATTGTGACGAGCTTGCTGCTGGCTTCTTTTGACATTTGAAGACGCCACAATGACGCTACTGTCCTAATGAGTGATCACCCTTAAACTTGTCAAAACCGTGTTAGTACACACGAGCAAGTAGCTCGCGTTGCGTTGAGTGGTGTACACTTAACCCCGTGGTCGGTAATGGCGGCGCTGAAGGAAGCACTCAGAGGAGCAGACCTAACAACGTTTGCCCACCACCGAGCCCTATACCTACACTCTGCTGTCCCTCAAATCTGACGACTCATAAATGTGATCACAGACAAAACTATACCTACAGTTGCGATGTGAAACCAGATCCGAGCACCTAGCATGCTTTGCGTACCTATGGTACCTAGATGCCTTTCCTAAACCACTAAATATGACGTTATTCATTCATCAACATCCGTGACACCAGTTTTGTTTATAGGTATAGAAATTACAGAATTACAGTCAATGAGCTGTTGCGCTAGTGCAGTGGTTCCCAAAGTGGTCTATGTGGACCCCCAGGGGTCCACAAGGGACTCGATGGGGGTCTACGTTGGCGTGAAAAAATGGATTTCACAATTAATTTGTATGTATTGTAAGTATGTAGGGGGTCCACCAAAACCAGTTAACTTTTGAAAGGGGTCTATGAAAAATGAAAGTTTGGGAACCCCTGCGCTAGTGACTTAGCCGGTGATTTTACATTGCGCTGAGTGTGAGTATAACGTATCAATACAAGTACAATAGCAAAAATTTTACACTTTATGTGTTAAAATTGAAAATTTGCTGTCACGAATTTTATAAGCGGTCAGCGATAGCTACACAATTTTTGCGTCCACACTGCTATCGCATTGCTTTTCCAAGCTACGTAATAATAAGTCGTGTAATTACTTAAATACATCGTATCTCCTTATCTATTCATTTATGGTAGCAGCCTGTCGAATTGGGGTGTGTAACTAAACAAGAGTTGCTCTGGATGTCGGGCGATGCGTAGGGAATGGACGTGGCTTTGCCGGTTGGACGGGCAGCAGGGTAACCATGGACTCTTATAGCAGGATTATTTCCATTGTGGAAAAGGGATGTCGCTCTATACAACTTACAATCCCGGTTTTGAAATTCATTGTTATTCTTTGGATAAGGTCTTCTAATATCGGCCAAAAAATGTTTTCAGGGTTATGTAGGTTATTTAGTTAGGCTAAGGAAGGGGCGTCTCTCAGGCGATTAGCCAGCAACTGTCACTGACCTTTTACATTTGGCACCGCTATATAGGTACTATACGGCCATATGTATATATGGTATGTACTAACGTGTACATAGGGTTAGTAACTAATCCATCGATGCAGTACTTATTTTAATATATTTAGTAACAAGATCATCATAATTCATTTGTTCAACCTACATACCCAGTAAAAATATGAGGTCGTACAAAAATCTGTGCTAAAGTCACAACGGAATCGGATTACACGTACAAATTGTTTCGCAGACTTATAATAAAACTTTTACATGGACCCTAATGAAGTCTTGTTTACGAAAATGCCGTCGGAATAAGCGTGGAAATTCGCTTTCAAATTAAATTGTCTACAGCCTAGAGAAGCAGTTATTTGACAGGCGTTTATATTGATCCTATTAAATTGATATTTATTCTGTTTGAAAGATAGACAGCCATTATAGAAAATGCCAAGGTTACATTGGAGACAGAGGACAGCCGTAGGTCTATTAATTATTGAACAAAAGACACTATCTTATTATTTAGGTAGTTACAAGTTGTTTATTCTTTTCGCTACGGCTCCTTTCTCATGGACGACTACTGAACTATCCTCTCTAGCTCCATTATCTGAGCCGGTCAACTTTCTTAACCGGTCAACTTTCTCTGTAAAATCTAAAAACTGACTACACGAGCCTATAATATTTGAGGTGTCCCTCTTGATTTCCCCAGGATCCCGTCACCAGATCCTAGTGTCCTAATATGACTAAAAATACTAACAAACAATAAAATACTTCCTCCTTGAATGATTATAACCGGGGCTGGAATTCTCAGTCTTGTAGAAGTCATAAAAAATCCTTTCAGCGTCGGCATTTTACCTCTGCTGACCCTCGAATCTGAGGAGTCATGATTGCGATTACAGAGAACTATATACGCAATAAGAAACCGTGGACTGATTTCGTATCTTGCAAAAGCAAAACCAAAGCAATTTGACAGATTCTTTTACAATATTTGCTTTGAAATGTCAAATTCATTTGAGATTGCTGTTACGTAATACGAATTTTGCAAGCAATCAGCGAATTTTGTAATTTTTTGCTATCGCATTGCTTTTGCCAGCATTAGCCGATCCGAGCACCTAGCATGCAATATTAAAAAGCTATTTCGAAACCACCGTCAGCAGGTAAAAGACAGCACCCGTGCCTCCACATTTCCTAGCTCCGTGTACCACAAGTGTAGTCAAACAGTGGGTCGCGTGTAAAACTGCAATTAAGTGACATTTGTAGTTGATTGCCGCCTCGAGTAATTAACCTGTATCCTGTGTGTACATCAAACAGCGGCCTATTGGAGTCGTCGATAACCTGGGCCATGTTTAAATGGCCATGGCGAAATAACTATCATGAATGATCGAGAAAAAAAGAGATGGTTTTACCGTTTTTTGCTAGAAAATAGTTTTGCTATTTCACTGGGCAGAAAGGGTAGATTGGTTCAGACTGCGGTAGTTGAAGACTTTCATTGGCCATATCCGGATATTATCATAGCGTATAGCATCACCATCGGCTAAAGTGTGAATCAGGCCTCATCAAACAATTATGTCAAACCGTTAGGTACATATTACCTTGTCGACTGAGGGTGGCCTCAAGGGAAAATAGACAACTAAGAATACCAGCGCTACTCTATTAGGATTCTGCTCCGAATTAACGCGAAAGAATAACTTAATCCCGAGACCGCACGAGTGGGTATCACGATCACGCGTCGCCTCTTAATGATGTCGCTGATCAAGAGCATTGGGCAGAGGACATGTTAGTGGCGTTTGAGGTGTATAAATGGAAAACATAGAAAAATCGTCTATTTCCAAATGACATAATGGATATTTTGTTTGCCTATGACGTATTAAGGGTCGATTTTTAAAAATCCAGATAGGCTATCTAAGATAAAGTTGATCTTGGTCAAATTTTAGAGAAATTAGCATCGACTTTATTTATAGATAGGCTATCTGTCTAGACATGGTAAAAATCGGTAAATTTCATGTCATAAACAAGAGATTTTTTTAATGTATATTAACCTCATTTCGTTATTAAATATAAAACTTTGGATTATATGTCAGTAATACTCTAAAAACGAAAACGAATGTAAAATATGGTATATAGAACCTACATTAATTTAAACTACGGTAAAAAAATAATATTGATGAATTTGGTGACTACTATACAGTTGGACTGCAACGGACAATCACTAACAAATTAAACTTCGTTCCACAAAACTGTAAACCACTCCGCTGCTGTATCTAACATATCCGCTCCCTTAATTTGGCGTCTGAAGAGTGACTCTGTTTACGCCGCACTCCGCACGACTCGAGAAAGTATCGCACATGAGACTCTTTAATTACGTAACACTATGTACGTACAGTCACGAGCAATAAGATGTATACACAAACATACTATGCCCTTGCGTTAAGGTACAATGTGCACAACAATGTATACTTTCTATTAATCACGACTGTACAGCTGAACCGAGTTTACTGCCAACTTAGAGGGGGCGCCACTGTCTATCGCAGCTGTGTATTTAAGTGCATGGAAGTGAATTGCGTTATTCGGTCGTTTGAATTTTAATTGGCTTTTCCATAAAGCTTAATAAAGATTCAACTAGCTTCATGCAGTACGGCTGCAGTTTTCGTTATTTTCTTGTCACTTCATATTCGATGCCAAAAACGTGGAGACGTAGACAGTGAGCCTATTTTTTTCAGGCCATCAGAACATACTAGACTTTTAGTTTAAGCTAGAGGATAAACTGAATATGGAAGATTTATTAACCCCAATTAGCACAAATGTCGACTCTTTCTATTTATATAAAAAAGAACAAGACTTCATATGCGATTTTTCCTTTATCAGTTTGGTCCGACTGGAAGTACCCTTTAGATTCCCTTGCGAGTACTTGTATGCAGCTTAAAATGACGACTTAAAGTATTTGAAATTTGGTATGAATTTCAATTTAAACTACGCGTTTATGAGGAAATGGGTAGTAAGTGTAAAATTATTAAAAAAAAATATATTATGTGATGTAACTAAAAAATTATGGTTTTCGACTATAAGCGTACCAAATTTCAAGATTCTGACGCCACAAGTGTCTGCGGCATTTACACAAGTTTGATTTTTTCACAGCTTCTAGACCTGAGGACTCAAATGAGAAAAAGGGTCTTACGGAAACTTTTGAGGTACGGAACCCTAAAAACCAAACGACAGTGTCGACACGCAGTGAATCGCGTGCTCGCCGGCCATTTTGGCGTTAATTAAATGATTTTGATAACAGAACAACGGTCCCGATGTCGGTTGTCTTGCACAGTGGCCATTTTTATTCTGTTCACTGAAATTTTAACAAGTTCGCAGCGAAACAATTACACGTTAGCCGACTGGAAGCGAAAAAATGTTTTGTTGAGATTCCAAGCTATTTTGCCGTTGCTAGTTTGTTTTTTTACTGGAGACACTCGCTTCTCTTTGAGATCCTCATCCAGATATTGAATTTACATTTCATTAGGAATCAGTTCCGATGAAGAGCAGGTGCGTCAGCAAGTTTCCTGTATGTGTTCTCATAATAGTGAAGCCAGGACTGCAGGATCATAAAAGAGACTCCACAGCCACGTTCAGCATAGCGAGGCCAAGAGGTTTTCCTGCCTAGCCTCTTCAGGTCTTCTTCGAAACAATCTTTACACAGCTTTCTATGTCTGTAATTAATGTTTACAAAACTAAACGCAGTAAAAAACCACGTCATCCAGGAAACAGAAAACAGCGGAGTCGTGGAAAGAGCAATTAACACTAAAATTTGAGGACGTCGAGGTAAAGGTCCAATTAATTAATGTGGTAGGCTCCAATTGTCTGGCAACACGCAACTCAGGTGCGAAAACACCTTTACTTTCACAAGCTACCCTAGCACTGCATTTTTAAGGTTCATTTTGTATTCAGCTTATCCACGTTAGTTGAAGATGGATTGTTGCGAGATACGTACTCGGCACTCGACTGTATTGGTTGGGGAATAAGGTTTAGTTTGTGTTATCATCCTCAAAGCAGGCTTGTTGAAGCTGGCTGTCTTTTCTGTGCATTAGTGAGCTTTGACATAGCTATACTTACTATCGCAGTATCGTTAGCATTGGGACCAAAAATAACTGCTTTCATAGATAGAACGTAATAAATATATATGTTTCTAAAAATGGGGAAGCCTGAACTGCAGGGTCAAAAATGATATCCTACAGCTACGTATAGCATAGCGGTGTCATAAGTTGCTAGTAAGTTGCTAGCTCATAAATTAGATAACGCCCCTAAATTCCTTAGTCGACTCATACGACATGCACGGAAGGAGATCTAAGTATAAGTCGGCAATTGATACAAATATTGGCTATGTATGTATGTCATTAATTTTGTGTGCACAAAGGAAAAACCTGCAACAACCAATGTTCAAAGCATCAATCAAACAATTCTAAAAACGCAAACGTAATAACAGTTCAACTAAACTCAATGCGGACTCCATTACCTATACCCATTATATTATCCTATACCCACGTAAAGAACATGGCAAAATAGGCATAGAATAAACAAATAAGTAGTACAACTGGAGCCCTGGGCGAGACACATTTGCCTAAACACGTAGGGCTGTCATTTACAGTTTATTTATTCGTCATAATTAAGTTCTAGGTTTGGAAAAAATGCTATTGAAACACTGCAAGATTTTCTCAATCTACTTTATTCAGGAACTTGTATATGAATATAATATTAGCCAAGGTCGCGGGCATCGGCTGGATGCAGGTCGCTTCCAATGAGTCGGAATGGAGGTTATTGGTGGAAGCGCAGGCCTACATTCAGCAGTGCACTTCTCATGCGTGAAAATTATAATTATATTACGAGCGGCGCGGGCGCAGCTGGTAATACAGCTATAGCCACGACTGGCGCAACGCTCATCACCTTCCTGCCCTGTTACCATTGCTATATGTTCTCTTCTTCCATTCAGCCCTACTGGCGCAATGCTTTTCTGCTAAATTTTGTCAGTGTAGTTTATCGCATACCTATGTACAGGTGCGTTCACATACAAACCGTGAGCGGTGCGTTTGTACGAAGATAACTTACTTATTTGTTTCTACTGTGACATAGGGCGGAATACACATAATCATTGCGAGGTAGTTGTTAGCGAAGCCGCAATGGATGCCTGGCCTAACAACTGCCGATTATTTCGCCGCCCCTCATCCATTAGGCGTTCCCTTCTCGGACATAGATTAAAAATAAGGGAGTGCAGAGAGCAAAGTGTTTTACTAGCAAATGTGTTTTAGTATTGTGTTTCTCTCTTACGTATTGTAGGAGATATTATTAGGGGTAGTCCCTTTCTCCTAATATCGATCGTCCGAAAATCATATTACCTAATCGTTTTTAATTCTAATCCTTTTTGTCATAAGATCGGGTGCTTTAATGATTAGATGCCCTAAATTTTCTTGCTATAAAGACATATGTCCTAAGTGTTATATTGTATAATGTATGTTAGACCGAATGGTGGTTTATAATAATATTGTTAATAGGAACCTTTCTAGAGCATTATTTAAAACAAAAATTAGGATGAATAAAAAAACAGGCACTTAAATCGACTCAGTTTACCCAGACTCCACGCAGTCTTGTCTGCCCTACCCCTAGAGTGCAATGTAATAGCGCGTAGGCGCGGAGGAGCGAGGCGGCCCACGAGCTGAGGAGCAGGCGGTAAGCGTTACATCCATCTGCGACGATAAGCTCGCGTGGGACCGCCAGAGTCCCGCAGCGCCGGAGCCGTGACAGAAACCATGCCTGATGCATGTTTGCTTGTATGCTGTATGCATGCTTGCATGCTTGCTTGCATGCTTCATGCTTGCTTGCATCTGCTTGCTTGCTTGCATCCTGCTTGCTTGCTTGCATACTACAAGCTTGCGTGCATGTTGGATAGTTGATTAAAACAAGAAAGTTGTTATGGGAAGGTTAGGTCCGTTAGGACTTACAACTCTTATAGAAAAGCATTTTATGTCTTACGAATATTATAGACTGTGATATTTATAGTAAGAAAAATTCGGTTATATTTATGGATTTCGGTTTTCGGGCAAATGATATAATAAAACATTAAGTTAGGGCTACTTATCATTCGGACACATGATGATTATGTCACAAAACATTATGACACGTTACATTATGGATAAAAAAATTATGAAACAAAATAGAGAACCATTATTAGGTAGTATTGAAAAAAATGGCAACCTAATGTCTATCTGTAGTTAGATAATAATCCTTACTAACATTGTAAATGCGAAATTGACTCTCATCTGTCTGTCTCGCTTTCACTAGTCTTAAGCCTGATAAAGGACATAGGCTTAAAAATGGCTAGAATATTTTACTCCGGATAATTTAGACATTTTATTTTTTCTAAAGTCCACGCGGACAGAGACGCAGGTGTCCTTAATTATATATTGTGGTGTAGTTAATTATATATTAGCAATAGCTTATATGTAGGTAAATTTATCATTATATGCTGCCTTACCACCCTAATATGATAAACAGAAATTCTTTACCTAATCGGCATTAAGCAGGTATTTTATCAAAAGTAACATCAACTTTGACTAGGTCCTTGCTATACTTCCACAAGTTACCTTCAAGTAGGTGCTAGTCGAACTCAATTTCTAGTAATTGGGAGAAGCTAGGTCGCTATTTCATTATCTCCGTGGAAATCCAGCACTTAGAGGCCCTCTGCTAAGTGTTAACTAGTTTATCGGTATAGTAGCTAACACATGCTCGTATCAGATAGAATCTTAGGTAATCTTGGGTAGGATAGACGAACAGTGAACATAATGTAAAAAAACTGTTTATTTTCATTAAATACATATAGTATTTTCCTTGAACTTAAAGGTATAATCTTAAATTTAAAGATTGTGATGCTTTATTTAATTAATTACAGTACATTCTGGCACACGGCCCTCTCTGTGTAATGATGTCTGTCTGTCTGATAATGTGTGTCTGTCGCAGGCAGATTGAAAACTCGTGGTATTACAAAACCGCTGTGCATTTTGAATACATACATATACACACGGCGGTGTTCCCAAAACGGGTTAACCAGAACCGCATAGAATCATAAAGAAGATCCAAAAGTCTCGATATGACATACACGGAAGAAGATGCAAGTGATGTGTTCTAGTGAAGCCCCGCATCAGCACAGGCATTTTAAATATTACCCCTAATACACACTAATTTGAGAGCGTTGTGTACTTTGACGTCAAAGTCTATGCTATTTTAGTATGGAGCAAACGGAGCGTTTCAAAAACATTTTGCCGGCTCGTATTTTTGAATCGCTGTAAATCCAAAATGGTTAAACTTAGATATGCCATTCCAAGGGCAAACTTAATTCATTTTTTACGTAGAATCCAAAAATTAAATAAAAAAATTCATGTATATACCCTATTGTGATGACTTCTCATTCTTTTTCAGTTTTGGATGGAGATAATACCCCTAACAGAGGCGTCTAACTTGTCCTGCTTGAATAATTAGGTAGGTAAAATGCCTAACATTAGAAAGACCACGTATATCTACTCGTAGATAGATTATCCACTACTATATTCGTACGTACTCGACTTCGGACATTTTCTTCGAGATCTCGAGTTTGTTAATAGCGAAGTTGTTCGATACGTGATTTGGCGGTTCTGATTAACTTTCCTCCGCAAAGTTTGGATGAGGCTCAAGGATAAATATTATACTCTAGTCAAAATAATCATATTACGAGACGTTTATTCATATACCTAGTGTATTAAAAATATCAATCAATAATGACTTCATCCGTGAGAACAATTTAAGATATATGTGATATAATGGGAAATAAAGCAATTCTATTCTACAGGGTGTAACAAAAAGAGTATGTTAAGCGAAAAGCTACGTAAATAGCCCACCGTAGAGAACCTATCCACAAAATTTGATATTCGAAATCACATGTTTATTTTTCAAGATTGTATGAAAATTCCTGAGATATTTAAAATTTCTCCATACTATCGGGAAAAATAAAAATGTGATTTCGAGTCTCAAATTTTGTGGATAGGTTCTCTACAGTGGGATATTTACGTAGCTTTTCGCTTAACATACCCTTTTTGTTACACCCTGTATGTAAATAGGAACTTGCCCTGTATAAGGTAACATAGGGTCGCCAACCGTCCTACTTTCCCAGGACATGTCCTTTTTGAGGTGTCCTGGGCTGTCCTGGATTGTTTTTAAGCATCGTCCTGAGTTTTAGAGTCCTGATATACTCGCCGTTAAGAGTGCCAGTTAAGAGGTCAACGCCTAGTGCTATAATCGTAGTTTAATAATAAAGTCATACGTAATAATAAGGCAATGAAATTAATAAATTTACTCACAGTATAGCGAACTAATTAACATGATAATAAAAACAGACAACATGCCTACACAGCAATACTAAAAGCTTTTGTCTATTAAATCACTTGCAAAAAAAACCGACAATGCATCAAACATTACAGGTAAGTATGTGAGTCGCGACGCTCAAGCGCTCACCCCGGGCGGCTTTGTTGCGTGTAATTTTGATAGATGGCGCTGCAAACCCTACACCGTGTTTTGGAGATCCGCATTGAAATATGTACAGCCTGGCAAAAAAGCGTATGGAAAAAATTAGGGCGCCACAAGATCACATATGCTCATTTTTTTCATAGTTACTCAGCAAAATATAGGGAGTAAACGTATGAAATAGTTACACTATTGTGGCTTGCTTATGACGCAAGCGTAACAATTGTCCTAATCGACAGAGAAGTGGTGTTTCCATTAAGCCAAATATTTAGTACCACCTGTCACCACGTCAAACTCTTTTTTACCAAGCTGTACCTAATGTCTCCTCTACACTGTCTCTGTATCATGCCTATGTGGATACATCGATTCTAATCATCTCACGAGATTAACGAGATTAAATACAACCATAGAAACTATAATAACTCAACTGTCAAGAGGCTCAAAATTAAAAATACCTTGCTATGTTATTATTACTATTCTTTAGCCATCATATACAGAACCCTGCAAAATTAAAAAAAGCACTCTTCTTTCGCTGTTTATGTTATGCGAACGCGATGCCTCATCACGATAATGGACACTTCAATACAAAATGGCGCAGACTAGTCGCGACCGCGTCAATGCCATATTGCGACCCCTTAATTAATTGGTATGAAGGCAGTTAGGTGACGATAAGTCTATCCTTTGACGACTGATTGGCAAAATTGGTAGTGACCTTGACTGCTGCGCTATAGGTCCCTGGATTCGAATTCCGATAGACGCAAATTTTGTAATGATGTATATCGATGTTTGTTTCAAATTCATTCTACCTTTGTATTTACCTATTATGTACCTACCGTACTTAGTACCCGCGTTACCAGTCGTTAGGTTATTGATATACATTTTTTTATCTTCTGAAACTTAAATCCTAGTCAAATTGAAATATAGATTTTATTCAGTATGCCAAGAACGCAAAGCAGTACTCCAAGCGATAAACATAACGAACAAGTTCCTCCTATACCTGCTACTGATTGCTATACTGATTAAAGCGACACAACTGTCAATACCGAGCACCTACTCACAGCAATCGTACAACTTGTAATGATATTACATAGTTTCGAGTGTGAGTGCGTGGGGCGCGTTATTGACTTACCCTCCAAGTCAGTAACTATGTAGGTAGGTGCAACTTTTATATCGACTAGTTCGTGTTTGTATTAAGTTTCATACATATAGTTAGGCTGCAATTCCCATGCAGTGCTAGCCATAATCATTGTGATTATAATCATGATAGTGGACGCCCGCGACTTTCCGTCCGCGTGGATTGCAGAAAAAACAAAATGTCGAAATTATCCGGGATAAAAACATTTTCCCGGGATAAAAAGTGCAAAACTGCATCGAAATCGGTTCAGCCGTTTCTGAGATTAGCGTGCACAAACGCACAGAGAAACAGACAAAAAATTTGGTACTATTGCGTTGACAAAGGTCTCCTATAATATTCTTACTCATATATCTTCCATGTACAGGCAGCAATCCGTTACATTTTTATTATATGTACAGATAGAGATCTAATTCCATTTGGTTACTTTAGCAACTGTTCAACATTTGTAATAATTCTAAAATATAAGATTGTTGAGTACTTAAATTATTTAACGGATTGCTTATTGAACGGACGGAGCTCTGATGCTAATAGCTTATAACATCTATATTCAGACGCGGAAACATTTCTTATTGGATTCGTTACTGGTCGCTACGAGTAGATTTTTGTATTTGTGCCCGAAAAGCGGCGATTGGCTCACCCCTTACCACGTGCGACTTAATAAACTATTTCGTGAAAAGTGAGTGTATATTTTACACACTTCTGCCTAAACTCTTTGGGGGATGATGGGCGTGACAATACAGAGTGTTTTTTTGGGGCCACCATTAACGAAGGGTACGTACTGTATACATCAAATAAAGTAAGTTTATGCCAAAAAAAATGCTGGGAATTTTTAAAATTATTTTTGAATAAAATTTTTTAATTACTTACTTGATTGGGCGAAATTTATAGTGTCTAGTGTTTGTTAGTTTTTTTATTGATTATTTCTCGTGAAAAAATCTTGCAACGCGCGTCTATGTGCATTTATTCAGAAAAACGCAGTCTATTTACTCAACTTTGGACCCTAATATTTTGGAAACCAAATACTTCCCAGGTATGCTTCCATGGAGAAAAATGATCGTGATGATGAGGAGATTCCGTAGTTGGGTCCGTAGTCGGGAACGTTGATGACCAAAAATCACCCTGTTTGTATGTATGTATGTATGTAAATATCAAATATCAATAAGAAACGCTGGCTTTATACACATCTACAGCATAATTCCCACCTCACGACTATCGGAACGCCGTGCGCAGTATACGAGCGACGTGGGAGCGTAAATCATAAGGCGCCTCAGTCATCCAATCTGCATCGAGGGGCTAAGTGTTGCCGCCTGGCGGTAGGCTGCCGACATTAAGCTGGATTGGAAATTTTAGTGAAAAGAAATTATTCACATCGATGTAAATATGTTTTTTTTTTTCACTTTGTGTTTGCCATAAAATTATCTTTTTCGTAATAGATACTTCGATGGATTTATTTATATTATTATGTAGTTATTAATTCAGCTGATACATTACATAGATACATTCCTAAGTAAATACACATCTGTAGTAGATAGGCACAGCGTGGGTACAGCACAGCACCAAATAAGAAAATCAAGATCTAACTTATAATATGATAAAAAATCTTGACTCTTCACCTAATTAACACCCTTATAATTCCTCAACACAAAATCCACGCAATCTCACACCTTATTTGAAGCATAAAGTTGATGCTGTCTCTATCTTTATCAAGATTTAGAGAAAGACAATATCTAATTTATCTATCTTTGAGAGAGGCTATGTAACTGTTGGAAAAATCGGTCCTTAATTACACAAACCTAGCTTCCCAAAGTTGACGAATTGTGCCCCTGGCAGACACGAGACCTATAAAAATAGTATAGAATACATCATAAAACACGACACAGATAACATACAAAAACATATTAAAATACGTCATCAAAATCAGCTGCCAATAACCTAATACCAACACCACCCAACTACCTACCACGCGGCGTCCGCAGGCGACAGGTGTTGCACCGGGTGTAGATCCTCGTTTTTTTCGCCATTACCCGGACGCCGGGGCGCGAAGTCTATTACCCGCGAAACAAAATAAATATCCGGCCAGAGACATTTCCCGCTCGAGGGCATATGAAAACGAGACTTTTGCAGGACCGTCGCAGCTGATTTCAGTCGATGTCTTTCAATTGTATTATTCCTCGTATTCTAAGTGGTAACTTTCCTCTTGAGGGTTCTTGGTTGAGGGTTCTTTGAATTAATTTAAGTATACAGGCAGGTACAAATTTGACCTTAGGTAGGGGTTGAAATAAGGGATTCATTTTGTTTTAAAGTTCGTCCGTCATTGTCAAAGATAGAATATAAATCAATCAACAACAGCCAGTCATACCTTTTATACACACAGGATAGGCAAAGGAAATAATTTGTCTTTGACATTATTAAAATAGCAACATAATTATGAGCCACACATACATACTTTCTCAAAATTGCGAAACTCCATAACTTTCTACACGTGTAATATAACGCGTATATAATTTGTATTTATTTTTAGGCCGTTAAAAATAAAGATCATCGACCACTGACGGCAAATTTTCGCTTCAATATCGCCTCGCCATCGAGTGAGTCTCTCTCTCTCTCTATTAGGTATATTACATACTCCTTCAGATGCATTTAGATCATTTCAATTCTTAGACCTGCATCGTTTTCAACTCTTACTTCAATCTCTCTTAACCACTTAGCGATTAAAAAGCCTATAATCAAGGGAAAAGTAGGTCGGAGGCATTTCGGGATAAATTTGGGTGACCGCAGGAAATAAGAGAATGAATGCACTAAAACCAAAAACTGAACAAAGGAAAAGTCGACCTGTAGAAAAAAATACAAAAGAAAACCAAAGCGAATTACTTTTTATCCCGGGAAAACATTTTCATCCCTTATAATTTCGACATTTTGTTTTTTCTGCAGTTCACACAGGTGGAGTCGTGAATGTCCAATATAGTAAAGTGAAGCGATATTTATCAAAGTTGTGGACCTTACACCTTAAAACTTCTACCAATTCAGTAGGCGGTTTCAGGAGTGAATTCTGTAACAATTCCCTTATTGAATACTGAGCTCGGCAACAATAATTATTTGCTGTAGCCCGCTGAGGGCGGCCACATAATTTTATGCTGAACTTATTAAAACCTTCTTAGGAGCATCGAGATAAAGCATATAGAGCGGCAAAGCCAAGCATGTACCGATATAGTATAATTACACGCGAAGTACACCGTAGTGTAAATAACGGCGTCGGCTTTTAGCTCATAGAGAAGGAGTCTCTAGTCATTTTTATGTAATGTACGTATGAATTATAATAAGTACGTTACGTGTGTATGTATATTTATACAGGGTGTAACAAAAAGGGTATGTTAAGCGAAAAGCTACGTAAATAGCCCACTGTCGAGAACCTATCCACAAAATTTGAGACTCGAAATCACATGTTTATTTTTCAAGATTGTATGAAAATTCCTGAGATATTTAAAAATTCTCCATACTATCCGGAAAAATAAACATGTGATTTCGAGTCTCAAATTTTGTGGATAGGTTCTTACATTACGTAGCTTCTCGCTACCCTTTTTGTTACTCTGTAGTTCGTCATCTCATAGATCCTAACTTTTAATCTCTGCATACCTTGTCTTTGCTATTGCCTTTTTGTACCTACTACAATTTTTGCCTTCGCTTTGCTATCAGGTCGCTTTTATCAATTAGTGATCCTAGGTGGTAATGAAAATGAAAATTTTATCACCGTAACAAGTACACTCTAAATTATTAATATCTATGGCGAAAATGTGTAACTTTGTAATTATTAATCGATGGTGTTCGCCAACTTCTATATTAACTGAACGGAGCACAATAAAATAGGCTCTTGTTCTGTAAAATTACGGCACCTTGGCACGTGACAGATTGACAGATTTACGCACAAAATTTTTAAGGTTTTTGCACCTAATAAGGCGTGAATAATTGAATTATTTTGTTTAATTATAATTGATAATTATTTAAAAATTAATATTATTTCGTCATTCAAACTACTTATATGATATTAATGAAACTTGGTAGACATTAACACTAATATAACGCCGGACAAAGTTCGTGCTGGTTTAAAATAATTTAAATGTGAAAAATAATAAATCAACAATAATGTATATGTCGTGGCCATATTGTTAAATTGATCATTTCATGAAATGGTCGAGCATTTTGAAGTGGTCGCATTTCATGAAGTGGCCAAAATTTGATCGTTAAAACATTTCACGATTTTGTTTTTCAAATGAAGACAGGGTGAAAATAATGTGGTAAGGTCGTATACCGAGAACAATATAATTAAAAACGTACAGTCGTAGCTGTCGCGTACGCTGCCTGGGCACGCTCGTAGCTCGCTCGGCTCGTGCGCATTTGTCATGTCTAACCTAACCTAAACGTAATCACGTTTTTGCAAAAAATGCTTCCATGTAAGAATAACATTATACAACAACTTCAACTTCTGCAACACTGAATTGTTTTATAAGCTAAAAAGAAAACTACTACATATAAAGTTAAAAAAACGCGCGCAGGTTACCGGTGATTCATGTAACTATTTTAGAAATATGATCAATAATCTTGACCACTTCATGAAATGATCGGGCGTTTAGTTGCCCATATCGAGAAACGATTTTTATCATCGATCTGCCCAAACCATATCATGATTCCAATTTGAACTTTTCATGAAATCACATTTTATTTTCATGAAATGATTGTATGGACATACTACTCAGTTGTTAAAAATCGTTGAATTCACTTCAACTATGAAGAAAAATAAAATATGAATTTGAGTCGTAGCTATCGCGTAGCACGCTCGTAGCTCTTCGTAGCGGTCTCTAACTATCAGTGCTTCCATCTTGGCTACAAAATTTCAACACTGAATTGTTTTAGTTTAAACGAAAACTACTACATATGTATAGTTAAAAAATTACTGCCAGGGTTATATAATCATGTACACGTTTATTTTCATATAGACACATGATGCACATACATATATGTGTTATGAGAAATGTTTAATAGTGAGCGTTATGTTTAAAGTAATTTCTAAAAGAACTGCTATAAAATGATAAACATCGTAAAAAGTGCATAAAGAAATTAAAAAAATTACTTCACGTTCAATGTAAAAACGAATTCCTTCATACAAATAACGATTTCAATACAAAAAATTACTAGTCAAGTAGGTTTATTTATTGACAGAGAAACAACACTCGCCGGTACAAACATTTTAAATAAAGCTACACAATCGTGTCCAAGCTATCAGAGCCAACAATTATCAAGTGGATGATTTAATTAAAAACTCGCATCCAACCGGCTGCAGCGGCGACTATAAATAAAATTATTTTTGTCACTACAAGTATGGGGCACGACGAATATAACATTACCGGGTTCCGTTAAAAAGCATAGTTATGTGGCTAGTTACTTTCTTATAATCATTGTCTACAGGGTGCGAGTGACATTCAGGAAAATACTACAACGCTGCACCAGCACCATTATGTTGAGTTTAGACGTCAGGGTCTTTTTACTTGCAGAAAATGGATTTTAAATTCATTGATTAACCGAAATGTTTGCTTAATATAAGTTTTTGTGTACACATTGGCATCTTTTGGGTCATGTAGGTACTCTTATTAATTAATATGGCTTGATCTCAATAATTTATAATTATTTATGCGCTACTTGCTTACAACCAATTCATTTTAAACTAGCGGCCGTGTGAATCATTGCACCCGTGTGAAGCCAGGGCAAGTTCCTATTTATACATATAAACCTTCCTCTTGAATGACTACCTATTAAAAAAACCGCATCAAAATCCGTTGCGTAGTTTTAAAGAGTCAGACAGCGGGCCGACTTTGTTTTATACCTAATATATGGTGATGTATTAGCAATGCTAATTTAGCATCTCGTTATTTTTTTAAAAAATGTTAAACTACCCACATATCGTTTAAGCTATAACCTCATACAATCGATATAAAACGTAACCTCATTCATAAAGCGTCTGCTATTGTCATCGTAACGACTGCAATAAATAAATGCTTCGTATATTGATGCGTTGATCTGTAAAGTTCATGCAGGATATTATAGGTATTATTCATATGTTTACAATTTGGTTACATCGATATGAGATTTCGTTATATTATATGTTGCAAGAAAAGGGTAAGCTGCGCGAGGACATCATAATATAAGATGTTATTTAAATTACAACCGTAAAACCGTATACTTAGGGCCGATCTTTTCAATATTCAAATAATCTATGTGAAGGATTGAGTTCATCCCCCTGATTACGTAAAAGCAATAGCAAAGCCGAAGCAAAGCGATAGCGAAAATTGTACAATATTCCCCTTGAAATGTCAAAGTTCCTTTGAAATTCGTTTTACGTAATACGAATTTGACAAGCAATCAGCGATTTTTGTACAATTTTCGCTATCGCTTTGCTTTTGCTAGTTACGTAATAAGGGGGCAACTTTATTCTTTAGATAGACTATCTTTTTAAAAAATTATTTTGTTCATTACATGCTCCTACCTATCTGATCAATGGAAAAATAGGCACTCCAAACAACTCCACCAAATCAAATTATTTTAAGTTTCCTATATCATTAATCTACAAAATGAACCCTAAAAAGTTATAAACTATGAAAATCCGACTGCATGCGGTTTACAACTCCTACATCACAACAGTGCAGCGAACACTAAGCTTACCATTGTTTATTTGGTGAAAAACGACGCGCAAATGTAAAGAAATGTCGCCCAAAGGAATAACAGTGGACGGGATGGTTAAATAGTATAAATATAAATGCTGTGGCAATTTACGTGGAATTAGTTTGACACGCTTGTAGTTACTGAAATGACATATACACACATATAACACACAGAACTGCGTGGATCTAGATCGCGAATGAGATCCTATAGTCACGTTTAGCATAGTGCTAAAAGATGCTAGTTTGTCGACAGAATGAACGCTCTGTATTCTAGTGAGCCCCGC
Source organism: Carposina sasakii (assembly GCA_014607495.2). Lineage (NCBI taxonomy): Eukaryota > Metazoa > Arthropoda > Insecta > Lepidoptera > Carposinidae > Carposina > Carposina sasakii. The sequence continues at coordinate 11,986,240 of CP053155.1, forward strand.
GTCAGGAACTATCTATAAATTGCCTGCCTAATATCACAGATACATTTGATATGCACATTAACTATATTTAGTGCTTTTAGACAAAACAGACGTCATAATTAGTACCACTCTATTATAATCCTCAAACCTAAATCCAGTCACAGTCTCCATTCTAAACCACAACAGACACATCCGACAGACATCGTAAACTACGTGGGAACATGTTAAACCAAACCCGTGAGAGCGACACTAGCGCCCTTGTCACCTATCAGCTTACAGACCACAACAGCCACGTCCGCGGCAACTGTGCAAACTGCGCTATATGACGCATTACCCGACATGACAGGAGGACAGTGGCGCTGCCACCGCTTTAGCATTGAAGCGGCCAGACAACATCTGGCGGCGACAAAAGGCGCAATTAATAGTAAACAAGGCTAGAACGTAAGCACGTCCATTAGTGGGGTGGTAAAAAGCGGGACGCAGCAAAACCCGGCCGTTTTGCCAGCGGGGATAGAATACAACGCTATGTGCATTTATACGTTGCAGATATTCCGCCATGGACGCCATATTGAAATTGTAATAATCGCTCGTTTGGAGCTAAATTGACACAACTGCAAAAAATGACAATTTGCACATCTACATCATAATCTACATTCTTTGACAAAAATGTCTATGGTTGAGTATTTGAAGTTCTTCTTCTTCTTCTTCAGCCTATTGCAGTCCACTGCTGAACATAGACCTCCCCCAGGGCACGCCACAAGGCTACTGCCACAGGGTTTGCTCATAGTCACCACGCTAGGCAGGCGGATTGGTGACCGCAGTGTGATTTTCGGACTATGTTGTCAGTACGGGAGGCGCTGCTGCCCACCTCCCGGAAACCCTTAATCGCCTCGTATGAAACCCACGGGCAGGCAGGGATGGTACAAACTCTGCCGGCACCTCGCGGCTAGATTTGCTATTTGAAGTTAGAGTCAACGATTAATTATATGTGTTATTCTCAGGACAAGTGTATTTGTCTTGACCCAAACACATTAATAGCCTTAGGAAACTTTACTTAGATTAAATTCACAACAATTGACCAACATTATTAAAGATTTTCTATAGGTTCGCCCACCACCGGGCCCTACACCCTCCAGTGACCCCCGGATCTGATAACTCATAACCGCGAAAACAAGCACTTGCACTACCTACAATCGCCACAAGAAACCAGATCCTTGCACCTGATGCAAGATAATGCATCGCACTATTCCGAAATCAAAAACTAGATTAATAATCTATATATGGAGGGGTGAAAGGCTATTTGGGATAAGCGTCATTTATATATATATACAGGTATACAGGATGATTTTTGGTCGTCAACGTTCCCGAAAACTACGGAATCTCCTCATCATCACGATCATTTTTATCCATGGAAGCATACCTGGGAAGTGTCTGGTTTCCAAAATATTAGGGTCCAAAGTTGAGTAAATAGACTGCGTTTTTCTACATAAATGCACATAGACGCGCATAGCAGGATCTTTTCACGAAAAATAATTAATATCTGTCTATAAAAAAACTAACATAAACACTAGACACTATAAATTTCGCACGATCAAGGATGTTAAAAAAAAAATTCAAAAAAAAAAAATTTTTTCCCCAGCATTTTTTTTGGCATAAACTTACTTTATTTCAAGTATAAAATACGTACCCTTCTTTAAAGGTGGCCACAAAAAAACATCCTGTATAGGTATATATATATATATATATATGTGTGTGTGTGTGTTTCACCAACACCTATGGCATCCTCAGGATTATAGAAATTAGTAAACCACTAATTATAAAACTCTAAAACCCAACACATTAAACAGAATTAATTCTGTAACGCCTAATACAATTTCATTTATTATGAAAGATATTTAAAACAAGATTATTCCTCAATTTCATCAGTAAAGCACTAAATTAAGATATTTCACGTCCTAATTACTAACTTAAGTGCTTAATAACTTGAGTAGCCTACTCAGTTTGGATGGAATTTATACATTTGTTCTTGAAATATTTTATCATAATCCGTAAAGCGTAAATTTTTTGGTCTGAAATAAAAACAATTATTATTATTACTAGTGGACGCCCGCGACTTCGTCCGCGTGGACTGCAGAAAAATAAAAATGTTGAAATCACCTGGGAAAATATTTTTTACCGGTTTAATTAATAAAAACAAAAATCCAGGGTGTCAGCTAACTCCATACAAAATTTAATTTAAATCGCTCCAACCGTTTTTACGCGGAAGAGTAACAAACATCCATCCATACTCACAAACTTTCGCGTTTATATATTATCGATTCCCATTCGGGTGAAGAATTTTTTCCATTTTCTTTATTAATAATTTTATATTATATTATTAGAAAGTGCTTATCATGCTGAGCAACTTTTCCTAAGACGGTATTTTCATATCTCTCAAAGTTTAGCTGGGCTGCTAAGGGTTCTGCATCAGGCAGTCTAGACCTTCAATTTTTTTCTTTCATATCATTTCTACGTCATTTTATTCTTTCATACATATTTTTGGATAACTTGAACCGTTTACGCAGCGCACGCAACGGAAGTCTCCAAAGTTGAATAATTTCCCCGTTTTTTCACATTTTCCTCTTATTCTTCGTCCCTATTGGTCGCACTGTGATGATATATAGCCTAAAGCCTTCCTCGATAAATGGACTATCCAACACAAAAAGAATTTTTTAATTCGACCCAGTAGTTCCGGAGATTAGCGCGTTCAATCAAACAAACAAACAAACAAACTCTTCAGCTTTATAATATTATAAGTATAGATAATCCGATCCATCTATAGTAGGTAAGTAAAGTATATACTTTACTTAATAAAATAAGTACATACTTATTTTAGATCTATTCCTTTCTACAAAAAAAATGTAGTATTTGGTTAAACCGTACCTATCTGATTTTATTGCCTATTCCTCTTTGATTCCAAAAAACTAATATCAAAAGTATTTGTATAATAAATTGCGATATTAACATACCATTGATATCACTTTCCGTATTACTCGCAAAAACGACGACTAGATCAACTAAACAGATACTCAAACATAAAGGACTACAATATTTTATTACATTACAATAGTAAACCAACGAATGAACTTACCTATATGAACATGGCTCATACACACTCTAAACTTTACTGCTGTAGTCAAGTCACGTGATTTTACTACAGCTCCATAGTGAGTAGACGCATATGAAAGTATCTACCTCTTCGCGTTTTAAAACCGCGCGATGGCTGCTAAGTGCATAATATAATTTTAAAAGCCTGCAGCGTAACAGTGTTTTATGCTCAGATGAAAGTGGTGTCTCAATAAGTATAAAATAGGGGAAGCTTGGCTAAGTAGGGATGGAAATAACCCAGGGCATTCGAAGGCGGTCGGTCTTGGTTGTGTCGGGATTTTTTTTAAATGTAAAATTTCGATAGTTAGAACTAAACTGTAGTATAGTGCGCGCGGCCTAACATGAGCTTTGCAGTGCCTACCCTAATGAGGTTCAGTATATACTCGTATGTATTAAGCTTCCTAACCACAATATCATAACTCAAATGCGAAGGTAATAAAATGAAAATGTACAATTAAAACGAGGCGCTAAAATTATCCATAGTGCAGTCTGTAAAAATGTCATGGCGTCGCGTGCCTACGCCTATTATTAGTAGTTTAATTTATGTAGTTCATTTACTGAATTACATTTCATTACTTACAACGTAAATCAAATAGATAATTTGCGTGAAAGATTATTTATATGGGTGTATGAATAAAATAAATGAGCCTCATATAGAATGTTATTGGCGTAGATTTATAAACTGCTGGACACGAAGCAACCACGGATTTGGTAATGGTTTAAGGGCCGATTTTTCAATGGTCAGATAGGCTATCTGCAGAATAAGATAAGCTTGCCATTGTACATGCATCTCTTCTTTTATCTTGTAAGTTGTATTTTTAGTGTATGTGCAATAAAGAATAAGAGTAAAGTTGATGCTGTCTTTCTCTAAAACTTGATCAAGATAGTGACAGCATCAAATCAACTTTATCCTTCAGATAAATTAGACTATTTGACCATTAGAAAAAATCGGCCCCAAAATAAATAAAATTTTAGCATCGCATATTTGGTCACTGATCTATTTATAATTAATACACTATATTTTAAACTAATAACATTTTAAGTAAAAATTATTAAGATTGGTTGTTGTTCGCGATTGTAGAAACGTAATGCTCGTGAAAAACGTTCAGCTGAAAATACAAGTATGGAGACAGAAAAAGCAAAAATTATTCTTCTAATTTTATTACAATCATTGGTCCGGCCCCTTTTGTGTTGTTTCGGGACTAACAGTTTATAAATCCAAGGCTGTTGTGTTGGTTGTCATGCGTGGTGAACTAGTGACACTAACTGACATGTGCTTATCAGTGCAAGCCAATTACGTAGGTACTAGGTATTTAATCCATTGTTTAGGTCTGTTGCATTCAGATTGCTCTATAAAATAAGTTCGTTATTGTGGTCAATTCTGACCGTCTAAATTTACTTAATATTAAAATAAGTCATATCGTTCCCTCTCCATTCTCAATGTAAATGTCTGAGACAGAAAGGGACAGGCTAAGGGGACAGGTTTAGGTAAGAAAAGGATTAATGTGAACTTCAAATCTTTAATTCACTAAGGGCCAATTATTTTATAAGTAAGTTAGTTAAGCTTAGACACTATTAGTTGAAAACGTTTGTTAAGCTATAGTATTTTTAATCGATCGATAACTGAGTAAGACACTAAACTCTACACCCTACTCTGTTCGCATACTCTTCAAAATATTATTTTATTTATTTATCACATTTTCAAAATTCTCTCTTCCAATTTGTCATAACAAAGTTAAATCACAAAGTTTCTTTCAGTTCAAAAAACAAACTATTTATAACATTAGTGTAGATGTGATAGTTACGAGTACAAACTATCATGATGTCACAAGGGCCAACGTCGGCCATCAATTCGCGCGATTTACCGAAATAAAATAGAAATCGATCGGCGACCGGCTCAGGCCAATCCAAGTACGAAGTCCCACAGATATTCTCGAAAGCTACATAACCGAAGCAGTTTTACGAAGACACTAGCGCCACTATCAAAGGACATCATAGGTGATACGAAGGGCAGCTCACAAGGATATTCCATTATGGCCGGCGGTGGAGGAATATGAAATGAGAGCTGACCCTCTGCCCGGCGGCCATGCCGAGATAATTGGATATTACAATCATTTACTTCCCGCCAAAAAAGAACTGGACGGAGTTTAGTCCGGTCGGATACAACTATACTTCAGCATTCAAGTAGGTACTCTATGGTTAACCAGGTAGGTCTCACGTATGGACTACCTAACTCTTAGGGACCCCTAAAGCTTTAAACTTCGTATAAACTATTCACATTTTAATTTGACTGTTATATATATTTTGCTTAAATAATATCAAATATAACGAGGTTGTAACTTACGCGCGGGTTAATAGTAGCAGGGTTATGGTCTTTTAGATAGGGGCTTTTAGTTGTGTGATCAGTAATTTTAGCTAACTATTAGTTAAAAACGTTAGTCAAACTATATTTTGACGTATTTACCTAATATCAAGCTGAACTACAGTTAACACAACTGGTCCTTGTGAGCATGTAAGGCCAAGACGTATAGGGGCCAAAGTTTTTCGAGATCTGAAGGATAAATTTGATGCTGTCTTTCTGTAAAACTTGATCAAGATAGTGACAGCATCAACGTTAAAAAAACTGTTTCCTTCAGTGGGGCAAGCCTAAGCACAAACCTATTTACGCGGCGTAACGCTAGCGACTCGCTAGCAAAATCTATGTGGTTTGACAGTTGGACGTTAGCGTTACGGACTATCAAGATATTCGTGCTTACCCCTCAGATAGGCTGAACGAGCCCTAATAAACCTAAAATCACTAAGAAACTCAGCAATGGATGATACATTCACAATTAAATAATGTGAAGAAGAATCGGTTAAATACAGATAACTTAGTAACCCCACTTGTACTTTCCATTAACCCCTTAAACTAATATGCTAGGTAAACACCATCAAAATGCACATAGTTTGCGTAATGAACGGCGGGCAATTTGCATCGGCTAACAGTTTTCCATAACTGGAGCCTAATGACAGTGCTTTATCACTGGTATCTTAGCATTTATCCCGGGCATAGAGCAAATAGGTGGCGCGGTGTTCACTCGATTCATTTATTGATAGATATATCTATTTTGTGACAACTTATTACAAAATCTACTTCTGCGAAACTATTTGCCGAAATATGCGTTTGTGTCAAGAGTGCTAGTTGCTAGCTCCTTTGTCCACTCTAAAACATGCACGATGTAGCTGATGTATTTTAGTAAAGCCTCACATCGGCACATATACATATAGATTTACGTATTATTTATCCAGAATAATCCATAAAAACTATAGGTACGTAGCTATCATATCACTAGTTTACCAATTTGAACGCAACCCCTTTCTTATTAGATTCTAGTTTCAGGTTGACTGAGCATTGCTCAGGAAAGGTTACTTTGATATGAACCATTTTTTTCCTTTATAGTAAAAATAAGAATTATATTTATAGGCTTATCTCGTAAAATAAATAACTTTAATACGGGTATTTTCGGGTATGTAACCAGAAAAAATATGAAGTACCTACCTATGAAGCTCGAAGTCAAAATTATTTATTTGGATTTGGTCTAAGTATTGAAACACTAGGAATCGAATTATCACTGTAACAGCATAAATCTATGCAGCACGAAATACAGCAATTTGGCCAATAATCGTTCGAGTGCGTTTCACTGAATAGTTTCTTTGGGAACCATTTATTTATTTACTCTTAAAGAAGATGTAGGTACATCAGTATGACATCATTAATTTTAATATCCATCCATATAGGTATATACTATGCCAAATTACAAATCTCCACACATAAGAACAATTGCTTTAAGGGCCAAAAATGTTTTTATTTGATTTTCTATGGGGTTCATTTTTACCCAGTCTATACGAATTACGAAGAGATGAATATTACCCCAAAGCGTCCACAATTCCACATGCATTAGCCGAGTGATAATTCTGCAGCAACACTCAGAACTATCTAGTAGTAGCCTAGATGCCATAGTCTAGCCACACTCACTAATAAGTGTCCGTGTTCATGAATACCCCGTCAATAGGAACAGAAGAATATTACCCCAAAAAGCATCCCCAAGCATTAACCAAGTGACAATTCTGCAACAGCACTATCTGTAGATTCCATAGTCTAGCCACACTCACTAATCCGGGATCATGGCGCAGGTGTTCCTACCCGGCCATCCTGAAGCCGATCATTTCCCTCCACTTTATAGATGAATTTCGGGAACCCTACCCCGAAATAAATTGTGATGCCACCGAATAAATTAATCAGCAGATAAATTTTGATGGAAATTCATTTGTTCTCGCGAAATTGATGCAACAAGTAATTATTATAACGAAGACGTGGCTGAATTACCTTTGCGATGCCAGCTGGTAATTTTGTTGGGCGTATTTCACAATCGATTATATAGTAACGGTATGAGGAGAGTTATGTTTAAATTTTACATGAAAGGTTAAAGCTATTTTTACCTGACTGCGCCCGAAGGAGGATTACGTTTTTTTATTGTTTGTATATTTCTTTGACGTGCTCTAGAGCCTAAACGCCTTATCAGATTTGAGCTTAAGGAGGTATCATCAGATTTGTCTTAGTCGTGACATTGGATCAACATTTTTACGCAGTCACGTTTCTTTCTTTAAATGAATGATATTATTATGTAAGAAGATTTACATTTCGCTAAAAGAACAAAAAATTTACATGAAAAATACACACAGCTAGACAAATAGGATAGCAACGTTGAAACAAGACAAAACGGATAAGAACAGAGACAATAGAAACGGATTAAACATAATAGAAGGAATGAAAAGAAAAGCAAAAAATGTATAAAGTAATATGTGTGTTCTTCATACAAAGAAGCTTACTGATTGGATTATCTTTCAACCAAAAGCTACATGCTTAGAAATTATTCAAATACCAAAATAACTAGCACATAAAGTACTTTGCGCCGCGTGGTGCCGGCAGAGTAGAGTTTGTACCACCCCTGCCTACCCGTGGGTATCGTACGAGGTGATTAAGGGTTTCCGGGAGGTGGGCAGCAGCGCCTCCCGTACTGACAACATAGTCAGAAAATCACACTGCGGTCACCAACCCGCCTGCCCAGCGTAGTGACTATGGGCAAAACCCCCCTGTGGCAGTAGCCTTTTGGCGTGCCCTGGGGGAGGCCTACGTCCAGCAGTGGACTGCAATAGGCTGAAGAAGAAGAAGAAGAAGAAGAAAGTACTTTGATAAGTTATAATCAACGAAAGTAAAATTTGCAAAATTAACGTGCTAAAGTCTAACCGCTAATAATACCAAAAATATGTAGGTATACTGAGTGGTTAGATCAGGGCCAGCGGATTTCGCAAAGTTATCGAAACAGAACTTTGCGAAATCCGCTGGCCCTGATCTAACCACTCAGTATACCTACATATTTTTGAGTTTTTTTATTTACAATTTTCTATACACCCTGTTCTAACATTAATTTATTCCTTCGCTATACCAGGAACTCAGTAATCGGTATAAAAACAAAACCGGTATCGCGTGATCCATTATTTCGATGCGGATCGATGGCTGCACTGACCGCGGCTTACTTACACCGAAGTGGGCGAAAATTTTGTGACCTATTTCGCAATGCAATGATTTTAGAAAACAACTGAAAAACTAGGCAAACTTATTTATCAAAGGGAAATCATTGCTGAAATTTAACTAAATCCCTCATGAATGTATAGATTTTGTAATTTTGTCCATATTTCATTAAAAATCAAAATCGTGGAAAATCTTGAAACAGACTAGACTAAACCATTCTTTAAAATAATTGAGGACAAATCACATAGGCCTAATGTCCCATTGTGCCATACGACAGTTCAATGCGTTTTTTCATATTCCACGGCACATTCATATTCATCCGGCACATCTACAAGAGTTTTCATGATCAAATCCCTTTTCCGGGCTCAAAACATGTTATCAAGCTTCTTAAGCTGCGTTTTCACAGAAGTTACATTCACACCAAAAACTATCATAGATACCAGCTAGATACACAGGAGTGTTGTTATAAGCAGTTTTGTGGGACATTGTATCTAGTTTTAAAATTTTGTAATTGAATAAACTATAAATAACATGGCACACACGCACAACCGAAACTACGGGCTGGAAGTTAAAATTTACCGCGCAATTTGGCATGTATGTTCCATGGCCTAGTAAGTACCTATACTTCTTATAACACCTGTTTATAACACCTCCACCATATATTTTCTCACATAGCCATAGCATAACGTGGAGAACTACAACAATTCTGTCGGTGCGGGTAGATTGATAAACACGCGGAAGCACTGCGCTAATGAATGGGGTGTGGCAGCGCGCTTGTTATGTCTGCGCTGGGAGCTTTCTAACACAGGCTTCCAGCCACCATAAATATTTTTCTAAAACTTAAGTATTTTCTAGTTTTAGCAGGACGATTCCGTAGTCCATTATATTGGCTTACCTACTCCAAATATTGTGTTTAAACCATAACATTTGCATACGAAAACACTGCTTGTCGTCTCCTTAACTGAGATAGGAGTTGGAATCAAAATGCACCGCTATTTATGCATGTGGCTGCCGCTTCCCACCCACTCATATATCATAGTCTACACAATATAGTAGTAGAACTAAAATTAAATACTCTGCTAATACAAATTTTGATTTAATTTGTTCCTTTAGTACTAGGATTAAAAGTTTGTTAGTCTAACTTTTCTCGGAATTCAGTACTAAAGGAAAAGACAATATCTAATCAGGTATATCATATAGATATAGCTAAGGCATTTCGAGCAATTTGAGACAAATCTCTTAATGAAACCTAAATTTGCAAATACCTATGTGAGAGTTAGTACCTTAAAAAATGGAAACCTAAATAGGCAAATTTTATACTCAAATACCTATAGATGTGAAAGTTCCAAAATTATTTACAAAGATTAAACCCTACTTCGATAAATGTTAGCCAATCCCCAGCCATAAATAAGAAACGGGGAACAATCACGGCGAAAGCGGCCTCCCATGGCACCTCCACGCTAAAGCGGAAAGCAATTTCACACAAGAACTTGTACCATCTCCTATTCCCGGCTGGTACCAGGTGATTCATTTCCCTGATGGCCACCATTAAACCGGTCAAGATCAACGGATAACAAAACCAGCAATTACTCTAAAAACACAACGATAATCGAATATTTTCATTAATTGAAAACACCGCACTCAGATCGATTCATTTCGGGCACTATATGAAATGAAACTCCCGAGTATGGCATGGCGTGACGTGACGGCTGATATATGAACTCCATTGACTTTACGACCGGAGGTGACGTTTATTAATCTAGTGGGTCACCTCCAAATACGCTCATACGTTGAATTAATCGAGTAGTTTGCCGGGCAACACGACGCGTCGCCATACCAAGCTCAACTTTGGATTGGAAAATTCAATCTGCATTCCAAAGCGTTAATTAAATGCTATTGTCGAGAAAACAACAGCCGGGCTTAAACTGTGCGCTGTAATAATACAAGAACTAGAGTGCCCGAAATTTAAACAGTAATGAAGGAATTAGCGAGTCCACGTCACTTGGCAAAGAATCCTAATCATAATAACTCAAGATCATATCGTGGGGGTAGGCGATGAACAAAAGGCGGCGGCGCAACAATGGCGCCCAACGCGGGGCCCGAGAGCCGCTAACAAATTACCTACCCGCAGATAACTAAGCAATATTAAATCATAGTAATTTGTGGTTGCAAGACGCAACCCCTTTTGTAAAGAGTTATCTCGCCAGAACACAGAGATAATATTGTTACTTTTTCTCTACATTATCTCGAAGATAAGACAGTAAATTTCATCCTTTGAGATAAGTAAGCTTAATTAAGTCGTATGTAAGATAAGTTTAATGATAAGAACTGGGCATTAAATCACTTTAAAACATAACAAGCAGCTGTAGTTCGAAACTCGGCGAAACTGCAATTTCAACGGTCATAAAACAGGAACCCGACTCCGGCGGGCGGGTTCGGTGCAATCGCATCTTTTCACTCGGCTCCTTCGCTGGCACATTAACAATTCTAACCATCGTAATAGTTGCTCGGAAATTGTAATATTTAGTCTTAATAAAGCCATTCGTAACGCTGAATATCCGGAGGAGGCGTGCGCTCCGCATGACTCGCCCGAGGCGGAGTCACTCGCGCCAGCGGGATTTACGACGTACCAACTGCACAGCACGAACTCCGTAAGCCTTTCCGTAGACACATCAGCCCCACAGAGCAACAATGTTAATTGAAACGACGCCGGATTGGAACGAATATTCAAAATTCTAACCGCTATAAATTTCGCACTACAACAATTCCAGAACGCTCCACGGCTATTGTATTGCTCGGCAACAGGATATAGTTTATTAATGAACCGATATCGGGCAATATGAGGACTGGAATGCCTTCTATAAATTTGCGGGATATCGCCCCGCGGACAATGGATACTCTGCGCCAGTAGGTCCCACCCTGCCATGTGCAATCTTTTAACATATTTTAAAAGCGAAATTCGTGCCAAAATGTTTTAATTCGGCACTTATGTAGTGGTGCTTGAGCGTTGCACGCCTCGTGAAATTGTGCGAAAAATGTAACGGGCACAATCCATGTGGAGCATTAAATTAACCTTACTGCCAGCCCTTTTAACTGAACCCGGTTTATAACTAATATCACATACACGTAGCTGTATATAGAAAAAATAAATGATTTAGTGCATGTCGGGATTTTTAAAAGGTTTAAGAAGTATATTATAACATACGAGTATACATATTACGTAAGTACTTCAGAACTGTTTCTATTACAAAGAGAATCAAAATATATCTTGGGAGTAATATACATACAAATCAAAAGTACTTACATATTTGAAACACATATTTTTAGAAACACCTTTACAACATTAGATAGAGTATACCACAATTCTAAAATAACCAAAAATATAAACTGCTAGCGACATCTAACGGAGGGTTACGCAAAGACCGCCTTGTAGAAAACTCTCCTTGGAATGGGCGTTCGCAAACCCTATGAACCTTTACATTTGCATAGAAAAGCACAGCGCCCTCTATTAACAGTATAAAAGACTAGACACAGAAAAAAGCGCCATCTATCTGAATACCCGCATGGCATCCCCAAGAGTTTACAGTCTTTCCACCCCTAAGTAACCAACCGCATATCAAACGTGTTGCCGAAATATTACGGTAGATGGCGGTAAAAATATTAATGACGTAAAAATAAAGCGAACAATGTTCTTGTAATAATAAAAAATATAAATCGATCTACATGCGACCCGTTTTTCCAAAATATGATTATTATTTTGTAAATAAACGCAAGAAATATTATAATCTAGGAGACTAGGATCTAGGAGACTTACGGGAATAGTTTCGGACTTCATGCCGGCGTTGATGTTTGCACCAAAAGTCTGTAAAAACAAAACACTTTCGGTAAGTTTGTTTGCTACCAATAATACTAACCCCACTTGCAACAAATGGGCGTTTTTCTGCCGACACAACCACGATACGGCCCCCCCTAGTAAATGACGATAAGGCGTATTCGTGTCGTGGCCGTTAAGTACGTATATTTGATGACGTTCTTAGACCTCCTCGACTTTGCTTGATACAAGCTGCATTCCCGAAATGATGTAGCCAGAACTGCAGAATCTCTTAGATCACACAACCACGTCTAGCATAGCTGCGGCAGATGTGATTAAATTCTTAAAATGTACGCGGACCAAGTCGCGGGGCGTTCACTAGTCTTATAGCTAGAATAAAGCAATCAATACTATTGTCACCATCATCATCATCAGCCTATTGCAGTCCACTGCTGGACGTAGGCCTCCCCCAGGGCACGCCACAAGACTGCCATGGGGGGTATTTGCCCATACTCGTAGTCATCACGCTGGGCAGGCGGGTTGGTGACCGCAGTTTGTATTTTGGACTATGTTGTCAACACGGGAGGCGCTGCTCTCGGAAACCCTTAATACGATACCCACGGGCAGACATGGTGTGGTACGATACTATATGTACCATATATAATATAATATATGTATCGATACCCTAGCTAGACAGTCTCAGCGGGATACCCGCCCAATATCAATGCCAATGGCCTCTGTGAGACTGGATATGTCAGTAATCATACAACTTTACATATTTCAGCTGTTTACATGAAAAATAGTTGGCTACAGAAAAGGATCGCACGAAACATGTTAAACATGTAATTTGCATTTAAGTATTGGCTTAGCTTACCTATCACTACATAAGAACTGCCCCCTGATTACCTAATTTGCAATAGCAAAAGCGGCCCCCTGATTACGTAAAAGCAAAGCCGAAGAAAAGCGATAGCGAAAATTGTACAATATGCGCCTTGAAATGTCACAGTTCCTTTGAAATTCATTTTACGTAATACTATTTTGACAAGCAATCAGCGATTTTGTACAATTTTCTCTATCGGTTTGCTTTTGCTAGTTAGGTAATAAGGGGGCTTATTGACTAGAAGAAATTTCTGTTACGAGTCGACATTACCTCTGTTTATGTGTATCGCTATTACTTCATTCATTTAAAAAAAATGGTTGTCTGAAAGAAATCTCTCTTAGAAATAAGCTCGTGTATGTACGAGTACAAGACTTGTGTTTACGTGTTTCTACTATGTACATGTTAATTTTGTATCTACCTAGACCTTAGATCAAACAGATAAATTGTTACTGAAAAAGCGGGTGGGGCTGTGTCGGGGCACACGGCCGTTGGTTTTAACGTGAAACGTCTATGTTAGCGAATCGCTTTTAAAGTAAAAGATTGAAATGAAAACAAGATGGACGCTGTTTTAAGTATTTTAATAAAAAACTTGACAAACACACGAAAGAATCACCACGCTATAAAGTCGGAGTCACGAGTTACACTGAATAGAAACAAGAGTGAGCGCCGGTTTCGCACAGTTATCGCAGTATCCCTCCCCCGCCGCACAGTGGTTCCAATGTATGGGAGGTGCTGGACATTCGCATCCAAAAAATAAAATTGGTGAATCTTGAGAAACTAATTATGCCATCTTGTTTGGTAGATCAATGTCTTTGAAAGTTATTATTTAAAGTTTTTTTGTAACTGTTATATTTGAGGAGATAATTGAGAAATAGTATCATCTTACTATGGAAATGGTCAAACTTACTTACATATCTCTTGATTCCGGCCTCGTTTCAAGTTGCGGTCTTCGGTATTGTGTTTATATTTGAGAGAACTACAATTAATGCTAACACACATAGTGCGCCAAACGTGCACTTTCTGCGGTACATAGAGATGTCTATTTTTATATACGAAAAAGTTCCATACTGAACACTACAATGAAAGTGATCTTGTAATTTTGATTTTTGACATGTCCAAAATGTAGGTCAAATGGTTTGAGAACTAAATTACACTAAAATTGTTAGTGGTAGTATTTATTTAATAAAATTCAAAAAATACGAAAAGCACAACATGCATTATAAATCTATAAAATAGTACAGATAAATTTAACTAAAAATGTCTATAAACACAGAGAGAAAGACCCTAGTTACACGAATGAGATCTTTTTATTAAACTGTAATAAAAAATTTATTTATTTATATTTATTTTAATTAAAATTTTAATTTATTTATGAATCGTCTTCACAATCATCATCGATCAATTCTGATGCGGAGTCTATTTCGATTAACTCGTTTATATCGACAAAATTAAATTTACCTGTCTCGGATATAATCAGTTCATAAAATTCTGAGAAACAAGATTTTTTAATAAATTTGTTATACATTGGGCGAATACTTGTAAGAACCGGATCAGAAGATAATAAAAGATTGTGTAGTACATCTTCATTACACGAGACACTGCTATGTTTTCTTGAATGTCCTTCGCGGTACTTTCTAAATTCTTTATTTCGTGCCTCCGAGGCTTCTTCGGACAAAAAGCCGATAGGCATCATTGAAAAGTTCTCAATGACATCTGGCCCATGGACCAGCAATTTGTGGAGACTAGACGGCATATAAAACCATGGATATAATTCCACGTAGAGCAAAGTAGTGTCATTACAGAACATACGAAATTTGTCAATGTCGAGTTTCTCTCCTGAAGATATACACTGTAAAATGACAGCTAGCCTTCTTAAAAGTCTCGCATCTAATCCGGTTAATTCAGCAGATTTTTCTGGGTTTTCAAAAAACCTTCTAGCACAATTACCGGTGTTGGTGGTTCCACTCCCTTGCTTGACAACATCAAGACGCATTCCAGTTTCTTTTTTGAAGTTTTCTTGAATTGCTGATTTTCTTTGAGCAACATTCTTCTTTGCTTCATCACCTCTAGCTTGCCATGATTTTATGTCTAATCTGTATGCGATGTGAAGACAACACTCCATGGTCCGGATCCATGCATGGAGCGAGCTAAGTCCGTATTTAAACATGTCTTCGTGCACTGGCTTGCTTCTTACTTTACTAATGTCGTTCATCTCATTTGGACGCGCTTTGCAAATGTCGCACACTGATGCTGCTGTGCCTGATATGTATGAGTGAATCTTACCATCTATCATCGTCAAATGCAACTGGTGCTTTACACTTACGTCATCGCTCTTAGTAGGTTGCAGAAGCTTAATCTCTTCTTCGAATTCAGACATCTCCATTTGAACATTTTCTTTTGTTTCTTTGATGAACTTGATTAGGATTGGTCGACAAAGAGATGTTGACGAGGGCCGCTCATTTTCCCAAATTATTTGGCCAGTTTCGGATGTGAGCCGGATTGGTACAAGACTTGCAACAAATACACTGGCGAAATTCGTTTCCTCAGTTTCACTTGTTTTCTGGTGGTAAACACTTTGATCCGAAGCACCGTCAAAGCCCCATTTGCTCACGAGCACCAGGTTTTTCTCCTCAGTGGTAGAGAGGTTTTGGGTTTGTAGAAGTCTTGTCGTAGTAAGGTCTAGCAACGCTTGCAATTTGATTTTAGCAGAGTGTTCAGTAATTGTAACGTCTTCTTGTTTTGGGTAACATTTCTTTTTTTCTTTCAGAAGCATGTAATAACTGGGATATTGAGCTACTCCTTCTTTAGCATGAAAATCCCGTAAAGTCATATAACGCCATTTTGAAAGGTTCATCGACACAAACAAAGCTAGGGCCTTTAGTGGAGATATACATTTATCTGAATCTGTGGTACTCCGTCCGCCAATGAAATCTTTGATCTTAGAAGCTTCTGTAGGATTTTCCATTAAAAACTTCATAATATCAGCTACATCATTTTCCCCTGCAGCCCTAAGACTGCTTTGTGCGGAAAACATAATCTCGTCAGTGCTGCTAGATGCCCTAAGTACTTCAGTGCGTCTTTTCTTTTGACGAGGACTTAAATCTTCAAAGGGCTTACGAGGAGAGACATGAGTACACGTAGAGGCATCGGATTTAGAAGGTAAATTCGTCTGCTCAGTAGTTTCTTCTTCTATTGCGTTCGTAGGTAATACTTGTAAAGGCAAATTATTTTCCTTTAGGGAATCCGGCCACTGGACTTCAGACTGCAACCACTCTGAGTGTTTATTTAGAAACTTTCCTTCGCTTCTTCCAGCTTGAGACCATTTAGGATAGATCCGGTAGCAAAATCGACGACACCAGTTCTTTAAGTCTTCTTCGGCACCTTCACAAAGAGAAACGTTGCAATTCGTTTTAAGGACACCGAATAGATGATCAAAGTCACGTAGATCATTGTGTTTGCGTAAAGCGCAATAAAGGTCAAGATTTGTAACAAATCCACGGAAAGACATATTTATTAGAACGAAATAGAAATCAAAACTGATGTAAAATAAAGGATTACCAACCAATTTATACTACACTACCCTCATTACTGCGTACTGCGTACAATTGTTATTCTTGTAATGTTTTAGTACTAATGATTTCAATTAATAATCACCTGCATCAAATAATTGTTGAAAATGCTAAAAATTACTCTAAGAATGACATCTGTAATTGATAGAAATGCTAATGACTACTGTCTTAATGATAATGCAATAATTTCATTAATTAATTATTTAAAAGTCTAAGACCGTCTGTGGATCGATCGTTGCCCTCGTTTGCAAATTAATTAATTTAATTATTATTTTTTTATTTCTGCAACATCATTTATCGATACGCATATTTAGAGGGGCCCTTATTCCTCTATGATTTTAACAGAAAATTGTAAGATCCTTGTCATTGTAGTATATTATAATATAAAAATCAAACATTTCTATGTACCGCAGAAAGTGCACGTTTGGCGCACTATGTGTGTTAGCATTAATTGTAGTTCTCTCAAATATAAACACAATACCGAAGACCGCAACTTGAAACGAGGCCGGAATCAAGAGATATGTAAGTAAGTTTGACCATTTCCATAGTAAGAAAACACTATTTCTCAATTATCTCCTCAAATATAACAGTTACAAAAAAACTTAAAATAATAACTTTTGAAGACATTGATCTACCAAACAAGATGGCATAATTCGTTTCTCAAGATTCACCAATTTTATTTTTTGGATGCGAATGTCCAGCACCTCCCATACATTGGAACCACTTTGCGCCGCCCCGCTTGACCCCGACACGAACTCAATGTCATAACAGCGAGCTGACTATATAAGTGAAATATTTACACCACATTTTTGTTTCTAAGACTAATAGTTTTTTAATTATTAAGGTACGATGATATAGACCTTTTCGTTACGGTCCAGTTTTTAAACCTGGTACCCGTATGTTTCGGCGCGATTTTAAAGACGTTTCACGTCAAAATGTTAATAATGAGTTAGTGACAATATTTAGTTTACCTGGTTCATAAAAAATGGTGCTGATAGCAATCTATCGGGCAATAAGACATTTCTGTAAAGGAACATCTTACAGGCACCAATCGTATTCACACTATTCACAGCTGACTCGTTCGCTCTATTGCCTGGTTATAAAACATAGCAATGACCTCTAGCGAATGTGTTCTATTCGGGTTAAACGCCCCTTAATGCGTCTCGCTTATCTTGTGAGATAAGAAGGCGCCCTTACTGCGGGTCAGTGACCCACTAGCTGGATTCAGAATGATAAATATATGTAAATGCGAAAATGGATGATTGCTCCCGATTCTTTGAGGATAGAAGTCTAGTACCCAGAACCTACATTATTTATACAGGATTTTTTTTCTTTGCCACCCTTAACGAAGGGTACACGACTCTATAGATCAAATAAAGTAAGTTCTTGCCAAAAAAAATGCTGGCAATCAATGTAGGTACGTAATTTTTTATTTAATTACTTGATCAGGCGAAATTTATAGTGTCCAGTGTTTATGCTAGTTTTTTCATACACAGATATTAATATTTCTCGTGAAAAAATCTTGCTACGCGCGACTATGTGCATTTATGCAGAAAAACGCAGTCTATTTACTCAACTTTGGACACTAATATCTTGGGAACCAGGCGGAAAAAATGATCGTGATGATGAGATTCCGTGGTTTTCGGGAACGTTGACTACCAAAAATCACCTGTATAGATCCGAATGACTTGCTTATTTTTAAATTAACAACTAAAACCAGCCCACAAATAACTGATAAACCATAATCAAAGCGCATATTTAGTTACGCAGTTACAATGTGTCTTCTTAGACACGCCTGTGTTCCCATAGGTAATGGAGTAGCGAGAACTGCAGGATCATGAATGAGATTCTATAGCCACGTTTAGGATATCGGGACGAGATGTAAAAGATCGATGTCATGTAGCAAGCTCTACGCCTGAAAGAACGCCCCTGAGTCGTCTTAACGAAATACATGGAAGGAGATTCAGCTGAGGTATTCTAGTGAAGCCCCGCATCAGCAATAGGTATATATAAGTACCTATATACAGACGAATTCACACGAATGTCTGTATTCATGATACGATTCAATCAATCTACGGAAACAACGCGGAATCTCGCTTATAAATGTTCGTATGTAATCGAAGGACCCCAATTTTATTATCTCTAGCTGTAGACTAACGTCAAATTAGTAGGTACCAAAATATGCACAGGTTCTATACTGTGCATCCACACCGCAGTTACCTTTTGTCGATCAACGTTTCCAAATGTTACTTAGGAACATCAGATAACAAAATGTTATTTATTGTCAACAAAAATGTCGCTGTGATATGCTAAGTGTCTTTATGGAGGCGATGAACAAAAATTAACAAGTAGCCACAAAAGTTACATTATGTTACCGAATGTTATCGTGATTCAGAGTGTTGCTCAACAAAAGGTAACTGCAGTGTGGATGCACGGATACAGCAGCGAGCTATTCTCAGAGCGTTTTGCTTAACACCTTCCGTTACCTACACATAGTACGAATTATGTCAAGTCATCAGTTACTTACTACTTTTTAGATATTCTGAGCAGAACACAAATTAGGATTCCCAATGGCAACAAAAACTCTACATCTAAACATATTGAATCAAGACTATGCTAATAGCGTAGTAATTGCAATTGCGTGTTCCCTTTATACCTATATAGTACCAGTAAGTTATATGCTCTGGAAACTGGAAGTGCACCCAATAATTGCGTTGCAGTGTATTGTGTGCTAGAACTGTAGGGACAATATTGACTTCTACTGCACATTGTAAATTCAAATTCAAATTCAAAATCATTTATTCAACATGAAAGCATTAACACTTGTTTGTTGATTGTCTAATTATATGTTACTTTCTATGTTCGCATCCCAAAAATGAAACCGCTACCAAACAAAAAAGGAGGTGAATTTAAACAACCCAAAAATAAATAAATCGCAAAGCTTTTGCTTTGGCAACGGTCACCATCCCAAGGTGCGATTTGTTACGGTCTGTCAGGCATAAGTTAGCGATTCGGGGCTAATAGCCACCAACGTGGAGAATAAGAGTTAAGGTCGCCTAAAGATGAAATCCAGAAGAGCTGCTACACAGTTCTCCTTTATGGCAAAACCAACATTAGGTCTGACACACCGCATGATTATACTATTACTGTTACACTATCTCAGTGAAGTGTCACTGCTTGAAAGAAGAAATAGCAAGAAAACTCCCAGCGACACAGTCAAAACTAAGTAACATATTAACAAAAGAATCTTACATTGGATAAGATATCAGATAGTAACACTTAACTCATTTAGTGTGTATAAATTCAATTATCATAACATAATTAATTTAAATTCATATAAATTACATACCCACTTACACAAAGTAAGTACAGGTCCATGTCAAATTTAAATTGTATAAATAAAAATAAAATGTGTACACAGAGTACAAGTCAATGTCAAATAAGTATCTACTAAACTATAAAATATAAAAAAGATATATATTTGTGTACAATAGTACAAGTCGACGGTAAAATGTGAATAGAAGAGCTAACGTGTCATTCAGAACTTAAATATATAATACCTATAGCTGGTAATAACATTAGAATGAAGAAATCACGCATGATACACTATAGCGCTTCTGGTCACATTCACCAACACATATTAACTATACCTACTAAGCTAAATATAAAAGTAAAACATAGATTGCGTAACTTGGGGATGCTAGAACAATTCACTTCCATGGCTCGCTATCATTTAAATATTCTAATACTGTATAATATTCTTTCATGCAAAGTTTTTTCTTCACAATATTTTTAAATTTACAGATAGGTAGCCCTTTGAGTGTATCTGGAAGCTTGTTGTAGAAAAGTATACATTGACCCATGAATGATTTACTGACTTTGCGGAGACGGGACACATGAGCAACAAGTCTGTTCTTACCTCTTGTATTTATTTTGTGCACATCAGACATTTTATTAAATTTATCTAAATTCTTATGAACGTATAATAAATTTTCATAAATATAATTCGAAGCTAAAGTCATTATATTCAATTCTTTAAATTTCTCACGTAATGTGACCCTGGACCCTAAGTTTAGAATTGCACGGACAGCTCTTTTTTGTAAGATAAATATTGACTCCCAATCAGCTGCGCTTCCCCATAATAAAATACCGTATGTCATTATACTATGGAAATAGCTAAAATAAACAATTCTAGCAGTCTCGACATCTGTCAGTAGACGAATTCTCTTAACTGCATAGGCTGCAGAACTGAGTTTCTTACTTAGTTTTTCAATGTGAGGACCCCATTGTAATTTGGCATCCAAAGTTATGCCCAAGAAAACAGTCGAATCCACTTGATCCAGTCTCTCGTCGCCTATGTAAACATCAGATCTAACTTGTTTCACGTTGGGAGTAGAAAATTTTATTAATTTCGTTTTCCTACTATTAAGAACAAGATTATTATTACTAAACCAATATAACACTTTAGAGAGAGCACTGTTCACCACGTCATATACGATGAGCTGCCTCTTTACTTTAAAAAGTAAGGAGGTGTCATCTGCAAACAATACTATTTCATGCTCATTACCTACAAAGTATGGCAAATCATTTATATAAATACGGAAAAGAAACGGACCAAGGATTGAACCTTGTGGGACACCTATTGTGACGCGCGATCCCGGTGATCGTTTTCCGTTCACATCTACCTTCTGAATCCTATCGTTCAAATAGGACATCAGAAGATAGAGGGCCCCACCCCGTATACCATAATGTTCTAATTTTCGAATTAAAATTTCATGGTGGACACAATCAAACGCTTTTGACAAGTCACAGAACACTCCCAGTGCGTCATGTGACTCCTCCCAAGCGTCGACAATGTGTCTTAACAACTCAACTCCCGCGTCGATAGTAGACCGCCCCTTGGTGAAGCCATACTGCTTATTGCTAAAAAGGTTGTTATTATCGAAGTGCCTGGACAATTGTTCTAAAATTAGTTTTTCAAAGATTTTACTGATTGTTGGGAGTACTGATATCGGGCGAAAATTACCTGGATCAGAAGATTCTCCTGACTTGAACAACGGAATAACTTTACTATGTTTCATTAAATCAGGAAAGACTCCTTTGTCTATACAATTATTAAAAACGCTTGCTAGCGGAGTACTTATTACATCTATTATTGAACCTAACGTTTTCACCGATAGGCCCCATAGGTCAGCGGTTTTTTTGGAGTAGATGGATTTAAAAGTTTTAATTATATCTTTGTAGTTAACATAGGAAAATGCAAAATCCCTCTCACATGCTGTTACACTGTTTTTGAGCAAAGATGCAGCGACCTCAGGGGACGAGTTAAGGTCTTTTGTTGCTGAATGAGGTATACTGTCAAAGAAGTTTTGGAAAGCTGCGGCTACCTCAGAGTGAGATTTTATGTTAACTCCATCAATCACTAAGCTAAAGCTGGAATCTCGAACGGCATTTCTTCCGGTCTCACTGTTAATTATATTCCAAGTGGTTTTAATCTTATCGGTAGATTGTTTAATTTTATTTTTTACAAAATTTGATTTTGCGTTGTTACAAACACGTTTAAATAACTTAGAATACTGTTTGACATACTCCTTGAAGGCTGAGCTGTGGTTAAACGTTTTTTCGCTATAAAGATTATATAAACGTTCTCTGCTCTTATATATGCCAGGTGTGGCCCACTCGCTAAAAACTAAACGATTACTTATAGTAATAGATTTTGTTAAAAATACTTTATTAAACTCAGTTAATATGAGACTTAATATCGAGCTATACAATATGTTGGTATGTAAATAGATATATCTAAGTATAGAGAGGAGCTTAGGTAATTTCTAATTAGAAAAAGGAGATTATATAGTCCACTAGTTTTAGACGTGTGCCTTTCAATCGGGAGGCGCAGGTTCGATCCCAGTCACGGGCCTGTACCACTGAATTTATTGCATGTATGGATTTTAATCCAGTAAAATTGTCACTTAGGTCGTGCCTCAGAAAGCACGTAAAGTCGTTAGTCCTGCGCTTGATCTCTATCTGGTCTTGTCGGTTTTCCTTCCTATAGGGCTATGAGAGTGAACGAATAGAGAATGCACCTGTGTTTGCGCACACACTTATGCACTATATCTCCTGCCCAGGTGACCTGCAGGTGAGGTATTTCGGTCAGAAACATTATATTATAGACCCAGCTGCAACTTAAGTATGACTACCTAAATATAATGGCTGTACGTGTGTATGTTTGTACTTTGAAGAGCTGTCCATGAAAATAATTATGGTCGATGCCGATAAGCAATTTCGGACCACGAGATAAAGCTGTTATTACGTTGACTTCCTTGAAAGGCGAACACCTAATCAGCCCTCCTAGCATGACCACGCATTGTGGATATCGTATCGTACGATATCGTATCGTCTCTATACAAAATTACCATGGCGGCTATATTTATCGTATTGGACAGGCTAAATGTCGATAAATCGGTTTATCATATCATGTTTTGCAGGTCATGCTACTTGGGCAGATAGGCATATTATGATGTAGGTACCTACACTTAGTAGTCGGTACGTAAATAAATACTTACTACATACCTATACATAGGTACTTGTATCCTTACATTAAGACTAAAACCCGTTCTAGATAAGGCACTCCACGCTGTGCCGTCACTGCCCCAGAACAACATAGTACAACGAAAGTGTCTACCTATTTACCTACTATCTTGAGATCTGCAGAAGCTGGCAGGACATGGCATAAGGCTTTTGCCAAGGGTGGATGCCGACAGATTGATGATGAAAACGATGACATATTTCACTGGGTCATCATGGCCGGCGCGACCAGACTTCTAAAGTAGACACCATACCTACTGACATTACTGGTCGCGACGAAACCAATTTGGCGACACGACCAGCTCAAACGGAAACCAGGTGAATGAATAACTCTCTATATCTCTGTATAGAGCTGTATGCATTTTGTTTGTCTCTTCGACTAGTCGCGCTGCTATGGTCGCCCGATGAAATATAGCCCTAATACCTAGTTCAGGCTTCAACTACTGTTGTGGCATTTCACCAATACAATAGGTAGAGTGCTTGCATTCCAGAAATCACGTACACAAAGAACCGACATAGTATAACTACTACATATATATTATGCTATGTCATGGGTACTTCTTACTCCACACAACCTCTGTAGATAATATGGGAAGACACATAACATAATAGCAGCCTCTAATTGCATCCCGTGAATATGATATAATAGTAGTTTTGCCTACTAATTAACATTTAAATGGTTAGCCTACAGCAGTGGTTTCCAAAGTGGTCCAGGTGGACCCCCAGGGGTCCACAGACTCTATGGGGTTTACGTTGGCGTGAAAAAATGGGGGGTTCACAATTAATTTGTATGTGGTGTAGGCCTGTAGGGGGCCACCAGAACCAGTTAACTTTTGAAAGGGGTCTATGAGGAAAAAAGTTTGGGAACCCCTGGGCTTCAGTCTACCTAGTCGCTTCTTTCATTCATATACACGTGGCTGTGTTCCCAAAGATGGGGTAGGGTACAAACAAAGGGCAAAAAATGCAGGGTCACGAATGAAAATCTACAGCCACGTTTAGAGAGATCAGATGTAAAATATCAGTGACAAGTTGCAAGCTCATCGCCCGAGAGAACGCCGCTGATGTATTCAAGTGAAGCCGCGCATAAGCACAAGCTTTCAGTCAGTATAAGGAAATAAGATCTTAATTGCGTGATCCACAGTTCAAGATGTTTCCGGAGGTGATCTTTTTTACCGCCGATATTGCCTGCTTCGCCATAGTTTCGAATCCCTTTTAGTGAAAACATTGACATAATGAATATCAATGTTCGTTTTCGTGTCATGGATGTTTCTATATTTAGTTTTCTATATGTTATAGGAATTATAGGAATGTATTTATATACTACATATTTTATGCCGTTGCTTATTAGTTTTACGACACAAGACCTTAGGGCTAGGTTAATGTGTTTTACAGTAAAGTTTGTGAATACCTATTAATTGCTGTACTTTAGCACTTGGACTGTTAGGCCAATGTAAACGTCACGTAGCAAATACAAACAGCAATGTTATAGTAAATAGAGTCGCCCTTGTACGAAGGTCGTAGGCTACTATGATGGGAGAATTGGGAGACAAAAGATAGTGCTATTTCACACGCTCCGGTTGCCGGGTAACCGGTGGCGAAACGTATGGTCACGTATATTAACTTGTACTCGTACCCAGGGATTTGGTATCGCCTCCTCGTACCGTAATTTACCGGAAAGCACACTTCACCACAACTTGTGGCGAACCCGGTTATCCGGCAACCGGAGCATGTGAAAGGCACTTCGCCTACCTATCCACTGGAGCGACAATTAACCAATAGGATTGTAATATGAGCCAATATTACTGTCCTCATCATCATCTATTAAGTTCACTGCTGAACATAATCAACAACCTATTGCGACCTATTGGAAGGTGCTTACAATCCATTAGTTACTTAATATATTTTTTAGTATCTCCGCTTTGTTTTTTCTGTGCAGATACAGGGCTTCACTAGAATACATGCATGCTGCATCTCCTTGCGTGCAAGTCGTAATAGTCAACTAAGAAATTTAGGAGCGTTTTCTCAGGCGATGAGCGAGCAACATGTCACTGGTTTTCAACATCTGAATCCTCTATGCTAAAGGATCGCCTTAATGATCCTGCAGTTCTATTCTATGTACACTATTTTGGGAACACTGCAGTGTGTTTATATTCTCCGCTCCGGTGGACAGGCAGCTCCTAACACGTTCGCTGCTGATTTTCTTACCCGAAATCAGTTTAACGCCTAGTGCCAGAACACAAATAATCGTCGGTGGCACCTCTAGAAAACCATGGAAGCGCAAATACGCACACGGCGGCTGTGAATGCGTTTACCAGGCAGATAATAGTACATGCTACATTGGTCGTCGTTTGACTACAACTCCTCTTCCCACCTGCATCATGCTATCGAGCGACAGTGTAGGTACACCCACCACAACGCTTCGAGTGCAGCTAGGTATGCCTAGTAATTGTGTTAAACTTTATTGTGCAGCCACTCCGGCACAATGGAAACTGGGCGATAATGCCGAACAGTGCATCTGCTCCAAACTATGGAAGGGATTTATTGGAATTTTATTAATGAAACTATGAAACATTGTGATTAGGTGCTGTTCTAGTACTTTCAAACTGTTGGACAGTTTGTTATGGGATCAATAAGTAAAGATAAGCATAAATATGATCATCTGTAAGTACAGTTCTTATTAGTAAAGATCTGCTTTACTATGGAATGTAATATTTTTTTAACCTACTACATAGTATGTAAAAAATTTCTGCAGAAATATAATATTTTGGGGTTGCTTTTCGACTGGCTACTGAAATTTACTACATTTGATATTTTCTAGAGATTGGTATCTTTTTACCACTACTTTTGAAATGTAAAATATGAACAGGGGTTTACCATGACCTCTAGTGTAGTTTTTAATCAAGAGTTCATGATAAACCTCTAGAGGTTTCTAAAAGCTTTTTATAATCAACAAAATACATCATAACAAATACAACTCTGAGTTATATCGATTTATTATTCGGTGCGCGGCGCCGAGGATAGGTACTGATTTCAGGTAAAAGGCTGATTAAAAACTACGTGGATTTTCCTGTCTTGATTGCTAAAATGGTTCTTAGAAGAGAATTGCATATTCAATTACTAGGTTTCGAGTTAGTGTGTTCTTAGTTCTTCTTTTCGTAACTTGATTTGATCATCTGAAACGGGAGTTGTTCAGTTATAAATAGAGCTTTAAATGATTTACAGTGAAAAGAGAGCTGCCTGCGTAGAAAACTACGTCATAAACACAATCGTAACAGTTTTATGAGCTACAGCGAAGTTCGTAAAGTAATCGAACCATTTCTTTCCATATGTAAGCCTTCATTTAGCTCGTTCGCCAAATGTCGTGAATTCTAGCCGCTATTGGTGAAATTTTTTCGATAACTGCGAATTTCGCTGTCGCTGATTCCGTTGCAATATCTTAGCCCCAGCCTTTGTTTACTCCGTGAAGCTGCCACACACATGCCGCACTGGGTTCGTACAATCGCATAGCATCAAGATCATGTATCTAATTACGAGCATCTACCTAAAGCCATATTTCAATTTCTATGATCCGTAGTAAAAAGCACCAGTCACTGAGTGAAATTTAATAAGAATAACTTATGGAGTAAAAGCGACACTTCATAAGCCCTATCGAGAAAGGTTCGGCTGCGCAGCCGACCAGCACGAAGATGGCGAGACGTGATATCTTTCCCATTTAGGTTAGCTAATCAGGTATGAAGAACGTAGAAAGGGTGGTGGAGGTATTTAAAAAGACCGCATATGTGCTTGTGACATAGTAGCCGACAGTATACATATAAGAATCCAGCAATTCATGGCAGCAGTACGAATTGGGCGTTTTAAAAAAACGAGTGAATGGCAGCTTCAGCAAGTAAAGCTGCAGAGATGCCACTACCATCTAAGATAGATAATACGGCTGTGTTCTCGTAATGGGCTAGCTAAAACTGCAGGATCATAATCCCACAGCTACGTTTAGCATAGCGATGACAAACATGATCAGTGACAATTTGCTAGCTTAACGTCCGAGAGAATACTCGACTTCCTTAATTGACTCTTACGACATGCTTTGATCAAGATGCGGCTGATGATGTATTCTAGTAAAGCCCCGCATCATAATAACTAACTAACTACTAGTAGTTACTAAGATAGTTAGAAAAGATACATCAAAACCTTCTACAATAGTGTCGATTCTGGCAGTCACGCTTAAACCTAAACCTAATCTTCAGGTCAAGTCAGGTCTATCTCTAAACATAAATGGCTGAGAGAGAAAAGGCAGGTAGGACTAATTTCACGTTTAGGTTTAAGTGTGACTGCCGGAATCGACCATAATAATTACCTAAATATATATAAGAAAATACATATCTAAAGGAACTGTTTCGTGACAGAATATCGGAAAATTTTATGGAGAATTTATAAGTTTTTCTGGTTTTGCGGACGTTTCCACAAATAAATTTCAATTAAGTTCGAGAGGAAAATACTCCGCGCCCGAGTATTTAAAGGAACATCCGGGTTCAAGTTATTAAATAAATCTTTTAATCGGAATATGTATTTGATAGTTTTTTTTAGTGGCCGACGCTACGATTCTCAGCCGCTTCACTTGCTGGTACTTGCTTTTTAGGAAACAAATTAGTTTGCTACCTTTTCTTTCACCATAATATACAATTAAAGGCTTATTATTAATGAAATTCGTTCACAAAAATCAAATTAGTGTGATGTAAATCCCTAATTAGATAGGACATCTCAGGAATACATAGAGCGTGATTGACTTGAAACAAAAAAATAAGATTAGAAAATCGGCTAATAGATGTTAATCTCTATTTGAACCAGAGTGCCAGGCTATAGAAGGCTAGTCTAGTAAATACGAATAATATTTAAATCCTTTTGTACTTCTTACATATATATTTTGATAGTTAAGTTTAAAGAAGTGTTATTCTTTCACGCACTATGTAATTAACCAGTACACCGAAATAGCCATCTGGTTGCATTCTCACAAATTTAATTAATATTTAGGACCTACTTAAGGCATAACCAAATATATTCGTGCTTCGTAACAACACCCGGCACTGTAATTAAAATTATAACAGTCAATTTATTTGTAGCCTGTCACTCGCTAAAAATAAATCATTTTACTATTTAAAAGCATCGGATTGTATAGAATTCGGTATATTATTTCATCCGTTCATTAAAAAATCGACGTTTTTCATCCTATCGCTATTTCAGACTTGCTGTTTCCCGTGACTTCATTCGCTTGAATTATAGAAGACGTTTTTATTTTAAAACCATCAAGCAAGAATCGGATCAAATGCAAAAAGAAAACTTTAAACTCGGCTCGTAGTTTAAGAAAGCGTTCAGGAAAACTTTTAGTATGAACTTCTTATGACAGAAAAGAATCCACTAGCTAGAGAAATATAAACTATTGTGCTTGTCGCATTATTAGCAAGCGCTTATAGCAATCTTTCTATGTTTAGCACTGGGTTACTAATGGGTGAGATGATGATGATGAGCAAATGTTCTAGATAAGTACTTAATATTAATAACTTTTTATGATATTATGTATCTTCATATTTCACAATTTGTTATTTCTATTAGTTGTATACTTTTTATAGTAACTTGCTAACGTTCCTTTGGGATTTTCGCTCTTTGACTAGTTGCATTTTTCTGGTCACCTCTGTTTTCTAGCTTACAGGAGTAGTACTCATATTCATTCACGCACGACACATAAAAGGATAAATGTTGAATCGCACGATAAATGAAATAAATAATCCTACACGAAGGAAATATGTAGTCGTAATGCAAATCGTAGTGCTCCAAATAGGGCACACAGTTCTTCTTACTGTTCTTCTTTTCATGTCTGCTTCTACCTGTCTACATTTCTTTTGATCTGTAACTATTTCTACCCTAATTCTATTGTCTTGTTCTATGTTGCTTCATTCCGTGTATGTGTAATTTTCAAATAAAAATCTATTGTATTCTATTCTATAATCGTAACTAACTACCTATAACTCTTAATGGTTGTTTACGCTATGTCATGAAAAAAAGACTTTCATATACTTATAGGTAAGTAATTATTTGTATATATAATAAGTAGGTGGCCCCGAGTTTACATTAAATATGTAAATGTAACCAAGTTCAGAAATAGTTACCCAGGAATAG
This sequence comes from Carposina sasakii, assembly GCA_014607495.2. Taxonomy (NCBI): domain Eukaryota; kingdom Metazoa; phylum Arthropoda; class Insecta; order Lepidoptera; family Carposinidae; genus Carposina; species Carposina sasakii. The sequence goes on from CP053155.1 coordinate 12,015,951, forward strand.
AAATGTTTACGAATATCCTATTATTGTCTCGTAAACAATACTGAGCTTTACCTACCTACTAACTAATACATACTTATTTCAACAAGACTTTTTATTTTCATACTGTCCCAAAGAAAGAGTTTACACGTGAATAATCCTTTTACAAAATTTACCTTTAATGATACAGGTTACGTAGTATCGGTTTGAGTTGAGGTGACGAAGGCTTGTGTCGCCAACGAACTGACCATTTCATTCGGATTCTAAATCTTTTAGTCAGTCATATTCCTAGCCAGTCAAGTCTAGATCGGCTGAGGATAGTAGTAGCTCTAGAACATTCTGGTGTGGACTGAATAAAATCACGCTGAACTTTGCACTCCCTTTTCACACACGACATATTAATATCGCTAATAATCATGTCATGATATCAGAGCTATCACTGCTGTCCCTCATTGCAACACGTGCATGCTAATGGCTACAATGAATCAAGTGAAGTAGTCGTCCATGCACATCTAATGGACACTGTGCACATTGGCCAAGGACCAGCTCCTTGGCAGCAGGCCGTACCTTGGCCCAATATATATTGTCTTTTTATACCCGGTATGTATACAGAAGCAGTTGGCAGTATGTTGGAAGGTTGTTGGCTCTTAGTTGGCGACAACGTTGGCCGGGCAAACGATGTCGTCGGTTTTCCGCGCATACATAAAAAAATCTTGCCACATTCTTCAAAAGCAGAATGATCATTGGGTCAAGCACGAATCTCTAGATATTCCGTACCGTTGTACCATTTATTAGGCTAATAAATATGTAACTAATCATTTTCACTTTCGTAACGCTATCGTCAAACTGTCAAATCTCATAGATTTTGCTTACAAATCGATAGTGTTACGGCGCGCAAAAAGGTTCGTGCTTACCCTACCTACAGTATACACCAATAAGTAAATAGCGATCGGATATGCTGGCCCAACCGCTGGGCCAGTGCCTTGCCCAATTAATACAGCGGCCTTAAAATAACTCTGGTATTAGTCATGACACCAGAAGTAACTAATGGCAATAGTGCAGGTAATACAGTCCTTTCCTTTCACTAAGGTCCTACAAAGTTACCTACATAGTTACCTAATTACTTACTTAAATTTATTAACATTAAACAGAGGCTGAATGAAGTTAGGTTATTGTAATTAATGCTATTTCTATTCTAGCAAAAACAGAGTAACCTTTATTTGTAGCTAGCAAAGCATTTGGCGAAATTAGTTATGTCAAGTTTTGTTTGGTGTAACATCATACAATTTTCATACAAACATAATAATTAAAGTAGTTACAGTTTAGTAATACAAAATATTTTTCGGAATTCCTAGCAAGATTTAACATTTGAATAGGTACCAACAGTTTGTTTTTTGTTGCTAGTTGCTAGGTATAGTTACTAAAAATGAATTAATGGGTGCAGAATTTAATACGGTTTTTATTCATTTAGTTTAAGAGTCCTAGTCCAGTAGCCTTGTTGGATAACTTAACTGGCAATATTCTTGGTTCTTTTTACCAAGGCTCATTTTAAAGTTCTAGGTACTTAAGTAAGTATATCAAAATACAGCGATGATCATCAATCATTCCTAAGCATTAGAGTCACATGGAGTAGTAAGAACTAAAATTCTATTAACAACTAGTGGACGCCCGCGACTCCGTCTGGGTGGACTACAGAAAAAACAAAATGTCGAAATTATCCGGGATAAAACATTTTCCCAGGATAAAAAGTAGCCTACACATTTATTAAGTGGGACCTGTCACAATATATTCCTGAAAACTGCATCAAAATCGTTTCAGCCGTTTCTGAGATTAGCGTGCACAAACACACAGACAAACAGACAAAAATTCCAAAAATCAATGTTTTGGGTACTATTGTGTTGATAAAGGTCTCCTATAATATTTTTTCTCATATATCTTCCATGTGCAGACAGCGATCCATTACATTTTTATTATATGTATAGGTTTTGCCACCACTTAATGGATTTGGTAATAAAAAATAAATAAAAATATAATCCCTTAGTTAGATATTACTAACTTAATATATCTAGACTTTGTATGATACTCAGATTGGAACAGCCTGATCTAAAATAGAAGCACTAGAACTAAATGTGTGACTTCCGTTACCAAGTATTTCAAAATTGGAACCGCACCGGCCAGTTAGAACACAGATGCTAAATGAGTCATCTTTAAACATATCCCCACATGTGTCCAATTCATAAACAATCACTGCTTCCCATGCTATTCATAAATTACACTGATGAATGTTTGTTTTTCTTCTTGAGAACCATTTCAATCCCATAGATTTGTTTAGAGAATGGAAGTTTTTACAAATTTAATTTACTGTTATGAATAGTAAGTTATTGGAAAATTATAATTGAATTTTACTAATGGGCATGATACACCTTGTGGACAAATTGGTATTGGTGGTAGGTCTAGGTATACTGAGATTAATATATCTTAATGCTTTTTTCAATATTTAGGTAATTTGATAATAATTATGGTATTTGTATGAAGCATATTTTTAGGTATGTACCCAGGGAGATAGGAATTTATTATTTTAGTTATTATGAATTGATTTATTGGACTTGTGTCAACATTTGCTATCACAATAACTTTTTAGTTTATATAATAACAAAGCTGATAAATGTTATCTTTTGACCTGTAATTTAAGAGTTTAAACCTGTAACCTACCTATCAATAAGTACCTGCATACTTTTTTAAAATCACCCCACATTTTTTCTTTATGGACGGAATTAAATAATTGGGAAATAATTTAGTTTGTCGCCTAAAAACCTCAATAACTGGCTGAACATGATCATCTGTACTATAACATACTTCCAATGATAGACCAGTCCTAAGCAAGAATGTTCTCGCGTACTAATTCCAGTATTAGTGTGAAAATCTATGATACTCAATTCCTACACTATTATTGCTACAAATGAATATAGTTTTTTAAACCGTTTTCATTTAAGTTATGTATAAATTCTAACTTACTATAGGCAGAAACATTGAAAATACGTACCCCTTAAAAATTCACCGATATCATATAATCCAACAGTCCAGTAACGAAAACCATTATCACATAAAACACACAAATCACAAGATCCACTTATACACCACCATTTACGAATTATAAAATCCACACCCGCGCAAATGTTAAAAAATCTGTTTCTATTGACATAAACACAAACTGAGCGTCCGCCATATGCAGGCACATTCGGAATGAAACATCTGTGACAGTTTGCTGTCGTTTTCAACCATAAAACATTTCATAAATTATATTGAAATATTTCATTTAATGAGATAAATTGATGGAAATCATTTGAAAAAACAATACAATATTACTTTATGTACGCTATGATTCAACTACTGTTATCATTTTATTATGAAATATTCATAAATACAATACTAGAACTATTTCAATACTATTTTAAGGTAAATCACAGTCATGTTTTGAACACACCTCCTTTTGCATCTATATTCGGGCTAATGTGGGATCGTACAAACTTCACTTTAGTTCAGTCCCGACGAGCTTTGATTTCGATTTATGGAAGAGTGTAGACCTAAGAGAGAGCAGGATAGCATCAGTTTTATTTTTTAAGTCAACGTCCTCTATGGATATACTGGTTAAACAGTCTCCTATTTTACTACACTGTGGCTTCTAAAATGAAAAGTTTCTCAGGCAATTTTTACAACGGAGCTTTGAGTTTTTCGACCTATATTTTATTTAAGAAAGTGTCTTATTTGTATTTTTAAACACTGTGGGAACTTGCAGTGCTTGTTTTTTGAATAATTTATCATTTGCCTAATAAATCTCACCTATGTATGTACCTACTTAACTAAGTAGTGTAGTGAGGTAGGTAGGCTCAGTTTCGTGCCTAACTATCTAAATAAATACCTATTTAATTTAGACGCCTACTTCACTCTACTACTACTACTACTATCTTGTACTTTTACTATAAGTAGCAGGTAAGTATATGTATGTATAGAAGGTACATACTTATTTTTAAAAATGTGGATAGTTCTGTACCTAGCTTATTACATAATATTATTTACCTACCGACCTGACTCACCTCCTCGTAATAAACAGGTACCTACACACAAGAGCAATTTTGTCAAATCGTCATTGTCTTAGCAACTTACCTGTCTACAGCTGGTATAAATCAGATCCATCATTTTCGTGCACTACCTACCTAATAGTCGCCGTGAGTTGGCCGCGTGGTGCCAGCAAAGTAGAATTCGTACCACCCCATATCTGCCCGTGGGTATCGTACGAGACGATTAGTCCAAAATACAAACTGCGGTCGCCAACCCGCCTGCCCAGCGTGGTGACTATGAGCAAATACCCCCGATGGCAGTCTTGTGGCGTGCCCTGGGGGAGGCCTACGTCCAGCAGTGGACTGCAATAGGCTGATGATGATGATGATGACCTACCTAATATACCTATAGATTCACTATTGACTATTTCAACATAGACTATTCCAGGCTGAATTAGATACTCCATCATTCTCTACCAAGAGCCATAAGTAGAGCGCCAAATAATATCTCATGGCAGAGCACCAATTTATCGAGATAACTTGATAGTACCTACCTATTATCTAGGTAACATGAGCCTACCTATCACCCAAATTCGCTACTCTAAAATCACACTTTTATTTTATTTACATACTTATACATGTATTTACACAGGGTGTAACAAAAGGGGTGTGTTAAGCAAAAAGCTATACTTATAAATAGTTCACTAAAAGGTATGTACCTATCCACAAAATTTCCGACTCGAAATCGCATGTTTATTTTTTCAGATAGTATGGAGAATTTCTAAACAACTCAAGCATGTTTTGAGCATGTTCATACAATCTTGAAAAATAAACGTGTGATTTAGAGTCTCAAATATTGGAAATAGCTTCTCAATAGTGAGCTATTTACGTAGCTTTTCGCTTAACATACCCTTTCTGTTACACCTGTATTTTCCCATATTTGTACGGCGAATATCTAAACAACTCAGGAATGTCATATATCTTGAAAAATATATGAATCAGAGACAAAAAATTTGGTATCCTTTTATGTTCATTATTGTGTGCTATTTTCATAGCTTTGCGCTTAATATGCCCCTTCGGCTACTCCCTATATACCGGGTAACAGCAAGTTGAATATAATTTGATAGGTACTCCGAACATAAAGGCTAGATGCGCAATATTTATTTCCTAACAAGTTTTATACTTGCACCGAGGAAGCTGTTCCATTGTCCCGCGGGAGCGCCGACATAATTGTATTCGCCCCTCACACTATATTGCCTGCACTTTACCGAGAACCGGGGATGCACCCTTATCATACCCTACAATGTATCATTGAACTGACGCATGGTAGAAACTTTTTCATAGAATAACTCCTACTATGCCTGATTTCGGAACTAACATTTTTTGTATGCAGTGACACAGATAATGCGGTCATGCACATGGTAACTAGCGCCATCATCCAAAGGAACTATTTGGTGGAACATGATGGCGCTAGTTGCTCTTTGACATTACGTTACTGTAAAAACAAATGTTAGTTCCGAAATCAAGCACAAGTGTTATTCTATGAAAGGGACTGTAGGTAACCATGTTTTCGTAGCATATAATTTTTACGAGTATGTTGGAATTTTTTTCGTTAAATCTAGGTAAGAAATCTTGTTTACTTACGTTTTCTGCTTGAATTTCCCATGGGAATCGTGGAGATGATAAAAAATATTAGCAACAATGGGAAGTCCATGTTTTACGTATTCTAAGGTAACAAGGCTCGGGGGTTTTCCAGGTGAACTTCTGGTAACAAATAATGCAATAAGCTGATGTGAGTGAGGTAACCTAATGAATACTTCAAAAAATGTCTTATAACTTGGCTGCCTTACTTCAACCCCTCATGGAATTGAAGTCATAAATATTACAGTGAACAAAAAAATATTCCTTTAAGAGATCTCTCTGACCGTATTTTGCCCAAGGCGACCAATCTCTACGGAGATTAGCCAGGTACGCGGGAGATATTATAGTACACAAGTGTGTGCGCAATCACAGATGCATTCTCTATTCCGTCACTCTCATAGTCCGATGGGACGGAAAACCGACACGACCGGAGACAGATCAGGTGCAGGACCAACAGTTTTACGTGCTTTCCGAGGCACGAGCTAAGTGACAATTTTACAACATTAAAATCTGTACATGAAATAAATTCATCGGTAGAGGCCCGTGACTGGGATGGAACTTCCGCCTCCTGCTTGGAAGGCGCACGTATTAACCACTGGGCTATCACAGCTATTCCTATAATGAGTGAGAGAAGAAACAGTATGCAAAAGAAATTATAAACAGGTCTGAGGAAATAATAATGGTCACATGGAGCATTCCGCCTAACATGCCAGTCTGTTACATCCTGTATACTTTCTGCTACTTTAAAATAAAGCAACGTACTCATAGTAAATAACTCGGAGCTCGTAGAGTTTAGATAAATCATAGGAGACGTGACAAACAAGAATGGAGAGAAATAGGGCGTAAGTGGATGCGCCGCTTCAGATTTTCTCTTGGAGTGACGGGAGTACGTTTTATTTAGGTAAGTAAACGTATTTATTTACATAGGTACGATTCGGCGGGAAAAGCTGGAAGGGTGCAGGTGTAATTTTCTTGTGAAAATCAAAAATTATTTGTTAATGGCTTGCATGTGTCCGTAAAGTGATGTTTTCTGGTAGATAAGTTATATTTTGATTACTTGTGATGTGAATCTAGTGCGTGTGCATGGTTTTATATGCAGGTAAGCCGACTAAAACTTTAGCCGGATTACGATCTCTTCATGGGCGCATGTAAGTTGTTTCTGAAATAATTTTTCATTTTGACTAACTTTACACTTGTTCTTGAGGATTTTCCCGACGTTTCCATTCATCATCATCATTATCATCCATCATAAATTCAGAAATCATTTACTAAAGGCAATGGCTGTATGGGCTTAGTTCCCCTTGCCTTTCCTTCGGGAAAAACTAAACAAAAAAAATTTACATAGGTACGTCATGTCATACACACGGCTGTGTTCCAAGGATTAGCTAGAACAGCGAAAGAACAGACAAGCTTTTTTTTACGATCACCAACTCGCCTGCCCAGCTTGGTGACTATAGGTCTCCTATGGCAGTAGCCTTGTGACGTGCCCTGGGGGAGACCTACGTCCAGCAGTGGACTGCAATAGGCTGATGTGGTGATAAAAATGTATTCAGAGTACACTTCGTAAATTTTTAATAATAATATTAATAAATATAAGTATGTGTAGTAGGTACTTATTTAAGTAATAATGATATACTCAACTTATACTTAATATAAATAACCGATAACTCCTCATCATGAAGCCTCCCTGAAAAACGAATCAATAAATACACAAATAGGTAGGTTATATTGTCTTTGCTTTATCTCGGATATGTACCTTTCGTAGGAATGTTAATTAATTAAGTACTTACCTATATCTTTCAGCAAAAAGATAGCTAAAATTATGAGCACCATTTTCACATCTTCAAACACGAAAACGTCAACATTTAAACACGGTCACTCAGCGCGTAAAGATAAACCTCGCATTCAGAGGGAAAAAGAGCAGTAATTAGAGGGCTGATAAGGGCGATAAGGACCTCCCAAGGACCTCCGGATGTACTTGAGAATACGTCTTGAACAGTCGCTCTTGGTTGACAGCGCAATAAATTACCCGAGGCAAAGAATTTTGGCCTAGGGCGTTTTACAAAATGCTTAAATAGATACATATAGGTACATACAGTGTTCCCGAAATTCAGAACTGCAGGATCATAAAGGATCTCACAGCCACGTAATACTTTAGAATACAGAAACGATTGAGGGAAAAAATAATGTATTATTAAGTATTTTATACCGTAACTAATCACTAACTTACATATACAGAGTGTAACAAAAGGGGTATGTTAAGCGAAAAGCTATGTAAATAGCCCACTATAGAGAATCTGTTTCCAAAATTTTAGACTCAAAATCATATGTTTATTTTTCCAGATAGTATGGAGAAATCCTAAACAACTCAGGAAAGTTCATACAATCTTGAAAAATAAACATGTGATTTTGAGTCTAAAATTTTGGAAATGGGTTCTCTATAGTGGGTTATTTACATAGCTTTACGCTTATCATACCCTTTCTGTTACATCCTGTACACTGGATTTAATTAACTTGCATAGCTCTACATAGCGACATATTTTCTATAATAGGGTGTTTTTTTGTGGCCACCTTTAACTGTATTCTATACATGAAATAAAGTAAGTTTATGCCCTGTAAATTCCTTGATCGTGCTAAATTTATAGTGTCTAGTGTTTATGTTAGTTTTTTTATAGACAGATATTAATTATTTTTCGTGAAAAAATCCTGCTACGCGCGTCTATGTGCATTTATGCAGAAAAACGCAGTCTATTTACTTAACTTTGGACTAATATTTTGGAAACCAGACACTTCCCAGGTATGCTTCCATGGAGAAAAATAATCGTGATGATGAGGAGATTCCGTAGTTTTCGGGAACGTTGACGACCAAAAACCCTGTATATTAATTCGTAGTCTTTTCACATCTAATGGAGATGAAATAAATCAAAGGAAATAACATTTTCTTTTTTTTTTACACCAAAAATTTATTTACAAGCTTTCAAATAAAGTAAGCCTCTAGAGGGAACGAGTAATTAAGAGCCTGATAAGGCTTCCGGAGAGAGTGCAAGTACTTCCGGTACATAAAGTAGGTACTTATTATGAATGTAATATGTTATCACATGACCTAGTTCGGCGTTTTCTAATCTTTTATCAGTCAAGAGCCTATTATAGGAAGAAGACAAGCATAACTTTTGACAATCTTCTTAAAATAAGGTAGTAGTAACATACATACATACATATAATCACGCCTTTATCTCTTACGAGGTAGGCAGAGCACCAAGGGCCGATAGAACCACATTATTAACTATTATAAATATTATTAAGAAAATGAAAAACTAGCCTATTTTAGATTTTTGGTCCCTATAAGTTACTAACTGGCAACTGGCAAGTACTTACTTACAATTGAATAAAATGTAGACCGATAGATATATGAGTACTTACATACAATAATGTATACTCCGCCTCCGTCCGCGAATTTTTGAAGTCGTTTAATAACATAGGTACTTTTACCTACATAAATCCTAAAACATGTAATAAAGCTCGAACTAAGCTTTCATAAGGTAAACATCATACAGACACAAATAGAGCAAAAATGTTTAATCCTTTGAAAAAAAAATCTATAACATGGTAAATACGTTGGGTGAAACCACAGAGTAATTTAGACGGGTAGAAAAGAAACGCAGTATGCAAAACCTCCCTGTGACAGTAGCCTTGTGGCGTGCCCTCTGGGAGGCCTACGTCCAGCAGTGGACTGCAATAGGCTGAAGAAGAAGAATATCTTATTCAAACAATGTACTATGTTCTATCGATTAATTATCAAATCTTTACAGGTCAGTAATCCACCAACATAAATCCCCACCAATGATCATTAAATTCAATTTTATAAAATTATTAATAAATTTTGTACAGTAATATAAAAATGACTTTTATACTGATATTAGGGTCGATTCTGACCGTCACGCTTAAACATAAACCTAATCTTATTCAGGTCTATCTCTCTCCGTTCTTAACAAATGGCTGAGAGAGAAAGGGACAGATAGGACTAATTTTACGTTTAGATTTAAGTGTGACTGCCGGAATCGACCATATTATAAGAATAGATAAATATGCAAACATAAACTAAATTACCTACAGTATGAGTTATGTATGGTATGATGATATGACCCAGCTACGATGTGCTTATTTGTACAGAACACAGTTTTTTAATACAGACAATAACAACAAACAAACAAAATCCACGTCTATCCAGTAAACTGTTCAATATCAAGTTAAACCATTCGCACCGAATCCACACCTTAATCTTCGGTTTACGCGTTAACGCTCCTAATCCCTTGGATACCAATTAGTCATTATATAAACCACTTAACAAAGGAGATTTCACAAATCTATCGATTAGCGATCGCATCACTGGCCATCGACTTCGATGTTCAAAGTTCGGTGTCTGAAAATTTTCAATTTAAAAGTTCTGTTCTAATTCTCTAGTAATAATTTAAAGTGGAATCTTCGATGGTCCTCGAAAAGTTACAGCCAGAGTTGGCCAGATAGAACTAATAATAACGCGGTTTTTAGTAGGTTGCATTTCAATATATTTACTGTGGTAGATTTTTTCTTAGCTTGTTATTATTTTAAGCTATGTGTCTTACTTACTTTTCACTGTCTTCGTTTCGTAAGGTTTTTATGTGTACTCGTATATTTCTACCCTTTTGTGTTTCATTGTTGCTAATAAAAACGTATTGTATTCTATTCTATCTATTAAAAATTAACAATTCTTAGTTTATACTAGTGGACGCCCGCAACTCCGTCCGCGTGGACTACAGAAAAAACAAAATATCGAAATTATCCGGGATAAAAACATTTTCCCGGCATAAAAAGTAGCCTATATGTTAAGTGGGACCTGTCACAATATATTCGTGAAAACTGCATCGAAATCAGTTCAGCCGTTTCTGAGATTAGCGTGCACAAACGCACAGACAAACCGACAAACCGACAAACAGACAAAAATTTCAAAAATCATTGTTTTGGGTACTATTGCGTTGATAAAGGTTCTCCTATTATATTTTTTCTCATATATCTTCCATGTACAGACTGCGACCCGTTACATTTTTATTATATGTATAGATTAATAAAAAGAACATAAACCCATATCGGCTCAATAATCCGTTATTTCGGCAATTGGTCTAGGTATTTTATTACTAGTAATGTGGCATCAAACGTCAAGTAGAAACAATAGGTGGGGGGTAGTCTATTGTTTTTACTTACGAAGAGCAAACGCTATGTAGGTAGAGTTTCTTGATAAGTGAAATAATATTACATATGAGAAATTTCTGTAAAATAGTGTTATTTTCATTACCTACTGAAGTATATTTATCGACACATTCATTTCACAGCGAAATGCATTGCCAAACCGCGCTCTGGCACCAAAATAGCGTATTGACAGACATCAGCTGTTTCCCGCCTTTCCACGTTTCCCGCGTTTCGACATTTCCCGCCGTTTACGGGCACATTTGTGTCATTGTCATTGAGTGAGGCAACCAAGAATGTAAAAGTAATTGTGGAGCCCACACTCTCAACACCCGCATCTCTTGGCTGTGCTAGGTATCTCATCTCTATCTGAGAAACATTTGATTACTATAAAGTGTTAGGCTAGTTAGATAGAGATATACAGGCACATGCAGTTGAGCAATCTAGATATACAGTTGGTAAGATAAGACGGTAGCTCCTATAGGTATTCTAGGCATTAAGTACTTGCCCAAAAGTCCTTAAGATCAAATGGAAATCCATGTGTAAATTTAAAATAATTTTCTCACGTTCAAGCAGTGACACCATGTTTTCACTATTTAGACAGACCTATGCTATTATGCCTAGGTACCCAGAGGTACTTTAAATATGTACCTATTGGAATTAAATTGAAAATTGAAAAGAGTGGTGACTCCATCTTTGCATACAGCTTCATGGCGCCAACGGAATTGATTCAGGCGGCAAGTGTGATGGAACAATACGGACGTGTTTAGCTAAAGTATGCTCGGTTTAGCTTTTGCGATGTGTTGTTGCGAGATTCTTTCCATGTTTGAGCTTTTGAACTAGATTCTAGAACATGCGGGTAGAGGTATAATTTGTGTCTGCAAACAAGCCTGGCGTCAATTTGAAAATGAAATTGCTTTGATGACATCTTCTGTAGCCATAGCAAATACTTAGAACAAATTCGGGCTCACAGTTAGTTGGCTGATGGTAGTCCAAAATAGATAGAGCAAGCTGCTTGCTCTCTTTGGAAAAAAGAATCAATTATACCTAGTTATAACTACTTACATACCTAGCTTTATTTTTTCCTTATATTAGTCAGTCTACATCCCAATTACCTACTAAACCTACAACATTAGATTGGATAGCGCACCATTGCTATAGTAATTTCTTAGACAAGCCAATTTTCCTTCAATAAAATTTTATTTATTTTTGGCTAGTATTATATACATTTTATTATCTAACAGGCTGTTTTAGTACTTGGTTTTCACCGGAAACACATTGTAAAAACACACCCCGTTATGTTTTGATGTGTCACGTAGTGTCGCGTCGCGTCGCGTCGAGCAACAGTCTGACAAACAGGATGCCCTAGGGCGGGTCGTCCGTCACAGCGACTGCTATTATACTTCGGGAGCTATACGTACCTAATCACAGTTTTAGTTATTATAGAATTTTCAGCTTATATAACATGTTTTTAGTACTTATGTACTTATTCCTTCTTAATATATTTCTAATATAAAATCTGTGTATATACTTAATTTCTTTTATGATTAGAAAAGGTAAAAAACCTAAAGAAGTTAGACAACAATTTTATTAAGTTAAGACATAGTTAATAGTGGTTTTTTATCACTATACAAATAATGCCATAGAACAGAATGTTATCTGAGGGAGGGGTGATTTTCTCCAAATTGATACTCACTCATCTTAAGGATCATGGCGTACCTACTTACAACAAATTTATTTGTATCTAATATTGAAATAAATTAGTAGGTAACTACTTAAGTATATCTAGTTGTCTACGTACGTATATCGACAGTTTACTTTTTAAATAATATGGCATTTCAGCTTTCATGAAACACGATACCTACTTGGATATGTATAAAAGAAACATAAAAAATATGACACCAACTCCTAGACTAAGTTGCACCCTTGTTTTTATAACAATATGTTTGTGGTGTAGGTACTGCATAGGTTCTTCAATACAAGGGGTTGACTTAGTCGTATCTACTTATATGTCTCAATATAAACTCAATCGTAAACAATAAAACAATTTGATGAAATTAATTATGGATATTTTATACCCTTATCAGTCTCAAAATTTCGCTCCATTTATATAAGAATAAACTAAATGACATTCCCGCGAAATCTGGAAAGCAATTTGTCATCCTGAACTTTATTAAGTACATGAAATATGCCATCATTATTATCTCGCACATTCAGAATTTAAATCAAACGAAAGAAAGCGAGAAAATGGAAATGTTGAAAAGCCGAATTAAAATATTCCGCGAGGAACCTCTTATCGGTAAAACATTCAAATTAAATATCCACTCTAATGACGCTCGCCTTCAATGTATCCGAAAGAAAATGGGCGATGGATCCCTAATAACGTTAAATGTTCAGACAATAACACTCTTGAATCATTTGGGCCAAAGCCCGAGTAAATTACATGTCAAATGGTTTGAAATCCAGGAATATTCTTCGATAATTTTCAAAAGCGGTGCCGCCTCCGCCCCCGCTTCCCCCCGGTTCCGCCAATGACAGGGATATCTAAATGTCATTATAAGTTTGAGCGGGACTGCCGCTGAAGGCGGTTTTCAACGGTTTTGCGGAGGACCATTTTGTTGGAACGCGCAATACTTGGTTATAGTTTTGTTTGACACTGTTTTGTTTTGTTGTATATGTAGAGAGGATGCTATGTGTTGGTGTATTCGAATAACAGCTTAAGGAGTCAACTTCAACCTCACCTACCCGTGGTGCACCGTCATATACCTACCTAGTGCCAAGTATCAGGCGCTTATAATTATATCTATTATTATGACTAGGATTTTCCTTTTGAATTCGTTACCCCAGTTGTATTTGTGGAAAACGGTAGGAGGCTCACCCCTTAACACATAGGGCTTAATAGGCTGGTGAAAAGTGAGATATTTGGATACTTCTGCCGAATTTCTTTGGGGGCAATTTGCATTGTACCTACCTACGTAGAATAGTACTTATTACTACAAATAAGCACCTATCATAGGTAATCGGAAGTTATCGGTTTTCGGCAAATATGAACAGAATAAAATTGTATCTTGTATCGTCCTGGCACTTATCTACAAAACTTCGAACCATCTGAATAATCTTAGCTCTGAAGAAAACACGAGATTTGGCTTATGTATAGCTATCGAGATGAAAAATAACGTTTCCAATAATGTAATTTCAAAAAGAGATGGTAAATTCGTCACCCGAGTAATTGACCCGGTGGCTCAGTGGTAAAAGCGCTGGCACGGAATGCAGAGGTCGTGGGTTCGATTCCCACCCGGGTGAGGAATTTTTTCCATTTCTTTATTAATAATTTTATAACATAGATATAAGTATATGTTAATGTAATAAGTACATTATTTCCTTATACAAGCTCCTAAAGTACACGTTCAAATGCAAGTTGATTTATAAGTACATATGGTAGGAAGCTGTTGGACACCATTGGATGAGGTTTGCCCAGGACAGAGCACAGTGGCGTAATGTAGAAGGAGTCTTTTACTCCGCTGTGGGTAGAATTTGTATAGATAGATGTATAGACGTGATCTCCCTAGTTTTAAAAAAATGCAAGAATCGGATGTGCGGGTAGCGTAGGCACAGACATCGTCATCTACACAGCCATAAAACCAATGAAAATAAACCCTCAGCACACATCAGCGAGCCCTCCAAATCGAGGAAAAATGCAGAGAGCGAACAAAAAGGATTGCACTCGTGCGGTTCGCTCCATTTATTCAAATTTACACAACGCGCGAATTCCAGCCAGCTAGGGCTCCTTATTGAGCGTGCCCGAGCAATTTGTAAATGGATCGAGGTTTCATGAGGGACTGAATTACCGCACTTTTTAGGCCATTGTTTCTTTATAATCTGTGGTACTTTTGGAGGGTGGGTGGACTCAAAAGATATGGAAACTAATTATTGGAAAGTGGTAGGATAAAATATATGAGTATTTCTTCAATAGGATACACTGATCATTTGCAATTGTACTGTTGTCGTGTTAACCAAATGTTAGCAAGTAAAAGTAGTATCCTTCTCACTGAGATTTACCTACACACAGTCTTAAAGGTAGCTTGTAGGTGCCCGGTACATATAATAACTTTTTTCCGGAAATCTCAACTATAAGTGGTTATATTGGTAGCTGCCTGACACAAGGTGGCATATATAATACTTACATTTCCGTGTTTCCAGCTTTCTTTCGAATGATACCTTTGTTGCAACAAAGAAACCAAAGCCCACAAAGCACATAGAGAATAAGTAATTGCACTTTCGCTTCCAGCGGCCTACATTCAGTTATTAACAGAGGGAATTTCTCAAAAGGCTTAATATTGCACTTGCCGCCTGCTATTTCATCTGGTGCCACAGACTAACTACAAAAACCTAAAATTGGTGGAATACATCAAATATGGGTAAAACCAGGAAAGGAAAGTTAGTTATGTAAAATCATACACCACCTGCTTGCATGAACTAGTAGATAGACCAGATAAAGGAGAGTGAAAGTCCTCATAATGAACTTTTTGATGATGGCTTAAAACAGAAGCCAAAATTGCTATGCCAAAAGTCATAAACAAATCTCCACATGACCTAGCTAGGGAAAGTAAATACAAGTAAGCAAACCCCAATAGTAAATAGAAACTTGAGAGTAAACCATAACTTTAGTAATCAAAATTCATTTGCTTACCGCTGTTAAATAGGTCTCTCCCAAGTTCCTAACCACGATACAATTGTATTCTAGACTCTGTTCCAACAAAGAGTTCCCGCGGATTCTCATGAAACTAAATACCTAAATGAAAAAGTGATGGGGTTAGAAAGACACTACCGCGTGTATCAGAGGATTGCAAAGTCTACTTTGTAACTTATAATCCACTTTGTATTGTAAATTGAGTGGTTAGAGCACGATACGCGTAGAATGCAGAGGTCGTGGGTATCGATTAGTGAGGAATTTTTGTCCATTTCTTAAGATAATAATTTTATAATATATCATATCTTGACTAAGGGATATATAAAAACTATCCATTAATATAATCCGTTAGGATATGGTTGATCGTTTCATGCACCACTTTAAACATTGTGCTGAGGGATTCGGCTTTGTTTGCCGAGATTTGGCTAGTGTATAGCTATCGGGATGAAAAATAGTTGCCAATATGTACTTAGAAAAGAGATGGTAAAATTTCGTTCATCCGAGTAATTGACCCGGTGTGCTCAGTGGTTAGAGCACTGACACGCGGAATGCAGAGGTCGTGGGTTCGATTCCCACCCGGGTGAGGAATTTCCATTTCTGCTTTTTTTATAATGAAAATTATCCTTAAAGGTATAGGTACCTACCTATGGCAAATAGAATCTTTGTCAACATAATGAGATAGGCCTATGTAAAAGGGCTACTTAAAGATTAGCTAATATTACAAACATCTGACATGGTTGTACTCGTATTTGGACGTTCCGTTAAGCTTATCAGCCACGGCTGAAGCACGTGACAAGACCTAGTGTTACCTGTGTATAGTATAGACAAGACCTATAAAATCTACGAAGGCAGCTAATGAGTCATAGTGCATACTTAATACAAACAATGCTGAGTAAGGCGCATGTTTTGTACCAAACAAGTCGCGTCCCGCATCATCGTCTGGCGCCAGTAGAACTAGAGTGCCTATTCTATGTAGCTGAACTAGAATTTTTTTATTTTAAACCTGTCCAGCTCCGTATCGGCTATCTTTTTTGACAGTTTATAGCGCTGATCACTCAATGAAACTGAACAAATGGAAGTGGCATAATGCCTTGTCGGAAGAAAATTTACAGTTTTATAACACGGTCGTGTGTATAAAGGGTGTTTGTGACAGCCAGTCAAATATGGATACCATGACTTCAGACCATGGTTCTGAGGCGGAAAACACAGAAAATTTTCGCAGGAAAATTCCAAAATTTTCCGACATATTTTTCATATTTTCAGGAAAAAAATTGTTTAGTACGTTTAAATAGCCCTTAAATAGCCCTTAAATAATGACTTAAAAATAAAATTTTAACCGAGTGATGATTTTCAAAAAAAATGTTGCCCTCAAAAAGTCCAAAACTGATTAACCCTAATGGAGAGTCACAAGTGATCCAAAAAACAGCAATGTGACACACAGTAATCAATAAGCCCATTTAATTAGTCACAGGATCGCTCGATACAATTGACGCGGAAATCAACCTACTGATAATCAAAATCAACAATACATTTCCTGCGAGTAATAACACATAGCTCAACACAATGGTACTTGTTCAGCATTTCAGTATTTGCCTGGCTGTCACCCACACCCTGTATGTTTAAGTACTTACATACATATATGGTTTAATTATTAGCAAAATTTATTCTTCTATGCTGCTCTGGAAGTGAAAAAAAAAGTATAATACTACAGCTGCTTCTCTTTCCGGGTATACTGTACGAGTCAGCATACCTATCCTATACATCTATCAGAACAAAACATCTGTATTAGGCATCTAGGTTTCTTCTTATTCAAAAACATAGGATATGTCGAGATTATATTAGTTAATTTTACATTTCCGATTGCAGTCCGTAATATGGCTGTCTGGGAGTCACGTAGAAGTCCGCACGAAGATTTCTCGCGCATTGTGTGAGCATCTATGAGCTTCCAGTTTCTGTGGGGGATTGTCTCTATGTAGGGCAGCTGGTAGCCTGTTGTCCTGCATAGATCGATAGTTACCTACCCTTCAAAATAGATATAGGTACCTACCTATCTATTGATATACGTATTGATATCAAGGGATAGTAAGATAGATAACTATTAAAGATAACTATAAAGATTTTGTCTCGACCATAACTAAAACCCAATAGCATTAGGTTTCACCGGTCTACAATTGAATAACAATAATTAATAATATTAATATATCCTTTTACTAACTTAACCTAGGTTGAGAACCTAAATAGTTCTCTCTCTAGGTACTTAGTTACGTATGCCTAAATGGTGTAGTCTGAACTGCTAGATCACAAGGGACATCCTACATCCACGTTTAGCATAGCGGGGTCAGATGTAATAAAGATCAGCGATTAGTTGCTAACTCATGCCTGTGTAAACGCCACCCTGAGTTCCTTACTTACAATTTGTACTTACTTATATTATACTCGTAGATAAAAAACATAATATTTTCTATGTCGCTTACCCACAGATTGAGAACTCCAGTTTTATTAGATTCACGCTTGACCAAACCGACAAGCAGCTTTAGTATTTATTCAATTAAGGAATTAACAAGCACGCACATTTGACCGATATAAAAAGTAATGTGACCAAACCACACGTCACAAGTGAGAAGCGGCTTTTAGTCGGACTACTCACTTCGTCATAAGTAGTATTTTAAATATAACTAATTTATTTTCCTATTTAACCGACAGATGCTCAATTAAACGTATTTTCAGTAGGTAGCAAACCGAAGTATTCCGTCCGCCATTTTGAAATTTTGAAAAAAAATGGCGACTAACAATTTTACTGAGAACTTCGAGCCAGTGGCGTACCCGCTGAAAATGTAAGTACTTATCTACCAAACTAAATTTTCCCACTACGGCATCTAGTTACCTACTACATATTTGCATAGGTTTACCTATATACAGGATGTGTGTGACAGCCAGGCAAATACTGAGATACTGAACAAGTACTAAGTCATACTGAACAAGTACAAGTAGTAAGATACTGAACAAGTACAAGTAGTAAGTTTTAAGTTATACAACAGTGTTATTACTCGCAGGAAATTAATTTTTGATTTGATTAGACGCAATGTTTGCTTTCCACGCTAATTGTATCAGGCGGTCCGGTGACTATTTAACAATGGGGTTATTGTGTGAAAAATTGCTGATTTATGGATCACCTGCGGCTCTCTTTTGAGGTTGATCAGTAAATTTAACTTTTTAGAGAACAACTTTTTTTAAAAACATCTATTGATTAAAATTTTGTTTTTAAGTCATTATTTAAGGCCTACTTACCACACAATTTTTTTAAAAAATCGGAAAATTTTGGAATTTTCCTGCGAAAATTTTCACTTGTGTTCGCCTCAGAATCATCTGAAGTCACCATATCTGTATTTGCCTAGCTGTCACAAACACCCTGTATGAATTGATCCACAGTAGACTCCATATGGCTCGAATGATGATGATTATAATTAGTTGAAATGCAATATACAGAATGTTTTTCGTTGCCACCCTTTTTTAGAAAATTCCTTATAAATTACTTGATCGCGCGAAATTTATAGTGTCCAATGTTTATGCTAGTTTTTTCATAGACAGATATTAATTATTTCTCGTGAAAAAATCTTGCTACGCGCGTCTATGTGTATTTATGCAGAAAAAAGCAGTCTATTTACTCAACTTTGGACCCTAATATCTTGGGAACCAGACACTTTCCAGGTATGCTTCCATGGAGAAAAATAATCGTGATGATGAGGAGATTTCATAGTTTTCGGGAACGTTGATGACCAAAAATTACCCTTTTTATCATATAAGTATATCCCCAAAATATGTTTGAAAACCCGAAAACTCACAATTTTTTCCATGCCAGGGTATCTCAAGAAGTGATGGAACATATGCTCGGGTGGAACATTCCGGAGGAGCACCAGGACCTCGTCCACGAGCACTGGAGGAACTTCCCCGCCGTCAACAAGTACTGGCACTACTGCATGGCCCTCATTTATACTATGCTGATGGTTACCTCATTTACTGGGAACGGCATCGTTATATGGATCTTTGGAACGTGAGTTAGCGTTACCAAAAGCTAGTAAATCTAAACAGGAGCTTAGACAAAGTAACGTCGCTTGATATCGAAGAACGTCATCGTAACTTGTCCTTCAATGGCGGTTACCTAGACTCGTACTCAGGATGTCCATGTGAAGAGTTACCCTATTACTTTGCTGAAACTCCCAGATGACCTAATAATACGTTTTGGTGCCATTGAATTTGAGATTTAGAATTTGCGAAAATATATTTTTTATTTCCTCTCTCGAGAGGTCTTGACATCATCGACAATGCCTATAAATTGCCTAGAAATATTAAACAACGTAAGTAGGTAATTATAATTGTCACCACCTAACTATGGAACCCTTTAAATACTTACCTTAAACCAGGATAGAAACTTATTGCTTCTAACAAAAATACGGGCACCATATTTTGTTAATTTTAGATTTAGTTAGATAGCAACTGCGAGCATTTATCTTCTAAATCTCAAACCGCTCCGAGTGCCGCTGACGGGCGTCACTTGTCGCTGATTTCATTAACTTCAGTACGAACAAGATAGGATTCGACAAGAAATCTATACGAAGTTCGGATACGGCATTTTAAGCCCCCAAATATCCTAAGTACATAGAACATACTAGGTACTACGAAACGTTCTAAACTGACTACCGAATAAGATATTTCTGTATTCTATATTCTCCTATACATATAAAATGCTGAGTCCTGAATGACTGATGAATCAACGCACGGCCTAAACCGCTGATCTCAGAGACCTGAAACTGAGCATAAGCAAGCAAAACCGACAATTCATTCATAAATTTTAATGTCACGTTATAACTTTAGACTTTGGTTTCGTAATATAAAAGTTTAATGAGTAGGTACTATAAGCTGACGCATAGTACAGTGGGGTAAGCACAAACCTTTTTACGCGACGTAACGCTAGCCTTTTTTAGCAAAATCTATGTGATTTGACAGTTGGACGATAGCGTTACGGACTATCGAGAGGTTCGTGCTTACCCCTCTGTTTTCACAATAACTGTTATTTTTTCTTAATGTAGAGATAATAATAATTACAATAGCCTATCAAACTCCCTTCGTACACCATTGTAAGATACTTCGCGAGTGTCACAGCACAGCTCACAGACAGACAAAGTTCCAACCGCGCCGAGTTCGGGACGATTCCAATGTTTGCGAAATACGATTTTATTTTTATGTCTAGAGTTTATGGGCGCGTGTAAGTGTCGGTAAATATTAAGTACTAAATGACAGCCTTTTCGTATGTGTTTATTTGACACACAAAGCCAAAATGTCCATTAATTAGAAGGAACAGAAGTAAATGATCTGTGACACGATCCTAGCTAGAATTTCACTGAACATGCCTCTACGAGTATGTTGTACCCTAAAAGAGGTGCTTTACATACTTTTTGATTCGATACAGATAGGGTATTCGACACCAATAACTTGAATACGTAATATCTATACAGCCGTTTTATGAAAAAAACATATTTACTGTGGCAATAAAATCGAAGGCTTTTATAAATAAGTACAGAAACTTCCAAAAACGTTTTCAATGTTCGCACTTTACATCTCCAGCCCGCATTTACGAAGGGCACCCGCTCACTGGACCGACGCCACGCGGGATCGATAGGGAGATATTGCGATAGTTTCTCTTATTTCTGCGAATTTTATTTACCCTGCGTACCACTTCGGCCAAGATGATTGACGCGGGAATTATTTTGAGAGATTCTGGTTGTTTGTGTAGGAAGGCTTTTAAGAGGGTACGAGTAAGTAATTAAGGTCAGTAATTATTATGGTGTTGACGTCGATAACCGCAAAATTAATAGCACTGGATTACCGTTAAGATACTAAGGGAACGTGTTTGGTCAATTTTTCCGAAGGTACGAGTAAGCAAGGGAATTAAGCTATGGCTAAATTGGCAGACATACAGAGATTTAATTACCTCCTTCCCACTTATAAGTATTAGGAGCCCTAGTTATACATATAAACCTTCCTCTTGAATTCTATTTCCATCTATTAAAAAACCACATCAAAATCCGTTGCGTAGATCTAAGCATACATAGGGACCAATATAGGGACCGACAGTTTTAAAATATGTAGTGATGATTATTATACAGACATGTTATGGGAGCTTAAAACATAGATGCATAGTTATTTTTTTAAATAATTTCAAACCTCTATACTTGACCTAACCCTACTTATTCCCTATACCATTCCTCCAGGTCGAAATCCCTGAGAAGCGCGAGCAACATGTTCGTGATAAACCTGGCGGTGTTCGACCTGATGATGATGCTGGAGATGCCGCTGCTCATCATGAACTCCTTCTACCAGCGGCTGTTAGGATACCAGCTGGGATGTGACATCTACGCCATTCTGGGCTCTTTGTCAGGCATTGGAGGTGCCATTACCAATGCTGTTATTGCTTTTGACAGATACAAGTGAGTATATACCTAAATCTTTAAAGTTTTGTCTGTGGTTTAGTTATATGAATAAGCAGTAATATTATGAACAGGTAAGATTTGATTGTTTGTTTGTCATAGCATAGAGGAATAAGATGTAGACATAGAGTGCTAATGTCATACTAACAGTTTCGATGCACCATTAGACTTCTTCGGTGCCTCACAATTCCAGTCCTTGACACTTAGATTACATTATTATACGTTACAATACATTAGGGATGTAGTACATTACTATACATTACACTAATAGAATCTAAGTGTCAAGGACTGGAATTGTGAGGCACCGAAAAGTCTAATGGTGCATCGAAATAGTTAGTACGTAGAAAGATACTCTTTTTTTAATTAGCACTCTATGACAACTTATTCCTCTATGGTCATAGATAAATACAATTTACATACAGCCCCCGCTACGCTAAATGTCGCTAAAAGAGAGAGATCCTCATTTATGATCCTGTAGTTCTGTTCTGACTTCCTCGTTTTCGGGAATAAAGACGTTTGCATGTACGTTAAAATTCCTGCCGATGTATTTCCCGGGCACTACAAGGCATTGGCGGGTCTCTTTAAATTGTGGGCTAGATGTAGAAGTTTATGCGATACTTTCTAAGGATGGCAAACATGTACCGGGCCCTACACCTTAGGCCGCATCTTGCTTAACAAATATATATCAGGCGAAGTTTAAGAGGATGTCAGATTTATATAATTTTTATATATATCATATAATGTAAAATAGGCCACATGACAAAAGAGAAAAGAGAAAAAGGAAGGCTTCGAAACTTTACGCTGACAATATGATGATTATGATGATAGGACCTAATTGTGGCGACCACTTCTACTCCTAGATATTAAAGTTGGCGTTATGCGTTCGGAGATGGCTTACATTTACATAGCCAATCTTCGTACATTAGTCTATTAAGATTTCTGTAATGATTGACGCTGCAAAGTAGTCTAGTTTGTGACTTCCCATTTAGATGGATCTATATTGCATCTCTTCATATGTCTTTTCTGAACAAAACTTGCCCTCCTCCGTAGGCATTACGAGACACATTAAAAGCTACTAGCCTCAATGTATCCTTCGCAATACTTCGGTAACGCACTCGGTTGGACCAGGATGGATCGGAGGCACTTGAGGTGGAATCGAACCAGAGTCTGGCGACGACGGTACATGCACCACGCCTCGGAGGAATATAAGAGATTTGGCAGCACAACAGCCATGTACACACTTATTTGAGCAACATATAATTACACTCCTTCTTCCTGCCCTGTTCCCAATCATTTGGGGTCGGTGCAATATGTAGGTACTCTTTTTTCATTCATCCCTATTATCCGTCATCTCGACTTCGGCGTTTAACGCAACATATAATTTCATGGATGCAGTCCATTACTGGACGTTACTGCCATAGGGGGATTTTGTTACTAAAAAGTTCCACTATCTGTTTTTCGGCGGCTCCATCATCAGACCCTCGTTTCCTTTATATTATGTGTAGCTGACCAAAATTCTCTATAAAAATCTAAAATCGGACTACTCGTGCCTTTTATATTTGAGGATATCCGTAGATTCCTTAGAGATTCCATCATCAGATGTTATGTTTTATATGTAGGTGACCAAAACGCTCAGTAAAAGTATAAAAACAGACTACATGTGCCTACAATATTCGAGGATTGCCCTCGATTTCTCCAAGATCCCATCATCAGATCCTGATATGGTGAATATGGGACCAACCTGGAAGTATACCATGACCAACTATAAAAAAAAATTTGAAATCGGTTCATAAATGACGGAGTTCTGAGGTAACACACATAAAAAATAAAAATAAAAAAAATAAAAATAAAAAAAAAACATACAGACGAATTGATAACCTCTCTTTTTGAAGTCGGTTAATAAATAGCAGTTATGCGAAAAAAGGCACTTGCACTAACTACAATCGCCACGAGAAACCAGACCCGAGCACCTAGCATGCAAGACAATACATTGCACTATTCTATTAAGACAATACTATTGCATTAAATTTTATTAAATTATCAACAAATTCCAAATTATTTTCTTTAGATGTTGAGAGTTTGTTTACGAATGTTCCTTACAAGGATTGTTTAAATATTATTAAAAGTTGGTATGAAAAGGTTAAATTAAATCCAATATAACAATAACGCCTAATACAATTTCATTAATTATATATAATAAATGAAGTTGTATTGGGGGTTACAATTTGGAAGTTAAACATTCACTACCGGGCCCTTCACCTAGTCCTCCACTACCTACAATCGCCACGAAAAACCAGACCCGAACACCTAGCATGCAAGATAATACATCGCACTATTTCCGAAATCAATAACTAGATTAATTCTACATATGTTTCGCCAACAACCGTGGCATCCTCAAGATTATAGAAATTAGTAAATTAGTAAACCACTAATTATTATGAAACTAAAACCCAACCATCCGATCCGAGGGTCAGTGGAGGGTATAGGGTCCGGTGGTGGGCGCACCCATAGTGAATATAATTACTTAACCTTTTAATACAAATCATGTTGGTAAGGAAGCGGTATAAAACTGGAACAGCAACCTATCTAAAAACTTAATTTATTCCACCGTTTGTGTTATTTATAAAATTACCACAAAGGTTGTGCCTTCCAAGCCCGCAAGACAAAGCAGCTACCTTTTAATGCAAGTTTGAATGGAGGACGTTTGAACTAACATTGCCTATTAATTCCAGAACAATATCCTGTCCTCTCGACGGCAGGATAAACCGAGTGCAAGCGTCTCTTCTCATAGCATTTACCTGGTTCTGGGCGCTGCCGTTCACCATCCTGCCAGCTCTCAAGATATGGGGACGATTTGTACCGGGTAAGTTTTTTGTTCAGCATAGGTAAACATGGTATGTATACACATGGCGATGTTCCCGAAATGGTGTAACCAGAGCTACAGTATCGGGAAGATGATGCTTAGTGACCTTTGGCACTTTGATGTACCTAATCAGAGTGCTAGGTTGCTAGCTTATTCCAGAATTAGCTTATTATGCTCGACCATGCTCGACTTATTGCACGAATTCCTTATCGACTCTTATGACATGCACCACCATGCACGGAATGCCCCGAAATGAGATGCAGCTGATGTATTGTACCTAGTGAAGACTCGGATCTCAAGGTATTGTTTTGTTATGGGGGCCAAATTATTTTAAGCATTTAACAGCAAATTTTAGGCTATTCTTACCTAAACCAGCTACATGTATCGGTATACTTACGTACCGCACAAGTAGATAACTGTAAAGGTAGGTTCCCACGGTGCGTGATTTCGCGGACGGACGCGGACGCGCACCTCGGACGCGTCTGTTTTACCACGGACGCTCCGTTTCCCACGAGCCGTGGTGCGGGCTGGTGCGCGTCCGCCCGAAATATCACGCATCGTGGGAACACAACCATATCTTTTTAAATGTCGTTATTTTATAGCCAACTTTGCAGACAAATTATTTAAATTTAGAAAATGAGTAGGTATGCTTAAAGGTGGATGAATCAATTTATAAAAATTAGACTTCACGTGAACCGTCTCGTATAAGATTTTTATATATTTTCGTCTTGATATCTCACGTAAAAAGCAAGCTTTTTTATGTAAATGAAGTTCATCAGAATAGACAGAACCCAAACGAAGCTTCTGGAAAATGACCTCTAAACGCATAAAATGTGGAAAATCGGTACGAGTATTTTGCTTAAAAAGTAAAATGAGGGCTAAGTAATCAATGTCTCCAGATATTTTGATAGGTACCAGGACCGTCCGTGCCCGTTTCACCGGTACAATTCCGATGAATTATGGCGCTAGTTACTATGTATGTATGTACTGTATGACCACATTTTCTGATTCACTGCATATAAAAAATGTTAGTTCCGAAATCAGGGATAGTAATTATTCTATGTAACGGACTATACGACGGGTAGGCAGGTGGCAAGTAGGCAAAATGCCACGGCACCCCATCCTTAAAGGGCTCGCCTGTCAACGGAGAATCATACTCCTAACATTATTTACAGGAGCACCCGATGAATTTGCACCGGGCCCCGAACAGTATATTGGATGATTTTTGGTCCTCAACGTTCTCGAAAAAAACGGAATCTCTTCATCGTCACGATCATTTTTTCATGGAAGCATACCTGGGAAGTGTCTAGTTTCCAAATTATTAGGGTCCAAAGTTGAGTAAATAGAATGCGTTTTTCTGCATAAATGCACATAGACGCGTGAAACAAGATTTTCGAGAAATAAATTAATATGAAAAAACTAGCATAAACACTTGACACAAATTTCGACCGATCAAGTAATAAAAATTTTTTTTTTTAAATTTACATCGTTTCCCAGAATTTTTTTTTGCCATAAACTTACTTTATTTGATGTATAGAGTACGTTTCGTTAAGGGTGGCAACGAAAAAACATCCTGTAGATACGCCACCGTACCTGGATAGATCGTTCTAGCTAGTTAGGAATAGTATACTTAGATAAGTATAATATTACTGATTGACTTCAATAGGATTGAAAAGAAAACACCCTGATATAGTATTTAGCTTATGAGATAAGGTATGGCCAGTCAATTAAGCTAAAAACCAAATTATTTTGTCAATACTAATGAATATATCTCAGCAGAATGTAATACCCCTTGTATGTAGGTACCAGATTTTACATAGACTTACTTATACATATGTTCCTACATCAACACCAAGCACTAAATTAGTTATTACTCCAACTGCCCGATAAATTGTATGCATCCGTATGCTCAGGCCAGGGCATTGTCTTGCAATAATATCAGCCTATACATATAAATAAGTAAGTACCTACTTTATGCTATCAAGCGTACCTAACATAAAAATTGGGTTTCAAATTCACCAATTTATCTAGACATTTACTCCGTAACTCCGTACTCACTAGTGACTAGACTGAGAGCTAGTAGTATTCCGCAGACTTACGGTATAGTAGCAAACTCCATATTAATGACAGGTATACTTTTTCATCTGCCATTGGTGCAATGGGGGTGGCTGGAAGTCGAAAGGCATAAATATTGACTTTCAAAACATAATGTTAAAACATACATTTCATTGTGTAGCTTGAAATAACGTAAATGTGTATGAAATTGCCGTAACTTTGAAGTTATATAAAATCAGTAGGAACCGGAATAAGTGTCTGCCATTAAATGATTCTACACACAAAAAAATGTATTATTTTAACAAATCAAAACGGCAGACATGCTGCGATTACGTTTTGAAAGTCAATATTTATGCCTTTCGACTTCCAGCCACGCTCAAAGGAAGCCTCGATGAGATTAGTGAATCCCCATTGCACCAATGGCAGGTGAAACAGGCATTAAATGAATACCTGGAATTAATATGGAATTTGCTACTATTATGGCTCTTAGACTACACAGACAGATGCATGAGAGATCTTGTATTATATGTATCCCTAAAAAATAAAAATCTTTGTAAAAAATAAAAACATTTATTTTTGCATAACAATCAACACACTTTATAGCTCGCACATTAGGAACACACAAAATAATTAAAATCAAAAACTCTATTAGGACATAAGAAAAGAAGCCTGGCTGCTGGTTCACCACCTTCATCTTTTATACTTTTTTAATATTGCGTCGAGGATAGTAATTCTCAACTATATTGTATATATCGGATGAGCAAAGGGGACAATACCCACTCTTCAATAACTTAGCTAACGCCGGGAATTGTGGATAGTTTTCAATACTTGAACACCTTTTATAATGTTCATAATTTTCAAAATTACCGAACCCAATCACCCCAAGTCTATTCTCTTCTTCAACTATCTTCTTACTAACTAGCAACCCTATTCCGGCCTGATCACCCAGCATACAAAGAAATTTAGGAGCTTGTATAACTTTGCCAATGTCTACATCATTACATACTACAGTCGATATACTAAACTTTCCAATTATTATTGTCTCGCAAATATTTATCGAAGATAAATCAATCTCAGTCGGAGGAATCCGAAGGTAAAATACTATAGGAAAGTTATTATATTCTGGCAATTTAAATACACGTTTCGATGGGTCTCGTCTCTTACGCCGCCCCCACCAATCTTCATAACTGTCATCATTTTCATTTTCGGTTTTGTCCTTTTTCTCTATTTCATCATCTGATTCTTCCTCATCGCTTTCTTCATATTCCCATTCATCTGAATCATCTTCAGAGTCATCAACAAACTCGCGATCCGACGGTGAACATCCGAAACCGTATTTATATGACTTAGTAGTTTTTTCTCCGAGAATTTTCACGCGTTCCAAACCAAACATAGATGCATATTTGTACGTAATATCACTATTCACGTTGTCTTCTATGCATTTCTTTAAGAAATGCTTCTTTATCATCAATGGTATAGCAGGATTGACTACGGTTCTTTGACCCCAGTAGGTACCAGATAAACCTGTCCCACTGCGATTCCACAATACTTGGGCAACAGGATGGCACATAATATTTTGATCAACTGACTCGTGAAGATACGCATAGTGGAAATCATTCTGGTGTTCTTCTATTACCAACTTGTACGTTCCGTTTTCCACTGGTATAGGTTTTATGTACTCATCCTCCAGGTCTTCGGCAGTCATAATGTAGACTTTGTTTGTGTTTATCACTAAATCAGTCGAAATAGTTGTAGACGCCATATTATTATTTGGTTTATAACTTGTTAAAATACTAATAACAATGCGCAATGGCTTAACTTGTGTCAAAAACTTTGTCTTAATGAATTACTTCGCAAAGTAAACGTCCAGACAGTTCACTTCGTTATGCTAATTTAAATGTATCAACAGCTAAACATCGCGTCGCGCGGTTGGCTCCCTAGTCAAGGTGACATCACCGGTTTTTTAACGGCGCGTACACACTGGTATATCTATACTAACAACATCGATACCTGGATATACTCAATAATAATTATATTTATTTATACTTTATTTATAAGTACAGGTTAAATACAACGAATAAAATGTATTAATAAGGTGGAAGTTCAGCAGGTATCTAGGTAACCTATTCTATTCTGAGTAATTTATTAATCAGATCGGTCAATTAAATACTTTCATTTTCTACAAACCTAGTGATTTATTATTAAATGCATGATTAAAGTACATGTATATATAATATTAAAAATGTTTATCCCTAGTGCTACTAAGTACCTAAGTACCTAGGGACCGGACATCTCATCTCACTAGAAAAGAACTGGATTGTACAGTACGTAGGTACCTAACTCATAAACAACTTTATTAAAATTGATCAAGTTGTTTATAAGTTTTCTATCCACTAGCTATATTAATTAGTAAAATAGTTTCAATAAATACTTTTGTGTTCTTAATATTGATACTCATAGGAACATGTTATAAAATCAAATGTACAAATACCTTTACACGGACTTTAAACGTTTCTTATGGAATTCGCAACTTTGACACATTGTGATTAGTGCGAAAGAGTGAGAGGTATATAGCACGTATAGAATAGCAGAAAAACTAAGATCGTATAATTTTTTTCTCATAATCAAAAACGCACTTCTTTGCGCTGTTCTGCTCTCTGATTGGTTAAACTATTCAAAATAAGATTTTACAACACATTGTTAAAAAATCATGATCTTATTATTACACACAACGATAAAAAAGCGGTCAAGTGTGAGTCGGACTCGCTAATGAAGGGTTCCGTATGAAAATATAAATTTGCCTTTATTGCCGCATTAAAACAATACTACTTACTAGATTTCGTCCAAACCAATTTTCGTTGGTTGGTTTAATGGTAATGTATCTACATCATATTTTTTTAGTTTTATCATTCTCTTATTTTAGAAGTTAAAGGGGGGGTTATAGGGGGAATTTTAGCACTTTGAAAGTGTCTCTCGCGCAAACTATTCAGTTTAGAAAAAAAGATATTAGAAACCTCAATATCATTTTAGAAGACCTACCCATAGATACCCTACACGTATGGATTTAAGTAAAAAACATTTTGAGTTTCGGTTCAAATTATTGGCAACCCCCAAAATTACCTATCTTTTTTCTATTATTGTGTGAAAATCTTAATGAGGTTCACAGAATCTACATATCAAGTTTCAAGATCAAATATCAAGTAGCTCCTATAGTTTCGGAGAAAAGTGGCTGTGATATACGGACGGACAAACAGACATGACGAAACTATAAGGGTTCCGTTTTTTGCCATTTGGCTATGAAACCCTAAAAACTACTATCGCCCTACACTAGCCTCTTATTTCCTGTTGATATACTTGCCTTCCTGTTGCCTTCGGTAAAACACATGAAAGCACAGCCTATAGCTATGGTTAATTATCTTTTTTATAGTATCTACGAGTAGGACCTACTGACCATTGTACCTATGTTACTTTTTTATTAACATGGCAAGCAAAAGTTGGTGTTTCAGGGTATCATGCCACCAAAAAGAATCTAATAATTCAAATCGCCTAAATATTAATCTAGGAGAACAGTAAAGTCTACGAAAAGTCCGTAAGTACAAACAACAGGTTTCTCAGAACCTAAAACTCTTAAAATTTGCCTTCCAGAGGGATTCCTGACCACCTGCTCGTTCGACTACTTCACTGACGACCAGGACACGAAGGTGTTCGTGGCCTGCATCTTCGCGTGGAGCTACTGCATCCCCATGTCGCTGATCTGCTACTTCTACTCGCAGCTGTTTGGTGCTGTAAGTTTTATTCATCCTCCACTTCACTTACTGACTGTAAATGGCAGGTCAAAAGAAATTTCGCTTACCATCATGGCTATCATAGGTATTCATCGTCAGCCTATTGCAGTCCACTGCTGGACGTAGGCCTCCCCCAGTGTACGCCACATGGCTCCCCGTTTTTTCCATCCAGTCACTACCAGCCATCCTCTTTGACCCGGGCCGCTGCCGTAGTCCGGGGTAGTATGGCGGCCGGGAACTGGGGGCCTTTTTTTAGTTGCCGTCATTGGGGGGTTTTTGCCCATAGTCACCACGCTGGGCAGGCGGGTTGGTGACCGCAGTGTGCTTTTCGGACTATGTTGTCTACACGGGAGGCGCTGCTACCCAACTCCCGGAACCCACGATACCCACGGGCAGGATATGGGGTGGTACAAACTCTACTCTGCCGGCAACAACGCGGCCAATCATAGGTATTATGTAGCAAATATTATAAGCAATTATGAAGCAATTTTTGATTCAATTATCACGGTCACTTGTCACTGATCACATCTGTCTCCGATATACTAAACATGGCTTTGGGATCTCCTTTATGATCCTGCAGTTCTGGCTACCCCCATTTCGAGAACACTAAGCTGCCATGTATAGGTATATATATCTTAGTTTAACTCTAAAGTTTCTAGTCTAAACAATATAGTAAAACATAATTATGGCGCGGCGCGGCGCCAAAAGGTTTAAATCCATTAACATAACTGTCGCGATATCCGTAGTTTCCAATTCACATTCCGCCCACAACATTTTGCAATTCTTCCTCCGAGGCCGTTTGGGAATGACCGGCCCCCAGTTCTGGTAATTTATCCCTGATGAAACGCAGCCAAAACAGTAGCTTAGTGCAAGATATTTACGTATGTACCTACCTAATTGGGACTGACCAATCATTTAATCCTGCCACTGCGACTTCTGTAAGCCAGTATCAGCAACTCAAGCAGAGGCGACTACCTAAACCACCAACAAACCAAAATTTCCTAGAAGGTATTTAAGCACATTTTATCACGCTGGCATTGTAAATGTACCTAGACACCTATATGTATAGTATAGGTAAGGTTGTAAGAAATAGGTATACCTAACTTGCCACTGACTACAATTTAAAAATTAAATAGAGGTAAAATAAAGGTACTCACTCCAGCAATAATTAGTTATTGTTTCGCTTCGCACTGCGTTACTACAGCGTTTTCATTTCAGCTTGGAACTTACTAGAATTGGACGCTACACAGTCTATTTATTTCGCTAGCTAACCCTAAAAACTCGGAGTAATTGATCAGCATTCCAGGAAAACGCTTTTTCCGTTTGCTTTGAACGAAATCTTAAATCTGTTTTTTCCACGTTTTTTATAGTAACTTCCTGACAAGGACGATCTTCCTGACTTAATTATTTATACTGTACTTTTACAATTTATACTGGGTTCGAATCCTACATTTATGTATATGTATATATATATATATTATGTTGAATATTAATGTTTGTTGCCGAGTCCTGGATGCTTCTATGATATTATCAATGTACTAAGTAGTCGCCGCCCATGACTTCGTCCGAGTGAGCCGGAGCGGGTCTCTAGTTATGCATGTAAACCTTGAATCACTCTATCTATTTAAAAAAACCGCATCAAAGTCCGTTGTATAATATCTATTAAAAATCTAAGCATACATAGGGACAGACAGACAGCGGGACGACTTTGTTTTAGAGTGATGGTATCACTATAGTGATGTATTGTATTGTTATTATAATAGTGATGTATAATGTATATAAATAAATACTACATACTTACGTACTTGCGGGAGACAGTAAAATATATTGCAGTGATAAATTAAGTGACCCCTTCCGGTCTATTTAGTTTGCCGTTAACCCTACGATTGCGAACCGGTCGTATTGCTTACCGAAATCATTGTTATTTGATTCCGATATACCAGGTACACATGAGGTAGACGATCAGCTACCGATTTTATATACTTAATTCTTCGCAATCAAAAACCGTAGGCTGATCACGTAACTTGCAGAAGCAAAGACTAAGCAATACAGTCGCAATTTTTTTTTGTATGTGTTTCGTCCTCTAAAAATTTGTTTAAATTGAGAACCTAAGGTCTGCCATAAAAACTAAATTTCAATCGAAGGGCCAACAACAACAAAAGACGAACTACTTAGATCGGCTTAGGTAATAATGCAGGAAGCAAATATAGTTTTTCTCATATTATTCTTTATTGTACACACACAAATGTAAAACAAAACCATTTTAAGACAGGGCAAATGTACAATGACGAGCTTGATTTCTTCCAGTCAACCAAACAAAAAGTTATATAATTTCACATACTGGAATTTTGGTTAACTCGTCACTGATTTCCGACCTAGTGTGTCTTACATTGAAGCTGAAATCGTTTCGCTGTTTGTCCGCTTTCGAGGGAAATAAAATCCGTTTCATTTGTGTACACTTATAGTTGGTTGTATAAAGGTTGTACAGGTGGTTTATCTAACGGTAGTTGTGGCAAGAGCTAGTACTAGCTTATTGTATATGCTGTTCTGTATGCTTCTACAACATAATATGTACAAACTGTCTGACTTTACGAATATACTTAAAATATATCAAATTATGTATACCTAAGTATCTAATATATACATATACTTACTTGGCTAAAGGTGACTAGATTGAAATAATGTTCCAATAAGACCATGGTTGCTTACCTCACTACAATGACATGACTCATCTATGATCCTTGTCGTTATTTTTAATTTTAGTGTATAGTATTCTAGATTTTCATTGAAACAGCTAGATCGCTAAAAATTGTTAATATCTTAGTAGGTAATCAGTAAGTACATATCTACATAATATTACTTACTTAATCTAAAACATTACCAGAAATTCATAGAAAATTAACTCAAATATTATTGTAAAACCTTTATTTATACTTAGTCTATAGAACCAAACCGACAAACTTCGCAAAACATTCCGCCTCCTTAGTACGTAACAATCACAGCCTATCTCAACTTTTTCGAAACAAAAATATCCTAAATTTTGCGACAACACAATCCGCTCAACTTTCTGAATGACGCTCATCGAAATAATTAGCATAACCACCCCATGTTTATTATGATAGATTATGGATACTTAGGGCCGATTTTTGCTATGATCAGCACCCGTATGATGAATTTGGTGAGAGCGAGATGTCTCACTTTTAAACGTCAAATCCACAGAGCTAAGTAATAACTAGACAAGGCAAGTGTTTCTAGTTGGTGTGTAAAAAGGGATTGCAATCCACTTATATCAGCCTAATTTCAGTCCTGGCTCGAGAACGAGTGTCTATTCTAATTCTTAAGTCTATTTTTTACATGCAAAGTACACACACTTAGTTTATCTGTGAATTTCACGTTTAAAAGTGAGACATCTCGCTCTTACCAAATTCATCATACGGGTGCAGATAGCCTAGTTCTTTACTGTCTAGATCAAGATAGAGCTTCAACTTTATTCTTCAGACTGGTTATGCTGGCCATTGGAATATTACCTACCTACTATTAGCTTACCCGTCAGAGGTTTTATCTGAAAAGTTTCATTAACTTATAGTTATTATTTCTCTCCTTACTCGTACATTTAAAAAAAGTGTATACAATGACCGTGATTCAATATGTCTATCCATACTATATGATGGGACCAACGATGCTATTCCATACATTTCACAGTAATTACGTATTCAAGGGATTTTTTTCTCAATATTTCGGAGTTGGTCCCATATTGAAAGTTGTTTCTTTTTACCTTCCTAGTTTCGTGTCAATTTTAGATAGACCTTTTATATATGTACATACTTATCTATTATATCTTCCCATCCCTGTATTATGGATTTTGTCACCACAGTTTTATCTTAGGGTAAGTAATTAAATAACGGACCGGACTTCCTTAACATTTATTTAAGGGGGTTAACTCGTTGCCCCTTTCACTTTGTTCTATTTCCTTCCGTTGTTAATAGGCTGTATTTGCATTTCTCTAATTTCATTCTGGTTTATTTTTAACCCTCTAATTTATAAAACGTTCGATACTTATACCGAAAGGAATAGATGGAAATGCTATAAAGTTTAGGTAGTTATAAAACGTTCGATACTATACCGAAAGGAATAGAGGTGTGTTTTGTTTTTGCGGCTCGCCGATGTAAATTTTTACCGATGCAAAATATACAGTAACTTTTATAGTTATTGGTCTACTTGTATGTTACTATTTTACGCCCTTACTTTACATTTGGTGTAATTTGGTATACTTTGTTTTTCTAATGTATATTTTGTGTTTATTATTTCTTCATAAAATACTTGTGGGTATATCGGGTGATCCCCATTGCCCGCTAGTTGCTGATTTTTGGTCGTGTTCCCCAAATTTACGGAATCTCCTCATCATCATGATCATTTTCCATGGAAGCATACCAAGTGTCTGGTTTCTAAAATATTAGGGTCCTTAGACTGCGTTTTCTGCATAAATGAACGCGTGTAGCAAGATTACGCGCGTGCCGAAGAAGGGGACCGAAAGATAAAGAGCAAGATTCTCCAGGAATATACTGACGACGTGAAGGTTAGATGTATGTTGACCTCAATTACCCGTAACTTAGTGCAATGTGTTTTTTTTTTAATATTTTATATATTAAGATGATTATCAAAGTGAAGATTACTGATCTCAAATTATAGCTAATTAAGTAAATTTTGTTAAAGCAATAATTTTTTTGTTAAGGAAGTGATCTCCAACCCAACTCTTTAACATGTGCCAATCTTCGTGGAGAAACAGAGTAAGAATATTCACAGTAGCCAAAGTTTAGAACGTTTAG
Organism: Carposina sasakii; assembly: GCA_014607495.2. Taxonomy (NCBI): domain Eukaryota; kingdom Metazoa; phylum Arthropoda; class Insecta; order Lepidoptera; family Carposinidae; genus Carposina; species Carposina sasakii. The sequence continues at coordinate 12,051,550 of CP053155.1, forward strand.
AAGTGAGTCCGCGCATTTATGTAATCTTACAACAATAAAATTACTACAATATGGAGGTTGGTATTAGATGCGTACAGCAAGTAAAAAATTGGAAAAGATAGTGTTAGCGTAAAGGTTTACCCACTTCTCACTTAGGTAAGTCATTCTATGAGGAAAATCTTATGTAAGTAACTATTAATTATGTAATCTGTGATTTTATATTGACGAACTCCATCGGACCCCGATTCTCACGTCCCTCGACATAGGCCTACATTCGACTCATTTGTCCTCATAAATATATTTAAAAAAAACTATATTGCGGAAATTTAAATGAACCACGAACATCAACAGCACCGCTGGGTATCTCGAGTGGTAGGCAGCATTATATTTGTTGATTGCTGCTGGTGATATTCTACCTACTAGATAGACACTATGTAAAGTTATTAGCGGATCATAAATATGTACACCACTAAGTTTCATTTTATTTTTACCCGACTGCACCAGAAGGAGGATTATGTTTTTTGAGTGTATTTTTGTATATTGTATTTTGCTTTGGTACATACGCTCTGGAGCCTAAACCGCTTGTCGCAATTAAGCTTGAGAGGTATCATCAGATTCGTCTTAGTCTTGAGACTGACACTGGGTCAAAATTAATACGCAGTCTATGATTTCTCATTGTACGCAGTCGTGTTTTGTTATAAATTAATGAGGTTATTTATTCTCTTCATTGACGAAATCAACAGCTTGGTATTTTTTTACAAACAAATATTGTATAAACACACACAAAATCGGAGCCCAGATCCTTGTATCTTGTACATCATTGTGTACTGTACTGACTGCTGTCCAATATCAGTTAGGTCGGGAGTGTTGACCGGCGCACTCCCCCGAGACACTCGCTCTCAATACGGCTGCGTGCGTAGTTAGAAATTGACTTGGTAAATGAAACTGAATATCGAGTCGTGTAGCCTTCCTATTATCACAGAATAGGTATCTTTACTTTTGTATATAGGTATATAGGTACACATGACTGTGTTCCCGAAATAGGGTCACACCATACCCACACCTACATTTAGCATACCGGGGTCAGATGTAAATGAGCGGTGACTAGTTGCTACTGCCGAGTTCCTTAGTTGACCTCTTACGATATGCGGGAAGGAGATGCACCTGATATAATTACCTATTCTTATAAAGCTCCATATCAACAACAAAAGTACAGGGTGATTTTTGGTCGTCAACGTTCTCCTCCTCATAATCACGATCATTTTTCTCATATGGAAGCATACCTGGGAAGTGTTCGGTTCCCAAGATATTAGGGTCGAAAGTTGAGTTAATAGACTGCGTTTTTGGGCATAAACGGACATAGTCGCGCGTAGCACGAGAAATAATTAATATCTGTCTATGAAAAAACTAGCATAAACACTGGACACTATAAATTTCACACGATCAAGTAATAGAATTTTTTTTTTCTAAAAATTACATCTTTCCCAGCATTTTTTGGCATAAACTTACTTTATTTGATCTATAGAGTACGTACCCTTCGTTAAGGGTGGCAACGAAAAAACATTCTATTATACGAGTACGAATTCCTTCCGCTCCCTTACATATTAGCTAACATAAATTCCACAACTTTGTAAGAACAAAGATACAGTTTGGTGATGCGACACCTGCGTACAACGTGACCTAACTGTCAAACATCACAAAACATCCAACATTCCGCAACATTTGCGGCTACAGATTGTTGTAAATTAAATTTATTCCGAACATCAAAGCAATGGCCACCGACAGTTTTAAAACAAATCTGAAATTTCTGGATAACGACGAGTTAATTACATCGGTTTGTGGCGGAGGTTTTCAAACTTTAGCTGCCTGTTTAAAAAGTGTTGTGGTCTGTCATACATACTTGACTCATTATAAAGTTACTTAAGACAGTTACCTAAGTTAATTTTGACAGTTTTGGGGAAACACTATTTGCCAATTGCCAATAGTGCATCAAGTTTGGCGTCATTACATACCCTATCTACCTACTATGCCTTTCCGACTATGGAGCATTTGCATTTGATGTATGTACCTACTTAATTGCTATTGTAGGTGATCTATGCTTAGAAAATAGCAATCATGCCAGCCTCCCTAGCATGACCACGCATCGGGATTCGTTGCTAGCACGTCTCTATACAAAATTCATCATGGCGGCTATATTTATCGTATTTTGACAGGCAAAATGTCGAAAAATCGGTTTATCATATCGTGTTTCTCAGGTCATGCTAGGCATAAAGGTCTCTATTTTGAGTTTTCTATGGCTATGTCTATACCTATATGGTATGATCTTGTAAATTTGTGCCTAACGTAGGTATAGGTACAGTCGAATGATCCCAATGTACCTAACACCTAAGATTTATGTAAAGCGCCTAAGGTACTCGTAGTCAAATCTTCTTTTTGTACTCGCCACAATAAACTCCGCCATTGTGTTCCTACTATAACTAACTCACATCATCTCGTTCCCAGGTCCGTCTTCACGAGCGTATGCTAGCAGAGCAGGCAAAAAAGATGAACGTGAAATCCCTGGCCGCTAACAAGGAAGACGCAAGCAAGAGCGTGGAGATACGCATCGCTAAAGTGGCCTTCACCATATTCTTCCTGTTCGTTTGTGCGTGGACCCCGTACGCGTTTGTGGCTATGACTGGCGCATTTGGTGATAGGTATTTAATCTCGCATTATTATTACAATTCATAATCAATATCAACCTATGTCACGATTGGTTTGCTACAAAAATCATATACGAGTATAAACAGATCGGCCAATAGTTTTGGCTTTCTGCGATCAACCGACCCTTGGGATTGCTAGTGTTATGAGAAGTAAACTATTAAATGAACAGTATACTATTCATCGTGGACAATAGATCTTAGCCCTTGGTGTAACATAGTTTGGCATCGACGTTCGTTGGTTAGCGGTTGGAATCCATACGTTGATGACTTCCCTAATGTCCCCTGAGTAGCGGCACTTCATTTTGGACATCCAAAATGTAAGAGTGCCTCGAAATTTTAAATTGTACTACTTCAATTTTCTTGTCGCAGTCGAGCTTGAACGTTCACGTGATCACGTAACGGTTGTCTGCAACGAGAGAGAAATATAATGCGAGGCGAGGCGCCAGCCAGGACGCGTAGGTAATAGGTATTTAAAATTCAAATAATAATAATCTAACGTTGTTTGGAAGTGCCATTAAGATATAAAATTCATTTTTTAACTTGTAAGATTTATAATTAAAAATATTTGTACTAAACAAACAAATGACATAAGCACGTCGCGTCTGACATTTCGTCAGGAGGCGCGCATATTTCGTACAAATGGTTAAGTGGGTACGCCTCATTTGAAGTGGGACATTGTACTGGCTCAGGACAAAAAAGAGGCTACTCTTCTCTTTTTCAATGTCAACACTACAAAGTTGTCGGTGACGAAGCTTTATCGATTCGACCGTTTACACTTTGTCTGAGGCCCCTTATCTACTAACCATATTTTCCCATTCATATACGGTCGTCAACGTTTCCGAAAACCACGGAATCTCCTCATCATCACGATCATTTTTCTCCATGGAAGCATACCTGGGAAGTGTCTGGTTTCCAAAATATTAGGGTCCAAAGTTGAGTAAATAGACTGCGTTTTTCTGTATAAATGCACATAGACGCGCGTAGCAGGATTTTTTCACGAAAAATAATTAATATCTGTCTATAAAAAAACTTATAAACACTACTAACCAAAAAAAAAAATTTTTTTTCCTAGCATTTTTTTTGGCATAAACTTACTTTATTTCCGTACCCTTCGTTAAAGGTACCTGTAGATACCTAAATGCCAGGGATATCTATAACTATGGTGGAAGATAAAGACGTTATACGATCACGGCACTTACCGTCTTCTACTCTTAATAATGTAATTTTAATTGTGACATATAAATCTCACCGATGTTTATTTCTCAGGTCATTATTAACACCGGTAGCTACGATGATCCCAGCGGTGTGCTGTAAGATCGTCTCCTGCATAGACCCATGGGTATATGCCATTAATCACCCAAGATACAGGTCAGTAGGTACCATATTTTTCCCAGTTCAGTGAAGCTGCCATTCCAGTATGCTATAGAACAGTGGTTCCCAAAGTGGTCCAGGTGGACCCCCAGGGGGCGTGAAAAATGGGGGTTCACAATTAGTTTGTATGTCCTGTAGACCGGTCCACCAGAACCAGTTAACTTTTAAAAGGATGAGAAAAAAAGTTTGAGAATCCGTGCTATAGAACATACATACATAGTATACACACGGCTATGTTCCAGATATTTGATAGCCCGGACTGCAGGATCATAAAGGATATTCCACAGACATATTTAGACCAATAAATACGAGTATCATTGGTGGATATCATGCGCATCCGTATAACTGCATAGCACGTCTCTCTGGTAGTAAGGCAAGAATGTGATTCGAATCTAGTCGATTTTCATACGTTTATTTGCATACACTTTCGTAAAGTCTTGCCTTCAGCCTATTGCAGTCCACTGCTGGACGTAGGCCTCCCTCAGGGCACGCCACAAAGCTACTGCAATGGAGGGTTTTTGCCCATAATCATAATCATGTTACAGTCACCAATCACCTGCCCAGAGTGTGGTGAGACTGTAACATAATTATTCTCTTTGACGTAATTTCATACATTAACAAAGCTTGCCTAAACTGAATTGCTAAAATTAATTATATTTCGTTTTCAGCTTTGATAAATTTATGGCTTGAACGATTTTAGTAAATCATTTTAATTGCTTTCAATTGCGTAAACTGATATTCAATGGTTATTTATCTTTTCGATTTAAAGCCTTTTCATTTATTCATTCATATATATCTTTTATAAGCAATCTGCTTGGTTTATACTTTTTTATTTAAGGTGTAACAAAAGGTGTAAGCATACCGTTAAGCGTTATGTGTTTGTTGTTAAATAATTTATTTCTACAAATGTTATGTGGAGTCTACTACAAAAAACCTGAAATGTTTATAATTCAAGATTCTAGGAGCCTCGGAAAAATTAAAATTACATTCCAAGTCTCCCATGGCTTTCGCTAAACATACCTTTCTGTTACATCCTGTATAAGATTGAGTGGAATTTTTGCCTATAGACAACAGCTTGAACAACATATTGGATCGTTATAATCTATACATAATATTTTGAAAGGATGGGGCGCCCCGTCGTTTGATATAATATCTCAAACTTAGGTGAAGAAAGGCACTAAATATGTGTTGATTTATAACCAGCCATAAAAATTATTGATTATCGAAACAGTTTATTGCTGATCCGCTCACGGGCTCACGGTTAGAAATGTACCTACTAGATGCAAACATTGATATTGAATGCCGATCTTTGCTTACGAGTCATGGACGTTTTTATAAATGTATTTGTACATATCGTTGCTTGGTACTGTGATACAAGACCTTAGGGATAGGCATAGGTATGCGAATTTTTATTATATTCATCAATCATCATGCTTTTGCTTGAAGGGCGGAGTTGCAGAAGCGCATCCCATGGTTAGGAGTCCGGGAAGCAGACCCTGACAGCGTCTCCACCACCACCAGCGTCGCCACCGCGCAAACCCAAGCTGTGCAGGAAGCGCAAGCGTAATCATAGACAATCACTCAAGTCACACTCAAAGTGCAAGGACAATGTGCAATAGATGGATATAACCTGGATGGATTTAAATTAGACTACTATTTGCTATATGCAACGGTTGTCATATATTAGGAAAAAACCTACTTATTTACGAAGACATAAAATGTGAAATTTTTCTATGGTTTTAGAGTACACTCGACACGTAAGCGGGCTAAATGGGAATAGCCATTCGTAAAATTACCTTAGTCAGACAATGGTCAATCAACATATGCCTTATACCGTTTTTATGCATAGTTAGGTTTAGTTTTTTTTTACTATAAGTAGGTACTTCGTTTAGTTAGTTTGATACAAACAGCATGTACAACAAATGTAAATCTGAGCAGATGTATGCTTTCTTTTGCATTACCTACATTTCCAAGCAACTCCTCTGCTAATTTTACTTATAGGTATCTTTTCATATCATAACGACTGCCTTTGAACTAAGGGCCTTGTCTGAAAGGTCTATGTTCTCAAGCCTTTGAAGTTTATCTTGTAAAAGCAAAACAGCATTGATTGACTGGAGGTCGGTTAGCCATTGTAATAATTATAAGGGTTATTTTTAAAATGGGAGCGATAGAAAAATGTTTCAAAGATTTAGCCCTCACACACGTTGACTTGACTAATACCACTTCCACACGAAACAATTATTATTTTCCTACAATTAAACCAGCCTTTCCCAAAGTGGGCAATAACGCAACCTTATGGGCGCTGCAGGCCTAAAGGGGGGCGGTAAGAGAGGGGGGAGTTATAGTAGTTTTTAAGTAGACAAAATAAGTTTTATTTGGGAACCCCTGAATTAGACAGTCTAATTGTACGATATAATAGGGTCGATTCCGACTAAACAAGAACATATTGTGTATTAATGTGCCAACATTGTAAAGAGTTACAGTCTAGTTTAATTTTATGAATGTGTAGGATTATATTAATTACAGCTTGTAACTTGTTTTGTTAGCCAAATAAAATAAATAAATAAACCTAAACGTAATCTTAGTCAGGTCTATCTCTCTTCGTTCTTAACTTCATGACTGGGAAAAAGGACAGGTAGGACTAATTTTACGTTTAGGTTTAAATGTGACTGCCGGAATCGACCATAATATCTAATCTAATTTAGACTAGATTTTCAATCGCATTGTATCGTGAAGGAAGAAAAATTTATTGGACATCACCGTTTTGTATGCCTTTTCTAAAACTGAGATTATTTTTCTGACAATCTGATTGTACTCGACGAGGTGTAAGAATAAATTAAAAGGTTCAAAGATACTAGAGCCAGTTCTTTAACTGCAGTGCACCTTAGCTGGGTCAGGCAGGGTGATAGGTATTACCTATAAGTCGGTATTTTTACAAAGGGCTGTGTATAAAAAAAACGTCAGTGTCATAAGTAACTCGTAGTTTTACCTCTGTATGAAACCGACGTTACTTTGCTTTGCTTAAGCTAAACAGTGTTTGTTTGTTACCTCACAAACCACAAGGTCCACAAGTTGTTATGTTTTTATAAATAACTCTTAATGTTAAATATTTCCTTAAAAGTTTAGACCTTTTCTTAAGAAATACCTAGCTGTCTAATATTTATATCAATCCTTTAAATAACTGGCCCCAAGATGAAATGTGCTCACCTATTGGATTTGTAGACCTTTTTCTTTAAATTATCTTATTTATGTAGCATATTATGTTTGTTTTTATTACTAATATATTCATATCCATTTGATATGAATTAATGGATTTTAAACTGGCTACGTTAAAGGACATCGATATCGCTGATTTCTTTTTTTATCGAAGCAAATACAGAAATTAGTAAAAAATGAAAAAAAAATATAACGGACTGATCACAACGACTATGGCGAAATATAATTTAATTATGCAAGATTATATTATAGTGTTTGATTTTATGTTGCCTCTTTAGAGTTACTCGGAAATATATGGATTTCGTTACCGGTCGCTGGATTGATGTATTAATACCCGAAAAGTGGCGGTAGGCTTACCCAGCTAGTCCTGCCTCTTTGGGGATGATAGTAGGCCAAGTCATGTACTTACCAGTATTATAGATAGAAAAGTGTGTTATTCTCTTTCTCTGTATTACAATATATTGCGCAAGATCTATACATATAATAAAAATGTAACGGATCGCTGTCTGTACATGGAAGATAGGTATACCTATGAGAAAAAATACTAATAAGAGACCTTTATCAACGCAATAGGACTCAAAACGATGATTTTTTGAATTTTGTCTGTTAGTCGGTTTGTCTGTATGTTTGTGCGTCTGTGCACGCTAATCTCATAAACGGCTGAACCGATTTCGATGCAGTTTTCAGAAATATATTGTGACAGGTCCCACTTAACATATAGGCTACTTTTTAACCCGGATAATTTCGACATTTTGTTTTTTATGTAGCCCACGCGGACGGAGTCGCGGGCGTCCACTAGTATAAAATAAATGTGGACTTCCTACTGAGCCCACCCACGGTTTAAATTAAAAGTTTAACTTTCTTTGAAAAAGGAACCGAGTTGTAAAACTGTTTTACATCTGGGTCCCTTCGGAGCGCCTCCTAAGAATTAGGATACAAGATATAGAAGAATGGAGAGTGCTTTGCTTCTTTGTTTGTCTTTGCCTGCAAAAGACCCAGGTATCTAGGAATACATAGACAAGTACCTACTGATCCAGTATACGAAGAATTTCGCCCTCGGTGCCTATCACTGGAAAATGCTTATTCAAGCCTTTCAGATCACATACTAAGGACATGCAGAATGGGGTAAGATCACGAAAGCGATCCTACAGCCACGTTTAGCATAGCAGTTAAAGATAAATAAATATTAATAAATATAAATATTCACACACTACACAACACATTAACCTAGTCCCACAATAAGATCCCTAAGGTCTTGTGTCGTGGGTACTAAGCAACGGTATATAAATACATAGGTAAGTATAGAAACATCCATGACTCGCAAACAAACATTGATATTCATCATATCAATGTTTGCACCTACCGGGATTCGAACCCAGGACCTATGGCGTCGCAGGCAGGGTCACTACCTACTAGACCAGTCGGCGGTCGTGGATTATCCGCTAACAAAGATGTTAAAGATCAGTGACAAGTTGATAGCTTATCACCTGAGAGAACGCCCTTAGTCGACTCTTACGACATGCACGGAGAGAGATGCAGCCGATGTATTCCAATAAAGCCCCGCATCAGCACAGGTAACTATTACAACATACGAACGTATATAACAAAATCCCAGTTTGAAATTATACCTACAACGATTAATAGGAACAGGTCTAAAACGGGCTTTACTTATTTACCTACAAGAAAACATAATGGTTTATCCATAACTTTATAGCTGCGGCAACAATCGTATCCTAATGAGCAGTAAAGAAGGAGATAGCGGATTTTATGACTACATCCATCCTCAATCGATTCCAAATGCTCCATGTTTTAGTACCCACGCTCCCTGATGGCGTTGGGAAATCGATGTTTGGCCTCGATTGAAGTATTTGTGTACCTAGCTCGAGATTTTTTGGTATTTTTTTATTTTTTATTTAGCAACTACCTATAGAGAATGATTATTAGTCAATTAATTTATGGTGTGTGTGTATCAGAATATTGACATATAAGTACAAACTATTACGTAGGTAAATAATACTTTCGGTGTAGTAGGTAAATGAATGCACATAAAACAAAGCATCATCTTACTACGACGGATTTGCAGACTACGAAAACGCGTAGTAGGTACGCGTAGTTCGTAGCTGGTCTACGCGCACACACCGCGTGCGTATACTATACAGATAGTGAACGTAGTATAAAAAATACTACGGCACGTTTAGGAATAGGTACGAGTACGTAGTTAGCTACGTAAGTAGTACGCAAGTTATTAACTACTTTTTACAAATTATTCATCTATGAAAATGTTAATGTGCGACTCCTCCGATTCGAGTATTTATTACTTATTACTAAATCTAAAAATACTTTAAAATTATTTTGTTTGTCGGCCCAAGAAACGTAAAGGTTTGTGTGATTTAGCATATTCACTGCTTTTAAAGGGCCAACTTAAACCTTCCGCTAACAAGGTGTCTTTTTAACTTTTCCGTTGTAAACCACAAAAAAAACATTTTCATAATGACACTGTAGTGGCAGAATCTAAACTTAAAACTCATTAGTACGAGCCTGTGGCGGCAACATACATACTCACTTTAGACATTACGTTGCAGTGGCGCTAGTAGCTATAGGTACGTATCAATGCTCATTCAATATTTGATTAACAACAAGATTAGTTCTCGCTGCCACCGAATTTGCGTTTGATGTTTGGTTTGACGTAGGTACGCGTTCATATCGCGATATGAATGCCGTAAGACATTGTTCGCAGATATTAGAACATTATTTCTCCTGTACCTACCTATGTAATTAATGTGTATATTTTTAATTAGTGTCGATAAAGAATAAGAATAGTTTGGTCCGTCCCTCTCCATTATTAATATAAATGGCTGAGACCGAAAGGGACAGATAGGACTAATTTTAAGTTTAGGTATAAGTGTGGCGATCAGAATCGACCAAACCGTGTTGGGAGATCTTTGCGCTCCACTAAACTACTGCTACCTATACCTAACTGAATCTGCTTTTTTACACACGGTTGCAATAGATTTTCTGTCCCAGAAGATAGGACACAAATAAAAGTCCCAAAATATTGTAAAACTTTTAATCAAATCCATAATATGGGAGCACTGCATCACTTACAGACTATGTACAACAAATGCTAAGTACAGGCAAAGGGATATTCGTGTGGAATGTTTAATTGAAAATTAATAAAAATGAATTTAATAAAAGACCTCACATAGCGCGTTTATGTTGGCCGCATAAGTTCTAAGTAGACTGCCCTTGTCCCCTCCCGTAGGGAGATAGAAAAGGGTCGTCTTTTTACGCAGCCGATTTAAACTGTACGCGATTGTACACCAAGTCAACCTATCGAAATGACGAATTGACTAATTCAAACACAATAAAAAAAACAAATCCTTTCACACAAGTGTAAAAGTGTCTTTGTCCTTTCTATAAAATTAAATGACAATTGTAATTAAACTACCAATTTCGTCAATCTCAAGTTCATCAGTTTGTCATTATTACAATTTCTATAGTAAAAAAAACACATGATTTAACACAAGATTCTAGCTGATCTAATGGGTCTCCTAACATTATATACTTACAATTATAAATAAAATGAAATCCTATTTACTAAAACCTCCAGTATACTTATCGTAAAACATAAACTAATAATGTCAAACGGTGATCGTATAAGTTATCTATATCACCAAATAATGTAGTAAGCATAACATGACATGACATTATGGTCGATTCTGACCGTCACACCTAAACGTAAATTTAAATTTAGTCAGGTCTGTCCCTCTCCATCCTTAACATAAATGGTTGAGACAGAAAGGAACAAGTAGGACTAATCTTAAGTTTAGGTATGTGTGACCGTCAGAATCGACCATATGTATACTGGAGGCATTATTTACAATTGATCTCTTTATATAACTATTCCCGTCTTTCCTTTTCTTGATGCGAACCTCCAGCAAATGAGGAAAGAAATTGGAATAGAGGCTAAGCTTTCTACAACCACGTTTTCATCAAACTATGAGAACTCATCAAACTTCTGTCTTTCTTTTTTATCTTTTGGAATATTTAATTATTTTTTATTATTGGGTCTTCGTTATTGTCATAATGTCCTTGAAGTCCCGGTCTTTTCAGACATGCATCGGCCCTTTTTAAAGGAATTTTGAATTAATGTATAGAATTTTTTTTAAACAGCTTGTATAAAGCTTTGCTACTATTTCTGTCCTTTATCTTAACTCACATGCCCCAAGATAACTTTATTGCTTCACGAATGTAGTTAATAAAAATAATTTATATCACAATATCAATTAATAATATGTTAGATAAATATGTACTTCTCAACATGACAATATAGATGTAACCTGTTGAATGACCATTCTTTAAGCAGGATTGTTTCGATTGTGGAAACGAGATAAATATGCCTTCGACCGTACTTCGGCCATGGCGGTCAATCTTAACGGAGATTAGCGAAGTGCGCAGGGGATATTATAGTACACAAGTGTGTGCGCAAACACAGGTGCACTCTCTATTCCGTCACTCTAAAAGTTGGATGGGACGGAAAGCCGATCGGAGGGATCAGGCGCAGGACCAACAGTTGTACGTGCTTTCCGAGGCACAAGCTAAGTGACAATTTAACACTATAATCCGCACCAGAAATAAATTCATTGGTACAAGCCCGTGACTGCGATCGATCGAACCTAGGCCACCTGCTTGGAAGACGCAAGTCTAAACCTTTGGTCTATCACCGTTTAATGAAATATAACCTCACTTACACAATTGATACAATCCTGCTAAGATCATGGAGCCCTCAGAACTTGTAAATATATTTTTTGCTCAATTGGATCTTTTATAACATTGTATGAGAAAACAAATTGTTGGTCAGCAAATAATGTAAAAAAAATATTCAAATTAGCTAATTCAAATCTAGAAACTACAGCCGGTATGTTAAAAATGTAAGGCACATGTTACTAGTGACAATAGTAACCAGAACACTATATCTATTAACTGGCAAGAAGTGAGTTTAACTATTTATTTGAATTTTGTCAAAAATTTAAATACTTATTTGTTTACTTATCCATGTTGATAGTAGAGGAACAAATTTAAATTGCATTCAACAAATCATTTGAGAAGCTATAAAATATACAAGCATAGATACTAGGTCCAATGGGAACACAAAAATAATTTCAAAATGTGCAACAATATACTTATTCCGTTTTGACGACTTTTTTATCATCATAAAGACCATAAAACGCTCTAGTATACTTTGTACTACAGTGGAGCCTTAAAGTAAACCCTCACATTCAGACCCTCATGAAAACAAATTGAAAATTAACTAAATTTTAAAATGCATAGTAACAGATATTTTTTCCATATAGCCTGTAAAATTTTGATAATCACTTAAATAGGACAAATTAGTGATAGAAAGATATTTCCAGAAGTCTCCAAAAACCAACCTGTTGTCACAAACCTGTTAACAAAACGAAAATCCATTGAACAAACTTTAGGAAAGTTGTGTCTATGTATTGTACCTAATTTTTATCTAAATTATGAAAATATAGTCTATATTACCTTGAGGTATATGTCAAAGGCATATTATATGTAACACACAAAATTTACAAAAAGTTACAAAACAGAAATTAATATGAAAGAAAAAATCCCCCTCAGCTCGATTTGGTGTCATACAATATACCTTCATCAATAGCCATTATAATAACTGCCAAGTACCTACAAAATCTGTTCAGTAGTTTCTGAGTGAAAAAGTAAAAAAAAAACATCAAACAAACATTCAAACACCATCACAATCTATCAAATTTAATAATATGATTTATTTTATAACATGAGTGGGACATTGACTTGGTAAACTACTAATATTGTACCTTACATCATAACTAAGACCGGTGTTTGTTGCGGTTTATGCTCTGAATGAGACGTCGAGCCCACAGCTCCTCCAAATTGAATGGTCTGAAGTTGGCCAGGTGCATGGGTGTATTGTGTTCTTCAAAGTACTTTGCTTCATCATTGCCCCTCTCCAGATCTCTGGACACCTGAAACAAGAGTTTATTTGTATACTATATAAAATTTGAGATGCAAAAAGGGCAAATGGAGCACTCATATTCACTATGGGTGTGCCCACCACTGGGCCCTACACCCAGACCGATCATTGCATAATCATAATTGCGACGGAATAGTGCACTTGCATGCTAAGTGCAATCGGGTTTGGTTTCTCATGGCGAGCAGTTAGTGCAAGTGCACTATTCCGCAATTATGAGTTATCAGATCCGAGGGTCAGTGGAGGGTGTAGGGCCCGGTGGTGGGCACACCCATAGTGAATGTTTGAACTTCCGAATTGTAACGCCTAATACAATTTCATTTATAGAGCACTCATAGACTGGTGGCTACGAGGTGAAGCAAGGTGCAAGGAGGAAGAGAGGTCGCCCAAAAAGACTATGGATGGACAACATATTAGACTGTGCAGGACCCTTGTGGACTAGAATCTCCCAAGACCGAGACAGTTGGAAAAAGTTGGAGGAGGCCTATGTGTTTGGTACACACAAAGTAGCAAGTAAACTTTGAAAAGAAATTAACATAAATAAATAAATCAAATCAATATGTATGAAACTTTGTATCTATGCTTAATAAATAAATAATAATAAATAAATAAATATAAAATTTGTGGTTTCTAATGCAGTCATTATACAAACCTGCACTGGTATGATGAATTTGGTGAGAGCGAGATGTCTCACTTTTAAACCTCAAATCCACAGAGCTAAGTAACAACTAGACAAGGCAAGTGTTTCTACTTGGTACGTAGAAAAGGATTGCAAACCACTTCTATCAGCCCTAATTCATTCAGCCCTGGCTTGAGAATGAGTGTCTAATTCTTAAGTCTATTTTTTACATGCAAAGTAAAAAACACTTAGTTTATCTAGTTCTTAATAGCCCTGTGAATTTGATGTTTAAAAGTGAGACATCTCGCTCTCACCAAATTCATCATATGGGTGCTGATATCATTAGAAACTAACTAATTAACAGGGCATTAAAATTTTACACACCTTATTCCAAGAATCATAGATATAATGTATGATATCATCCTGATGGTTTGGCTGTATGGGAGGACTGAGACGTGCATTTCCATTGTGGCGTTTCCCTCCCATGTGAGGAAGGGATCGTGGCCCTGAGTTTACGTAGCTTGATCTGAAAAGTAGAAGAATTATTAATAATAAACAAACATGAATGAAGAACATCGTTTATTTCTCTAATGGCACATGGGACAGCTGTGATAGTTGCATTAGGCTCAATTATTTGTGAAAACAGAGCAAACCACGCCACCACATTTTATCTACTGTTACTAAATTCGATCGAAAACAAAAACAATGGAAAGTGTTGGGCCAGCAAGATGCATGAATTCGCACCTTAGATTTTTACCTTGGTGTAATACCAGAATATTTGTTTAATTAATAGAAAGCATGGGATTTTTGTGAGAACCTTTCAATATTATAAGCGTGCAAAATGCAATGTAAAACTTAATATAAAAAGGTACACGTTGTCGCTTCTTACCTCATATTCCTATCCATCTTTGCTAGTTTTTCGCACAACCTAGTTATTAAAAATACACTTAGTATTTACTTACACTTATACAAAAAAAAAGTAATTCGTAATTCCAAACTGATACCTATGTACATTTAAAAACAAAGACAATTTTCAACAAAATTACAAAAGATAAACATGGAACAGACGCGGAGCAATGACACGACGACGCACGCAATTTTTTTACATTATGCTGTCACTGTCACCATTTGCTGTACTACGATTTGTCAACATGTACCAGAAGTAGCTCTCGATTGGTTACATTTGATATTACAACATTTTTGTACCCAATAGAAAGAACTTCATCTACCCAATAGTACCAGTCGTCAACGAAACTGTGTTAAGAAGTAAAAAGTTGTGAATGAAACGTAATTCACACAGCCAAATAAGTATTGTATTATAATAATGATTTATAAATATTACCGTGGGAATTCGATAATAATGCGGTTAATATATTAAAAAATAATAAAAACTTAAATATTATGGCCAGAATGTTATAAATTATATTTAATGTTGCGAAACCATCATTGAAACTATAAAAATAAAGCTGACGAACATGCATGACATGAAATGAAACGTAAAATTTAAATTGTTTGCAAACGGTTTCATTTCGTTTTGTTTGTTGTGAATTTAAGCCTCTCGTTAGAGAGTAAGTATATTCTTTGATTTAAGCGATTAAATTTTCATAGTTAATTTGGTCTTTATCTTTTAGTGTAATATAAGAACAACGTTTAAACTATATTCTGTGTTTAGCAATCTGCTTTTTATGGACACATCTTTGTATAGCTACTAGCCCATCATGTCTTCAAGGATACCGTCTCCAGCCCGATCTCAGGGCACTCCGATTACTCCAAGGAAGGTTCGCATGTCACGTAGAACTCAAAGCGTGTCGTCGTCTGCTCGATCTGATGCCTCTGGTAGGCTCTCGGCAGTGATACAAAAAAAGAAGGCAATGGAGTCATTCACATTATCCCCTATGACAAGACGATCTATATTAACAGATAACACACAAATTGAGGAGCCTAGGCGTAAGTACACGATTATTGTTATAAATTCAAGTATTCAGATACCACTGTACAGTGACAAGAATGGGTGGCTCAGCCAGCAGAGCACAGGCATAATGGGTATAGGTTCTAACGGGTGCAGAATTTATCTGACTATAACCACATTAGCATGGTGCCGGCTGAGTAGAGTTTGTACCACCCCTGCCTGCCCGTGGGTATTGTACGAGGCGATTAAGGGTTTCCAGGAGGCGGGCAGCAGCTCCTCCCGTACTGACAACATAGTCCAAAAATCACACTGCGGTCACCAACCCACCTGCCCAGCGTGGTGACTATGGCACATAACATAACCCCCTGTGGCCATAGCCTTATGGTATACACTGGGGGAGGCCTACGTCCAGCCGTGGACTGCAATAGGCTGAAGACGACGATAACCACAGATAATTCTTTGAATACAATATAAGATGATACCTTGAAGGGCGATATGCTGGTATTGGCTACATTAAGGCTATGCTAGTGCTTAACATGTTATCAACTAAGCATAGTTTTTAATTTGTCACATTTGATCTTATCATTTTCTAACACTACTCCTAAATTTAGACCATAAAATTCATCCAGATTATGGCTTTATTTTCTTCAGATATGTTTTCTTCACATTCTTCTCAATTATATTAGTGATATCCACTAAGTTAACTGGTGGTTGAGGTACATAAATTGGGTACCTAATAAACTAATTTAATCTTATCATATGTATTGCAGGAAAGAGTTGGTGGAAGAATCTAAAAGAAAACTCCCAGGATATAATAGAAATACTAGAAAATAATGTTCCAGAAGCCAATGTTGTTGTTAATGAGTATATGGACGTTGAAGTGCTAAGGTAACCTATTTCCTCTTGTTTATGACCTACACTTATTATCTACTAGTGGCGGCCAACAACTTGGTCTGCGTGAGGAGGCATTGCACCCGTATAGCCTTCCTCAATAAATGGGCTCTAACACTGAAAGAATTTTTCAAATCAGACCAGTAGTTCCTGAGATTAGTGTGTTCAAACAAACAAACAAACCCTTCAGCTTTATATTATTTTTTTCCGCAGTCCACGCGGACGGAGTCGCGGGCGTCCACTATACATGTATAATTTTTTTATTAACAGTTTGTCAATGCCAGCAGATATTTATAAAAATATTGCTTTTGTTTTAGTCAAGAAAAGAAGAACCTTACTCTTGATTTACCAGACAGTAGTGATGGTGAGTCCATAACCAGTATAGTCCTTCCACAAAGGAAATTGTTCACCCAAAAGGATATACAAGAACCACAAAAGAAGTTCGGAGAAATTATTGGGAGCCGAGAAACATTAGCCAAATTACAAAAAACCAATGTTGACAAAACCATAAATATTGGCACAAAAAACCTGTTTAGCCATGACAACAAGAATCGAAAACCAGTTTTTCCTGCAGAATTGCTCACTTTATCTCCAAACAAAACTGTTGCAAATAAAACTAAGGAGATGGTTGCAGCAGAGGTGCAAGGTCAGGTAAAAAATCTCTTTGGTAACAGGCTGGCCACTAAAAGAAAAAACATGTTTGCTGACTTCATAGTATCTGACACTGAAGATGAAATATCTGACATTCAACCCAAAGTATTTGCCTTCCAAAAGCGAGTAGCAGACCAATCTAAACGCATTAGTTCAATTTCTCGCGGGAATAAAGAACACTCGCCTACCTCTAGCATAACCACTGACATAGAAATGGATGATTGGAAGCTGCTGCCTTCATCCACTATGGTAGAACACCAACACATAGAAGCAGGAGCCATCACTCCAAAGAGAAGTAGGTTGAGCAAGTTACTAGAAACAAAGGAATCTGATACTGCTTATTCCAATTCTACAGTCAACAGAACAAAACAGTCAAAAGCAATCCATCAGGCCTTGACCAGTAAAAATGAAGACAACCAACTGTTACAACATGATAGTACAGATAAAACAAAGAATATAACAGCAAAGGAAGATAAAATAATGATTAATAAAAGCCACAGCATTGATCCAAAGGTACATGAAAATCATAAAGCTACTAATGATCAAATAGGTGATAATGTAGACCCAATTGAATCAGGTAATAACAAAAAACATGAAATAGAAAGTTTACATGATAATAGTACTGACAGTAAGTCACAAACTAAAAATGTTGACAATTTTCAAAAAAATTGTGCACAAGGTAAACTTGAAGCAATCAATAATGCTCAAGAAGCTGTTAGTATTTGTCAAAGAAATTATAATATTTCTAAAAATGAATTGGAAATGTCTGAACCTGCCCTCAAAAAATTAGAGAGTGAAAACGACTTTAGAGAAAAGGAAGATGATAAAGTAGATTGTGAACAAGAAAGTATTGATGATGACATTCAAAATGCAGCATTTGAACAAGTAGATGATGTACAAAAAGAGTCTGAAAATGTTAGGAAGGAAATTGAAGGAGACCAAGCTTCTAAAATAGGGAACCTGGTTAGTGAAAAAGATAAACAAGAAGACTGCGAAAACACTGATGCATATTCTAAGGAAGAATGTGATAAAACGCAGGAAGAGAAGGGCGCCGAAGAACAAGACGATGAAATACATGAAAAACTGGTTTTTGATGAAGATAATGAAGAAGAACAAGAAAATATTAGTGATCAAAATGTTTCTGAACAAATGGATATTAACGATGACAATAACCATGAAAATTCAGAAGATCAACAAGAAGTTGTGGAAGAAAACGATGAAGAACAAGATGAAATTGAAGATGAGAATGACCAAATAGATCAAGATGAGATGAGTGGATATGAAGACGGCCAAGATAAAGAGTCGGAACAAGAGGAGATCGATACTGAACAATGAGAAAAATGATCAAGATGAAGAGGATCAAAGTAAACAAATAGAGCAAGCAGATGAAATTGAACTCGTAGATCAGTTCGTTGAAACTGAAGATGAAGAGCAAGATCACGACGAGGATGAGCAAAATGAAGATATAGTGGAAGAAGATGAAATTGAACTTATAGACCAATTAGAAAAAACAGAAAATGAGGATCAAGAACAAGATAAGGAGGAAGAAGAAGTAGAGCAAATGGAAGAAGATGTAGAAGACATAGAAAATGATGAGCAATATCAAGACGAAGTAGAGCATAGTGACCAAATAGATGAAGAAGATGATATTGAACCAATAGATCAGGTAGAAGAATCAGAAAATGAAGAGGAATGTCAAGAAGAAGAATCAGAAAATGAAGAAGTTCAAGTTGAGGAGAATCAAATAGAGGATGAAGAAGCTGAAATTGATCTAAGTGATCAGTTGGAAGAGCACATAGATGAGCCAGGGTCCGAAGACGAAATAGAGTATTCAGGTGAAAATAACAGTGCAGCCCCGAATAAATCTCACGACACTACTGGCAGAAATAGAAAGGCAAACAAACCTCAAATCAATTCACCCGAACTATTATTACAGAACAAAACATTCCATGCTGATTCTTTTACTGCCCAAGAACGTGTCACAAGTGTTAGAAAGACTAAAAGTATGATTAAGCCTAATCTAAAACCAAACCTAGCAACACTAAGAGAAAGCATATCATTTAGTGATGGCACCAGAAATTCAAGTGCAGAGGCATCCGAATGGGACTCGCATAGAACAACACGTAAAACGTTACGACAAACCTTTGGTAAAGACTTCACTCCTAGAAAATCGTTACGCGCATTAGTCATGGAGAAATCGGCTAAAAGACAGACAGCAGTAAATGATGCATCTATAAAGTTTCCCCAAGCTAATTCCACAGAAGTGCACTGTGAAATGCAAGACGGAACTGAGATGGATGTTGATTGTCATGATCCTGACGCTTCTCGACAAATGCGACAGACCACATTTGAAATGTACTTGCAGAAGGTTAAAGAGGAGAATATGGCCAAAAAACTAAAATTGGTAAGTACACATTTATCATTTGAACTTATGTTTAAACACATCATTTGTTTTCTTACTAATTTTTTTACTTATTTTAGGAAGAAGATATCCGAAAATCCCTTAAAGCACCTCCAAGATTATTAAAAGAGAACATCAATCCTGTTAAGTCTAAATTCGGGTTACGTAAAATTAATCCTAAAATCCAGAGCAAACCCAAGACGAAACTGCTGAAATCCATTATTCCTATGGACGCGTTGCCAGAAGAGATTCTGGAAGACATGAAGTATAAACCGCCAAAGAGGTTCCGGCCCCGCAATGCTGCGTGGATCACAAACAGATTGTATAGGTACTTGGAGAGCAAGTTGGAGCCAAAGTAAGTAAATACTGCGAGTGGCGTAAGCTCAGCGTTGCAGTTATGTGGGTGTTAATTAGTTTGACTGGGTATTTTTCGCACTTAGCCTCTATACAGGTGTGGGTGACAGTCAGGAAAATACTGAAATGCTGAACAAGTACCATTGGGTTGAGTTATACGACAGTGTTATTACTCGCAGGAAATGTATTTTTGATTTGATTACAGTAGAAACTCGATTATCCGACCCTCAGTTATCCGAATTCGCGATTATCCGGACTACCAACCGCGACCAATTTATCATTATATTTATTATTATATGTACCTACCTACAAGTTTATTTATGTAAGCACTAGTGGACGCCCGCGACTCCGTCCGCGTGGGCTGCAGAATAAACAAAATGTCGAAATTATCCGGGATAAAAAATAACCTTTATGTTAAGTGGACCTGTCACAATATATTCCTGAAAACTGCATCGAAATCGGTTCAGCCGTTTCTGAGATTAGCGTGCCCAAACATCGATCCGTTACAATTTTATTATATGTATATACATAGAAGATGAACGTGTCGGAACTGGCATATCCCGCCCGCTCCCCTTGGGATCGCTGTCCCACGCTTTTAGTTATTGTTTTAGTTAGTTTGCAATAAAATTGTGACTCCGCAGGCTGAAGCAAAACCAAAGCAGAAGCAATGCGATAGCAAAAATTGTACAATATTCGCGTTGAAATGTCAAGTTCCATTGAAATTATTTTACGTAATACGAATTTGACAAGCAATCAGCAAATTTTGTACAATTTTCGCTATCGCATTGCTTTTGCTAACCGCTCTGACGTGCGTCTGAATTGTCGGTTTTTACAAAAACATTTAACTGGGCGACCGATATCTAGTTCGTTACCGGAACCCATAAAATACCTTATGTATGCATAAAATCGCTATTTTTCATTCATACATTCGATTATCCGGAAATTCGATTATCCGAATGCCTATCGACAACAATTTGTCCGGTTAATCGAGTTTCTACTGTATCAGTAATTTTTACTCTCCGCGCCAATTGTATCGGGCTATCCTGTGACTAATTAAATGGCCTGATAAGTTATTGTGTGACACATTGCTGTTTTTTGGATCACTTGTGACTCTCCATTAGGGTTGATGAGTTTTTTCAACTTTTTTTAAGGAACTTTTTTTTAAATCATGATGAATAAAATTTTATTTTTAAGTCATTAAAAGGCCTAATTAAACGAACTGAACTGTTTTTTCCTGTAAATATGAAAAAAAAATCGAAAAAATTTGAAATTTTTCTGCGAAAATTTTCAGTGTTTTCCGCCTCAGAATCATGGTCTGAAGCATGAAGAAGGTATAAAAGAGGAGGTGGGACTATGTAGTGAGTCGTGTGGCAATCGTGAGGCCATGACTTTATGATAGGGGCGGAGCTTCAGCGCCAGTGTAACGCAGTAGGTGTAACCACACGCTTGTGCTCCGAAATGTAACCGTATTAAAATTACAAAGACACTAGCGCTTTTATCAGGGTACTTTTTTTACTAAAACGTTGTATAATATTGCCATCTAGCGATGAGTAATTGCACTAGTAAAACAATCTTGAACCATATTGATAATGACCAAGTAGTATGACTAGTCACTACAAGGTGGTTTCTATGTAAATGGGCAGGGCTACTGTGTTCAATACTCCCCTCGTCCCATACTTGACCCCCGCTCCGAGGCACACTATTTTTGTATGAAAATATACTTAATATAAATATAATATATAATAAATAAATATTCACACACTACACAACACATTAACCTAGTCCCACACTAAGATCCCTAAGGTCTTGTGTCGTGGGTACTAAGCAACGGTATATAAATACATAGATAAGTATAGAAACATCCATGACTCGGAAACAAACATCGATATTCATCATATCAATGTTTGCACCTACCGGGATTCGAACCCAGGACCTATGGCGTCGCAGGCAGGGTCACTACCTACTACACCAATCGGCCGTCAGCCGCTACTCCTCTTTTATTTCTTCTCCATGGTCTGAAGTCATGGTATCAATATTTGCCTGGCTGTCACAAACATCCTGTATGTGTGGGTATAGGTACATAGAGACCTAACCCGAACTTTGCACTTTTGTGAGTGTTCATAGACAGTGTAAGTGTGCGTCGGTCGGCCTATAGACACACACTAATGCAAAGCTGAGTTTACGCTGGAACTTTTTTTTATCGTGATGGGCACTGTGCATAAATTTTAAATATATATTATAGCATTTGCATTGACGTAATAAGTGATAACTTCTTTAAATAAAAAAAGAGATACATATGTCGTCATATCCTGCAGTTGGATCTGCAACGCCATCTATTTTCAATTGTTGGGAGTTCGAAACATCAAGCAGGCAGCTGTCACTGTCACTTGCGCATGGACAAGACAGGGTGCTGAGAGGGCACCACTGTAGCTTTACAACGGCCACATGGTCGGTTAAATTGAGCCTGTGGATTATTCTTGTTGCGACTGTCGAGCGCACACTGGTCCCGATCAGCCATCTTGTACTTGCCGCTAAAGTATCAACGTATCAACTACACGCTGCATTCTTTATTTTGGACCATTCCTGACACCTAACGGCATCGCCCACCTTCGCCTCATCTTCGTCACATATATTGCTACAAGTCCATATTATTGACTTATCCATATTATGTCTACAGGTACGATTACAGAGCGCGCGTACGCGCTGAAAAGTTAGTAGAAATGTTATACAATCTTACTAAAGAGGCGCGTCGATTTGAAGTGGCTTCAAACAGTTCTGTAGACCTACTGAAACAAGAGATGGCAAGACTTGACATCGTGAAGACCCACTTTGAATTCTATGAGTTCTTCCATGAGTTTATGCCAAGGGAGATAAGGATTAAGGTCAGTGTATTTTATCAATACATAGGAATTTCTAGGTAAGCTTTGTGTGGAATAAGCTTTTCGACCTGTGAAGTGAACTTGATATATATTATTTTATATAAAATCACGCATTTTTCCTGGAGGAGTAGATAGAGATCTCAACGGAGACTAGCCAGCTGCGCGGGAACTATTGTAATGCACAAACGCAGGCACACTCTCTATTCCCCCATTCTCATAGTCCGATGGGACGGAAAGCCGACACGACCGGAGAAAGATCAGGCGCAGGACCAATGCTGTACGTGCTTTCTGAGGCACAAGCTAAGTGCCAATTTAGCAGTAACTGTACATGACATAAATTCAGTGTCCTGTGACTGGAACCGAACCTACGCCCCTAATCGGAGGGCACATACTACGGTCCAGACACCTCATTTCTTTTGCTTGATTTACATTCATAATACTCAAGTAAAAAAATACACGCTGTTCGATGTTCTGAATTTAGACTCTTCTCTAGTATATTCGATCTTGCATACATCAAACTAAATGATGTACTTTCTTTGATAACACATTCAGTGCCGGCGACTACGTATTTGCGTCTTCTAGACTTTCTAGAGGTTCCGCCAACACTTATGTAGTTATTTTATACATCAGCCAAATTAATATTGTTTTTGTTTCCAGGTTGTTCCTGACGTCGTGAATAAATTATCGTTACCTAGACACGGAGTGTTTTCACAAATTATTTCATAAATTTTCCGCGACATTATGTAAAAATAGTTGTTTTTTTAATCGTAAGTTATCATTTAATATACATTAATTAATTTTTAATCCCACATTTCATTAAATGACCTAATTATAATGTAAAAACAGCAGACATACAGAAGGAAGGATAAAAAAACAACGATAAATCTATTGTAAGTCTCATTTATTTTGAAAATATCAGGATACAAAGTTCCTATATTACATTGGAGCACCATACACAAAATAATATTGCAGTACATACGTAACATAAATTAACGATAAGGTCAGCAAATAACGATCAATGATCCTTCCTTACTACATTAGATTCAAACGCCTAAGAGCTGGTTCAGATATGGTGGGAACGGGGCGGTATTTTTTTATGCAACTTTAATCGTAGGGGTCGCAAAATGTCCTGTTCTTAAAACGTCTAGTTCGCAAATAGATCATTTCAACATACGAATGTTGAAATGATCTATTTGATTTGATGTGATTACATCTTTTTAGGCCATTCTGTCTCAAAGTTATTCATGCAGTTCATTGAGCTACTTAAGCGATTCACATACTACGCAGATACGGTAAGATATCTGTATCTGAATGCATATCTTTCAATATTAAAAGCATCGAGCTATGCACACTGCGCACATCATTTATTATCAGAAAAAACAAAATGTCGAAATTATCCGAGATAAAAACATTTTCCCGGGATAAAAAGTAGCCTATATATTAAGTGGGACCTGTCACAATATATTCCTGAAAACTGAATCGAAATCGGTTCAGCCGTTTCTGAGATTAGAGCACAAACGCACAGACAAGCCGACAAACAGACAAAAATTCCAATAATCACTATTTTGGGTACTATTGCGTTAATAAATATATATCCTCCTCATATATCTTCCATGTACAGACAGCAATCCGTTACATTTTTATTATATGTATAGAATAGATATTGTGGATAAAAAGAATTATTAGAGTGCACCCTAACGGGTCGGACACTGGTGACCAGACACACTGTAGATCAAGAAAATAGATTTGAATCACAGATAATGTGATATTTACAATAATGAAATAAATAATTTTCAAATTTTAAGTTTAATTGCGAAATTGGTATGAAACAACCAAACCACATGTATTGCGAGATGATTCTTCATATTCGAATGTTTGTAACAGCAAAATCAATAGCCAAATTACAGTGAAACAAAGAAAGGCTACACAAATATGTATTAGGGATGAATTCATACAAGAAATCAACCCGAATGTATTCATGGAGAAATGACAGTAGGACATTTTGTCATGGTGATAAAACACTAATTTCGACGTTATTGAAGAGTTAGAATTAAAAAGTACCTAATTACAATGTTAGAAACTTTACTTCTATAACCAGAATGATATTGTCTAAGAGTCAGGTTTTGAATAAGTTGTCTCATCTTTATATTCTCTACGAAGGAGGAAGCAATGTACAGCGAAGCTGAAGTGGGGGCAATAATTTCCTAGTCGCCACCGGTGGCAACTGGGAATTTTTATTCCCATTTGCTTCCAGGAGCAACTGGGAATACACCCAAAATATTTAGCAGTTATTATAACATTTAGCAGTTATTTTTTGCCATCAACTTTTACATAACGTTATTTGCTGACCATACATACAGGTACAATAAACATTGGAATCTAAATACATAATACAACTTACATTTATATATTTATGTATAGAAGGGAGTAAAGGCAATGCTTAGTCTTTACGAGTATAACATAATTTTTGGGGCATATTTTTTATCCTAAATCTATGATTACCTCTACAAATTTTGAAAGCGAAAGAATATTGTGATATTTTGATGTACAAACTAAGAATACTTTAAATAGAAAGAATATATCAGCGTAAATTATAAGTATATAGTAGTGTATGAATATACAATTAATGCTAAAGAAAATTAAAATTAAAATTGGACGGCGCACGGCGATCAATATTATACACAAACAGATAACTAAACATACATGTAACATATAATGATGTAGAAAATTTAATAGCTTTACGCTGTCCAATAAAAGTTACCTACTTAATAAGGAAAAAAAAATTATTTAATAAATCCAAAACATTGCGGAATCGCAACTTGCTAAGCAGTAAATAAATAGCTTAGCTAATATTATGCAATGTTGCTTAGCATAAAAAAATTGAGCATATGCTATCATGGCATCATTACTTATGCATACTAATATTAATATTTCTATGACTATAGATCATCGTGGGTAGTAGTTGAAATCAGTTAAATCCACAAAGCAACATTAGCAATACATAATAATATTTTTTTTTAATAACTAATACAGTAATGGATGATGGGGTTCCGATGGGTAGTTGGCGCAAATGTCTATGACCACATATTCTGATTCACTGAATACAAAAAATGTTATGTGCGAAATCAGGCACAGGAATTATTCTATGGAACGGACTCTAGTCGTGGCAGATCTTTGCGGATGTAAAGTTCGTCCGGAACGCGTCGTAGTAAATATAGGTATTTAGGTGTGCGCGGGAAAAGGCGAGGGGAACTGCGCATGACTCGGATAACTTCGGTAGTTCACAGCCGCAAAAATCTGCTGCTACCACTATAACTAGCTGTTATAGGCTAATAGGTAACAGTAGCGTGTGATGAATTCCATACATTTTACTGACAAATGCCATTTTTGAATAGTGTAAAACTAGCCGTGTTATTACAAAAGAAATTTAAGCATTGTGCTAAACACTGTCTAATTTTTGCACGTTTCATACATTTTGCTGTCAAATGTCATTTTTAAACAGTGTCTTACATTGGACGCGAGTTTGTAATAACACCGTTAGTATCGAAATAGTAGCTGCGCTGTGGATAACAGAATACATAGAAATGCTATACTTGTGTTGCCTTATAAACAATGGCAGTGCAATAATACTAGTTTTAACTAGAGGAACTAAATTTGTGACGTCATACCCAAATACTGCAAATATACCGAATGGTGGAGTATAAGGACTTTCATAGAACTACCAGAGAAGCATTCCATCAAGTACGTGCTAGACTATGGATGTTACATAAAATCCGCATACAAAGACAATTCAGCAAATAGAGCTGGGTTTGTGCTCATAATTTGTCGCAACATTAAATAAATTCCTTTCCAGTAATTGGTCACACATTCAACCAATCAGTATCAAGGATTTTTAAAAACGTACGGAAAGAACACAGCAACAGTCCTTAATGAAGTAATTCGACATAAGGTTAGTATTAACTTTTACTACAAAATGGTCAAAAACTTCTACAGGATCACCGTTTGGCACTACTAAGACACAATTTTGAGGGTATTACAGTTTTAAATTCAATACATATGTATAAACCTTATTTTATAGATGTGTATATTTTTTTATTTGGCTAAATAAATTAACATTTTTGCAAGAAGTTATAAACATTAATAAGCATGAATAAAAAAGCTTTAATGATTTCATAAAATGCACTATTAACAGTCTAGAAATTATAACTAAAGTATAATAGAACAGAAAGTAACAGAAAAGTTATATACAGAACGAGTGTTGCTATGTATAACTATAATGTGCCATTATTCTTAATAATTAATGACATATATTTTCTCTGTCTTTCTTCCAATGCCTCTCTCTATAAAACCGATGGTCATTGACACACTGTGGGAAGTGTGGTCAAAGTTTAGCTTTTCCTTGAATTAGTGTAAGATAATCTAGTTCTTGCGTCGACTACAGTTAGTATAGTGAATACTTTAGTATACTCCTTGTTCATTAACAATCCACCATCTTTAATACATGAAGAAAAGTAAAAGAAAACTTCTTAAACGCTTGTTTTAATTTACACTATGTTTGAAAAATATATTCATTTTATTCGCAGGAATATAGGAGTAAGAATTACAGATAGTCAAGCCATAATATAAATAATATTAGATTTTATGAACTAAATATTAGACATTAGGATTTAAAAAGTATTAAAACTTACATTTTAACTATTTTTACATAAAATATATTGAATTATTATAATACATTGATGTCGATTCCGGCAGTCACAACTTATTCCTAATCGTAATTAAACCTAAAAATTTAGGTTTAAGCATGTCAAAAGCTATTCTGGCAGTCACTTTTCTAACAGGCGGCAACTAAATTTAATTTATATTACGTTAATTTGACGTTTCAACTTTTTTTTCAATTCACTTTAAGTGGTCAAGTTTAAGCGAATATGATATGTTGTTAAAACGTAAGGTTATTATAATAACCGCTGTTAGAGAAGCACCAGAATGGTGAAAAAGACGACAAGATTATCCAGTGATTATCCACTCCTACAACAACTCCTTCTGTGCCAATTTTATTTTATTTATTTTGATGTTTTAAGAACGTTCCAATGTTTTCTACAAAGTTTTCGTTCATTACTATTCCTCATAATCTGATATTTTTTTTTTACTAAAGACATAGACATGGACACATGGTCCATAGATTTCTTTGCCTACCTTTTGGGATGAAAAAAAAAGGTTTTTTTTTCATCATTAATTTTTTGCTCTTTCGTTCACTCTTCTTTTTTTGACGCCATATACTGGCAACACAGATTATTAAATTTACAAGTGCCGGCTTTTTAGGTTTAGGATAAAGAGTGCGGTCAGAATAGCTTTAGCGACTAAGATTAAAAATTCAAACAACAGTTTTATTGTTTTAAGCAGAAATAATAGGTTTTATCGTGATTTAAATGATGTCATGATGTTCTTTTTTTAAAATAGAATATCTTAGGCGTGGTTTTTCTTCAATTTGATCAAAATACATGAATCTACGCGTACAGTCAATTTAAAATTACTAACAGACATATATACCTACGCCTTTATCCCTTACGGGGTAGGCAGAGGACTACGGGCCAATAGAACCACATGGTGCCATTTCTGACCAATTTTGAGGGTATAGTTGAGATGTACAAATTCGGTTAGTAGTGGCAGGTGGTCAGCACATCGCCTACAAAATACCAAGACCCTCTTGTCCTTCTACTGACTTGTACAGTATGCCCGGGAATTATACGTTTTTTTTTTCACTCCCAGAGCAGCATAGAAGAAATAGAATAAAACTAAATTTAAACTGATTACAAATTTACATATTTTTACGTAAATTTAGGTTTAAGTGTGTGACTGCCGGAATCGACCACATTAATAACATAATACTAATGAACAACCATGGAAAAATCCTTGTAAATAAACGAATTTAAAACTAGGAGAGAGATCTCATGATTAATACATGATTTGAATATTACAGAAATAACAGTAAACCTTTTGAAATCTAAATATAGAATATAAAGAATAACAAATTCATATGTGTTTAATATTAAGAGACAAAAGTTACTTTTGTTGTTAAAATTCTAAGAACAAAAAAATATTAATAATATGATTTCTGATATCTGAAAGTTGTTTCACCTATTTATTTCGGCCAGATAACCTAGTATTCATTTAAATCTAATATGGCGTCGTAGACTAACCATTTGGAACATGACACTACTCTAGAATGTCAAATAGGCCTAAACTGGATAATATTCGCTAAAGCAAAAATTAT
Organism: Carposina sasakii; assembly: GCA_014607495.2. Taxonomy (NCBI): domain Eukaryota; kingdom Metazoa; phylum Arthropoda; class Insecta; order Lepidoptera; family Carposinidae; genus Carposina; species Carposina sasakii. The sequence goes on from CP053155.1 coordinate 12,080,821, forward strand.
TTACTTGGAACTTGATGACTATGGATATAAAAACAGAAATGTATAACATTCGTTGGGTAATCTGATTGTAATACTGTAAATAAAATTTAATTCATTTGATTAGCTAATAATAATTTGAAATATAAAATACACCAGTAACATATTAAACATAAAAATTGATATACTTACTGTTTATATTTCAAGTTTCGAACTCGATCGCGTTTACGTTTTTCAGTCAATTAATGGAATAGTGACGGACGAGTTATCTATGCACGCACTTATCACATCACGTTACAACAAATACTCGTAAAGTAATTGGTTGTTTAAAACGTAAACGCCTTCGTGTACGACATTTGAAAAATACATAATATTGCAAAACCGAATGTATACAAAAACATATTTTCAAAATAGTAACATTTAGCAAACTACTTGTCTCCCCCCCCAAACCATAGACAATCTAGACTTCTAGAGCACCTCCCTTGGATGGCACGGCAGTAGTTCGACATAGTTCGCGGGAAACAGACCAAACATCCCGCCGGGCCCGAGCCCCTGCCACCAGCCCGCGTCTATCTGCTCTATGTGCGTTATAATGTCGCCGGGATCGAAGGTTATCTCGGATTCGTCCGCTGAGGGTGGATTTAAATGGTATTTTAGTACGCACAGTTTATTACGTACATACATGATGATACTCTATTACGTCCCTTATCTTCAACGAGTTTGAGGAGGAGTGTGCAAATTACACACCCACTATTCAACATGGTAAGGTACTCGCCTATCGCCGCTTTTTAGGCGCAAACTCAACAATCCAATATGGAAAATTGGTGAGTCGTTCTAAAGAAGTATTACAAGCTGTTTGCGATAGACAGCCTCATCCGCAGGGGAATTGCGATTGATCGTGTGAATGCGCGGGGCGAGTCTATTTTCGCGATGTCATTGCTTATGCAAGTTACGTAATCACCGTTATATAGCGGGTGCACCACGGGAAGGTAAGGTTGACGTTTGGTCCTAATCCTAAGTAAACACGGTACCTATATTAATATTTAAAAAGTAATCACCATCATTATTCTCAGCTTCGAGAAGTCTACTGCTGAACTTAGGCCTATACCAACAACCTCCATTCCGATCGATCTGTTAAAAAATAATATAATTAATAAAATATAAATCATACCTGCTTGATAATCGTAAAGAGCACGTGCCGCTAGTCCAGGGTCGTCGTCCAGATCTTCGTAAATCGCTCCCTCATCGCCTGCCTCTGTAAATAATAACACCCGATATCATTAGTCGTTTACTCACACTCATACATACATACATACAGAGTGATTTTTGGTCGTCAACGTTCCTGAAAACTACGGAATCTCCTCATCATCACGATCATTTTTCTCCATGGAAGCATACCTGGGAAGTGTCTGGTTTCCAAAATATTAGGGTCCAAAGTTGAGTAAATAGACTGCGTTTTTCTGCATAAATGCACATAGACGCGCGTAGCAGGATTTTTTCACGAAAAATAATTGATATATGTCTATAAAAAAACTAACATAAACACTAGACACTATAAATTTCGCACGACCAAGGAATTTTAATTTATTTTTTTTTTAATTTTTCCCAGCATTTTGTTTGGCATAAACTTACTTTATTTCATGTATAGAGTACGTACCCTTCGTTAAAGGTGGCCACAAAAAAACACCCTGTATAATCACGCATTTATCCCTTACGGGGTGGGCAGAGCACCAAGGGCCGATTGAAGCCACATGGTGCCACTTCTGACCAATTTTGAGGGTATAGTTAAGACCAGTGGACGCCCGCGACTCCGTCCGCGTGGACTACAGAAAAAACAAAATGTTGAAATTATCCGGGACTAGCCTATATGCTAAGTGGGACCTGTCACAATATATTCCTGAAAACTGCATCGAAATCGGTTCAGCCGTTTCTGAGATTAGCGTGCACAAACGCACAAACAGACAAACCGACAAACAGACAAAAATTCCAAACATCATCGTTTTGGGTTCTATTGCGTTGATAAAGGTCTCCTATAATATTTTTTCTCATATATCTTCCATGTACAGACAGCGATCCGTTACATTTTTATTATATGTATAGATGTACAAGTTCGGTTAGTAGTCAAACTTTCTTCAAACTTCTACTAGAAAAATATGTAATTCCAATATTTTTTTTTAATTAAATTTTGACTACTCGACATATGCCTACAAGAAATGGAACGGCCATTTTGTATAAATAAATAACGCCCTTCTCCACAGTAATAATAGATAACTTTGGCAAATTTCACGCAATATTTAAAAAAATTATTAGTAAGTAAAGAAATAGGTGTTTTCTTGATTTACTGTACGTATGTAGGTTTCTTAATTTTATACATGCATACATACAGGGTGTAACAAAAGGGGTATGTTAAGCGAAAAGCTATGTAAATAGCCCACTATAGAGAACCTATTTCCAAAATTTGAGACTCGAAATCACATGTTTATTTCTATTGAGGGATCGCCCACCACCGGGCCCTATACCCTCCGCTGACCCTCGGATCTGCCTACTCATGATTACAGTCGCAACGAGAAGCCAGATCCAAGCACCTAGCATGCAACCATAAATACATAGCTGCTAATCCGAAAACCAATTAAAATTTTAATCGATATATGTTTCGCCAACACCCGTGGCATCATCAGGATTAGTTTTCCATGTTAGTTCTATCTACCGAACCAACTAACTAACAACTAAAACCAATGTATTGCAAATCATTTTTATACCCTCAATCAACATAAAAAAATAAATGTTAATACCTACATATTAGTTTAGAAATGTAAAATTATTATAGATAAATAATTATTAAAAATATACATTAGTTATTAATTGTTAAATTATTAGAAGAAAAATAAATTTATAATAATATTAAATATATATAAAAAAAGACCATATCAAGGCTGTACGACAAAGTCATTACCTTTGTCCGATCCTATTGACTTTACATTGATTGCAGCCAAAACTGGGCTAGTGTTTACAAAATCTATTTGATTATTTACCAAATTAATACCTGAAAATTTTGCTTTCATAATTTCTAGTTTTTCTAAAATAGACAGACGGATGCCTTTATCTGCAACATGTAGTATCTGCCAGGGAGTGGCCCGCCTGGAGTAAATGTTCGGCAAAGTTGGATTTATTAGGATTACCATTTCTAAAAGCTGATATAGTATCGAACATTAAAACTGCGACCAGTTTGTCCAATGTAACAAGCATCACATTCATCACACTTCAACTGGTATACACCTGATTTCTTTTTAAGTTCCAACTTTTGTTTTGTGTTAATTAACTTTTGTAATGAATTATAAGTCCTAAACGCCACAAATATGTCTTCTTTTTTTAATAATTTAGATAATTTTTCTGAAAAACCTCCATAATATGTCAAACTACCAGTGTATGGTTTTTGAATCTGATCAACTTTAGGGTATAACATTTGTTTAACCAAAATGTTTTCCTTTTTATTGACCAGATTATTATTATTATTATTATTGAGATTTGAACTTCCGAATAGTGACGCCTGATACAATTCAACACATGTTTATTATTCAAGATTGTATGAACATTCCCGAGTGTAAACAACTCGGGAATCTGCATACTATCTGGAAAAGTAAACATGTGATTTCGAGTCTGAAATTTTGCGGGTAGGTTCCTTCTAGTAGGCTATTTATATAGCTTTTCGCTTAACATACCCCTTTTGTTACACCCTGTATGTAAGCATGTATAAAATTAAGAAACCTACATACGTACAGTAAATCAAGAAAACACCCATTTCTTTACTTAGATTTCTGTCAGGTTTAGCTCAAGCTCCGTGTTAAACCCGCACCGATTGATCTATGCGTACGCGTGTTATTTGTAGAAATACTGATATAGGTTACATTGCAAGAAATTCGGTCTGAAAAAGGTTAAATTTCTATGTATTTATGTTAAATGTATTTCGAGGAGAATAACAATTTTTTGCTCGGAAGTTATAGATCTGGGGCAGTCCCTCAGGCGATAAGCTAGCAACTTGTCACTGATCGTTTACGTAACACTGCCGTATATGTTTGTGTGTAATGAAAACCAAATATTATATTTAGACATCTAATGGGCTTAAAGCGTTACTGTAGCGCATTTGAAATGTACACCGAGTTTCGAGTTGATTCGTTTAATGCCATACAGCGGAAAACAATAGCTTCATTTATGTCCAGAGTTGACACGTCTAAAAATACAATTGTAAAGAGTTTGGCCGATAGGGTGTATCTGACGCCGGTAGATATCTCGAGGTTGGGTACGTTGCGAGCCGGGGATCTTGTTTTTGCGGTCGGCCGTCATTCACACTATGTGATTAGTTGTGTATGTGTAGTATATGTTTATTTTAAATTATCTATTATATTGTATGGATCATGTGTCTGAAATAAATATTATTATTATTAAATATAAAAAACAATCTCAAACGTACCTTCCGTAGAACCATTCTCCTTCTTAAACTTGACATTCTCTATAACCGTGTCCTGCCTATTCAGCTCTTTCTCAGTATCCCCAGCGATATTATTCTTGCTATACGGCGACCGTTTTATTGTGCTAAACTTATTATCACTATCGTCATCGTCATTCTCATTAGAACTCGAATACGACGCGTCAAACATATCATTTTCCAGAATATTCTGCTTTATTATCGGCTCGCTCTGCTTTAAATCCGTTTCTATATCTCTGTATTCTTTAGATTCCGTATAATTTATAGCACTGAAGGAACTAGGGTCCTCTGTGCTGGGACTCAAATCTGCCGGATCGATTATAGGCTCGTACTGTATTTGAGACGGTGTTTCTAGGCTCATTTTTATCTTGTCTATGTTCTTTAACGGGCTGGTTTTAGGCTCATCTCGTGGCGCTTCGAGGGTCTTTATGTCTATTTTGGTGGGAGGTTTGGTCGGTGACGTTGGTTGCGCGTTTTGGGAGAATGTGTTTATCCTTTGCGCTATTACTGAGCTGCGGATTGGTTTTTCTGGAATGCTGTTGCTTCTGCATAAAGAAAAATAAAACAATTAATATCAGTATGTAGTTTTGGTAGGTTAAAAGTTGTCTTCTGAATGATATCCAGTCACCTGCTATAACAGTGTTTAAATTCTTTTGTAATACATAACATGTTAACCCTGCTATTAATAAATCACTCGAAAATTACAACATTGTTATACTTGCTTTTTGATAGCAAATATGGAATATCTGTCAAATTAAACTGTGAATAGGTTATAAATACCTAGTTTAAAGTTTTTTATTAGTAGGCCCTTAAAGTTAAATGACTAATGATGGCAGCCTCCTCCATTTCCATCTACATTGTTACTAGGTAGCGCGTGTAAATCTCTCACCTCGCGGCAATCTGCCCCTGCGCCAGATTCTGCTGGAACACCGCCCGCGCCGCCGCCGCCGCTCCGCCTATCAACTCGCGCGCCTCCAGCGACCCGCCACACGCATGCGACGACGCCTTCCTTATTATACATACATACATATGTATACATATATACGCCTCTATCTCTTACGGGGTAGGCAGAGCACCAAGGGCCGATAGAACCACATGGTGCCACTTCTGACCAATTTTGAGGGTACAAGTTCGGTCCTTATAATACAACATCAACATTAGTTACTACAGCTCGCCCTCGTTACATACGTCGTCAGCCTATTGCAGTCCACTGCTGGACGAAGGCCTCCCCAAATCACGTCACAAGACTACTGCCGAAGGCGGGTTTTGGCCCACAGTCACGCTGGGTAGGCTGATTTTTGGACTATGTTGTCAGCACGGGAGGCGCTGCTGCCCGCCTCCCGGAAACCCTTAATCGTCTCGTACGATACCCACGGGTAGACATGGGGTGGTACGAATTCTACTCTGCCGGCACCACGCGTTACATACACACAGTGAAAATAGACGGACTTGGATCTCAAACTCCAAGTAACAATCATCCTTGACTTAAAGCCAATTTTTCCAAATGTCACAAGAGCCTATCTGAAGAATAGTTGATGCTGTCTCTATGACATACTTAGAGGAAAAAATCGGCCCTTAAACTTTTTTCTTATTGATTTTATTTGTGAATACTGGAAAAAAAAATTTATACTTAGTTGTATCTTTGACAGCCTGCCTGAGCAACCCTCATCAGAATAATCTTTGTTATACTAACTGTTCGTCAGCTTTCGCTCTTTTTGCTGCTTCTAACTCATCTCTCCTTCTCACTTCCTCCTCAGCTTTCCTCTTCTCCTGAAATAATCATTTAAAAATGGAATCATACTGATTAAAGTTCAAGTTACTTTAATAATACATTCTTAGTTTTTCTAAGAAATATTTAAGATGAAAAAAAAGTAAAAAACACAAACCTCCTCCCTCCTTTTCTTTTCTGCTTCTACTCTCTTCTTCTCTTCCTGTTCTTCTTTTATCCAGAACTGATCTCTCTCTTTAGAATTTATCTCTTGAACTGAAATATTAGATAAGATTTTAGAGTAGTATAATAATATGTATTTGTCACTTAATATTATATTATTTAGAATGTTAATAGAATGAGAATAAATGTGTGGTTGTGAGTTCAAATCTCACTCGGGTGAAGAATTTTTTCATTTTCTTATTAATATTTTATAAATGTTTGTAACTCTTTAACAAAAAACTACCAAAAAATTTTTCATAACTTAGCAGTCATATAGAATTAAAATACCCATAGAGTATAGAATTCACATGGACATAGTTATGGGCATCTAGTAGTGTGCGGAAATTTTAGGATCGAACATATTTTAAAAACTGCCAATAGTACCTTACCTGGATTAACTTTCTTATAAGTGGTACCAACAGGTCCACTGGGAGGCAATTCCTCCGCCTTACTGTTCTTAAAATTAAATGATGAGCCAGCCTTATCCAATTTGTCTAGCAACAGTTTTTCATCCAAATCATCCTCAGTTCGCGCATGCATCGTCAGATGGAATCCCGTGAAAAATTGAGCAATATGTTTAATGTGGTTCGCGCATGTTCCTTTTCGCACTGTGGGTGCCCCCTCACCCTGTAATGTTGTATTTTTAAATAAGATGGATATAAAATTAAATACATAACTTCACATCTTCTATACCCCGTTTTTTAAAGATAGAAATCTGGCACGGAATGCAGAGGTCATGGGTTCTATTCCCACCCGGGTGAGGAATTTTTTCCATTTCTTTATTAATAATTTTAGAAATCTTATTTTCGATGAAGCATTGTTTGTAAACATTAAGAACACTCATACTTGTAAGATATGAGTGAAGTTTGATGTTTTTCCATATTGATGTATCCTACTAAGTAAAGTGACCACTACTTGGGTCTTATTGTTTGCCGTGCCCTTACAGGGCGTCACATGTACCTACTATATTTAATTTTATGTAACATCTATTTAACATGTGACATGCAATAAATGAATCTAATCTACTAAAAAGTTCAGTTTTGTGTTTGCGAAATCAGCTTCTTTAGGTTTTTTATAGTGCAAACTTCATATGAGTAGGTACTATTGAATTGAGTAGAAAACTCTTTAGGAACTATTGATGATAATAATACACAAAACTGTACTTAATAAAAAACCTGATTTCATTCTTTCGGATATTATAAATAATTTCTATTTCTAAATAAAATGAGGTATAAGTAATATTATAAATGAGAAAGCTTATCAGATTTCATGTTTGTATGTATGTTTGTTACTGTTTTACACAAAAGCTAATGTAACTACTGAACAGATTTTAATGAAAGTTGACAATTAGCTTACAGCTTGTACATCAGAATAAGATCAGCTTCCATGTATAATTTATTTGTAATACATTATCGAGATTATATAAGGTTTAGTCTAAAATAAAAGAAAATATGTTTTTTCCGATAAACTTCCCATAGGAATTACCTAAGAATTTGGGGTGGCTTTCATAAGTTTTATCAAGTTTTTATGGAAGGCTTATTAATCAGTTTGCTAACCAAATAACAAAGTGTATGATGAATCTATTTAGACAGTGAATATTATGACTACTCACAATTTTTTCTGCTGATAAAATAAATCCCATATAGAAGATACTATCACTTACCTTTATCTTATCTAGCAAATATTTAACAAACATAAACTTACCTGCCAGTTGATAAGTACATATTTAGATATACTACTACTAGGAATGTCGACTTTTAGGAACGCATATTGAATTTTTCCACTGTTTAGGTCATCAATGAGCTCTGTTAGACCTCCATCACCTTTGCTCACAAACTTTAAATCATTCGTTAATCCATCATAGCCAAATAGAGCCCTGTAAAATTCAAATTATACTTCTAGAACATTAACACTCTATTAAAAACTACCTTTTAAGCATTTTTTTAATTTGATGTCTTACTTCACTTAAGTCTGGAAGATCATTTTCATACTATGTATGACTTATAATTGTTAAAGCCAAGTCGTTCAAGTCAAAATTGATGAAAGGACATTTATTATTCTGCACATAATTGGACCTGTTTTTGCTGTTTAATTAATTCCCGGAGAAGTAGGTCGACGCAACGAAAGCTTGTTGAAATGAACATACCAATCAGTGTCCGTTTTCTCGTCGAGAACATCCTTCCAAGCCGAAATTAAGTCTTCCTTATATTTATTTAAATTTATAGCCATTGTACATTATTTTCACAAGTAAATTGGGCACAAAGTAATATATAAATTTTAATAAAAACGCCGACGAAAGGCCTGACTCACGACACACAACAATGGCAATAAGGCTTTGTTTCAGTAACTATAATTGTGTACAATTACTTTCTTCAACCGTAGTCGACAACAGGACAGACATATGTATTGTTAATGTATAAGAACGAGAGAGCATTAAATTTCGTGAACAATAACAATATGATAACCAATTTACAAAAATAAATTTTGTCATAGACAAGGTAGAGCAACCTCTATAATTATACGTATAAACACTAAATGAACCGAGCAGCGCCATCTTTAAGTGTTATTCTGTTTTCATTAACTCCATAGTCGTGCAACTCGTGCAAGAGATGGCAGCATAAATAAGTAGGTAATTTAAAAGTTCGCCTATAATCATTGAGCATTAATTAATACAGGATGCAAAAATAAAAGTGAATGTAATTTTTATTTTGTGATATTAATTCATATTCTTTAACAATCTAAGTCATTTGTTTCTTGCCTAACGGATGTTCATACAGTTTTGTGTTTATTAAAGTATACTTTCGGATGATGGAGGTACCTCCGTTGGACTAAGTCTACCTGTAAGTGTTCATCTTTTTAAAGTAAACTAAATGTAGTATGTAGTCTATGTAATTAAAATGACTCGAGTTAGGGTGTATGCTTAGAATAAGGAGGGGGTGTATCTTACTAATAATACGTACCCAGTTACTTAACTAAACCTACTTACTTCTCACTTAGTTGTTTGAAAAGATTTTTCTTCTCTCTTTAAATTTTATCAACATTGTTGTTTACCGGTGCGCGCGCAGAAGTATTTTGAAATCCTTGGGAAGCTTTACCAGCCACTAACTTTCCTTAACCATTTACTACATATCACCAGTGGTTACTACGTTGTCCCCGTGGATACACGTCAGCGACTCGGCAATGAAATATTTTATTTATTTTCGAATAGCTGACACAAATAAATAAACATTAGGAAAATACAATGTGGGTGGACGTCAGCGGCCGTGAAAGACAAAGTTATATGGCAAAACCGAACGGATCCTTTATACCAGGGTAAGTTTGTAAGTTGTAAAAAGCAGGAAATAGGACCGGATGAACTAGGGGGTAGCTTGCATTGTTATGTAGCACAGATTATAATATCAATCTACATTAGGGGCTGGGGTGATAACGCTTTCATAATATTTTTAAGTTATTCGGTAATGTTTCTGTGGTCGTTCACTATAATGGTTAATTTTAAAACATCAATAACCTCGCAAGACTAGGTAGCTACATCATACATAAACAACAACATTTGTTCTACGAGTATTGATAATTTGTCACATTTTACTTTCATACAAAAATAAATATCAATTTAATATTGTAATTAATTTTTAATTTAATTTAGTTAATTTTTAACCTTTATTACCTCTGAATGTTCTTAAGTCTGTACTTACGAACATACAGAGGTAATAAAGGTTAAAAATTAACTTAAAAGTATTATGTAGAAACATAATACTGCGGCGCGCGCGATCGCGGGCCAACCTTTTCGTATACCTACGAATGGAACATAGACTTACAAATGTCACGACAGTACAATAAAAGCTTGGAAAATCATTTTTAATTAATGTATTGAGTTATGATAAAACTCGTAGAACAAATGTTATTGTTTATGATTTTAGCTATCTAGTCCTGCGAGGTTATTGATGTTTTTAAATTAATCCTGTATACCAGTGGTTCCCAATTCGTTTTTTCTACGTACCACTCTAAGAAAGATCTCAAACTCGCGTACCCCTTATTGCAGGAACAATAAATAAATAAGAGATGAAATCAGATGTATTTTGAATTTATTACTATCAAAATACAAGATGACGGAGAACACCAGTTTTATTAATGTGACAAATGGGCACGTTTTTCTTTGCACATATATCATCATCATCATCATCAGCCTATTGTAGTCCACTGCTGGACGAAGGCCTCCCCCAAGCACGCCACAAGACTGCCATGCACATACAGGGTGTTTTTTCGTTGCCACCCTTAACGAAGGGTACGTACTCTATACATCAAATAAAGTTTATGCCAAAAAATGCTGGGAAACGATGTAAATTTTTTTGATTTTTAAAAAATAATTTGATCGGTTGAAATTTATATTGTCCAGTGTTTATTCTAGTTTTATCATAGACACATACTAATTATTTCTCGTGAAAAAATCTTGCTTCGCGCGTCTATGTGCATTTATCCAGAAAAACACAGTTTATTTACTCAACTTTGGACCCTAATATTTTGGAAACCAGACACTTCCCAGGTATGCTTCCATGGAGAAAAATGATCGTGATGATGAGGAGATTCCGTAGTTTTCGGGAACGTTGACGACCTAAAATCACCCTGTGTAAATATATTTTAGTAATTTTGGGTTTTCTTTTTGGTACGCGCCGCGTACCCCTTCATGCAACCTTCCGTACCCCTGGGGGTACGGGTACCACTAATTGGGAACCACTGTTGTATACATACTTATTATAAAACAAAGTCACTTTCTGCTGTCTGTACCCTATGTACGTATGCTTAGATCTTTCAAATTAGTTTTCTTAATGGATAGAGTGATTCACTGGGAAGATTTATGATGTATAACTAGGGACCTGCCCCAGCTTCGCACGGAAGTAATGCACTCTCACGCGGGCGAAGCCGTGGGCTGCCGCTAGTGTTCTTATAAAAAGTAGAGAATTTATAATAATCCTACAATAATAATTATGTCAATTTTTGCCACCTATGGTGTTATACTCGTAGTAGGTACGTAATTATAGATAATTAGAGTAAAAAGGGTAAAAAGGTACATATCAACCTATGAGTGGAACCATATCCCGGTTGAAAGTCTAAAAGAAGTATCTAATGTTACGGGTATTATATCTACTGTCACTGCACTATCTTCTGAGCACCTTGCGACATCCTATCTGACCATTAGACCTGATTTTAAATTTGCTATCTGAGATCTGGGAGTTTATTGGAAATCTTAATTTGGTAGCTAGATCAACTAAGCAGCAAATATGCATAAGTGTTATATGTAGGTATAAGTGTAATGCTTATATTTTCATTGGTGAATTAAAGGAAGACCTAGGCAGTTCCTATCTAGAGCTCATTATAGATCTAAGTAGCTCGATTACATAACAAATTAAAATGATATCATCACAGGAGAAAGTAATAAGTAGACACTGGCTGAATACAAACAATTATCGATAGTGAAAACTAATCGTTCGATTGTTCTGTTCTGGCGAGTATCTCGATTCGCTCCGATTATAGCCGACTTGTTGACCGTGACGCAAATATTGAATAACCTATACTTACTTAAATATTAATTTATAGCTAAGTATAGGTAATACGCTTACCACGATAAAAGGATATCGTTAGTTATACCTACTCGATTTCAATAGAGTCTTTGCATAAGGGCGCTAGTCACTATGTGTATGACTTAATTTAATGTTAGTTCCGAAATCAGCATAGGAGTATAGTATTCTATGAAACGAACTCTATAACGGCAGTCATCGCTTGATTAATTTATGTTGCACATGCATTCTAATAGGCTATCTAGACAGGCAGTCCCTTACCTACCTATCTACCTACTTAGAAGGTAACAACCTTCTCTGCTCAGATAGCCCAAGCTGATGTATACTTACCTCTTCAGTATGTACTTATTGCGTTACCATTCGGGGGTCTAGTCTAGAACTTCTGAATATTTTTCTTACTTAGTTAACCTTGGCAAAAGAATCGATTAAAGTTCTACCTAACGACGACGACACTACATCACAATCGTAATGAAAACCAGGTTGAGGTGAAACAACCCCCGTTGCGTAGGTAGAATTGTATCCGTGGCTGGTATAAAAATCGTCAAGGACAGAACAACAGATATTCGATACAAAAACAAAACCAGCACAGGATAATAGGCAAGGTAATAAAAAAGACAGCTTTACTCAGCATTTTCCTGAGTATAAACTGGTAATTTTATTATTCTAATTAATTACTAGTATACAGGCAATGATCTTCCTGGCAGAGTTAAGATGGGTAGGTACCTAAATATTACATAGACGCAATGCTACGCCATGCGCCAGCGTGATGAAATAATAAGGTAGGTACGTAGAAACCTACCTACGTAGAAAAAATCAAAATTATTTACATCATCAGGTCAAGGTTGTGTTTCATGCATCATGCATGTTTCCCCGTTTTTATACCAACTTATAAGATAGCTTTCCACTAACTACTTATGATGGGGTATAAACGATAGTGGATGTAAAATTGCAAGACACCACGCGATGGCTAGCTTTCCGTCTTTGCAGAAAATCGATTGAGGCAATTTTGTATAAATTATTCAACGCGTAATTGGAAAGAAATTAATCAACCTATCTACCTATAGGTATGTAATACCTTCTGCACGGGTTGCATCCCTACCTACTAAGGAATACCTAAGGGAAGTGCGTACCCCACAAAATAAAATATTTAAGTGTCTGCCATTTTGATTGCTCGACTTGAAGGAGGCATTGCCGCGTACCCCCGGATAATTTCGTAGTCCCATCCACTTATATACATTTCCGTCAAATCAGGAACATGATTCGATTTTGTGTTTTCTATGATTTCGGTCTACAGAAAGTAGTTCCATCATCGTCATTTAATTTACTTACGTGGGAAGCTTTAATGTCTCTAAGTAGGTACATAGATACTAAGCCTTCCAATTTACCTATCTACTAAATCTCATCATAATAAACCCACCTATATTTTTATGCCGTCTCTTACGGTTTATCGTTGAGCTCATCTTCAACGTATCCTACCTATGTACAGCCAAGCCACCAGCCAGCTACCGCTCATAGATAACTACGATTGTTCCGTACCGGTACGGCTCGGCTTCCCCCGATAACTCAACAATGAATACCTTTGCCAACTATATGGCTACAAACTTCAGCTACCACCCGCAACCCAGTCACCTATATTAAAACAGCTGCTCGTGATTCGACCTCATTAACGAGTTAAATTTAGCTAACAACTGCGTTTGATATTGTTTAGGTCGCGGTTTTCGAAGGTATTCCATTAGGTTCTATAATTTGACTGTGAGTCTGCTAAGCTAGTTTGTTAAATGTTTAGGAAATACAAGAGAGTCTATTTTGGACGCATAAGAGTGCCGAAGAAATTCAGTAGAGGCATTGGCCAGGATACCTCACTTACATTTGCTTAGATCGTTGCGTACAAAACATAACATTTTGCTACATTTTAGTTATTAATGCGTTAATTAACACAAACATTCAAACACTATTTTAATACATACATTTACGGCACTAATACTTACAGTATACTGTAGGTATACCAACCTACTTAACACAATAAAAGCTTACAGAAAAAATAATCTCGCTTGAAAACAAATATGTTTACCTTCTACTTCGGAAAACTTTGCAATAACGAAAGGTCGTCAGATTTCAGAAAGGAAAAACTATGGGAAAACAAAGTCGTTGCAACTAGTTGGTTGGCAATTTTTTTCCCATTTTCCTTATAGGTAAACAAAGACTGGATTTTTTAAATCTGTTTATAATAATTATTTATCTGCTACAAAATTTAATGTAAGTATTTCGAAATTTTTTATCCAATTTTATCGAGATGATGTCAAGCCGTGTATTGCCAAGATTGTTCGTGATTCGATTTCAGCCGATATTGCGGAAGATTAGAAATTACTTTTTCATCCCATCTATTCGAAAAGGACGACTGGGTTCGCCCTTAAGTGCACCCAAAGGTAGTGTTTTCTATAATAAACTTTTAGCGGGCAGTACCTAATCCTCTTAATTATCTTTGCCGCACTTTTAAAATTTTTAAATTTGGACCATCTTAGTGTTCAGCGCCAAAGAAATACCTATAGAACGCAAATATTGTTTGAATAAAGACTGGCTGGTACGACGGCCCATAGTCGCGCCGCCGCACAGTGTTCCGAAAACCCCGAAAAATTGACATCTCTAGCTGATCCCGTATATCGACGTAGTTCTACGAGAGTACAAATCGCTAGAACGAACCACCTATCAATTATTTCCGAGAAAAAAAAAAGTTGCCAGTTATTAAGGGGTCGAAAAATGAAAAATTTTGATTATACTTTAATTTAATGAAGTTTGACACAAAATTTATTTAACCCATAATATTTCAGTGTATTGCGTGTATTTTAACCAAATTTACAATCATCTATATGCAGGTGATTTAAAGAAATTTTAAAATAATCAAATTTTAGCTAATATTTTTTAAAGAAAAGTGCACAATTTCATCACGTATTTTTTTATACTAATAGCTCACTATATTGTCTATCTGTAGAAAAAAATTCAGCACCGTACCTCGTGGATAAAGCCAACGTTTTCGTTAAATTTTCACGGAAGGGGACAAACGGGAATTCATGGCTTACGAAAACCGCTATACATATGAAAAATCGGGCATATATTTCTTCAAGGGACAGCGAAAGTATAGAATGGACATAGTTATTCCCACGGGAAGGGGCAAACGGGAACCAACCGCTATACATATGAACTAACATAATGTATTGCGAGGAAACACTAGAACGGATTCCCGAAATTCAAAAATGAACTTTATATTATTATTCTTTCTTTATTCTTTATTGGGCACGAAATACACAACGAAACCGCGAAATATGGCTATACAACATTAGATGCATGTACAATAGGCTAGCTTTTTATTTTTTCTGTAGTCCACGCGGACGGATCTCTCGCGGGCGTCCAGCAAGTCCAAGCAAGTAAAGAGAAATTGCGCGTAACAACAGGGTCATGTGCAATTAAACAAATTTTAAGAAATACAATATTTACTACATTAAGAAAAGTGCAAATGACAGCATATTCATATAATGGACAGGTAGTGATAGCTTTTCACTATTTGGTGTGACTATCTATAAAATTCATTCAGAGCTTAACCGCCCGATAACCGAGAAAGAATACCCAGCCCCAGAATTTTCGGAGTTTGTTACAATTGATGCCGTATTGGAAAAATCGGAGAGGCCGATCTCTCAAGTGAAGTGAAAGATATAGAATGGACTAGATATGCAAACGGGAACCAAACTAACTAATTTAAAATTTTAAATAAGGCATTCAAAAATGAACTTTATATTATTATCAACCTTGTAAACATCAAAATAATCTGTAAATTTTGTTAGAATTAGATAGATGTTACTGCTTATGTGGGTTGGTTCCCGTAATTCAAATAAAATATGAGGCGCCTTCTATTTCCTCATAGTGGATGATGTTAAGTAGAGTGTACTCGTACCTATCACTCGGGCGCAAAATACTTAACTATATTTTTGGCTCGGCGACATTCAGGATTCAAGGCCTCGCTACGTTCAGGATTCTACTAAAGATTCCCTCGCTACGCTCGGGATTCTACTCTAGAATCCCTCACTTCGCTCTGGATTCAATAAAGCGCCCTCACCGTAAAAATATTATTTTGCTCCTTTATGATGCAATCTACTATTAGATCGCATTTGATACGATATTTTTACATGCTTTTTAGGATTTTCTTTACGTATAAATACCTGTTATGTGTGTGTATCCACAAAGTGCTTAGGTATGGTTGTAGGATACCTACTTTCAAAGCAAGGAACTTTACCTCTACACTCATTTATTTTAAAACTATTTTATAACTATTTTTATTATTATTATTTTATTTATTTATAACTATAAGCATAGCTGGGCATTAACTCGTTAATCCGTTAATCGTTAATTAACGAAGTTAACATTTCGAGTAATGGATTAACTTTTAAATGAACTTAAAAACATGTTAACGGACTCGTTAACTTCCGTTAAATTTCTCAAAGTCTGTTAATCGTTAATTCAGCACAGATACCACTGCCAATCCAAGTGCTAAAATAAAACACCTTAAATGGTCAAATTGCTGTATACAAACTATAGAGTCTTATGGTCGTTTTAAACACACTTCTGAGTATGTTGTACACCTTCATGTATGTTTACTGTAATACACTAGGATTTGCAGTATCCACACGCACCGCGCCACGCCGCGAAAACATGTCTCACGTCATGTAACCTACCTATACTTTCTATCGTGTGTTTTCTCTCGCTATCCCGACTCCCAAACTCTGTTCACTAAGAAATCCCTAATCTAGCCCCCCGGCTAGGTCATAGGGAGTAGCCCGGCGTACCCCAAATTCATCCCTTGGTATACGCCGCGTTACAATTTGGTTCATGTGTCATTGCGTCTAACATATAACTGGTCAGTCTATGTAGCAATTCGCCTAAATAGCAATTGGTCTTGACATTACTATCAAATCGTCTTAAAATATGTCCGTCACATTAGTGTTTCGTACAGAACGTAACTAGTCTATCTTAATAAAATAAATTCTAAATCTTAATCCAAATTATTGAAAAAACATTGTTTGTCAACAAATAATTACACCCGTATTATTTTTAGGGTTCCGTACCACGAAAGGAAAAAACGGAACCCTTATATATCACTTTGTTGTCCGTCCATCCGTCTGTCTGTCTGTCAAGACTCTTTTCCTCAGGAGCTCGTGGAGGTATCAAGTTGAAATTGATATCAAATGCTTAGGTAGGTCGCTTAGAGCTGTGAGAAAATCAAACTTCTAAGCCAATGCAATTAAAAGATAGAGACGTTTATGCCGCAAATTTTCAACACTCGTGACGGAACTCAAAACCTACTAAACTTACTACCCCTTTCCTCATAAACGCGTAGAGTTATTAAATTGAAATTCATATCAAATAATCAGGTCTACAATAATTTTAAGCTATAACATCAAACTTCTATGTCAACGCAATCAAAAGAAACAGCAATATAAGCCGCATATTTTCAAACTCGCAAGGGAATCAATACCTAAAGGGTAACTTCCAGTCGAGCTAGAATCTTAAAATTTGTCATGAAGATATGTTAATAGCACACATAAAGAAAATTCCGAAAACCTTAAATTTCTAGTTACATCACATATTTTTCTATGATTCGATTGTCGTGATGGGTGAACTTTTATTTATATACCTACAGGATTGTACGGAATCCTCCTCGGTGCGCGAGTCCGACTCGCACTTGGCCGATTGTTTTTCTAACCTGTTAACTTCCAGGACAAACAGTTTTTATTTTGTACTAGTGGACGCCCGCGACTCCGTACGCGTGGACAGCAGAAAAAATATCGAAATTATCCGGATAAAAATATTTTCCCGGGATAAAAAGTATGCCTATGTGTTATTCTGATATGTAAGCTATATATTGTAAAATTTCATCTAAATCCATTCAGTAGTTTTTGCGTGAAAGAGCAACAAACATCCTTACATCTTTACATATCTACATCCTCACAAACTTTCGCGTTTATAATATTAGTAGGATTATGTTGTTTTTATCATGTGTTAACGGATTAACGATTAACGTTAACTTGCGTTAACTTTTTCGAAATGTAACGCTTTAACTGTTAACGAAGTTAACTTTTTTAGTAACGGATTAGCGATTAACGGTGCCCAGCTCTGATTATAAGCATATATTATATTATTCAAATTTCCTACTACTATTTTTTTTTCAGATATACCGGTCACTGTCCTCTCCTGAAATTCAGATACGGTAAATGCTACGGAGACAATACAAGACAGATCCTAAAAGAAATACGATCAAAGGGATTGTTTAAGTAAGTTTAATTTTCAATGCGGGCTAAACTACTTTATATTCTATCGATCGGACCTATTAGGTACCTTATGTATAACTTTGTCCTATTTCCATCAGTAGCATTCCTGATATTAATATTTAAAAATGGCTCTAATAAGGATACCCCCTAATAAATCACCCACAATCATTATCTCGTTAGAATACCATAGAAGAGATCTAGGCAGGGGAATCCCTTGAATTTAAATAAACTAAGAATAGAAGAGCACCACTTTTTAAATGATCTAACCTTCGAGTACCTATTACGTTAGGTGAGAAATATTGTTTCTTTTCTTATCCAGAAAACCCCTGGAATATCGGCCTCGTGACAATTACGAGCTGGATAACATGCCGCGACGTGACGCCCCTCATCGCGACGTGTACGACGGCCTTCAGAACCGGCAGCCAGTTTATATGACTGGCTACACGGGTTATGTGCCTGGGATGAATTTTAGGTAGATTGAAAGTAAAAAAAACCGGCTACTTCACTTTTGGATTATGGAAATAAAATAAAAAAACATAATTTAAAAAATCCAAAAACCCGACTGCTTGAAAAGGAACCAAATTATGTACATGTATTATCTAATGATCGTAACACAACAACTGAACAGCCAGGATCCATTGAAATATTAGCTTGGCACACACTTGAAATATTATTCGACAATAATGGATCCCGACTGTTCAGTTCTTATGTTACGATCATTAGAAAATATTTTATATTCTTCAAAAGTATCATTCCATAATAATATTATAGAATTCTATAGGTAGACCACCGGACATCTAATTTGTTTTTTCTTTTGTTTTTTATTATGTACATAATTTGGTTCTTTTTAAGCATTCATTATGACTTTTTTGTTATGAGTACCTAGCTACTAATAAGTAGGCTTCAAGGAACATGCTCAACATGCTCGGCAGCAAGAAGTTTTCGTCTTTCTGCTGCTGTCTAAAAACTTATATGTGAGAATGGTTGTTACGCAACTTTATTGATATAGAATTCTATAGAGAAACCTAAAAATGACCACCGACTTAATTTTTTTTCATTTTCACATGGCATCCAGTAGTCGCCATATTGGATTTTTAACGTCATGTCTTTAGTGACACTTGCTGGACTAAGAGGAATCGATTGACGTATGAATCATAAAAATCGGCCGAGGCGTTTGGTCTGTGTAGTGATTCAAAGGAACATACATACATACATAGGCTGTTAAACACAATACCACTCCTTTGCGTCGCGCAGTCGGGTAAAAATGGGAATCCGTGGGACTATAAGTTACGTGATATGTAGGTAAATAATAATACTTATTACTTTTATTATTATATTATAATAATTCCAGGTATGGCAAATCCTATGGACGATCCGCGGACGACTGCATGGCAGATTTCGCTGACCATCAAAGAGAGCTACGACGCAAAGCCGATTTGAACAAGAGTTACGCTAGGTCCAGAAGTGCGCCTAAAATGGAGACGGTACATTCACGGGACGAAATCCGACGTGACCTCAGCCGTTTTAGAGAAATCAATAAGTACAAAGGTAATGATGATCTTTAATAAGCATTTGATATCGTTAATTTTGATAATTAATTTGAAACTGATCCTAAATAATTAAGTTCACATTATTTGTGATCACGCATGATAAGCGTTAAGTACCTACCTAAATATACTGAATTAATGATAATTTTAATATTTAGCATACTTTATGCTATTGCACTTTGTAATAGAGTCTCCCAAGGTTCTACACTTGGTCCACAACTTTAATCCTAAAATATTTATTGTCTCAGACAACACAATTTCACCCGAATTTCCGCCAATAGCCGGATATACTGGACATATTCCACGAATAAAGGGATCCGAAGCTTCACTGAGTCAAAGATATCATTGCGCAGCGAAAAGAGGCCTCGAGTTAATACGACTAGAACGTGACAGACGGAAAGAAATACCCCTCGCAGATGCAAATATTAAAGCTATTTTAAAAGACAATGTGAAGAAGTATTCATATTGTAATTGGGGATAGCATACAGGCAGGAGAATGTTCTTTACTAAATGTCGGTGAGCATTCTTCTGGATCAACAACACGAAGTATTTGTCTAAATTAGTTCCTTCGAGAGTTTAATCAACGGATACAAATTTGAACCGTAAAGTAAGCACTTACATACGAGTACAATCGCTCTCATAAATGAAATTTTAAATCCATTGCATATTTATGACAGTATTATTTATTGAAGTTAGAGAGCTGAAGCGCACAAATCCATGTCTGTGTACTATCTAGCCGAAAGAACTTATAATTATGACTAACTTAAGGCATTCAAAGAGTATACATAATTATTATACTCCAACTTTGTAATTGCCCAAAGAAAGATAAGTATTAATTGGTATTAATGTTAAAAAATCATAAAGAGGGCATTTATTAATTTTGTTATTTAAAAAAATTAAGTATTATTTTATATTACCTACTCATGTCCCTTTTTAAGATATAATAATATGCTGTCCAGACTATCTCGTATATTGTCTAAAAGTTATGTAAATATTATCAGTATTATTACTTACTAGTATTGTCTCTACTGTTGATTCATGGTGTCTTAAGTGAAAGTAGAAAATAAACTACCTGCATAAAATTTATGGTTGTTTTATTAAAGTGATTTTTTTAATACATAAGTAAATTAGTAACATACAAAAAGATTGTCAGGAACTAGCCAATAGCATGATTTACTTAAAGATAATTTGTAATATTACTTTAATAAAATTAAATTAATTAATGTCATGTCCAACATGACTATAAGGTACATAAAAATATAATTATTATGTATTTTAATTTCTACTTATTGCTAAAGTATGAAGAGGTATAAGTAAGGCACATTTATTTAATTTGTCGTATAAATACTTTGACACTAGTTTGTAATAAAATATTTTTCTTTGCACATTTGAATGACAAATTCGATGTAAGTTATTTAATAATATCAATTAGTTACTAACATAAATGTTAATAAATATATAGCACCCATTTTTTTTCAGAGGTGTATTCCATTACATGGAACATAATATAAGAGATATAAGAGATAATACTACATTTCTACCATTTTACCAGTCATTTCATCAACACCGTGTACTACAATGCGCGGTTCTTCTTCATCATCACTTAATACATTAACATCACTGGGTGCTATCACTGGAGGTTCAGTCTTTTTGTCACTGGCAAGTTCGTGCATCAACGTTTCTAATTTCTGAGCTTTTCTTGTCTCATTGTGTGTTATTAATGCACATAAATGTTCTGTCAACAACTCTTTTTTCTCTTTCTCCTTTTGTAAGTTGATCTTTGCTTGCAAGAATTCCTTTTCCACTTTTAAGTAATGTTTCCTAGAAATAAATACCGATTTTATTAGATTTCCTTATAAACCTTCCACAATAGCACTCATATATCATAGCATCCATATACCAAAAAAAAAAGATAAAAACAAATATCAAATATACAGAAAGATGGGTACCATTATAACACTAACACACCAAAGTAATGGGATAAAGCCAGGTAGAAGATACATTTTATGCAATAGTAAATAAATTTTATTTAATACAAGAATTATAGTTAAAACAGTCTATAAAAATACTCACTCAGCGTCAGCATAGCTTAAGCAAGCTTGATCTATTTTCTTCCTAAGCACAGCAACATCTACTGAAAACTGTCCATCCAAAACTTGTAGTTCTTTTTTAATTTTTTCCAACCTTAGAACTTCCTCCTCAGTCTGTCTAGTCCTGATACAAAACATAACATTCATTAATCCAATGCAATTGTGCTTTAAAATAGATACTAAGATAAAAATTCTATTATATGTACCTACCATATTGTTTTTGTAATCAAGTTCAAAAATTTGTTTACCATATTTGTTGATTACATTTTTTATAGTAATCTTTTAAATATAGAACCACGAAAAAGAGCTCGATTCTTTGGTCCCTAAATAGAACTGACATTTTAAACATTTTACTAGATAAACTTTATCACTGTTAAGATAATGCTGATAAGTAAAAGTACACTTTACTAACATAATCTCTATCATGGAAATAATACACTATACTTAGTCAAAAGATATTGTATGTGATGTCACTCATGTTGGTTGTATCAGATTTAATTTAAATTTAGTAGCTGGCAACCAAGTTGACCTACTTATACTACTTTAAGGTAACTAAACCTTCCAGAAAATCAACAAGAATGATGTATTACTTAGGGATTTTAATGTGGGACTAGGTTAATGTGTTGTGTAGTGTGTGAATATTTATTTATTTATTACTGAAATCAGTACATATTATAAAACAAAGTCGCTTTCTGCTATCTGTCCCTATGTATGCTTAGATCTTTCAAACTAGGGAACAGATTTTGATGTGGTTTTTTTTAATAGATAGAGTGATTCACAAGGAAGGTTTATAATGTATAACTAGGGACCCGCCCCGGCTTCGCACGGGAGTAATGTACTCACACGCGGGCGAAGCCGTGGGCGGTCGCTAGTACATAATAATAATAAAAGACAATAAAATGAAGTATAAATACACAAGAGCATGACCATACTGCAGACTTCATTTAGATATTTTTTCAATTCTTCATTAGATGATGCAGCTTTATATAGGTATACTTTAGATAGGTACTCGCATAATAGCAGATTGCATGAAAGATAAGAGTTCTCACCTATCAGCTAATGCCTTTGATAGCATTTCTTTTCTCTTCTTGTTTTGCTCTTCCATTATCTTCTGTTGCAATTGTAAATGCTCTAATTTAATTTTATGAGCTGCTAATTCATGTTCAGTGTAGTTTTCAACACCCCTTACAATGTCAGGTGTTATATGGGGTTCAGGATTTTGGCTGTCAATACTATTACTTTCTGAATCAACATTATTTTCAGACATAGTCTCCTCACCAATATCCACAGTGTCAAATAGATCATCATTGTCATTGTTTTGTTTTAACTCAGCATTGTTGTTTAACATATCATTGTCAGAAGAGGTTGGGGTTTTTAAACTTAGTCTACATTTATCAAATACAATACTGTCTATTGCATCGTCAGTGTTATTGTTCTGTAGAATGGATAATTTGTATTGATGGCCTAATTTTTTAGGTTTTGCTCCTATTTTATCCAACTTTTTGATATTTGAATGATCAGAAGTGGGATCTGGAAAAAATGTAAAAAAAAACTATTTATTATAAGTCCGTAAAAGTTGTGACGATAATGATGACTTCATTTCCGAGTAATAAGAATAACTTGGTGCCAGAGCTGATGACCTAAGACATTAGGAAATTGTAGGTTCGGGTACCTATTATGTTTCTGTTTTCCTATGTATTGTCATAAATGAAATATAACATAACGTTATATAGTCGATATATAACTTAGTACAGTTTATCTGCCCTAAACACGATGATATAAATTTACCGTTGTTTTGTCCATTTTCTTTCAATTTGATACGTCTTAAATCGTCTTCACTGAAACCCGTGAATTCCGAAGCCATTTTATTTGCCACCGTTTCGTCCGTTGTGTACTTATTTTAGTATTGTTCCTACTAATAAAAATAATAAAGCAAAATGTGAATTACACAAAAACAAAGTTGCCACGGTGACACATCGTCATTCGTCAACAAACTGAAAAATGTCAAAGGAAAAATGACATCTACTGTCACTGTCGCTTTGAGCTCTCAGCTGCCGCTGCCCTAACTCTCTACGGCCGCTGGTGGTAGGCTGTCTTTTTTAAGGAATTTGGGCGCCTTCACATAGGT
Organism: Carposina sasakii; assembly: GCA_014607495.2. NCBI lineage: Eukaryota > Metazoa > Arthropoda > Insecta > Lepidoptera > Carposinidae > Carposina > Carposina sasakii. Next base: position 12,104,865 of record CP053155.1, read on the forward strand.
TGCATTAAGCTGTAGGCTGCTCTCTATATACCTATATATATAACATATATACATAAAAATATATATATACATAAAAATATGATGTCGGCTCGGTTTCTGTATATAGTATTTTTAACCGACTTTAAAAAAAGGAGCAGGTTCTCAATTCGTTCGATATGTATAATTTCTTTTTATGTATGTTCACCGATATTTTGTATTAAAGTGTTGTGTACGAAAATTTTTACATATAAATTAATTAAATAATAAAACGGAAGGTATAAATTTATAATGGCATTCTTTAACGAGGAACTTGATTGATGGCCTTTGGCCGCAGTTGTCCTTTGTCGACATTCATGTGATTATTTTCGTCCCAATCTAATGCGTGGTTAAAATAACAGAAGTGAAGCAGAAAAAAAATTATAAAACTAACTTTTCTTATTATTAATTATTTACATTTCTTTTGATTGTTCACCAATCTAAGTTGTTCGCTCAACTTTGTACCCATTTATTTATTTATTATCATTATTTTTACATATTTCTTTACATTATTATTAATTTAGTCTACCTTCTAGATTTACAGAGGGCACCACTACCTACCTAATGTTTTTTCATTGTATATAAGTACTTTTCATCACTCCTCTTTGTCGCTGACTAGTAGAGATGGGTCGTCGACGATTTTTTCGTAAACGAAACGAGACCGTTCATCGTCTAGTCGATCAACCAGTCGAATTCGTCGACTAGTTCATTACGTGACTAACAGTCTATTTAAAGTCGAAATGAACTAGTCGACGAATTCGACTGGTTGATGATGATGCGTGCGTAGCGTTATAATTAAACGTAATCGTAACGTAATAGCCGGATTGCTTTCAGTTTCGATATCTGAGTGTCCTGGCAGCTCCCAAACACATTTGCGCTGTCAAAACTAATATTAGTGGCCGCCATTTTGAACTTTTTAGTTAAGAGCCGGATTGGTTCCAAAATCGATATCTGAGGTTCCTGGCAGTTCCCAAACACATTCCCGGTGTTAAAAATAGTAAAAGTGGCCGCCATTTTGAACTTTTTAGTTAGGGGTCGGATTGCCTTCAATTTCGATACCCGAGGTTCTTGGCAGTTCCCAAACACATTTCCAATGTCAAAAATAATAAAACTGGACACCATTTTGAACTTTTTAGTTAAGGGTCGGATTGCCTTAAATTTCGAAACCTGAGATTCCTGGCAGTTCTCAAACACATTTCCGGTGTCAAAAATAGTAAAAGTGGCTGCCATTTTGAACTTTTTAGTTAAGTGCCGGATTGCTTCCAAAATCGATATCTGAGGTTCCTGGTAGTTCCCAATCACATTTCCGGTGTCAAAAATAGTAAAAGTGGCCACCATTTTGAACTTTTTAGTTAAGTGCCGGATTGCTTCTAAAATTGATATCTGAAGTTTATTGCAGTTCCCAAACTCATATCCGATGTCAAAAATAGTAAAAGTGGCCGCCATATTAAACTTTTCAATTAAGGCCCGGATTGCTTTCAACTTTGATATCTGAGGTTCCTGGCAGTTCCCAAACACAATCCGGTCCTTGACTAAAAAAAAAACAAAATGGCGGCCACTTTTATTAATTTTGACATCGGAAATGTGTTTGGAAACTGCCAGGAACCCCAGACATCGATTTTGGAAGCAATCCGGCACTTAACTGAAAAGTTCAAAATGGCGGCCACTTTCACTATTTTTGACACCGGAAATGTGCCTGGGAACTGCTAGGAACCTTAGTTATCGATTTTGGTAGCAATCCGACACTTAACTAAAAAGTTCAAAATGGCGGCCACTTTTACTAACTTTGACATCGGAAATGTGCTTGGGAACTGCCAGGAATCTCAGATATTGAAATAGAAGGCAATCCGACCCTTAACTAAAAAGTTAAATATGGCGGCCACGTCTTTTACTATTTTTTCTTTAAAATCAAAACATTCTAGGAACCTGTTTAGAGAAATGTAAAAACCAGTTTATATCCACCACTCTAATTTCTCTTTCACGCACGTGAATAGGACAGTCACATAATAAATTTGAAATAGTACTACAGGGTGTTTTTTGTGGCCATTTCTCTTTCTATACGCCACGTGAATGAGGAAATTTATAATCTAGTGTTTATGTTAGTTTTTTTTATAGACAGATATTAATTATTTTTTGAAAAAATTCTACGCGCGTCATGTGCATTTATCAGAAAAACGCACTATTTACTCAACTTTGGACCCTAAATTTGGAAACCAGACACTTCCCAGGTATGCTTCCATGGAGAAAAATATCGTGATGATGAGGAGAATAACGTTAGTATATTTAAATATTAACGGAAGTATGGTAGTAATAAAGCTCCAATTCATTTGACTACCGCGTCAACGTCTCATCGCATTCTCGTCGAATGTTACACGTTCAAAAGCCGTATCGTCGCGCGTCGACGCGGACTCGTCGAAATGAACGTGGACTATTTAAAATAGCCGTCTATGAATTCGACTAGTCTATGAATTCGACTAGTCTACGAATGAACGGTAAACCGTTGAATCGTCGAATGTAGATGGACTAGTCGATTCGACTAGTTCGTTGAATAAACGCTCATCGCTACTTCGGCCAAGCGTAGCAAGCTTCGTATTAGAACCGGTGACTATTTTGAAGGTTATAAATAAATTATTGCATCTTTCTTTCCGTTTCAAAACCGTAATCAGGTAAAAATCTTAAAGGTTATTTGTTGATTATTTATGTTACTCTATTTCAGATATCATTAAAGTCATATTTAATTGATTTTCAGATAAAACATCATAATGGCGGCGGCTATGCCAATTAATCCTAAACCTTTCCTCAACAGTCTCACTGGTAAATCGGTACTAGTGAAATTAAAATGGGGTCACGAATACAAAGGCCTACTTGTGTCTGCGGATGGTTATATGAATTTACAACTGGCTAACACGGAAGAAATTGTTGATGGATCATGTACAGGTTAGTTACTTTATTTAGACCTCTAATATTTGCAATATTGTGATGTACATTGTTTAGTGAGACATGATCTTAGTTGGTTTTTACTTATTGCGTGTTACAAACTTTTTTTAGGTAACCTCGGAGAAGTTCTTATCAGATGTAACAATGTTCTATATGTAAGAGGATCCGAGGAGGAGGATGAAGAAGGAGAAATGAAGGAATAACCATCATAATTCATATTCGTTTTAATTAAGACTAGGATTAAGGATTCTGTGTGGTGGCAAAACTCATTTCTTAACAATGAAGTATGTGATTTCCATTCTTATTATATAAGTTACTCACACAACTTCTTTTTACTTAATCCTTTTATTAACAGGTAGGAACATAACTTGTTCACTATGGGTGTGCCCACCACCGGGCCCTACACCCTCCACTGACCCTCGGATCTGATAACTCATAACTGCGAAAACAAGCACTTGCACTACCTACAATCGCCATGAGAAACCAGAAATAAAAAACTAGATAAATAATCTACATATGTTTCGCCAACAACCGTGGCATTCTCAGGATTATAGAAATTCGTAAACCACTAATTATTATGAAACTCTAAAACCTAACACATGGTGTGGGTGGTGGGCGCACCCATAGTGAATGTTTGAACTTCTGAATTGTAACGCCTAATACGATTTTATAAACATAACTAGTGTTGGATGTTAAAACTATATATACTTTGACATATTGCAATACAGATGTAATATCAAAAACATCCATTGTACATTTGGTGGATGCCCAAGCCCACAATGTCAGTTTGTGCCACAGATAGTAGGTAAGTATATAAAGTAATTTTCAGGGGTAGACAGTATAGACTAGCCTTCCTTTACCAATTTGTTGACAATGGTGAGTGCCTGTCATCATTATTATTTTCAAATTTTCCAACATGCAGGCAATGAATTTAGAATTGATTGTAACTCTCAAGTTAAGTTTTAAAAAGATCAGCCCCCTGATTACGTAAAAGCAATAGCAAAGTCGAAGCCGCGCGAACGCGATAATTGAGTGTGCTTGGGCGCAACGAGCGCTCGGCGTACTCCCGCGCACACGCGCAATTATGGCGGTCGCGCTGCTTCGGCTTGCTATTGCTTTTACGTAATCAGGGGGCTGTTTAGGAATTAAAACAAAACTATTATCAATTTAAATATAGTTTTGGCCTTCTGTGTGATACAGCAGGTGTGCCATCAACTTCTATCTTCAGTGAATCGGTTAATAAATTGTCTAGTAGCCAATATAATAATCAATTAACACCAGTAATTTCTAGGATAAGTGAGTTCAATCCTTGATCTTGTCTACTTGAAACTAAACTATTTGCAACTTTTTGCCTTTTCTGCATTTTTAGTAGACAAGTGACTGCAAAGGCAATTATTTCAATTACTACTACTTCAATTTTGTAAAGGAATTAGTGGCTCACTGAAGCCAAAAAAATTGCTGATAACAAAACCCATGTAATATTGTTTCTGACTGTCACACAAGTAGTTATCTCTTTCTCTTTCCATTCTTAATGTAAATGGCTGAGACAGAAAGGGACATGTAATAATTGAGTAAAGTATGTAAGTGGTAAGTGTAGTGGTCGATGTAAATAAAACAGAGATTATATTCATATTTTAATGGCCTATTATTAGCTAGGCATTTTATAACATAAACTTTAATTTACCTATACTTATAGGTTTAGTGTTATCTTACATCAAAAATAAACCTAATTGAAGTCATAAAAATTGAGTTAAGAAGCTATTTATGGAGTAAATGCTTAAAAGTAATCACATATTTTATACCTATACAGGGTGTAACAAAAAGGGTATGTTAAGCGAAAAGCTATGTGAATAGCCCACTGTAGAGAACCTATCTACAAGATTTGAGACCCGAAATCACATGTTTATTTTTCCTGATAGTATGGAGAATTTTTAAATATCTCAGGAATTTTCATACAATCTTGAAAAATAAAAATGTGATTTCGAGTCTCAAATTTTGTAGATAGGTTCTCTATAGTGGGCTATTTACATAGCTTTTCCTTAACAACCCTTTTTGTTACACCCTGTATAGTAGGGAAGAAATTTAAATGGTAAATAGACCCACACAAGAAAAAATTGTAAGTTGAATAAAACATGAGCAGAGAACCAGGGAGGTTTCATTTTAAAAATTACCACATTACAAACATGCTGTTTGTGCTTACAATAAGTTTATGCAGAATGAATAAGGTAAGTAAATAAAATAAAGTACAGTGTGTTTCACCAAACAGTTCTTTTCATGGAGAATAACTAAGGTTCCTTTGAATGATGCCCCATGTATGACTACATTTGTCTGTGTTATACAAATATGAAAAGGACTATTTTATTGTTATTATCTGAAACAGACTGCTTAAAAATTTCAATATAAGTTTTAGCAAAAGGTCCACTTGCAACGATAATAATCTTTTTAGTGCTTCAAACAAAAAAAAGAATGCACATATAAATGTGGATAACATTAATTATGGAATTAGCATTTAAAAAAAAATTATGTATATAAAAAACAAACACACACACAAGTACACAAATTTGTACAGTTGTAAAAAACGATTTTATAAGTGAAATACTTTGCATTTATAATAAGAGGAAATTTTTGAATATATTTGCATACATTGAGATAAAACTACTGTAGCCTACAAATAATATCATACAAATACACACACTATAAAGGAAATAAATGATTATTCTCTGGCAATTATCGAAATATACTTGGTACTTATGTATTTAGGATTAATTCAGTGTATTGATGCCATTACATTTTCTTGATATATCTTACTACAACATGATAATTCAAAACTTTATCTATATCTACATATTTTAGAGACTTCCTTCACTGAAAATGAAAACACTCTAAACATAAAATGAGAAGTACTATACATATAATGTATGTTTATCAAATACAGTGGGTCAAGCACGAACCTCTCGATAGTCTGTAACGCTATCGTCAGACTGTCATATATATATTTTTTTTATATATACAGGGTGTAACAGAAAGGGTATGTTAAGCGAAAAGCTATGTAAATAGCCCACTGTAAGGAACCTACCCACAAAATTTGAGTCTCGAAATCACATGTTTATTTTTCCAGATAGTATGGAGAATTCCTAAACAAGCCAGGAACGTTCAACACAATTCATACAATCCTAAAAAATAAACATGTGATTTAGAGTCTGAAATTTTGGAAATAATTTCTCTATAGTGGGTTATTTACATACCTTTTCGCTTAACATACCCTTTCTGTTACACCCTGTACATATAGGTTTTGCTTACGAGTCAATAGCGTTACGGCGTAAAAATCAGCCCAAGCATTTGGTATGTATAGTGCTTCAAAGGAACATACATACATAGGCTGCTGATAAACACATTACCACTCCTTTGCGTCGCGCAGTCGGGTAAAAATGCTCATGCAGTAGACAGATACTTTCAGGCTGTCTTTCTAATAGAAATGTGCTACATTTCTAAATCATATTCATTGGTACTTGATATCAATCAATTCGATTGGTGTATAAACACATCTACAGGTGTAACAAAAAGGGTATGTTAAGCGAAAAGCTATGTAAATAGCCCACTATAGAGAACCTATCCACAAATTTGAGATCCGAAATCACATGTTTATTTTTCCCGATAGTATGGAGAGTTTTTAAATATCTCAGGAATTTTCATACAATCTTGAAAAATAAAAATGTGATTTCGAGTCTCAAATTTTGGAAATAGGTTCTCTATAGTGGGCTATTTATACAGCTTTCGCTTAACATACCCTTTCTGTTACACCCTGTATAGCAAGTGGAAAGGCACTGCCATAGATTAGAACAATGACTGAGCTTCGCATTTTTTCTTAATTTACAAAAATATTCAATAATAATATGCAGTGATTGCTACAAATCGTTTGTCGAGAAAACTTTGCTCGATTTCGACTGAGCCGCCGACATCTTTAGCGAGTGCTAATATCTGAAACAATAATAAGTATCAGTGTGTAGTAGTGGGCTAATTGTTGAAAAGTTGGTGTATAACTAGCACACTTTTGCCCAACTTCTTTGGAGGACAACGGGCGTGACTGTATCCTACTAACGTAATATTATAAACGCGAAAATTAGTGAGGATGTAGGTCGGGATGTTTGTTGCTCTTTCACGAAAAAAATTACTGAATGGAATTTGATGTAACTTCACAATAATATAGCTTACATATCATATAACACATAGGCTACAATTTATCCCGAAAAATATTTTTATCCCGGATAATTTTGACATTTTGTTTTTTTTTTCGCAGTCCACGCGGGCCGTCACTAGTATAAACTCCTTACTAAGGCGTCCTCAGGTACCTACCTGATCAGTTCTCGTGTTCCGCGGTAGATACAGAGCTATGTTGTGGTTGATAGTTCGCGCCGTCGCCACCAATTCAGAGGCAGGCCGCGGTTCTAACATAGTTTCTATGTCGTATTCATGATTCTGGAAAACAAAATAATCAATTATTAGATTATACGTATGTATAACACAGCCATATGGCTGTGTTTCCTAAACGGGGTAGCCAGAACTACTATATCGTAAAGGAGATCTCACTGCCACGTTTAGAATATAGGTGGCAGATGTGAGTGACAAGATACTAGTTGATGAGACAATGCCCGAGTTCCTTAGGTTAATTATTACATACATATTAGATGTCTGCCCCCTGATTACCTAATTTGCAGTAGCAGAGACGAAGAAATGCAAAATTGTACAATATTTGTGTTGAAATGTGAAAATTCCTTTGAAATGTATTTTGTTCAATTTTCGCTATCACGTTGCTTTTGCTAGTTAGATAATAAGGGGACAGATAACTGCAAAGCTACAAAGAACATTTGCTTCTGTACGTACCTGAGAGTATTTCGGGCCACCCCAAGGCGGGCTCAGGAACACCATATTGGCCTCCAATTTGGGGGCAAGTTCGAAAAAGTCCCCGACTATGAACTCTATTCTATCTGCCACGCCGTACACTGAAGCGTTATGCTTTGCCATCTCTATTTTAGCTGGATCTATATCTATTGCTATTACTGAAAAATAAAGGTGCCATTAATTTTTTTAATGCATAGATGAAGTCCATACAAACAGTATTTTTATCTACATACAATAAAATGTTCAATAATGTTCATACAATAAAAAAAAATTACATGTGATTTGGAGTCTCAAATTTTGGAAATAGGTTCTCTATGTATAGTCGGCTATTTACATAGCTTTCCGCTTAACATACTCTTTTTGTTACACCCTGTATAGGACAATGGTTGTCCGATAATCCATAAATATAGTTTGAATTTTAAGTTTATATGATTACTAGCGGCCGCCCGCGACTTAGTCAGCGTGAGGGAGTATTGTGCGAAGCCGGGGCGGGTCCCAAGTTATACAACCTTCTCTTGAACCACTCTATGCAAAATGTCTATATAAAAAAACCGCATCCAAATTTGTTCTAAGCATACTTAGGACAGACAGACAGCGGAAAGCGGCTTTTATTATACCACTAGTGGACGCCCGCAACTCCGTCCGCGTGGACTACAGAAAAAACAAAATGTCGTCGAACATCAGTCCGGGATATAAAACATCTTCCCGGGAAAAAAGATAAGGTCCTATATATAATGTGGGATGTCGTGGCCTGTCCGAGCATCATGAAGTTCCATGAAGTTGCAGATTCGAAATCGGTAATAACAGGGTGCTGTTATACCTGAGATTAGACAAACAGACAAAATATCTCCAAAAATCGTTGTTTTGGGTACTATTAGCGTTGATAAAGGTCTCCTATAATATGATTTTTTCTCATATATCTTCCATGTGGCCAATAGACAGCAATCCATTTTACATGCTTTTCATTGATATACGATATATATAGATGTTACGTTATACTCCACAAACCTTTCTTGGAAGTCCTCGCAAACTGTATAGTATTACCGCCAGCACCACAGAACGCGTCTAACACAGTATCATACGTGTACTTGTTAGCGATGTGCCACGCCACGTTCTCCGGCGTCACGCTGAACCAACTCTCGCGGTCCAGTTTTATGCCCTCGTCGAATCTGACCACACATTAATAATTAGACAACATACATACATACAGCCGCGTATGGTGCCGGCGGCGTAGATTTTGTACCACCCTGCCTGTCCGTGGGTATTGTACGAGGCGATTAAGGGTCTCCGGGAGGCGGGCAGCAGCGCCTCCCGTGCTAACATAGTCCAAAATACAAACTGCGGTCACCAACCAGCGGTGGTGACTATGGGAAAACCCCCCTGTGGCAGTAGCCTTGTGGCGTTCTCTGGGGGAACTACGTCCAGCAGTGGACTGCAATAGGTTGACGACGATGACAAATACACACGGCGTTGTTCCCGAAATGGGGTAGCAAGAACTGCAAGATCATACGGCCCCCTGATTACGTAAAACCTATAGCAAAGCCGAAGCCGCGCGTACGCGATAATTTGAGTGTGTGTGTGTGTGTGCTTGGGCGAGGTGCGGGGCGCGGGAGGACGCCGAGCGCTCGTTGCGCGCACGCACACACTCGAGATTATCGCGATTGCGCGGTTTCGGCTTTGCTATTGCTTTTATGTAATCAGGGGGAGGAAGGAAACAAATAACATTTCACATATTCGACCCTTCCCATGATAAATTTTTTATCCAGTACCTAGAAGGTAAATGATGGGCATTGACTTAATTCATTTACACTATGGGTGCGCCCACCACCGGGCCCTACACCCTCCACTGACCCTCGGATCTGATAACTGCGAAAACAGGCACTTGCACTAACTACAATCGCCATGAGAAACCAGACCTGAGCACCTAGCATGCAAGATAATACATTGCACTATTTCCGAAATCAAAAACTAGATTACTTAATAAATCTACATATGTTTCGCCAACATGTTTTTTTTTTAATTCATTTTTCAATACATTAAAATTTTATTTATTAATGCATTACATAATAAACTTGAGTTTTTCTAACGATGTACAATTTTATTGCTTACAATCACTTTCGATGTTTAGTGATGCCCATATTATAATGACCACTGTAGGTACCTATTTTTGGGAACTTAGTCTTACCTGTGGAAAAGCGAATGCCTTTTCTTCCAATATTTAAGCAGTTTGGTGTCACCTCTCAATTCTTCTGGAAGGCCAGTATTTCCCGAGTCATCAATGTCGTGTCTTCTTTTCGGCCTCCTTCGTCTTTTCGTTGACACTAAATTATATTATATTAAAAAACTATTTATATTAAAAAAAAAACACATTCAAACTTATAGGAAAATATAATGTTTAAAACGCAATGTGACGATATACCTATAGTGTTGTGGACTGTCAAAACGTTTTTTACAGTATGGCAAGAAATGCACAAAGATATGCCTTTGGAATGAGGCAGTCTGCTAATTCCGGCCTGCAGATTGCAAGTGGCTGCCTAGCTTAGCGCCAGAGAGAATGCCCCAGTTCCTTAGTCGACTCTTATAACATGCACGGAGAGAGATGCAGCTGATGTATTCTACTAAAGCCCCGCAGCACAGCACAACCCGCCAGATACTGTAAAGAGCTTAATACTTTCAAATTCAATATGGTGGTATTTCTATCTTTTTTACATACCAATGCCTTCAAGACCACTGTCTTCCATCTTGTTACACTCTTCATTATTATCAGCTGTATCACTAAAAGAGGCATCAACTTCCACTGGCAGAGGTACATCTGCTGCTTCTCTTGACTTCTCTTCTATACCTCCTGCATTATCTAAGCCTTGATGTATCTGTAAGAGCCACTGTTTCTGATTTAACTTCTGCACTTTCTTCTTCATTGTCTTTCTCTTCTGAGCTATCTTCTTTTCCTTCTGCACTATCTTCTTTGACTTCTGCACAGTCCTCATCAGTTTGGTTATCTTTATCGTCTTGTGAATCTTGAGCCTGAAAGAGTGAAATTAATTATATCCACAGTAAAATATGTTATTAAATTAAATAGGTATATGAAATAGTTCCAGTTGGAATTTATTGTTATTTCTTTAATAATACTATTTTTCCAATTTATTCTGTTTTGAAGTTTTTTATGAGTCTCTCTCAGTAAAATATATCTCATACCTGATCCGACTGGTAAGCATTTCCATCATCATCAAAGTATGTCTTTTTCGAACTTCCAAATTTCTTGTACCTCGGAGGCCTTAGTCTGTAATGACGCTTTTTGTATACCAAATGACCTTTAGGCATTTTATCTGAGTTATGCAAAAATCCCATGATGTCAAATGTTGATTGAATTCTTTCTGATGGTGCTTCTTCTTCATCATATTCATGGCTGCAAAAATAAATAATGTTTAATGTACATTAGATTATCATTTAATATTTAACCCTATTTTGATTTTGTTACCTTAAGAGTATTAATATGCTCCACATACCTTCTTTTCAGTGAAAATGGCCTATCATCTGGAGGCTCATCATCACCATCATCATCATTATAAGGACTTATGCTATGTAACATTGTTTCCTGTAAAGGCATTGGGTTATTACTTGTACCAACACTATCTGTCACATCTACACTTATAGAGTCTGATTTGTCTTGATCATTGTCCCCTGCTTCAGTTACTTCAACTGTTTCAATCTTTTGTTGTTCCTCTTTTAACAAAGTCTGTAGTAAAACACCCACAGAATCAATATATTTATTGCTTGCTTTCTTGTTTTTCCGCCTTGGTTTACTAATTTTTTCTTCTATTTTCATTTCATTTACTTTTTCTTGCACTTCAATAACAGTTGGCATCTCTTGGGAGTTTCCCTCACTATTTTCACCTTCGATTTCAGGTGCAATGTCTTCAATCTTTTTGTCTGAAATTACCTCTACATTTATCATAGGTATGGTAGTAGTTACTCTGGATTGAGCATCATTCCTTTCTAAATAATTTGAATAGTGTAATGCATACTGTTCACTAAAATGTTTCTTCCATAGAAATTGCCAATATTGCTCTGTGTCCATTTCTTCTACTGATACATTTTCTATGTTTTCCTCTACATTTGATATCCTTGTTTGATCATTTGACTGCTCATCCGATGCTGTTGATGATACACTGTAATCATCAGTAGGTGTGGATTCAGATGTAACATGACTGGATGTAATATCATAACTGGAAAGGGTAATTTTAGTAACATTGGTCATGGAGTCTGTACCATCTACAGTTCTAGGGCTTATCATTCTTTCATGCTCTGAACAAGACCTCCTTCTGCCAATTGGCTGGAACCCATCCTCTTTATTACTTGTCATCTCATTTCCCATTTCCTGTCTACTTAGTTTATTCCTATCTGCATTCTTCTTTTTATAAGGATTGACTTTAGAGTCATACGAATATTTCCTCTCCCTAATACTATCATCAGTATTTATTTTAACCATATCATAATTTTCAAATGTATCTACAGGCTGCTCTTTAGGGATATTGTTTTCATCCATACATAACTGTTGATTATCATCTAAGAATGTTGGATTGATATAGTCACTGTATTTAGCTATCCATGATGCCCAAATTAGTCTTTCTCCATTGATGGCCCAAAATTTCTCCCAAGTACTTTCCGTTAAGTAATTCTCGTTACATTCTGGAGATGGTAGGTCTTGATCCATTTTCTCTGGTCTGTCAAGTGTTTCAGAATGGTAGTCTTGGTAAGTAAGATCAGCCCCGCTGTCACTTGGCTGCAGAACATGGGAAGTGCATGCATGGAATTGTGCATCATGTTCATCAGTGGAACAATAATTGTCTGTATGTGTGGCACTACCATAACAACTTGCCCCTTCATCCTTCTGCAAATGGAATTTAAAAGTTAAAATAGAATTATTGTATTTTTAAGTTTCTCTGAACACTAGCGACCTGCCCGGCTTCGCACGGCAACTACACATGTGCTGATCCTATATATAACCTTCCTCGTGAATCATACAATCTATTAACAAAAACCGCATCAAAATCCATTGCCTAGTTTGGAAGATCTAAGCAAACATAGGGACGGACGAACAGCGGCAAGCGACTTTGTTATATAATATATAGTGACAGTCCTAATATAAAGCATTATTCAATAAATTTATTTTATGTACATACCTACTCTGTAAAATAATAAAATAAATGGGCATTTACCTCACATTTAACTTTGTAAGAAGTGTCAACAGAAAAATGCACATGTGATTGGTTTTCCCATTCTTGTGATTCTTTGGCTACTTCCACATCACTTTCACTTGCATCTTTTTCAACATAGTAAGTTTTTATGTTATCTCTAAAAAAATATAAAACATTTGTTATGTAGGTAATATTAAAATAGGCAGTTAGCTAACTGCAAAAAAATATTTACAGCCTGTTTACAGCATTGATAACCGCAGGATCAGCTCAAAACTGTAGTGTAGTAAATTAAAAGAAAACAAAATATGCATAGGTTGGCCTATTCCTTGTGCAATGCCAATATGAGCACATTTCCTTACCCTTCTTGTTGCATGTTAACAAAATTTAATTATTTACCTTATGAAAGCTCTACTGCACAAACAATAAAAGTAATTATCGTCTTTATCCTTTAATTTCTCATCATCTTCAATCATGAAGTAAAATTCAGCAAGGGGTTCCCATCTGTGATAGTGATCATAGTACTCAGCCATTTTAGAACTCTACTCTTCCTTCTTGCAGTTAAAGTTACATGTAAATTATTTTACTGAACACATTGCACAATTTACACACAGAATTTATGTTAGAAAAATGAACAATTCACTTAATAAAACTTGACTCCAAAGCAAGAGCAAGGAAATCAAGGCAGAAATGATTTTTACGTTTCGTTACATGTGTCTGTTTTGAAGTATTTCGATATATTTGCGATTTGACTTTAAAAATGAAGAATACCGACCGTAAAGTAAAAAGTTATCTTCTGGGAGCTGCTTGTAAAGAAACGTTAAAATAAAGGTGATGGTAGATTGCATGAACTAAACACGTTAGGTACTAAAGCAAACATTAGTATCCATGTATCCGAATGATAAAAATAAAGTTATTGTCTATGGTTAAATATTTCAAACATTTCAAACGATTCGGCGGGAAAAGCTGGAAGGGTGCAGGTGTAATTTTCTTGTGAAAATAAAATTATTTGTAAATGGCTTGATTGTGTCCGTAAAGTGATGTTTTCTGGTAGATAAGTTATATTTTGATTACTTGTGATGTGAATCTAGTGCGTGTGCATGGTTTTATACGCAGGTGAAACGAATAAAATTTATTATTATTATTATTTATTATTATAGGTAAGCTGAGTAAAACTTTAGCCGGAATACGATCTCTTCATGGGCCCATGTAAGTTGTTTCTGCAATTATTTTTCATTTTGACTAACTTTACACTTGTTCTTGAGGATTTTCCCGACGTTTCCATTCATCGTTAATATTCATCCATCATAAATTCAGAAATCATTACATTATTATCAGTGGTCGGAGTAGGTATATTGATTTTACATACTTGCGTCATGATATCATAACATGGACATGCATTTTTTCCGGAATGTACCGGAGTTTCCAAAAACTAGCAGCATAGCGTTGAGAGTATTGATACATTTTTAACTAGTTTCATGTAATAATTTCGAAGTTTCGGTATTTTTATTTTATTTTTATCATAATAATCCGGAAACTCGGAGGCGTATCCATATTAACATACTCGTATACGTTTGATGTCAATGACCTTAATTCAATATACCTACTCCGACCACTGATTATTATACTCTTTGATCATTACATATCCTTCGGGATATTTTTTTTTTGTTTAGTTTATCCCGAAGGAAAGGCAAGGGGAACTAAGCCCATACAGCCATTGTCTTTAGTCAATAATTTCTGAATTTATGATTAATAATAATGATGATGATGAATGGAAACGTCCGGAGAATCCTCAAAAACAAGTGCAAAATTAGTAAAAATTAAAAATAATTGCAGAAACAACTTACATGTACCCATGAAGAGATCGTATTCCGACTAAAGTTTTACCTGGCTTACCTGCATATAAAACCATGCATACGCACTAGATTCACATCATAAGCTAACAAAATATATCTTATCCACCAGAAAACATCACTTTACGGACACATGCAAGCCATCTACAAATTAATTTTTATTTTCACAAGAAAATTACATCCGCACCCGCTTTTCCCGCCGAATCCCCTTCGGGATAAACTAAACAAAAAAAAAACATTTCAAACGTCAAACTCATGTGTTTTTTGACTTTGACAGTTCATCAAAGCACGCACGACGCAACAACACGCGGTTTTGCTTTTTATTTAGGAAATCTAATAATTATTTCGTGATTCTTTTAATAACATGGGCAAGAAAAATAAAGAATCCTTAGGTCGAGCACTTATGAAAGATCGATTTTCCAAGAACAGACATCGCAAACATGTGGAAGACAACACAATGGTGGGTCCATCTATTTGTTTTATATTAATTTTCTGTTTTATATTAATTTTCTGTTTTATATTAATTTTATAGCTTCACGCTGTAATAATATAATGCCCTAGATATAAATAATATAGTGCAGAAATAATAAGTTATTCAGTATCATTGAAATATAGGTACTTCCCAAGATTACAAACTTGGGTTTAAGGTTTAATCAACATAAATCAACCAAGAACATTTCAACAGTTACCCTTATTTGAATGTTTGATTTCCAGCTTCATACGACTGAGGTGAACGATGGGTTTGACTGGGGCCGCTTGAATTTGCAATCTGTAACAGCAGAGTCATCACTGCAAGAGTTTCTTTCTACTGCAGAACTGGCACAGAGGGAGTTTACTGCTGAAAAGCTCAATGTGAGATATGTAAAGTCAGTCCCGAGCGAAGTGGATATTGTTACTTCTCAACCTAATTTTGATGAGCCTTTGACTGTGCCTAGAAGGTATGACAACTTATATAATTCTACATGTACCCTATATTTGGCACTTAAAAGAAGCATAATTACAGCATACAAACAATTGTATGTTTACATTTTTGTACTTTTACAATGTTTACATTTTTGCTGATGATATTGTTCACAATTTTTGGGACATCAAACATAACTTGTTGGTTTTAACTTACTATTCCATATACCAGCTGAAAACCAGTGCTGCAGGCCATCTGTTTTGGTCTGCAGCTGTATGCTGAGCTGGGTCCATTTCAGCATAATTATGTTTTTCTGTTTGGCTGTATTGTGGAACATTTTTTAATGCTGAATAAATAATTTCTTTCTTTCTTTCTTATATAGGTTTCTAATATAAGTATGTTAAAAAAATCTATTCCATGTTCTTAATAAATAATTTTTAGACCAAAATGGACACCAGGAGTGTCATCCGAAGAGCAGATAGTAAAAGAAAGAGATGCCTTCCTAGAGTGGAGGAGACACTTGAATGAGTTGCAGGCAAAGTTAGGGGCTGCAGTTACACCATATGAGAGAAATATAGAACTATGGAAACAGCTCTGGAGAACATTAGAGAAATCTGATATAGTCCTTATTTTGTTGGATGCCAGAAATCCATTGTTGTTCAGGTATGTTGTACAGTAATTTAATAACATAAAAACCATGTGTTGTTTATTTTTGTGACAAAATGGCTGTAAGGAGAAACATATCTATGAATTAATTAATTTTCATTTTTGATAATGTATTTTTGTTTTACATACTTATGATAATAATGTTATATAATTATGTATCTATTTATCTACCTTCATATATTATATTCTTAGTGTGAAATTAACCCATAAACCTAGTCATTAGTCAATGAACAAGTATATTTTTATATCCAAGGAATATTGTGTAATAAGAGTGTACATTTAAAAAAAATGTTTATTACAGGTGTTCAGATTTGGAAAAGTATGCTAGTGAACAGAAATGCAAGTGTATCTTATTACTGAATAAAGCAGATTTAATAAGTGAATATGAAAGAAAGTGTTGGGCAGAATATTTCAGTAAAGAGGTAAGTAGCATTTTGTCAGAGAGTAAGTATATTCTTTGGTAGTATTCTTGAATCTTAATTTGGATTTTGCATCTGAAAATTAATTGATAATTTTTCTAAGATTTCAAAGCTTTGACTGACTTATATTTTTTATATGAAATCACAGTGTAATAATCTTGTTTTTAGAAAGTGCCTATTATGTTTTTCTCTGCTGCAAAAAGTGCAAAAGAAAAGAAACTATCAGAAACCAGTGATGAAAAAGAAGCAGACTCTGGAAATGACTCTGACACTGAATCAGCCAGTTCACAGAACGATGATGATTCTGCTGATGATGCAGGTGATGAAGAAGGTGATGTCAGTAGCACAGATGCTGATATAGAAAGATTCAAAAGTCAATTGGGGGTCTTAGATGCAGCAGTCTCAAATACAGGAGAGAAATTAGATAGGATCCAAGAAGCTATAGACAAATTAATGGAAAATTTGAGGCTAGGCAAACCTATAGATGAAGATATTGGAAATAATAAAGTAAATTCAGAATCTGCAGTTGATAATGACGAAAATATGGCTAGTGATACACAAGTGCATAATAGTTATGAAATCTATGATAGAAATAAACTATTAGATGTGTTGAAAGAACAAAAGTTGCCAGCATTGAAAAATTCTCCAAGATTGACTGTTGGTATGATTGGGTATCCTAATGTAGGAAAGTCTAGTACAGTTAATGTTTTGATGCAGACCAAAAAGGTAAGGAATTAAGGGATATTTTCACATAATAGTCTCAATATTTATTGAAGTCCTTCCACCACTGATAAATAATGTCTGTAGTTTATTAATTTTTTTTATGTTATTTTTTATTGAAACATGTGGCTTGTAACTTATATTTGTACCATATTTTGTGCAAATAAATAATCATTTTCATAATTTCTGCAATCTGCCATGGTATGTATGTAGCAACTGGTTCGGGGGATTTAGCATTTAACGGAATTGAAAGGAGACTCCACCATACTTTGAGCTAGTTATAGGCAAATTTGTGCTTATGCAGGGCTTTACTTGTATACAGGGATTCGAAATTATCAAGATAAAAGTTAAATGACAAATCAGCTAATTATCCCATGAAGGGTACATACTCTATACATCAAATGAAGTAAGTTTATGCCAAAAAAAATGCTGGGAAAAATGTAATTTTTTTTGAAAAAAAAAAAATGTATTACTTGATCGGGCGAAATTTATAGTTTCCAGTGTTTATGCTAGTTTTTTCATAAACAGATATTAATTATTTCTCGTAAAAAAATCTTGTTACGCGCGTCTTTGTGCATTTATGCAGAAAAACGCAGTCTATTTACTCAACTTTGGACCCTAATATCTTGGGAACCAGACACTTCCTAGTATGTATGCTTCCATGGAGAAAAATGATCGTGATGATGAGGAAATTCCGTAGTTTTCGGGAACGTTGACGACCAAAAATTACCCTGTATAAGGTCTATCCAAAATGAGTGATTATCTTTTGACACGAGAAACCTCTGTTAGTTGGCGGTGGCAGTCGTGCCTGTGAGATCGCGAAGCACTCGGCCTGGAAGACCGTGTTGTAGCATCCCAAAGGTGGCGACTCTGACCTGCATGTCCTCGGAGAATACTCCTGACCCCGTTCCAGAGTCTGTTTTGTACCCGTCCGTGAATATCCTAAGTTCATGCCTTCGTAGTCGTCATTCTCATGCAATACATACATAATATCAGCAGAGCATCAAGGGCCGATACAACCACATGGTGCCACTTCTGACCAATTTTGAGGGTATCTATTGGGGATCTACAAGTTTGGTTAGTAGTGACAGGTGGTCAGCCCATCGCCTACAAAACACCAAAACCCTTTTGTCCCTCATTAGATAATCACTAATTTTAGATAGACCTTCGTATGTAGGTAATGTAGATATCATGAGATCTGCTATTCTTACCCCCTAGAAAAAACCCCCCTTGGCTACCACTATAGTGTATATTTATAATACAACTTTCCTAACTTTTCCCAGGTCAGTGTTAGTTCAATGCCAGGTCACACTCGACACATCCAGTCACTAATTCTGGATGAAGACATAGAGCTGTTAGACTGCCCGGGACTGGTGTTGCCAGCTTATGCTGTTGCTCCTGACTTGCTTTTGACAGCTGTGCTGCCAATTGATCAGGTAATAATGGTAGATATTTGATTAACTGCATAAATACTACTAAAGTGTTTTATATTAAACTACAATGGGGGAATGACTTAAATTATTGAGTGGCGATATAATCATTTTCTATGCACAATTGTCTTGCAAATATGAGTATTTTCAGTTATGAGTTATTCCGAGGGTCAGTGGAGGGTGTAGAGTGAAAACTTCCGAATTGTAACGGCATTTACTTTTATATTTGTTTTTACAAACTTTTATATTAATTAGTACCGATCGGTCCCAGATGCGAGCTCACGACGCGGCCATGTCGCGCCTGTGCGAGTTGGTCAGTAAGCAGACGTTCGCACGTCAGTACGGACTGTTGTTGCCGACAGATGGCGGCACTGAGCCCGATTACAAGCAGATACTTACTGCGCATGCTTGTGAGTATTTTACAGACAATGAGGGATTTTCTGAGAAGTTAAAATGACTGTCAAGAATAGATGGCGTTACCTACATCTCCCTGCTAGCTCCTCCCCACTTTACGTCCACTGTACGTGACCATATACTCGTATAATTTGAAATAAATTAAATCCGAGATTCTTAGTATTCTTTATTGTACACATAAATTTTTATCATAGACAGTAAGTTGTAAAAGAAATAGTACAAAGGCGAGCTTATCTCTAAAAGAGATTTCTTCCAGCAAACCATTAAGTACAAAGGAAAATTCTTTCTTTATGATCTTTAGTATAGAAATTGGCCGTAAGTGTGGAAGCGTAGCAAGCCAATGGCCCAGGGGGGATATGGAGAATAAGAAATGTATAAAGAAATGCACACGGAGTTTGATTAGGTACCTAGGCGACTTTTTGCTTTTCGAAAACAAAGGTCATGGTTTCACGCGGTTGAGAGTATTATTTTCTATTACAGTCCAGTCTGAAAATATATGTCGAAGGCATATTGACACGCCATATTATAAAACGGCTATGCATTTTGAATTTGAATAGTATGGATATTGTAAGAAGGTAATTTAGCTTCTTAACAACTTCTTTGAACATTATCTGTTCAATTTATTAGGTTAGGTTAGAAGTCAATTAATTCATTCCTTCTATCTACGCAGACACTCATTATTTATATTTATTTACCTTGCATTACTAATCTAATCCACCGTCAGTCAACCGCGGCTTCATGACGGCATCCGGTCAGCCCGACCAGTCCCGTTCAGCGCGCTTGCTGCTGAAAGCTGCGGCGGCGGGAACCTTACCGTGGGCGGTGCTGCCTCCCGGGTGTACACGGGAGGCGGTGGCACATGCCGCCGTTAGCGAGGGGAGGAAACCTACGCCCCGGGAGACGAGGGCGGTCGAGGTAAGTTAGGGGCACAGAGGGACGTGATATCAAAGGCAGGAATATTCTTTATTCGTTCTTTTTTTTATTTTTTTCCGATCTATCACCCCATGGGGACTAAGAGGGCGATGGATCGGAAAAAGTCGAGAAAAATGTTGTATCCGTCCCACTATTAGTATGAAAAGTGGGATAAACCCAAAAAACTTTTCCGATTTTTTTCCGCTCTGTCACCCTGGGGGGTCCAACATAGGGTGACAGATCGGAATATTCCCAGAGGCGATATGCCATTATTTACCTAGTAAAAACTTAAACAGTGTGTCGAAAATGGCAGGTTAGTTAGAACATACTAGTAATTTGTTGCTTCAATATTTTCAAATTGTGCGTAATCTGGGTTCTTGGGCAATGTGTAACATCGTTTAGCATCGACGTTCGTTGTCGCAACACTCCCGCCAATAGCTATTGGAATCACGTGACTTGAAGAACGCTTGAAAACAAAGGCTCCTATTGTTGGCAAACGTGTTGGTGACGTATCTCTATCGACTTGAACGAGAAATTATGTTTCTTTGTCCAAAGGGTTCACCACATCAGTGGGATAAGCATGAACCTCTGGATAGTCCGAAACGCTATCGTCAAAGTGTCAAATCTAATAGATTTTGCTTGCGAGTCGATAGCGTTACGCCGCGTAAAAAGGTTGCTTACCTCACTGTCAGCACACTTTCGCCCCTTTCCATCGTCCTGTCCTTTCGCTTAGAGTTTTCCACATGCAATGGCAGCGGGGCTGTCTTTCTCGCTCTAGCAAACGATGATTCAAAACTATAGATAAGGATAGAGCGATGGAAAAAAGGAGAAAGCGTGACAGGTGTGGTCCAACCCTAATGTCACTGTTTACAACTGCCTAGATTTGTGTGTTTAGTAGATTGCGAGGTGGTCGTAAAGTTTTAACTACTATAAATGCTAGATCTAAATTAGATCTCAGGAGACACATAATTATAAACAAACTAGTCGAAACTATTGCACTGGCGGGACGGTAATAAAGTGGATGCAACAGACAATAAAATTGTATATAAATGAGACTTTAGTCTCATGCTTCGCTTATACAACCTTTTTTTTGGCAGGGATGGCTGAACAAATCGTCGGAGATCGACAAGACATTCTTCGCAATGAACAAAACCGCAGCTCATGTTAAAGGAAAGCCTATAATGGGGTGAGTATGTATGTACTTATATTGGTAATACTTAACAGTAACACAATAAATATATTTATTATGTAATTAATGTATTTAATTAACAGTAAGTAAGTTTCATAGTCTGAAACCAATATTCCATTATTCGGTTCTACCACCACTGGGGGCAGATAGAACTTTTTAGTACCATCTGCCTCCATGAGACTATTTACTAGGATGGATGGAATTATATCCAAAAGATGGCGCTGTGATCGGGTTATCGGCGAGCAAGCGCTGATGGGCCACTAGTGAGAAATATCCGATTTTTCCAACAATCTGAAGGATACTTGATGCTAAAACTTGTTCAAGATAGAGACAGTATTAACTTTTCAGATAGGATAATCTCACTATAGAGAAATCGACAGAATCGATAGAATCGGAATTTGACAATCTAACTTTAATATTTTTTTTTACCGCACTATGTCTTGTTTAACCCTGACATTGACAGAATCGTCGATAGTCGACGGAGCCATTTATATTTTTAAAAGTTGAAGTTGAAACGTATTCCTTACGTTAATAATAATTGACGTGAAGCAGGTCAGTCGGAGGAATAACACGCAGGTTGAGTGCCACAGAATAATCATTTATTGCAATAAACCTATTGTTTATATACTGTCGTATTGACTGGGGTTTTGCGCTAATCTATACTTATCGCAAAATAAAAGGCCCGTTTTGACAGTTTCACACGCCCATAAATATTTCTAGTTTTTACTGATCGAAATGTTCCCAATGTAATTACATTTTTCATTGATGGGTACCGCCCACTCGGTTTAGTGCTGTGCATACGATTTTTTCATATTGTCCACAGAATATTAATAATCGGTTAAGGAAAAATAAATCGATCAAGATATTTATATAGAAAACTAGCTAATAGGATAAACAGTAGCCTAAATGTTATTTCAGACTATAATAAACCCTTTCTCTGATCTAGATTTCAGCCTGATCCGTCAATCTGTTACTGCGTGAAAGAGTAACAAAAATTCATCCATCCATACAAACTTTTTATTACGATGATCGATATAACTTTGGCCTAAAATAATATATTTTCAAATCAGAGCTTTAATCCAATGCACTTTATAATACATATTCATGCCGACAAAATATTCATGCAAACTTGAATCGATTTATCGTGAGTATCGAGTATTAAGTCGTATGGTTACATCACTAGTTAGGTTGCGAAGACAAATGTCAAAACGGGTCTTTTATTTTGCTATGAGTTTAAGTTTAGGCAGGGATTTAGTATCTCCTCTTGGTTTAGGTATATCTTGATTATTATGATTTATATAATTGTCAATACGACAGAAATAGTGACCTAGTGACACCACTGTTACAAATACTTTAACAGTCGGTTAGGTTGGACGTCCCCCGGGATTATTTACGCCTTCTTGGGATTTCTCTGGTCGCATTGATCCTGGCTTACAAGAGTTGCAGTGGCGGGAATGAGTGGTGGTCCAATCCCGGTTAAATAGATGTTATTATCAATTAGATTGAATACAACACGAATAAACCGTGTAAATTGGCTTCCTGGAGCACGGCCAAGCGCTAATTCATAAAGTGTAACTTCTTTACGACCGGCCATAGGGTTAATAGTGGCGAAAATTAGCTCGCACCAGAAATATAGTTATACTTAGTATGGGCATAAACTAATAAATTCTTCTAGTCTGTCAACTTGCGTCCAAATTTTTTGCGAAATCTGGGTTTTTGGGCAATGTGTAACATCGTTTGGCATCGACGTTCGTTGTCGCAACACTCCCGCCAATAGCTGTTGGAATCGCGTGACTTGAAGAACGCGTGAAAACAAAGGCCTCCTATTGGAGCAAACTATTGTTGGTGACGTATCTCTATCGACTTGAACGAGAAATTATGTTGCTTTGTCCAAAGGGTTCACCACATCAGTAGGATAAGTATGAACCTCTGGATAGTCCGAAACGCTATCGTCAAAGTGTCAAATCTAATAGATTTTGCTTGCAATTCGATAGCGTTACGCCGCGTAAAAAGGTTGCTTACCTCACTGTCAGCACACTTTCGACCCTTTCCATCGTCCTGTCCTTTCGCTTAGAGTTTTCCACATGCAATGGCAGCGGGGCTGTCTTTCTCGCTCTAGCAAACGATGGTTCAAAACTATAGATAAGGATAGAGCGATGGAAAAAAGGAGAAAGCGTGACAGGTGTGGTCCAACCCTAATGTCACTGTTTACAACTGCCTAGATTTGTGTGTTTAGTAGATTGCGAGCTGGTCGTAAAGTTTTAACTACTATAAATGCTAGATCTAAATTAGATCTCAGGAGACATATAATTATAAACAAACTAGTCGAAACTATTGCATTGGCGGGACGGTAATAAAGTGGGCGCTTGCCGTAATTTTCCGGCCATTTAGCCGAGATAAAAGTAGGTTTCACTATCTGTTTGCCAAATTTCATCAAGACCTGTCTAGCTGTTTTGTCATTTAGAATTTATATCATTATCAAGTGGAATCTGTATGAAAAGTTTGAGTCATGAAAGTTTGGGGATTTTGTAGCGCCGCAAAATGTATATAGAAGACTAAGTAAATAAAGTAGAGACGCGGACTACATAGGATTTTGTACAATGACCTGTCACCTCCCGCCTCTCTCACTTGCACATATTGCCATCACGCTCGCTATTATTCCCATTTGTAAATTAGATACAGTAAGAAGCAAAAGTTTCAAAGTGACATTCGGATCGCTGCTTAGCTTCTCCCTTGTTCATTTTGACACAAAATTTGTGCAGTTTTCAATGGTATAGAATGGCTAGCTAATGTGGCACAGGAGCGCGGTTAAACTAATAACAAATGCGGGAGCTTCAATAACTGCGTATATACCAAACGATGGTGCAAAAAAATATTTAAATACTTACTTAGTTTAAGTGGCTCTAAATATGTAGTTTTTTGTTACAGGGTACCTACTGGAGCACAACCCAACCAAGTCGGTAAGCCGTGGAAACTAGAGAAGAAACACGCAAACAAGAACAAGAGAGAGAAACTAAGACGCGTGTACGCACATTTAGACGAACACTAGTCACAGAAATTAATATAAAAATCATATGGATATACCTCGGAAAAACTTTGGAGCTGTTAATGACGGACAAAGAGGATTTTCAGCTACACAGAAAGGTTGATTCATCCTAATGAGTATTGACTTTGACTCTAATGTAAAAAAAAACATAATAACGTTTGTAGGAAGGTCCCTCATTTTTTGGTCCAATCCTGTCATAGACAACCCTGTATAATATACCGCCAGTGTCTCGCATATCCGTGTATTCCTCTATGTCCGTGTTTATACACTTGTTTGCTAGACTAGTAATAAAAGACTTACAACGGCGCGACGTCTTTCCATCAGGCGAGAAGTGAAAAGATGTGATAGGAAAAAAAGTTATTTTTTGTACTTTTAATTAGCCATGGAAATTAGGGAAATATGGAAATGTTTTTATTATGTACCTATAGTAAACGATATAATATGTACTCTCACATGAACAATTTTAATTACCAAGACATGTTCAAAGTTTAACCTAAAGTAAATAGTTTTTTTATAATCTAATAGCATGAGGTCCAGTTTGGCAGACACAATGTGACGCCATAGAGTAATTAAACCAAACATATTTATGTATCTGTACAGTAAGACAAGCGTTTAATCGTCCAGAAAGCGAATGAATTGCCTTCGCTATTCTGGTAACTGGGCAAGGCATTCCATTGTGTATTCTTATGCTGTGGCCACACTGCCGGGATTTGTTGGTGTTTAAGGCCTATTTCAATACTATTTATCAAAAAATCACGTTTTTTTTTTTAGTTTCTAACGATTTCATTCAGGCCATGATTCTGAGGCGATTCACAAAATAAATGATGACAAAATAAAAATCGCAGGAAAATTCCAAAATAAATCTGCACAGAGGAATAAAAATCTGACCTAATGTAATGTGTGAAGGAATGGGTAGGTATGTACCTCCTACCTACTTGTTGTAAAAAAAAATGTAAATATTTATTGTTCCAAAAACTAAAATATATGTGGCATTTATTTCCTTGATTAAAGTTTTTTCTTCAAATTTAACTAAGTAAATAGTCTAAGGAAACTTCATGCAGATGTGCCTTTACTTACTAAAATATAAATATTTGTGGTCTTCATTAGGAAATCCTACGAATTTCAATAAAAATATTGAAATACTAGTGGACGCCCGCGACTCCGTCCGCGTGGACTACAGAAAAAACAAAATGTCGAAATTATCCGGGATAAAAATATTTTCCCGGGATAAAAAGTAGCCTATATGTTAAGTGGGACCTATCACAATATATTCCTGAAAACTGCATCGAAATCGGTTCAGCCGTTTCTGAGATTAGCGTGCACAAACGCACAGATAACAGACAAAAATTTAAAAAAATCATTGTTTTGGGTACTACTGCGTTGATAAAGGTCTTCTATAATATTTTTTTTCATTTATCTTCCATGTATAGACATGTATAGACAGCGATCCGTTACATTTTTATTATATTTATAGATAATGTAAAGAACAACGTAATGGCCACTTGCGCCTCCAAGAAGAAGTCTCTGTATGAAACAGTAGTTGAAAGTATAGGACTATACAGGGTGTAACAGAAGAGGTCTGTTAAGCGAAGAACTATGAAAATAGCCCAATAGTATTGATAGTATAAATTCTTAAACATCTAACTAATGATCATTCAATCATGAAAAATAAACTTGCGACGACGTCGAGACTCAAATTTTGTGGATGGCTTCTCTATAATAGGCTCTTTTCATAACGAAAAATAGACTCTTTTCAACACACCTCTTTTATTACACCCTGAATACCAAATAAAAATGATTATCATCGAATATGCCGGCGAAATTGCTTTAATCTTGCATAAAGTACCCTAAGCCGGCCCAGCCAGACGTCAGCCATGAAACTTTAAATATAGCAATCTCGTCACTCATCAAGCTTATATCTAGACGGCCATGTTTACGACTCGTAAAAACTCTAGTCATGATAAAGTACGAAATAAATATTAAGTAAACAAATATTTGAAGAATTCATATCGCAACTCCCTGGCCCAAATCCCATGATTTACAGCGGGTCTAATTTAAGAAAAGTGGCGTATAGCGTCCACGAATTATTGGCCGACCGCATTACCACTGCCGGGTGGTCGGGAAGTGACGACGCCCGTGTTTTGTGGTTGAAACGTCGCTGATTAATGTAAAAATGTCGCTGTTAATATTAAAATGTCGCGGATTAATTTACAACCTTGTCCTTTTTGTTGTTTTTCGTTGTTATTGTTCTCTAGGTAAAGTAGTTACGGCTAGTGTACCTGACAGAAATGTATGAATAGTGCATGCTTAGCGAGTACATCGTGTAGGACGCTTGCAGTGAGTGACACATATAGTTGTGCAGAAGTCGCAACGTAGCTTTGCGGTTGTGAAGTTCGTGCGAAACACTTCGCAATACATAAGTAAGGTAATGTCGAGGTGCACTCGGGGGAGAAGTCAGGTGACTACTAACTACATACCGGCAATGGCCCATCAATGGCCACGACTACTTACTAACAGGGCATTCACAAACTTCTTGATACTACGTAACGTAATCGTCAGGAAAACAAATCTTTAAAACTTGTGACGAATACGTCACGAACCGTCAAAATGTTCGTCATTGTCTTACAGTGCGGCAAACACGAATCGACCGTCGTATAAAGTCGTATTGCTATCGTCATATTGTCTAATCTTATAGATTTTGCTTGGGGGTGGTTAGCGTTCATTCTGTACTGTAGCTATTCTGTGACGCAAACCACTAACCAGCCAAAGTATGTACGTACCTTTACATCTACGCATTCAAAGCAGTATATACCTATAGTGTTCTGTGATTCAAAGATGGAGAACGTTTTTCACACGTCTGTTTTCGTGTTAAAGAAACAAAATAATGTTTTTAAAAGAAAGATGCACCAACCAGAGTTTTGATATCGCAACCGCGTCTTCATTTAGAAGATTAATGGGGAGTCGGTGCTATTTTAAAACAAAATCTGCGTAAAATGTTGTAAGTAGATGTTAAATTAAATTTTGACGCTTAGTTTATATAAAACTCGTAAAACGTGACTATTTACACTGTGTAATATAATGTAGGTATAATATATTAGGTACATCCCAAACTGTAGCTATACGAGTATATGATATTACACCGTGTGAATTGTCTCGTACAAATTGTATGACGAGCTATAAATTTTTACATCTCAAGATGGAACGTGAATGATAATACTATTCGTACTTTGTTTCAGTACTATAATAAAGTCCTTTAAAAATGGCGTCTGGCCCTTGTTAATCAGTCATTCTTCATGCTACCTGAAACTATGTATTTGTACAAAATAATGTACTTAAAAACATTATTACGACTAGCAAAATGTTATCAATTATAGATAGTTTTAAAAATACATACTTTTATTAGATAGTATGTTGTGTGCCAACTTCTGAGTAGGTTTTATTTTTGAACTATTAAAATTCGAATGTATAATGTAGACCTAGCGCAGTATGTTTGTTCATGTCTTGTCTTAGCATAGGCTTTTGTGGTCGCTTACTTACAGAACTAATATGGTCGATTCCGGCAGTCACACTTAAACATAAACGTAAAATTACTCCTACCTGTCCTTTTTCTCTCTCAGCCATTTATGTTAAGAACGGAGAGAGAAGAGACTTGACTAAAATTAGGTTTAGGTTTAAGTGTGACTGCCGGAATCGACCCTTATTATGTACTTAGTCTCCTTCAATATCCCAATTATACAGTAATTCAACTTCCAACCTCATAGTTCTATACCGTAGACATAGTTCTGCACACCATCCAATAGTCTTTGCACATGGCGAGGATCATCGCCGAGTGTATCATATAGCCCGCTCGGTGATGGTATCCGCCAGATCTATCATTTACCATAGTAGGTCTAGAAACTGTTCATTCGATGGACGCTTCTCAAAGGACCGGGACTCCGTAGTGTCGTGAATTTCCCGTCGCGAGAAAAGGGATTGTTTCGTGAAATGCACTCGAACTTCTGAAGGGTAGGTAGGTAGGTAGTCCCAATTGTAGAGTTTCTTCAAGTTTGTGTTACGGAGAAAGTTCTCATAAAGGAGACCTTTTCACTTTGCCGTTGATGTCCAACAAAATCAGCAGCAAAGCGGAAAAAGACAATTTTATGAAGAACTCCATATCTTCACTCTTGCTCACTGCTACGAATAGTAGGCCCTGCCTATCTTCCACGACGATTGGGTACTGAAAAAGCGGAAAATGAAAACTGAACGTTAAAACTGACTTTCATGTTTATAGGATGAATTGTACTAGCAGGCGCCCACGACTTCGGTCACATAAACTATGTAGCCAATGCTGTTCTAGGTGTACCTATATGCTGTATAACAGCCAAGTTTCATCAAAGTAGGTACGTTCAGTAGTTATTACGTGAAAGAGTATCTATCTGCCAGTTCTTTATCGGTAGTTCTAAGTCTATATACTAAAATATAGGTAAGTACTACCTCTTTTCTAAACTCTTGACTAAATTACTTGTTTGTGTATAATACAATTTTGTACGGAATGTAAACAAATTTTGCATTTAATATACATATTACAAATAGTGGAATGCGGATGGCGCACGCGCGTTATACAAAATGAAACTGTTTGCCATTTAGCTTATTTTGTATTGGTTGAACAAATTACCGTTATTCAATATTACCTAAATAGCAACATAGGCGAGAATAATTGATGGCAATACTTAGCTATTCTTGGCAGAGATTGCAGTTGAATATTTATAAATTTTAAATTACCATAATTTATATGTATAATTATGGGCCTTAGAACCTACTTATAATCTAGTTTTACGTAATAGAAGGCTAGAAATAGGTACTTGGATAAAATTTGGAATACAGGAGAACTAACGTAGAGACGAACAATAGGTATAAATGGTAGGTAGGTAGGTACATTATACTGGGTGTTTAAAGACAACTTTGTTCTTTTAATATCTCGTATTCTTTGTAACATCACGATAATTTTTTTCTATGGAAGCACCCCTATGGGAAATCCACGGGTTTCCAAGATATTGAGGTCCGAAGTTACATTAATATTATCATTTTTTTTTACATAAATTCATCTGAAATCGTTTAACAAACATTTTTAAAAGATACCATATCAAAATGTTATAATGTTAGTTTTGTAGGTACATTTGTACCTACTTTGCGCATCAAACGAATATGTACATTGCTTGCAATAAAAGTATTTTTTTCCCAAATTTTTTGGTTTTTTCCCAGGGTTGGTTCCATAGAAGAAAATGATCGTATCCTTACAAAGAATACTAGGTATTAAAAAACATTGTTGTCTTTTTACAGCCTGTATATATGATATAATTTACTTTCCGACCATGTTAATAAACGTCTACCTAATAGGGTAGTTGACAGTTTTTTTTATTTGTATTTATATCGAAAGATCATAAAAGAAACATTTGCGAAAGAAAAACTAAGCTATCGTGAAAACTTTCCGGGATATAACGATATCAAAATCACAATTTTAGATTTGCCAAAAAACGCTCCATACAAACGGCTACCACGACGTGACGTCACTCTTTCAGTAACTTGTATGCGCGTGAAAGAAATTTTGTTCTACAGCTATATTAAATATTGTGTTTACAAATATGGTCACAGAACAAAAGTTGCTGTAAATGATGTAGGTGGACATGTGATGGTGTAATTTTCAATTAATTTCACATTTGAAAAATGGATTTGCCCACTTAACTTTGAAGGCTTATTACTACCTCATTTGGACACATAATCAAATTGTAATTTTACAGATAGGTATGGTTTTGATAATTTATTCTGATAAGCATAAAATGTTATTAAGATTCAACCATAGGAAACTACCCCATTATAAGACTAAACAAACACATAAAAAAGATGTAGATAATTACACCCACGCAAGATGCGATTTCATAGTTCAGTAATGACTAACTTGACCCATATGAATCTCTATTTGTATTCGTGACAGTTTTATACATCAATAAAAAAAGCCGCAGTCGCAACGGAAGCGCGTCGAGCGACGACAAAACATTAGCGGTGACTTTCACGAGCAGTTTATAACGATTAATGTTACAATATGTCTTCGCTGAAATCTTGAGTGGCAGGCCGGCCTACTGGAAGGAAATTGACAATTTGACAATTCTGCAATTTATTTGAAAGTTTCTAAGTTTTTGGGCTGGGTCGCCAGCGGTCAGCGGATCGGTGGCGGTGTCAAACCGGCGCGTTTTACAACGGGTCCTTCAAGTCAGAGGCGCATTTCTATTGGATTCATGTAGTTTGCTGCCCGCGTCGCTGGACACATAGCCCACTGAATTCGAGGCCGAGGCTTCGCCTTTCTTTTCCTTTTCTTTACAGGATGTCTTTTATCCTATTCTGAGTTAGTACTGTTCTTTTGACAAATCTGAGCAGTGGTGTGACGAGACTAGTAGGTTTTCCACAGAGCTAGAAAGTTATACCAAGGTATATGTTCCCCAGACATAATAACAAAACGCCTGTAGATATGGTATATAATTCCCATGAACGAAGGACAAAGAGGAGATGCTAAAATCAAGGTAAACCGGCTACCGCAAAATAAATCACCAGCAAAACATGTGCTTCATTTCCGCCTATCATCTGCACAGCACCGACGCTATTTTCTACGAACAAACGTCGTGTGCTAATACCGGGTTCTATTAAAATACATCAACTGCATTTCCTTCCGTGCATCGTAAGTAGGTAAGCCTAAGGTCTCAGGGGCTCAGGCGGTAGCTGGCGTCTGGACCCGCTGTGCTGAACGTGGCTGTAAGATCTTTATGCTACTGCAGTTCTGGCTACATCAAATCATCATGTACTAGCGGCAGTGCCGAATGGCCTCTTGGCCAGACCAGACAGGACTAAATAGGGCGCAGTTATAGAAGCTCGCACAGGGCGAAGAAAAGGCTATTTACGGCACTGACTAGCGGCCTCCCATGACTTCGTTCGCGTAACCTTTATCTATAATTCTTTTTATTTACCGTTCCCGTGAGAATTTCGGGAAATCCTTTCGTGGTCCATTAAACTTATACGTCACAAAAGAAAGCCATTTTCCAAATTTCTAATTTCTAACATTAATGGTTAGTACGCGCGTCTCTTTATAGGTATAGTAGTAACATCTCCTTTTATAACTATAGGATGTTGTTAGGCCACCTCCTCCTGGTCTTCCCATCATGATATTTCCAAGCATTCCAGCTCAGAGCTGCTATCAATCTGGCGCTAATCCAATGAATGGGCTGCTACAGGTGGGTCTGCGATTTATTGGTGGCCAGTAACGTAAGTAGAAATAACACAAGGTCACTCTGAAAGTTTTTAAATAAACCTGTGGTTCAGTTATTTTGACTGGAGTTTTTTAGTAGATGTTCGACTTTTATCTTAAACGTGGCTCTATATTTTGTAAATTGGCTAGAAGTCCACTAACACCGACTGGTTGTATCCAGGATAGTTCGGTAGTCCACTTACTTACACTAATCATTGTTGATTTGTGCCTTAGTTCAGTCAACCGGACTAACAACTTAACTAAGGGCACCAACTGATCCAGTATAGTTAGGTTTGTAATCCCTGCTAACAATATGTTGTGCTGTTATAGCCAATTGCTCAATCTGTCTTCATCTCGTACTTTTTTCGGGCCAATGGTCTGGGTCTATATTCTGCTAATAAAATCATACCGTCTTGGTTTATTTGACGTACCTACTAGGTACCTATCTCCCTCTCAAGCGAGGATCTGCATATACGTAGATCGTGAAAGTGTGACATCACAAGTAGATTAGGGCGGAGAGCATTTAGTGCCCATTCGGAAAATCTGCATTTGTCTCACTCAACTAAAGCGACTGCTCTACAACCTAAGTTTCTTGCTAGCTAATACCGCTTGCTAAACTGGCACGGGTGCTAAGTATTTACTCGTATATGCAAACTCGACATCGCGTGATGCGAATGCAAGGTACCCACTGTACGGCCATATTCCTTATGGTACTGCGAATTTTTTTCTGAGATATCGCGTAGGTCTGTCAACTTTCGCTCTAGTTTTTTATGGTCCACGTGTAATCTGAATATAATAGGGCAAGCTTATTAATATAGAGGCACGTGTAACTATACAAACTTATTTTTGTATTGTAAACAAGTTTTCACAGAATGTAACATGTGGGTTAGTATATTATTGTACTTTTAGTGTTATTCCTAGCACTGATAGAAATTTTGTAATACTATCCCCTAAGGCAAAATAATAAGAAGTATATTCTCACTCTCTTGAATTTCCCATGTTACCTATACACACGACGGGTTTGTCCCCAAATTGCTATATAATCAGAAATGCAGGATAGCGTGGGAGATCCCAAAGCTACGTTTAGCATAGCAGGTCCAGTCCCCCTAGCATGACCACGCATCGTGGATATCGCATCGTTCGATATCGTATCGTCTCTATACAAAATTCAACATGGCGGCGGCTATATTTATTCGTATTTTGACAGGCTAAATGTCTATAAATCGGTTTATCATAGCGTGTTTTGCAGGTCATGCTACTTGGGCTGATGTATAAGATCAGTGAAAAGAGTGCCTGTGTGGAATGATTTGCATATGGATTCAGAGCCCATTTTTCAAATAACTGCGAAACGAAATGAAACTTACAGGGGAATTAGTTAAAAATTAGTAGGTAAAACTTAAAGCAGATTCTTAAATTACTTAAACGTGAAGCAAAATTTTTATGGCTAAACAACTTGGGCCCTCAATCCTGACGCCTGCATAAAGTTGCATTGCCTAAATCTCAGAAAGTACAATTCCTGGGTTAGTAATTTTAATTTGAGGATTTAGTTAAGATTTTCTTAAATAAATTAAGAAATTCCCAAATCTTAAGAATGTTAATAATACAGATTTATGGCGGTTTAGCTTGGGCTCTCAATTCATTGGCATCTGGATTCACAGCCCATTTTTCAAATGGGCTGAGAAACGAAATAAAACTTACAGTGGAATTAGTTAAACTTAAAGCAAAAATTCTTAAATTTCTTAAACTTGAATCAAAAAACTTGGGCCCTCAATCCTGACACCTGCATAAAGTTGCATTGCCTAAATGCCAGAAAGTCGATTCCTGGGATAATAGTGTTTATTTGAGGATTTATAGGTAGTTAAGATTTTATTAAATAAATTAAGAAAAAAATTATGACACAAAAGTGAATTGTTAAAAAGTTATTGAAATCCGAATTTTCCTAAAATGTCTGAACTGAGGGCACTGTGAGTTTGTAAGTCGACTTTTACAACATGCACGGAGGGTTGCAGTTGATGCCCAACCCAGCACCAGCATAACATAAGTATTTATAGTTAGTATTTAATCGACAAACTGTATTTAGGCAGTTCAAAAGAATTTGGTTCAATCAAATGGTTTGGTTGCATAGCACGGCTTAAAGTTTCGTGGGCAGTTTTCAGTTAATATTTCGTTGATGACGTTTTTCTAACGTCTGGAATCTTGGCAGGTCACTGAACTTTTTGTGAAGTTATTTTGGAATTAACTAATTAGAAAGTATGAATTATAGTAGCTATTTCTGGTTGCTAGACTCAGTTCCCAATGTTGAGACGGCTTCGTTTAAACTTAGACCGGAACATCGGCTCGGATTAAGGGCACTATCACTATCACTATCACCAAAGGGCGGCCCATACCAAATTTCAAATTGAGTTCTGGGGGCTTCCACAACTTTGTTGTCCCGGAGCCCCCCAATCGGCACTAGATAAAAGAGACGTTGACTAACATCAGGTCCTCATTATCGAATATGCAATAGATACCTATTTTACTATATACAACCTACTTAATAGCCACCAACTTTCGTTATCCTCGCTTACGAACAAATGATGTCTCTATTTTGTTTTTCGACGACAATTAGGGGTCATGGGGATGAAGAAATTTGGGGTCACCACGAAGGATGCAGAAAATATAGTCTTCCTATTACCTACCCCCAGTAATAGGTAATATCTGGTGTCCTCTATACGAAGAATTTGCAATGACTTAACTATTTCCTCCATAAATACCAGAAAATATAGTCTTCCTATTACCTCACCGCTCTCTTAATTGCCAGAAACAAATAGAGTAAGTAATTGGCGGTGCATTCTACCCTTTGGACTCGGGCCACACTATGCTGCTTACTGGATATTAAACTGGAGCTGTACCTAATACGAAAACCCGCGTCCTCTAACATTCGATTAGTCCAAGTGGGCCTTAGTTTAGGCTAAGGGTAAACTGCAGACATAATGCTGAACTGCTAAAAAGTAATCTACGTAGTCAAAATGGAATTTGCAAGTGCCGGCGAGTACCTATGTGCGTTTTCTTGGCTTTCTAGAGGTGCCTGTGACTATTGGCGTCATACAAATTTGACTCGCATAAATTTGCGTCTTTTGTTAACTCTCCCTATTGCCTGAGATTTACATACCTACATAGATATTATTATTAGAAGTAGTACATACATATTGGTAAAATTAGTAAAACCCAAAAATAATTGCAGAAACAACTTACATGAGCCCATGAAGACATCGTATTCCGACTAAAGTTTTATGCTTACTTGTGCACACGCACTATATTTACATAACAAGTAAACAAAATATAACTTATCTACCAGCCCACGGACACATGAAAGCTATTTACAAATAAATTTTGATTTACACCATTATCACCGAACTAATTCAAATTTAGTGTTGCAAGTGTAACTTTGCGCAATTTCCCCAATATCGATATCAAACTAAAATATTGACGTGTCATTCATTAGTTACGCCAAATCATAATACCTATAATACCACATGAAAGTATTCGGTTTGTCAGTAAATATCATACTATTCTATTTTTATTTATGGTTTCTATTGTGATAATAATTCTACTCATGTCATCGAGAGTATTTAAAGCCTTTCACTCAAACAATTGAATATCCAATATATTTTACTTATTCTGACTATTGAAGAAATATTATTACAGCGGCTTATCGTTAGAGAAGATGCCGTCATTGTCTTCTTTTTTTTCGAGTTATGTATTTAATATACTTAGCGGTCATTAATGACCTAGTCAACATCTTTAGTATTCTTAGCATTATGGAAATATTTCAAATAACCCTGACATTTTTATTTATGACCTCTAATGTATAAGGCACGATAATTCTGTCAAAGTTACATAGATAAGAATAATACAAAAAGAAAATCTTTGTCTTTTGTCAGATTTACGCTATTGAATTCTTATTATTAAACAAAAGAGTGTAACAATACAATGGCTTATCATTAAAGAAGATGCCGCTATTGTCTTATTTTAGAAGACAAAAAAATCCTTGTTGCCTTTTCTTAGATTTAAGCTATTGAATTCTTATTATTGAACAATAGAGTAACACAGTACAACGGCTTATCAGCTGCTTACCTAAACCATAGACCTAGAACCAAGTCTCAGTCATGACATGGATGATCGTTGGCAGTAGTTTTGACCTACATTACGTTATCTACGTTTTGGAAATTCTATTTTTTTACTTTACTATACGAAGTACATATAATAGTCTGTGACTATATCTATGAAGATGCAAAGGGTAAAATGAGATGTTCACAGTGGAACTAGCCCGAAAAGAAAGTTATTGTCACTTTTCACAAAAACTAACAATAGGGCTCGGCCCGGCCGCCTATTGTTCGGCGATGACGCACAGGCGCGCCAAGCGGCACCGCTAGATAGTCCGAGGACGCGCATACGTATACAGCGGCATGGCTGAATGTTTGCTTGCACGCTTATTGGCGTCACGCGGCACTAGGCGTTGAACTCTTATGTCGTGGCATGCTAAGAAAAACAGCCGGCAGCGAATGTGTTAAGAGATGGTAGCAGTACGTGTTTTCTTTGCCATACATACATCATAAGTATACCTACGTTTGTTTTCCCGAAATAAGGTAGCAAGAACTGCAGGTTAGCGGGAACAGATGTAATGATCAGTGACAAGTTGCTAGATCGTCGCCTGAAAGAATGCCCCTAAATTCCATAGTCGAGTTCCACAGTCGACTCACGATATAAACTCAACACAGGACTAGGTTTTTGCCATAGAGTTATATCAATAGTTGAGTGTGAGTAAAGTTGGAGTAAACGACTCACGATACGAGGGTGAGTTTTACTCGATCTATCGCAGCGATACAGCCGTCTAGTGTCGC
Organism: Carposina sasakii; assembly: GCA_014607495.2. Classification (NCBI taxonomy): domain Eukaryota; kingdom Metazoa; phylum Arthropoda; class Insecta; order Lepidoptera; family Carposinidae; genus Carposina; species Carposina sasakii. The sequence goes on from CP053155.1 coordinate 12,141,617, forward strand.
CCACTCAGTATATTTGGCACCAACTGCAGTGCAGCGGAAACATGAATGACGTACGATTCACTTCATGCAGAGCGCGCATAACTAGCTAAGTTTAGAATGGACATCCAATTGATGTTTCTTGTGGAAAGTCAAGGATATAGGGGCAGTGCTAATAAATAAGTTATTTCCGACAAGGTGTTATGTCAGATACCTACTAATTATAATAGAAGAGAGGTTATTATTGCTAGGCTGAACGGTCCTCTAAAGTACGTATTACATAAAACACGCCTTTCACGGAGGGGTAGGCAGTGATCACGGATCTCCATTTGCCACACCTGACACCTCTTTCGCTTCATCTACTTTCATTATATTTTTCATAATTTTTTCATGCATACTCATCGGTTCTCTAAAATACATAGTGAATTTTACCAAGTGAGGTCTTAAATGCAGCTTGCCCGGGAAACTTTACCTAAATGGGCTCGGTAAGAGGATATCAAATATATTTTTGTGATTGTAGAAAAAGATGGTTTTTTTAATTTATTTCTACGAATATATTAAATAATACTTATATATTCTCACACTTCACAACACATTAACTTAGTCACACATTAATATCCATAAGGTCTTGTGTCGTGGGTACTAAGCAACGGTATATAAATACATAGATAAGTATAGAAACATCCATGACTCGGAAACAAACATCAATATTCATCATATCAATGTTTGCGCCTACCGGGATTCGAACCCAGGACCTATGGCGCTGCAGGCAGGGCCACTACCTACTACACCAATCGGCCGTCGGTTTTGATTTTATTTAAGAAAGAGAGCAAAAAATCATCACACTTTGCCGGGTTTTATAAACAAAAAGGGACAAGTGTGTTAACCAGCTACTATGAAATAAATTAAAATTTATACGAGAATAGATATGCTACATTTTACTGGTTAACCCCTATTTATATCTATTATTAGTTAAGTACATACAAGTTAGTCGTACGTAAACTTTAACCATCGTCAGTCGTAGGTAGGTAGGTACCTATTCTTATTAAAATAGATAAGTTTAAAATAACCCTAACCGTTGAGGGTTGCCAACTCCTTAACACGGATTTGCGGGACATCGGAGGTTTATGAGCGGGACTCTACTGCATCTTATTCCTCTATGACTGCATAAAGCGGGACAACCCCTACAAAATATCTATATTTTTTACACGAGTTTACAATAAATATAGAATTATTAATAAATTCAATAAAGACACATCTACGGCATAGCACGTGATTATACATACATAAGGGTCATGCACGCCCATTATATATACCCCAAAAAGGTTGGGCAGAAGCGCGAGGGAAGCGAGCGCGAAATTTTACGGTTTCTTGGCACACAAGTTGCCATTTAGGGGAAAGGTGTACATAATGATTCCCCTAAGGGAAAATGCTTACTGTATCCAAAATATTAAAGTAAGACAAACATTGAATGAGCTTTGAATATATCATATAAATGCCGATATATTTGCATACTATTATTTTTAGTTGATTGATAATCTACAGATTTGTTAGAGATTTTCCAAAAGGCTACTAAAGGATCATTTTGTACACCCTGATGTCTAAAACGATCCCTATGGTATGGTCAAAATGAGTCCAAGGATCATTTTGCACTACAAGTCCAAATTATGATCAAAACTTACTTCTAGAATAGCTTTATTTAAAAAACTGATAATAATTAAGTGCGGCTAAGTACTAAGGATTTATCACAAATATTTATAAGTATGACAAATTTTCCTCTTTTTTATCAGTATCCAATATAAAAATATTAATTTAGTAGTTTTAATCCAATAATCTCGCTATTATCAACAGTGTTGATTTTTTCTACTAACGTAGTTTTAGTAAAATAATCTCTTTATAATCAACAGTCTTGAATAATATCAACCATCACGAAGTATTTTTATGTTTATAATGTAGGTAAATATTTAGAAGTTTAATTGTTTCTTTAAATTTCCGAAACGATCACTGCAGAAGTCACATAAAATCTTCTTCGTCTTCACTATCGAGCCCGGCGCATGCTTCATGTCCCCATTTAAAACATTTCATGCATTGGACCCAACCTTCTCCCATGCCATCTTTTGAATACGGTTCTGTGCAGAACATGCACTCGGCATCCTCTTCGGAAGATTCGGAATCATACGTGTTCCTTTGTTTTTTAGTGTTTTTCTTACTGACCATTTTTCATTTACCAACTCCTTTTCTTTTACCAACTGCCTTTCCTTTACTAACTCTTTTTCCTTTACCAACTTCATTTTCTTTACTGACTCCTTTTCATTTACTAACTCCTTTTCCTTTAGTTTATTTTTCAGGGATGGTTTTTACACTTTTATTTTTACGTGACCTTTTTTTCTTATTTTTAATTTTTTCCTGAATTTTCTCTTCTAAATAGTTTTTGTAAGATATGCTAGTCAAAATTGATGTATCTATTTTTCTTTTCCTTAGATTTATATTTCTTTTGCCTTCTATTTTTGGCAAAGGTCGAAGGTCACGTGGTGACAATACTCCAAAAGATGTAGATGGTGAATCTGAAGACCTAATTGAAGTAGATATTGGAACAATACCAATCTCTTGGGCTTGTGTAGATCTTGTAGCTATAATTAGGGACGAAATCATTTCAGAAGCTAGGGTTTGAAGCGATTTAACGGGGGTAACTACTTCCACAGAAGACGGTTGGATTTCATAATTCACACACAATGAAGCTAATGAAGATTTGTTAGAGATGTTCACTTGCTTACAAGACACCATAGCGAGCGATTGGTTTTTATTATTCTGACCGTAAATGATTTCAAGCAAGAATGGTTACCTGAAATATACTCACTCTAGTTATATATAAAATACACACACATGATACACATACACATACACATACACGACTCTTACTTTATTTTTTTTATTTGGGTTTACAAACATGTATGTGCAACATAATTTATGATAGCAATGGTAGACACATTTTTTTATGTACATACCACACAGTTAACCTTATAGAAAGGTATATGTAATAATAAGTAACAAGTACTAAACGCAGATATTAGTTTTCAAGTTACCAAAATGTTAGGGGTAAAATGATTCCTGGGATCATTTTATACCGACTAAACGGGATCGTTTGACCCAAAATGTAAAATTTACAAAAGTTGTCCAAACATAACCTCAAATATAACCGTGGTGTGATCAAAACGTGCTTGAAATATTCTTGAATATCAATAGGAACCACCGGTAACACTTTCGTTCACAAATATACAAAACAATTTCAGCAATATAGGATTGATTTTATGCTTACCTTAGATTGAACACACAGATTTTTTATTTTTCGCAATAAATCGACGGGCTGTAGTCACACAACCATAACACTTCACTGGGCTACTGAGCGGGGTACGAGAAAGGCGTCAGCAAACAGATTGAGCGAAATGGCACTATAGTTTATTCAGGATTAAAGGGAATCATTTTACCTCGAGGGATCATTTAGTACACCTTTCCCCTACTTCTGGAAAATGCGGGCTCTATATAAAATTTGTGACAATCGCTAATGCATGACGGAAATGGCATCAGTCAAGAACTAATGCGGGCGAAGCAAACGAGATTTTTTTTACTATAAAAGCTTATTACTATTGCTTAAAAAATATATAGGCACTATCGTGAAGTTATATTCTTGCTTTGACGCTCACCAGGGGAACCAGTGAAGCGAGCGCGAATTTTTTTGGTTTTAGGCACACAAGTTGCCAAAAGTTCATGTATTTATACATATACCCACGTGGTAGGTACCCGCCTTATGTAGGTATCTTAGTTAGTATCGGACTAGGTTAGTCTCGTAAATTGAGTGAATATTTATTTCAAATGTCTGTTTCCTTAAAAATCTTAAGATTTTTTTATACACGTATTCTGGACAAATCTGGTCAGGCCTTCGTAAAAGCGAGACATGCTGTAAAAGCGATAGGATATAGTCCATCATGGACTGCAATACTGAATCATGTATGGTATGGCATGACTACCATGAGCGAACGTTTTATCGAATGTAATTAGAAAAAGAATATTTTGTTCGTTACCTAAAATTTTGTATGCTAGGGTTGTACTTACTTATAAGTAGGTGTACCCACAGAACAGGTAATATAGGTTGTACCCATCGTGCGAAAGTAGAATCCATTTAAACCATAAGGCAACCTATACCTAGGTAGGTAGGTATTTTTAAACTTCAAAATAAACGTAATATTCCACAGTACTCAATTTAATAGCGTAAAAAAACTAATAAAATTGTGGAATCAAAGCATTTCATCAGCCCAATATTAATAGCGATTATTTAAAAAATAAACGGGAAAGGGAAATAACTAAAATTCTGTGCTATAAAGAGGGAACGGGCATGGTGTCTGAGTTAATTCCGGAAAGAATGCATGGTCTTCGCTTCCTTCTTGGAATAATGTTGCTGCTCAATTTTAATAAATCTTACTCAAAGAACAATTTTATAACAGAATTTAATCTTAGTGTAGTTTCCGCGGGGTAAGACATGTATACTTAGAGTTACTAATATTGGAAATGGAATTATCTAATAAAACATTTGTAAATGAATCATCATCATCATCATTTACAGCCCTGAGAAGTCCACTGTTGGACATAGGCCTCCCCCAACAACCTCCACTCCGACCGGTCGGAAGCAGCCTGCATCCAATTGTAAATGAATATATAGGTAATATAGATAGAAATATGTAGGTAACATCATGAACGTATAAGGAATAACGGACAGAGTGTTGTCAATACACAGAGTGAAGTATTCATAGTAAGCTCGGTAACGATATTCCATGTAGTAGGGATATGTATTGACGCGTTATCCACCCACACATACCATAGTAAGCTCGGCGCCTAGTAGAAAATACGCATACATGCACAATGCGTAGCCATTACGGTGCTTCAGTCTGTGCATTGACAGCATTACGTCCGTTGTTCTTTATACGTTCATGGGTAATATCTATTCACACACTTCACAACACATTAACTTAGTCCCACATTAAGATCCATAAGATCTTGTGTCGTGTCGTGGGTACTAAGCAACAGAAAAATCAAAGATAAGTAGGTACCTATAGAAACATCCATGACTCGGAAACAAACATCAATATCAATGTTTGCACCTACCGGGATTCGAACTACTACCGAATTCGAATACCTACTAGTCAATTCGGTAGAAATATTGTAAAGAAACTTCTGTCGAAGGTGGCATTCACATAGATGTGTGCTATGAGCAGGGACCACCAAGTTCAGGATCAAAAATGTATCAGGATCTTTTTTAAATAGGTATTATGAGCTGTTTTTATCCATTCTTATTTTTACGGATATCTAATCTCATCTAGAGCTTCGGAGTTCTGCTTTGCTCTTTTCAGCACACCAATAATAAAAAATTTATTAGCCAACCGAATCCATATAAAAACGAAAAACGTCATTACATTACATACACATAGGAATTTATTACTATGGACATCAATTTACACCAAACAATAAAATCCATTTCACAGTTCAAAAACTCTATTTCTTCATTAGCACTATTTCACCCCTAAATGTCGAGAAAACGCCTAAATGGCGTCAATAACGGCACACATAATAACAAATAATTCTAATTAAAGCTCAGGTGCGTGCTCACATCCGTGCCCACTTAATGAGGAGGGCTGGTATTTTTAACCCACCATGGGATTGGAATCAACACGGATTTATCAAGCTTTCTCACAGAAAAACGTAGTGTTTCCCGTGCTGATGCGGGGCTTCACTAGAATACCTCAGCTGCATCTCCTTCCGAGGATGTCGAATAAGAGTCGACTGCGGAACTTGGGCGTTCTCTCAGGTGATAAGCTAGCAGTCACTGATTATTAAAATCTGTCATCGCTATGCTAAACGAGGCTCTAGGATCTCCCTTATGATTCTGTAGTTTTGGCTAGCACATTTCAGTAAGACAGTCGTACCTATATGCATGTAAACGTAGTGTTGAGGATTCGAGCTCTAAGTGCAGACTTTCCGATGTGATCAAGCAAACAGCAAACATGTACCTATATGTATTTATTTAGCTTATATTACACTGTTTTTTTTTATGATTAGTTTGTGCACGTGTGATTTCCTCTTCTTTGCTAATCACTTATTTTAATTGGTTGGCTGGAAGATATCTCTGTTAGAGATAAGCTGGCCTTTATACATTATCTTTTAAATTATTTTATCTTGTGTTTTTTCTGTGTACAATAAAGAATTATGAACAGTGGATTATCCTGCCATCACAATTTCCACGGTTGAGCTAGACCGAACATTACATTGAGCTACTCATATTCCGTTCTTCAACGGGGACGAGGTACTAATGGAAGAATTACCTAGTCACATAAAAAGGAATAGACGAGTAGGAACTGCAATGCTTTACTTCTAATTATACAAAATTGCTTTTCTACTCTGGCCGCTGGCAGTTTCGGAACCTTATCACTTGATATACCAAGCAGAGACAACTTAAGAAGCAGGAAGAAAACTTGAAAACGCTACTGTGATGCCGTCTATCGTTAATGCTTACCTATTGCCTAATGATATCTCGGAGAGGATAGACGGACCGACTTGCAAATCAAATAGATACCGATAGATATGATATGGATGGATTCTTGCATCTATCCACTTTACGAAAATGCATTTGAAAATCTAATGAGTTTTGCACGTGACGACGACGGATGTTTTTCGGACGGAGTGCATTATGGATTATAGTTTAATAAACTTCCAGTATTATTGAGTCACTGTGCTCAAAACGCAGGTAGGTATATAAACTGAAAACTGTGAAGAATCATCTACTTTTTATAGGCTTTTCCCTTTATATCAAACTTCCATAGTAATCTCGTACATATAGTGAAGTATAGGTATACTTTTTTCATTCAAATTTTGTCAATATCATTATATATACCTATACATACCTAGATTATGTATCAGCTAGATAGGTACCAAATATTGATTTGATTTGAAGTGTTATCGGAATTACTGCACAATGATTCCAGCTTCTATTAACTCTGCTCGACCAACTAATTTGTCAAGTAGATTTTTATTCTACGAAGAGATAAAAGTGGTAAAGACTTGTCTACTCTTGGGCCCGTTGGGTGGGCCTTTGTTGCTATCAAGGAAACGAAAAAAGATTGAGCTCTCAGAGTTCAATTAGCTCTTGTACCCACTGGTCTAAATTTTGTTAACTTTTTTGATTCTCCAATGGTGGTATTGGTGGTTTGAAAACTAAATGTGTCCATTGCGTTTTGGATAATTACTATCTATCTACTTGCCTACTTGGGTGAGTGAGTAGAATGAGTGAGAATGCCCACCTAAATTATACAAATCTTACAAGAATCAAGATTATTTAGATATCATATCCTGTGTAGCTAAATCGACAAGCCGGCAGTTTGGCCTAGTTTTTTATTAAATTTATATCCAGCAAATGCGCCGATGAAATGTCTATTTCTGTATGTCAGATACTCGTATGTTTGGAGAAGCGCGTTCTTTACAATGTTAAGCCGTCCATCGCTCGTCGGTCGAGTCTGGTTTACCTGCCCACTCTAGTTTATTTGAAACATATAGTGAAGTATAGGTATACTTTTTTCATTCAAATTTTGTCAATATCATTATATATACCTATACATACCTAGATTATGTATCAGCTAGATAGGTACCAAATATTGATTTGCATATATATATGAACATATATATGAACTTTACATAAATATGCGGCTTGTAAGCTTTTCAGCATGTCACTTGCAGATATACTTATGCTGTATTTCTAGTGTTTGAAAATGTTGGGTAGTGTTTCGCGGTTTGTGATCGTGGTACTTAGGTGCAATAACATGACCGCAAGCTGGCATCGACAAAAATCATTCTGGGCAAGGAGCAAAGAATCAGCAACAACCCATATTTTTTATGGTGCAAGCAAAGTGGAGGATTCTAAACCTTCATAGAGTGGCGGGAGAAGAATAGCGGGTTCTGTTAGGCCAGAGTGCGCTGGTGATATTAGTGGACTGTATTTTGCGAGTTGCTACTATTGTTTCTACCGAACAAAAACGTACGACACACTTGCAATTCTCTACAGCAATAGAGGACGAAGAAAGAGGACTCAGAAGGAAAAGCACGTGCACTGACCTAAATCTCTCCTGAGTCCAGTCTCCTTCCCTGCAGGATCGCTCGTCTCACTCAGTAGGCGGTAAATAGTTCGTAGACAATACACCACACAAAATAGTCTCTAAAAGTTCAATTTGCACAACAATGTCTCAACGTCGCGCGGTGCGGTTAGTGCAGAATATCTTTGCACGTCTATTCTCATCAACGATCAGCCAGAGAAGAGGCTGTAGTGTGCCGTGCACATGCGGGCAAAGGAAGGGAAGATCGGTTGGATAAAAGGTATTGCAAGCGGTAGATCTACCCGAAATATAAAATGTTAAATTATGCGTAGAACGAAACCCAACACAAAGGGTGACTCATAGGAAGGTAATAAGGGTAAAAATGAGGGGCGTTCTCTCAGGCGATAAGCTAGCAACTTGTCTATGATCATTTACATCTGACCCCAAAGCTAAACGTGGCTGTAGGACCTTCTTTAAGATCATGTAAGTCTGGTTACCAGAACCACAGCCGTGTAAATGTAGGTAATCTAAATATTGCACTTACTGACTAATAGAAGCCACATTTGGTTTCTTCATATTATTAAATAGTATTTTGAATATGCGAACAGCTATGAGGTGTATCCAAGCATATTATGTTAGGTTAGATGCATAGTTCATGCTAGTATCCCGAAGCTGAAATGCCTTCACAGATAGTAAACCTAATTCCTACCGTTTCAACACAGATAAATACATGAGTAGACTCCGCCAATACCAGCCAGCATAGGTAAATTCTTATATTAAAAGTACTTATAGTACCTAAAAAGGATAACACCCTACTTTGATATGGGGTAAGTACCTAAGTGTATGTCATTTAATTTCTATTTCGATGGTGTATAGCAAATATTGATGGAAGATACGCATGCTGTATTACCTACTTAGGCCCCTACCCACCAACTGAAAGACCGTTGACTCTATTGTGTATTTCACCGTATAGTTTCGATCCATGATGGCGCTAGTAACTATGTGTATGACTACATTTTCTGTTTCACTGCATATAAAAAATGTTAGTTTCGAAACAGGCATAGGAATTATTCCATGAAACGACTCTACATCTATGGTTTTTAATGTAGGTACCTAGCTAATGTTACTTCAAAGACTACAGCATAAGGAAATCGTTAAAACCTATCCGGAGCGGGTCAACGTGTAGATAATCATAATTGCAGAGCTATAGCCTCGAAATGGGAGAGTGCAATTTTATTGAATTTTATGTTTTGATTTCTGCTTTCCTCTGTATTTTAGGTCATCTTGCAACATGAGCTAATCACTGATATTTGACGATATATTGGCAGAAACCTACTTGGCATGCCTCTATGTCTGCCGGTAAGTCTAAACGGTTCCTACTCCCTAGGTACCTATAAGTATAGGCTATATTGTATAGGTATACATTAGGTGCCTAGTACCACATAAATTGCTTACAATGTATTTGCTAGATAGGTAACAAACAATGTAGACAGCATAGCTGGGCATTAACTCGTTAATTAACGAAGTTAACATTTCGAGTAACGGATTAACTTTTAAGTTAACTTAAAAATATGTTAACGGTCTCGTTAACTTCCGTTAAATTTCTCAAAGTCCGTTAATCGTTAATCCAGCACAAATACCACTGCAAATCCAAGTGTGTTAAAATAAAACACTTTAAATGTGTTCAATGTCTAATTGCAGTATACAAACTATAGAGTCTTATGGTCGTTTTATACACACTTCTACTACCTTCATGTATGTTTACTATAATACACTAGGATTTGCAGTATCCACACGTACCGCGCCGCGAAAACATGTCTTACATGAAACCTACCTATATGTTTGGTTCATGTATCATTGCGTCTAACATAATATAACTGGCAGTGGCGGATTTACAAATTTTCAAGGTATAGGCTGAATAGTTTTTGCCGCCCTTGCCTCAACAATTGTCATATCATACATTATTTTTACAATGCAACAATTTCGTTGAAATTGCACGTAAAATAATTTTTCGGTATATTTTTGAGCTTTTTTTATTTTTTTATATTCTTTTATATATGATATTTTTGATTTTTTTTAAATTCCAATCGAATTTTCTGAAGCTACTAGTGCATGTGAAACACATAATAGTCGATACATAAGATTGAAATCGGTAAAATTATTCACTAAATTTATTCATTATATTCGAATAAAAATCGAAACATTATATACAAACCATCCAGTTCGTAGCCTCCAACCAGTAGTAAGACTGGCATGTATGGGTTGTTAGTGGGAAGAGGGGCATATTTTTTACAATTGCGCTCTTTTCACTCATAAGAAGTGTGGGCAAAGGGCGCAGAGGCGCGAGGCCGATCACTGCTTGAGGGGCGGCGAACTAGCTGTTTTACTCTAGAATATGGAAGTTTGCTACTCTCGGAATGTGCAATGACAAGTGAGAGAGAAAAGTCATCGACAAAATTTGTTGCAGACTTCTATCTGTAAGACATCAGAAAACCGTCATAGAAAAATATTTTTGATTTCTATGAGGTAAAAAAAAAAAAAAAATCGTTCCCCAAATTTGCCGCCCCCAAAATCTGCCGCCCTAGGCTCGAGCCTACTCAGCCTGCTGGTAAATCCGTCACTGATAACTGGTCAGTCTATGTAGCAATTCGCCTATTGGTCTTGACATTACTATCAAATCGTGTTAAAATATGTCCGTCACATTAGTGTTTCGTCCAGAACGCAACTAGTCTATCTTAATAAAATAAATTCTAAATCTTAATCCAAATGAATTAAAAAACATTGTTACCTCGAAAGGACAAAAAAGGAACCCTTATAGGATCACTTTGTTGTCCGTCCGTCCGTCTGTCTGTTAAGACTATTTTTCTCAGGAGCTCGTGGAGGTATCAAGTTGAAATTGATATCAAATGCTTAGGCCAATGGTCGCTTGGAGCTGTGAGATAATCAAACTTCTAAGCCAATTCAATTAAAAGATAGAGCGGTTTATGCCGCGACACTCGCGACGGAATCAAAACCTACTAAACTTACTACCCCTTTCCTCATGAACGCGTAGCGTTATTAAATTGAAATTCATATCAAATACTCAGGTCTATAATAACTTTAAGCTGTCTTAAATAAACTGTCTTAATAAACATCTAACTTCTATGTCAACGCAATCAGAAGAAACAGCAATACAAGCCGCGTATTTTCAAACTCGCAAGGGAGTCAATACCTAAACGGTACCTTTCAGTCGAGTTAGAATCTTAAAATTTGTCATGAAGATATGTTAATAGCACACATAAAGAAAATTCCGAAAACTTTAAATTTCTAGTTACATCACATATTTTTCTATGACTTGATTGTCGTGATGGGTGAACTTTTACTTAGGTATACAGGTTTGTACGGAATCCCCAGCGCGCGAGTCCGACTCACACTTGGCCGATTGTTTTTCTAACCTGTTAACTTCCAGAACAAACAGTTTTTATTTCGTACTAGGGGACGCCCGCGACTCCGTACGTGTGGACTGCAGAAAAAATATCGAAATTAACCGGGATAAAAATATTTTCTGATATGTAAGCTACATATTGTAAAACTTCATCTAAATCCCTTCAGTAGTTTTTGCGTGAAAGAGCAACAAACATCCTCACATCTTTACATACCTACATCCTCACAAACTTTCGCGTTTATAATATTAGTAGGATTATGTTGTTTTTATCACGTGTTAACAGATTAACGATTAACGTTAACTTGCGTTAACTTTTTCGAAATGTAACGCTTTAACTGTTAACGAAGTTAACTTTTTTCGTAACGGATTAGCGATTAACGAAGTTAACTATTTGATTAACGGTGCCCAGCTCTTCTAGACAGACAGATAATGTGTGTAGATTAAACAAACATTAACGCATTTAGTTGGTAAGTAGGTAGTACCTATAGATAAATAGCAACTACTGTCGCCTTAACACAGTTTTGGTACGATTCTTGCATTTCCAAGATTAGGGCAAGACCAAGATTTCATGATTTAACCAAGAACACACTGCATCAAATCAAATTTTGGTAATCACACTCACTCAACCATATAAAAATATGTCTAAATTCACTAAACCACTACACAACACTAAAAAATAACTGTACATCTCGAAATGCGCGTCAAGGTAAAAGCTAGTGAGCTTTTACCTTGACGCGCATTTATTACCAACGAGTGCTAACGAGTGGTTTCCTAGGATAGAGGTGCCGTTATATAGCGGCCATACAAAAGCAGAGAAACAGTAATCTTTACGGTGCCGACACGTGAAATGTTCCTCTATCGCCGCTTTATACTACCCTTAGATTAATGATAGGTCTTCGCTCCGCTCTCGAAATCATTATTCTAAGATACTATCGCTATTCTAGGAAGGAAACCACAAGGAAACCATAGTCTTGCCTATTGCCAACTCACTGATGGCACAAACTAGCAATAGTCAGTTGGTACGTAGGGCTGTTTATGGCAATGTCGCAATGATAAGCAGGACTGATATTATCTAAAATTTACTTATGTAAAGTTACAAAAGGGTATAGTTACTAAATAAGCTATTATTTGAAAAAAGGTATGAGCATATACAGCTAGATTAAGGTACTTAGTATACAGGGTTACACATGGCTTAACAGAAGTTAACATAATAAAATTGAAACAAGTTTTGAAAGAAAAGTAAGAAATTTTTCGACTCACCGACATCCAAACTCCTTCGACCGCAGATATCACGAAAAACTTACCAGAAACTTCTAAACACCACACAACATCCTTACAACAGCGCGTCGCGGCGCCAACGTATATTTTTAATATAAAAAAATACCTCGCATATCAAATCATAAAAATATAAATGGAAGCGCTCGCGCCCGCCCGCCCATTGACGCACACGTTTCAAACTAATTCAGTTGCAGCGCTATTCCGCGTTCGAGTAAACAGCGGAGCTTGGCCACGGTACCCTGACACCTCTGACGAACAAAACCAGTTCATTTCACTTCGAATCGCACGAAAAAACGAGGCGTGGCGTACCTAGTTACGCTGGCCCAAAATCTCTCTTACAATGTTAAAAATACACGTATTACAAGCTTTAGGTAGAGGCAATTGTGGTGATATTCGAGTGTTTATATGCGGATCGGGTTTGCAAGTAATAAGTTCTGTTTTGGGCCCGCTCTGAGTCAGAGGATGAGGAAATGCGTGCATGTTATAATTTCAGCGCAACCGACATTGTTTGAATTATAAATCAAGCTTGAAAGGGTTGAAGTGGTCTGCTACCGGCGTAGGTGTTGAGATATGTCTGCTAGTTTACTTGCGAGTGGATAAATTAGAACAGCATGTTGGAAGAAATTGGGAAAGTAAAAGAAAATTCTCTGTATCGTCAAATATTTTTTGAAATCAGATACAGGTTATTCTAACTAGTAGTATTAATAGTCAGTCAGTATCTATTTTTACCCGACAACGGCAGTAGCAAAAAGAAGGGTTTTTACTAATTTTTTTTTTACTTCCTATGTAGTATTTTACGAGTTCCAGCGCAGCAACTACTCATCTACACTAATATTATAAAGAGGAAAACTTTGTTTGTTTGGTTGTAATGAATAGGCTCAAAAACTACTGGACCGATTTCAAAAATTCTTTCACCGTTAGAATCCTTATTGGACCTGGATGAACATAGGCTATAAGAATTTCCCGATATTCCCACGGGAAGGCGACCAACGGGAATTCTATATTTTTTACGAAAACCGCTATACATATGAAGCTGAAATCGGGCATATATGTTCATTGGGGACAGCGAGGGAGGACTAAAAACGGATTTCCCGAAATTCCCACGGGAAGGGGACAAACGGGAATTCATAGTTTTTACGAAAACCGCTATACATATGAAGCTGAAATCGGGCATATATGTTCATTGGGGACAGCGAGGGAGGACTAAAAACGGATTTCCCGAAATTCCCACGGGAAGGGGACAAACGGGAATTCATAGTTTTTACGAAAACCGCTATACATATGAAGCTGAAATTGGGCATATATGTTCATTAGGGACTGCGAGGAAACACTAGAACGGATTTCCCGAAATTCCCACGGGAAGGAGACCAACGGGAATTATTTATTTTTTACGAAAACGGTTAAACATGTGAATCTGAAGTTGAGCATATATGTTTATTTGGGACCCCGAGGAAGCACTGGGAACGGATTTCCCGAAATTCCCACGGGAAGGGGACAAACGTGAATTAATTTTTTACGACAACCGCGATAACATATAGGCTACTTTTTATTTTTTCTGTAGTCCACGCGGACGGAGTCGCGGGCGTCCACTAGTCCTAAATAGATTCGTGATGTTATTTCGGGTGGCGAGCAGGCTACAATTAGTCGGTTCAGTTTTCTTTAAAAAAAGAAACGTTTTAATTAGTGATGAACCTTTTATAAAATGATGTACTTAATTACTAGAATAAACCCAACCCATGCTTTCGTAAACCAAAAAAAAATAATTAAACAACAACATCAAATTACTTATTTTTATTTCTTCTCTTACATTTCACCCTTTGTCATTTAGCATTTTTGAGAGCGTCGCACGCGTCTGCCATTTCAAGCCCTTCCATGATATACAACAAATTCTCTACCGACGCGTCTTCATCATCATCAAACCACAGCTGCAGCATGTTTTTGGCTCTCAACGGGTCTGTGGCATTTTCTGTCTCGAAAAACTGAATTTCGTCGCTCTTGAAGCCCAGTTTCGTGGCTAGTTTCTTCCAGTCGACTAGAGCGTTGGACAGAGTGTCCAGTTGTGTTGACGTGATCATTGTGACGCGGGAACGAGATGACTTGTCGTAGTCTTCGTCGGCCGCGTGAGTTGAATCTGGTACCTGTTACAGAATTTCATGCTAGAATATGTGTAGAAAATTAGCCGCGTGGTGCCGGCAGAGTAGAGTTTGTACCATGCCTGCCCGTGGGTATCGAGCGAGGCGATTAAGGGTTTCCGAGAGGAGGAGGAGGGCAGCAGCGCCTCCCGTGCTGACTACATACTCCAAAAATCACACTGCGGTCACCAACTCATCTGCCCAGCTTGTAGGCCATGGCAGTAGCTTTGCGGCGTGCCCTGGGGGAGGCCTACGTCCACGCAGTGGACTGCAAAACGCTGAAGAATGTATCTATTTAGTTGCATGTGGTCTAAAAATTTTTGGTCGTCAGATTCGAGGTCCATCGGAGGGCATAGGGCCCAGTGGTGGGCCAAGCCGGCAAGTATTGTAAAGTAAGTTTGCAATGCCCTCCTGCTTTTTAAACATTCACAAAATGTTCGTATCCTACTAATATTATAAAAGCAAAAGTTAAAATTTTAAATGCCAGGATCGTTGCATTTGTCTGTCATGTGTGTGTGTGTATGTTTGTCACTCCTTGGGCGTTTTTCCACTGGACAGCATGACCACGCCTTTTTTGGAAACAAAAATGTACTAAATAGTATGGCTCGTTTTTTCACTAGGCGACACGGCTCCCATATTACCTATAGATGATGAAAGGTCGTGATCGTGTTATTGTCGTGTCGTCAAGTAGAAAAACACCCTTTCACGCAAAACAACATAACGGATTTCGAAGAAGATATTGCTTATATAGTGTGTCCGGGATTGAGTTAGCGATATTTCAAGGGCGTGTTGTACACTTAATTTTATCGATAAAAACCCATGCGGAGGGTCTAACTGTCCACTTTTATCTGAGTACCGGGATAGCGGTACCTGAGTGACGGGCTATGGGCGCAAATGTCAAATAACAATAAATTCAAAACTATGTGACTCAGAGCAATAAATTAGGCATTGTTTTGTAGCTATTATTACTAGATTTCTGTAATTTACAAAAAAATGCACATTAACCGGCTAGTTTTCATAGCATGTTACGATATAAGAAAAATTACAGACAAATTTGGGACAAAAATCTACATATTATTTTTTTATATGGGATTGCTGTTAAGTACCATCGAGGGGTGATAGGCTATTTGGGATAAGCGCCATTTATATATATGGCGCTTATCCCAAATAGCCTTTCACCCCTCGATATGTTTTTTCTAATTTGAATGATAGACAATACTATTAGCTTTCACAGTTTTTTCGTACTTGTTAAACCTTTTAAATCCAGAGATATTGACAAAATTTACCACTTACACGAAAAAAATTATTTAAAACTCAAAATAGCTGTCATTTCCAAAAGAGGGCAGTTAGACCCCCACTTGAAGGTAATTTTATCGATAAAATGAAGTGTACAACACACCTTAAAATATCGCTAACTCTATCCCGGACATACTGTATAGGTACGTAAGAAAATAACACATGGTCTATGAAGGTGGCCGCTAGTTCGTTGTATTTACCTGCTCTATGTCGTTGGTGTCGCCTTCCTTTATGAGATCTGCTTCAATTTGTTCTTCTGTTATGTCTTCATCGGTTGCTTCCTAAATAAAATAAAAATTGGTAATATCCCTCTTAATTTTCATTCACAGCTCTCAGCTCTCCCAAAACCATAAATAATAAGCTATTATAATACAAGGTGTAACAGAAGGGTTATATCGAGTCAAATTCTATGAAAATAGTCCCCTACAGAGTGCATATTCACAATTTATTTTACTCTAAATCACATTGTGTTAATTTATTAAGACTGTGTAAACATTCCATACTTGTTTATATATTTTTTTTTTATATTGTAAACAAATATTTTATACATTAAAACATACAAAGACTAATATGTATGTCGGGTCTTCCTCTGAGATTTCATCGTGATGTTGGTCGAGCATATTAAAGTTTCGAAATAAGACGCAGTTATTTGATTAACAAATAATTTAAATTTTAATCGCACTTACAAATCACAATAATTTATGATAGCGAAGTAAAATGGAAACGCGGTGTGTTCGAGGCAGAACTAGCGTACAGTCTGAATGTTCAAACAAGAATGTCCCCTCCATTCCGTTCCTTTCACTTTTATACTCTCGTTCCCCCACTTTTGAATCCTACCTGTCATCGCTAGTTCTGCTTCGACCGCACCCAAGCTTGACGCTTGGCGTTTCCAAACACAACAAACAGATGGCGTTGAATTTATTACAATTTAATAAAAATGAACAAAATCAATGACGGAAATACGAGTACTTAAAATAAGGTTACAATCATAATGTAGATGGGCGCATACAGAACTTTAAATCTACAACGAGGATGCCGTTAATTACGACACGGCCATCTTGACACCTCACACGTCCTCGTGTGACGTACCTGAAAAACTTGCAAACGTAGATGTTCTGAACTCGGCCATACTGACCACAAATAGAAAAGGTTTCAAAATGGTTGTGTCCTCTAGCTAAACATAGTTTAAATATTGATTAACACTTAAGTTACTAATAAAAATAAAGCTAATAACAATATGGCATGGCATTTTTCTTTGAGCTCCCTTAATCGGGCAATCGATTTTAGTAACAATCCCTTAAAGCGATCGGCTATCACAAATTTTTTTTTTCGAATCATGGACAATCATTAAAGGCGACCGATGGTTGTCTTACTAACAACCCCATGGACAACCCTTAAAGACGACCGACATTTGCCTCTAAATCTCTATACCTGGACAACCACTAGAGATGACCGATGGTCGTAAACACGACCCCATGGACAATCTCCAGAAGCGACCGACAGTTATCTCACACATCTCGTCTAAATTAAAGACTATCTGGTATTTATACACATACCTTATTGTTACTTACTCTATAATCAACAATCTTAAATTCATACTAATAATAGCAATATACATTACAAAAAGAAAAAAATATAGGCTTTCACGGTAAGGAATCTATCTATGCTTCGGAATTGTCATCATTGTTAACATTAATGTCATCGTCATCGCTTTGAAGGCTACTGTCCGGCATTTTTCGAAGTCGGTCATGAGCGTACTTGTAGGTTCGGTTCGAGTTTAGGGCTTTAATAATATAGCGATCACCTTCTAGTACTTGAGTGATTTGGAATGGGCCTTTGTATTTGGGGTCAAGTTTTGTCTGATTCCGTTCTTCATTTTGGAGAAGGACAAAATCTCCGACGGAGAAGGGAATAATTTTAGCTTTAGTTCTATCGAAACGTGTTTTGTCATATATCGAATTATTTCCTATATTTTCAACCGCTTGACTCCTCACCTGTTCTATGTCAACTTCATGCTCGATCTCGCTGGCGGCCATTACAGACAAAGGTCTAGCAACTTTACCTATAAAAAGTTCCAGTGGACTACAACTGGTAACCCGATTGTGAGTGCAGTTTATTGCGAGTTGTATATCTGGTAGAGCGTCCTGCCAGGAGCGACCGGTTGACTCTGCGGCTGTGAACATATTTTTCAGGGTACTCATTACACGTTCTACCTGACCGTTCGCCCGAGCACTGCCCGTGGCGATTAGATGTAGTTTTATGTTTTTCTCGTCGCAAAACTCCTTAAACTCTTTACTGGCGAAACAGCGACCTTGATCGGCAATTACACGCAATGGTGCACCAAATAAAGAGACGCTAACTTTGAGTGCTTTAATACTACTAACCGTGTCGATATGCAGGGTATGATGAAGCAGGACATATTTAGTGAACGCATCTATTAAAACAAATACATACTCTTTCCTATTGTTTCTGCCACTCAGCTTTCCGGTCGCGTCGATATGCACCGTGTGCCATGGTATATTTATTTTTGGGATTGAATGCATTTCTGCTTGTACTTTGCCGGAATGAGATTTGGAAACCTTACAAGTTACGCAATTTGTTACAAATTTTTTAACGTACTTACACATGTTTTCAAACCAGTACAATTCATAAGCCTTTTCCAATGTCTTTTGCCATCCCAAATGCATTAGGTTTTCATGGATATTGTTGATGATTGACCATCGAAGTGAACGAGGTACAATTGGTAATGAACGGGTTTTACCTTGACGCTGTATTTTACGGTGCAGTATACGAGACCTAAACTCGTATGTCTTTGCGATTTGCTCAGGTAACCTGTTTTCATGCAAATTGGATATTACATCGCTCAATTCGGCGTCTCTTAGTTGCTCTGCAAGAAGCCAGTTGCTCGATATTTCAGTAAAGTTGATCTGTCTCAATTCCGCTTTTTCGGGCTTACCGGTTAGTTCGTCAGGTAGTGGGTTTCTCGAAAAGAAGTCTGCATGAGACATGCGCTTACCGTCGACGTGAATAATATCAAAATCGAAACTTTGTAGAAATGCCCACCATCTGTGAACCCTTGGAGTTAGGTCAATCTTCTTTCGAGTGGCTCGGAGAGAGCTGCAATCAGTGACAACTAAAAATTTGCGGCCGTGCAGGTAGTGTCTGAAATGTTTTACAGCATTGACAACCGCAAGAGTTTCCAACTCATAAGAGTGGTATTTTGACTCTGCGGCTGTCGTCCGTTTACTAAAATATGCAATAGCGCGCAACTTACCTGCTTTTCTTTGCATAAGAACTGCACCATATCCTATAGCACTTGCGTCTGTGTGCAGTTCTACGTCTAAATTAGGATCGAAGATTATCAGTACCTGCTCATTTGTAAGGCTTTTAATTATTTGTTGTCTTACTGTTTCATGTTTTGATTGCCAGTCGAGTTTACCATTACCTTGTGCAGTTAGCGCATATAACGGTGCCATTATTTGAGAAAATTGTGGTACAAATTGGCGAAAATAGGAAGCTAATCCAATAAACTGTCGCAGCTGTCTTACTGTTTCAGGAGGAGGAAGAGTTGTTAATGCCTCTATCTTTGTAGGATTTGGACGAACTTCACCTTTGCAGACCTCGAACCCTAAGTACTGTACCTTTTGTTTAAGAAATGCACATTTCTTAATGTTAAGAGAAAATCCCTTGGCAGTGAGCACCTCCAGAACCACTTTGAGCCGCTCTAGAGCTTGATTTGCATTATCAGCGACTATAAGAACATCGTCCATGTAAACAACAACATAAGTATTAACGAGGTCACCTAGTACCTTAATTATAGCTCGCTGAAAAACGGAAGGCGCATTCCTTAAACCAAATGGCATAGCTACATACTCGTACTGGCCTTCTGGTGTTATAAATGCAGTACGCTCGATAGAATCAGATTCAATAGGAATTTGGTGAAAGCCGGAAGCCATGTCCAAGATGGTAAAGAAATGGCCTCCGTGTAATTTAGCTATCTGGTCAGAAATAAGGGGCAGTGGGAACCTATCAGGTATCGTATTGTCATTTAATTCACGATAGTCTACGCATAGTCTATCGGATCCATCTTTCTTTTTAACGAGAAGTATGGGGCTAGCAAATGGAGAGGAACTAGGTCTAACGATACCGGCTGTAATTAACTCGTCTATTTTGCTACGAACTACTCGCCTCTCTTCGGGGCTTAACCGATAAGGGCGTCGATTAACGGTCTTATGGGGGTCTTTGAGCCGAATTTGCATCGGTTCAGTATCAGCTCGGGTAGTCGGTACGCCTGTTGTAAAGAAGTCTTTAAAAGGTCGCAATGTCTCGATCAGCAGTTTGCGTATATCGGATGGGGCGTCAGAATTAATTAAGTCAAGATCTACCATACTAGTATCGGAAATAGGGCATGACTCTATTACTTTTAATTTGGCTAATTGTAATTTGTTGGATGTCATGTGAATAGCTATGCCTTGAACTAATATTTCACGCCCAATTAGTATGTCATGATGAAGACAAGAGTCTGGCAAAATATGAAACAGAATCTCTAAGGAAATGTTATCAATTTCCACAACTGTCAGTACTTGTAAAGTGGAGTTAACGTATGTCTGCCCTATACCAGTCATAGTCACAACATCATTAAGTCGTTTTCCACTAAATTTGCATGCAACAGATTCCTTAATTAATGAACATTCGGCTCCGGAATCGTAATAAAATGTGAAATGCTCGCCGGAGTGTCGCAGGAGTCCAGTAGGAGCTTGGATGGTGCACAGGTCCACCTGTTTCTTCTTTGAAGTCGCCACCTCGCCGTTGTTTTGACCCGGGCTACTTTTCTTCGGGCAGTTGCTCGCATAGTGTCCCTGCTCACGGCATGCGTAGCAGGTAATGGGTCTCTCTTCTCTATTAGCATCGGTCTTCTGTCGGTTCATATTGTGGTTCGCATCTCTTCTTGAAAAGCACTGCGTAGATTTGTGGCCCAGTTTCCCACAAAAATAGCACTTGATGTTTGGGTTAGGCCCTGCCACGTGGATCTTCTTACGTTCGGGTTCATCGTTGTCGTTGTTCGAGGAAACTTTTCTTTTCAAAAATGAGACTGCTTTTAGTTCTTGTTGCTACTGGTTTCGTGTTCTAATATCTGTTGTAAACGATAATCGTTGAACACGTGGCTCGAAACTGGAAATGTGTGTTAAAACCGTAGCGACGGCTATTTGCTCCGTAGACAACCCTTTCCATCTTGACATAAGTGATGACATCAACCCGGAAGCATAGGAAGCAAGGCATTCTTTGTCGTTGGGTTTTCTTGCGTTTAGGTTAATTAAAAATGCTGCAGTTGTTTCACAGGAATCGTACCTTGTAATAAAGATTTCCTTAAAGTCACACCATTTCATTCCCGGATAGGCAACCATTGCGAGCCAGGTTGAAGCTTGTTTCTTAAGCGCACGGCTTAAGGCCATCATCAGTGGTGTCCCTTGGCATTGTGGATCGTCAATACACATGTCGGCGGTAGAAACCCAGGCCCGTGCGTCGACTTCCGGTTTTTCAGGGTCAAAATCAGGCAAGCGAATCTCTCTCGATGTTGAAGGTTGTGGTTTGCTCAGTGTCTCTAGTAAGGCCATAAAGTTGCGATTTTGTTGCTCCATAAGTAGTCGCCATTTTTCATCATCTTGTCTTACCGGCCGTTGTGGAGATTGTCTTGCCAGCAGTAACGGAGATTGGCGATTGGATCCCACCACTTCTGATGTCGGGTCTTCCTCTGAGATTTCATCGTGATGTTGGTCGAGCATATTAAAGTTTCGAAATAAGACGCAGTTATTTGATTAACAAATAATTTAAATTTTAATCGCACTTACAAATCACAATAATTTATGATAGCGAAGTAAAATGGAAACGCGGTGTGTTCGAGGCAGAACTAGCGTACAGTCTGAATGTTCAAACAAGAATGTCCCCTCCATTCCGTTCCTTTCACTTTTATACTCTCGTTCCCCCACTTTTGAATCCTACCTGTCATCGCTAGTTCTGCTTCGACCGCACCCAAGCTTGACGCTTGGCGTTTCCAAACACAACAAACAGATGGCGTTGAATTTATTACAATTTAATAAAAATGAACAAAATCAATGACGGAAATACGAGTACTTAAAATAAGGTTACAATCATAATGTAGATGGGCGCATACAGAACTTTAAATCTACAACGAGGATGCCGTTAATTACGACATGTATATTTTTAATATTTATTTATCTATAATAATTTTATATTTCAAACTAATATGTAGGTATTAACATTTTTTATTTTATATTTTGATTGAGGGTATAAAAATGATTTGCAATACATTGGTTTTAGTTGTTAGTTAGTTGGTTCGGTAGATAGAACTAACATGGAAAACTAATCCTGATGATGCCACGGGTGTTGGCGAAACATATGTCGATTAAAATTTTAATTGGTTTTCGGATTAGCAGCTACGAGTATGTATTTATGGTTGCATGCTAGGTGCTTGGATCTGGCTTCTCGTTGCGACTGTAGTGTCTTGTGTTCGTGATCATGAGTAGGCAGATCCGAGGGTCAGCGGAGGGTATAGGGCCCGGTGGCGGGCGATCCCTCAATAGAGATTTGAACTTCCGAATAGTGACGCCTGATACAATTCAATATTATACAAAGATGAGTTAAAAAACATCCATGATCTGGAAACAAAGATCGAAATTCATCATATCAATGTTTACACCAACTGTAACCCAGCACCCGTATGATGAATTTGGTGAGAGCGAGATGTCTCACTTTTAAACGTGAAATCCACAGAGCTAAGTAATAACTAGATAAGGCAAGTGTTTCTACTTGGTGTGTAAAAAGGGATTGAAAATCACTTCTATCAGCCCTAATACTTGCAGTTCGGCTCGAGAACGAGTGCCTATTATAATTCTTAAGTCAATTTTTTTACATGCAAACTACATCCACATAGTTTATCTAGTTATTAATAGCTCTGTGAATTTGACGTTTAAAAGTGAGACATCCCGCTCTCACCAAATTCATCATACCGGTGCAGGACCGTAGACTTGTTATTCTATGCCCAGGACCTATGGCGACGCAGGCAAGGTCACTCACAGTTACGCCAATCGATCATCCTTTCGTTCCAGCCCAATGGTTTTGTCTTGTAGTCCCAGAAGGGCTGTTAGTCTCTCACCTGTTTGACGAGTTTTTCTCCGTTGGTGGCGAGGTCTTCACTGCTGGCACTGGCCGCTGCCTTGGCTGCTTCCTCGCGAGCCACGCGTTTCACCTGATTGCACATTAAAGTTTTACACATAGAAGAATCATGGGGTCTGTCAAACGGCAAACCTAATGTTAGTTTTGACATAAAGGAGAACTGCTAAAGAAGTGATAAAAAATGACAATCTCGACAATTAAGTTGTGTATGCTTTTATGTCGAATAAATGTTTTGAATTGAATTGAGATACTCCTTAATTTATACAATAACCTTGCAATTATTACAAAATATTATACTAAAACCCAAAATCCGCAAGTACCGTTGCTCCTATACAAAAAGAATGGCAATTTTCCAAAAAAAAAAGCTGACTTCCGCCCCCATAAGCAAAAACTCGGGCTTACTGTAGACCCTAAGGAGTTTCATTATCCCATATGGCTTCATCACTACACGTGCCTACAATTTTTTTTCGGAATAAAAAAAATAATCTTCGATTGTATATACGATTATGTATGTCTTTTAGAATTGTTGTGTTGTACAACTTTTTTATATTACCTACTTTCCACCGTCTTCGTTTCTACCAAAGGTTTTAAAGTTTCTGCCCTGTTTGTCTTGTTTCATTGTTGCTACTGTATCTGTGCACGTGTAATCTATACTAATATAGTATTTTAAAATTATTAATAAAGGAAATGGAAAAAATTCTTCACCCGAGTGGGAATCGAACCCACGACCACTGCAAACCGTGCGAGTGGTCGTGGGTTCGATTCCCACTCGGGTGAAGAATTTTTTCCATTTCCTTTATTAATAATTTTAAAATATATAATATCTTGACTAAGATAAATTTATAAAAAACACTTCTCCATTAATATAGTATTATAAAGCTGAAGAGTTTCTTTGTTTGTAAGCGCTAATCTCAGGAACTACTGGTCTGATTTGAAAAAATATTTCAGTGTTAGATAGCCCATTTACCAAGGAAGGCTACAGTCTATACAACAACCTGCCCGGCTTCGCACGGGTACAACGCCCCCTCAGGCGGACGAAGTCGTGGGCGGCCGCTAGTCCTTAAATAAAACCAATTATTGTATTCTATAAAACACGAATCACTTACCATATCATCGAGATAATCAGGCAGTCGTCCGATAGGGTTGTTGGTGTGCACGAAAAAGTGTGGAGAGCGTCGTGCGAGGAGTCGCAGCGCGCGCCAGCCCCACCCGCCCGCACCCGCCCCACTCGCCCCGCCCGCCAACATATACGACTCTACGATTAACAAATATCCATTAATCGTACGAATCTGGGTGCAATTTATACCTTATTTTTCTCGCAAACTTTTTATAAGTAGGCACTACTTAGTTGAGTAGCAAACTCTTTAGGAACTATTGATGATAACTGTGTCTAATAGAAAACTTTCTTCTCTTCTTCGTTCTTTCGGTTTCTTTCAACTTATTTTATAACACCATAAGGCTACAGAATCATACAGTTTCAAGTTATTTAAAATGATTTTTATCATCATCATCATTTATGAGGTCGGCGCAATATGGTTTCTTTCGAAACTCACATTGCCGAAATTTTGGCATTTGTTTTTACGGCCGGCTGCCTGCCTGACGCAAACCCTTCTCGTGTATAGCTAAAATTTTTAGAAAAATCCGTACATGAAATAAATTCAGTGGCACATACCCGTGACTGGGATCGAACTCACGCCTCTCGACTGAAAGGCGCACGTCTTAACCATTGGGCTATCACCGCTTCATTTTGATGATCATTAAAGTATTTCTTTTATTTTTCTTAGGTACTTACCCAGTGAAGGCATGAAATCTCGCTCCTTTGTCCGGCAAGCAGTCAAGTTGTCAGGACATAGGTTCCATAATTTTGTTAAATCAGGACTGAAAACAAAATTAAAGAAAAATTTCGTAATTTCACCCAATTTTTGGCTAGAACGGAAATAAGAGTAACACTATACCATCTTTAAGAAAATTACCTAACTGTGAAAGCTATGATGGTCAACTGATCATTCATCCAATTCATCTTTACTTTACATAGACTTATTTTTACCTTTCTATGTATAAATGTATCTTAATTTCAAGAAAATGACTATTGTTAGTCTTGTAATAAAACAACATTATGTACAGTAGGGCCTCGGTAATCCGGACTCCCGCTTGTTCGGTGATCGCTGATCTGAAGACGGCCACATTTTTGCAATGTTCCTGCCACCTAACATCGCGGCGTGATACAACCAATAGATCAGAACGTTATACAAAATGTGAAGTTAAATTACCGCAAATCACTTTAGTGATCAACTGTCTTGCATTATGTTCTGAAAACCTCATGGTCTCATTAAAATCGATAACTTTAAAGGACACAGTTTTTCTTTTGGCAAATTGCTGGGCCAATGTTAAGACATAGCTAATTAACAAATCATGGAAGAATTTGCACCCTGAATTTCTCACTGATAATGACGAACCAGAAGATGATGTTCCTTTAGCGCAGCTATTTATTTTATTAAAGATTTATTAATTGATTAAAGAACATGTTTTATTAACATTAAACATGGCATACTATAATCCGGACGCCTCGAAAATCCGAAAATCCGTTTTTGCCTCTCCGGATTAACGAGGCCTTACTGTATTTATTATACATATATTTATCGGTCACCAACCCGCCTGCCCAGCGTGGTGACTATGGGCAAATACCCCCCATGGCAGTCTTGTGGCGTGCCTTGGGGAAGCCTACGTCCAGCAGTGGACTGCAATAGGCTGATGATGATGTATTTATAAGTCTCGGGGAACAGTCCATTTAATATCTTGTAGAATTTAGTACTTACTTTCCCAAAAACACCTTGTTCTGTGATTGGTACTCCTTAATAATATCGCCGACGGGTCTGCGACGTTTCTTGGCCTTCTTTAACTCATCTGCAGATTCTGACAGTACTGGAGGTTTTGGTTTTTGAAACTCTGTGAAATACATAATTTTTATATAGTTTACACATGTCACACACTTTTTTACGCTTGCCAACATCAATAGTAGAGGAGACCATGAAGATCGACCTTCACTGATCTGATAACTCGATGAGATGAGACATATTTTTACTAGTGAACGCCCGCGACTCCGTCCGTAAACAAAATGTCGAAATTATCCGGGATAAAAGTAGCCTATATGTTAAGTGGGACCTGTCAAAATATATTCCTGAAAACTGCATCGAAATCGGTACAGCCGTTTCTGAGATTAGCGTGCACAAACGCACAGACAATCCGACAGACAAAAATTCCAAAAATCATTGTTTTGGGTACTATTGCGTTGATAAAGGTATTCTATAATATTTTTTCTTATATATCTTCCATGTACAGACTGCGATCCGTTATATTTTTATTATATGTATAGATCAAATATAATTTATAAACAAATATGCCTATTGTGACTTGCCTATCGAAAAGTGTTCATAGCTATTTTTAATTTATATAATTTTTTTCATCACATTTGCAGGCAAGCTCATATAATTGGTTTTTTAATTAAAATATCTTACATATGATATCAATTTCGATTGGTTAACAGATCGGTGTAGTTACCTATATTGACTTACCTATTCACAATTCACATCCTTGCTAGTTTGAGGTCAAATATAGGTTACTTAGTGAGTACATACCAGGACATCCATCGTTTTTCCAGTTATTCCAATGTTCCTCCCTCTTCAGTATAGATCTGACACAGTCGGAGAAGTGCTTGCCATTTGGAGGTGTCTCCGCAAGCAGGTTGTAAATCTGTGCTGTAGTGTCTTTCACCCAATCTACCTGATCACCTTTTAGTTCTTGAGACTCCCTGAAATTGAATATGTACTATAGTCAAAATTCAAATTAATTTATTCAACATGAAAGCATTAACAACTTGTTTGTCAATGGTCTTTTTATATGTTACTTTCTATGTTCGCACCCCAAAATGAAACTGCTACCAAACAAAAAAAGGAGGTGAATTTAAACAACCTAAAAATATAAATTGAGAAGCTTTTGCTTTGGCAATGGTAGACCCACCACCCAAGGTGCGATTTGCTACGGTCTGTCAGGCATAAGTTGGCGATTTGGGGCCTAATAGCCACCAACGTGGAGCTAATAAGAGTTAAGGTTGCTGCTAGACAGTACTCCTTTATATTATTATTATTATTATATGTAAACAGGCAGGCAGTTGAGGCAACTGATTTTGCCTGTATCTGAATGTTCTCTTCTTAGGTTTTTCTATGTTCTTTAATGTGTTTGTCAAGTTTGTTTTTGAAATTATTGACACTTGGTGCCAAAACCACTTCTTCTAGTAGTTTGTTCCAAGGGTTCACTACCCTGTTGGTAATAAAGTTTTTGCGGGGATTGCTATGTGAGATGCCTGTGCTAAGTTTTAAATTATGACCTTGTAGGTTTGTATTTTTATTACACTCAAACATTCTATGAAAATCTTGTAAGTCATATCTCTGTGTTAGAATTTTGTATGTTTCAATAAGATCTCCACATTCTCTACGTTCTTTAGGAGTTGTGAGGTTCAATGTCTGCAATCTTTTTTCATATGTGAACTTTTTTAGCTTCCTCGGTATCTTAGTGAAACTGCGTTGTGCCTTTTCAAGCAAATCAATGTCCTTGACAAAATATGGACTCCAGACCTGAAAAGCGTATTCCAAAGTTGGGCGAATGTATGTTTTGTAGATCTTCAGCATAAGGTCTGGGGTTAAGATACCGAAGGCCTTTCACACAAGGTAGATGAAGCTTCTTGCTTTTTTGGTAATGACTGTTATGTGATCTTCCCATTTAAGATTCTCGGAGATCTTTACACCCAAGTCGGTCATAATAGTAATAATAAAATTCTACTTGAAAAAACAAGCTTCTTAAATAGTGGGTTAAGGCTAAAAAGAATAATAAGTTATCTAGGACAATGTGCATTTAATAAAATTTTTCTGTGAGTGCCATGATGTGACCAAATAAACAATTATTTTATTTTATTCCGAAATGTAGGTTCATAAACTTATTTTCACCAACATTCACTTACAGTTTAGACTTAACCGTAGAAGTCAAATACTGGAACAAGATCAAGAACTGTATAAGCACACATCTTCTGAAATTTGAGTCTGACAGCTGTAGTTCTAGTAGCTTCTGATTGGTCAGGAACTTGGCAAAGTAATGCTGCTCTTTTGAGTCTTTTATCTCAATGTCCATGCTTACTGCTTTCAACTGGTTAAGTTTGTGCTTGTGTATTTCTACTGCTTCCAATTTGAATGATGAGAATGCTGATAGCACACTGCCTGAGTGCTGGAATGTGAATATAAAGGATATTTTAAATTATGAGTAATTATTATTATTATTTTTTGAATTATGAAAATAAATGCTGTATCTTTGGTAATATGAGCTCTGAAAGAAACCATATTGCACCAACCCCATAAACAATGGGGTAACGGGACGATAATGATTTTACATTATGAGTATATTAAAAAAATAATTTAAAAAAATTTTCTTTGAGAAATTTTGTGCAAATTATATTTATGGCTAAAATAGTGTAGTAGACTTAATTAAATCTCTTTGAAAAACTAATGAGAAAGTTTAAGCATTATACAAACACTTAAATATACTATACCCATGTACTTATTTTCTGAACCATTGCTAAGTTAATTATTTGACTGTAGTAATAAAAACAAAGTGAACAGTTTAAAACTTACCGCAACAAATGTTTTCCACTGCAACTTATTATAGCAAGTGTTAGGGCTCCTAAAGAAGTCTTGTAGACTCCAAAATCTGCAGTACAAGTTATAATCTATGGTTTGCTTGCTTTTTTCATGCACCACTACTTCTTCGTCCAAAGCATCCTTCAATGTACTTGAGCTACCTCCAAACTCTGTGAGGTTTTCCAGGTTAAACTCAGAAACAATGTTAAGGCCCGACCGCTCAGAGAATGGGAAGAATTTAGCCAGAAACAGCAATATTCGGCCACAAAATATAGTGTTCTGTGATCTTGACAGACGACGTAATAAATCATTGCACATTCTCAGCAGATTATTTTTGCAGGCGACAAAGAAGAGCTTCTCCTTCCATGTGTTCACACCATTCTCTACGTACGTGAACATTTTCTCACATTTGTTCAGAGTGAGCGCGTCAAAAATGTCGCCGAGAAGGACCACTGGCATTGTGGGCGTCACCATTTGTCGTCTACATGATTCTATACAAAAGGAGACATAGTTTTCGAGTGTATCCAGCTCTTCTACTAAGAGATCCAGTAATTTATCTCTGAAAGCTTGGTCCATAGCTGCTTTTCGGTCTGTTTCATTGGTGTTTTTGGCAAATGACTCAAGAAGATCGATGTTACTGGTCGTAAATGCCGAGGACAGTACATTCTGAAATAAAGAGATATTGAGAAAATAGGAATTTAATGACTTGAGATGCATGCTTAGAGGTTAGGTGTCTTACCTTGTATTTTGCTCGTAATTTTTCAAAACCGTCCGCCATTATATTTATGTTATGAAATATTTATCATCAGGTAAATAAAAAGCACGCACGCTTACAATTACTAGAAACCTAGAAGATGAAATCAAACAAAACAAAATATTTTGTTGTTATCGAAGACCGATGGACGCCTTTTTCAGTGTTGCCCACAGTACACTAGTGGTGTTCAAAAAAGGTATATTCTCGGAACGCGTGAAAGTGATATGCTACATGCAAGTAGCGCGCTATTTTTTCCGTGACGTTAAAACTATAACGTTACGAGATTCGGCGGGAAAAGCTGGAAGGGTGCAGGTGTAATTTTCTTGTGAAAATCAAAAATTGTTGTAGATGGCTTCCATGTGTCCGTAAAGTGATGTTTTCTGGTAGATTAGTTATATTTTGTTTGCTTGTGATGTGAATCTAGTGCGTGTGCATGGTTTTATATGCAGGTAAGCCGAGTAAAACTTTAGCCGGATTACGATCTCTTCATGGGCGCATGTAAGTTGTTTCTGCAATAATTTTTCATTTTGACTAACTTTACACTTGTTCTTGAGGATTTTCCCGACGTTTCCATTCATCATCATCATTATCATCCATCATAAATTCAGAAATCATTTACTAAAGACAATGGCTGTATGGGCTTAGTTCCCCTTGCCTTTCCTTCGGGATAAACTAAACAAAAAAAAAAAAAAAAAAATATAACGTTACGAGTTGTGATTATTATCAAATATGTAGTTCCTTTGAACGGTGGCGCTAGTTGCCTAGTGTATAATTATGTAATCTATATAACTGCATACAAAAAATGTTAGTTCCAGAATCGGGCACCGGAGCAATTCTATGGAACAAACAGTTACGTTCTATATCACAATACCATCATCACGACAATAAAGAGTCACAAATCCGAACGAACCTGAGCTGTTACGTTCTATATCACAATACCAACATCACGACAATAAAGAGTCATGAATTCGGACGAACCTCTACTGAGCTGTTATGTTCTATATCACCAATACCAATATCCCACAAATCACAAGTCACGAATGAATGAATATGACCGAACGAATACGCTATATTCTTTTCATAGCAGGTTACGTTCTATATCACAATAACAATATCACGCCAGCCAATGACAAGTCACGAATACGCTATATTCTAGTTGACGCTATTTCATATTCATAATAGCTGGTAGCTATTATTTAGAGGTGTAAAAGTAACGAAAAAAAGCTTACCCGTATGTATTAGTTACTTTGACCATGAGTACTCTTACTATCGTATCGTTACTTATTATCGTATTTAAAAATTCTCCATACTATCGGGAAAAATAAACATGTGATTTCGGATCTCAAATTTTGTGGATAGGTTCTTTATAGTGCGCTATTTACATAGCTTTTCGCTTAACATACCCTTTTTGTTACTCAAAATCACATGTTTATTTTTCCCGATAGTATGGAGAATTTTTTAGTATCTCAGGAATTTTCATACAATCTTGAAAAATAAACATGTGATTTCGAGTCTCAAATTATTATATATATATATATATATATATATATATATATATAGAGATACCAACCCGTCAATTGTTGATCATGCGTGCCGTCAGGTGAGCATTTTGTTGATCCGAAAACGTAAGTTGATCCGGGTGCCATTTGTTGATCCAATGTGGCTTGTAGCTTACTAATGTGGCTCTGATCGGATCAACAATTTACTTTGTCGAAATTAAGGTCATGCAATGAAAATGTTGATCCAATATACAAATCCACTCCGATAGTTGTTGATCCGATTCAAATGGACCAATCAGAAGATAGCAAATCATCCCATTGGCCCGTCAAACATAGCGGCGCGGCGGTGGTGTGAGACCGTTTCGAGCCAGAATTATTAAGTGGTACTTTTTCGGGGGACAAATTAGGAATTGAAAAAAAGTTTTGCAAGCCGTACCGTGTCATATATCAAATGAAACGGCTCATTATGAGGATCTCAAATACATTTTTGTTATTATTGTAAAATAAATAGTTATGATTTAATTCAAGAAAGAAGACGAAGATTGACCATTCCCCCCCCTGATCTCCGAAACTACTTAGCTCAAAATTTAAACAAATTACAAAATATAGTTCATTACTTGTAGATTACAGGAAAACCTATAAGAATTTGTGGCATTGTACGGAAGCCTCTCCACGCGAGTTTAACTCGCACTTGGCCGGGTTTTTTTAGTCACTAAGAAACCCTTATAGTTTCGTCATGTCCGTCTATCTGTCCGGCCGCGCCATAGCTCAAAGACTTAAATACTATGGGCATATTAATTTAAGTAATAATTATGGGCATTTGGATTTCGAGTGCGATTGGAAACGTTGTGTGGAAAATCAGTTCAGTGTGTTTGGATTGGATTACGAGTGAATAAATCCTTAACAGTAGTCGGCGGCATTTTTAATAACAAATAGCGAACCCTAGCACAAAAAAATATTTACTTTGTTGATAGTACTGAGTAATATTTCTTTATTTATTTAGTTGGTAACATTAGTTTAAGTTATAAGGAAAAAAATGTAAAAACAGCTAAAATATAAACGGTGCATAGTTTATCTCTTATAATTGTTTAGGTAAAATTACCTTATCTTTATTTGTCTAGTTTGTAAGTGAATTTAAGTTTGTTTATAAGGATGGTTAGTAAATAGTGCTAAGTTATGTACTAAGTTACTTTTCTTTGCTTACATATCATTTAGTCTATAAGTTTAATTCATCCAACACATTCACCAATCCGTATGGCCCGCGTGGTGGAGTATGTCCTCAGCCCGTCCGCATTAATTTGTGAGCGGAGAGACCCGTGCCGTGTAGCGGGCTATAATGGTTTGGAATGATGACGATGAAGTTTAGTTAAAGTTTTGCTTATAAAAAAAATATGGAAATACGTAAGTATGTACGTAATTATAATGTAAATACCTAGTTCATAGTTTAGTTCTAATAAATGGTTCATAAGTTACTCTTCTTTATTTATCTAGTTTGTAAGTTTATGTTGATAAAGATATTTCTTAAATAGAATTACTTGTAACAACGCCCGCGGTTTCACCCGCGTGGTTCCCGTTCCCGTTAGAATATTAAGATCTAACTTTCCGGCCGCGTGGTTCCCATTCCCGTACGAATAACAAGATAAAATATAGCCTTTGTGTTATTCTAATGTATAAGCTGTATTATTGTAAAGTTTCATTATAATCCATTCAGTAGTTTTTGCGCGTAAGAATAACAAACATCCATACATACAAACTTTCGTATTCTTGATATTAATAGGATGTGAAAGTTTGGACCTCTGGATATTGGTACTCAATTACGCAAAACGGCTTGAGGGATTTGGATAAAAATTGGTATACAAATTGGATTAACATAATGGATACTTTTTATTTCGATATTCCTACGGGAATTACACGCGATCTTATCGCATCTATAGAAGTTGGGTGTAAGGTAGGTAGAAAAAAAACATATTTTTATCAAATAATATCAAATCTTTTTTTATCAAATAATAAGTATCAAAATTTCAAATCTGTTGAAAATTAATACCACAACATGCGAAAATAAAATTAAAAACCCTAAGTGTTGATTCACACACAAAAAATAACAAAATAGGTAGGTAGGTATTTTTTCAACATAAAAAGTTAGGTAACAAATTCTTTATAATCAAATAATCAACCCGTCAAATATACTGTTAGGTACAAAATAAGTAAAAATATTCACTTAGTAATAACATACATAATTAATCATTATAACCAAGTAACATCTCCAATTCTGGTTAAG
Organism: Carposina sasakii; assembly: GCA_014607495.2. Classification (NCBI taxonomy): domain Eukaryota; kingdom Metazoa; phylum Arthropoda; class Insecta; order Lepidoptera; family Carposinidae; genus Carposina; species Carposina sasakii. The sequence continues at coordinate 12,175,264 of CP053155.1, forward strand.
CATTATTGTGTTGCACCATTTGTCAAAAATAGCATCCTAAGATCGATCATCGATCTCAATTTAGAGTGGGTTGCACCGTAGACTCGATTTAACCAAAGATTTGACGCTTGAATTGACTGTGGTTAAAGTTAAGTGGTGCAACCCAGCCTTAGTGTAGTAACCATCTGAAATTTTTGAAGTCGATTTAAGTTTTTTATGTCATACACATTTGTTTAATGATGTGAAAACCCTTATATTATTTATTTTTTACTAGCATTCCGCTTGCGGCTTCACCCGCGTGATTCCCGTTCCCATTAAAAAGTAGTCTATGACATTTTCCAAGCTTTAATCTATATCTGTACCAAATTTCATTTAAATCGGTTTAGTAGTTTAGGCGTGATTGAGTTACGACAGACAGGTTCCCGTTAGAATATCGAGATAATAACCAAAAAACCGACTTCAAATAGGAAATTTAAAAAGTAAATAAAAAATAAGGTTACTGAGCACAAAATAATTCGTATTTTGATTTAGTTAATCAGAAATTATTAAATAAGTATTTTATAATTTTGAAGTCAGTGCCAAGGAAATACTACTACAACCTTACTACAACTAAAACTAATAACAGTATTAGAATATAGGAATAGGTACCTACTTACTATCAAAGTAGCTTTTTAGATATTATGTACTGGCTTACAATAAAAGTTGTTGTAGTATTTACTTGGCTGGCACCGACCTTAAAATTATAAAATACTTATTTAATCATTTCTGATTATTTGAATCAAAGTACGAATTACTTTGTGCTAAGTTTTATTTTTTACTTTACTGTTTGAAGTTAGTTTTTTTGTTAAAAATTATTTTATTTTACGATTTTTACTGATAAGTAGACCTAAAAGTGTTACCAGACCAATCGATCGATCGTCAATCGACGGAATCGATCGATGGTAGAATGGATTAGTCGACGTCGATCGATAGTTTCTACCAGACCAATCGATCGATTGTCGATCGACGGCATCGATCGGTGGTTAGTCGAACGGTATCTGTCGATCAATTGAAGCTACCAGACCAGTCGATTGACGTTGACCGATGCCGTCGATCAATGATCAATCGATTGGTCTGGTAACACCCTAATAATGATGCTTGCATGCCTAGTAGGTAGTGGTATTCATATGTAAAACTTCAATCTTAATTAGGTATTATTTTTGTACGAACTCAACATTTGAAGTATAAGATATATGAAGTAGGCCCAACAAAAGGTAATTGCTGTAAATCGTTAAGGAATTCCCTCGACTGTCTATGGTCTCCATCATCAGACCTGAAATGGCACTTATAACCCATATGGTTGCAAAGTTCTCATCAATAGAAATGAATTAAGTCCAAACACAAGGTAGCTACTGTAAAGCGTTGAGGAGTTCCCTTGACTGTCCTTCGTCTTCATCATCAGACTCCTAATGACAGTCACAACCCATCTAGATGTAAATTTCTTATCAATATAAATTAATCAAGCCCAAACACCAGGTAATTGCTGTAAATCGTTGAGGAGTTTCCTCGACTGTCTTTCGGCTCAATCATCAGCTGGACTCTAGACCTTTATTAAATAGTAGTGCTTTAAATACTTAATGAAAATTTAAAAATGAAATTGTATTAGGCGTTACAATTCGGAAGTTCAAACATTCACTATGGGTGTGCCCACCACTGTTGTCGCAATTATGAGTTATCAGATCCGAGGGTCAGTGGAGGGTGTAGGGCCCGGTGGTGGGCACACCCATAGTGAATTAATGAAAATTAACAAAACGCACTAGTTGCAACTACGATTTTCGAAGGTTCCCCTCTATTTCTCTGGGATACCATCATCAGATCCTGGTTTCCTTATCATGGTACCACCCTTGGGATATCTCCTTTCCAACAAAAAAATAATCATCAAAATCGGTACTTACAGAGAGAGATAGATAAGGGTAGAACATAGGCTACTTTTATTTCGATATTTAAACGGGAACCAAGCGGGTGAAACCGCGGGCGGAAAGAAAGTATATTATAATATAATAATTATGGACTAGATGTTTGTCACTCTTTTACGCAAAAGCGGTTTGACGGATTTGGATACAAATAGAAGCTAGTTTTATAATAAATGTAAAAAGTAATTTGGTTCTAATAGTAGAAGATAACATAAAAACATGTTTTTAAACACTTACCATCATAAATATCAGCGTGTAATATACTTCTTGTCAATAGTGCGTAACTTTATGAAAAAGGTTAAGGACACACACGTAAGCTCACTACTTCTCACTCACTCACAGAACATCTTACATTATACATTTACTCCTAGCGAAGAAGAACTGAACGAACTGCTTACAAAAAGTATCAAAAGATCAAAGGCAAGCTCACTGTTGCCATCTTACCTCACTCCGCAAAACTGACGATAAATATGGAATGCAGAGATAGATAGGTACTTAGAAATTTACGATACATTCCGGAATTAGGCATTTTCACTTGCAGAAAACTCAAACCAGAGTTCTGGCTCGAGTTTCCTACAAAGGAAAATGCCCAATCCGAAATATGTACACACGTAACGATAGTCATTTTATCAAATAAAACAAGGATATTATTGTTATAAAGAATAATACATTTAAATTTAAATAAATGACACAAAAAGAAATACAATCCTTCCAAAAATCCATCCATGATCCATTCATCCAAACCACGATAAAGGATAAACAAATAACAAAAAAACACAAAACACTAAGTATCTTGCAAAAACTATGTTATGAAAAAAAGTCACTATCTTGGATTAAAATCACTATCAGAATACTCACACACTAAACGGAGAAACCGAAACTCTACTCAACATTACTGGAGCGAACACATACCCCAGATCAACGTTGGTTAAGAAGGCGTATCACGCGTATCAATGTACATCGGATGCACATTTGACTGATAGGTATATTTTTTGCGACCGTTACGGATCAAGAAAAACATTTTGGTAATGTAAATTTTGATGGCGAGTATGTTGGAAAGAGACCGATGCAGGTCCACGGACGACCCGAATATATCGGCTCCGGATTGAAGTATATCTGTTGTCTTGGTCAAAATCCAATTGTACACGGCGAAAAGGTAGATCAACATTTATTCTAAAATCGAATTGGATCAACAATTACATAGAATGGTTCTTTATATATATATATATATATATATATATATATATACAAATAAACAAACATAATCAATCACCATTCTTTGAAATAAGCGATTTAAATGAACCGCATCACGCGCATTGGTAGAACATACTATCAAAAACAAACGTATCAATACACCACTTGCGATCCGAAACAGTGTATTATACGAAAAATACCCATGATACGAAACATGCGTGTGGAACGAAGGCGCGATGAGTCATGCGTACGCGACACGTGAAGCGCGCATTGGTTACTGCGCTATGGACAAATAGCAAGTTATTTTTTAAGCTATACGTTATATTAGCTACCGCTACAGTACACTAAGTTTTATTTTGTTCACTTTATCCCGAAGGAAAGGTAAGGGGAACTAAGCCCATACAGCCATTGTCTTTAGTAAATGATTTCTGAATTTATGATGGACTAGCAGCCGCCCACGACTTCGTCCGCGTGAGGGGGCGTTGTACTCGTGCGAAGCCGGGCAGGTTGTTGTATAGACTGTAGCCTTCCATGGTAAATGGGCTATCTAACACTGAAAGAATTTTTCAAATCAGACCAGTAGTTCCTGAGATTAGCGCGTTCAAACAAACAAACAAACTCTTCAGATTTATAATATTATAATATAAAATAATATTATATAATATATATATATATAGTATAGATGATAATGATGATGAATTAATACATAGGAATCATATAGAAACATACATCCAAATTATAATAATTCTTCATTCTCTCTTGTTATTATATTTATCTCTTTATTACCCGACTGCGCGACGCAAAGGAGTGGTATTGTGTTTAACAGCCTATGTATGTATGTTTGTATGTTCCTTTGAAGCACAACACAGACCAAACGCCTCGGCCGATTTTTATGATTCATACGTCAATCGATTCCTCTTAGTTCGGCGAGTGTCACTAAAGACATGACGTTAGTGAAAATCCAATATGGCGACTACTGGACGCCATTTTGTGAAAATGAAAAAAATTAAAGTCGACAAACTATATCGAGTGGGGTATCGTTGAATAGGTATTTAAAAATCATTTTTAGGTTTCTCTCAATATTTTTCGATTCGACCAACCGTTTAGGATCTATATCGATTGAAAGTTGCGTAACAACCATTCTCACATATAAGTTTTTAGACAGCAGCAAGACGAAAACTTCTTGCTGCCGAGCATGTTGAGCATGTTTCTTCAAGCGTACCTATTAGTAGCTAGGTACCTACTCATAACAAAAAGGTATAAAATAAAAAAACATACGTAATTTTAAAAATCCAAAACCCGACTGCTTAAAAAACTGAAAAGAAAAAAACAAGTACTTAGATGTCCGGTGGTCTAGAATTCTATAATATTATTATGGAATGAATACTATTGAAAAACATAAAATATTTTCTAATGATCGTAACATAACAACTGAACAGTCGGGATCCATTATCCGACAGCAAAGCTAATATTTCAATGGATCATGGCTGTTCAGTTGTTATGTTTCGTAGTAAATATATATGTATTATATATGTAAATATATTTAGTTATCTCGGCAGGGTACCTATAATTATTGTATCGAACTATCCATTAATAAAAATAATTTATCTGGAGCGGAATATAACAACTTCGCTTGGCTCCGGTCCAACACTGAAAGCTGGTCGAGCTAAAGTGATTTATATCGCTATGAAGACCCCTTGATTTATTGTAGTTCAATGACAGGGTTTCTTAAAAACGGGAAATGGCATAGAAATGGTTTCCTCGGACAGATAGAGTGTAGGTTAACACTTAAAAGTAAATAGACAGATTTCCTTTGTTTTATTTTCGAATAAAAGTATTCCTGTTTGTGCAGAAAATATGAACAGGGAAAAAGGTACCTACCTAAACCAGAAAAAGGTAGATAAACCAGAAAAAGGTAGATAAACCAATCAATAGTCTCAGAGTTATTTCTTGTGAGAGAGGATGTACGATCTATGACCGTACATTGAACTCCTAAGTCGCGTCAGCAATATTACACGGCGCGCTTATTTATTTAATTACTTTATACTTTGATGTTATAATTACAATTCGTTGTACCTACCAGTGTAATACCGATCACCAAACCAATCGCGCGTATTCACTCTCCTATCTCACCATTTACTTACCAGTTTCTTTACCATTCTTTAGTGTTACTTAGATCGTGTTTATTCTTAGAATAAACCTCAGTGATTATAACCTGTGACTTTCTATTCACCATCCTTTATTCTAGATGTACGAACCGTACATTTAAATGGTCCTTCGAGCGTAAAAGGAACTAGTCGTGAGTGTTAAATCAGTGACATTTTCAAAACAAGTGTGTTATAAAAAGTGTAGTGCACGAGGATTTCACTGTTTTGCGACAAACAGTTCCTGAGTTATACCAGCGCTGTGGACAGATTAAGTCCAGAGCGAGCTCTTGCCATTACCAGGCCGAGCTGTTTAACTGCCACCACCGAGCCTGACCAAGGATCGCAGTATCACCAAATCCGACACCAATCCAAGTAAGATCTTTCCATTTTTACTTTGCTTTACAACACCATCACCATGGAGGGTTTACTAGAAACGCAAAATCAACTTATGGCGGGGATGGACCAACTTCTGACAAACTTCAAGAAGGATGGCCACGACCGCAAAACACCAGATTATGTTAAGAGGAAGCTAGATACCTTAGATAGTTACTGGAATGAGTTTAACTCTAATCATAACCAGTTATGTAGCTTTGGAGACATCGAACATCCTTATTTTACGGGCAAGGAATATGAACGTACAAAGGAATTTTATAACCAGGCTAGACAATTCCTACAAAATTACCACGGGGAAAAAAGTAAGCCAACCACACCACTCTTAAAACCAGCTACACCATTGATGATTCCTCCACCAACCAACCCAACCTTCTACACTTCACCAAGTGTAGCACCACGAAAGCCTGAATCGAGCATCAGCAGACTAGATGACATGTTGCGCAAGCAGGTTAGCAACTTTAAAGCTTTCTCAAAAACGGTTGCTGATATTGAAATCGACACGCTAGTTAATAAGTGGGAGTTTGAAGATGCTCTCAAGATGTTACAATCTAGGTGGGGAACTATCGACACCTTACACTGGGAAATCGACAGTGAACAGAAAGATGAAAGCAATACCAATTATGAGGCGTATGAAAGGGAGATTGCAAAAAATGAAAAAACTTTTAACACTATTAAAAGAGCTATTAACACAAAGATGTGGTCGGTCTCGCATAGAGAAAAGTCCACACCAACAATGGAAATACCGACGTTTACTGGAAATTATCAACAGTGGATTTCATTTAAGGACTTATTCCAAGAGTCCATTCACAACAACCCGTCCTTGTCTAGCGCCCAAAAACTCCAATTTCTAAAAGGTAAATTGAAGGGAGAAGCTGAAAAGCTAATTCAACATTTAAACGTGAGCTCTGATAACTACCAAATATCATGGGACATCCTGAATAATCGCTATAACAATAAAAAATTAATATTTACTTCACATATTACCTCTCTTCTTAGTCTACCAGCTATGCAAGTCCAAACGGCTACACTTATGAAGAAGTTACATGACACCACCAACGAATGTCTACACGCCATACAAAAGATGGGAGTGGACACATCGACCTGGGATCCTATACTTGTACATTTACTGGCTCAAAAGCTCGACATCGATTCTCATAACGATTACGTCGAGTCATTGAAAAATCCAAGGGACCTACCCAAACTGAAAGATTTTTTAAGATTTTTAGAAATAAAGTTTACATCGCTAGAAGCCTTTCGACGTAAACAAGAATCAACGAAACCTCAACACCATGAAGATTTTCGTTACAAGAAACCATATCACCAATTTTCTACCAATCACCCAGCCAATAAGTCATTCTCCAAACCATCTCCTCCACCATACAAAACCATGCACGTGGAAACTAAAAGATGCCCTCATTGCGTTGAAAATCACGCAATTTACACGTGCAAGTCTTTTCGCGAATCTAGACCGGACGTGAAGCGAAAAACAATTGCGAAAAATAATTTATGCGATAATTGCTTAATCGATCACCACGGAACGAAATGTTTGTCTAGCAAAACGTGTCGTCATTGCAACGCCAAACATAATTCATTAATTCATGAGTTATTTGCGTCATCATCGGAAAATGCAACAAACAACTTCACCAAACCAGCCAATGACCGGAACACGTGCCATGTGTCTCACGATAACGTGGCTGAAACTTTATTGGCTACAGCGAAAGTCCGAGTCCAGGCCGCTGATGGTAGCTACCATACCATGCGGGTACTCATAGATCAGGGTTCTCAAACATCGCTTATTACCGAAAATGCCTCTCAGAGGCTAGGGCTAACCAGACAACGTTGCAAAGGAGTAATCTTTGGCATTGGAACTAAAGAAAACAACTGCAAAGGTGTCATTAGAATCAAAATATCGTCATTACATAACGACTTCTCTACTCATACCGATGCATTTATCATGAAAAACCTTATAAATAAACTACCAAACCAATCTTATAAAAAACCATCATGGAAATATTTAGAAACCATTGATCTAGCTGATCCCGAATTTTACGTTAGTAAGCAAATTGACATATTATTAGGAGCGGAAGTTTATTCATCCATAATAATGAGCGGTATCATAAAAATGGGCACACGCTATCCAGTTGCACAAGAAACCCAACTTGGATGGATCCTAACTGGCAATGTCCAAACATTTCACTGTAATGTGGTCATAAACCAAACTGACGACTTACAGAAGTTTTGGGAAATAGAGGACATAGCGCAGACACCATCAGAGTTATCTGAAGCAGATGAATATTGCCTAAAATATTACCAGTCTACAACGGCAAGAGACCAAAGTGGAAGATATCATGTCAGAATACCATTTAAAAGCAACCATGACATACAATTAGGAACGTCTAAACCAATGGCTATTGCTCAGTTTCACCAGTTAGAAAAGAAATTTTCTAAAAATAACTCAATTGCGAAAGATTACATAACGTTTATTGACGAGTATCGTTCATTAGGTCACATGGTTCCGGCCAACAATAGTAATACGAAACCCGACTGTTATTTGCCGCATCATGGTGTACAGCGTTCTGAGTCTACAACCACTGCACTTAGAGTCGTTTTTAACGCGTCCGCCAAAACTTCTAATGGCCTTAGCTTAAATGATGTAATGGAAGTAGGTCCTAACTTACAACAGGATTTACAATCCCTAATTTTAAAGTGGCGAACATACCAATATGCCTTTGTCGCGGACATAGAAAAGATGTTCCGTCAAATTAGAGTTCAAGAATGTGACCAAAAATACCAGAAAATTATTTGGCGAGATTCTCCAGTACAACCACTTCAAGAATACCAACTTACCACGGTCACATACGGCACCAAATCAGCACCATTTTTGGCGATGATGACATTAAAACAGCTCGCTATCGATGAAGAATCGAAATATCGTCACACCAATGCAACCAAAGTGCTAGAAGAATCATTCTACATGGACGATTTGTTACACGGCAGCCATACCATAACGGAAGGGAAGATTTTAAAAGAGGATTTAATAAAGCTTTTAAAATCAGGAGGTTTTAACCTTCGCAAATGGAAATCTAACGCGGTCGAATTATTATCGGACCAAACCCACAGCAACCAAGACCACTTTGACTTTAAACAAACTGAATCTACTAAAACATTGGGCCTTCGTTGGCAACCAAAAACTGACCTATTTATTATTGACTGTACAATTAAATTCGAAGACACCACTCCTACAAAAAGAAGCCTTCTTTCTGATATTTCAAAAATATTTGACCCTTTAGGCTGGCTTTCACCGCTTACGATGAAATTAAAAATTTTATACCAAAACGTTTGGAAACTACAACTTCAATGGGATGAAAAATTACCACAGGAAATATGTGCCGAGTGGACAAAAATGAAGTTCGATCTACAAAATGTCGGCCACCTACAATTACCAAGGTGGTTAGGCATGAAAAAAGGTGATTCAATTGAGCTTCACGGATTCTGTGATGCTTCCACTAAAGCATACGCTTCCGTAATATACTGCAAGATCAACAAGGGAGAGTCTGCATCCGTCGTCTTAGTTGTGGGAAAGACGAGACTAGTACCAGCAAGTAAAACCATTACCTTGCCAAAATTAGAACTCTGCGGTGCTCACCTACTCTCTAAATTAATGCACAAAGTCCAGGAATGTTTTAAAGATTATAAAACCAAAACGTATGGTTGGATTGACTCTATGGTCGTTTTAGGATGGCTTAATGGAGAACCGAGTCGTTGGAAACCGTTTGTAGCAAATCGTGTAAGACAAACCATTGAAAACATTCCACCAAAGAGGTGGCAATATATAAAATCAGAAGAAAACCCGGCAGATTGCGCTAGTCGAGGTTTAAATGCATCTCAAACAAAACTACATACGTTATGGTGGCAGGGACCACATTGGCTACCTACGTATAGAGATGACATACATAAAAAAGACCAAAAATTCACCACAGATCAAGAAATAAAGAAGTGCAACCAAATAAACTTAACCAACGTAGCAACACGAGCGCCCGACAACAACATTGTACTGGATCTAATTACAAAACATAGTTCAATAATACACGTAGTACGCATTCTTGCTTGGATAATGCGGATACGTAATTCATCCAAACTAGCATATCTAACTAGTGAAGAACTGAAATATGCCAAACATATGATAATCAAAGCTGTCCAAAACCAAGAATTCACCAATGAAATTATCAAATTAAAAAATAATCACCATCTCGACAAACAAAGTAAGATATATAATTTGAACCCATTTCTTGATCAAAATGGCTTACTTCGCGTCGGCGGCAGGCTGAAAAATGCTTGTATCGATGAAAACATGAAACACCCAATTATTATTCCATCCCATCACCGATTAACAAATTTATTAATTATCCACGCCCACCATCAGACTCTTCACGGTGGTGCGAGATTAACTCAAGCGTTCCTAAGGCAGAATTACTGGATCATTAGCGGAAACCGTGAGACCAAAAAACAAATTCGCCTATGTGTTCTGTGCAGAAGAAACGAACCAAGAAAACTTCAACAATTAATGGGAGATCTACCAGAAGCAAGGAGTAACCCATCACGACCATTTCACCATACTGGCGTCGACTACACAGGTAGTATGCTTATAAAAACTAACAAAGGCCGGGGAGTCAAAACCACAAAAGGTTACGTAGCCGTATTTATATGTATGTCGACCAAAGCCGTACATTTAGAACTAGTCTCGGACCTCAGTACGCCTTCGTTTCTCGCTGCACTACGTAGAATGGCAGCTAGAAGAGGTACACCACGACATATGTACTCAGACAATGGCACCAACTTTGTAGGTGCAAGTAGAGTTCTAAACCACGAATTCGAAGAATTAAAATATATTTTCAATGACCAATTTAAGTCAGAAATCGCAAAGATGGGTATTAACTGGCATTTCAATGCGCCTGCCTGGCCTACAGCAGGTGGTTTGTGGGAGGCCGCAGTGAAGAGCCTTAAATTTCATTTAAAGCGAGTTGTTGGTGAGCAAAAACTCACATTTGAGGAATTATCCACCATTTTGTCTCAAATAGAAGCGTGTCTAAACTCACGTCCTCTATGTCCTTTGACAGAGGATCCGGAGGACATAAACTTTCTCACACCGTCACATTTCTTATCCAGCGGTCCAAATCTTACTATATTTGAGACCGAAAGAGATGAAAGGACAAGATGGCAGTTGACTCAAAAAATCGTCCAAGATGTCTGGAAACGTTGGCAGGCCGAATATTTGTCCCAATTGTCAGCTCGATCAAAGTGGCGAGAACCGAGAGAGAATATAAAAGTTAATGATGTAGTTATCATGCACGACAGCAATTTACCAGCTGGAAAATGGGCTTTGGGTAGAGTACTCGAACTCCACCCAGGCAAGGACGGTCATGTCCGAGTTGTGACTTTAAAAACCAAAAATGGCACGATGAAACGCCCTACCATAAAGCTTTCCATTCTACCAGTCTCACAAAACCAAGACGAGACGAAACCAATAAATAACAACAAACCAAAGACAATAATGAAAAACAAATCATTTGCTAGCTATCTGATGACCGCCCTAATGTTATTTTGTTTATTGACACCAGGACAAACTACCTATAGTTTATCACCACTTAATAACAACAATAGTATGTTTTACTTCGACCAAACGTCAACCATGTATTTAATCCGAGATGAATGGAAGATCATTGCATATTTAGACTTAAAACCACATTGGCAAGGTGCGAATTTGTTTAGCAAATATATAACACACCTTACTGACATATGCAGCCATGCAAAAATTAAAGCACAGTGTGACGTAATCCTATTACAGTTACGTCACGGTTATGACGAGTACAATTACTACAATGGAATGTTACTCGGTCAGCAACTCCCTATACACACGACACATCGCCGCCGCCGCCGTGGGCTTATCAACGGTATTGGAAACGTTGCCCACAGTTTGTTTGGAATATTGGATGAAAGCTTTGCAGAACAATATTCTAAAGATATAACGTTAATACAAAGCAATGAAAAACATCTTGAGAGCTTATGGAGAAACCAGACATCAATCGTCGAAGCAGAATATAATTTGCTGAAAAAAGCAAAATCTTCGATTGATAAACAATATAAAATATTTAATCAGCACCTAAATAGCTTAGAAAAGGCAGCCTACGATTTACAATCTGAAATAAACGATGTAGTTACTACCAATGACTTTACTATGACTGCCCTAATTGCAAACAATATTATATCCGAATTAAGAAAGGTTCAAGACACATTACTGGATGCTATAACCAATATATACTATGGCAACTTTAATGTGCATCTATTAAAACCAGACCAATTGTTGCAAGAATTGCATTTGATAGCTGGGCGCATCCCCAAAGACTTGTCTTTACCATTAGAGGACATCTTCAACCAGTTACCCAAATTGTACCATATACTAAAGGTCAAGGCGAGAATTACCAAGGATTTTTTACTATTCGAGATTAAGATACCACTTGTGAGCAGAGACCTATTCGACATCTACAAAATTATACCAATTCCACGGGAAACCGAAAACCATATGGTTACCCTTGTCCCGATCGCCAGTCATATAGCGATCAACCTACAAAAGGATTTGTACGTACCCATTAGTGATATTGCACTACAAGCATGTATCTCGTATGACAGCAATGTTTACTTATGCGTATTACAATCTCCACTCTTTCAATTTAAGGCAGACCAAAGCACGTGTTTGAAAGATCCAACGAGACAAACTTGTAAAATCACAACCATTCCATGTGAACATTCTTGGTCTCAGCTTCATAAGATAAATTCATACTTATATACCTGTTGTGGCGAATGTCCAGTAAGAATAATGTGTGATCAGCTGATTACAGCGGAGCGACTCCATAAGGCTGGAGTCATTACGCTAGAAGACGGCTGCGTCATCAAGGGCGACTCTTTCACTATAACGTCGCATAGGCATTTCTTTAATAACATAAACATGCAACCAGACAATTTGACGCCAGCAATTCCACCTATCAATAATATTATTAACATAGCTATACCAAATAGTACCATTGAAATTGGATCATCCGGATTAGAAAGAGATCTTAAGGATATCGGAGATCAAATAAAAGAGATGAAATCAAAGGAAGGAGTAGCAGACATAATTTCGTACCACGACGTTCACCATTATGCTGCGATCTACGGGTGTATAGTGATTGCTGTGTCCGGCGCGCTGGGCTGGCTATGCCGGCGGCGGCGCGCGCGGGGTCGAGCGCTGCGCGCGCGCCTGTGCGGCGGCGCCGACGCCGTCTACAGTGAGCGGAGTGCTAGTGTGCAGTGCGTTAGTGTAAAAGAGTGCATACCTAGTGAACAGTGCAACAGTGCTAGTGATCATAAGGTTACAGTGCCTAGTGTTAGTGCGCGTATCGATAAGGCAACGGTGCCCAACTTTCGTAAACATTTTCAAGCGGTTGATTTAGAATAAGACATTATTGTTTCTTCACCTTGTAAACACCACTTCACCACATCCTGCACTTTCATTAAACTAGCTTAAATCGTAGTTATTATTTCACCATTTAATAAATATTGTTACTTTTATCTCGCCCGGGAGCATGTACGATCTATGACCGTACATTGAACTCCTAAGTCGCGTCAGCAATATTACACGGCGCGCTTATTTATTTAATTACTTTATACTTTGATGTTATAATTACAATTCGTTGTACCTACCAGTGTAATACCGATCACCAAACCAATCGCGCGTATTCACTCTCCTATCTCACCATTTACTTACCAGTTTCTTTACCATTCTTTAGTGTTACTTAGATCGTGTTTATTCTTAGAATAAACCTCAGTGATTATAACCTGTGACTTTCTATTCACCATCCTTTATTCTAGATGTACGAACCGTACAGAGGACATTATGGCTGGACCATATAATTAGGTGTAATCAATCACATACCTACTTAATACTCTATAGATAGATAGGTAGGTACTTCTTATAGCAATGTTGGATAACTTAGTAAGAGAAGTATGTATCTTATAAATTTATCTTAACTAAGATATTATCTACACTAATATTATAAAGAGGAAAACTTTGTTTGTTTGGTTGTAATGAATAGGCTCAAAAACTACTGGACCGATTTCAAAAATTCTTTCACCGTTAGAATCCTTATTGGACCTGGATGAACATAGGCTATAAGAATTTCCCGATATTCCCACGGGAAGGCGACCAACGGGAATTCTATATTTTTTACGAAAACCGCTATACATATGAAGCTGAAATCGGGCATATATGTTCATTGGGGACAGCGAGGGAGGACTAAAAACGGATTTCCCGAAATTCCCACGGGAAGGGGACAAACGGGAATTCATAGTTTTTACGAAAACCGCTATACATATGAAGCTGAAATCGGGCATATATGTTCATTGGGGACAGCGAGGGAGGACTAAAAACGGATTTCCCGAAATTCCCACGGGAAGGGGACAAACGGGAATTCATAGTTTTTACGAAAACCGCTATACATATGAAGCTGAAATTGGGCATATATGTTCATTAGGGACTGCGAGGAAACACTAGAACGGATTTCCCGAAATTCCCACGGGAAGGAGACCAACGGGAATTATTTATTTTTTACGAAAACGGTTAAACATGTGAATCTGAAGTTGAGCATATATGTTTATTTGGGACCCCGAGGAAGCACTGGGAACGGATTTCCCGAAATTCCCACGGGAAGGGGACAAACGTGAATTAATTTTTTACGACAATCGCGATAACATATAGGCTACTTTTTACACTTAACATATAGGCTACTTTTTATTTTTTCTGTAGTCCACGCGGACGGAGTCGCGGGCGTCCACTAGTATATTATAGAATATTAATAAGAAAATGAAAAAAATCTTCACCCGAATTTAAAAGAGATGGTAAAATTCGTCATCCGAGTTAATTGACCCTATAGCTCAGTTAGTTAGAGCAAAAGCAAGTGGCCGTGAGTTCAAATCTCACTCGGATGAAGAATTTTTTCATTTTCTTATTAATATTTTATAACTTAATAAGACCCAAGAACAACCAATACTGTTCACTGTGGCAAACCTGTGCGATCTACCAATTACATACAATACTTGAAATCTTAAATGAAACGGCGTAGTTTAGTAATAATAATAATAAATAATTTATTTCTATTTTATTTTTTAAATAATTTTAAATTTATAGGTTAGTAGACTTATGAAAACTATGTTAGTATAATCATATTATATCATTAAACTATATTATATTATTATAAAATTATATCATCATACAAAAACAACACAATTAAATGGGATAGAAATTAAATTAATATGATGTGACCATCTTAGGGGCATGCAAGTCAACCCAATGGCCCACATATCGACTATCCATCCTGCTCGCTATGACGGACAGGATGCTATTGGAACTGGCCCGTATTCTGCCGAGTATCGCCGCGTAACGTTTACGCAATATTGCATCAAAACCATCAACATGCCCGACGCACTGCAGCAGCGGCTGAAACCATTATTATATTGTATGCGCAGAGCGCTCAACGATTGTTTCGAGTGATTAGCTCACAGATTACAGGTGTATAAAGGTGTACAGTAAGATCTGAATAGTGTAGTTTTGACTTGTACAGTACAACGTTTAAATCTGTGAGCAACCATATTAGCTCTGACCGCCAGCGCCCTACGCTCCCTCTCAATGTCCGTCGCACAGACTTTCAGTTACAACGTGACCCAAGTATTTAAAATTTTTTACTCTATATAAAGCAACATTATTGAGTAATACAGATGGTACCTATTATGTACCTATGTAATGTCTAAATACCTTGATCGACTAATTTTTAAAATTAATAGTCGCGATGCGAGATCATGCTATCATAATTAGGTATAGAAAATCCCAGCATCAAATCTTCCTAGTTTACTCTACGAGCCGCGTAATAATATAGAAAATGTGAAAAGCACCGAAACTACAATTCTAAGTTTTGACATAGAATTAGGTACCTACCTACCTTGGAACCTTGGAAGTTTGCTTATTAGGTCTTTAAATGTACGCACCGTTAGCTACTATGTAACGCTTACCTAGTGCAGCGCTTTACACGCGGCTCTGTACACCCACGCCCTTAACTGGGTAACTGTTACACGTTCTGTTACATTATTGGTCATTGCCTTAATTAAGAAACTCAAAAAAACGTTCAAAAACTAATTTGAAACTCTGGACTAAAATAAAAACATAACGCAGGTTAGGTACTTTCTGTTAAGTTAAATTGAATTTGTAATGGAAACTGCGAAGTTGCTAATATAACTTCGGTGGAAAATGAAAGGAGATCGTTTTCTAATTGAAATGTCTAGAAATAGTAAATACGTTTATGGTAGGCAATCTGTGGTAATCAAACACCATTCAAACGTCATCGGCAACTTTTTTTTAACAGGTTTTAATGATTATCACTCATTCATACTTTGGAAGTGGCATGGGGCATGGTACCTACTTACCTAGCTTACCTATATGCTATTTACTGTTTTTTTGGTAACTGAGGTAATTAATATCTAACTATAGGGTCTCTCTCTAACTCTCCTGTAGTCTAGGGCAAACCATAAATTTAGTATACGGAGTCAAATATGGCTTAGGCTAGGAATGCCAAAATAATAATTTAGGATTTCGGGCCCTAAGTAAATATAAGTAATTAAAAATGTTCAATATACCTAGGTATTACTAGAGAATAGAGGGGCTCGATTCAACATACCAAAATAGGCCTTTGAAGGTTGCAGGGATTTTTCAATAATTCATTAGATTCGGTCCCGAATTTGGAAAACCTTTATCCTAGCCATGGCAATTTGTTCTAGAGAAAGGTGTTTTTCGCTTGTCCACTAGTACCTCGCCTTAACCTCTTTCTATCAAAAGTTTTGGGGTCTATTTCCGAAACAGTGCGGGATAGATTTGTCCGCCTACCATGTGTTACTACTTAATTAATTTACTCGGAAAACTGCCCGGTTGTTAAAATAGCTTCAAGTATACCTAAAAGTGACATGAATGCATTTGTTAACCGGATTCCCAATAAAGAATAGGAGTGTCACATTATTAATTAAGTAACTTTATTTATATTTCTATTATAAGCACTAGATTTTAAATGAGGTTTTTCGCGCCATATATATAGAGTTACTATATATATGGTGCGAAAAACCTCATTTACTTATACCATAGAGGAATAAGATGTAGACATAGAGTGCTAATGTCATACTAACAGTATCGATGCACCATTAGAATTTTCGGTGCCTCACAATTCCAGTCCGTGACACTTAGATTCTATTAGTGTAATGTATAGTTATGTACTACATTACTAATGTATTGTAACGTATAGTAATGCAATCTAAGTGTCAAGGACTGGAATTGTGAGGCACCGAAAAGTCTAATGGTGCATCGAAATCGTTAGTATGACATTAGCACTCTATGTCTACATCTTATTCCTCTATGCTTATACTGAATTTGGATTAAAGATTTATCGAAATTGGTTTAAATAAGCCGAGAAAGGGGAGATTGTTATATAGATATAAATAGAAAAGTGGAAAATAAAGATAGCGCAACTGAAAAGCTCTTCAGATAAAGCGGAAATAACAAACGAAAATTGAGGTGTTTCTCACGATTTTTCTGGCACTTTGATACCTTTTGTGCCTCGTTTTGTACCTTTTGTGAGCTGACAATGCGCGTGGTAATCTTGTCATTAATTACGACATTTTTGTACTTAAGTATTTAGAAATTCTATAATATATTTTAATCAATAGAAAAAGCTGTAATAAACAATAATGATAAACTCAAATTTATGTTTTATTAAAAATTTATAAAAAATGAAATCAATACTGACTTTATTATACCTATGAACTCTTTAAGAACCCTTTTATTGGCATTATAAAAAAAAAAAAATCTGCGCTGATTCGGGGTTCCACCAGCGTTGGCAACCGTACGATAATTATCGTACATGCACGATAATTTTATACCAGCTTACGATGTACGATTGCGATTCATTATCGTACACAAATGTACGATAATTTTCGAATTGTAATGGATTTCGATAGTTTCGTTCACTCATATATAGATAAGAAATATATAAATATATATCTCGTTGAATATTACATATTTTGTCAATTTATGTGTTCATGAATAAATTTAATAATCGACTGATCAACTTTGGAGCCATTTTATTTTTGTAAAACTTTTGAAACACACAAATTTACGCGCCATTTTCTACGCAATGTACCCATGTGAAAATCATAAAATTCGAAAAAGGACATGACGAGCGGCTGAGCGCAATATAAGTTCGTAATAATATCTATTTTATTAATAATTAACGTTTTTTTATGTCATTCAAAAGTATACGATAATTTTTCGTCAGGTACGATAATTTTACGCCCCTGGTACGATCAGCGCATCATTCTAGGTTGCCAACACTGGGTTCCACTAAGGAACTAGGGCATTCTCTCAGACGATAGCTTTCAGAAGATAACTAGCAACTGCTAGCAACTTGTCACTGACCATTAACATCTGTCCCGCTATCTCAAACGTGGCTGTGGGTGTGGTACGGTGTTAGTACAAAAGAGCGCTTAAAGTTAGACTCGATTTAAATATGACATTTGACAGCCAAATGTATGGCATATCTGCCAAATTTAGGGCATGGTTAGCTTAAAAAATATTTCAATTCTTTTGTAATAACACGGTTACGATCCTGCAGTTTTGGCTACCCCATTTCTGAAACACTGCCGTGTTTATATGTATCTATGTATAAAATTAAGGTACCTACATACGTACAGTAAATCAAGAAAACACCCATTTCTTTACTTAGATTTCTGTCAGGTTTAGCTCAAGCTCCGTGTTAAACCCGCACCGATTGATCTATGCGTACGCGTGTTTCTCAAACGGGGTGGATTTTCGTGAGTGACGGCTACAGGCGCGATGCTAAGGGTGGTGTCATCCCTTAATGGTAATGGACAACGGGGCGGCTTATTTTCGTGTTTCAAGGGGAATTTATTTGTAGAAATTCTGAAATAGGTTACATTGAAAAAGGTTAAATTTCTTGTATTTTGAGGAGAATAACTATTTTTTGCTTGGAAGTGATGGCTCTTGGGCATTCTCTCAGGCGTGATAAGTTAGCAACTTATCACTGATCGTTTACGTCCCCGCTATGATGAACGTGGCTCTGAGATCTCCTTTATGTTACTGCGGTTCTGGCTACCCTGCATTTCGGGAATACAGCCTGTCATGTCTATAATTTATGTAAGATTGTCATTGGATTGGACGTAGGTACGTTTTTCCACCTAAAATGGTACAGGTAAACTAGACATCAACTCTGGTGATAACAACGTCAGGTACGCTTCTTGAATACGTTTTTTTAGAAATAAAGGAATGATCAATTTGGAGTAAAATTTGCCGATGACGTACATTTTGTTACACCTAGTGGTTTGAGGTGGGTGTAACATATTTTACTCCTCCCTTTCTATAATTAGAACATAAAGTAAATTGGATGATCAAGAGTACAAAATAGAACCTCAGCTCGTGTCACTATTAGAGCCCCCCACACTAGCGTCTTCTAAGCGTGTTTTGAACGTGGGCGTCGGGCGAGCGTGAGCGCTGAGGGGAAGCCGAACGCTGTAATTACGCTACGTGAGCGTCGACGCAACGCCAGCGCCGCGTTTTCTGCCATATAATAAAACGATGCGACGTTTGCGCTACATAATTACAGCGTTCTGGCCGCCCAGCTTCCACTCAGCGCTGACGCTCGCCCGACGCCGACGCTCAAAAGACGCTGGTGTGGGGGTCTCTTATACTCTCCAAAATCTATTATTTTCAAACAGGATATTACCTCACCACAATAACCTTAGCGCAATTCACAGTATTATGGGCTCTATGCTCCCTTGATAGATGCTTTTGGAAATGAAGAGATAAGTTGGTGAGACTGAGATCAGAGTTTGTCGTTGACAAATAGGTACTTACTTTCCGTATCTCAGTGGTTCGACGGTAGACCATTAGTCAGTGGGAATTGGGCGGATGACGGGGCGAATTATTTCGTGAAGCGTGTCAAGCAATATCACTCCTAATGTAATTTTTTTTTAAACTTGATACTTGATGATAAAAGCTTCAAGCTTTGGTGTTCCAATTGTAATAATATTGTCAGTCAGTGTTTAATATAATATTAAGCATACCTATCTTCATACTTCACATTCTGTTTTTCTATTAGTTTTAATGCTTTATAGTCGCTAGTTAGGTCCCCTCGAGATTTTCTATGCTTTGTTATGCATTTTTATATCATATTTCATATCCTGGCTCACAGGAATTGCAGAGGCGGGAATGAGTGGTGGGCCAATCCCGGTATAATAAAAGCTTTGATAGTAAGTCGAGGAAAACAATGTATTCGCCATGAACTCTTCTAAATGGAATTAGATCCAGAAAATCCAATCACAAAAAATTCAAAGAGAGTAGTGTAACTAAAGGTAGGTACTGTTGGAGGCCCGTAGCAAATTCATTGGATGCCCCCGTAAATAATGTTGGGATTTTCTTGACTAGCCTGTCTTTACGCCTGTTCAAGAATTTGGTTGCCTACATTAGATTTCCTACCGAGGGTCTCGAGCAGAGTAGTCGCCACCTGACAACACGCAATAAGATCCTGCACAGGATAGGGTTTTCACCAGAGATGTGCGAGGATGCGTTTTTCAAGGACCAATGGAACCGTTCCATTTACTTTGTCTCACAAAAACATGTACATAACAAGCGAGATATGTGTGCGAGAAAAGTATTGCGACATAATGTACCTGCGAGTCTATATACACATTTTTCTAGCAGAACTTTGGTGGAAACCCTCATATATTTACACAGCACAGCGAGACATCGTCGTACGACACATTTTCTGAAGGAAACGCACCCCTATAAGCAGTTTTTGGCTCCATCAAGCCTGCTATTTTCCCAGTCTGTGGATCTAATTTATTGTGAACGTGCCTAAAGTGAGCGTATTGTCGCGAGCCTTTCAATCGCCGCGTAAGTGCCGCACATGGAATTTTAGATGTTTCTTTTGCCCTGGGAAAATTGAGGGTTAAGTATATTACTTATCTATTAAACAAGTGGTGAATACTCGTGATAAAGTTTTGGGCCATATGGTATCGGTACGATGTCTGCCCGTGAATTTCGTAAGAGGTGATTAAGGGTATTCGGATGGTGGGCAGCAGCGCCTCCTGTGTTAATAATATACTCCGAAAATCACGCTGAGGTCACTAAGCCGCCTGCCCGCGTGGTGATTGTGGGCAAAAACCCTCCTATTAGCCTACGTCTAGCAGAGGCTGATGTGTACTCGTAGCTTTCTTGCGAACTTAACTCTTTATCCAAAATGTGTCGTAAAGTTTGTACAATGTGCATACCTACCTACATATATTCCTAAGACCACATAAAAGCAATTCATAAAATCAAAGGCTGTACAATAATCTGTTTTTATCCCAAATATCAAGATAATTTTTAATGCAATAAACAAGAAAGAACCTGAAAGAATGATGATAAGCAAGGGGAATTAAAAATATTTTCCTTAAATTTTTTTTCAAGGCTAATGATAAATGCGTCCCGTGCGTTAAATTGTTTTTCCCCAAAACATGAACTCAGCAATTTCCCTGAAAGGTTCACCATTTTTGCCCTTTTACACACCTTTACTAATGAAGGTTTTGTGTTATTTTAAAATGTTTTAAATACACCTTATTGCAGCATTTTAAATGAGTAACCGAATATTTTTTTAGGGTTTAAAAGCAGAATGTGTATGTAATAATGAGGGATATGAAGAAACATTTCAGATTTTTTAAAATTATTATTTAGGTTAAAATTCAAAAGCGCCTATAGATGCAAGATGTAATAAAAATTGTAGATCGTCATGTCGGTTTTTGGTGAGATTATTAAAAACAGTAAAGGCACCTACAAATTACTGCCGTTATGGTAACGTAGTTCTGAAGAACACTGGATTGACAGAGAAGTAGGTAGGTTACTTTGTTTTCTTTGAAATAGAAGTTATTTTTTTAATAGTTGAGTGTGATTGAAGTTTGAGTAAACTATTATTATTAAGGCCTTAAAAATCTGGTATAAGTTATAAGTAGTTAAACTCTCGATGCTAGGTTTGTTATGGAATATCTCGATATTGCGGAAAATGCATCAAATATCACGAACGCACTAATGCCGTTGCATCCTATTTCCTACTCCGCTGCATTCTAATATCATTCTAATATTGACTGAGGTTGGAACTGTGGTTTAATAGGTTGTTTTTTATCGGGATTGGCCCACCACTCACTCCCGCCACCGCAACTCCTGTAAGCCGGGATTAACAGAAGCGATCAGAAAAAGGGAAATAAAGCATAGAAAATCCGAGGGGACCTAACAAGTGACTGTAAAGTATAGTGGACGCCCGCGACTCCATCCGCGGGGACTGCAGAAAACACAAAATGTCGAAATTAATCGGGATAAAAATATTTTCCCGGGATCATTTGTGTTATTCTGATATGTAATTTATATTATTGTGAAGTTTCATTAAAATCCATTCAGTAGCTTTTGCGTGAAAGAGCAACAAACATCCTTACATACTCGTACATCCTAACAAACTTACGCGTTTATCTAGCGGCCGCCCGCGACTTCGTCCGCGTGAAAGGGCATTACACCCGTGCAAAGCTAGGGCGGGTCTCTAGTTATACATATTATAAAGCTTCCTTTTAAGTTACTCTCAATCTATTAAAAAAACCGCATCAAAATCCGTTGCGTAATTTTAAAGATCTAAGCATACATAGCGACGGATAGACGGGACGACTTTATTTTATAATATGTAGTAATAGATTCGCGCAATGAATTCAGAAATTTAGTAGTTATAGAATTGGTATCTAAATCGAAGACATAACAAAAGCATAAAGGTGTCATTGTTATTAATTTTAAGTTTATGATAAGTTGAAGTATTATTGTTTCATTCACCTATGGATGTACGAGTATGTATGAGCTTGTTAGTTTTGGAGCATCCATGGTGGTGCTATCTCATCATCAGTGATGTATAGTCTTGTGTAACTTTCTTTTAAGTAACTTGTGGATAGTGTAGTGGACTGTGTACTTATTTATACTTTAAAAACCTAACCTACCTACCTAACTATGTATTTTTGTATACAGTTGTTAACTGTCCCAAATAATAAATAAGAGAAATCAATTAGCAAATATGTTAGTGACCTGTTACGTCATTACTCGTGGGTTCGAAAAATTAAAAAACTTGACCGAGTCCTTGCCTGAAAAATTAAATTAGAATTATAGCTCAGTAGATGGTAAATATAGGTAATTCAAAAACAATTTCCTATTGTCAATACGCGTGTATGTATACAATTTAACGTTTACTTTATCAAGATAAGAGCTCGTATTGGTAGATATAAATTGTACAACATATAAAATTATGCCAAGTAATGCTCATAAAAACTAAGGATGGACAGGCTCAATAAATCATCGATATTTATGACACATTTCTGGCTTGAAGAGCTCGAATTGAAAGTAATGAAATGGTCATATTATTATAATATCGCTTTAACTGGAACCTCCTAAAATTACATACATATAATCACGCCTTTATCCCTTACGGGATAGGCAGAGCACCAAGGGCCGATAGACCACATGGTGCCACTTCTGACCAGTTTTGAGGGTATAGCTGAGACGTACAAGTTCGGTTAGTAGTGACAGGTGGTCAGCCCGTCACCTCCCAAAATTTCATGTTTTATTACCAGTATTACAATAATAGGCCATTAAAATGATGTACTTAAGTAAGCTCCCATGCTAATGCGGGGCTTTACTAGATAAATCAGCTACATTTCTTTCCGTGCATGTCGTGAGGGTCGAATGAGGAACTCGCGAATTTTCTCAGGCGATGGGCTAGTAAATTGTTCCCGATCACTAGCTTCTATCCTCGTTATACTTAAATTGGCTATGAGATCTCCCTTATGAGGGTATGGGATCTCCAGTTCGGGAACATAGCCGACAAGCAATCAACGAATATCGTACATTTTTTGCTATTGCATATATTCATATTCTTTATTATCGAGCTATATGTGGAATAGCACAGGACGTATCCTGTAGACCATATTTCAGAGAATTGGGTATTCTTCCTCTTCCTTGTCTTTATATCCTGGAAACAACTTTAATTGTTAAACAAAATTTACATGACGTCTTTGATTAAGAAAGTTAAAGAAATACCAACCAGGTACCCAAATAAATTAGTACTCGAAACAATGCATATGATTTCACGATACAAAAAGAATTGCCTTAGTTTTAGTATAAAGGTGTACAATAAAATACCTCAACGATTTAAAGAGTTAGCCCCTAACAAACTTAAAACTATGTTATTTCGGTGGCTTCTACAAAATACATTCTATTCTATGCAAGAGTTTTTTGAACATAAAGAAAAATGACGCTATAGGCACAGCTTGTGTTAGCCTTGAGCCGGACCCTTGAATGATTGCATGCTACTGCTGGTAATATTTGTAAATTATAAGTTAATATTTTTTTTTTAATTTTAATTAAAATTTAAAAATCAATTGTGTCGCTCTGCTTAGCAATTTTGTAAATATACCAATGTAAATATACCTCTGCTCTGCTCTGTTCTGTTCTATTATATTCTTGTACACACAGAAAACATAAAAGGTAATAAATAATATTAACAAAGTTAATGTAATTACATGCTTTTAAATAATGCGAATGCAGGTTAATCTGCACTGAAATTTATTTACTTACCGCCCAGTGTGTAGTTGCCCTAAAACAGGTATAAAGGGGAAATTGCATTCTCTAGTGCACCATAATAACGCAGTCACATGCGCACATTCCATACCGTAGGCATGTGTACATATTGTAGCACTACACGTGAAGGGAAAACCGTTTGTATGCATGTTTTGTTTCATAAAGTAGATAATAGCAGGGGAGCCTATGGTGCGTTTTGTGTTTTATTCAATCGCGTTGAATAACATAGACATACATACATACATATAATCACGCCTTTATCACTTACGGGGTAGGCAGAGCACCAAGGGCCGATAGGACAACATCAATTTTAGATCAATTTTGAGGGTATAATTGAGATGTACAAATTCGGTTAGTAGTGACAGGTGGTCAGCCCATCGCTTACAAAACACCAAGACCCTCTTGTCCCTCTACTGACTCGTACAGTATGCCCGGGAAGAGAAGCAGCTGTAGTATTATACGTTTTTTTTTTCACTCACAGAGCAGCATAGAAGTAAGAATTGAATAACATGCGTTGAATAACATGAAGAATTGAAGATTCTTTTATGCCATTACTTGACACAAATTCTTCTATACTCCATCTTCCTCTAATACTTCATCTTATTCTATAATAGTTGACTATTCTTAACTATGAAAATTTGAATAAAATAATAAACATTATTTTCTTTACACTAACTGTGTCTGTAGGATATGTGATACATTTCTATGATAGAAATGTAACATTTTCATGACGATAACAGTTACGTATAAGGATAAAATAAACCGGTTTCCAAACTTCGGTTACTAAAAACGGCCGAAGGGAATAAAATATATTTAGTTGGAAGTATTTAAGTCTAACACACGTTTGAATAATTATTAATTAGGGCTACGAAATAAAATAAAATTTACAAATAGAAAACGGCTACGTAGGTGTAGATTTTATAACTAATAATTACGTAGGTAGGTAGGATATAAAATTTTTTGGTTATAAAGAATATCGTAAAAATTTTAATAAAGAGAATAATTAACAATTTAAGCCACATTGAAGTGTAAATTGTATCCCAACAAAATTCAATAACTTTTTGCAGCATTTTCATTGAATTGCAGCTTAAAAAATTAAAAAATCGCGAAAATAAGGTGATATCTGTAAAAAGCGGGTAATCCATTTTGAAGGAGCGCGTTTAATATTCGCTTCTTAAGGGAATACAAAATTGAAAACTTTGAACGGTTTTCCGATTTTCAATCAAACGGAAAGCGCGATGCTTCTACGAATTTTAATTCAAAAATCTATTGAGACAGAATGCTGATTTTTTTAGCAAAAGATCCTTACTAATATTACAAAAGGTAACTCTGTTTATCTGTCTCGTTTTCACGCCTAACTACTGAACCGATTTAATTGAAATTTGGTACACAGATAGTCTATATCCCGAGAAAGGACATATGCTACTTATAGCCTGCGAAAATATTTTTATTCTGGATAATTTCGACATTTCGTTTTTCCTTCAGTCCACGCGTACGGAGTCGCGGGCTTTATATAGTAGCGGGTAGTTATACTCGTATATGTCTCGAGTGAACCGAACAGGTTGGTCAAAAGATGTTTTGACTGAAAATCATTGGTTAATAGTGCTTTTGACTGCAAATTTGCAGTCAAATAATCTAAGGGTCAAAAGTTGTTATAACTGACGCGCTTAGTCAAAACTACTTTTGACAGCTAAAATATCTGTCAAAAGTACTTTTAATCACTGGAAATTATCGATCCCAATATTAATAAACAATACCTTGTAAGTCTAAGTTTATACTCAGACTAAAATAACAGATTTTTCATAAATAAAAACAAAAATGTATTAAGTACATACTCCAACCTATATTTTGACAATGCGTGCTTTCGTAGCGCTGCTACGCGACTACGTGACTACGCGGCGTAGTACGCGTAGCTGATTGTATTGAATTACTTTGCTGCTTTTTTAAGGTAATTGAATTGAATTACCGGCCCGTGTTTGAGTTCAATCTCGGTTGATGGTATTAGATGAATATGGGCTACTCGGATTTGGAGGTATAGTGTTAGTTAACGCTTTATAAAATGCACTAAAAGCTAAAATGAAAAATGAATATATCATGCTGTAAGGTTGATTTTAATGTACATAGTTAGTTTTTATTTAAGACCAAAATCTTTTTGACATACAGAGGTAATTAAATAAGTGGGCAGCAGCGCCTCCCGTGTTGACAACATAGTCCGGAAAATCATACTGCGGTCACTAACCCGCCTGCCCAACGCGGTGACAATGGGCAAAACCCCCCTATAGCGGTAAAGGCTTGTTGCAAAGCCTGGGGCAGGCCTATATCTAGCAGTGCAATAGGCTAATGACGATGTATGATTTCCAATTATGTACCATGTATAGTTTCCTATTGGATTTAATTACCAGTTTTTAGATTGCGGTATATTTGTGTGCAAAAAAAGCGACGGTAGGCTCACCCCCTACTCAGTCGGACTAGAAATAAGCTGATATGTGAAAAATTGAGTTTATTTTGCACACTTCTGCACATTGTCTTTAGGGTAATGCATTGACGTGATTTCATCTATGGGGTAAAAGACTAATGAGCAAGACAATACGTTACACGACATATTATGAAAAGCAAACATACAGGGTGATTTTTTGTCGTCAACGTTCCCGAAAACTACGGAATCTCCTCATCATCACGATCATTTTTCTCCATGGAAGCATACCTGGGAAGTGTCTGGTTTCCAAAATATTAGGGTCCAAAGTTGAGTAAATAGACTGCGTTTTTCTGCATAAATGCACATAGACGCGCGTAGCAGGATTTTTTCACGAAAAATAATTAATATCTGTCTATAAAAAAACTAACATAAACACTAGACACTATAAATTTCGCACGATCAAGGAATTTAAAATTAAAAAAAAAAAAAAATCCCAGCATTTTTTTTGGCATAAACTTACTTTATTTCATGTATAGAATACGTACCCTTCGTTAAAGGTGGCCACAAAAAAACACTCTGTATATAAGTAAACTTTAAAAAAATATAACATTATATTGTAAACGTCACACACATTAAAGCACTATTCGATATTATATTGTCACAAAATCTCCAAGCCCTAATGTTCTAAGCAGTCTTCTCTGTTCTTGATCTGTAGATAAAGCACTTCGCTGTTACTTCGACACTCTTTCCTCGGCTTCTCATCGAATTTGTATCGGCTGGCGAGATAATGGAGTATTATTAGTGAGGAGAACATCAGACCCGTGTAGAAGAAGGTTTGTGTTTCCTGAAAAGAAGACAATGACATTAGATTTGTGTAGTAAAAGGTTTGTGTCGCCTGGAAAGCAGGATATTAGACTTGCACACAAAAAGGTTTGCAGTTCCTCGAAAGGAGGAGCTGATATTACTTATTAGCTATGTTCTCAAAATAGGATAGCCAGAACTGATGGATCATAAGGAAGATATCCCAGGCATATTTAGCATAGATAGATAGATAGATAGAATTTATTTGACAATTACATATACACGGACAGCAACAACATAGAATAAGACAATGGAAATAGCTCGGAAATAGGGTAGAAATAGACACAATAGAAAAGAGTAGGCAAACAGGTAAGAACACACATGTAGAAAATAACAGTAACGGGAAGGACTGTGCACTCTATTTGGAGCCCCGCAGTCACGTCCCGTGTAAGTGCAACCGCCAAATAGGTCCCTTTTCAGCTGAATAGTGGGCCAGATGTTAATGTTCAGTAACAAGTTAATTAATATTGCCGGATGTTTAGTCACTTTTAAACATAAACAACTGTTGCTACTAGCAACCAACCTCCGCGGTCACGGACCTTACTGGCCGCTTGAAGCCAACAGCGTCTTATTCGAAGTTTTTAAATATTTTTGTTTGACAATAGAGAAGAAGAAAAGATGTCGTGTTAATTTTGCACATAATTTTATATTTTTAATAATTTCTACAATTTTCCTGTAAATAAGTACATTTGAAATAAATTATTACCAAGTAATCGGGTCCGACTCATTTGGTGTTTCTCTAGAAACAGCAACAGATATGACTCTAATCAATGACTAGGAAATTACTTAATCTAAAATTGATGGTCTGTTAATATTTTACGAGGCTATGAAACAAATCCGAAATCGCCGAAATCCTATAGCTTATCTACAGATGATAGTCAATCAATCGTGATTAGTAGCTGTAACATCTTAACAAATATTATAAATGCTTTGTTTGTTTATTTGTTACGCTTTATGTACTCAATAATCTTCGAGAAATGTTCCATACAGCACACGGAGAAGGCCATAGGCATACATTCAGTAGTCTACGCGGAGGAACTCGCGGGTCACAGCTAGTAATTAATATACAGGGTTAATTTTAAAACATCATTAACCTCGCAGGACTAGATAGCTAAAATCATAAACAATAACATTTGTTCTACGAGTTTTATCATAACTCAATACATTAATTAAAAATGATTTTCCAAGCTTTTATTGTACTGTCGTGACATTTGTAAGTCTATGTTCCATTCGTAGGTATACTCAATATTATGTACAGACTTAAGAACATTCAGAGGTAATATTAAATTGATATTTTTTTTTTGTATGAAAGTAAAATGTGACAAATTATCAAAACTCGTGGAACAAATATTGTTATTTATGATGGTAGCTACCTAGTGTTGCGAGGTTATTGATGTTTTAAAATTAACCATGTATACCTATACACGCTGTGTTTCCGAAATGGGGTGCCATAACTGCAGGACCAAAAGGGAGATCCCTCAGCCACACTTAGCATAGCGGGGACAGATGTTAATCAATTATAGGAAACACTGATTGAGAGCGTAATAATTAACAAACAAACTAGCGGCTGCTCACGGCTTCCTCCGTGTAAACTTATCGCTTTTCCCTTTCCGTGGGAATTTCGGCAAATACTTTCTTACGATGTGGTAACTCTAACTAATCTTTTAGCTTCGACCAGTAGTTTAATCTGTGAGTTATCAGTCAATCTCTTACTCAATTAGTCAGAAAAAAGTTTAGAACAAACCTGATTAAAGCCAGTCATCACCCTGGTGATGACTATGATGATGACGTTGCCAGCAGCTTCGGTGAGCAGCCAGATCGCTGTCATCACTGCTTTCATGCTCTCCGGTGACTCTTTGAATGCAAACTCATTGCCTGTCACGGCAAACAGAACCTAGAATAAAAAAAACGACACACATAATATAGACACGGCTTTGTTCCCGAAATGAGGTAGCCAGAACTCATAAGGGAGATTTCACAGCCATGTTTAGCATAAACGGGGACAGATGTAGATGATTAGTGACAAGTTGCCTGAGAGACTGCACGAGTTCCCTAGTCGACTCTTACGACATGCACTAAAGGAGATGCAGCTGATGTATTCTAGTGGAGCCCAACCTCAAAAAAAAAGAAACGATTGATTGGATAAAATTGGTCGGAAGAAAGCAAACTTGCACTACTATGAGTTGGCATAAAAACTTATAGGTAGCGTAGTATGTTTTTGTAATAATTTTGTCAGTCAGCGCTTAATTTAATATTAAGTGTACCTATCTTCATACTTCACATTCTGTTTTATCTATTAGATTTAATACTTTTTAGTCGCTTGTTAGGTCCCCCGGGATTTTCTATGCTTTGATTGCATTTTTCTGGTCGCTTCTGTTGATCCTGGCTTATAGGAGTTGCAGAGGCGGGATTGAGTGGTAGGACAATCCCGGTTGCACTACTATGAGTATCAGACTGAGTTTAGTACTCGTATCACAGCGAGGGGTAACCGCCAAGATGTAACTTACCTCACCCGTTGACATTAAAATGTACTGCGGTAATAGAAGGGCCATAGTTAAAGAATTAGCTTCTGTTAGTACTATCATGTTGGATTTCTGAAAGCAAAAAACGGTGACTTTTGTATCGAGCTATTGTATAATCCCAAGCGGGCCAGGCCACGGCGGCCACCCAGTTTGCCGAAATGACAAGTGGCCAAGTGTGCGCACTGATAAATACATTTCGGTAAGACCAATGGATAAGACAGATAACATAATGCACTGCACTTATGCGCGAAGGCACATTTTTACTATGCTTTTTTAAGTGTTCAGGCTTGCCAATGTGTAATACCCGAGGTGTTTTCTACATATTTTGTGGTATTTGTATACAATTTTAAAATCTGCTGTTCCGCATTATGCCACGGTTTATAGACATTGTAGTACAGTGACATCTCGTTTCCCCAAAGGAACCGATCCTGCTCTAAGAGTTCTTGGCAAAGCCTTGGTAACTTAAAAAAAAAACTTACATATACATCGCCATCTTTTCTAATAACAACAGTGTACACCCCTCCACTGGTCATCTCCACTCCCCCCATAATGACCAGATCATCTACCCGTAAAGAATAGGTGGAAGCGAACACTTCCGTCTGCGAAGATGTCCCTGGCTTGATGACGGATTCCACTTCATTGCGCTTCTCATTGTACCAAGTTATGTTGGATGTTGTGTTTTGCGCTACAAGAAACCTGAAAGAAAGTATATCCTTACAAATATTATAAATGCGAAATAAACTGTGTCTGTATGAAATACGAAAACTACTGAACCGATTTAGGGTACACAGGTAGTCTGAAGTAGTAGGTAGTGTATAATAGCCTGAGAAAGGACATAGGCAAATTTTTCCCCAGAAAAATTTCGATAATTTGCTTTTGTTTCCAGCAGTCCAACCATCCACAATGTTTTGATCTAAAATCTTAATTATTTCAGCCTACGATAATATCATAATAATCAGACATTATTGACTACCGGCTAAATAGCGTTTAAAAGCTTTTGCGGTGTATGAATAAATAATACTATTTAAAAGCAAGTTATAACTCAATTATATATTTGTGTTATTTGCTAAGTAAATGAAGCAGAATATTATTTGGATTTAAATCTTAGACTAAAATAGTCAATATGAAAATTACCAGTATACGTTTAAAAGCAACACTTAGTCTGTGTCTTTAATAGGCTAACTGGTAAAAAGTGGGTGTCTAAGGGTCGGTTCATATCTGACGGAAGATGTGTCGAGCGTATCTCCAGGTACAGGCAAACGCACTAACTCATCATCGGTTGAGTGTGAAAGGTTGAATGTTTTGTCATATATTTGCATGTGCTGACGTTACGCGACCGACAAATACGCGACGGATTTTCCGTCAGATATGAACCGACCCTAAGTTGAACACTTCTGCTTACCTCTTTATGGAGAATAGATGTGACTTGTTGTGTAGTATGTATGTCGGATTATCAATCCAGCTAATATGACAAAAATTACAGCCAAATTCATATTAATCGCTAGAGCGCGAAATAAAAATGAAGAAAGAATACCTATATAGTTTTCGATAGCACTTTTTTCATTTATCTTGCTTGGAATACAATAGTCAGTTAATTTCAATGTAATCTCAGTCGAAATAGGGTAACAATTTCCGCACATGTTCGGTGAATCGTAGTCATTTTCGATTGGATGCGTGATATTGTAAGCGTTGATAACACTTTCTATGGATAGCCAAATGGTTACAACGCGCGCCTTCAAGCCGAACGGCGTTTGTTCAATTCCAGTCACGGGCCTGTCCTCTCAGAATTTATTTCATGTTCCTACAGATTTTAATATTCTAAAGTTGTCACTTAGCTATACCCGAGGAGGGTTGGCGTAAGGTAGGCAGCCGGCCATAACACAAACGCCAAATCCTTGGCAATATGAGTTTTGGAAGAATATGTATACTCTATGAACGCTATCGACTCGCTAACAAAATCGATGAGACTTTTTTTACTTCGATTGATATCTCTCACGGTAACGTTACAGATTTTCGAGGGGTTCGTTCTTGCTCCACAGATCCAGCCATGTTGACTATAATTAAAATATAAATACTGATTTGATTTACAAACTCAACATTATCTATGTTGTCCATTGTCGGGACTATTGTCTAGGACTACCCATTCTCGTACATAGCTATCTAGACTCACTTCTATGCTCCTCTGCACCTCGAAGGATAACTATATGTGTGTATGAATATATAACTTACCTTACAACCGGTAATCCCGATTTACTCTTGTCCAGTTTATCTCGAAACCTATGTACATCCTCTCCCATAAGAAAGAAAGAGACAGCTGTATTTTCTTCCAACATGAAGTCGACTTCTCTAGGCTCTATGCAGCTTCCACCCAAAGTTAGAGTAAGATTCTTCGCACCGTTCACTCTTATGTGTCTATTCGTGTAGTGCGAAAGAGAGGGTATCGTGTAAGTAATGTTATGCTGGTAATTTTCTATGGATATAGAGCAAGGGTTTCCGTTGAATATTCTTATTTGTGAGTAGTCCATTTGAGGAAGTTGTGGGTACGTTGTCTGAAAAATTTAGAAAAAATTAGGGCCAGTTTCATCACTTACTTTTAAGAATACTTACAAGCGTAAGAGACGGGTTCATCACTTGCTTTTAAGTTTCGGATAACCTAACTGGTACTTTTTAGACAGATATGGATAACCGATCAAATTCGATGGTTTCGACATGTGGAAAGGATGGATGGAAGACGATTAACGAAAGAGGTATATATGGCAGAAGTGAATGGCAATGCTGGGAGAGGTCACCCTAGACGAACCTACATAGATTAAATTGGGGATGTGCTAAAAAAGGGCTAGTCAAGAGTACCCGAAACCAGCGAGCATGTATGAAGAATTTAATGAATGTGGATTACGCGAAAGAGGTATGTTTGGAACGTACTAAATGGAGATCTGTAGTCTCTGCCTACCCCTATGGGATATAGGCGTGAGGTTATGTACGTAGGTATGTATGTAACCGATCAAAACAAGTGTCTAACGTTTGTATTCTTAGTAGTAACATTTACTTAAGTGCTCACTCGGGAGAATAAAAGGTATTTTCGCTTGCCCACTGGTGACTCGCCTTTAAACTATTTATTACTCTTTGACATAAGACATATTTTTAATAGTTGTGAGTTGTTGAAGTTTAAGTCAATAATTAATAATATTATATGTTAGGATGGATCGTGTACCAATTAGGAACGAGATCGTTGTAGTTTAACAGCGGCCTAATCCCTTAAGTAAATAAACTTTAGAAACTTCTAATATTTAATAACATTATGTTTATATGCCCAGTTAAGTAAAATTAGACCAAAATACAAAATTTTATTGTATGAAATTGCATTCTAATATTTTTGAACGATATATTTACTCTTAAACTAGAGTTTTTCGTGCAAATTGCCTGCAGTGTAAGTTATATGGAGTATAAGTAACTAATGCATTCACCTTAAGATAAATTTCGACAAGTCCCGAGGCCACGAAGGCCAACCCCGCCAGTACTCCACCAACGGTGAGCTTATGTAGCGGGTTCTTGAGGAGGTTGCGTCTTTCCAACCAGGGGTATAAGTGCTGTAAGTAAATACTTTCTTGAGTTAAGGTTATCTGTCCGCTATATGAGGCAGAAGGCTTCGCCTGTGCACTTCATTACATGTATTTGCAAACGAACAGATAAGTGTTAAATTTGCAATGGTTTTGTAGTTTACTCGTATTTCTGCGTACTATTTGAATAACAAACCTTTACTCAAAAGTAAATTTGTAAGTAAAATACAACAAATCGTCTACTACTCAAATTTTATTTACTGAAGACTTAGACAATATTATTATAAAATTTTTGCTAACTTCGCCGATGCTAGTAAAAATATTATACCAACATTTCCACTAATGGCGGTTAAACGTCATCTCGTCATCCGTCTACCAAAATCCTATTAGAGGAAATGTATTTCATAGCTTTACGTACTTCGCTATCGCTCGTGAAATTCTTATATTATCTAAGCTCTTTTGCTTTAATATACTTTATTTCGGTACCAAGACAACATCACTCGTAAAAAGGGTTGGCATCATGTAGGCAGCCATATTTATCCAGACCACTATTAAAAATCACAAATATGATTTAAAAAAATTACCTTCTGAAACAATGGTATCAATATGAGTATGAAGATGGGAGCTAGAACTTGCATCTGGTCAGGCTTTATCGTGACGAATCCCAGTCTGCCGTCCATTTTAGTTGCCTGCAGCGTCCATCTGGAACCCTGAGGAATCCCAACGAATGTTGTATATGCGCAAGTAAGTTTGTTTGTTTGTTACGTCTTCAAGCTTCATTTATTCAGCCAATCTTTTTAAAGATATTCTGCATATTCTATTAGGCTATATTCTGTAGGCCGCGCGGACGAAGTCCTACTAAAACTACAGAATTTCCTTATCACCACGATCAATTTTCTCCATGGAAGCATATCTGGAAAGTGTCTAGTTCCCAAGATATTAAAGTCCAAAGTTGGGTTTTTGCATAAATGCACGTAGACGCGTGAAACAAACATGTTTCAGGAATTAAAATTTAAAACTGCCTATAAGAATACTAACACAAACACTGAATATAGAACATTTCGCGCATACATTCATGTAAATAAAATTTATTTAAAAAAAATATGATTATTAATGATTATAAATTAATGATGATTAAATTAATACGTATAAACTGACGTATTCTAGTGAAGCCCCGGGTTAGCACAGGTCAGCCAGTTAAATTATAAAGATGGTACGACAGTAAAATTAATTCTAAACGATATGGTAATTATAAAATTATTAATAAAGAAATGGAAAAAATTCCTCACCCGGGTGGGAATCGAACCCACGACCTCTGCATTCCGTGCCAGCGCTCTTACCACTGAGCCACCGGGTCAATTACTCGGATGACGATTTTACCATCTCTATTATATTATATGATATGGTAATTATTTTCACCAGCAATATGCTTAAATAGAATCCTAATATTTTATTCCCTTGTGAAAATATTTTAATTAGTAATCATTTAAGTGTACCAACATATGCCGAGGATGTAATTAATTCTCAAGTGATTTGCAATTCAAAATTTGGTAATTATTATATTCTAGCTGTACACGTGACTTCGCCTGCATGCAATAAAACTTCAAATACGTACTTAGATTGTAGTATCTTACTCTACCTTTGAATTCATTTAGGGAAAAGGAGCAGGTTCGTCTACAGACTATATACTTAACTTAATCGATTAAGGGAAAGAGATTAAAGTTTTAGTTTAATGTCACCTATTAAATTCCCATCTAAGGCACCTAAACCAAAGCACCAAAACATGAACGAAATATTTTGTCATGTAAGAAAAAGATTCACAAACATTCTTTTGTATTACATAAACTCGGAAGAAGTGTTATAGTAGGCGACCGACAGAGCGTTGAAATATCAAGTAACAAAACGGTTTTCACTTTGCTTACTTTACCACGCTTTTAGGATCTAATCTCCGTATGTGTCTACGTTGAAAGATGGTATAACTGTGGGCGTAAATGTAATCTAAATGCGTTTACAAATTGTACCGTAGCGTAATGAGTTAAATGGAAATAAGTAGACGTTCTAAGCGTCCATCATCCGAATCACACGCCATATTTTTTGGCGAGACATATCACTGATGTAATAAAATGTAATAATAGAAACTTTATACAAAATATCTTCTGAGTAAATAAATAAATAATGTTCATTTTTGAAAAGGTTCATTCTCGTATGATAGCCGAATGGCCATGCTGAGTTCTTAAAAAACTGTTCAGCAGGTTTTGTGTAAAAGAGTTACATGTTTTCCAACATTATCACAATCTTTAGAGTTTAATATATTATTGTATCTCTTTCGAAATTCAAGGGACTACAGAGTCCCGGTCCTTTGAGAGGCTTGCATCGGGCCGTAGCCAAGATGTGAGGTGGGCTTCCCATAAGTGGTGCATGCCGGGGAGGCAACACCGGCGCGGGCGGCTAAGGGTGCAGAGAGGTGAGACTGAGGGGCGTGAACGTCAGTTACCCCCGGCGTTATGACATTTTACACTTCCATCCTGGAGCAAAGGTTCCGCTCTTGCGCTGTTCCCTTCTAGCCGGCCAATGAAGGCAAGCTAAGAGTCGAGGGCCTAAAGATGGTAAAGTGGCCCTCTGAACTCGGGTCCGTGGTGACGCCAATCACCAACAGCTTCGCCACAAAGCTGCCATTATTGTTGTATAGTTGGAAGTCGGATTCTATGATAATAACTTGTGTTATTTATTATTGATTTACCATTTGTTCCAAAAGAGACAAGTAGACCGGTCACTTGTGTTATTTATTGTTGACTAGTGGACGCCCGCGACTCCGTCCACATGGACTGCAGTAAAATTAAATTTCGATATTATCCGGGATAAAAGGTCTATATGTTAAGTAGGACCTGTCACAACATATTCCTGAAAACTGCATCGAAATCGGTTCAGCCGTTTCTGAGATTAGCGTGCACAAATATCGATCCGTTACAATTTTATTATATCTATATAGAAGAAGATAGATAGATATAGAAGAATAGATTTACCATTTGATCTAATAGAGACCAGTAGACCGGTACAACGCTGAACAGCGTTAAGATGGAGAGAGTTTTCTTAATGTCCTTTATAAAGTTCTTATCGAAGTGGCTCTGCGTGCTGTCCAGCCAGTGCGACTCTTTGCCAGCTTTGCTCCTCTTGGTCAGGCGGTTTTTTATTCCCAGCTAAAAAGTTATAAAGATTACATATATAAATAGTTATTTTTTGTAAAAATGTCTGTGTAGGTACAGTAGAGAATAAGAAATAAATATCATGTGATTTGTTTTTTTTTTTGTAAAAAAATCTGTTTATAATAAGGTGTATTACTATACATCATATTTATTATAAATAATAAGATTTATAGCTAACATTTCGTTTTCTTGTATAAAACAATTTATTTTTAATTTTTTGTGATACTTATTGGATCTTATCGACATTTCAGTTTTCTGCCATAACTTTGCTGTAGATAGCATCTAGATGTTTCTATTATAATAAGTAGGTACCTACACTATTTATAACTATTGCACAAACTTTAGTTATAGAGATTACAACTTACATAAATGCATTTAACGAAATCCAGAATCACATTTCCCTCAGGTTTCTTCATAATATAGCGACTTCTTGCGCTCGCAAATATTACTGAAATAACAATAAGGAAGTTATCCTTATTCTATGCAATAATGTATTAATTTATATAGAAAGCTTCAAATAATCTCTATTAATAGTGAATTGACAAGGAGTTTTTAACAATAGTCAGAAGCATATTTGGCATTTATTGGTCACAAGATAGTTAAACGTTTAGTTGACTTTGGCCTGGGAATTACCGCTATACAAAGTATGTTCAGTGAACATTCTTGCTTTAAGAGTTTTGTTCATAATTCAGCTTGTTGACGTAGATTCAGCGTCTGAGTGTAGAATAAATGACAAATAGGTCATTTTAAAGGAAGTAGCGGTCATAAAATAACAAAATCGTCATTGTATGGTCATTCTAAATTTATCATATCGTTCATTCTAAATTTATCATATCAAAATATTATTATTTATCTAATTTAACTGTACATATATTGAAATAGATAGAGACACGTCAGTTGTTATCTCCATCTTAATTGTTGTGACGCGCGTCTAGTGATAAAAACATATTATTTTCCAGAGCGACATGCCCTCACTGTCCGCAATAAAAATAAATTTAATTTTCAACAATTATGATAATACGTGACAGACTGAATGTATTGCTATTTTTAGTTTCATAACATTGTAAAATTATCTTCAACGGAAAAATGGTTTTACTCTTTGTTTTTACGCCTGTCTTCTTTATTTTATAAGCTTTTATTTAGCTTCACTTGTCCCGTTGTCTGAAACCAAATCTTGCTAGGATCCACTTCTCGGTTTCCGATTGAGCCGAAATTATATATGAATCGGATGACAATGCAATATTATTATGACATACTTATAGCTGATCTGATGATGGAGCTGGAAGGTGGCCACAGGAACTCCGTAATTAAACGACGCAACCCCATCGAGTTTGGGCTCGTTTGATTCGCAGTTCATTTTATTAACAAATAATAAAAGCTTGTTTTTTAAAAAGGTATATTTAAAGTGAAGTTATATACGTCTCAGATCCTTTGATATTAATGTTAATAATAATGTCTCTGACCGCATTTCGGTTATAGCGATCAATCTCAAAAGAGTTAGTCAACTAAGCAGGATATATTATAGTGCACAAGTGTGTGTCCAAATACAAATGCATACTCTATTCTCATTCTCATAATGATGGAACGGAAAGCCGATATAACCGGAAAGAGATCACCCGCAAGTACAATTATTGGATTGAGGGAGATATATTTTTGCAAATACAGTGAATAAACCAAGAGTAGCTACATACAAACGCTACAAATACAAATGCCAGTAGGCCAGCAATAAAGTTACAATGAGAACAACTGAATGAAAACTCAGCATAACTCACTTTAAACTTTACCCATTCACTTACCTATAGACACCAACACAACCAAGCCAGGGGCGCCAAACGCTAACGAATAACAGTCCTTATCCCCAAAGCAGTGAATCTCAGATCTTAATACCGGAGACATGGTCTTTGCGATCAGACTCCCTAAACATGTGAGGAAATATAGGATGCTGAAATAGAGGACCAAGTAGTTCTCTTGGGCAGGGAGCTTGAACTGGTCCCCCCCGAAGGATACGACGCAAGGCTTGATTCCACCAGTTCCGAGGGTTATCATGAACAAGCCCAGTAGGGTGCACAGTCTGAAACAAACGGATTTTTTTTTACACACTTCACAATACATTGACCTAGTTCCACACTAAGATCCCTAAGGTCTTGTGTCGTGGATACTGGTATATAAATACATAGATAAGTACATAAACATCCATGACTCGGAAACAAACATCGATATTCATCACATCAATGTTTGCACCTACCGGGATTGGAACCCAGGACCTATGGCGTCACAAGAATGTTTAGGTTCGTAACCATACTAGGTATTACAATGCGTTTTTGTTGTTATTGAGGAGACTGGCGTAGTTGTTAGTGATGCTGCCTGCCGCGCAATGGATTTTGAATTCGAATTACCAGTAAGTACAACATTGATACCTATTACCTAATGATGAATGTCGATATTTGGTAATTGACGGATGTTTCTTTATTTATCAATGTGTTTATCAATATTACCGTTAAATTAGAATTCTGAGGCAATAAGCTAGCAACTTGTTACTGATCTAATTGTGGCCGTCTATCTCTTTTATGAGGCTGCAGGTCTGGTTACTCCAGTTCAGGAATACAGATGAATGTCTATTGAAATTAACAGGAACCACACTTATTACTACATTTTTTAAAATTTATTTAACATTAATACATATTTTACAAAGAATAAAGTACAGTGCCTCATAAACTTTATGCAAGTTTTTCCATCCACCGTTATCGTCATCTACTGTGCTAATGCTACCACTAACATTGACCATTGAACTATATAGACTAAGAAACCACTATCCATATATGTTTTGAACAATTACATTGAATAAATGACTAAATAAAAACAAATAAATTGTAAAATTATGAAATTATTAATAAAGAAAATGGAAAAAATTCTTCACCCGAGTGGGAATCGAACCCACGACCGCTGCAAACCGTGCCAGCCGCTATAACCACTAAGCCACCGGGTCAATTACTCGGATGACGAATTTTACCATCTCTTATCTAAATTACATATTGGCAACGTTATTCTTCATCCCGATAGCTATACACTAGCCAAATCTCGGCAAACAAAGCTGGATCCCTCAGCACAATGTTTAAAGATGAAACGATCAACCATATCCTAACGGATGATATTAACGGAGAAGTGTTTTTATAAATTTATGTTAGTCAAGATATGATATATTATAAAATTATTAATAAAGAAAATGGAAAAAATTCTTTACCCGAGTGGGAATCGAACCCACGACCGCTGCAAACCGTGCCAGCCGCTATAACCACTAGGCCACCGGAATTTTACCATCTCTTTTAACGTTGTTAATTATATAAAATTATATATTGTATACAGAAGTTAGTTGATTTAAAAAGTGTGTTTTTAGTTTCGATTTGATATTAGTTGGATTAATTTTGTATTTTATAGATTTGGGAAGTTCGTTTATGATATTGGGTATTTTCCATACATGTTTTCTATTTTCGGCACAATTAACTTATAATCCCAGGAGGTCTACTCTGAAGTGACGATAAACGAAGTATCGGCCGAATATCGAGGTGTTTCCTACTACGAACTTACTTCGATCGAATCAGTCGCGCCGTTTTTTCATTCGGTCCGATCGAACTCCATTTGACAGATAATAGAAAGCTTATAATATTAGTCAATGTGAATTATTCTCTATGGTTCCGAATGAGTTGTGAACTCAGATGAATGAATCCGAAGCAATTTCGTAGTAGGGTCAAAGGCTTCGATTAGGTCGGGCTTCGGTCGGACCAAAATATTCAAAAGCGGTATTTCAGAGTAGACCCCCTGGTGTTTGTGAGTTGTCTTTTATTTTCGGTGATAACATGTACGAGTAAATCGAAATTTAGAAATTGTTCAACTAGCAGGGTATATTTAACTTTTTCTTGTATCGGCAATATGCCGCATAACTTGAAACGTTGGTTGTAATTATTTTTATATTGAGTTTCGATCTTCTGGGGTACAATAGTTTTGAGGATAAAAATGTGGAACGCTTTACGATTTTGTGTGTCATCCTTGCGCAGGGGCCATGCTAATATTCTCTGTATCGTTCCAATTTTAGTATATGTACTGCCGAAGCAAGTACATATAACATACAACTTATACTAAACGCCCCGCCCCTTGATTACGTAAAAGCAATAGCAAAGCAATAGCAATAGCGCGATCCGTATAGTAGTAAAATGTAGAATCTAATGATTTCAGATGTTTTCAACATTGAAGGTAAATAAGGTAGTGCACATCGAAGTTTTCCTGTTACTAGTAAATAGTGGGACGTATACGAACGAGCTGTCGTCTTTAACGACTTTAGAGCAGTTTACATCGGAGCGAAGACATTTTCTGAGATATAAAACGGCTATAAGACGGTTCGTGGTGTATAACTACTGCATTATTTGAAAAGGTGGGTTACGACTGCAAACTTACGTTGGAGATATTAACGATGCCTCTTTTCGTTGAGATGCAGTGTTATGTAGGTGTAAATAGGGGTGGAGAGTATTGCAAATAGCATATTTTATCTCTAAGGAGCTATTTATAGGCAAGGATTAAAAAGGATGTGATGTTCCCTACATTTACTTATAGCTCATGATGACTTTACGGTATCGTAAGCAAAGGTATTTTTAAGCTTAATTAATTTGTCAGTTTGTTGTTAAAGGTTAAGAAATGGAATTATTTTTATGGTAGCTCTGGGAGTGAAAAAAAGTATAATACTACAGCTGCTTCTCTTCCCGGGCATACTGTACAAGTCAGCAGAGGTACAAGAGGGTCTTGGTGTTTTGTAGGCGATGGGCTGACCGCCTGTCACTACTAACTGAACTTGTACATCTCAACTATACCATCAAAATTGGTCTAAAGTGGCACCATGTGGTTCTATCGGCCCTTGGTGCTCTGCCTACCCCACCCCGTTAGAGATAAAGGCGTGATTATATGTATGTATGAGACAGCTTCAACCTTTCTGAAGGATGATAGGCTATCTGACCATTGACAAAAGTGACCCTTACATAAATACAATTATTATAGCAAACCTTTTGAAAAGCCTACAGTTTCGCCACAGCTCTAGTTTTTTAGTATCCACGGATCGATCTAATTGCCATCTGTCACCCGACAAAGCCGTATCCGACCCAGAATCGAAAACAATGACGAATGAAGGGAGGATTACACTAACGGTCAATAACCCAGATAGTTCGTTAACGTGGAGCTAGATCTACCGGATGGAGCTATTCATGCTTTCTAATAAGGGGCAAATATAGGGCCTGCTGCGAATAAGGGGGCTGCTACAAATCAGGGGAGTTATAGTTTCCATTGTGTAAGTGAGTTGGCCGCGTGGTGCCGGCAGAGTAGAGTTTGTACCACTCCTGCCTGCCAGTGGGTATCGTACGAGGCGATTAAGGGTTTCCGGGAGGTGGGCAGCAGCGCCTCCTATACTGACAACTTAGTCTGAAAAATAACACTGCGGTCACCAACCCGCCTACCCAGCGTGGTGACTATGGGCAAAACCCCCCCTGTAGCAGTAGCTTTGTGGCGTGCCCTGGGGGACTGCAATAGGCTGAAGAAGAAGCAGGTTTGACTAATACTTTAGGACCCAAAGTCAAACCCACCTGCCCGTGGTGCATCCTGCTGTTTGACGAGGCTCAGACACTGATAGCTATAACTATTTAGAATGACTCGGTGACATTTCCCATGGGATTCGTTACCAGTAGCTAGGTTGTTGTATTTGTGACAGAAAAGCGGCGGTAGGCTCACCCTTT
Source organism: Carposina sasakii (assembly GCA_014607495.2). NCBI lineage: Eukaryota > Metazoa > Arthropoda > Insecta > Lepidoptera > Carposinidae > Carposina > Carposina sasakii. The sequence continues at coordinate 12,218,043 of CP053155.1, forward strand.
ACCACGTGCGACTTATCGGCTAACTGGTAAATAGTGGGTGTGTAATTTGCACAATCATGCTTCAATGATAGCCCGACCCCCTGATTACGTAAAAGAGCCGAAGCCGCGCGTTCGCGATAGTTTCAGAGTGTGTGATGCCGAGCGATCGTTGCGCGCACGCACACACTCTCAATTATCGCGATCGCGCGGCTTCAGCTTTGCTATTGCTTTTACGTAATTAGGGGGCCAAAGGTAATGCAAATGTATTGTGGTCTTGTAGTTTAGTACCAATTATTTTTTTATGACCTCTCTATTGTGTTGAGTATAAATTTTTTAGCCGATATCACGCATTTTAGTTGACTCAAGTCTTTGTGATATACCAGCTGTTTCTTTGTACCGAAAAAGGTAATTACAATGATAGAGCGATACCTATAGTGAGATAATTTGGCCAATACATACAAAACTTCTATTTTCCCTAACTTTCAACATCACTCGCAATGTCCAGAATATCAATAAATTTAATCTATCTGTGACGGACATTATGGGGCAGCGCAAGTGATATCTTTAGATGTAGTAAACGAAAACTTTTATGTGAATGGTTATCTAAAAGTTCTGGTGGTTAAAATAAATCCCGGGAATCCAGGTTATACTCCAGCTAATCTAGAATCAAATGCGACACAAAGTTTAACAAAAAGGGTATGTCGAAAAGCTATAAATTAGATAGCCCAGTATAGAGAAGAAATCTTGATAATGTTTCGCTTAGCATGTACCCCTTTTGTTACATGCTGTATGCTAGAATAGAGGATTATGGTAGAAATAGTAGATACATTTACATGCACGCAAAATATATTACAAATCTTACAATGCTTGTCCATGTTTTTATATCTAGGGTTGTTTTAACATTAATCAAAAACGAATTGTTAGCAACTTCCTGTATTATACGGAACTTATTTATCTTCTCGGATAATGCGCGGTATATTTATTCAATGGAATTTTATATGGGAAGCAATATATCTTTTACTGTGGAAAACGGTTCACGTTTATGTGTGTTAATATTTTATACTAAAGTTCGGTTCTGTACTTAATGATAACGTATTTTTATACGAAATGCAAATTACAACCCTGTATATTTCCATGATATTTCATGAGTTTAAGAATTAGGGGGAGAGGGGTTTTCTAAAAATTTAAGGAGGTAAATAGGGGGGTAATTATATGATAAACGAGGCTGAGTCTCTTTATAATCTGCTAGCTGCCAATTTTGGGAACGCAGTCGAGCGTTCGTAGGCATGTATACCACGGGAAAGTGACATACTTACAAGTTTACGCTCAAGCAATCATGGGTGAGGCTACATATAACGCGTATATTTATTTGTTTGTCCACGTATAGGTAATCGATGGTGTACAATACGTCCATTTACAGACGAGTCAGTAGGCATATGGCACGTGAGCGACACAAAGCGCCTGTCATCGGGGACAGTCGTTGACGTACTCTATTGTCATAAGAGCCTCGGCATAACCCGTGTTTTAATAATAAATCCCGTATTTGTATGTTTAGCTGACAACGATCTAATTGGAGATGTGTTTGTAGATTAAGGTGCCCACAACGATAAAGTAGGTAAGGTAAAGTAAAAAAGCGTTTAGGAATGATTCTCATTAGAGCGGGCCGCGCCCCGGGGCGGGTCGTGTACGTGGCCCGGACGGGGCACGGATTAAAAACGTTTCATACATTTTGGACCCCCGTGCAAAAAACGTGGTGTAGACGAGCGTCGAGCGGGCCCGGACGGGACACGGATCATGCACGGTGTAAATATAGGTAATGCTTCATACAAAATGTACTTATTTAACGGCACGTACACGGCCCGCCCCGGGCCTTATTTCCAAAAATATATTGAACTAAGTATATTTTACTGCGAATCCTACGAAAGTTGAGTTGTTTAGCTTTGTATTGTTACAATATATGATGACGTGTGCTGTTTTGTAACTAGTGTATTTGGTGACATGACATTATTACATACTCATTTCAGGTTTAACTAAATTTACAAATTTGGATTGCGAGTTTTGCGTTGACCAATCAGAGCAAGGCAAATTAAAAAATGGTTTTCTAGGTTCCAAGAGATAGTCCATATCTGTTAATAATATGTGTCATTGACTTTACTATGTACCTAATGGTTATCTGACAAAAATTGTCCACACTCCTCCCAATTCACCTCTTGTGACTACGTGCTCGGTGTATAAACAAATAACGTTACAAGTTGACACTAAAAGAATTTACTACGCAACCGAAGTCAGCAAAAATGTGGTTTATTACATTTATAGTGCTAAGGCATGTAACTAACATTTACATAAAACCCTTTTCCCTTTCAAAACCTACCCCAAAGGGTACGTGGCTAAATGAGGAAAATGTTTCACTTGATGGATCGCCCCGAATTCCCGAAACTGAAATATGTACATTATTCATATTATATTTGTCAGTTAGTTATGGTTTTGTGGTACCTAGCTAATAAGCATAACATAATAATACCAAATAACATCCGTCTAAACCTCTAAGTACCCATAAGCAAAGTTATGGACATATAGGTACATACAGGCTGTTTTTTCGTTGCCACCCTTAACGAAGTACTCGTATACATCAAATAAAGTAAGTTTATGCAAAAAAGCCGACAAGTGCGAGTTGAACTCGCGTGAAGAGGGTTCCGTACGATGTTACCTATCATGTTTTTTTAAATCTGACAAAAAGTTGGTACGCACAATATTGAGTGATTTACCATGTTATTTTAATATCATGGACTTCTTATAGGTTTTCCTATAATCTATAAGGAGAAAACTAATTTCTGTATTTTTTTCAAAATTTTAGGTTCAGTAGTTTCGGAGATAAGGGGGGTAAATGGTCAATTTTCGTCTATTTTCTTGAATAACTTGGAAACTATTTATTTTAAAATTACAAAAAAATACATTTAAGATCTTCTCAACAAGACCTTTCATTTGATATGCCACACGATGCAGTTTTCAGATTTTTTTATTTTATTTTCCCCTTCCCCCCCAAAAATGACCCCTCATATACAGATTTCATCTGCTCACGTCATACCTCTGTGTTTGGGTCACAGGAATTGATATGTGTACCAAATTTCAACTTAATCGGTCTAATAGATTCGGAGATAATTGACTGTAAGCGACGGACGGACAGACACACGAGTGATCCTATAAGGGTTCCGTTTTTGTATTCAGACGTACGGAACCCTAAAAAATGCTGGGAAACGATTTAATTTTTTTTAATTACTTGATCGGGCGAATTTTATAGTGTCCAGTGTTTATGCTAGTTTTTTCATAGACATATATTAATTATTTCTCGTGAAAAAATCTTGCTACGAGTACACGCGTCAATGTGTATTTATGCAGAAAATGGAAATTCCAGAAGACATTTCCCAGGTTCCATGGACTGACGTATTCTAGTTAAACCCCGCATCAGCAAAGGATACTAGACTTGTATCTGTTCAATTCTAGCTAACTAGACAAACTTTAAACCAGCCTTTATACCTAAACTAAGGCCGCCTTTTCACTGTGCTACATTGCTAGGGCTGAGTTTAATATCCATCAATCAAGTCATTGACATCAAGGACCAATGATTATGATGGTTGATATCATACGCATCCGTAGCAAGGTAATATCTCTGGTGAAAAGGCAGCCTGAGTTTTTTTATACATACGAGTACATACTTATAATCACGCCTTTATCCCTTGCGGGGAAGGCAGAGCACCAAGGGCTGATAGAACCACATGGTGCCACCTCTGACCAACTATACCCAGTTGAGATGTACAAGAACGGTTTTTTTTAATGCACCATATAAAGTCAAAGTAGGAGCACAGATATTTAAGTAATACTAAACAATATATACATTATAAATAGAAAGTAGGTAATACTGTAAAACATTTACATTCAGCGGCTCAAGCCGTAAATAAGAATAAATTTCTAGGAGTGTGACATAATATGTAACGTTTAAATCTTGCAGGTAAATGCACAGGAACGGTACGAAATGCTCTTATATTGCAGTGAAGCATATATCATTGCACGCTAAATAAGTATAATCCAAGGATCTATTAATATTTTAGAAGACGTGGCTAAAGTTCTGTCTTCATGCTATTCGAGAAACATACTTGAACGGCTCGCTTCATAGTTTTTTGCAAAGACCGGGTGATATTCTATCAGAACTTGATTTTTGAACCCTATTAAAAGGAGCTTAGTAGTTATATTCGAAGCATCGTAATTTTTGCCTGCACATTCTAGTTTTCAAATCTTTTATAAGTTTCTTGGAATGTGCACTTTTAAAGCTTAGAACTTGAAATAAGTACGTCATATATTCTGAACGTATACCATTTCTGTTATGAAGTGTGCTTTGAATTTCAGTAGTAGGTAAAATAGGTTGTCTGCAAACTACATCATGTGTATTATTAAAATGTATTGCCACCATTTATTTGGTCGTAGTAAATATTACATGCCTACATACAGCATGTTTTTTCGTTGCCACCCGCTACGAAGGGTACGTACTCTATACATCAAATAAAGTAAGTTTATGTAAAAAAATTGCTGAAAAACGATGTTAATTTTTTTGAAAAAAAAAATTTCATTACTTGATCGGGCGGAATTTATAGTGTCCAGTGTTTGTGTTAGTTTTCTAATAGCAAGATTTTAATATTTTTTCTTTAAAAAATCTTTTTACACGCGTCTATGTGCATTCATGCAGAAAAACGCAGTCTATTTACTCAACATTGGACCCTAATATCTTGGGAACTAGACACTTCCCAGTATGCTTTTATGAAGAAAAATGATCATGATGATGAGGAGATTCCGTAGTATTCGGGAACGTTGACCAAAAAACATCCTGTATACACACGGCTGTGTTCTCAATTATTCCCGATGTTTACCCAGAATTGCTGGATCGCGAATGAGATCTTACTGCCATGTTTAGCATGGCGGGTCAGCAGCACCGGCCTGCAGTAAATTTTAGAATGGAGCGAGTACCAATTATGGCGCCTCTCCTGTTTGCTCCTAATAATATATAGGTACCTATATTTTTACCATTTAGGCGCCCTCTAGGATTTAGCACCTGGAGCGACTGCTCCGTTCGCCGTATGGGCGGGCCGGCCCTGCGGGTCAGATGTAAAAGATCGGTGACAAGTTGTTAGCTCATCGCTTGAGAGAAAACCCTTATATTATTTAGTTGAATAGTGGAGTAAAAACAAAGACTTACATCCTTAAAATACTAATTATACAAAAATATTCATATACTTTTACTCTTCACATTAAGAGAGGTAAATATTTTTTCGGTAAACATGCCATCAATCGTCTGCCCAAGGCAAAGAAAAAAAATCCAGAACAGAGTTTAAGTAAAATTAAATAACGTAGAAAATTCGTTTTTTTGGACACGTTTGGACCTTAAATTATTATATTTAACTTTCAATTAAATGAAAGTTTGAACAATGGCTGCCAAATCAAGATATTTTTTAAAGATGGACGTGGAATTAAAACTTCTAACCCGTTTGCGGCGTATTATTTTGTGTCATTAGCAAATATTTTCGGGCTTTCTTTAACCTACGGTGACCGTTATCATCGCAGGTTATCATAATTATTTCTTCATAGACTATCCAAATATTTGCAAAAAGATAGGGGAATAATGTTACACACGTAACATTGACACATGATTCAAATCACAAAACATTGTGACTTGATTGTAATGTATGACGTGAAAAGACTACTAGAGGATATTTTGAACAATGTATCTATAATTACAATCCAAGCATTAAAGAAGAAAGTTACGTATAATAACGAGCTTATAATAGTTATTTTTGAGAAGAATATAAAGCTAGTTGCTATACAATGTTGGAAGGGGAAGACCTCGCCGGACTTTCACCGATCAAATTGGTAAAATTCTAAAGAAAGGTCAGGTCAAGAGTAGGTACCCTAAACCGATGAGCGTGCATGAAGAATATCGTGAAAGTAGATGAAGTGAAAGAGGTGTGTCGGGATCGTAGCAAATGGAAATCCGTGATCTCTGCCTACCCCTCCGGGAAAGAGGTATGATTATTATGTATGTATGTATGCTATACAATGAAGAAGAGTAATAAGAAAGATGCTAGATCATTGCACGAGGAAACGCTCCTGAATTTCTTAGCAATTTCTTAAGACATGCACGAAAGGAAATGCAGCTGATGTAATCTAGTGAAGCCTCGCATCAGCAGGGGTTTATAAGATAATGAAGAAAAGTCAACCAACGACGACGTAGAGAAACTGTTTCGAAGATATTCATTCTACCCAGGTGTCTTGATTAGTCTGACTTACCTTCCTGGTAGATGCAGCACAGGTATGGCGGTGACTGCCACCAGCAAATTGCCAGCAGCGTATACAAACATCATGTATAATATTGTCCTGAAACAAAATTTCAAAGTTTTAATTTTATTTTAAGTTATTAATGACATTAAATGTATAGGTAGTTAGTTATTAAAGCATCTCCTACCGTACATGTCGTAAGAGTCAACTAAGGAATTCGGGCATTCTCTCAGGCGATAGGTTAGCAACTTGTTACTGATAATTAACATGAGTCTCTGCTATGTTATCCGTGGTTAGGGGGTCTTCCTTATGAGCCTGTAGTTCTGGCTAATACATTTCGAGAACACAGCCGTGTCTATATTATTGTGCTATATGTATTCGTAAGCGGTGATAGCCCAGTGGTTAAGACGTGCACCTTCCAAGCGGGAGGCGTAAGTTCGATCCCAATCACGGGCCTGTACCGATGAATTTATTTCAGGTACAGATTTTAATGTTGCAAAATTGTCACTTAGCTCATGCCTCGGAAAGCACGTAAAACCGTGGGTCCTGCGCCTGATCTCTCTCCGGTCGTGTCGGCTTTCCGCCCTATCGGACTATGAGAGTAACGGAATAGAGAGTGAATCTGTGTTTGTGCACTATAATATTTTATTTTTATTTTCCGTAGAGATTGGTCGCCTTGGCCAAAATACGGTCGGAGATCATCATCATATGTATATTCGTATTTAGAATTGTAGCATTTGAAGCATATCATATGTTTTGAGAGGTTCTCTATTTTGTCTCATATTTTTTTTATCCATAATCTAACGTGTCATAATATTTTGTGACATAATCATCATGTGTCCGAATGATAAGTAGCCCTAACTTAATGTCCTATAATATCACTTGCCCGATAACCGAAATCCCTAAATATAATATGACCTAATTTTTTTGCTATAAATATAACAATCTATAATATTCATAAGATATAAAATGCTTTTCTATAATAGTTGTAAGTCCTAACGGACCTAACCTTCCAATAACAACTTTCTTATTTTATTCAACTATGCAACATGCACTCAAGCATATAGTATGCAAGCAAGCTTGCATGAGCGTTGCATTCACCTGTTCCTCAGCTCGCGGGCCGCCTCGCCCCTCCGCGTCTACGCGCTTTTACATTGCATTCTTGGGGCAGGGCAGACAAGACTGCGTGGAATCGGGGTAAACTGAGTCGATTTAAGTGCCTGTTTTTTTTATTCATCCTAATTTTTGTTTTAAATAATGCTCTAGACAGATTCCTAATAACAATATTATTATAAACCACTATTCGGTCTAAAGTACATTATAGAATATAACACTTAGGACATGTGACTTTATAGCAAGAAAAATAAGGACATCTAATCATTATAGCACCCGATTTTATGGCACCAAAGTATTGGAATTTAAGACGATTAGGTGATATACAATTTCGTATACGTGAACATTATGGAAAGTGATGATTATAGCAAACTTGTTAGGGATTATGATTTTCGGAAGATCGATATTCCGAGAAGAAAGGGACTACCGTTTTGAGAATCAACGTATGACACATGCCGGCCGCATGTCTACCGGATGTAAGCCTAGGCTCTAGGCACTAGAGCGTCCTAGATACGGTTACTGGAACGGATATCCAGGAGAATTTCGACATAGACACGTGTCTGCCACGTCTGCCTCTCATAATACGTAATTTCCGACCAACTGATATCCCTTTGCCTTTTAGTTTAAGGTTTCTATTAAGTACCTAATGAATTGTAATGTTATCGTAGCTTAATCCTACCTGCCTAATCCTTAGAATCCCTACTAATATGAAAAATGCGATATTTTAATGTATGGAATATCTGTTGTTGATTCTGACCATGTCACACTTAAACATAAACTATTTTATGTAGTTATGTCTATCCCTCTCTAATTTTAATGTAAATGGCTGATATCTCAGGGACAGGTAAAACAAATATTTGTGTGACGGCCACAACGTCAAACTAATAGCATCGAGAGATACCATGTCAGAGGCCCTTACTACTGAATCATTTACAGGGTGAGTAAATCTATGTAAACAGCCCAACTATGGAGAACCCACTATGAAATATCGCATGTTTATTTTACAAGATTGTATTCAGAACATTCCTGAGTTGTTTACGAATTCTCCATACTATCTAAAAAAATAAACATGCGATTTCGAGTATGAAATTTTGTGGGTAGGTTCATTTTAGTGGGCTATTTATATAGCTTTTCGCTTAACATACTCTTTTTGTTACAACCTGTATTATTATTGCCATGTTATCGAAGTGACAGTTAAACGGGTGAGAAAACTTTGTAGCACCTCAAATACTCGAGAATGTGGTTATTGGTGCTATAATAACAGAAGAGGCGAGTGGCATGTCAACAGTAATATTTGCTTAGGCCGTATTTATATCAAAAGAGAAAGGGAGGACTGGTTGGAATTAATATAGGATTATTTCTAGCTGAAGTAAATTTACCCATCTTTGTTTGAAACTGTTTTCGTTTTAGGTATGAAATCATGTGTAGTAGGAACATAAAGAAGATCTCCCAGACACGTTTAGTAAAGCGGGAACCGATGTAAATGATCAATAACAAGCTCAGTGAATGCCCGAGTTTCTTAGTCGATTCTTATTCTTATTCTATATTGCACATACACAAAAAATATGGCATACAACATAAAAGAAGAGATGCATGTACAATCTTATGACATGTACGATAGGAGAGCCAGCTGATGTATTCTAAAGAAGCCCCGCATCAGCACAGAAATAAGATAACAATGAGACTTTAGTTTAAATCTTAGATTATTCAAAAACATTACTTTTGGAAATGCTCTCATTGCACATAATAGAATATTGTGGAATTAAATTACTACTAAATACTACATAATATATTTTGAGTGACTTACCTGTATTTCCCAAGATAATTGTCCGCTAGGATTCCCCCGATTATGGGGAACACATACACGAGAGTACTGAATATATGGTACGTCTCTGTCGCGCCTTCGTCTGAGTAGTCCAATTTGCTCCGTAAGTACATTGTTAGGAATGCTATAGAAAAAAAAAACTCGCGTGAGATACAAACGATTTGTATGTATAATATGATATGTAAAATTGTGGTGCTCTGTTAAAAAAATATTTCAATAAATAAATAAGTACGTAGCAACCGGATGTTGTGCACCTACAGACTTTGAAAGACACTACACGGCACTCCAGAGTACGCCACAAGGCTAATGTCATAGGAGAGGTTTTGCCCATAGTCACCGCGCCAGTGGGTAGGCGGGTTGGTGGCAATAACCAAAATACTAAAACAATTGGCACAAAAAGTCACGCGCACATGATTTAAACCAGACATAAACACACATAATTTAAGACATTTAAAAATTGAGGATGCCACGGTTGTTGGCGAAACATAATATGTAGATTATTAATCTAGTTTTTGATTGCGGAAATAGTATTATGTTGCATGCTAGGTGCTCGGGTCTGGTTTCTCGTGGCGATTGTAGGCAAGTGCTTGTTTTCGCAGTTACAAATTATCAGATCCGAGGGTCAATGGAGGGTGTAGGGCCCGGTGGCCCGGAACATTTAAAAATCATCATATTAGGATGTGAAGGAACCAGCTAAGTGGTCAGAACTACTGGGGGCAGGGAAAGTAGCCTTATCTCGCATCGGTAAATTAATAAAGGACCTTTACCACCCTTGTTATGTACGTACAAAATCACTCACCCCTCATCCCTGAGAACGAAAATCTTTCGCAGAACTCAGCTAAAATGATTACGAGCACCACCCTGGGAAATTTTCTTTTATTCTGAAAGAACATAAATATAGAAATACATCTATAGGTACCTACTACTAGCAGACACCCGTGACTATTATTACAGATTTATTTGATCGATATTTCTTAAATTTTGCTGTTGAAAGTATGTAATTTTACTAATGGTTTTTAAGTAGCACAGTCGTGTGATTCTGATGTGTAGGCTATACAACTGCAAAGTTTCATCAAAATTCGATCGTCAGTTTTTCTGTAAAGAGTAACGAAGATCCATTCTAAAAAAATCCTTTATAATATTAAAAGTGTAAATCCATAGGTGTAACTTTAGTTATTACTAGTGGACGCCCCGTCCGCGTGGACTGCAGAAAAAACAAAATGTCGAAATAATCCGCAATAAAAACTTTTTCCCGGGATAAAAATATATGTAAAAGTATATGTTAAGTGGGATCGGTTCAGCTGTTTCTGAGATTAGCGTGCACAAACATCGATCCGTTACAATTTTATTATATGTAATAGATAATAGATGTACCTATGTTTGTTTGATGAGAGGTTTACAAAATCGTCTGCGACTAAGGAAGTCGTAGATACTTCATGATAAAAAAAGAATAAACGGTACAACCTTTTGGTTATGAAGAAAAATTAACGTCAACATCTGTCCCTGCATTAATAAGGGTTTCCATGAGTAAAAATAAAAACAACCTACACTTTTTGACTACACTAAGCGAGCAGGGGCTGTTGTGTAATTTAGACTACGCTAGCGCAGAAACTACTGAAATACTTTTCTACTCGTATATACAGGGTGTAACAGAAGGGGCATGGTAAGCGAAATGCTATGAATGAATATAGCTCACTACAGTCAACCTCTTCATAAAGTACATACATAATTATAATAATACATACACACACGAATGTTTTCCCAAAATGGGGTAGCCAGAACTGCAGCATCATTAAGGAGGTCCCACAGCCACGTTTAGCATAGCGCGAATAGATGTGAATGATCAGTGAAGAGTTGCTAGTTTACCGTCTGAAAAAAATCGATGCTCGAGTTTCTTAGTCGACTCTTACGACATGCACGGAAAGACACCATATCAACAAAACTTCAGATTCAATATGAAATGTTTATGTATCATTTGACGTACAATAACCCTTTTGTTACGCCCTGAAACCTGTCGTACCTTACAGAAATAGTTCCGAGCTAAATTGTTCAATTTGCTTAAGACGAGCACAAAGGGATCAGAATTAGATTCATTGTTGCGTTTTCCATAGCGCGGATGTATACTTAATTTAAATGTATACTTAATTTAGACTATTCAGCAGTCTGTGTAAACTAAAACTTTAGACTTTAGCAAGAAAACGCCCAAGTAAGGCCAATTGTTTGATCACTATAGGTAATAATTTAAAAACGTCTGTCTAATGATAGTATATTGACGAATAGTAAGCTTGACTACTGATTGATCACAGAGGCCTAGGACTACTAGACATCCTGCCAGAAGTGTTCAGATTCACGAGACGTTGAGAAACATATTGAATTCAGTGTTTGTGTGAATTTTGAAAACGATTGCTTACGAGTAAATAAAAAAATAATATCCCGCCGCGACTGTAATGCATCGTTTTAAACCGTACACAGTGTGATGGATTTCTCGGACTCGATGTAAAGAGAATCAACGTAAAGGGAGTAAATCTTTTATAACATAGGATCATTCAGTACACAGTTCATTCAAGAACAATCAATATGATAACGAACACACCCCCGGATCGCCAAGAGCCGCGCCATTTTCCACCATTTTCGCGAAGCACAACACCCACTCCAAAAATCACAAATATACTGACTTATTAATAACTAAACTCTTTATGTACTTTAATATTGTTTTAAAATAGGATGGCGTAGTTTAGATGGCAAACAGAGTCTGTGACAGCTCCGGATGCATTTGTTTAATAGGGCGTATACATTTTTTTTTTTACCTACCATTTCATCAGCTACAAATGGAAGGCAGATGAAATTATGTCAAAGGAATTACTTTTTTAAATGTTTAGGTCTTAAAAAATGTGTGTTACGCCTAGTACTATCTAACTACATCTCAGGCTCCAAGTATTAAAGGTTTAGCATTTTAAACCTTTTGTCATAATAATGGCGTACTTTTTTTGGGTAGGGTGTTTTTTTTTAATTTTAAATCTAATTTTTTATTTCATGCTTTTTGAAGGAGCTCGTTAATTTTTTATTCTTTCATTTAATTTCTTTTATTTTTCGCCGCGTAAAAGTTTGGGAGCTACGATGCCACAGACAGACACATACACATTTAATTTAATATAATCACATAACACCCCGTCGTTTTTGCGTCGGGGATAAAAAGGAAAGACTTGCGAAGTGCTGATTTACCACAAGCCAGGTAAAAGTAATAAACAATACTACGCGAGACAGCAAAATTCGCAAAGTTAGCGAAACATTTTCACCAATAGCTGTTAGACTTCATCAGGTCACTTAACAAATGAGCTAAATGCAATCATCCTATTGGTGAGAATTTTTATAAACTTAGCGAACTTCGATATCACCCGTAAAATTCTTACATTGTATACCTCAGAGTATTTTTAGCACATGGAATCCACAAGTAGTCGTCTATGCTAAGTGTGCAAGTGCTCTAACAAAATACACTGACTTGCCACATCACTAAGTAAATGATATTCCTCGTTTTGTGTACGATAACCGTTATCATTATTCACCACCTCAGGTAGTTTCCTATGATAATGTTTATTAACAGTACCTGATTTTGCCTCAATATCAATATTTACGTTAGGTAAGTAGTACAGTTTCATTATAAATTGAAGGTAAAACAATATTTATAGAAAGATAGTCTAATTTTTTAGGGCTTTTAGAGTACACTAATTCCAGTGGTACATACTATTTTTTATTAGATAGTGTTTTGTAGTTTTTTAATTGTAATATTTTTTTTTCTAATTAAGAGAGTAAGAGTTAATAAAGTTTTCGAGTATGCATGTATGTTTTCTTTTAGAGCATAGACTAGAGCTCAGACAAGCCGTCACAAAATTATAAGCTTGCGAGGTATCATTAGATTCGTTGCCTAGAAGTCTCAAGAGTGATAGTGGGTGTAACAGTCACACACACACACACACACACGCACGCACGCACGCACGCACACACACACACACACACACACACATATGTGTGTGTGTGTGTAAAGGCAATTGAATGTTGAAATTAGTATATTTTCATACTCGTAATAAACCGTGGATTTCTAAGAGGTTGCTAAAGTAGTTTAAGAACAACGTCTGTTGCACATTTTTCATAAGAACTTGTGGAATTAGAATTTAAATTGAAAACGCCATTTTAATATCTGCTTGAAGATAAGAGAATTGTCCCGAGTTTAGAGCATAAGAAAAGCGAAGTTTTAACTTTCTTCACAAAGTACGTTCTCAGCGGGTAATTAATTCAAAATTAGTTTTTATCTCATTTGAAGTTCCTTCTTGTAAAGGGCATTGGATTGTGGAAATTATTGTCAATGAATTGTAAGGATAAAGGGGGAAGGGGAAAAGGGAAAAATTATGTAGGTATGCAGTACTAGGCAGGTATGGATACTTTATAGCGTGCCACGCAGTAACGACTAACTCGTTTGGAAAAACCTAAAATGAAAATTATTATTAATTTCCTCAAAACAAAGTGAGTGTTTCACCTTAAAATATGTAAATGTTTGTTATGTTATTATTACAAAACTATTAGCTGTACAACAAAAAAACACCAGTTCTTTTACACTAGCACGAAAAGAACGGCAATCGATGTTTACCTTGCATTACAGTAAGTGTACTGTTATGACCATGTTCTATTGCACCAACTCCTTAATCTTTTTAAATAACACCTATCTCTTATGACGTAGTCTCTTTCTATTGATATGCCACTGTTTACTAAAATCTATGTTATTTACAAAACGGAATGCTGACTGAGGATTAGTTAGTCTGTAATAATAAGGAATTTCTAGATAAGTTTATATTTATCCGTACTTCGGACATATTTATTCTGTTGTGATAAAGATCTGCATAGCTTGTTCCACATTAAGGTATGTTATATTGTATACTCCAGAGGTCTACGTGCGAGTGTCTTGAATTAACTCAGCCCTCCGCATTCAGGAAATAATAAATAACCTCTTTATCTACCTGCATACCGCTGCAGATCATGGAGAAATGATAACGAGGAGCTGCGACTCTTAACTTGGTTATAAGACGATCACTGACGTTAACGGCAGACGTATAAAATGGGTTGAATGAGAGAGATATATATCACGTATTTAAATGTCAGTAGTATTAACTGGATATGTGTATATATTTCGCGTAGGAAATTCTTTATTGTACACAGAAAAAACACAAAATAAAATAGTTCTTGTAGAGTAATTTTGATTACTATGATTCAGTTAGAGTGCAGACTGAATGAATTTGCGTTGAAAGTGCTTGGATTTCCACTTGAAATGTGAAATAGTTTAATTATATAAAATTGATTATAAAATGAATATTTAAAAGGGGATCTCATAATTCACTCGCACTTGGCCGGTTTTTTATATGTCTTAACTGTCTCGTTGTAACCATATGATAATATACAAATAAATGTGTAAAAGTACATTCGATTTCAGATAAAACAGTAATTTTAATACGTCTATTAAAAAACTTTCGACAAAAAATGCAGTTTCGGTCGGACACTAAAAATTGTATCGTGTGGAAAGGGTATTAATTACTTAGTCCATGAATTTGACGTTTAGATCTGAGTTATATGCCTCTAAGCTTGCTCATACTTATGCAAAAGCATCTGGATGCTTTTGTATAAGTATGAGCTATGTATGAGCTCGCCTCGTGGCGAGCTTAGTTTTGTTAGAGTGCGTTTCATCAAATAGTTCCTATAAATGATAGCGCTAGTTACTATGTATACGAGTAGGACTATTATCGGTATTACCATCGGGCATAGGAGCATAGAGCAAAATCGGGCATAGGAGCTATTCTGTGAAATGAGCTCTAGTCACTCTAATAACACGTGTAGCGTGCCATCTATCTGACAGCGAGCGCGTTCGCGAGCGGCCTGCTCGCGTAGTCCGTTGCCCCGCTCGCTACCGCTAGGAGCTTTTGACTTTATATTATACTAGCGGCCACCCACGGCTTCGCCCGCGTGACACTGCATTACTCCCGTGCGAAGCCGGTGCGGGTCCCTAGTTATACATCATAAACCTTCCTCGTAAATCACTCTATCTATTAAAAACACCCGCATCAAAATCATACAAAGGGACGGACAGACAGCGGCAAGCGACTTTCTTTACAATATTAGTGATTTTACTCTTTTAGATTATTGTTTATTAGTTTGGTCATTAATATATCATAACGTTAAAATAAGTCGGTATTTCTATACACGTGTGCGTATACGTATGCTTTTTTATTCTCATACTGCCCGTTTACAATTTTTGTAAGAAAATATACTTAAAAGCTTCTCCTCTTAACTCCTGCTTCATGACACAGACCTTGTGTGTGCTAGCATTTCCTTCAGGCGACAGGGGGGAAATATAAAATAACTATTATTATAATAACTGACTGATGGTGTTATTACAAGATATGAATAAGGTCGCTAGTTTTTGCACATAACTGTTATTGTTGAAGATTAAAACCTCTTGCGAGCGCGGAACTCATCGCAACCTTGTTCGTCAATTTAAATAGTGACGCGTCTGTCATTCATTGTTAAAATTATTGATTTTTCTCTTGGTTTTACTTTACTTACTATCCGATTATTACTTAGTAATTATTACATTTTTACCTATTAGAAATATAGTATTTTATTTCCGCTACACCTGGGAGACTCCTCAACATGGTCCTTCGAGCCGGATTATTTATTCGTCATACTTGAAGATTATTGGTGGATAAATTATAAGAAGATTATTCCGCAAGTTACCAGTACAAGAGGTGTGAGCATCGTACTTGAGCTGGATTGTTGGAACCGAAGACAGGGTTTTGCCTTCATTTATTCTTATTTACCCATCACTCTCAGGTAGTAGTAATTATTAGGTATAATATTAATAATCGGTTAGTATTATTTTAATATCTTAACGACAATTTATTAATTCAACCTATTCTTGTGCCTAAGTTATGTCAGATTGCAAATTCACATTAATTATAATTTGTATTAGTTAATTCGATACTAAATAATTAGTATTATAGGTAGTGAGCCTTCTTAATTAACTATTTTATTCTACAATTTGTGAAGTTTGTTAATCATTATAATTCGACAACTAAACTTGAGGTGTTTAATTAAACAAGAGGTTTAAGATATAGTTAACTAACCATTTATATATTTTACGTATAATAGGTATTTCAATTTGTGTTGTATAATTTTCAGTTGGACATATCACTGGGCTCTCAAAATGTCGGTTGAAAAGGAGCTAATTAGGAAGCGAGGTAGCTATAAAGGTCGACTGACTCTCTTCGCGAATTATGTGAGTAAAATTCAAATTGATTCACTTACTACTGTTGAAGCCAATGAGTTGCAATTACGAATTAATAAGATGAATAGCATCTATAATAGTTTCGATGAGATACAGTTACAATTAGAATGTTTAACTGAATCAATTGATTTGTCTTTGCTTGAACGTGATGAATTCGAGTGTCAGTTCTATGCTACCATGTCTAAGGCAAAGGAGATTTTAGATTGTTTTCATAAAAAGCAAGATGACTACGTAAGCGCACGCGAGTCTAGGGCTAATAACAATCAGCTGATTAAACTTCCTGTTATCCAATTGCCAAAATTTAGTGGTGCATATGATAATTGGTTAGAGTTTCATGACACGTTCCTTAGTCTCATTCATTCTAACAATGACATTGATAACGTAAACAAGTTTCATTACTTGAGATCGTCGTTAGAGGGTTCAGCAGCAGTTGTCATTCAGTCGATTGAGTTCTCTTCTCAAAACTATGAGATTGCATGGAGCCTTCTATGTGAGCGATATGATAATAAACGGTTGTTATTGCAAAATCATGTCTCAGCAATCTTTAGCATTGACTCTATTACTAGGGAATCTTCAGTCGCATTGAAACGTATGATCGATGAATTAAATAAGAACTTGCGAGCTCTAGGATCTCTTGGTGAACCCGTCACTTACTGGGATACGCTTTTTATTTATATCGTTTCCCATAAATTAGACGCTAAGTCATTTCGTGAATGGGAAGAGTGCAAAGGTCGCCTAGGTAAAGATAAGCCGATAACTTTAGATGTGTTTTTGACATTTTTGCGAAACCGTGCCGATTTATTAGAAACTTTGGAATTGTCTGCAGATAACACTGCTGGTCGGGTAAACACAGGTAGTAAATATACTGCTAAGTTGAAGGCCATGGTGGTACAAGACACAAAACATGATGTAGGCGCGGTTGTAACATGTCCTAAGTGCAGCGGAGATCATCACTTAAATAGTTGTTCGCAGTTTCTCTCGCTAAGTACTATTGCTCGATTAGAATTATTGCCGAGTCTTAAGGTGTGCTATAATTGTCTACGCAGAGGACATTACGCGAATCGTTGTAAGAAACCTGGGTGCAAGTCTTGCAAACGTAAGCATCACACTCTCGTTCATAAGAAAGATTTTAGACATAGGCTGAGTAGTGACAGCGCGACCTGCCGCTACGACGAGAGTAATAAATCGATCCCAGTGGTTAATCAACCAGCGTTTAATGCTTCGCATTCTAGCAAAAGTGAGTCTTCATCAGTTACAATACCGACTTTATCAGCACGTGTAGAGTCAGATCTACAGCCAGCACAAGATGTTTTACTTTCGACTGTCTTAGTTAAAGTCTACGATACTAATAATCGCGAACACGTAGTACGCGGAGTTCTCGACACCGGAAGTACATCATGCTTAATGACGGAGAGTTTGTGTAAAAAACTGAATTTACCTATTACTAGTGTAAATAAATTTGTACAGGGTATTAACAACTCGTCGACTCAAGTAGGTAAAATGTGTCAATTACCTATTAAGTCTTTAAATGACACTTTTTCGACGAGTATTAATTGTTTTGTTATACCGTTTATTACGGATGATGCTCCGTCTTGTAAAATAGATATATCTAATGTAAATATTCCGTATGACATTTGCTTAGCCGATCCTTACTTCTATCAACCTGCAGCAATAGATTTAATTTTAGGTGCTGACTTATTTTGGGATGTGTTAGTGGGATCACAAGTTATTAAGCTAGGTAGTGAGCAGCCGGTACTCTGTGAAACTCGCTTTGGTTGGTTAGTTTCAGGTCGAATATATAGCGGCCATGTACCGTCGCCTACCATTAAATGTCACTTCGGCTCAGTATATCCAGGTATACATCTCAATACGAAATATTCTAGAGACGACATTCAATCCCAGTTAGCAGAGTTCTGACATTTGATAATGTTAGTGGGAAGAACATTTTGTTTATAATACCTACTATGTGTTTAGCCAATGATTATGTTTGTGTACGGCTTTCTTTAAAATAGAAGGAAAGCATTTAAGTCATTTTAGGTGCAAACAATGACACCTTGATAAATTTTGATCATTTTAAATTTCTTACGGCTTACGTGAGCCATTGCTTACGTCTTACGTTTTGTAAATAGATGTCGTAGACAAGTGACTACGTCGTATCTCAGTAATGACGAATTAAAGCAATCATTAATAGTTATTTGTAAGAAAGTTCAACTATGTTACAGTTATGTTATTAAAAAATTAA
Organism: Carposina sasakii; assembly: GCA_014607495.2. NCBI lineage: Eukaryota > Metazoa > Arthropoda > Insecta > Lepidoptera > Carposinidae > Carposina > Carposina sasakii. Next base: position 12,236,850 of record CP053155.1, read on the forward strand.
AACTTGCCAAAAAGCTAGTTATTAACATTTCATGTTTTATTAGATAATTATAAATGTATGCGTATCAGTGGTCGTCTATTTAATTCTGATTTTATGTACGAAATCCTTATTCAATTATTATACAGTCCACTCATAGTTTTACAAAACTTTTATTTCAGTACGTACATAAGAGACTACTGCACGCACCTCCTCAGCTATTGTTGGCAATCATCAGAGAATCGTACTGGCCAATAGGTGGTAAGAATTTGGCAAAATCTTGTTATCGTCAATGTGTAGGTACTATGTATGTTAGTGCAATTCATGGGCTGAAACATTAGCAAATGAACAAACGCGGTTTCATTTTATGCCTGCATATTCGCCACACTTCGGTGGTATTTGGGAGGCCGGTGTAAAGTCCACAAAGTACCATTTAACAAGAGTGTTGGGATATTGTAACCTTACGTATGATGAGCTTAATACTACCCTCATCAAGATTGAAGCGTTGTTGAATTCTCGCCCACTCACACCTTTGTCGGCACACCCAGACGATTTTTCGCCTATCACCCCTGGACATTTTCTCGTTGGACGCCCTTTAACTTTGCTACCGGTGCAAGATTTGCAGGATCATAGTTACCAGCATCTCTCTCGATTTAACCGGATTGAGCAGCTTCGTCAGCATTTCTGGGCTCGGTGAAGTAAAGAATATGTTGCAGAACTCCAGCACAGAGTCAAATGGCGATTCAATCATGACTCCCTTCAAGTAAATACGCTCGTTGTTCTGAAGGAGGACAATCTTCCTCCTTTGAAGTGGAGACTGGGCCGAATCATTACTGTTTATCCTGGTGCTGATGGCGTGTCCCGTGTGGCAGATGTCAAGACAGCGACGGGAATTGTTCGAAGAGCGTTTAGCAAGATTTGTCCGCTCCCCGTTATCAACGAGATTGTTTGAAAGGCTGGCTTTCAACCCCGGGGGTATGTTGAAGATTAAAACCTCTTGCGAGCGCGGAACTCATCGCAACCTTGTTCGTCAATTTAAATAGTGACGCGTCTGTCATTCATTGTTAAAATTATTGATTTTTCTCTTGGTTTTACTTTACTTACTATCCGATTATTACTTAGTAATTATTACATTTTTACCTATTAGAAATATAGTATTTTATTTCCGCTACACCTGGGAGACTCCTCAACAGTTATAATTAATCTTTTTATTGTATCATCTTCTTCCGTATTTATGATCTATTCCGTTCCGATCCCAGCAAGTGATCCCGCAAAGGATGCGTTTTATTTAATTTTATTCCTATCCGATCCCGTCACGGGATCAGATGAATATTTCATTTATTTTGTATTCCGTTCTGATCCCGTGTCTTCTCAATGATTTTTTGGTACTGTTAGCAAGTAAAACAGTAGACACATACAATATTGTTTTTCGAATGATTTCGAGAGATCGAGACAATTTTAATAATTCTTATTTTAGTTTTTCTTAAATTTGTCGTTCTTTAATAAAAACAACTTGTAGAATTTTTATTATTTTATTTCCTATTTTATTTTCTGACCTTACACATTAAAAAAGAACTCCACGCGATCAGATCGGAATTTGTTGTGGATTTAAAGTAAAAAGGGATTCGTTTAAGGGATCGGACCGGAATAGATCGTATTTATCGATTTGAATGGAATCGTAAAATATGAGGTTAACACTGCATCTTCTGGAAGACCAGCATCGTCTTTCTTCAACTTCAGTAGACTCGAGCGATATTGAGACAGATTAAGGGATTATATCTAATCTAGGTTTGATGTAAGTATACCTATTATGTACTTAGCTCCCGCAACTGAACAATGAATCTGTTGTCGTGTATTTTGTACATGAAATTAAAAAGCCGCGTGGTGCCGGCAGAGTAGAATTCGTACCACCCCATGTATGCCCGTGGGTATTGCACGAGGCGATTAAGGGTTTACGGGAGGTGGGCAGCAGCATCTCCCTTGTTGACAACATAGTCCAAAATACAAACCAAACCAACCAATACAAACGGGTCACCAACCCGTCTGCCCAGCGTGGTGACTATGGGCAAATACTCCCCATGGTAGTCTTGTGGCGTGCCCTGGAGGAGGCCTACGTCCAGCAGTGGACTGCAATAGGCTGATGATGATGACAGATACGTTCCCAAGTAATATGTAATTTGTGTAATTACACGCAAGCAATGCTCTATGATGCAGTCAACCATACGGGGGTACAGCGCTGGTTTTATGGCTGGTACTATAGGTGTTAGCCTAGATGGTAGAACATACATAAAATATATAACTTTGTACCCATTAATGCCGTGTAGAAAAGCCTAGGTCATCCATAAATACGGAATGATTATCATTAAAACCATCATTTCAGCCCTGGGAAGTGCACTGCTGGATATAGGCCTCCCCCAACAACCTGCATACCGACCGGTCGGAAGCAGCCTGCATCCAACCGACGCCCGCGACCTTGGCCAGGTCGTCGGTCCATCTCGCGGGTGGCCTTCCCACGCTGCGTTTGACGGCTCCATCGGCCATAAGTTCTTCGAGCTATGTGCCCTGCCCATTGCCACTTTAGCTTGCTGGACCGTTGAGCTATGTCAGTGATCTTTGTTGGAAACCGGTTTCCAAACTTCGGTTACCAAAACGGCCGAAGGGAACCAAGCCTTTTAGGTAACCAGTTACGTACAAGGATAAAAAAAGCCTTTTTGGAAACCGGTTTCCAAACTTCGGTTACCAAAATGGCCGAAGGGAAACCAACAGTGTATAAATTTGTTAAGTATTCTGCCATGAAAAGTAATTTGATTAACGTAGTGTTTCAGTTCGTTTGAATACAAAGCTGAAACGAAATATATTTTCACATTTCATGAATAAAAACGTAACTGTGTTAAAACTCAATATTTCATTTACTGCGTGACATTTTGTTTATAGTCAATTTCACGTTATATTTACACAAAATAATGTTATTTCTACTGATTCAGTACAAAATATAGCTAACGACGAATTTTTGAAAAGTAAGTACCTATAGTTTGCTGTACGTATACTCGTATTATTTAAATTACAACCGGGTGCATTTAATATTAAAAGTCGGAGATAACATTTTACGAAATTACCAAAACTTCTAGAATAAATTATACAGAGATAAAGACTTATACAAAATAACAATTAAATTGACCCTTTTCGTCTGAAACGTTGAGCTAACAAGATAAGGCGTTCGATTTTTTTTAGTAGATAGCTTTTGATATAATATATGCATATAAATTGTTGGCATCTCTTGTCCAGAAGTCAGTTTGACTACAATTGAAATAAAATACATCCAAAAAAACAAAATAAATATAATTTGCAGGTAGCTTTTTATATTTTTATATGAAAGTACGTCTTTCATAACGTAGGTAGGATACTCTGGTAGGTAGCCCATGGAACTCAATAGATATCTTTATACTATGTAACACAGCGTTTATGAATCTCTTCTTATCTTATACACGGGTGTGTTCCCAAAAAGGGGTTACCAGTACTGCAGATACACGAGGGAGATCCTCACGAACGGAAGGAGATGCAGCTGGTGTGAAACCCCGTATCTGCACATATTTTTAAAGTGGCATAAAATTCCATTAATCGTAAAATGTAGTTTATCATCCGAGACGAGAGCAAACTTTGCTTTTTGAACTTTGTCCGCAGTGATTGTGGATATACGGGTATAAGCGAAAAGTTTTTATGTCGAGATTGAAGACTTGACTTCAAACAATTTCGAGTTGCTAAACAAATAAAATATAGCCAACGAAAATCCAATTTTGGTCTTCTAATATTTACTGTATCGTGTCAATATAGCCGTACGGATTTGGGTGAACGAACTTTAATTAGGAGATCTCTAACGTCCACTACTACTAGGTACTAAATCATCTTGACCGATCAAATTACTTCAAAGTAGAATCAAAAGCGTTCCTCCCCGCATATTATAAACGTGTGATATCTCTCTCTTTCTGGCTTAAATAAACAATCATTTATAATATATAGACAAAACCGTACATTCTCATTTCGTGTCTTACGTTCCTCTCCTAACACAGTGTCAAAAAAGCTTTTCTAATAAACCTAATAGTGCGATACGTGTGAATGTTCCATTCGTGACGTACGTTTCCCAACGGGCTGTGAAATGGCACATACACATATGGTGGAATAGAATGGAATCATTACACTGCCATTTTTCATTCGACGTGTCTACGATTCGAACGTGCTAATTGTCGTATAAAAAAGGTATTGTGATTTTTTAGGATGAGACTTTCGGTTCGTTGTATACGACTTCCACTAAAATGCCATAGATAAAATTAACGGTGACTTTTATACAGCAGCGAGGTTTCGAAACACTGACCAAATTACTTGACGGAATCATAAGTGATCCCCTGATCCCGCATACTTACCCGGTTCTCGAATGGAGACCGCGCCTCGGCAAGCGTAGCGTTCGACGTAGTAAAATGGTCCCATGATAACGGGATTGTGCTTAATATAGAAAAAACTAAATTTCTCCTTATTCAATCACCCTATTTACCAGTGTCTGCACAGCCACCACCCATGAATATGCATTTCATTCATTCATTCATTGTAATGTATATTAGCTTTTCGTGCCTACACCTAAACAAAATGAACTGTCAATGCGTACCTATCCAAAAGGTGAATTGTGTAACCTACCTTGGTGTTAAAGTAGATGTAAGTTTTACATGGTATGCACACATTGATTATGTATGTAGTAAGCTTAGAATATTGCTTGGTAAATTCTATCATCTTAAAGTGCCCAAAGGCACGCATAAATGTCTATACTTTTCTCTGGTGGACTCAATATTGGGTTATGCCCTTGATTGCTACGGCCTCACATTTAAAAGTAACATAGATAAACTGGAAATATTACAAATTAGATTTTTAAAACTTTTAGTACCCAACAAAATAAAAAATGGTTAGTTTGAAGCATAAATACATGTTAATAATAAATAACCGTAGCAAGCAAGAGCATAGCCTCACACAGTTGAGCCACAGTCATGTTACGAGGTCGGTATCAGCAGGCAAATTTGAGGTACCCAGAGTAACTAACTACTTTGGTGACAGAACCCTAAAAAAACGCATACCTTATTGTTTGCCTGAGGATATCCGTATTGAACAAGATTATAATAAGTTTAAAAATAAAATAAAAAGGTACTTACTGGATACCTTACCATAGGCACTCACTAAGGTAATGATGCAAAGTAAATAATTAGGTACTTATATAATATGTTAAAAAGAGACTCCACTCCTGCAGACAAATTGTTGAAACAGTTTTGCAGGGCATAGACTAATGCAAATTTGTACTATACCTCTTTATAATAAAAAGCGGGTGGGGCTGTGTCGGGGCACACGGCCGTTGGTTTTAACGTGAAACGTCTATGTTAGCGAATCGCTTTTAAAGTAAAAGATTGAAATGAAAACAAGATGGACGCTGTTTTAAGTATTTTAATAAAAAAAGAACAGGTACGTAATAGAAACATAAAATACATAGCAAATGTTTATATATTTATTGTCACTTTCTGGTTATTTTAAATAGCAGCCGCCCACGACTTCGTCCGCGTGAGGGGGCGTTGTACCCGTGCGAAGCCGGGCAGGTTGTTGTATAGACTGTAGCCTTCCTTGGTAAATGGGCTATCTAACACTGAAAGAATTTTTCAAATCAGACCAGTAGTTCCTGAGATTAGCGCGTTCAAACAAACAAACAAACAAACTCTTCAGCTTTATAATATTAGTATAGATATAAATACTGTCCAAATTACACTTATTTTTGTATAAATCAATAAAAATAAAAAAAAAGTTACACTGAATAGAAACAAGCGCGAGCGCCGGTTTCGCACAGTTATCGCAGTATCCCTCCCCCGCCCCCCCGCTTGACCCCGACACGAACTCAATGTCATAACAGCGAGCTGACTATATAAGTGAAATATTTACACCACATTTTTGTTTCTAAGACCAATAGTTTTTTAATTATTAAGGTACGATGATATAGACCTTTTCGTTACGGTCCAGTTTTTAAACCTGGTACCCGTATGTGTCGGCGCGATTTTAAAGACGTTTCACGTCAATAAATAAATAAAAAAATATGGAGGGTGACTGGTAGTGACTGGATGGCGAAAACAGGAGATCGAGCCTGACGTGTGCTGGAGAAGGCCCACGTCCAGCACTGGACTGCAATAGGCTGATGTATGTAGGTACACAATATCTAAAGATACAATATCGTCAACTTACAAAACCGTCGCAATAAAAGTGTGAAATTAAGCCAATTGACTTCTGTGTTCTATTCATGAATGGCAACACTGTTAGAACATAAATGATACTTGTAATCTCTTCAAAGAATGTGGATTGTCCACACCAGCAAACAATGTTAAACCATTCATCGTCAGACACTAAAGTCGGTATATGATTTGATGGCAACACTCTTGACAGTGACTAATCACAGCTAGTCTCGTATGAAAATGTTCATGTTAGGAATAAATTACTTTCTCATCAATGTCATACAGGATAAGGGTGCTTTGGGCTCCATACCTTCGTGTCAGTTGCACCGCTATTCCAAGTATGACCAACTCACAATGTCAAAGACGACGTCGCTGTAATCTATGTGAAAATCTAAAGTGATACGAGTATCACTACATAGGGACTTAGGGACGTTAAGTTTCAGCTGTCCCCCACAGGTCAGAGAAGTTTTTGGTAAAGTTGGGTTCATATAGACAAGCAAATATTTCTGGTAATAATCTATTAGTATCATGCTATGATGGTCGATATTACCGCCGATATCATACATTATCATTTAAATAAAATAATGAGGAAATAAATACAATTTTTATTTATTTACATCATTTACCTTTAAGTACAGATTACGGTGCTCATCGTGTCTCCACCGGGAACTCTTTAAACGGCTATATAACATTAAAAGTGGCTGAGCGCCAAAATTCAGCTATTAGCCGATGAAATATTTATACCAATACTTATTATTAGTAAGTGTTAAACATACCAAGCATAAGTTGGCGTTTCGGGGCTTTATGGTCAACAAAGAACATCATCATTCATGTAAAGAGAAAATTAGTTGAAAAACAGTTCTACTTTATGTATGTCAAAACCATTGATAGGTTAATAACATAGTGCTCAGTAAAAGTAAAAAATTGTTCTATCGATTCCCTGATAACTGTAGTAAAAAGCCTTAGCCAAGTCGCAATGTCAACAACCTAAGTTTGCAAAGGATTTCATTTCTGTCAACACGTTGTTGCTCGTATACATGGGACCTAAGACAGCGCGCACACAAACATTCTTCGTGACGTCAGTCACACAAAGCGCGTCAAATGTAAGGACAATGAGGAGAATCTATAATCTTGTAGGTACCTGGACCTCAGCCTGCCAATGTAATCGATTGATAATTAACCAATCACTAATATTTACTGGGTGCCTACCATGGTCTTACCTCTTTAATTTATTAACCTAAAGTGTTAAGTTTGTATGTTTTCCAAATAAAATAAAATATTTAATTGAATTAAGCGTTGCTTTTTGAAAAATAAAAATTCCAAATGGTGTTTCCACCGGGCCCTATATTCCGCCGGCTCAACTGACACTTGTATGAAACAATTCACGGAACTAGTCGCGATGAGAAACCAGATCCGAGTAGTAGCAGTCGCAATAATGACATGTTTTATTATTTATTTATTTATTCTTTATTCAATTACAAAATCTTAAAACATTGGTGTTACTGTTGTCGAAATCACTTAAATATAAAATCAAAAATGATTCAAAGTCTTTATTGTCCGTCACTGTCGAAACAGAGACACAATTTTCTATAAAAAAGTATATAGGCCACCTCTCCCTGTAATTCCTTCATGAACATTAGTCTGAAAAGACTATTGATGTCACTAAGCTTGCGAGCAAAGGATAATTAAGGGGAATCTTGGGGGTCTAAATTGGTACGGAACCGACAGTTAGGGGTCCTTTTTGTTGTGGAGTAAAACTTATGACAGAGATCAATTATGTTTATTGGCAGTGGAACGAATGAACTTTCGATTCCATTAGCCTGTAAATTCGTAGGCGTCTTGTCCTTTGAACTAAATGTAGTGATATTGAGTTAGCAGCTCCACGAGAATAAATTCTTTTTCTTATTTTTATTCGATGCAACAATTTATTCAAAAGTCAGTGTATAGAGCAGAGGTTTGCAAACTTATTTCGTCTAACGCCCACTTTGAAAATCAGTAGCGACCCCCATTTTTATTTCACCTTAAAAATGTTAATAGCATATTAGTTGCGCTAATTTTTTCTGGGGCCTTAACTGCCCCTCTCTAGGACTTCAACGCCCACGAGGGGGTGTTATCGCCTACTTTGGGAAAGACTGGTAAGAATTATGATTATCGACGTTTGTTTCCGAGTCAATTTTGGATGTTTCTATAATCATCTAGGTATGTATATGTTAACAGTTGCTTAGTACATGTGCCTACCTACAATATCATGAAAGTAGATGAAGCAAAAGAGGTGTGTCAGAACAAATGGAAATGGTTCGTGGCAAATGGAAATCCGTGATCTCTGCCTACCTAGTACCTACCCCTCTGGGAAAGAGGCGTGATTTTATGTAGTATGCATATAGTACCCACAACACAAAAGCTTAAAGATCCGCGGAACTAGGTAAATGTGTAGTGAATATTTCTTTTATTAAACCAAGCCTAAAACCCTTGTACAAATATAACCGTTGCTATCCATACAGAGACAATACCAAATGACTGTTTGTTCCCTACATAACCTCCGCATGTCGCCAAGGATTAATATGTTTACATAGCATTTGTTTACATTTACTATCATCATTTATTTAGGTATATTCGGCTGATGAAAATTGATGATTGTTTTCGTTGTCCGTTTTGTCAGCTGTGGGGGTTTGGGGGCGGATAAGTGATATCGTTAAGGACTTTTCGACTCCCAATATTTTGTTAAGACCTCCCTTTTGGTAGGTACATTTGATATCAAGAAGTAAAGACAAGTTTGGGTTTCCTTTTATGGTTGGAATGACCTGTCTATTCAGCAGGTTTTGGATTCAAATTCATGTAGATGCAAACTTGGATACATTGAAGTCGAAAGTCATGGATGTTTTACTTAATTTATGTATACCGTATCCACGATACCTCCAAGATCACTTTTTCCCTTTGGGACTAGGTTAATCTATACATATGAAATGCTTTGTTCTGAACGACTGAGAATCAACGCACTGCCTAAACCGCGATCATAGAGACCTGCTTGAAAGGTGTATTTTTTACATGAAAGTATCCTATAGGAACGTATTTTTTGAAATGGGAAAAAGCGGCAGTTTAAATTTACTATAAATACTAGTTTTATTACATCTATTTGTTTTTTGGATAGGTAGGTACGTAGTCGTCTAGCCTCAGCTCGACCTTTAGCAGTCATGCCGCCATGCCATTGTATAGACTCTGCTAAAACTTGTTACTCAGAAACCGCTAGTGTAAAGTTAAACTAGAGTATTAAAACAATAAATGAAGAAATTAATGAGCGAGTGCCCTTTTAAATCTTCTATACTTTTAGATGTTCAAAATAGTTTTTCGTGTGTAGTAGTCAGTTCCACAGTTCGACGCTTCAACTGTAAAAAAGGAATTAAATTAAGCACTCCAGTGCACTTTGCAGTTTAAAGCGAAGAAACAATGGTGTCTAATGGACGTGGACAGTTGGTTTTAACAGCTGCAGCGGTAGTGCGGGAAGAATGCAGCGCTGTTGACTCTATCGAGTACTAAAATGTAGTGTAAAATGTAAAGTAACAATAGTATAATGCGTTGTGTTTAAACGATTACAAATACCACAGTGTGTGCAAATGCATGCGCCGTTTTATGTCAAACTTTAAAATTAATAAATGTCATTGCCCCACTGATAATTCGCTTTGTATGTGTTTAAATCTAGAAGGAACTACTATGTACTTATACATGGCTTATACATCAGCCTCCCTAGCATGACCGCATATCGTGGATCTAGTATCGTACGATATCGTTTCTATACAAAATTCAACATGGCGGCTATATTTATCGTATTTTGACAGGCTAAAATGTCGATAAATCGGTTTATAATATCGTGTATCGCAGGTCATGCTACTTGGGCTGATTAGCATAATAATATACCTAGGCACAGGATGTAACAAATGAGGTATGTTAAGCGAAATGCTGTAAAAATAAGGCCACTAAGAGAACCTAAATTAAATTAGAGATTCCAAATCACATGTTTATTTTTCAAGACTATATGAATATATTACTATACTATATACCTAAGTTGAGGAATACTCCATACGCCCACGTATTTAGTTAACATACCCTTTCTGTTACACCGTGTATACTCCACAGTTATGGGTATAGCTTATGTATCAGACTAGTGGACGCCCGCGACTCCGTCTGTGTAAACTATAGAAAAAAAAAACAAAATGTTGAAATTATCCGCGATAAAAACATTTTCCCGGGTTAAAAAGAAGCCAATATGTTAAATGGGACCTGTCTCAATATATTCCTGAAAACTGCATCGAAATCGGTTCAGCCGTTTCTGAGATTAGCGTGCACAAACGCACAGACAGACAAACAGACAAAAAATCCAAAAATCATTCTTTTGGGTACTATTGCGTTGATAAAGGTCTCCTATAAAATTTTTCTCACATATTTTCTATGTACAGACAGCGATCCGTTACATTTTAATTATATGTATATATAGAAGTTAAGCATATAGGTTACGAGTATATACTTCTGGGAGAATATGCAAGCATCAGTTAGTAAACCGATAAAGCCATAAATGGCTAAAGAGTGGTAAAGTTATAAGTTTGTACTACATACACCTTTAAAGACCTGTTCAAGTAGCATGACCTGCGAAAAACTATATGATAAACCGATTTATCGACATTTAGCCTGTCAAATACGATAAATATAGCAGCCATGTTGAATTTTGCATAGGGACGATACGATATCCACGATGCGTGGTCATGCTAGGGAGGCTGAGGTCTATAACGGTGTAACACAACATATTACCGAATTTCCTTAATTTAATAACATGAAAAGTTGTGTTTAATAAAAGTATGATGTTTATTCTGAATAACATGACTCCGAAACAGTTGTTACAATTTATTATATAAGTGTAGCTCTCGGTTTAAAATAAAGTGCTTAGCACAAAGTTTTCTTTGGCGTCGAAGTTTGTATTTTCTTGTTCACGTTGGTACGGGGCTATTAACTTCGCTGATTTTCGCAATTTTGCCCTAATAATGGTTGCTAACCAGAATATATTGAACGGTTTATTAGAATATTATGGTTGTTTTTGCATACTTGGTCGTTGATATTAAACGGCGGTTCAGGGAATTTTATGAAAACTGCGTGTTTCAACAAACAAAATTGGTTTCATTCCTACAATTTTTAGTGTAGTTGACTAAAAGAATTTGTACTAGTTATTCATTGTTTTCACAGTTAGTAAGTACTAGTGGACGCCCGCGACTCCGTCTGCGTGGACTATAGAAAAAACAAAATGTCTACATTATCCGTGATAAAAACATTTTCCCTGGATAAAAAGTAGCCTATTTGTTAAGTGGGACCTGTCACAATATATTCCTGAAAACTGCATCGAAATTGGTTCAGCCGTTACTGAGGTTAGCGTGTACAAACGCACAGACAAACAGACAAACCGACAATTATTATATTTTCGGACTATGTTGTCAGCACGGGAGGCGCTGCTACCCGCCTCCCGGAAACCCTACTGCCTAGTTCGAGGCAAATAAATGTAAATAAAACAAGACTTTGTTTAAAGTAAAAATATATACTTATTTGTTAACTATCAATAGTATAGAAGTGACAAGTTTCAGAGCTGTATCAAAAGGTCACAATAGATATTCTCACAATATGCTTCATAGGAAGGCAGTTTGTCGTGATTTCCCCGACATCCGTAATGAACAATGTGCGACGACGGATCTGCGAATCTATTGTTAGGTATACATTGTTAGAACCTTCTTTAAATATAGGTTATTTGACTAAAAAAGGTTCGGTTATAGATAAGTTATGTATGACTAAATAAAACTTTATAAACAAAAACAATAACGTCGAAAAACTTGACATGTCAGTACCAGAACTAATTTAAGCGTAAAAAAGCCTGTTAATCGCAAAACCTTTAGTCACTTTGTCACCTGTCAACCTTTTCACTTTTCCGTAACTGGAACAGGCCGAGCCCTTCGACATTTCCGATATTACACTTTTAGTAGGATATTTCACTGCCTATTAATCCAGGGGAGGGCCAATACGCATGCGCGAATTCGCCGCGCATGGCGTTTGCGGTCGACAGGCTCAGAAAAATATGAAAAACAAAATATTTCTGTGTTATCTAAGCCAAAACAATTTAAAAAAAACCAAATATATTTTAAAATGTAGTGTATATGTTATGTGTTGTAAATGAAATTGTGCTATGTTATAAAGATCGCAAGGTAAGTTTACCACAGTACCTAATTAACAAAGTTAACCTAAAAAATTGGGTGATGAAATTTTAATTGCAATCAATTCTGTTTGAGAAGTAAAAAAGTTTATTTAGGTCAGATTGCGCTCTATTTTCATATAGGTAGATTTAGTTTTCTTTAAAGAAAACTTGAAATTTAAATAGAGTGTCAGGCGTAGGTAGATAACAGCTCCCAGAGGTCCGCTTTGGGACACTTTGACACGATTGCTTTATAGCCTACACCTACGGGTAAATTTTGTGTAATTTGAATGCAAAAGCAAAATGTTTTATTTTTTTAAGTGTCATTAAAAACAATTTGCGTCAGCTATTACAACAGCGGTTTATTTTTCATATCAGATAGGTTTGTTAAATACAGTGACGTTGCAATTCTAAATAAGCACACCCTACCCATTTTTTACTAAAGGTCACATCATAATAAAAATTTTGCTCTTATGTCTTTAGAGGTTATCTGCCCGCTATCCCATATACTGTTTTAGATTTTTTTTAAATTGATTTACGGCCAATTTCTATATGAGAGATCAAAAAGAATCTCGGATTATTTTATTCCTAATTTGAAATTTTGTATGAAAACAATTGAAGATTATATCTGAGATATGCAAAAAATCAGTTAAAGAAATTGGCAGTTACTCGTAACAATCGTAATATTTACTTTATCTTTTGTGGCGAGATAGCATAATATTTCTGAAAGAGCTAACCAGTATACCCAAGTTAGCACTGCATGCAACAATACTTTTTGGTATTAAGGGGTGCCATATTAGATCGCACGAAACCAAAGACATCCTCACCTGCTCATGATGTACCCTGCAGAACAACTAACGTGGCTGTGGTTATCCGCCAGCCTGCACTGGACTACCGAGGCGGGACGTGGTCCGTAACTCCCATTGGGGAAGGCCTATGTTCAGTACTAAGGTTCAGTAGTAGACTTGTCATGTCTGAAATGAATCAAGATTTACATATTATGTTCATAAAGACACAGCCAGAATGAATCATGATTCAAAAACAGATAAATAAGATCTTCCTACATTCCTTCTAACCAACAAATGTTACAAACAGGAACAATTCCTTTATTACTAAACTCTGAAAGGGAAAACTCTGCATTGTTCTTCGTTTGACACACCACAGAATTGTTTTGCAGATTGTGTTTAAACTTCCATAGGTAGCGATGAAGGGAAACATTTTTTACATCACAATCGAAAAGTTTTCCCCGTAATTTGCGAATTAAGAGCAATTTTCCTGTAAATTACATTTTGGAATTCAATGGGAAGTATTAGAAGTTTTGTTTATTGCTACAATTGAAGTTATTGACCTTGTTTAGTTGATTTATCAGACATTAATTTGAAAACTTACAGTTTTCACATGATTACTAACCAAACAAAGTACGATTTGATAGTTTTCGTAATAGATACTTACTTGAAGAGTAGCAACTATTAACTGTTTAACATATTCATCTATTTTTAACAAAAAAAGTTGTCAAGCGAGTGCCAATGTAGCTTGAAACTCATGTCCACATAACTTTTACCTCATACCATAGTTCCTATACAGGTACGCACGGTAAATAATGGACATGTACTTACTTCATATTTGCTTTTCATAAAAAGACATTGATATTATTATAGGTATTTCTTTATAATGAAGTTGAAATTTAGGAGTGCTTTAAGACTAAATTGCTTTTTGAAAATTGTTTTTGCCGTATTGTACGATTGGGTGCAATGTTTTGTAATATCCATTATTGATCTTGAGCAACTGTACACAAGTATCTGTTTTATACACATGTTTTTTGCGCCGTGGACCTCGCAATGATTACATATTCATACCAAGTCGCCGTATCTATTGGAAGTTTGCCAGTATTTCTGAACGCGAAATTAAGAATTCCCACACAAGTTGCAAGTAACATTGGGCCGGGGAAAGTTTGAATTCTCTCCGACTTTTACAAATATGTTAAAGAGAAACTTGGAAGGGTGACAAGAGGCTTACTAAGGGAGGTACTCTTTCAATATTACAGTTTCACGCTACGATGTTATCTTTTGTTTTTCAGCGAGTCTTTTCACGATTACCTATATTGAATATAGACAAGAGATTGAGACTTGTACTGTACGTACAGGTGAACCAGTCTTTAAATGTTTCATTACAAAAAATATCCAAAAGCTTATTTCTTACAGTCGCCAATGTCATTGAAATAATTTTGTTCATAAGACCCATAATTAGTTACATGTTACATAATTCATTTTTGAAAAATATTGTGATAGTGGCGCTCTGGTAGTATTTTACCTGTAATCTTTCTAAATTGACACGAAAATTACCAACATTTTTGCCGTTTAATGGTTCTAATGAGTCATTAGAAACACCGTAATTTATTTTAAGAATGAAACCCATATTTTGCCGTGTTCAACCCGTTATCAAATGTTAAATTAAGACATCATCTGTGTAATTCTACCTCAATTTTAACGTTGACATATAAATTTTATTAGAATTGTCTACAGGTACGGAAGGAGGTGCGCATAAATTGGATTTTATGACACATCTTACGTCGTAGTCCGTAGTACCTATATTTTAACTGAACACAGAGAGACGGATAATGCGAGGGTGTTACTTGAAATTTGACGCTTTTATTTATTATATGTACGTCATAAAATAGATATATAGGTAAAACCTAGAATCCTATACATATTAAGAGCAACAAATACGAAAATCCAATAGATTTCAGTTATATCAAAAATTTGCACACATGTCATCTTTTTTTGACATAAATAAAGATTTATGTAAGCACTAGCAGCCGCGAATTTGTCCGCGTTAATTTTAAAATTCCCCTTTCTCCCGTTCTCGTAGGATGACACCCCTAAGCTTCGCTCTAAATCAGATATGCAGAACAACACATTTTATATGTATATACAGTATAGAAGCGCTTATAGAGTTCAATGCGTAATGACTTCATCGGAAAAATATCATGTTGGGGGTTTACAATAGTGTAATGAATTAAATTACAACAAATAAATACAATTTAAGGTCATTCCTCCTTTTTGGAATTCCTTTATAAAGAATAAGTACTTAACTTAGTTTTATCGTGTGATGAGGAACTCTTGAAGATATACGGAAATATCTAAACGGGTCATCGAAATAATTGTGTCCATTTCATCCCTTTGAAGATTTTCTGGTAAACATATTTGAAACAATATCTACCCGCGTTGACCGCATTTTGCTTAAACCGCAAACTGGTATAGTATTGTTTTAGTTTCAAGCGAAACGGGAACTTTAAGACCAAATTATAATGTTTAATACATTTTTTTAAATACAGTTATTATCATGTTAGCTGGAAACGATTACATTTATTTTTTATATCTATAGGTAGGTGGCAGGTGCATAACGGATACCTAATTGAGCCTATTATAGTTTTTAACATTTGCGTAATACACACTATTAGTTTAAAGTTCATAAACAATAATTTTGTATCCAAACACATTGTATCAAAAAAAATACAGTTTAATCCTCCTATCGGTGCCTCAGGCCTTTGATTATATAAATTCTCAGATTGAGGCTTACGTTAACCAATACGTCCCTAAACAGGAGTGAGAACTATTAATCCTAACAACTTTTTCCGCTCCTCAGTATCCGTTATTAGGCAAGGGTACGCACACGTCACGTGACAATTGTATTAAATATAAAATGGCGTGTTGAGCACTAAAAGTTTGTCATAATTTAAAAATGTTATGTGTCAAATACACTTCAAACACTCTGATCATAACGTGTGCATAATCTAAGGAACCCAATCTGGTTCAGAACTTTGAATTGTACTTAATATTGTACCTTAATAAGATTGAGTTTTGTTTTATGTACCATATTTAAATAAAATAAATAAATAAATTACAAAGGACGCCTAAAATCTTCGGCGGAAATAACTTATCATCGGCAAGTAACGCAGAATTATCCATATTTTAATAAATAATGAAAGAAATAATTTACTATTTTCAATTTAAAAATAGCGCAAACGACGTGAAATTGACAGTTCTATTGAGTTGCCAGCTATAAATTGTATACCCCTCAAAGGCTCTTAAAAATAATGAACGGACTATATTCCGATTTTTTCACATTATTTTATAAATTCCTTTAGATTGTAATAATAACACGCAATGATTCTTGAAAACAATTGCGATTATTAAAACGCGTTTTGTATTGTCAAATTATAATATCTAATCTCAAAATCAAAGTCAAAAATTTTGAACTTTTTAGTTAATGGTTGAATTGCGTTCAATATCGATGTTTCAGGTTCCTTGCAGTTCCCAAACATATTATCGATCTTAAACACATTTCCGATCTCAAAAATAATAAAAGCGGAAATGTGTTTGCGAACTGCAGGGAACCTGAAACATCGATTTTTAACGCAATCCGGCCCTTAACTAAAAAGTAAAAAATGGCGGCCACTTTAATATTTTTGACATCGGGAATGTTTTTGGGAACTACAAGAAACCTCAGATATCGATTTAGAAAGCAATTCGGCTCTTAACTAAAAAGTAAAAAATTGCGGCCACTTTTAATATTTTTGACATCGGAAATGTGTTTGGGAACTGCCAGGAACCTCAGATGTCTACTTTGGAAGCAATCCTGCTCTTAAAAAAAAGTTCAAAATGGCGGCCACTTTTAATATTTTTGACATCGGGAATGTGTTTGGGAACTGCAAGAAACCTCAGATCGATATCTGATCGATCGATATCCAAAATCGATATTTTGGAAGCAATTCGGCTCTTAACTAAAAAGTTCAAAATGGCGGTCACTTTTATTATACCTACATATTTTAAAATTCCATGAGTAAATCACAGTTTTTTTTTTTAAACTTGTCTTTGTGCTAAATAACAATATTATGCTATGTATTATAATTTATTTTCATAAACAGATATTTTTATGTTTTTCCCAATTAACAAGGTAATATGCTATAAAATTATGAATAAAGAAAATGGAAAAAATTCTTCACCCGAGAGGGAATAAGCTGGCATCCCTATGCACCGATAAAATGACAACTTCTGTGACGTCACGCTTGTATTCTACTTTTAAAATCAAAAAAGTTGGACCGTTTTTCTTTCAGCGTTTGTATGGGCTCACTCGGTCCATACTTAGTGTAAGCCTCAGGCATAATAAGCGGGAACTAATGCCGAACTTTATGGGAACACCTCTAGGAACTACCTACCGCTAATTTGCACATAGTTCGCTTTCATTAAAAGTTCACAATTTCGTTCGAAACTATTATTATCAACTCCACGGCTTGTCGCCGTGCACTTTATGAGTATTACTTTTATCTCTATAAAAGTAATTCAGCTTAATAAATAAATAGATAATATTATACATAACTAAATATTTTTCAGTGTCATAAACTTACTTATACATAAACAAACTTATATCACTACACCTACCTATACAGGGTTAATTTAAAAATATCAATAAACTCGCAAGACTAGGTAGCTACTATCATAAACAACAACATCTGTTCTACGAGTTTTGGTAATTTGTCACATTTTACTTTCATACAAAAATAAATATCAATTTAATATTACCTCTGAATGTTCTTAAGTCTGTACATATACTGAAGCGCGCGCGATCGCGGGCGTCAACCTTTTCTTATACCTACGAATGGAACAAAGACTTACAAATGTCACGACAGAACAATAAAAGCTTGGAAATTCATTTTTAATTAATGTATTGAGTTATGATAAAACTCGTAGAACAAATGCTATTGTTTATGATTTTAGCTTTCTAGTCCTGCGAGGTTATTGATGTTTTAAAATTAACCCTGTATATTACAGATGCATATTCGTACAGATTTACACCACATTTTTATAGGATACCTACTCGTACAATGTACACTATGCCTGTACATAATAATCTTATTGAATTGGAATTTCTTAATTATCATGCAACATCTGCCGAGAGATTTGTAATCAGGCCAAAATTTGTCTTGCGGAAATAATAGCGCCATTAACAATTACGAACCGGTGTAAATAGGAATGTTTACTTGTTCCAGGTCCGCGGGAACACCGACATCGATCGTAAAAACGACTTTACAGCGGCAGATAAATTCCCTTCTGAAGATACCGAAGATATTCCAGTATAATGAATGACAGTCTCCCAAGTCTGCTAAATAACTCCGAGATTCTGAAAAATGCGACGCCGGTCAATTTGTTCCCGCCCTTGCCGAGCGGCAGCGAGAATATAATTGATAACAAATGGCTACAAGCCGGATTCTGTGTTGTGTATACAATCATTTTCGTCCTGGGTCTGTTAGGCAACCTCCTCGTGTGCTATGTCGTCATACGCAACAAAGCCATGCAGACTGTTACTAACTTGTTCATCACTAATTTAGCAATGTCGGATATTTTGCTGTGTGTTTTCGCGGTGCCGTTTACACCTTTATATTCTTTTCAAGGTTCCTGGAATTGGGGCTCGCTACTCTGCCACATAATGCCTTTTGCACAAGGGTGCAGCGTCTACATATCCACTTTGACACTTATGTCCATAGCTATTGATAGGTTTTTTGTAATAATTTACCCCTTCAAGCCAAGAATGAAGATAGAGACTTGCGTGTCAGTGATCATCATGATATGGACGTTTTCCATAACGGTCACTTTGCCATACGCCATTTTTATGACTTACTACGATTTAAAAATTGGACGATTCTGCGAAGAGACGTGGCCGACGGAGCGGTTGCGACAAATTTTTGGCTCAGTTACGTCTGCGCTTCAGTTCGTTTTGCCTTTCACGGTGATTGCATTTTGCTACACATGTGTCAGCTTTAAATTGAATGACAGAGCCAAAGCGAAGGCGGCGAGTAAAAACTCCAGAAAAGAGGAATTCGATAAAAATAGAAAACGTAGGACGAATCAAATGCTGATTGCTATGGTAACGATATTCGGGATTTCGTGGTTGCCTTTGAATGTGATCAACCTGTGCAATGATTATTACATTTACGCGATCCAGCTCAAATACTACTACTTGGCATTTTTCATCGGTCACATAATAGCCATGTCGTCGACGTGCTACAATCCATTTATTTATGCATGGATGAATGAGAATTTCCGCAAGGAGTTCAAGCAATTAATACCGTGCATGGATTCGTCTGTCCAATACAGGGGTAATATTCCATTGGAGCAGTTAGGAGTGTATCCGTTGGAGAAAACGAATAATGGGAATACAACGACGGATAGTTATTTAGGGTCGAGTTCGCAGAGGGGTACATCTTTTAAGCATAAGAGGAAGCCGAGTGCGGCGGCTGACGTGGAGATGAGTGGAGTGGAGTTAAACGAGGACCTGTTGAATGTGGACGTGAAGCACTGCCACATCTCGACGAGTTACAACCTAAGGAGGGAGTCAGTTAAGCTGAGGCTTATCAACGAGGAGTCGTTCGACAGCGGGCCGGTGCAGAATCAATTCTAACGGTTGATTAATTGGGTGAGCACGGTTTTCATCAACGAATTACATTAATTTATCATAATGTAGAGCCTTGCCACTCTTAAATAAATTTGTCATTGATAAAGAAGGGAGAACAAATCACATTTAGATTATACTTCGATCTTTGTAAAGACATGGCTCAAAGTAAGAACGTGCCGATCTGCGCGTGTAAGAATTTATATGTGTACAGGTAATGATTTTTCCCGTGGGAGCTTATCTGCGAGTATCCAATTACCGTAAAATTTGAAAGGTAATTGTTTCGTACCTTTAATACATATGAATTAATTATTTTGATATAGCCTCGATGTAGTACCTCAGTAAATAAGAACTTATTATAGCTATCGTGTTATGGCCACGTTACCATTTGTAAAAGGTACGTAATTGATACACAGAATGTTCCTTTGTAAGATAGGATCAAACTTGTCACAGGTAGTTAACTAACATTTTCCAGACGAGTATAGGAGTATTTTATCTTTGTTTTATATTTCATTATATTAAGAATTTTTGGACAAAGATAAGGTTAATTTTTGCCTACGATCGACATTGAAAAAAATGCTATAAAAATTATACACCCACCAAGAGTACGCTGAAGCGACGAGCGTGCATGAAGAATATCATAAAAGGTGATAAAGCGAAAAAGGTGTGTCAGAACCGTAGTAAATGGAGATACGTAATCTCTGCCTACCCCTCCGGGAATGAGGCGTGATTTTATGTTTATATGTATGTACCCACGTTGCACCTGTCAGCCTAGCCACGTGGTAAGGGATAAAAGCCTATCGCTGTTTTTCGGGTACAAACAATCTAACGATTAGTTACATTTCCGATGAGATTTGTCTGTCAGTTTTTAATAATGACTATCTGTATTTCTTATGCAAGAAGCTTGCACCAATAAGTATTTTAACATTGTTAACATTCTCAGAAAATGTTATCTGAGTAAGGGCCGATTTTTCCAAACGTCAGATAGCCTATCAGAGGAATAAAGTTGATGCTGTCTCTCTCTAAAACTTGATCATGATAGAGACATCATCAACTTTATTCTTCTGATAGTTCCTCTGGGAAAGCTTACTTAACAGCTTTCAATTAATAATGGCCTTAAAGTCTAAGATTTTGTTCTATCGAGGTATATATTATCTTCATTTCCCTTCGGCTATCTTATCGAGGTATATATTATCTTCATTTCCCTTCGGCTATCTAGGGGCTATATAGAGTAATAATAAAAAAACTTGGTTTACTTTGCGATTACATTGACCACTAGCGGCCGCCCGCGACTTCGTCCGCGTGAAAGGGCATTGCATCCGTGTGAAGATTACGTAAAGAGCATTTTACGTAGAATACGTAATCAGGAGGCGGGGCGGGTTGCTATATAGCCTATAGCCTTCCTCGATAATTGGGCTATCCAACTCTGAAAGAATTTTTGAAATCGGACCAGTAGTTCCTGAAATTAGCGCATTCAAACAAACAAACTCTTCAGCCTTATAATAATATAAGCTGTTGCCCGCGACTTCGTCCGCGTCAACAAACTACTTCTGCGTAAATTATATTTTTTGTTTTATTTTCTTGTGGCAGAAGAACATACTGAGCAACCGATCTTGACAACGCGACATATAATTGGCCGTGTGAAAAGCAGTCTTGACGTAAGTCAATTCCAACGTGTTTAAACGTTTGCCCCTGTGATTTATTAATTGTTACAGCAAAAGATAACTTAACAGGGAATTGAATTCTTTTAAAATGTTGAATAACTTTTCCTAAGACGGTATTTTCATATCTCTCAAAATTTAGCTGGGCTGTTAAGGGTTCTGCATCAGGTTATCTAGACCTTCAATTTTATTACGTTATTAGAAAGTGCTTATCATGCTGAGCAACTTTTCCTAAGACGGTATTTTCATATCTCTCAAAGTTTAGCTGGGCTGCTAAGGGTTCTGCATCAGGCAGTCTAGACCTTCAATTTTTTTCTTTCATATCATTTCTACGTAATTTTATTCTTTCATACATATTTTTTGGATAACTTGAACCGTTTACGCAGCGCACGCAACGGAAGTCTCCAAAGTTGAATAATTTTCCCCGTTTTTTCCACATTTTCCTCTTATTCTTCGTCCCTATTGGTCGCAATGTGATGATATATAGCCTAAAGCCTTCCTCGATAAATGGACTATCCAACACAAAAAGAATTTTTTAATTCGACCCAGTAGTTCCGGAGATTAGCGCGTTCAATCAAACAAACAAACAAACAAACAAACTCTTCAGCTTTATAATATTAATATATATAATATATATAGTATAGATTGTAATAGCTAATTTAATTGACCATTATAACGTGTGGTGTTGGCAATGTACCTAAAATAACACAACTCCATGTCTGCCAGTAGGTATCGTAAGACGCGGTTAAGGGTTTCCGGGAGGTGGGCATCACATCACACTGCGGTCACCAACTCGCTATTCCAGCGTAGTGACTATAGATAAAAACCTCCCTTTGGTAGTAACCTTGTGGCGTTCCCTGGGAGAGGCTTACGTCCAGCAGTGGACTGCAATAGGCTGATAATAACTAAATGCATTACTTTAAATGTTTATAATTAAAAGGCCTCAACATATTTTGATAATTAGAAAACATCTATAGACAATTTTAAGTCACAAATGTTCTACTGTATAGGTCTATAATAATTTAATTTATTACAAAAGTATATTAATTAAATTAAAAATTATACATATAGGCTATACATTTTGGGTCGTCAACGTTCCCGAAAACTACGGAATCTTCTCATCATCACTATCATTTTTCTCCATACCTGGAAAGTGTCTGGTTTCCAAAATATTAGGGTCCAAAGTTGAGTAAATAGACTGCGTTTTTCTGCATAAATGCACATTGACGCGTGTAGCAAGATTTTTCACGAGAAATAATTAATATCTGTCTATGAAAAAACTAGCATAAACACTGGACACTATAAATTTCGCCAGATCAAGAAAGTAAATTTTTTATTTAAAAAATTTTACATCGTTTCCCTAGCATTTTTTTGGCATAAAATTAATTGATAAGTAGACTTTAGATCTCAATATCTTAGAAACCAGACACTTCCCAGGTATGCTTCCATGGAGAAAAATGTTCGTGATGATGAGGAGAATACGTGGTATTCAGAAACGTTGACGACCAAAAAATACCCTGTACGTATAGAGTACGTACCCTTCGTTAAGGGTGGCAACGAAAAAACACCCTGTATACATACAATGCATCTTATTGGTATAGTGCATTTTATTGACCTTGTTTGTTAACTCTAATGCGATTTTTTTCATTCCAGGCACGGCACTATCGACGTTCCCAAAGTTCCCAAGTATGAACGAAAAAAAGAAATCGTAATAAGTTGACTGAGAATTATCCAATATTTTTGAAATATATTTTTTGTACTAAAGAATCTTTACTATTCACCTTTATGGACTTTAATACGCTTATTTGACTACCTAAAAAGCTAAAAAGAAATTAATTCCTATGAATTATAATTATTTTTATATAGCCTCGATGTAGTACCTAAGTAAGTAAGAACAATTGGCTATCCAGTTTGTTCCAACG
Organism: Carposina sasakii; assembly: GCA_014607495.2. Classification (NCBI taxonomy): domain Eukaryota; kingdom Metazoa; phylum Arthropoda; class Insecta; order Lepidoptera; family Carposinidae; genus Carposina; species Carposina sasakii. The sequence continues at coordinate 12,260,326 of CP053155.1, forward strand.
TAATCGCTTGAAAAGTTTACCCGTGGAGAACTAGGACTCTACTATTATAATGTTACCTCCACGTTCAATTTCCATTCATAAACCTACCTCTCCCTGTCCTTATATTGTATATGTAATATAATATTTATTTGCTAGTACTTACCTACATTTCTATGTAATTTTTTTTTAAATATTACTGTTAGTAAGTAAAAGCAATTCATTAATTATAATAAAGAAATACATAAAAAGTATGGGAATAAAACCAAAAGTTAGAACATTGGTCAATTAAGACGTAGGTAAAGCACAAGGAATCCAAGCACAAAATATTACATTTACGAGTATATTTATATATTTTAACTAGATAACTATGTACGCTTTTTAATTTGTGGCAAATATTTCAACAAAGCATGAGAAATTCACAAATAATCATAGTAAAAAAAACATAATTTAAAAAATCCAAAAACCCGACAGCTTAAAAAAGAACCAAATAATGTACATAATAAAAAAACTGAAAAGAAAAAAACAAGTACTTAGATGTCCGGTTGTCTAGAATTCTATAATATTATTATGGAATGAATACAATTGAAGAACATTAAATATTTTTTAATGATCGTAACATAACCACTGAATAGCCAGGATCCGTTGAAATATTAGCTTGGCTGTCGGATAATGGATCCCGACTGTTCAGTTAGGTCAGAATACTTTGCGTCGCGCAGTCGGGTAAAAAGACAAGGAGTCTCAATTAATGAAACCCGCCGACACAGCCAGGTCGCTAAACGTCAAAAGCCGACTACGCAACCGATTCAAAGAATACTATTTTATAATCTATCAGCGACCGGTTGCACCTTACAAAATCTAAAAGACATAGCAAGGGCTCTCACACTGCTAACATAATTAATTTTTAATAATAAGCAAGTGAAAGACAACTGAAGAATCTTCAAACGTGATATTAAAGTAAAGACCGTTTATGCGCTCTTACCCTAGCTCTTGCGATAACAAACTTTGTCTAGTCTCTATGTTTCTCAATTATAGTTACATTTACTTTATACACTAGCCAGTTACAAATCAAACATGATCTCAGAGAGTGAAATCAAGTATGTAATGTACCTGCACATCGATGCACTTCGTAATAGCCTTTTTAGTCAAGCCATCACACGTATGACATGGCGAATGCTTGCAAGCAATTGTACTAGCGCATTTGGATAAAAGCCACTTCTTGTCTAAACCCATGTAATATTCTAAAATCACTAATGTATGTACTGAATAGATGTGATGTAGATCGTTAATGTTAGACATCCCTTTAGATATATTAGCGTAAGAGCCCTTTATACGATGTTTAGCCCCTTGAAGATTATAATCAAGGAGGATTTATGGTGTAATTAGTTTGAAAATAGAATGTATAATTTTAGTATACCGTATTACCGAGAGGAGTAAGACATAGGAAAGTACTTATACAAGGTGGAATAGCTAACCCGAACAAAAATATTTATATCACAGAATAGATCATGTTACAGGAATAAGCATTAGATACTTTTTATCGTTCCATATTTTATAAATATTTCTTTATAGCTAATCGTGTTGTATTAGAAGTCAGGCTAACAATCACGTGAATCTATAATAAAATTTATTACGAATTTTTATATTGATCCATTTTATGTCACAGTATATAGGTAAATCTCGTTTAAGAAATTAATATTCACCGATTAGAGATTTAAGCACTGTCCATTGTTTTATTTTAATTGTAGTTTTCTTCTTGACCAAATTGGTCTGGAGTTACCAAACGAAATCAATGTCAATTGTTTCATTCAATTTAGCTTAATCTTTTCCTATTACTTAACAACAAAAAAAAATACAGGTTTAAAAATTTCGAGATTTCAATACACATTCAGTAACATTCATTATAGAGAAATTACATTATTTGAATCGAAAACGTTTTGTCAGCACATAAAGCAAGAATTTTCGTATGAAAACACATACCTACTTTTATGATGATTAATAGTTATCCATTAGTTGTAGTCATATACCAACTTAAGAAAGTTTTGTGCAGCGTCTGCCCAAATAAATATTTACTACGAGTATATGACTGGCCACTTTGAAAGTAAAACGCGATGACTGGGCAAACTAAATACATGGTGGCTCAGTGGTAAGAGCGCTGGCACGGAATGCAGAGGTCGTGGGTTCGATTCCCACCCGGGTGAGGAATTTTTTTTTATTAATAATTTTATTTCTTTATTAATAATTTTATAATATATAATATCTTGACTAAGATAAAAACACTTCTCCATAATATAATCCGTTAGGTTATGGTTGATCGTTTCATCATTAAAACATTGTGCTGAGGGATTCAGCTTTGTTTGCCGAGATTTGGCTTATGTATATAGGTAGCTATCGGGATGAAAAATAACGTTTCCAATAATGTAATTTCAAAAAGAGATGGTAAAATTCGTCATCCGAGTAATTGACCCGGTGGCTCAGTGGTAAGAGCGCTGGCACGAAATGCAAAGGTCGTGGGTTCGATTCCCATCCGGGTGAGGAATTTTTTCCATTTCTTTATTAATAATTTTAAAATAAAAACAATTTGGAATGTTCTTGATTATTAATAGAAGTTATGGTTTTATTGAGATTTTATTATGTAAGGAATTAAAGAAATAATGTAGATATTGTTTTAGTTAAAGATTCAATCATTGTATGATATGAAAGAATGATTTTAAGAAAATTTAAAAAATGTACATACATTCATCAATTTAAAATGGGTTTAGTTTTAAAATACAACCTGCATGATATTGCAAACAAAGAAATAATTTGTAAATATAGTTTTTTTTTCACTGTTAAGAGATTATGTACTTTGACAGCTGAAAGTTATATTATCAATTGATAAGCAATTCATATGAGTATAGTGTTTTCGTTTATTAAATACAGAATAATTTTTGGTCGTTAACGTTCCCGAAAACTACGGAATCTCCTCATCATCACTATAATTTTTCTCCATGGCAGCATACCTGGGAAGTGTCTGGTTCCCAAGATATTAGGGTCCAAAGTTGAATAAATACACTGCGTTTTTCTGCATAAATGCACATAGACGCGTTTAGCAAGATTTTTTCACGAGAAATAATTAATATATGTCTATGAAAAAACTAGCATAAACACTGGACACTATAAATTTCGCCCGATCAAGTAAAACAATTTTTTATTTTTTTTATTTACATCATTTCCCAACATTTTTTTTGGCATAAACTTACTTTATTTGATGTATAGAGTACGTACCCTTCATTAAGGGTGGCAACGAAAAAACACCCTGTATGTTTGTTATAATAGTATTAATTTTAAATGTGTTGAATGGTAGGTATGGTCAATCTCATTGGTGCGACAAAAAATTACCCAAAAAAATATACCTATACGTCAAAAATTTATCTTTAAACATTGTTAACTTATAATTTTGTACCTAATAATTGTTAATGTTAATTATAACTTATGTACTTATCACTAAACAATACAAAAAGTAATACATTTATATATTTTTACGTAGGTATTTCATAACGAATACAATCTCTCTATGTTACAAATATTTTGATGGTGAGTTTATTTTGGTCCAATAAAATTAAATTTCAAAGAAAATGTATTATTCAGTGTATTTTATTTCTTTTAAATAGTGATCTACCTTTATTTTATCCCTTTACTATTATAGGTCGAAAGTAGGTAATTGGTAAAGATTTGTTTTTCTGATCATTCTCCTGACTGTTGCCAATTGTTCTTTGATACAAAAGCCGACAAGTGCGAGTTGAACTCGCGTGAAGAGGGTTCCGTACGATGTTACATGCTCATTGTGGGCTTATTTTTTTCATTAAATATTCATTTACAAACCGATTCAACAAAACTTAACATTGGAGTTAAAAAATATGTTCTCCCACACATTCCACCTGCAAATGTAAGTTGGTACGCACAATATTGAGTGATTTACCATGTTATTTTAATATCATGGACTTCTTATAGGTTTTCCTATAATCTATAAGGAGAAAACTAATTTCTGTATTTTTTTCAAAATTTTAGGTTCAGTAGTTTCGGAGATAAGGGGGGAGGGAATGGTCAATTTTCGTCTATTTTCTTGAATAACTTGGAAACTATTTATTTTAAAATTACAAAAAAATACATTTAAGATCTTCTCAACAAGACCTTTCATTTGATATGCCACACGATGCAGTTTTCAGAATTTTTTTTTTAATTTTCCCCTTCCCCCCCAAAAATGACCCCCCATATACAGATTTCATCTGCTCACGTCACACCTCTGTGTTTGGGTCACAGGAATTGATATGTGTACCAAATTTCAACTTAATCGGTCTAATAGATTCGGAGATAATTGACTGTAAGCGACGGACGGACAGACACACGAGTGATCCTATAAGGGTTCCGTTTTTGTATTCAGACGTACGGAACCCTAAAAAGTATTTTGATTCACTCTTTTTTAACAAAGATAATCATTATCTTTGTATAAAAGCAAAGTTAGACGGAAGGTAAACGTCTCTGCCTGGTTCAGTTTGAGTATTTAGGAACAGGAAATCTTTTAATTGGCCGCCATATTGTCTTTCACAAGTTTGTCTTCAATTCCAAAATTGGGTCAACGGATTATAAGGAAATTGCATTGATTTGGATTAAAAGTTGTTGTTTAAGGATCGCTAAACAAAGACATGGCAGCATTATTATTATTCAATTTTTTTTGTCCTTTCGACATCTTCCTGTCCCTATTTATGTGATCGGCGTAATTGGTTTCCTCCGAAATTCATATTGCTAAGGATTTGGCATTAGTTTAAAAGCCGGATTCCTACTTGACCTACCTTCCACGTACATAGCTAAGTTACAATTTTGCAATATTCAAATCTGTACATAAAATAAATTCACGGATACTGGTCTATAATTGGGATTGAAGCTACGCCCACTTCCCCACTTGCCTTTTTCTTCTAAATACCAGCTGAAACCAGTGGGTATTATATTAAGAATACATTTTGGCGAACAAACAGAATTTAATTCACAGTGGCTCCGAAAATAATTTAAATGATGGCGTTATACTGACACAATGCTTAAAAACATCCGGTTGTTAAATTAAATGGATTTTCAGAACTGGAAACTGTCGCTGAAACGCAATTAAACGGTCATTTCAGTTATTTCCCAGTTTATGCTGGTAATACACAGACAGGCCTACGTGTATTAATTCCAAGTAAGGTAACGTTATTACTTTCATCTGTGTAAGTAATAATATAAAAGTAACTTTTTATTTCAGTGTATAATTTACTCAAAATAACAAAATAGGGTTAGCCCGAACAGCAGGATCCCGTATGAGATCCCACAACTTTGTGCGGCATGCAGACCAGATAAAGGGTGAAGAAACGCTCCAGCTAGCGATATGAGTAACCTTCGCATTTCTGATATTAGTGAGGACTAGTAAACGCCCGCGACTTTATCCGCATAAACCATCCTATGTGTTAGTCTACCGTAAGTGAATGTAAAAGTGGAACAAACAAACCAAAGAAACAAACAAACATACACACACGATTATAATATTAGTAGTAAAAAAGAACATTAAAAATAAAGGATTATTCTAACCAAACATCTTCTCATACTCGTACTTACACATACGTTTGGATATTATTAAAATTGTATAGGTATCTAGAATAAAAAAAAATTCTAACTCGTTCAGCACCTAAGTAGCCCATAAATTAATTGTCATTAACCAAAAACAGTAAGACAAATTGCTATCAATTAAGTTAGTACCCACCATTACTTTTCACGTGGTGAGTGACCCTTAAATTAATTTATGTTTCAACAAAGAGCCATAGGTCTGAGGTGAAATGGGCAATTAGAAAGAGACCTTTGCGAAGTTGTCTGAATTTGACCATAACTTTATGAGTCTTTAAAATGAAGGCACATCAGAATAATATGGCATAGAAATATTTGTAAAAAGTGAAGGTAGCAATGCTGAATGATTTGACGTTACTATTTCTTGAGTGCAGACGTTTTTATTTCTTACTATTTCTAAAATGGATTTTTAATGAAAAATAGTTTATTGAAAAATAAATATTTACAATGCAGTTACAAATGGCACATACTCGTACATTATGGTACTTATACAAAAAGCTTAAGAATTAATGAATAAAGTAATAAGGCTTTAGTATTGTCTATCTGTGCTACGTGTGTAAAATTAGCACAATTTGACACTTGGTAAAAATCACAAATCACTTGATGATTTATGTAAATATGCGAAACACAAAATTATTTCTTATAATAATGGAGCTAAATTCACAATTCTGATTGTAGAGAAGGACTTATGTTGTGAAAGAAAATTTACTTACTTTCCGTACGTTTTGTCCTTTCTTAGGCTTATTATTCTAATGCCAGATCGAGCGGTCCTTTTTTAATAACCACGGAAACCTTAATTGTACCGTGGAACGTGTAGAGGAACGTGTAGAGGAAAGAAATGAGAGGTACGTAAAGGATACCCTTCCTTTATAAACATGGACCTTGGTGAGAACAGATTAAAACTGGTAACACTTATTAAAATCTAATTAATTCAGGGCAGTTTGCAATCTGTGAATGGAGATCTTATGAGAGATTATGTATTAATTGTTATTTAAGCATCGTTTGTCTCATACAATATCAAAGAATACACCAGCTGCATTACCATCGATGCATGTCGTAAACATCGACTTTGGAATGCGGGCATTATCTCAGGCGATAAGCTGGAAACTTGTCATTGATAATGTACCATCTATTCCGCTGATACTATGATGTTTCTAGCTACCTCATTTCGGGAACACAGCCGTGTGTATGTTTGTTTCAAACCTTGGTACCTAATGTTTTTATGACATGTATACTAAGTACCTACCCGATGAGTTCACAGGCAATAATTCCAATAGGAACACAAGTACGTTCGGATCTGAAGACAAACCGGCATTAACCAGTTTAGTATAAAATTTAATTAGTACCCGCAGCCCCGAATTGGAATTCCCCCTGTATCTACCCGCTAACCAACGGGTCACCTATATGTAAACTAAAAACTTTATACTATTAATCTGACATACCTAGATAAACATGCGATAGTTAGATTATGTCTCGAATCAGATTAAGATCATATCCCGCACCGGTTTAAACTAAGTTTAAGCGATTCACTTAAGGCAGTATCTCGGTAAATGGGTTAGAAACAAGAAGGACAAAAATGGTAGAGAAGAGTTGGCAATAGTGAATTTTATAATATTTTAATTGAATTTTATAATATACAATATCTTAATTAAGATAAATTTATAAGATACTTCTCCAGAATATAATTCGCTAGGATATGGTTGATTGTTTCATCATTAAACATTGTGCTGAGGGATTCAGCTTTGTTTACCGAGATTTGGCTAGTGTATAGCTATCGGGATGAAAAAATAACGTTGCCAAAAACATAATTTAAAAGAGATGGTAAAATTCGTCATCCGAGTTAAGTGATCCGATAGCTCAGTTGGTGAGAGCGATGCACGGAAAGCAAGAGGTCGTGAATTTTTTTTTCATTTTCTTATTAATATTTTATGATAGTGAATATAGTGGCCTCTAATCATAAAATATTTGTTAGTCACTTTATTGAATACTATGGATCCGCCCCGGCTTTGCACGGGTGCACGCCCTTTCACGTGGACAAAGTCGTGGAAGGCCGCTATAAAAAAAAGTGTTGTTTTAGATTTTTTAAGGATTAAAAATAAATTCTCTCCGTAAGAACCATCCATGTAAGTACTTCAAGGAATATTCTAAAAAAAGAATTAGCGAAATCCGTTCAGCTGTTCTCGAGATTTGCGCTTAGAAATACATTCAGCGATTCATTTTTTTTTCCGATTTTAAAAATGCGCCATGGGCATCTTTTCCTTGTAGTACCACATCTCTCATTGTAGGACGTTATCTTAGTACCTTTATCGTAAATCTGTGATCGATAATAGATAGAATACCTACCTAGCATGATTAGAAAGGTAGAAACGAGTCAATAAAATACTTACTAACATATAAGCGGCACACTTTATTTATTTATATTTCATTATATATTTTAGTTAACTGTCATAGGAATGGTATATAGTTTGTGTGTTTTAGTCTCAGCTACTTTTAAACTTTATTTATTTAACTCTTTGTCCTCGTAGTTTCTTCTCTCCTCCGTACATAAACTACTAAACGCTTCGTGTTCCGGAACAATTAGTTTATTCACAATGTATAATCCGTTTTACACTAAATTTACATGAAAATAAACTGTGCAGTTGGATGGTTTGTTTATACGAGTGTTCCTACGTTACCTTTAACTAATAAGACTTGTTATAAAAAGTACCTAGTAGGTAAATAAGAATTGCGTTTTGGTTTAAAACAAGAGTCAATAATATCCACATCTTTCTAGACTTCTAGTCTAAGGGCTGGACATGCTGTTATCGAATACATGAAATTTTATCAGAATAATTTTCTCGTATCTGTTATTCTGATGTTTAAGCTGTTTAAGTTTCAATACAATTATTTTAGTACTAGTGGACGCCCGCGACTTCGCCCGCGTGGACTACAGAAAAAACAAAATGTCGAAATTATCCGGAATAAAAACATTTTCCCGGGATAAAAAGTAGCCTATATGTTAAGTGGGACCTGTCACAATATATTCCTGAAAACTGCATCGAAATCGGTTCAGCCGTTTCTGAGATTAGCGTGCACAAACAGACAAACCGAAAAACAGACAAGAATTCCAAAAATCATCGTTTTGGGTTCTATTGCGTTGATAAAGGTCTCCTATAATATTTTTTCTCATATGTATATCTTCCATGTACAGACAGTGATCCGTTACATTTTTCACCTCTATATGTATTTATATGTACGAGTATAAATACATAAATGTATCTATATTTTGTTTCAAGTTGGTTTCGTAGTTCCTCGAGGTAAAAGTGCCATCTCCATATCAACCCGGAGAGTGGTAATTTAACTTGAATTATTTAAATATTTCGGTAACTGTAATTCGAAAAGTACTAACTTCACTCGTACTGTAATTCTTCTATAAACATTTAGGTATTTAATTGTGAAAATAAGTAACATAAATTTCTCGAATATATGGATATATATTTTCGATTATGGAATAATTTATCTATTTATTAAACCATTTAATACGGAAGTTTTCTTACCGAGGAAACATCCTAGTCAAATAAGTTGTTGAGAATGATGATGAATAACGCTTGCTATTCCTAATTATTGGTAATTTTTACATACATACATACATATAATCCTGCCTTTATCCCTTACGGGATCAAGTGCCGATAGGACCACATGGTGCCACTTCTGACCAATTTTGAGGGTATAGTCGAGATGTACAAGTTTGGTTAGTAGTGACATCTGGTCAGCCCATCGCCTACAAAACACCAAGACCCTCTTGTCCCTCTACTGACTTGTACAGTATGCCCGGGAAGAGAAGCAGCTGTAGTATTATCGTTTTTTCTTCTTACTTACCTTACGGTAACTTTTACCTTCAGGGAATTTGAGTGAGGGATGGTAGAAGTACTTTGATTTCTTTAATAACATATCTAAATCGAATGCTTCAAGGAAAGTTATAACTTCACAAGCGTTAATACAAGTTATTTTTAATTTTAAGTTTAAGATTAGTTTTAAGGTCCTCGGTTCGAATCCCGTTAGGTGCCAACATTGATATAATGAATATCGATGTTTGTTTTCGTGTCATGAATGTTTCTTTAATAATCCATGTATTTATACACCTAGCTAATACCCAAAAGACCTTATGGAAATAGTTATTGTAAAATTTGTGAATATTTATTTGTACACGATCGTATTCTAACTTCGTGTAAAAATGGACTAACATGTATATAGAGATTCATGGGCATCTCTCCGGCACGCGCCCACCTTATTACATTAGGTGCCGTCTGTCATTTTTTATACACTCACTCAATTTGTATTTCACGTGAACCAAAATTTTGTTATGTACCAAATGTAATTCGGTAGCTCTCAAAAAATAGGAATTTAAGTCGACGCGATCGAAGGACGCTTGTGTATTTCATTTTTTAAATCTAATCGACGCTTTGGGGTCGTCACTATTCAAAATTTAAACTAGCCGAGTCCCGATTTCAGCGCTACTTGCCAGGTCCAAGTTTACGTTAAATCCCTTCCAGAGGGGTAAGCAGGAACCTCTCGATAGTCCGTAACGCTATCGTTAAACTGTCGAATGACATAGATTTTGTTAGCGAGTCGCTAGCGTTACGCCGCGTAAAAAGATTCGTGCTTGCCGACTGGATCCTTCTAAACACACGCAGAAAACTTCATCATATTGGGTTGAGTCCCGTTCTAGTTTTAGCGAGACGAATGCTAACTGAAATCCATATTGTTACTTACCTAACTCCTATCACAACTAATATTGAAAATGCGAAAGTAAGTTTGTTTCTTATCTCATCACACAACTTAAAATTTTGCATACGTATAGTTGAGAGTACGGAGATGGACATAGGCTACATTTTGTAGCCCACACGGACGAAGCTACGGGTAACAGCTAGTTAAAAATAAAATACTCCTTGTAAATTTTACACCAGCTTTCAGTACCAACTATATTTTGATCTAGTGGACGCCCGCGACTCCGTCCGCGTGGTCTACAGAAAAACAAAATGTCGAAATTATCCGGGATAAAAACATTTTTTCGGGATTAAAAGTAGCCTATACGTTAAGTGGGACCTGTCACAGTATATTTCTGAAAACTGCATTGAAATCAGTTCAGATGTTTCTGAGATTAGCGTACACAAACGCACAGACAAACCGACAGACAAAAATTCCAAATATAATTCTTTTGGGTACTATTGCGTTGATAAGGGTCTACTATAATATTTTTCTCATATATCTTCCATGTACAGATAGCGATCCGTTACATTTTTATTATATGTATAGAATAGAAGAAGATAGAATGGAAGATATGCCAAAACACTTCAAATTTTTTAGCTTACACATCAAAATTCCGTCCAAATTGAACATTTTCCACTCGGACTGTTATTATAGTGTAACGGAGTTCCGCTTCTTAAAGCAGAGCAACCTTTCGTGAAATTTTATAGCAAAATCTTGGAAAGAATGACACAATAAAAGAAATAAGGTTAAATTGACCTAGTAACTTTTGAGACACGCTATAGTATAACTGTAGTTATTGTGTTAAGCGTATTCAGCGTTTTCTACAAGTATATATTGTGGTGAAGAAGAATTCCACAGTTAGTTACTTTACTATAGTAGCACCGCCCCATAACTGCCCGTGGGTATCATAGAGGCGATTGAGGGTTTGCGAGAGGCAGCAGCGCCTCCCGTGTTGACCAACCCGCCTGCCCTGTTTGGTAACTATGACCTAAACCCCATATGCAGTAGCTCTGTGGTGTGCCCTGGGGAAGGCCTATGTCAAGCAGTGGACTGCAATAGGCTGACGTGATGTAAATAGGTATATGTGGACAACGCCATAGCAGCTCCATGTGGTGTGAGGTAGACACATACTATTGTATTCTTGCTGAATACTACAAGCAACTTTTCTCGCTTTAAGGCCAGTACTTCTGGTGACTCATGGTTATCAAGTAGGTATAACTATCATCTGAAATACAGGCTCAGCCTATTTATATACAGGCTATTTGGAATTGTATTATTTTATAGTTTTCAAAATGTGTATGCATACCTAGGTACATATAATTAATCATTCATGTAACACATACATACATATATAAATTCACGCCCATTATACCCCAAGGAGGTTGGGCAAAGGTGTGCAAATTACACACCCACTTTTCACCAGTTTGCCTATTGCCTACATGGTAAGTGGTCCAATGGGAAATGTTTCCGTGCAAATTGGTATTAAGCTATTTAGAGTCAGAGCCTCGTCCGTTAAATAGCAGGATGCACCACGAGCCGGTGAGGTTGACTTTGGTATTAGTCGAACCCACTTAACTCATGTATACAATATATTAAACAAACATTTGTTATTCTTCTCTACGGATTTAGTACCTCAAGTTAATTCTGAATATAAAATAAAAAGATGTATTATTAAGCTGATACTTCATTCGACGTACCAGTCTAGTGTGTGGGCCTCACTTGACCCCTCTTCACTTGGCTCTAGAGCCATTGTTCTTCTGTGCTCTTCGAGTAGAGCAGTATCTATCAATATGTAACTTAGATCTTAATATCATCAATTTTATTTTACTACAATTTTGCTACAACTAGCGGCTACCCTCAATCTTTTCCGCGCAAACTACGATCCCTTTTTTCTCGTACCAGTGGAAATTTTGGAAAATTCCTTAGTACTACTTTTCTACATTGCCACAGGAAAACATATGGGCCAAATCTCAGCTACCTACGCCCGTATGTAGGCCGTGCGTTATTACTTTGTACCCGGATTAGGCGACTACTCACTCTTGACACTGCAACTGTACGAGTATGCCAGGATCAACAGATGCAACCGGAGGAGAAGCAAATAAAGCAAAGATATTCCCTGGGGATCTAGGAAGCGACTATTAAACTATTTAAACTAGTAGGCATAATAGAATGTGAAGTGTGAAGATACGCTTATCATTAAATTAAGCGCACGAACTCACTAAGCAACGGAATAATAGTGTGACTAGTGTCTCGTAAGCTACTCTGTATGTCGGAACGCGGCCTCAGTTCCAGCTACTGAAACCAATCCATGAATTAACATTTTCATACAGCTCCATGTTTTTAAGATTACGTCTGCGTATTTATATTATATTATATCGTATCGCCATCGTCATCATCATCAATTAAACAATTAAGTCCCTATCAACAGTGAACTTAATTGTTTACTTGATGATGATGACGATACGATGCTTCCCCCAATAACCTCCACACTGCGACCGGTTGTAAGCGGCCTGCATCCACCAGATACCAGCGGTCTTTACTAGAAAGTAGTAACAGTAATAGAGAACCCTTAATTAATATTGCACGTGACGAGGGTTAACTTTAAATAAAACACCCCCATGCCGAAAATATACTGTGATTACGTTTTTAATAAATACAAAACATGTACACCAATTTGCATGTAAAGTAGCCGAGTACCAGCGTACCAGCAAATGAAAAGAGGAAAATTTATTAGGCTACGATTTTCCTTTAATTTAGAGCATAAAAATCACAAACTGCACCAGGGAACAACATAATTAAAGTCGGCCAATTCAGGCCTGGGCCCATCAGAGAAGCCACAGTGTACTTTCGACAGTAAATCATCAATATCGTAGAAGTGGTAGCTTGGTAGTCGAATTTTTTTATTGGTATTTGAGTGAGACAAATTGTACATTTGAAACTGGCAATTTGAAATATTTGAGCATAGGTAGCCTTAAATTTGTAACGTAGAGAAGGCAACAAACAATTGAAACAATACCAACTGCTTCATTCTTGTATGGAGTATCACGATCTAACTTTAGAGATACGAGTATGTTACATAGAAATTGTTAGGAGTGTAGAAAAGGGAAGTGAGCCACAAGTTCTCGTTTTTAATAGGTAGATAACTCCTCTACAAGATAATCTACTGTTCTTTCCATTCTGTGTCCAGGGTTGCGTTCTGAATAATTTATCGAGTCTACAATTGACTATGGCAATCAAATACTTTTTAAAATTTTATCGTCCATATTAAAATAGGTTGGTTATTAAAACGCAAATCTGATAAGCTTTTGATGGATGTTAATCTTGAAATTGAGTTCGAGTAGTACGAGGTGGTTTTTAATTTTTGCGAATTTGCACGCGATGGAATTAATTGCGTATATTTTAGCAAGATGGTTGCAAGGTTAATGGAGGATATGAAGTTGAACTTCAGTTTGAGAATAGTTTCAGTTGCCACAAGTCACTTATAAAGGGTGTAAAAAGACAACGTTGTTTTTTTTAATACCTCGTATTCTTTATAAGGTTACGATCATTGTCTTCTATGGAACCAACACTGGGAAACGATAAAAAAAAGGTCATTTTATTGCATGTAATGTATTCGTTTGATGCGAAATGTACCTACAAAACTAACATTTTGACATGGTATCTTTGAAAAGAATGTTTAATAACCGATTCCAGATGGATTTATGTAAAAAGTATGCTAATATTAATGTAACTTTGGACCTCAATATCTTGGAAACCCGTGGTTTCTCAGGGGTGCTTCAATAGAAAAAAAAAATCATGATGTTACAAAAAATACCAGGTGTTAAAAGAACAACTTTGTTTTTCTACACCCAGTATATTATAACTTTCAATTTATGTTTCAAATTCTATAAGGGTATTGGCGAAAAAAACATTGAAAAATGAATTAAGCGTCGTATTTTGCCTTTAACTTAGTAACTCACGTCACAAGTCGTTAGCGATCTAAGTAATCCTCACCCAAATTAATTGTAATTGAATAGCTTATTAGTAATGTACTCGTATTAGGTACTGTCAATCGTACCTTGATCAAATTCATAATACCGGACTGATTTGACACTGAGAAGGGATCTTTGATAATAAATCGTTGTATATTGAAATTCATTACTATTTGGAACTTAAAATTAATTTTGATGATGCCACGGTGACGGGTGTTCTTGAAACACACATAATACATACATATACGCATGTTTTCCCGAAATGGGATTGCCAGAAATGCAGGATCGTAAAGGAGATACTACAGCCACGTTTATCACAGCGGTGTTAGATAGTAAATAATCGGTGCCAAGTTACTAGCTTATGGCATGAGAGAATGCCCGAGTTCTAAGTCAACTCTTAGGACATGCACGGAAGGAGATGCAGCTGATGTATTCTACTGAAGCTCGGTATCACCATATGGAACATGAATAATGAAATATAAAAGTTTGACATAAATATATAATAGAAGCAGATATACATGGATCTGGTTCCTTATCGCGACTGTAGTTGCCTGTTTTCATGATCATGAGTTGTCAGATTCGAGGGTATTGGGTCATGTGAAGAGCGTAGGTAGGTACACAGGAAATAAATCACTATGATCACTATGCAAAAGGAAACAGTAAATGATCACCAACAAGGGAAGCCAAGAGATCGATCAAACGTAATTTATGGTGTCTCGAACAAACTTTATTTCTTTATTTAAATGAATTGCAGAATGTAGATTTTTAAGGCGATATAAGAGAATGTATAAAACTATCTAGATATAGGTCATAGATGTAGGTACATTTCTTACATTTTTTAAAGAAACCTATGTGCACCTATTTTGTATTCATAAATACAATGTTTACTAAGGTAACCTGCTATTTTTTTCAGACATCTGCGTATAATAATAGAAAACGTTTGTTTAGAATTTAACCTTTTTGAGAGACAAAGTAAATCAGATCTCTGTTTGGGACAGTTTGCGGAAATAACCTGTAGATGAAAGGAAAGCCGAAGAACGTCTCTAGTTGTTACTTCATTTTAATTTTTAAGGAAATTATTTGTCAGATAAACGATAAATAACAATATTTTTAGACGCCTATGTTTCTGTCCTGTGCTAAGCTGTGCGGACTTTTAGGATACTGCGCTTCAGTCTACCCCATTTTGGGAAAGAATGACTTACTTTTTTACCTGGTACCTATAAATTTGCCTACGACCCTATAGCAAATATAAATATGTATAAACTCAAAATACGTACGCACTAACATTACTTTATCCTAAATGTCATATTATTTGTAAGATAAAAAGAATCCTGGGGTACTAGAACTTGACTCAAAAGGTTAAAAAAATACTACAAAGCGCTTCGAGAAAAGATAGGTAGCGTTCTTGGTTTTCACTAGGCGCTATCTCGCTCCTCATACGTTGTTTAAAACACTAAACTCTATTAGTGAAATCGGTCAAAGCACAATATTTTAAAATTGCCTAGCTATAATAAGCACCCTGTTCTTACAACATCTTTAGATATGATCTAAATCTATTTACCCACAACGTTATAATGTAGGTAATAGAAGAGCATTCTTCTTTTTAAAACACGTTTAATAAAACTGGATTAGAGGAAATAACCTGAACGCAGAAAATGCTCATTTCAGGGGAAGATTAAAAGTATAGAAATACAACAGGAGGATTTAGGATTTATTGTAAAAAAGAATATTATAATATCAAACCTAATACTTATAAAAACTCTTTTAAAGACATATTAGCAGACGCCCGCGACTTTGTCTACATATAGCCTGTGTATAGGCTATACAGGGTGCAATAAAAGGGATATGTTAAGTAAAAAGCTATAAATATAGCCCACTATAAGTTCTTTAAAGTGGGCTATTTTCATAGCTTTTCGATTGACATAAACCCTTTTATTACACCTTGCGTAACGATTAAGTTTAATCAAAATCGGTTTAGTGATTATTGTCTGAAAGAGTAACAAATATCCAAATACCCATTCTCACAAACTTTCACATTTCTAAAATAAATATGAGTTGGACAAACATTATAGCTGTTATCGTTCAAGAGTTAAAAAGAGTTTGTATCCTATGTCGGATTTTAATAATATTTCTGCATTTTAATAGCTTAATACTCGAGGGAAGTTATAAACTTTGAATGTTATAATGTTTGAACTGGATAAATCTCACATTCTCGGATAAATTTCATCATTGTCAGTTCCCCTGACGTTGATCTACAACAAAAGTCTCAGAGCTGGGTCTTTTCCTGTTATTTGGAAGAAAGCGCACATAGTACCTATCCATAAAAAAGGAGCTAGAACATTTATTGAAAATTATCGTCCTATCTCAATACTTAATGCTTTGAGTAAAGTATTCGAGAGATTAGTCCACCATGAAATATACCCTGTTATACTTCATTCGATTCCCAACGAGCAGCACGGATTTGTGAAGGGGCGGTCCACTGTCACTAACCTTGGCATATTCATTGACAGCACAATGAATGATATGGATGGGGGCTCCCAAGTTGATGTGATCTACACAGATCTTGAAAAGGCATTTGACCGCGTGGATCACATCATACTTCTGCGTAAGCTTCAGCAACTTGGTATCCGTGGTAATTTACTAAGGTGGATGGATTCCTATTTACGTAACCGTTCACAAGCTGTAGTAGTGGGGGGTTTCTGTTCAAACTTTATTTCTGTTCCATCTGGGGTCCCACAGGGTTCTATCCTGGGTCCACTTCTGTTTGCATCATATCTTTATGACATTGGAAAATGCTTCAGGCATGCACGTTTTCTCATGTATGCAGATGACACAAAAATTTTTATGAAGATTCATTCCCTTACGGATTGTTTGAACCTTCAGGCAGACCTTGACAGACTGGGGCAGTACTATGACGATAACCGAATTAGTGTAAATGTGGGCAAATGTGCATTAGTCTCTTTTACTCGTAAAACAAGCCCACTTAACTCTCATTATTCTATTAAAGGCATCAACATCAATAAAATTACGTCTGTTAGGGACTTGGGTATAAATATGGACTCAAAGTTAACCTTCGCTGAGCACATCAATGTAATTGTAAATAAAGCGTACAAATCCTTGGGCTTTGTGCTTAGAGTTACCCGTCCTTTCACCGATGTGGGTTGCTTGAGGATTCTCTTTTGCTGTTATGTAAGAAGTATTCTTGAATACTGTAGCTCCATCTGGAATCCCTACTACACAACGTATATCGTGAACTTGGAAAAAATACAAGAAAAATTTGTTAAACACTTAAATTTTCGTTGTTTTCGGTACAACGATGATTACCAGAAAGCCTGTCATTATCATCGCCTCACACCTCTCGAAGCTCGAAGGAGCCTCATTGACATGTCTCTCCTGCATGGCATTTGTTGGGGTCATATAGACTCTCCAGAACTAGCAGAAAAAATGTTGTGTTTCTGTGTCCCGAGAAAACGAACAAGACATACCCGCCTATTTGCTTCAAAATTAACTAAGACATATTATGCCCAGAATGCACTGGTAAACCGGCTACACAATAGTTATAATAACAAGTTCTCATCAGTTGATATCTTTCATACCAGCAAGCAAAAGTTCAAGAGTGCCGTTCTCAAAATCTTAACGGATAATAGTAATGACTGATTGCACACACAAACATACACACATGAACACAGACACGCGCGCACACAAACTCACAACACACACACATAAAACACACACATATACACAAAACACACACACATACACACGCATGCATGCATATAGTATATAAGCTTATTTGGTATCTTCTTGTTGTGCCTATTAGTACTAATTCTTGTTACATATTAGGTATGTCATTGTTTATCCCTTCTATAAGTCAGTGATTGTTCTCTCTTGTGTAATTGTAAAGTATAAAAAATGTAAATCCTTTTTTGGCTGTGGGATTTGTACGTCAGTATATTTACTTACATAGTAATTTAGAGCTGTGGATTTTGTATAACAAATAAATAAATAAAAAAATAACTTTTTCAGTCTCACTTGAACTTGCATAAGGTAAGTTACTTTTAATTGAACATATCCTTTTTATCAACTATTTTGTTAATATTAATTTGTGCACAACAAAGAAAATGAATAAAGTTAATTTCCGATTATAAACTATTACGGTATTATTTTTTTAAATAAGGTTTTTTAGCAGTTATTACAATATTCTTACAACTTGAAATTCTAAATAATAACAAATCTTACTAATATTATAAACGCGAAAGTTTGTGAGTGTGGATGGATGGATAGATGTTTGTTACTCTTTCACGTAAAAACGGCTGGTAAAATTTGGTATGGAGTTAGCCGACACCCTGGACACATAGGCTACTTTATATCCCGGGAAAATATTTTTATCCCGGATAATTTCGACATTTTGGTTTTCTACAGTCCACGCGGACGACGTCGCGGGCGTCCACTAGTAGGATATAATCCTATACCTAGAGATAAAAACGTAGGCGTGTTACATACGAGTATAACATGCAGAGCCCTGATGTAGCAGTCCTAGGACCGACACGAGGCAAATATGCTGACTTCGCGCAACCTGACGACCCAGCGCTACCGCGGGCCGTGGGAAAATACTCTTGTTACTTACATCGTACAATTGTCACCTATATTATCATTTATTAATTTTTGATTTAAATTTTTATATCGAATAAAATTAGGTAGTCCAGTAATTTTGTTTTTTTTTACGTCCTGCGCTGTAGCCGGTCGTAATTGGCGTGTCAATACTCATTTCTTGTTTTTCTTCGAGACATAATAAAAGGACCTAAATCACCACAAAGGGCCGTATTGTGATCTCACTGGAATCCGGTTCTAAAACTTGGGTGCTCGTAACGAAAATCCAATTTTCGTCGACACTTGTTAGGTTAGGATAAAACGGTGCCCCTGCTATTGGTTGAATAAGAAACAGTCAATGGAAATTGTAACATTTTACTATGAACGTCTCCGAATAAAAATACTGATGTACTTATTAGGTATGTACATAAGGTACATACTATTTTTTATTTTCGTCATAGTTTATGTTATTATTCCATGTAATAAATAAATATTTATCATATTGACTTTTAAATTTCCTTTATTTCTCGAATTTCAGTAATTCCTTCAGAAACATAAGACTTTCATTAACTTTCAACTCCCGTTTTCCACCATTAGGGATGAAGTTTCGTAAAATCCGTTCTTAGCGGATATCTACACCCTATAAAGAACCTACCTGCCAAACAAGTTAGTAGATGTTATAGTTTTCTAAGATTTCTTGATTAATCAGTGAGAGATATTTGGCTTTTGTATACATGTACCTAGATTAGACTAGAAGTATTTAAGTTATTTTATCCACCGGTTTTATTTAAAGAAAAGATCTAAGTTAATTAATAACTACGTGCTAAATACTAAATACGTGCGTATATTATGATGATCTCCGACCGTATTTCGGCCAAGGCGTCCAATATCTACGGAGATTGGCCAGGTACGCAGGAGATATTATAGTGCACAAGCGTGTGCGCAAACACAGATGCGCTCTCTATTCCGTTAGTCTCATAGTCCGATGGGACGGAAAGCCGACACGACCGGAGAGAGATCAGGCACAGGACCAACGGTTTTACATGCTTTCCGAGGCACGAGCTAAGTGACAATTTTGCAACATTAATATCTCTATAAATATACATAATAACAACAATAAATTCATTGGTACAGGTTCATTGGTGACTGGGATCGAACTTACCCCTCCCGCTTGGAAGGTGCACGTCTTAACCACTGGGCTATCGCCGCTATTATATAACACTATAGTTACATACACTAAAGTTGGATTCACAATCATATATAACATGCTATAAAGCTGTCGAATCCCGATAGCTATCAGTAAAGCGCCCCGAGGAATATAATAATAAGAAGAAATGAGGACACTTTCTTTATCTAAATCATGAAAAATGCTTTATAAAAATGTTTGCTCAGCATTGCGTCCGCTTGTTTTTCACTATTTTATTTCAAGGTTTCAAAAGGGGTACACTTTGTATAGTATATTGGTGCATGAAACAGAGATCTAATAACCATTGTTTTATTTTGTATCTAAAGTAGATAACTGTGTCCTTTACGAGCCTTATTTCTATAGTACAAATAACGGATCAACGCACAGCCTAACCCGCCTGCCTGCCCAGCGTGGTGACTATGGGCAAAACCCCCCTATGGTAGTAGCCTGGGGGAGGCCTACGTCCAGCAGTGGACTGCAATAGGCTGAAGAAGAAGAAGAAATACTCCTAAAGGGGTAAAAAAAGAAAGATATGTTTGTATGGAACATAGTTTGTATTGTGCAATCTACTTCAAACTTTGCATAAACATTGAATAGTTCAGGTAAACTTACAAAGCATTTCTCATTATTCTCACGGCAACGAGAAAAGCTCATAAGTAGAAGCAAACGAAGTCGTGGGCGTCCGCTGGTTACGTATATTTAAGAACATATGACGATCTTCGTGTCTTTTTTTACATTCTTTCTGGGAAGTCTTTTGAAGATGGTTAATTAAGGCTTTTAGCTTTTCAATAAAAATGGAAGTTTTACTATACTCTTACCTTTTGAGTTTATTGTCCCTAGAGAAGATATTTGAAATTCATAGTAGCTAACTAAAAACCAATAAAACTGTGATCAAGGGTCGACCTTAATGGGGTTCAGTATAATTTTATAGAGTTCAAAATTTATTTACCCTTTCACTTTTAAGGATTTTTAGGCAATAGGTTTATTCTCAAAGGAATAGTGTAGGTATTCGAAGTGTTGTCACTTTTACGCCTTTTAGAGTACCGTTACTTACATTTTATGTAGAATTTTTTTTCAGAATGTCAAAATAATGCTACGTCCATCCGCACATCAATAGCGGTTATATGTATAAATAAACCGTACGTTGGTCATCTGAAGAATGTTTAAGACTTTTGTGTCTGCATCATCTACCGATGCATCCATTCATCCATTTCATAACAATCAAACTACTCCTTCTACACATCTGCTGCTACATGACTCCGCATGCGTAAGCTACAGGTTTTTTCATTTTAAAGCTCTGAATACTTCTGAATAGTATTGCCAGATACTATTTTATATATTAAAACTAGCTTGCTTATAGTATCCAGAAACAAACGCATTTTAAAGCCAAAACAAAACAAAAATAGTATAAATTGTCCAAACATTCCCAGACGTTAGAACGATATTCATCTACAAATTTAATAGACATGGTAAATTGTTCTATCCATTACTGTACTAATTTGAAAAGATATAACGCACTGAAGTCGCGAACACACCCTTGACTTAGGGTGTGGTGCCTTTGCTAGCGATCTATGAAATATTTTTAGGCAATAATATTCTAGTATTAAATTATGATGAAGATAATACACAAAAGTACCACAGAAGGTTTTAATCTGGCCTTTGTATTTTAAATAATAATGATGATCTCCGACCGTATTTCGGCCAAGGCGACCAATCTCTACGGAGATTGGCCAGGTACGCAGGAGATATTATAGTGCACAAGCGTGTGCGCAAACACAGATGCACTCTCTATTCCGTTACTCTCATAGTTCGATGAGACACGACCGGAGAGAGATCAGGCGCATGACCAACGGTTTTACGTGCTTTCCGAGGCACGAGCTAAGCGACAATTTAACAACATTAAAAAATTAATATAAAAAATTTTTAATTAATAATATGATGTAGTATAACTTTGTATATTGTGACGTTTAATTATATTTGCCATCAACGCTTTATTTATTTTATTTATTTAGACACACTTACAGAACATACATTAAAAGCAACAATAATTACACTTACAACTAAAAATCTGACGTATGTGCCAATTACAAATGTGCTACATCATTCACAGAGAATATTATAATGGAGTGCGTTTCATCAAACAGCTCCCCTGGGCGAGGGCGCCAGCTACTACATGTATGAGACATACAATGAATATTAGTTATAAATTCAGGCATAGGAGCTATTCAATGAAACTCACCCCAGATTGAGGTAACATTTTTACAAAAGAAAAAAAAGAGCCAATACTTGAGCAAGCATATTTATGTGCTTACAGCTAACTTCAAAAACCCCACTATAGACACTTCCCCAATACTTCTCGAATAGCAGAAATAGAGTCGCAAAAAAATATCAATGTCCATATTTTTTGACTTCAGTATTCCCATGACACGATTGTAGCTACTGCACAGTCTTTTTATCGGACAGGACGATCCCAAATTTGTCCTAGAAGGAGGGATGTGGAATTCAATTAATAAATTGTGTTATTCAATGAATAAATATCAATCAATTTTAAATAATTTTAAGCATCTGGAGGGCAATTGCACTATTGTTGAACGTATTTATCAAAGCTCAACTACAAGCAAAAATTTTATTTTATGCACATTTCATATATCATCAAATTTTGACAACGTTTAAAGCTGAAATGTTTGCCTCTTGGTCAAGATCATTATCAGTTCATATTATTTTGTCGCTGATACTGACGCCCCACCTTTACTATATTTGACCATTAGCGACTATATCAACAGGGCCTGACGTCCAAATACGCGCTATTGATAGTCTCGATGTGTCCGCTTGCTATGAATGCGGAGACTTTCTATTATTTTTGTAATATATTGAGACATATTTTTGGTGGAAACCTTTTAGCCTAGCCCTAAGCTAGGTTAACTATTTAGGTCACTACATCGCCTGTGTAATAAAGTAGGTAATATCTAAGACCTAAACGAGATGACAGTAGATAGGTATGATTGAAAAAAAAAGTGTGACCACACAAAAATCGGGGTTAGTAGTCGTTTCGCACGAAAGGAGGATGCAAAACTTTGTATGGGCCCCACCCACCAACAGACGTGGCAGAATTTTTAATATTATTTTAACCACTGGGCTATCACCGTTATGCTATAACATTTACATAAAGACAAACGTTAATGATAACTACAGTTATTTATTTCTGTTCACATCCATTGCAACAGAACTGTTATTTAGTTTAATAATTAAATAATTATTCATTGATTATTACACTAGCAGATTCTGCTGGCAGATTAAATTCTGTGTGACGACCTTTCCCCATATACCAAATAACTGAAGTCACATGAGCACAACTGCCGAGTGTACGGGACCCTGTTAGGCAAGTACCTACAGTACCATTGTGTAATGGTACGCCTGTCAGTTAAGTTACGATTTATTAAAATATAATTACGTAGGTCACACTAAAAGTTTTGCGTAACTTAAAAAACAACATGTTATAACCAAAATATTATGTTTATTGCTTTTCAAAATACTCTCCTTTACATTTTAAACTTTTTTTCATGCGAGCGAACCATTTTTTAAAACAGGAGGATCACAGATCTGAAGGCATGTTTTCTACGTGCTGATTGAACGCTATCACTGCCTCTTCGGAGTTGGTAAAAGTGAAACCCACTCATCAAATCTTAGATTTTGGGGAAAACCCAGAAATCACAGGGTGCTAGGTCGGGGCTATATGCAGGATGGGTGACGAGTTGTACTTTTTCGGAAGTTAAAAATGACTTAGTTTTGTTGGCCGTGTGTGAAGAAGCGTTGTCATGATGTAGGAGAACGCGGTTTTTTGGTCGGAATGGTTTCTTTTGTGCGTCTCGCGGCTGCTCTTTACAACTCTACCATATCTTTTTTCTATTACTGTACGTTGTTTTTACAATTAACTGTATCAAAAACAAATAACTCAAAAGTATGAATAAATTCTAATTCGATTTGCATGAAAACCCCATATCTTAAGCTTAAGTCGTCATAGTAAAAAATCATCGGGGTGGCAAGATGTATTAACTGAGATAGGTTTAATATCTATTGGTGGGTGGGGACGATCTTTTCATTGTCCTTTATAGATATTTTTATACCTTTTTGTGAATCGTGCGAGAAGCCTACTACCAATTTTTGAAGGGGTCGATTTGCACGCGATTAAAATTCATTCGTGTGGAATGCCTACTAAAATAATATTATTTTTGAAAGGGGGCGTTTGGCTCAATCGTGCCAAAGAATTTTGTGCGAAACGACTACTAACCCAAAAATGGAAGGTCGACAGCTGTTTGTCTGAGTTAGATAACTCAATAACCGTAATAAAAAAATACACAGTGCTTAATTTAAACATAATCTAATTTCATGACTAATTTTGCAGATATTCCACACATATTGCTAAAAATGACATTTTAAACCATATTTAACTTTAGGCGCGGCGATTACTCCTCGAGAAACCGAACATCAAGATTGGGTGATACCTCGACTGCAAAGCGAAATAATGAATTAAGTGAGTTAGAGTTTGAAATATACATAATCAACAGGCTGTTTACTAAGAATTCAAAGGTGCCTTATTCAGTGCCTTATTTTAGGTAACAAAATAACTTATTTTTCGGACTCTATTTTCGTCATTCATAACAACTTTTTTCTCCTAAATAGCCACTTAGCGTGAGTAGCATAATAACTTCTGAATATTTTTTTTAAACTTATTATATTGCTAGCTGCCAGTTAAACGTTTCGGTAAAGAGACATTTTGGGATAAAAAGTTATCTAAATTTAATTTATCCGTACTAGTATGTATCCATCTTATTTTCACCAAGATCCTTTCTTCCATTTTGTTGTGACGTATGTATGAAACTCATGAATAAAGTTGATAGTGCATACCTACAAATGCTGGCTTCCCATGGTGAATGATCTGACGACTACGGACTGACACGCTACGGACATTCTGCACTAACATGGACAATACTCGTACTCTACCCACGGTGCGTCGCTCGGTGCGGATTGGTTCTTGTCTATACGCAATAATGACTAAAGGCTCGAGCACACCGGATGCGTGTGCGTGCACGCAAGCGTAGACGTATACGTACCTCTAAGTTGTAATGTATGGAACTGTATAGGCACGGGCAGACCGGATGCGTATGCGTAGACGTAAGCATAGACGTCAAGCGGTGACAGTTCTATACATTAAACTCAGAGGTACGTGTACGTCTACGCTTACGTGCACGCATACGCATCCGGTGTGCTCGAGCCTTAAATCTGTGGCACCGTGGGTAGCCAACATTAGACTTCTATGTTTTTGTTTTATTTTACATTATAACATGAAACTTATGTAATATCTTAGCAAGAGGTCAATCGGCTTATTGAACGTTATTACTAAAACTAAACTAACGATATAAATGGTCCACCTGAAAAGTGAAAACCTAACCGATGTTTCATAAAAACTTATTCTTTGATTACACGATCCCACGTAAATAAAGAAGCAAAAGTGTGTAATTTTCTCCGTAATTTTTCAAATAAATACGTAAATACCACAATATTGAAATTTGGAAGTAAGCTTTTACGTGGGTGAGATTGATTTCCAACAAGCAGACATGTTTTGATCATAAGAAAAATACGAATTTAGTATTTTATTAATAAGGACAGTTTTAGAACCGACCGGAGTACATAAGTAAACAAATATAAATTTATATTTAAATTATTGTATACGTTATACTCGTAGGTGGGCATAAATATACGTCTTACCAGTTTTCTTAGGCCTCTTTTAATGACTTCCACTGACATAAAATATGGAAAATACTTGGAAAATACAGTTGAAATACAAATGGCCACGTTAGTAAATTTAAGACAACAATCTAATTTCAAGTTTCATTACAAACTTATAATTAAAATCTGTAATCGGCTAATTAAGGTATTGCCCTGTAATTCGCTGGCAAACAATCCAATTTCGATAAAATGAATTTGTGCAGATTGAAAATTATTTTCCTATCTGAGGCGCTGGTCGCGTTCGGAATTACCTTTTGTGAATATTCAAAGTATAATTACGATGCGGCACCGCTAGCTTTTGAACTGGATTTAGTCAAGAAATAATTATTACCGAATCTCTTCTAGAAACAGTTTCCACTCACGTACAAGTGGTTACAGATTTTAACATTTAATGGTAAATTTGGAACAAATATTTAAAGTGACTTAACCATTTGAGTAGAAAATTGGTAAACCTATTTGTAAAGCAATTTGTGATGGATAAAAAATAAAAGTTATCATGTTCTAATTTGCTCTAAGGTTCAAAGCCGTCGAAGACGTATCGAAGACGTCCGTCTGATGCGTTCCCATCCCACAGCCACGATTTACATAGCGGAGATAGTTGTAAATGATCAGTGACAAGTTGCTAGCTTACGGCCTGAAAGCCCGAGTAATATAGTCGACTCTTACGACATGAAAAGGAGATGCAGCTGATGTATTCTAGTGAATCCCCGAATCATCATAGTAGCAGACATTAATTTTTCGCCTGAAACAAATTGCAATAAACAATGTGCATTATTTCCCTTAATAATAAAATGTGCCACACAATATGATAATGAGCGAATCAGTAGGCAGCTTTATTGGGTTCAGCTGATCGGAAAATATGGGAATACGTTTCCGGAAAATATTTTCCTGTTCATACTGACGGAATCTGAGGGTAAATAATAATGATTAAATTAATACTTTGTTTGGAGTTCATACGAGTATACAGACAGAAGCTAGATGGCGCAGTTGGACTGAATTGTTCAATGAGTAATTTGGCTCCTAAATGTTTATTAACTTAAAAACTTTATTGAGAAGTTTGAGGAGTGATTGACTCCATGAAGTTGTTATAACTGGCGAATGGAAATTAGTTTTATAAATAAATTTTAAGAAAATATAATCCCAACTAATATTATAGATGTGAAAGTTAGTTAGTTTGTTTAATTTTTGGTTTGTTTGTTTGTTGACTTTTCACGCCAAAACTACTAAACAGATTGGGATAAAATTTGGTATACAGGTAGCCTAGAGCCTGTAAAAGGATATATACTTTATAAAGATTCTCATATATGTATATCTAATACAGCTGAAGTGGCAATGGGCAGGGCATATAGCTCGAAGAACTGATGGCCGATGGAGTCGGAAAGTTCTATAGTGGATACCACGTATCGGCAAGCGCAGCGTGGGAAGGCCACCCGTGAGGTGGACAGACGACCTGGCCAAGGTCGCGGGCGTCGCTTGGATGCAGGCTGCTTCCTACCGGTCGGAGTGGAGGTTGTTGGGGGAGGCCTATGTCCAACAGTGGACTTCTCAGGGCTGTAAATGATGATGATGATGATATCTATACAGGGTGATTTTTGGTCGTTAACGTTCCCGAAAACTACGGAATCTCCTCATCATCACGATCATTTTTCTCCATGGAAGCATACCTGGGAAGTGTCTGGTTTCCAAAATATTAGGTTCCAAAGTTGAGTAAATAGACTGCGTTTTTCTGCATAAATGCACATAGACGCGCGTAGCAGGATTTTTTCACGAAAAATAATTAATATCTGTCTATAAAAAAAGTAACATAAACACTAGACACTATAAATTTCGCACGACCAAGGAATTTAAAAAAAAATTCCCAGCATTTTTTTTTGGCATAAACTTACTTTATTTCATCTATAGAGTACGTACCCTTCGTTAAAGGTGGCCACAAAAAACACCCTGTATATCTCAGAAAATCTTTTTTTTAGAAAAATTTCGACTTTAGCTTTCTACAGGCCACGCGGGTTCCCGCTAGTAAATAACAAAAACCCAATACTGCATAATCACTGCATACATTTACAGGTTTTCTAGGATAGCGGTGCCGTTATATATAGCGGCTGCGAAGGAACATGTCACATGTCGGCACCGTAAAGAGGTTTGAGTACCTACGGCCACTAATGACGGATTATGCTATAAAACAAAGCTTTACTACTACGAGTCGTCGTAGTAAGTTAGCAAACTAAGTAGCAACCTAGCCGTAGCACGTGCTACGGATAGTTTGCATTGGGTAAAGTTAGTACATAAAAGAGTACTATCTTATATCATACTTGCGGCACGCGTATGATAAATTTGGTGAGAGCGAGATGTCTCACTTTTAAACGTCAAACTCACAGAGCTATTAATAACTAGATAAACTAAGTGTAAGTACTTTGCATGTAAAAATAGACTTAAGAATTAGAATAGACACCTCGTTCTCAAGCCAGACTGAGTGAATTAGGGCTGATTAAAGTGGTTTGCAATCCCTTTTTACACACCAAGTAGAAACACTTACCTTGTCTAGTTATTATTTAGCTCTGTGGATTTGACGTTTAAGTGAGACATCTCGCTCTCACCAAATTCATCATACGCGTGCAGGTGCCCGTACCTTCGTCTTATATTATTATGTGTCATTTTTACTTTAGCTATACTGGGTGTAAAAAGACAACTTTGTTCTTTTAATACCTCGTATTCTTTGTAATATCACGATCATTTTTATCTATGGAAGCTGGGAAACCACGGGTTTCCAAGATATTGAGGTCCAAAGTTACATTAATATTATCATTTTTTTTTACATGAATCCATCTGAAATCGGTTAACAAACATTTTTTTCAAAGATATAATAGAGAGAGAAGGGATGAGAGAACGAAAAGAAAGAGGGAGAAAGAGAAAGGTATTATACACTACTCGCTTGTGTATACGACTGTCGCGCCTGCGCACGTCTCATTTAACGGTTTTATTCCACGCACTTTTTCTTACGGTTTTACTATCACATTTATTTCAGTTCGGTCGCGCAGCAAAATCCCTATCTCCTCCAAGCCTGCCGTAAGGAACTTCGTTCCAATAAATAAAATAATTTAAATATGAGGGTTATCTCAATAATTTATCACAGTTGGTGACCGCAGTTTGTATTTTGGACTATGTTGTCAGTACGGGAGGCGCTGCTGCCCATCTCCCGGAAACCCTTAATCGCCTCGTACGATACCCATGGGCAGACATGGGGTGGTACGAATTCTACTCTGCCGGCATCACGCGGCGCATGACATGCTATACTTACTTTATATTAAAGGCATTTTTAATTATCAACGAGACTAGTAAGATAATGAGTATATTAAGGGCCGACTTTTCCAGTCATCATATACCTAGCTTATCTGAAGAAGACAGTTGATGCTGTCTCCTCTATCTTGATCATATTTTAGAGAATGACAGCAATTTATCCTTCAGATAGATTATCTGACCCTTGGCAAGATCGCTCTTAAGTAATTTTTTCTGACATTAGTTAGAGTATTAAACCTAAGGATTTTTTTGAATGTTTGGTATTATATATACTGAATATAAAAAAAAACATTTTTGTAAAAAAAAATGTTGAATTATACCTAGTCTCATGTTAAAAGTAACGTGTAATATAAGATCTCCGACGGTATTTCGGCCAAGGCGACCGATCTCTACGGACATTAGCCAGGTACGCAGGAGATATTATAGTGCACAAGTGTGTGCGCAAACACAGATGCACTCTCTATTCCCTCACTCTCCGACACGACCGGAAAGTGATCAGGTGCAGATTTTACTTGCTTTCCGAGGCACGAGCTAAGTGACAATTTTACAACATTAAAATCTGTACATGAAATAAATTTATTGGTACAGGCCCGTGACTGGGATCGAACGTACGCCTCCCGCTTGGAAGGTGCACGTATTAACCTCTGGGCTATCACCCTCCCATTATACTGTATATGTTTCACAAAACCACTGTCATTTTAAGATCAAAATTGACATGATTTCTTAATCAAAATTGTGAAGGTAAATTAGAATTACACATGTACAGAGTTTTGAATGTGAGACACGTGTCCTCGTGGAGTCTTTATAAAGAACTCCCTGAAATGTTACAAGTTAATCAGCCCGCGTTTGCGGATCAGCTGCGAGCGAGCTCCGAATACTAATTAGTAAGAGATTATTGACTGTTTCACAGGGACTTTTGAGAGTTAAAACTTATACTGACAGGTCATTAACACAAAAATATATTTTATTTACTTTGTATTGTGTAGGTAGGGACTACGAATAGCCATGAAATGCTTATATCAAATATACCTATTACCTACCTATTGGTATTTATAACATTATATATTTTGTTACAAACCTCTCTTGACCTCAATACGAGTATCTTTCATTTTCAAGTCGGTTTTAAAACATGATGCACATTTTAAACGAAGTAAATGACATGATTTGTCTTTTTTTTAAAACAAAATCGGGGTTACCTAACCCCTATGTAACGGTAAGCAAACACAGCAAATATAAACCCAGAAAAATATTTGCAGAACTCTGTTTGTACCTGACTGTGAAAAAGAAAAGGTATCTACTGGCTGTTTTGCAAATAAGATAAACAAACATACAGTCATACCTACTTACATGTATATAGGTATCTGCTATTGTACACACTTATTTTTATGATTATAGGAAAAACTGATTAAAGTCTTAAAATAATAACAAAAAATAGATTAACATATGTAATAAATATTTTAATCCAGTCAAGATTAAACGGAAATAAAACTGAAAAGTATCAGACATTTTGTTTCTTGAATGGTGTAATTTTAAAATATTGACTTTTCGGAGTGTAGTATATTCTACAAAACCAAATCGGATGCCAAAGTGATTAATAATACACATCTAACTTCAAACTGATATTTCAGCACGTAACATGTTATATGGCTTTATACCAATATGAAATGAAAAATGAAAATCTCCCGACCGTATTTCGGCCAAGGCGACCAATCCCTACGGAGGTTAGCCAGGTACGCAGTAGATATATTAGTGTACAAGTGTGTGCGCAAACACAGATGCACTCTCTATTCCGCCACTCTCATAGTCCGATGGGACAGAAAGCCGACACGACCGGAGAGAAATCAGGCGCAGGACCAACAGTTTTACGTGCTTTCCGAGGCACGAACTAAGTGACAATTTTACAACATTAAAATACTACTATTATGGACCAATATAATACTTTTAATCAAAAACGGCAACACGCTCAATTTAGGTATACAGGATGTTTTTTCGTTGCCACCCTTAACGAAGGGTACGTTCTCTATAGATCAAATAAAGTAAGTTTTTGTCAAAAAAAAAATGCTGGGAAATGGTTGACGACCAAAAATCATTCTGTATATGTAGTATTTTTGACGTATTTTAACTACTCAAATAATTGACCTTAGATTACCATTTTGATAACTGTACGTACATTATACACATATCAAAGTATATCTAGATTATCATGTATATTTGTCAAGTTCAGGGGCAAGTGAGTCCAGTGACATTTTATGGAGTTTAAAGTTGCTGAATCGTCAGGCATGTTGTTTTAACGATTTCAACCCTAATCTAATTGATTAGGCGGCTGAAGCTAGTCTAGAGGTTAATTCATGTTCTCCACAGCTTACCTATACGTACCTACCTTCTTTCTAAAATAGCTAGGTAATACCTACGGTAGATTATCTAATATCCTTGATTAATTAATAATTAACAGCGGACTGTCTAATGCCCACAATTTATATTAACGGAAGTAAAATCAGAAAGGGTAGTAAGATAAAGGTAATTTTTATTCAAAGTTTTTGACATATTTCAAAACAAATCTTTTCTCAAAAGTTTGATAAGAAACCATCAATCTCGTTAGACACCTCCAGTGGAATAAAACTTGCAAACTTTTTTATTCTCACCTTAAAAAGTTGCCAGGTCCTCGTTTCGGAGACACGAAATTACAATTCAAGTTCTATTTGTCGCCACATTCACAAAATATTCGGGGAGTCAAAGTTTTCTATTATTTCCTTTTCTTAATAAAAGTTTTGCGCAATTGTAATTTTTTGTTTCACGAAAACAGCTCGATTACGTCATTCAGGTGTTTTGTGTACAAAACAACGTCCATAAAGCATAGTGTGTCGTATGTTTGTGTGACCCACGTTACTTTTTAATTTCGGAATATCATATGTAAGTAGAAAAGTGAATATTTTGGAGAAATACTTCTAATAATTGCAGTCTGATAGATCAGAAAAAAAAATGTCCAATGTAATGAAATTGTGTGCTTTATAGGTTTCACGATGTAAACAGAATGCAAAGTGCCACACTTCAGAATCACTGCCTGATATGCATAGATTGTGCGCGGTTTCTGGAGTTAATCTAAATTTCATATAGACAAGTTAAAACCAAGACCAAAGTTAAAACTTTTATAACAATACTTGATTAAAATCATCTTAAAACTTTCTTAATTGATTTCTGAAAACAATAAAAGTAATTGAGTGATCTTAGGACTTTAATAAGGCCTAAGGTTCTGATAGAAAGTTTAACTTAATAAAATTATCTTACTACATTGGAAGCATACGTACTTACCTACACTGTGTCACTTTCACAACCAACAGACGAATCTAAATACAAATTAATGCAACAAGCCATTTAGGCTTCAGAGCTTGAAGAAATATACTTATAAATTCACAAATTCATATTTAATGCATAGCAATGAGTAACTAAAATTAGTACTTAGATATATTATACATACATGCATACATTTAATCACGCCTTTATCCCTTACGGGGTAGGCAGAGCATCAAGAGCCGATAGAACCCCATGGTGCCACTTCCCACCAATTTTGAGGGTATAGTTGAGATGTACAAGTTCGGTTAGTAGTGACAGGTGGTCAGCCCATCGCCCACAAAACACCAAGACCCTTTTGTTCCTCTACTGACTTATACAGTATGCCCGGGAAGAGAAGCAGCTGTAGTATTATACGTTTTATTTTACTACTAGAGCAGCACAGAAGAAAAAATATATTATACCACCGCAATAATATCACGACAAAGCTAACCAAACTCCCATAAGAAAATCCTACTATATACAATTATTGTTAACTAAGTGGAAGACGCCCCCGACTTTGACCTTGTAAATTTTATAAATCCTGTTATTCCCGTTCAATAAAGAGAATTTATGGAAAACCATTCCTATCGAATCACTACGTCATACAAAGATCACACCCTCCTGGTTTCATGTCAGGGGGCCAATTCTTGATTTTTTTTAAGCCGAATCCCAACCACTAACGAAGCGTTAACGAAACGCGATGCCAAGCAATATATACTTACCGCTTGAGTAATAAGGTATATTATAGCACGCATCGGTCGCGAGTATGACAGAATAAAACAAACATTTGTCTCGTGCTGAAGTGTGTCTAATTACGTCAACGTAAAGTAATTATTGCTTTATTCTGAGCGTCTACAACGGTTCCGTTTCGGCTTCGTTCCAACTCGAGACTTTTCGAGAATTGACCCCCAGATCAGCAGTACGTCACTCAGTACAAAGCATTTTATGTAAGTACAAGAAGATACATCACTGTACATCACACCGTGTATATTATGTCTACAAGATAATATGTATAGGTTGTAAATGATTGATTACACTGGACAGGCCAGCAGAGTAGGCTGTTTCCATCCCAAATATTCATTACATTGATTATAGGACTACTGAAGCAAATGAGGCTTGTATTGTATGTATGTAGGTACTTACTCATGTACTGATGCTGGGCTTCACTAGAAAACATCAATTGTAACTCCTTCCGTGTATGTTGAGACTAAGAAATTTATGGGCGATCTTTCAGCTTGTCACTGGTCTTCTACATATGACCCGCTTAGCTAAACGTGACTGAAGCATCTTAGTTGCGATGCTTCAGTTCTGGCTACAAGTTTTAGGAACAAAGTACATGTAAATATGTATGTACCTACTTACATAGGGGAAATAAGTGTTCTTATATTATGTTTCATTATCTTCCTGCCATTATCTCATTATTAATGGGGTCGAGGCAATATGGTTTCTTTAGAAACTCGCATTGCCAAAGAGTGGCATTTGTTTTACGGCCGGCTGCCTGCCTGACGCCAACCCTCCTCATTATACGTACCGTACATTTAATAAATTCAGTGGTCCGGTCGTGACTGGGATCGAACCCTTCCGACTGTAAGCGTAGACGTACACGTACCTCTGAGTTGTAATGCATGGAACTGTATAGGCACGGGCAGACCGCATGCGTATGCGTACACGTAAGCGTAGACGTACACGTACCTCTGAGTTGTAATGCATGGAACTGTATAGGAACGGGCATATCGCATGCGTATGCGTACACGTAAGCGTACACGTCAAGCGGTGACAGTTCCATACATTACTCAAAGGTACGTGTACGGCTACGCTTACGTGTACGCATACGCATCCGGTATGCTCGAGGCTTTCAACCTTGGGCTATCACCACTCTTGTTCTAATACAGCAGGGTGAAACTGACAGCCAGGCAGATATTGATATGTTGTCTTCAGACCATGATTCTAAGGCGAAAAGCACTGATGATTTTTGCAGGAAAATTCAAAAATATTCCGCATTTTTTTCATATCACTTTTATTTTCATAACACTGTCGTACTCAAAACAGTGGTGCTTGTTCAGTATAGTCAAATATTAGTCAGCGGTTTTTATTGCAGTGTACCAAAGTAATAATCACAACTGGGGGCCAATTCTCGAAAAGTCTTGAGTTGGAACGAAGCCGAAACGGAACCGTTGTAGACGCTCAGAACAAAACAATAGTTACTTTACATTTCAGCACGAGACAGATATTTTTTTATTCTGTCATACTCGCGACCGATGCGTGCTAAAATATACCTTAATAATAACCTTAGTAATAACTCAAGCGATAAATATATATTGCTTCGCACTGCATTTCGTTAAAGGTTCATTAGTGGTTGCGTTTCGGCTCAAAAATTTTCACGAATTGTCCTCCTGTTCATTATTCCAATTTTATTATATAGGTAGAGTTGTGAATAGGTCTTAAATGAATTTAATGTGTAGGTGCATACTTACTTCGCAGTAATATTAACGATATGAAGTGGAAACCCAGGGCACTACCGACACTTGGTTGGTAGTCTTCTTCAAAATGATCGCCATTTTTTGTACCTAGATAAAACACACATTTCATTACAGATAATCGCACTTTGTTAAAATCGTCGATAGCACCATTTTTTATAAAATTATCATGATACTGTCTTAGAAATTAGTTGTTTCGGGTATTCATAAACATCTCAACAAAAACGTAATACCGGAAGTATGTGACTGGAATAAACAGAAAAGCATCAACGTTTGAAACAATGATAACATCGTCCTCAAAGCGGAATTCCAGGCTCTGCAGCCAAATAGGGGTAGACAGGGGCGTAAAATTCAACGCATCTGTAATTAAGCCGAATCACGTCATAGTTACGCGGCGGCTACGTGACAATCTCGGAGAGACTACGTGACGCGCACGAAACGCCTACGTGACGATTACCGGAATGTTACGACGGAGTTTATGAGTTAAACGCTGCGTATAATACAGTGCAGTCTTAAAAGTGAATTTAGTTGGATTGTTGGTCGATGTTAGCTTAACGTGGCTGACAGATTTCCTTTATGATCTTGCAGTTTCGGCTGCCTCGTCCACAGCTATGTGTTTTTGATATGTATGTAAGTTGATGTGAGGTTTGGGTATACTGTACCTACGCATTAGGGTTCATGATTTTTCGAGCTTTTCAATTTCTCGCGTCTCGAGAATTCTCGAGGCCAATTTCTCGGGACTTCTCGGGTTATAGAGAAATTTACATTTACGTAAGTTTTCTTATATTATTTGGTTCCAATAACGTCAACAAATTCAGTGGTTTTCCTCTCAAATAAAAGTATCAGATTAATTATAAAACTTTTATTAATTATGTTTAAAAAAAATGTTATGAATAAGCTAATTAACTTTTTTTTTAAATTCAGAAATAATATTATTCAGACTCAATAATGACAGCACCATTTTGGCTGGTTATTTAGAATTATAATAATAGGAAATATAATTAGACTAAGTGGTATAATTAATGTATCGTTAGTTATTTTATGTATTAAAGTTTGTCTAAAAAAATAATAGAATAGAACAGATAGATACTCGTACCTAGTAATAATAAAACTTAAATACTTAAACTTGCCCTAAAATTGCCTGAGACGAAACGTACACGTGGAAGACCACCCGCCACCTGGTTGTCGACGAAAGGACCTAAAAGAGGATCATTTGCAGAAAGACATAGCACAAAATCGTGCAAAATGGAAAATGCGTACAAGGAAGGCCGACTCCAAGTAAATGGGAAAGGGTCTAGACAGAAGAATGCCGTATCATGCTCTGTATGTTATGGCAACATGCTCTGCGGAATGGGACTACCGGGGGTGCATATCCCCGGTAGTCGGGACGGACATGCCGCAGCACGGGCTCTGAGGTAGAATGCTTCGGTAGACCCACAACCCCGTGCAAGGCGGCGAAGAGGACATCGTGGGGGCTTAGTGGGTATTCTCCGGCCATTTTCCATCTTTTCGGCCGGAGGTGAGTCCCGCATAACCCGCTGGCAGCCCCAGCGCCCTTCTTAGGGCATGCCCCGGGTATCCGTAAAGGGATTCCCCCGGGTTAAAAAAAAGGGGGCGCGGGGGATCGCAAATGAGATCATAAGGCCATAAGGTTGTCTGTGCGCTCTATAACTTCCGTGTACTCTATGGTTTGGATTCTTATAGTAATGCTATGAATATACCTAAATTTTTTATGTATTTTAGACATAGATAGGCAGCAAAATATATTAGACAAGCCCACTATTTAAAGAGTGGTTGGGCATTTTTCACCAGTTAGCATAGGTCAGTGGTGAAGGGTCAACCTACCGCCCCTTTTCGGATACTACAATCTATCGACCGGTATCGAATGTAAGGAAATGTTTTCAATAACTTGTTACTATTTACGCTTATTCAATTTTATAATAAATAGACACCTATGGATTTGAACTCGGATCCTCCTCCTAGGCTATCTGTCAGATCATGATTATTTGTTGGAACAATTTATTCCGAAAGTAATAAGTCTTCCAAAACTTCCTTATACAAAGGGCGAAATCACGCAATAAACACCTTGCAGGCCATGATTCTGAAGTTACTAACAAGCCCTTTCAGAAATTATTCTTTGTGACAAATAACGCCTTCGTCTTACAAAAAAGAGGATAAGCCTTCAACATAATAATGATTGTCACTAACTTTATATGTAAGTATGTGACTAGTTCTAGTTCTAGTACTAGCTTCGCTTAAAAAACTGTTATGGAAAGCGCACGTTCTTATTTCCCATGAATATTGTAATTTATGGCCGCGTGGTGCCGGCAGAGTAGAATTCGTACCAGCCCATGTCTGCCCGTGGGTATCGTACGAAGCGATTAAGGGTTTCCGGGAGGTTGCCCACCTCCCTTAATCGCGCAAACCCTTAACCGCAGCGCCTCCCGTGTTGACAACATAGTCCAAAATACAAACTGCGGTCACCAACCCGCCTGCCCAGCGTGGTGACTATGAGCAAATATCCCCCATGGCAGTCTTGTGGCGTGCCCCGGGGGAGGCCTACGTCCAGCAGTGGACTGCAATAGGCTGATGATGATTGTTATTTATGCCATGGAATATGTAATTAATAGTACAATTAGTTATGAAAATAAGTATATGTAAACAAGGTAAATAATGGGTATGATTTACTTTATATTTCCTTGCTAATTTCAAGACGAAGGTTTTGCGATGATCTTCATTAAACGACTATGAAGCAGGTTGTTTCAATCATAGAAGCGTGACGTTACTCGAATCTACTTATAGCGTCGTCTCATTTTCACGATGGAAAGAATCTTGCTTTGAAATTATTAAAATAAACGATACACATATAATCAGCATCATTTTATTACTCCAAATTATCGACAACAAAATTACATCGACGACCTAAACAGTAAATAAAATTATATCTTATGATATACAAATAGTTTCAATAGATCAAAGCTAATTGTTCCAGGTAGTTTAATATTGACTCAATTTTGTATTTACATGCGTAAAATTACACAAAATTTACACAAATATTTAATTTTACTTACAGGATTTATGGTTTTTGATAAATAAAAGATTTCAATCTACACATTATGTTTTTAGGTCTTTTTGTTATTTTGAGGACCTATAAACGAATGTTAGTTTGAAATTTGGGCTCATTATATTTATACAAAAAGCATAAATCCGAATGTTCTAAATTACTAAACAAATATTCACCTTATTTCTATGATTTTCTACAAAAGCATAACCTCAGAATTTTATTCTGATCAAATAGGCCTTTTGGATACTTGCAATTCTTAATAAATATATAGGATGATGTATGTACATTATGGTACTAAAAGATATTATAATTTCTGGTTATAAGAAATAGAACAATAACATATCTTAGAGAAAAACAATTAACAAAAAACCATTAAATATTTGAACAATTACTGGAAGTTTTTTAAATACTCTAACTGCTAATGACTATGATAAAATATTATTCGTTTTAAGGTCTGAGTTTTAAATAGTATTATAAATACGAAATAAAATATATAACTGGCTAATAATACATTTAATGGGTGGATACTTGACTAGAAAAGATATTGTAAATATAGACCAATAACTTACTATCCATTATTTTACAGAACCTATTTTAACATTTTAATAAATTTTGAACAAACATAATTCATATTTACCTATATACAGTTACATTACAATATTGTACTTATGTATACAAAACTATTAATAACAATAACTAGCTAACATTTCGATCACAGAAAGCAAATAAATAAAATACATTAATTTATATAAACATACTAATTATAACAATTAACAAAAATGCTTATTAAAGCGTTTACGTAAAGATACTTGTAAATAAGTATCGATTCAATAAATCGTTGTATGTGACGGTCGGTACCTGAAACAAAGGTTTATTCATATTTAGTTTATTTAATACTTTATGCGCGTGAACAACAAAATACGAGTATGTATATAGGTAGCATACTCGTATGCCCTTTTCCGTTTCTCCAATTATCTATATACGAGTATAATTATGTACTTATATAATATGTTAAAAAGAGACTCCACTCCTGCAGACAAACTGTTGAAACAGTTTTGCAAGGCATAGACTAAGGCAAATTTGTACTATACCTCTTTATAATAAATAAATAATAAAAAAAATATATATAACTTTCCAAAAGATTGGTTCGATAAATAAATCGTGAAGAGGTAACAAACGTATATTACATTCGTATTTATAATATTAATTGGGATATTCTTAGTTAATCATCAATGTTTGCTCTTAACCAAAGCTATTCGATCAAATATTGAAACAACATTAAATCTATAATTATCAGTGGTCGAAGTAGGTATATTGAATTAAGGTCATTGACATCAAACGTATATGTTAATATGGATACGCCTCCGAGTTTCCGGATTATTATGATAAAAATAAAATAAAAATACCGAAACTTCGAAATTATTACATGAAACTAGTTAAAAATGTATCAATACTCTCAACGCTATGCTGCTAGTTTTTGGAAACTCCGGTACATTCCGGAAAAAATGCATGTCCATGTTATGATATCATGACGTATGTAAAATCAATATACCTACTCCGACCACTGATAATTATACACACGACTGTGTTCTCAATAATAATCCAGAACGGCAGGATCCTCATGGTAGCCACGTTTAGCGTTACAAGATACTCGTACCATAAAATCAGTACGTTATGTATGATTGAAACTATGAACTAGTAAAAAATTATAGTACACATATGTTAAAAATTTATAAAACTAACCTTTATAAGATAGGCGACTTCTTTACTTCCTTCGGTATAGTAAACTGCGATTCCTCGTCTATTAGTTGTAAATTTAATGTTTCTATTTTC
This sequence comes from Carposina sasakii, assembly GCA_014607495.2. NCBI lineage: Eukaryota > Metazoa > Arthropoda > Insecta > Lepidoptera > Carposinidae > Carposina > Carposina sasakii. The sequence continues at coordinate 12,300,214 of CP053155.1, forward strand.
GCTGTTCTACTAGGTTGAGATTCTTCTAGCAATATGCTTTCTACTTCAACATCTTTCTTTCCATTTCCTTCTAAATTTGTTTGTCTTATCGACGGACCTCTATTAAATGAAGTTGCTATTAAAGTTTCCTGTATTGTATCATTGCCATTACATATTTTATCGGATTTATGCGTCGGCATTCTGCCGGAATGGTAGCTGTTCCTCACACCTCCCGTCGATTCAAAGAATGGCAGAACTTGCTTAAATTCTTTTCTAAAATTTTCATTAAGCCACGCATACAAAAATGGATTATAACAAGTAGAAGCCATTGCCATAGAATGGGCCAAAAAAAATGACAGAAAGTTGTACGTCCACTCGGTCATTTGTGCGTAAAAATCATTAAAAATATTTATAACGTTCAATGGCAGCCACGATATACCAAATATGGCGACCATGGATATGAGCATTCTATTTGTGCGTTTCTTTCTATCTCTGTCTGCTTCTTCTCTTCTGGTATTTTTAGCACCAGGTTTCGACCTCGCTCGGTCATTTAATCTTATACTAACGCATGTATAACACACAGCTATGACTAGGAATGGCACTAAGAATTGCAGGACTGTTGTAAACACTCCGAAAACTTTTCGAGACTGATCTGACGGCCAACTTTCTTCACAATACGTTTTGTTGTTGGTAATTTGGATGCCCATGAAAAGGCCGTATGGACACGTTGCAACCAGTGAAAATACCCATATAAAAACTATTATAAATATGCAAGTGTTTAGTTTCATACGAGGATGAAATGGGTAGATTATAACAAAGAATCTATCTATCGCAATAGACGTTAATGTAAGCGTTGATATGTACACACTGGTTCCTTGTGCATAGGGCATCAAATGACAGAGCAGCCTTCCGAACACCCATCTTCCTAGAAACGTGTACATAGGGGTTAGAGGTACAGCGAACACGCATAGTAAAATATCTGATAGTGCCAGATTTGTTATGAAGAGATTGGTGACAGTTTGCATAGCTCTATTTCTGAATACCACATAGCAGACGAGGACATTGCCAAGCACTCCCAGGACGAAGATGACAGTATAAAGAATGCAGAAGGTGACCTGAACTACTTTAGTGTCTATGATATCTGTGGTTCTGTTCAGTCTGTTGTCGTCGAGGACTTCGTACGACTCGCCCGCGAGTGTTTTTGTGAGGATCAACACTCCTCCGGATATTGGGGTCCCGTTGTACGTCATATCCGCCACTTCATAGTTACAGTTTTTACCCCGGATGACTCATGTTCGTGTGTCGACTCTAATTTGGAGGTCTTGATTCTGTTGTTCGTAACAGCCTTTTCATCTGTGGACAAAAATATTACTTTACTCATAAACATAAACGTTACTCTATAATTGGACTTCATGGGAAACGTATGTGTTCTTGTTGCAGAACCACAGAAATGCGGATAAGTATAGATGATTTATTGACAGCTACATATTCTAACTATTGTAAACCTTCTAAGGGCCGATATTTCTAATGATCAGATTGATCTGAAGGATAAATTTAATGCTGTCTCTCTCTAAAACGTTACCAACATAGAGTCCGCATCAATTTTATCACTTTTCATTATATAGATAGACTATTGGGGAATTCGGCCCTAAGATGACTGACAAGCTTCTTCTTTTTAATAACATCCACAAAATTTTCTAGATTTTGTTATGAATTCATGGCATGTTTTAAAATATCTAGAAGCAAGTAGGTAATAAAACTAACGTTTTTAATTACTATTAGTAGTTGTTAATGTGATGGTGGTATAAATCTTTAGTTTTTATGGCTCGGCTATGAGCTATCTGTAAATCAGGGTTTGTAGCTACGAATAATTTATTGTAGTGCGTTTCATTAAGTAATTATTTCTTAGATGCGTCATAGCTTTAACAGCCATTTTTACACGCCACGGCCTTACAATTTACTGGCAAACCCATAATTGCTTACGGATTCTATGAAAAACAATGGAAAAGGCATAGATTAGGGTCGTTGCGTTTCACCAAATAGTTCGATTTGTATCATTTTAGCAGTATTGATTTAACCCTTATTCATATTCATATTCTATATTGTACACACACATAGATAAAAAATAACACAATTAGAAGAAATATTGTACAAAGGCGAGCTTATCTCTATAAGAGATCTCTTCCAGCTAACCCGAACAAATAAAAAAAAGACATATCACAGAATAGGTAAAACCCTTCTTTCGTTTTGTGATAATTGACCTATAAGTCTGGATTTAAATCGTGGTAGAGGCAAGCGTATCTACATTTACGATAGTGAATCATCGTAATCTTTTTGCTTACTTTATTTTAATTTAAGTTGTCCGCATTTTATGCTTATCATTGACCCACCCACCCATGATACAATACCTTAGGGACCTTGATGAGTGACTAGTTTACATGTATATGATGTTTGAGTTTAATATTTTTTATAAGAAAAACATGTATTCAACCAAAACATTAACCAGAAACTCACTAATCAGTGGTTACATAAAATACTCACAGCAAAGACTCTGTACCTAGATGATACGTAGATTATATTTGATGATAACCCTCACACGGACTTATTAATATAATAGCTAAGGAATGTCAATGTCAATCATAGCGTATTCAAAACGCTCCCGCAAATTAAATAAATAAAAATAGTTTTTTAACAGTTACACCAGTATAAAGTTCAATTTGTATTTGTATTCGGCACTATAAACACAGTGAATTTATTTCCTGAGCCAATAAAATTCCTAGACAGTACTACCTATACGCTTAAATACCCACTTGAATATCTGCAAAATTAAGGTGAAAGCAATGTGCAAATCTTCCTGGAAAATATCAGCACGCTACTACTACGCCTGCGGGATTAGCCTTGTTGATCATACTTACTTCCATTAGCCTAGGCATACCGGTTTTTTGTGATCTTTGTTTGTAAACATTGGACAATTGGACGCCCCTAAACGCTGTTGCCTAGCTACCATCACCCGGGTAACGTCAGCAAAACAGAGACAGCATCCTGCGCGTTTCAATAGGAATAGAGAGGAATAGAGACGACGCGCAGACCTAACCATCAAATTCAAACTCTCATGAGATGTCTGTCAACAGCACTGTCATAGCTGACATCTTTACGATGACAAGATATAATGAAGATTATGTTTTATGCTCGTTATGCTACTGCTTTTTATAATTTTTCTATATTCTTAGTTCTATATTCTTTTTTTCAGACTACTAATACTTATAACTAAACTACTAATACCTGACCTAGGGGGTGCAATGCAAAAAGCGGCGCAAAGTGTCCCAATAGCATCGGTTGAAAATTGGATTCAGTGTGATAAATGTTCCCAACCTCGCTTTTTAAAGGTCTGAGAGGCCTCAAAATCCACATTGGAAAAAACCACAAAGAGGTAACACCTACTTCACCAACTCCCTCAGCACCTATCAATAGTTCGGACCAGCCAAATCCAAACGCAAACCAACCTTTTTGGAAATATCTTTCGACCCTTAAAAATTCTACTCCGGTTTTAAAGAGAATTCCCCGAGGGGCACGTATTTCTGTTGCACAAAAATTGTCATTAGAAATACGTGCGGCGACCACATACAACACAAAGGAAGCCTGGGAACATTTATTAACATTCGCCTTCCGCATCCTCCATGTTCAGCAGAAAAACTCAGATAATAAGTCATCTCTCACATCCCACATTAAGGAAAACTGTTCTTCTGATACCCCTCTTCCCAGATATAATGCTAAATCCCATCGTGCACCCATAAATACCTCTAAAGTTATTGAATCTAAATTGAGCGAAGGTGACATTAAAGGAGCCGCAAGGCTCCTTTTTTCAAGCGATGCTATTGCCCCCGATACACCTGAAACCCTGACAAGTCTCCTGGACAAACATCCTTCTCCAGCAGCATCCCCTAACCTCCCTGACAGCCCCAACCCAACAGATGCGGCCCTCGTCGTCTCCGCCGACACAATTCGCCAGGCCATTTTTTCCTTCCCAGGAGGCTCCGCCGGCGGCTTAGATGGTATCTCGCCTCAGCACCTCAAAGATTTAATCTCTGGAGGCTGCGGTGAGGCCGGCGAGGCCCTCACGAAGGAGCTAACGGCCATGGCAAATCTAATGCTCTCAGGTAAAGTTTGCGCCGACGTAGTCACAACCCTATACGGAGCAAACTTGTGCGCACTGAGGAAAAAAGATGGCGGAATCAGGCCTATCGCTGTAGGCACAACCTTCCGCCGTCTCGTTGCCAAAATGTGCTGCAGGAGCGCCGCCGATGACCTAGCCAAACATTTTCAACCACACCAATTGGGCTTCGGCTCGAGGGGGGGCTGCGAGGCCGCCGTACACTCACTTCGCGCCTTCCTATGCGACCAGGGTGACGGGGTGTTGCTGAAGGTGGATATAAAGAACGCTTTTAACACCGTTGATAGGGGCGCCCTCTTGACACAAATAAAATTTAAAACCCCGTCTATTTATAATTTTCTTTGGCAGTGCTACAGTGCACCCACCAATCTGCTCTACAAGAATAATTTACTACTTTCGGCCGTAGGCTGCCAACAGGGCGACCCCTTGGGGCCGGCCATTTTTAGTTTGGCTATCCATCCAATTATTGAAAAAATTAAATCTAAATTTAACGTGTGGTATCTCGATGATGGCACCCTGGGAGGCGAAGCGAGTACTGTCCTAAGTGACCTAAAACTACTGATGCAGGAACTGCAGCTTATTGGGCTAGAACTCAATACAGCCAAATGTGAGCTATATGTTCCTGCTTCAAACCCAGTTCGCTCCACTATTATTTCGGATTTTAACATGCTTGCCCCAAATTTAACAATAGTCGACAGAAGCTCGCTTCGTCTATTAGGTTCGCCCATCATGGACGAATCGCTGCCGTCTTTTGTAGAAGACAAAATTCAAAACTTCGCGGATGTGTCAGATCGCCTTTTTAAAATCAACACCCACATGGCATACTTCATCATTCGGCACTGTCTTTTTGCACCAAAATTCATGTATACACTCCGCTGCTGTCAGCTTTGGAAATTTCCAGATCTCCTATCCATTTTAGACACAACAATAAAAAACACCCTTTCCTCCATAATAAACATCAGTCTGAATAACCGCTCATGGGCACAAGCCTCTCTACCGATCAGATTTGGGGGACTGGGTGTCCGTAAAATTTCCAGTGTTTCACTCCCAGCTTTTCTATCTTCAGCCCATAGCGTTCAAACCTTAGTATCCAAAATTCTCAAACAACCGCAACCGGAAATACCGTTCATGGCTGAAGCTAAAAATGCCTGGGAATTGGCCTGCCCAAATGGTGTGGAGCCTTCAAATCCTTACTCGCAACGGCTTTGGGACGAGCCACTCTGCAAACTGGTACGGAATAATCTCTTAGAAACGTCAGCCAGTTCTACAGAGCGTGCCCGTCTCTTAGCCTTAGGCGAGTGGGAATCGGGTCTGTGGCTTCAGGCTCTACCATCCCCCAATATCGGCACCCTTCTAGACCGGACCACTTTCCGCATTGCGACCTCCCTCCGTTTAGGTGCACCATGCAACGTCCTCCATCGCTGCCGCTGTGGCGATGTCGTCGACCAACAAGGCCACCATGGCCTCTCATGTATGAGAAGTGCTGGCCGCATATCCCGCCTCGCCAATTTAAATGACGTGAAACGGGTTGAAACCATGGGGCCATGGGGTCCAGGAGCCCACAACCTTTTTAAGGATATTTCAAAAAGGTTGGTCGAGGCATCTCATGACCAGAGGGCTGGCTCATTTTTTGGTCAGCGAGTAAGCCTCGCTATCCAGCGGGGCAACGCTGCCAGCCTTTTGGGCACATTGCCAGCGGTGGAGGACTTGCAAGGAGTGTTCTATTTGTAAATTTTATTTTATTTTGTAGCTCTAGTTTTTTTTTTTCTTACGTAGGTTTAGTTATTATTGTAAATAATTATAGATAAATAAATAGCTAAGGATTATAGTCGGGTAATCTTTGAATTAAAGTTTGTAACTTTAAGGTAGTTTCTATACATTGAACTCGGGCGCTAATGGGTTTAGCCAAAACTTTACGCTCTTTAGGGGTAAGGATAGTTTCTACAAAAGCCCTGTTTACGTCCACCGCTGAAAATAAATTATCCGAGTTTTCATTTAAATTTAAATGAAAATTCTTTTTTATTTTTATTTTTATTGTATGCAAGAAGGGAAATTTAATCAATTCAGAGATGTTAGGAAACCAGTTTAGAAGACTTGGATAATTAATTATGTCTGTCATGTTAGTGGGTACTTTACGTATTTCCATGAAACTTGTAATTAAATATTGTAAACTATGATAAGTAACTAATCATAATATGGTAATTAAATTACTTATTTGACTAACTGGCGGTCACACTAACTTTTTTATCTGTGACTAGGGATAAAATTTAAAAGAATTAAACCTTTGAAGAGAATATCTAGTCTTAAGAACCTGTAGCTAACAGAATATTAGTCGGATTTATGTTGGGCTAAACAATCCACTATTATAATATCCTTGACTAATTTTCATCTACCATCTTTTGTCTGTTAGAATGAATGACGAGTGAACGAAAAGCATAAAATGGATGGCCGTGCAACCAATGTAGCTGAAATTTCAAAAGAGATTTTAATAACACTCCTTTCAGGTAAATACCTGTTCTACACCTTTTATTCCATATTAATTAGTCACTTTCATCCCGCTGAGAATACCTGCTAATGAAAATATTCAAGGAAGCTCGAGGGAAATACAAGTCATTTTATCTTCCCTCATAAACAACTGAAAGTTTGAGTAGCGCGTAAGTAATTGCTTTTTTAGAATATAAGTACATATTTATTAGGGGATTTTAAGTAAAACGTGGTGGTATATAAAAAAAAATAATAATTAAAAACTATTCATTTCCATAAAAAACATCTTAACGCTAATCTTAAATTTAATTGTAAGATTATGTGCTAGATCACTTGATCTTTTTTTATTGTTAGCGTGTTAATTTTAAGGAAATACTCGTACTCGTTAACCAAAGACAATTTCACCTTATCAAAAACATTCACTATTCTACAGTGCTGGAATAATCTGTCATATTCATTTTTATACTTTAGTTTTACTTTGTAGTCTACAATTGTTTTGAGTATCCTCAATTGAATATCATACATATATCTTTTGTAGGTATGTTACATATGTTCGACCACAACTGGTTATTCCATAACTGATAACAGAGTCGGCCAAAGCCATGTACAGCAATTTTAAAATATTATAGGGTAACTTATTTTTAAGAATACTTAATTTGGCCAGTATTGCTCTCAGTTTATTACAAATATAGTCTATGCGTGGCTTCCAGTTGAAATCGTTGTCTATCTTGAGTCCAAGGTACAAATGCTCACTAACAACTTCCAAGGTACTATATATAACCTATAGACCGTATTTCAATCATGGTGGTCAATTTCAGCTCAGTGACCGTGAATGCAGTACATGTATATTAAAGTGCACAAACGTCTGCGCAAATACAGCCGCACTCGCTCACTTCTGGAAGGGAAATACGACAACACCGGAGATAGATCAGGCGCAGGATCAACGGCTTTACGTGCTTTCAGAGCCACGAGCTAAAGATATTTTTTTACACGCTAAAATCTTTACTTGAAATAATATCAGTGGTACATGCCCATGACTGGTAGCCGCTTTTATGGTGGTATATCTCTGTACGGAACTAACCGAGATATCTCAGAGCTCTTTGAGGTCTATACCTCAAAGAATACTGAAATAAAAGATACTTGTACTGCTCGTTACTTTGCAAACTGCGTACGTAAATGTTGGTGGCAGTCACTCAGTAGCATTCGCTAGAGTCGACCTTACAAAGCTAGAATGTTACAGGTTTTTACTTTAATTCGCTATTCTCTTGTTTTGCGGAAGACTTTTTCTTTCGTTTCAGGTCTATGATCTGTGGTAGGACGTGCGGAAATTCAGGATAGAGCATTTAATATTGTAAAGACTACATACACAGACAAAATACGATATACATATTGAAACAAGACAAATAGGGTAGAACAGAGAAACACGTAACTAGCCTATAACCACATTATCGCTCATACAAGCTGCACGTGTGACGGCTGTGACGCATTTGTATGGTCAAAATACGTATCACGAGCGCGCGCTATCAAAAGCGAGCTTTGGGGATAACTTAATATACGTGTACACGGCTGTGTTCCCGGAATGGGGTTGCTAGAACTGCAGGATTATAAAATGATAATGGGGTTGCTAGAACTGCAGGATTATAAAGGAGATGGCACAGCCACGTTTAGCATAGCGAGGACAGATGTAAATGATCAGTGATAAGCTACTTTATCGCCTAATAGAATATCCGAGTTTCTTAGTCGACTCTTACGACATCCATGGCCCGAACATATAGAGCCCCATATCAGCACAGTCAAATTATAATATTTATTCTCTTTCGAAATTCACGGGACTACAGAGTCCCGGTCCTTTGAGAGGCGTGCATCGGGCCGTAGCCAAGACGTAGAGGCCTTTTTAAGAGAGCATTAATATGGTATGGGATACACATGGCGGATACCATCACCGAGCGCACAATATGATACACCCGGTGATGGTCCCCGCCATGTGCAAATTTATTAGTATCTTGTAAAAACGCTGTATCTGTCTGAAATGTTGTAAACACATTGAAACATTTGGAAATATTTATATCACTACTCCAGCACCGGATGTTTACAGATGTTTACAAACACTTATAGTATCATAATTAAATATTTCCTACATACTGGTGGTTAAAAACACGGAATTTTGACCCAAATCGATTGGCGTAGTTGATATTTAATGTAGCTATTGCACATTTGCGTTATATGGGGTTATGATTGTAAGTTTATTTACAATAGGATAAATAGTAAAGTCTATAATGCACTGTGCTTATGCGGCTTCGCTAGAATACATCAGCTGCATCTACTTCCGCACATATCGTAATAGTCCACTAAGGAACTAAGGGGCGTTATGTCAAACATGAAGTAAGCTAGCAACGTGTCACTGATCCTTTATAGTTGACAGCTATACTAAACGTGGCTGTAGAATATCTTTCGTGATCCTGTTTTTCAGTCCATTTTGGGAAGAGTCGTGTGTATAAATGTATGTTGTTGTAAGGTTTATATCAGATCGATAACATCAATTTGTAGATAGCATTAGTGGCGGAGGTATAAAAGTGTATATTTTGATGACATTCTAGTGTTATGTAGGTACCCATTAAACTTTATTGTTTTTATTTTGCTTCTATTCACGTCAGTATAACGTTATTAGTAGTTATGATCATTACAAATTAACGATTCGATTATGATGATCTTAGTATAGTTATAGAATTTTTTCCATTTTCTTTATTAATAATTTTATAATATATAATATCTTGACTAAGAGCTGCTTTTTATGTTTATCAACCTATAAAACTAACTTAGAACTACTTAGATCTATGGTGTACCTGTGGGAGGTCGGTTGACCATCCAAATTTTTACAGGATGGTCAGCCGATCTACCTTATCAGGTAGCGTGCCCAAAATACTGGCTGCGTTGCCGCGCTGAATGGCTATGCTTATTCTTTGGCCTAAGTAGCAAACCAGCATTTTGGTCACGTGTGAACTAAGATAAATTTATAAAAACACTTTTCCATTAATATAATCCGTTAGGATATGGTTGATCGTTTCATCTTTAAACATTGTGCTGAGGGATTTAGCTTTGTTTGCCGAGATTTGGCTAGTGTATAGCTATCGGGATGAAAAATAACGTTGCCAATATGTAATTTAGAAGAGATGGTAAAATTCGTCATCCGAGTAATAGACCCGGTGGCTTAGTGGTTATAGCGGCTGGCACGGTTTGCAGTGGTCGTGGGTTCGATTCCCACTCGGGTGAAGAATTTTTTCCATTTTCTTTATTAATAATTTTATAATCTTAGTATTTATTTTAAGCACAGTCAACTTTATTCACTCTATGTGGGTACCCATTCGCAAAATAATTACTTATATATTAAGGTCAATTGCGATAAAAATTGTATTTTAAAATTATTTTAAAATTATAAACTCGTCATACTTATGTTAATACCTATTTTTCCAATTTTAGTTATTATTTATTTATCAAATGGGGCTAAAAAACACATTCTATTACAAAAAACGAACGGAGATTATGTGTTTCAAGTAACGTATGGTTTTTCCACAAAAAGCTTAAAAGTATATGCAGCTATTAAAAAAAAAACTGTAAATTTAATTTAATTTCAGTAGACATCGTGTTTAAGAATCTAGTTACGAACTGTTATTGTCAATTACTCAAGGTACTCGTACTAATGAAATTGTGCTATAAAGTTCATGCAGTAAAAGTAACTAAGTAATTAAATTATTTCTGAATATTATTTTGATATACCTACAGCTGGGCATTATATGGAGTAGGTACTTATTACATTATATTTATGGCACCCATTCAGGGTATGTAGAGAACATGGAATGACAAAGGTAACAACTACACTTTGATGTTAGGGTTCTTCAGCTGAAATACTACCTATACAGGATGTTTTTTTGTGGCCACCTTTAACGAAGGGTACGTATTCTATACATGAAATAAAGTAAGTTTATGCCAAAAAAAATGCTTGGAAAAAAAAATTTTTTTTTGAAAAAAAATTTTAAATTCATGATCGTGCGAAATTTATAGTGTCTAGTATTTATGTTAGTTTTTTATAGACAGATATTAATAATTTTTCGTGAAAAAATCCTGCTACGCGCGTCTATGTGCATTTATGCAGAAAAACGCAGTCTATTTACTCAACTTTGGACCCTAATATTCTGGAAACCAGACACTTCCCAGGTATGCTTCCATGGAGAAAAATGATCGTGATGATGAGGAGATTCCGTAGTTTTCGGGAACGTTGACGACCAAAAATCACCCTGTATATTATGAATTTGGGATTCTTAACACAATATATTTTGTAATTTCATGGGCTTGTATGTGTACATTATTTATCAAGTAAGGTTTTTATAACAGCGTAATGGAATCTTTTCTGAGAATGAAAATATCAATGAGTAAAATGCAAGAAACCATAATTATGTAATGGGAAATGTGAATGTCTGCATGGAATATATGTATAGTTATAATGTAACCTACGCCTTTCTCCGTGCAGCCAGCTATATGCATGCAAAGAAGATTAGTTGAATAAATCAAGCATGACGAGGTATTAAGTAAACAAACTTATTTTAGTAATTGTATAATACCTAATAGCTGGGATTAGGTATACCTATGTTTCCTCTAATATTAGATACTTTAGCTTTTATTTTTCTTATAATATGAAAAAATTTGACATAAATTACGTATTTTCCGAAAAATTATGCTCGTTTTTTATGTGATGAGTTATCTGTATGTGTATTAGATATCTCTAATACAGAGCGAGTATCTTTATGCGGGTCGCTATCGAATAATGTCAAACCCATTTCACGTGGCAATTAACTTACCCAATTGTTAATTGTAATTAACTACCCACCTTGAAAAGGCTTGAAAATGCCGATAAAATGTCAATTTTCTCTCTTTCAGAGATAAGCATGCCTTTGTACATTTTCTTTCATAATTTCTGTCTGTATATAATTGTATGTATACAATAAAGAATAAGAATTTTCTTTATCTTCCTTCATCGTCCAATGAACAGGTGAATGTTTTGAAATAAATCTTCTATACAGGATGTTCTTTCGTTGCCACCCTTAACGAAAGGGTACGTACTCTATACTCGTACATCAAATACTCCTAAAGTAACTTCATGCCTAAAAAATGCTGGCAAACGATGTAAATTTTTTTAAATAAATAAATAAAAATTATTACTTGATCAAGCGAAATTTTGTCCAGTGTTTATGCTAGTTTTTTCATAGACATCAAAATCTTTCTACGCGCGACTATGTGCATTTATGCAGAAAAAATACAGTCTATTTACTCAACTTTGGATCCTAATATCTTGGGAACCAGACACTTCCCAGGTATGCTTCCATGGAGAAAAATGACCGTGATAATGAGAAGATCCCGTTTTCACGGGTCCAGTTTTCGAGAAGGTTGACGACCAAAAACATCCTGTATAGATACATATAATAAAAATGTAACGGATCGCTGTCTGTATATGGAAGATATATGAGAAAAAATATTATAGGAGACCTTTATCAACGCAATAGTATCCAAAAGAATATAATGATTTTTGGATTTTTGGCCTGTTTGTCGGTTCGTCTGTTTATCTGTGCGTTTGTGCACGCTAATCTCAGAAACGACCGAACCGATTTCGATGCAGTTTTTAGGTATTTATTGTGACAGGCCCCACTTAACATTATAGGCTACTTTTTATCCCGGAAAATTTCGACATTTAATGTTTTCTGCAGTCCACGTGAACGGAGTCGCGGGCGTCCACTAGTCTAAAATATATATAATTATACATATACAGCTTAATTTTTATAGAATGACTCGAAAATATTTCATTATCACTAGCTGAATGTGGGTCCCCAAAAAGCGGCATACACTTCTTTAGGACAATAGGCGAGCGTATACATTTATTATAATCGCATACAAAGTTTACGTAAAAGAAGCTTATTGGTCCGATTAATAAAAGCTTATCAAAAAAATAATTTAAGGGAAACACTGATCAAAATTCGCCTGGTGCTGTTTCTACACAAAATGGTTACAATGCTTTTAGCTTTATACAGCTATACCAAATTACAATTTTGCTTCCTTTGTATCAGAATCTAGTCTAACAATAGGTACTGGGTTTCAGCTCTCAACATGTATCGATATTTTGTAATGCAATAGCACTTCAAAGAACAAAGTATTCCAGCCGTATAAAAAACTATGACTATCAATATTTCTAAGGCTTGCTGTATACTCGAACACACGTTTATTCTGCCGTAACGATCTACGGCATTCGACATACCTCGTAGAAGCTATTTGACATAAACGACGAATTTATTGTTGAAGATGCAATAATTATTGATGATTCAGTTAAACATTTTTTTTTTGTAGGCAACATTAATCAAATAATACAGTGGAACATACGATTAGTAGGAGTGAATAATTTGCCGTAGAGATGACACAAGGACCAAGTATTTCAAACTAGAAATGTTGTAACCTAAATCCAACTATTCGATTCAGTAGTTCTGTTTGTCATCGATTTATCTGCGTGTAGACTTCATCCCGTCATTGAAAGCTTTTTCATCATCTTCCTACCCTTATCCCATAATACTTGTTTTACGGCCTGCTGCTTGCTTGACGCCAACCCCCCTGGGCAATGAAAATTACAATTTTGGAATATTATAATCTACACATTAAATAAATTTATTTAGTAAATAAACAGGACAAAAGATTCCTATTGGAGGGAATTGTTCGGTAACTTAGCGAACATCGCTATCGCTCGTAGAGTACGAGCGACAGCAAAATCGGTAGTAGATTTCCACGGTGAAAAACGTGTGTGAACAACACGCCTAAAATCTTCATCGATATTATTATCCATCCGTTCGGACATGCTTTTAGATAAAACATTTTGTGAATACCACCATGAGTTATTACTTTTATGTTTACGCAGTAATTTTTATGGCATCCTCCTCTATTCCTTTATAAATCATACATCAAACAGTGTAGGTGTGGTGTAAAATTGAATTTATCTTTCGCAATTTTTACTTTAGCCGGTTAGTTTTGATGTAGATTTGTTTTCTTTACCCTTTACCTTTATTGTTAAGGTTTTTATGTGTATTTTGGTTGAATTTTATGTATTACGTAGTGTTTTTTGGCACTTTCCCTTTTCACTCAGCCTATATTTACCCACATAATAGGAACTATTTTAGGTTTCAAGTTTTAAGTTTCCCAGTTTCATTTTCAAAAATGTCCCCTGATATAGAAAAGTCGGGATGCGTGATTTAATTACAACTAACGGTTAGTTTAGCGACACTCATCGGTTAATGCGTTTAGCTCGGGTTTCTAATTAGGTTTCCTGTAAAAACATGGAGCGGACAAAATTCAGTGTGGTCAAAGGTACCTAAAATAAATAATATACCTAGGTCATAATAATGGACTGTAAAATAGGGTCTGACCTAGGGTTGCCAACCGTCCCGCGTGGCGCGGGACGTCCCGTTTTCAGGCCCAAAATAACGCGTCCCGTTTCAAGTGTTTGCGGGACGCCAAATGTCCCGCTTTTAGGTGAATAATCCCCAGATGATAGAAAAACCCTTCTTCAAATTATTATCACGGAGAGCACGTGATACATAAATCTTGATTTTTTTATTTCTTAGGCGGATTCTTGAATATATAATAATCTAAGTAGGTACGTTATTATGTACGTATTACCTACTACTAGTTAATATCCTTGTTACCTCACTGATTCATCGTCAATGAAACATCAAAATTTGTAAGTAGTATTAGGTTAAATATTATTCGAAAACTACGGAATCTCCTCATCATCACGATCATTTTTCTCCATGGAAGCATACCTGGGAAGTGTCTGGTTCCGAAGATATTAGGGTCCAAAGTTGAGTAAATAGACTGTGCATATAGACGCGCGTAACAAGATTTTTTCCACGAGAAATAATTAATATATGGCTATGGAAAACTAGCATAAACACTGGACCCTATAAATTTCGGCAGATCAAGTTTTTTTTTTTTTTTCAAAAAAATTTACATCGTTTCCTAGCAGTTTTTTTGGCATGAACTTACTTTATTTAATGTACGTATAGAGTACGTACCCTTCGTTAAGGGTGGCAACGAAAAAACATCCTGTATACACACGGCTGTGTTCCTAAAATGGGGTAGCCAGAAATGCAGGATGTAAACAGATTTGTTAGTGATAAGTTGCTAGCTAATCGCCTGAGAGAGTGCCCTAGTCCCTTAGTCGACTCTTACTACATGCACGGAAGGAGATGCAGCTGATTTGTTTTCTAGCGACGCCCCGCATCAGCACATCTCAGAACTCAGAGGTACGTGCACGTCTAAGCTTACGTGCATGCATACGCATCCGGTATGCTCAAACCTTAAAACTCAGAGGTACGTGTACGTCTACGCTTACGTGCACGCATACGCATCCGGTCTGCTTGAGCCTGTAATATATGGAACTGTATAGGCACGGGTAGACCGGATGCGTATGCGTAGACGTAAGCATAGACGTCAAGCGGTGACAGTTCCATACATTAAACTCAGAGGTACGTGTACGTCTACGCTTACATGTACGCATACGCATCCGGTGTGCTCAAGGCTTAATTGTTTGATACTGTGTAAAATAGCAAAATAGCAAGCTAAAAGTAAAATAGCTCTGTACTCGTATTATTCTACAATATGACGAGACATTACCGTATTGTCGTGCGAAATTAATATTCCCTCCTGCAAGTTTGTGACAGTCGCAAACTTGAATCTTTTGTCAAAAGTACACTGAAGATACTCAGAATAGAACCCTTTCTATATTTATATGTTTACTTTGCGTCGCTGATAGCTATACCTACCCAATGTAAAATGGTAAAGGACTTTATCTCTCATATGCGAATTATTTTCAATTCAGAAATTTTACAAACATATTCGAACGCAAATTCTTATGATGATTATTATTTTATATAGGTACATACAACATTCATTATTAATCTATGTAAATACTTGTTACATACTTAAGCTTGATTTTACTACTCGGCCTATAATCCTCTGAAACAAACTTGAGCTAACTCGATGCTTATCTAAAAACCATACAATTCACAGCTTTTGTAAGTTAAATCTCGTTAAGGCTGGATCGCTATAGGATTATTAGATATAGAAACTTGTGGACGCCCGCGACTCCGTCCGCGTGGACTACAGAAAAAACAAAATGTCGAAATTATCCGGGATAAAAACATTTTCCCGGGATAAAAGTCTATATGTTAAGTGGGACCTGTCACAATATATTCCTGAAAACTGCATCGAAATCGGTTCAGCCGTTTCTGAGATTAGCGCGCACAATCGCACAGACAAACCGACAAACAGACAAACCGACAAAAACAGACAAAAATTTCAAAAATCATCGTTTTGGGTTCTATTGCGTTGATAAAGGTCTCCTATAATATTTTTTCTCATATATCTTCCATATACAGACAGCGATCCGTTACATTTTTATTATATGTATAGATAGATGTAGCTACAAAGCTTTTGAATTCAATTTCGTTTTACAACTGGGGGGTTATTTCATCGTCAGTTTATGACGACCGATTAGTAAATAAGTGCTAGTGACCAAATATTGTAACTTAATGTCCTTTGATCATCATCATTATCTCCATTGAGGGGTCGTCCACCACCGGGCCCTACACCCTCCGCTGACCCTCGGATCTGCCGACTCATGACCACGAACACAAGACACTACTGTCGCAATGAGAAGCCAGATCCAAGCACCTAGCATGCAACCATAAATGCATAGCTGCTAATCCGAAAAACAATTAAAAATTTTAATTGACATATGTTTCACCAACACCCGTGGCATCATCAGTGCTTGGATCTGGCTTCTCATTGCGACAGTAGTGTCTTGTATTCGTGATCATGAGCCGGCAGATCCGAGGGTCAGCGGAGGGTGTAGGGCCCGGTAGTGGGCGGCCCCTCAATGGAGATTTGAACTTCCGAATAGTGAATGATACAATTAATATCATCATTATCAGTCATGAGAAGTCTACTGCTAAATATAGGCCTCCCCCAACAACCTCCACTTCGACGGGTCGGAAGCGGCCTGCATCCAACCGATAGGTACCCGCGACTTTGGCTAGGTGGTCCGTCTATCTCGCGGGTCACTCTAGAACATTTCGGCTCGATCGGCCATCGGTTCTTCGAGCTATGCCCTGCTTAAGCCCTGCCCATTGCTATTTTAGCTTACTGAACCTTTGGGCTTTTCTTTACACCTCGTATAAACAGCTGTATAATTTCACATCAATGTCCATAAAGACAACTGTTACTTCCACAGTGAAAAGGAACGAAATCATGTCTAAAACGATAAAAACCCGTCAGGTTCACTCCAAGTTAACGCTCCGAGTTAGTACCCATTTCAAAAATAGGTTTACGATCAATTAAATAGGTATACGGTTAATCGTATCAGGCTGTTTGCAGAACTTTGACGTAAACAACTCATTAAAAACTGTTGAGCAAAATATTTTTTTATAGATACTTAACTATCATGTGGTCTAACGTCCGTCACCATAGCGGCCATAAGGCGCAAAGCCGATGGTAGTATTACGTAACTTGCAGTAGCAAAGCCGAAGCAATACGATGGCAAAGATTGTCAGTATATGAGTGCGCGAGACGAGGTACGGTCGCGCTGATCCTACGCACTCACGTTGACAGTAAAAAAACTGCAATGAAAAATACAGACATGTGAAACAGAGCTGAGTATCATGTATTAATAAATTTACTGAATTACATACTAATAAAAAATACTCTGCCTACCCCGTAAGGGATAAAGGCGTGATTATATGTATGTATGTATGTATGTACATACTAAAATATTACTAAAATATAGAGACTAAAATATTATTTTCAAAGGGTCACCTTAAAGCCTTACAAACACACGCCCGGTAAAGATGCATGGTCATTAATTACGTCATCATTATCTTCAGCCATAGACTATATAGTCAGCACGGGAGGCGCTGCTGTCTGCCTCCCGGAAACCCTTAATCGCCTCGTATGATACCCGCGGGCAGGCATGGGGTGGTATAAACTCTACTCTGCCGGCACCACGCGGCTATAATACATGACAAAAATATAGGTACATTTTTGGGCTTGGCTTGTCAACCTTTGTAACCGATAGAAGGAATATATATTCCCAAGGTTAAATATTATGTACCATGTATTTGTGGTAGTACATAGAAATTTCCTATCATCCATTCTTTAAAAAGTAAACTATGAAACGGCCTCTCTTTATATTATTTATACACAGGTATTATGTTGACTGGCGTCACTAGAATATACCAGCTACCGTGCATGTCGTAAGAGTTGACTAAGGAACTCGGGCACTCTCTGTAGGCTATAAGCTAACAACATGTCCCTGTTATGTAAAAGTGGTTGAGGGATCTCCTTTATGATCATGCGGTTCTGGCTAACCTATTTCAGAAACACGGCCATGTGTATACTATGTTGATACCGCACTCAAATAGTCTGCCTCGGTGAAACATTGTAATCTACCTATAAATTTATAGCGTCCGGTTTCCATGGCAATTCGATTCCGAAGCCCAGGCCAGAGGAAAGCCATCATAATGGAAGGAATTGGGCCAATCTGTGCTGAGTAATCAGTGTAAGGTATTGGTAGGCCAAAGCTTTTGTACGATATGGTCTTTGTAGCGACTACGCAAACTTGCAAGTTTGCATGTATTTTTATTGCGATTAGTATCGAAATAGGGTTTAGGGTTTAGTTCCATCTCAGCACCTTCTCATACCTTAGTAATTTTTATAGAAAAAAATTCCATTGTATTTTTATATATTAATGGATCGAGTTATGGCTAGATTAAAAAATATGTCTAGGTTCTTACATGTGCGAGTCGTTTAGGTCACTATTTATTAACCAACTAATATTTCTGTTTAGTTATGACAATACTGGGACATAGTCTTGTGTTACCTAAATTATTATCAAAACTTGCTTGGTAAAATATATATAAACCATTGACGCGGGTCGATAACTTCCATGATTGTATAATATCAATCCCAGAATCCAAGTGGAGCAGTAATGTGATATCTTAATGGTCTTGCTAACCATGGTTTAATGATGATTGAACCAATGTTTTTGTCGGACGACTAATCGAATCGATGTTTCTAAACGTTAATAAAAAAAAATACAAAGACGTAAATTACTTGATAGTAAGTACAGACTTGCGAGATAGATCTGAAATTTTTATTTTCATTCTAAAAAAGCTATTTTTTGGCAAAAAAAATTGAGTTCAATTCAATTTTGTTTAATGGCCACCATTGTGTCGGGCACAATAATTCCGCCAATGTCACGTAAGAGGAAAATACACGAAGGAGATTGGTCAGCAAAATGAAAAATAATTACCCAGATTGTACCTAAAACAAAAAAAAACACAACATTTATATTAGTCAGACGTACACATATATATATCTATATTAAAATTAATAAGCCTAAATATACTTTACAGTTTAATACTATTCATTTTGACAAAATGAGCCAGAACTTGTATAAAAGGAGTATGAACAAGGGACAATAAACATTTAATATTAATAGGGAGAGGAATTTCAGGGGGAAGGAAGTAATAGAGGGAGGGGATTCATAAAATTGAGTTAAAGATTGACTTCCAATAATTTTCCTACTTCACCTTTAGATTGGTTTGCCATATTTTTTTCTAAATTTCCTTATAATCCGATTTATGTTTAACAATGTTTGGCAAGCCGTAGCTTTTCTCTTCCTGTTGCCATCAAATTAACTTCACATTTAATCCAATTTAACTTTCAGTTCTTGCATTCTCTACGGTATAAAAGGAGTAATAAACAGAAAATGGTTGTGGCGTTTTGGGGTAGTTTGAATTAAATACCTCAATGTACCTGTATATGTCATACTCATCACATCAGACAAACAATATTAAATATAGGTACAATGCTTGTCATAAAAAATGACTTCTTATATCTGTAGGTAGAACTAAATAATGTATTTGGGTACAAAGATACTCAACCGCCAGCTGTGACCATAGGAACATTTTAAGTCACACAACGTAGGATGAAAAGTTACGTTATTGCGTTTTCCTTGTCAATTTATTTTGCATTTTATTATTTAATATACTTACGTACGTTACATGTGTACCTATGTACTTAGGTAAAATCTATATAGAGCCTATAAGCTGTAGAGCACTAATTATTCCTTCGTTCTATTGTGCCCAGCGTAAGCAACATTTTTTTGTTTTTCTACTGATTTACAGTGAAACGGCCATAGGGTTGCCTGCAAACATAGTATGACCTGCGAAACATGATATGATAAACCGATTTATCGACATTTAGCCTGTAAAATACGATAAATATAGCCGCCATGTTGAATTTTGTATAGAGACAATACGATATCGTACGATACGATCTCCACGATGTGTGATCATGCTAGGGGGGCGGTTCATATAATGTGTCTACAGATCATACATAGTAAAGTGCGCTCTATAAATGCTCTGCTTATAATTATATACTTACTCCGTGGGTGAGCCCATCGCTTTAACCTGTCTTTTACACGTACAGTTACCTTATACCTAGATCATTCAGATTCAATTGAAAATAACCTAGATCAAGACCAAGCGCGCGTGACAGGTACGTTCCATTATATAAAATAGAAAAAATAATAAAAACCCAATGAAACTATAGAGGTGACTGTGTATTTTTTCCTGACAAAAGACAAAGGTCCCCACAGAAAAATAAGATTGATATAAATCATGATACGGTATGTGTTATATTATGTGTTTAAGTTATAAATTCTGTGTGTTCACTCTTATAACATAAATAAGTGGACAGTAATAGAATTTAGGCCAGGTCATTATCTTGCTTATTCTGCTTATTCCTATGGGCGTTTTCCCACTAGATGACACCGCCACGACACGATCACGGCTTTTTTGGAAGAAAAAATGTATTAGATGGCATGGCCGTTTTTAGGGTTCCGTAGCCAAATGGCAAAAAACGGAACCCTTATAGTTTCGTCATATTTGTCTGTTTGTCTGTCTGTCTGACCGTCCGTATGTCACAGCCACTTTTTTTCCGAAACTATAAGAACTATTCTGTTAAAACTTGGTAAGTAGATGTATTCTGTGAACCGTATTATGATTTTCACACAAGAATAGAAAAAAAAACAATAGTTTTTTGGGGTTTCCCATACTTTGAACTGAAACTCAATTTTTTTCATTGTGTGGGGTATTTATGGATAGGTCTTCAAAAATAATATTGAGGTATCTAATATAATTTTTTTTAAACTGAATAGTTTGCGTAAGTGAGACTTTCAAAGTGGTAAAATGTGTGCCCCCCCCCTGTAACTTCTAAAATGCAAACTTCCAACAAAAATTAGTTTGACGAGATCTAGTAAGTAGTTTTTTTAATACGTCATAAATCGTAAACTGAAATTTTCCTTTGATATGGAATTGTAAAATTTAGTCAGTCAACGCTTAATTTAATATTAATCGTATCTATCTTCATAGTTCACATTTTATTGTTCTATTAGTTTTAATGCTTTATAGTGGCTAATTAGGTCCCCCGGGATTTTCTATGCTTTGTTATGCATTTTTCTGGTCGCCTCTGTTGATCCTGGCTTACAGGAGTTGTAGAGTTGTAGGTGGGAATGAGTGGTGAGCCAAACCCGGTACTTACGTACACAAAAACACGTTCTCTCGGTTCCGATATGTGAAAAGTTCCTTCATGGCATCTATGTGGCACCGCTTTCCAGGGATTTAAAGCGTCTGTTCAAACTTTACCTACATACATAATATATATGGCTATGTTCCCAAAGTGAGGTAGCGAGAACTGCAGGATCATAGAGGAGATTCAACAGCCACATTTAATGAGGACAAGTGCAAATGATCAATGACAAATTGCTAGCGTATGTGAGAGAATGCTTTACTTGAACTTAGCGAAAATCGAATCTCGATTCTCAAGCTGTCTGCAATTCTCTGTACAAATGGTCGACTAGAAACGTCAATCTATTGTTTTACATATTTGTTTAAGTTGATGTGGCAGAGAATGTACAGGGTGTTTGCAAACTAACTAGAAACGTAAGTGCGGCGGAAGTGGCACCGGAAGTGGCGCCGGATGTCAGTTGCGTCGCTCGTTCGTTTCCGGTTGCTCGTGCAAACTTGCTCAATGAATTTTGGAACGAATGGATTTAACTATATCAAAATATTTAAGTTCTGGCCTTTTAATTAATCTTGGTACTTGTACTAGATCTTTAAGCCACTTTGATCAACAAGAGTAAGCACGAACTTTTCGATAGTCCGTAACGCTATCGTCATTATGTCAACATACATACTACATACAGGGTGATTTTTGGTCGTCAACGTTCCCGGAAATTACGGAATCTCCTCATCGTCACGATCATTTTTCTCCATGGAAGCATACCTGGGAAGTATCTGGTTTTCAAAATATTAGGGTCCAAAGTTGAGTAAATAGACTGCGTTTATCTGCATGAATGCACATTGACGCGTGTAGCAAGATTTTTTCACGAGAAATAATTAGTATCTGTCTATGAAAAAACTAGCATAAACACTGGACACTATAAATTTCGCCCAATCAATAAATAAAAAAATAATTGAACAAAGAATTTTAAATCAATTCCATATTTCAATTTACCAGCATTTTTTTTGGCATAAACTTACTTTATTTGATGTATAGAGTACGTACCCTTCGTTAAGGGTGGCAACGAAAAAATACTCGGTATATATACGAAAGTGTTTCCAAGAATGAGATAGCCAGAGCTGCAGAATCGCGGAGGAGCCACGTTCAACATAGCGTCATATATTTTGCTTGCAAGTCAAGCGTTCCCTAGCGTAAAATTTCATGGATGAAATGGCGACAGGTCACGGGAGTTACGTGCGATGCCCGGATGCCGTTAAAGTGTACAAGACTGTAATTTAACCTGTCGTCTTGTATGGATCTGAATGCTTGGCCGTAAAGAAGAAGGATAAAAATCAACTGCATGTAAGCGAGATGAGAATGTTGAGATGAATCTGTGGAGTTACAAGAATGGATAAAATAAGAAATGGGTAGGTATATAAGAGAAAGTTTAAAAGTTGCACCGATCACAGACAAGTTACGAAGTAACCGTCTGTCTTGGTATGGGTATGTAAAGCGACGGGATGAAAGGCATATTTTACAGAGAGCGTTGTGCATGAGTGTGGATGGATACAAAGAAAGATGTAGATCAAAGAAGTGTTGCATGGCCTGTGTGAGGGAGGATATGCGTATACTGGGAGTGAGCAATGAGATGACGAATAATAGGGATGAATGGAAGAAGGGTACATATTGCGACGATCCCAAATAAATAGGAACAGGGCAGGAAGAAGTTGATATTGATTTCTAAGTGAAGATATTAAATAAGTTGAGCATGATGTATTTTGAGTATAAATGACAAGAAAATATTATCAACTTTGTAATTACTATTTACGACGTCCATTAATAGCACGGTTAATATAACAAAGCGTTTTGAGGTGCTTTGAGAAATCGATGCATATTCATGAATTAATTGCCAACTAATTCCTAGGGTGAATCGTGTTTCGCATGGAATCCATTTAAATCCTTCCCAGCTCCTCGATTAATAACTATTATAATATCCATCAGGGTTACCTATATTAGATTACGGCCAATAATTTGCTATATGTTTAAATGGATTCGAAAATTGCTTTAATGCTTCAAACTCTTGGGAAATATGGTTTAAGGTCTGATAAGGAAACAGCATGTTTAATGAAAATCCATCAGTCCGTAAAATATGCACAACACAAATCAAAAACATATAAAAAACTTCGTCCGCGTGAACTGCAGAAAAAGCAAAAAGTCAAAATATCCGGGATAAAAAATTTTCCCGGAATAAAAAGTAGCCTATCTGTTATTCCAGGGTGTCGGCTAACTCCACACCAAATTTTATTAAAATCGCTCCAGCCGTTTTTACGTGAAAGAGTAACCAAACATCCATCCCTCCATCCATCCATCTATCCATCCATACTTACAAACTTATTATTAGGAAGTAGGATTACAAGGGATAGAGAAACTAGAACTAAAAAAACATAATCATTAGATTAAAGTATCATGATAACTGCCATAACTGCAGCATTTTCTGTAACTGTACTTACTGACCACTGTCCATCAAGCAAGGCAGGAATGACTAAAGCACAAACGCGGTTTAGGAGGATTTCGACCAATGACCCCATTTTTCATTACATTTTCTTTGTTCATCTCTGTCAGCCTACAGAGTATTTGTCGTCTCTATCGAACATCTATGTACTAGTGTTCTGTGTTCCCAACTATAATTATGTAACAAATGAACAAATTTACTTTCGCTTTTAAAATATTACATAAGTACATACTGCAGAGGCAGCTCGTCCTAAGGAGCGCTGGTGCACTCCCATCCATGAAGATTACATAGGCAATCTATATTTCTCTATATTTATAATTATCTTTCAATTCTACTATGTTTATACAATAGTGTCTAGGCGTTTGTCTCAAGTAAGTTGTAATCTTATGTATCCAGTGGAGCGCTAGCGATCGCGCTCTAATGAAACGAAATTTGGTGCGATTCCTAGTACTATATTCAATGAGTGCGAAAGAAACATACCGACATAGGCCGGCGCGTGAAACAGAAGATTTCGTATGAAAAATTAGCCTTATCTGGAGCGCCGCTTTTCCATGAATCGATTCACTACTACATATCGATTTTAAAAAATCGATGTTTTTGCTTGAATAATTGATTTTTTGATTAATCGATCTCAGATCGCCATCAGTATTTCCGACTCCATCGGCCATACATATAGTACTCTACATATAGTCACGCCCATTAACCCCCAAAGAGGTTGGGTAAAAGTGTACAAATTACACACCCTCTTTTCACCAGTTAGCTTATTAAGTTCCACGTGGTAAGGGGTGAGCCTACCGCCGCTTTTCGGGCACAAATATAACAATCTAATGAATGTAATGATAATTGGAAAATGTTTCCATGTCATTTTAAATACCTATAAGCGTCAGAGCCTCGTCCGTTCAAATATTAGTTGTGATTAATTTATCTACTAGTGCTGGTTTAAGTAAACGCTAAATAAAACCCCATTTATTTTCAATATCATAGGCAAGAGGCAAACATTCGACCTCGTCTGACCCGATGGAATAGATACTATGACCACTAATTGGAATACAAATTACACTTTGAATTCGAGTTTAGCTAATTGAAACCGTCAACAAACCCATCGAAATTGTTTAATTATAAAACGTATTGTAGAACTTAAATAATAGTGAAGCGAAAATGGCCGATAATTTCGTTGGTATTATAGTAGTAAAATTTATGTGACGAATTACAGAGAAAGCTAGAAATACACTTGTAGAGTTAATAATCTCGACTTTAAGCTATCTACGTTACATATAATTATTATAATCGAAAGTGAAAACCTAATAAAAAGGATATCCTAGTCAGTATCCTAGGATTAATAAAAAATACTTTCCGGCAAAAGTTTGCTTACAAGCATTAAATCGTTTTACTAAGCTATTTTTTTTCCATTTTCTTTATTAATAATTTTATAATATATAATATCTTGACTAAGATAAATTTATAAAAACACTTCTCCATTAATATAATCCGTTAGGATATGGTTGATCGTTTTATCTTTAAACATTGTGCTAAGGGATTCAGCTTTGTTTGCCGAGATTTGGCTAGTGTATAGCTATCGGGATGAAGAATAACATTGCCAATATGTAATTTAGAAAAGAGATGGTAAAATTCGTCATCCGAGTAATTGACCCGGTGGCTTAGTGGTTATAGCAGCTGGCACGGTTTGCAGTGGTCGTGGGTTTGATTCCCACTCGGGTGAAGAATTTTTTCCATTTTCTTTATTAATAATTTTATAAGCTATTATTCTCAGGAGCAGTACTACTAACAGAAACAGACACAGACCCGAGACAAGATGGGTATCTCTAGTAACTATACATGTAGCAAGCAACATAGACTTCCACTGATTTGATTAGTTACCGATCCTTTACCTACTATTGAATATCTGGTTACTTGTGATTTTAATATATCAATATGGAATCTTGGGATGACCAGAACTATTTCATATAAATCTTAATCCCTATTTTAATAATGTTAGTATTTTTCTTAAAATATGGATGTAGAAATCTGATATAGCTGGCTTTTAATAAAACCATTAAAGAACACAAAGAAACCATTCAGTATACCGCTTTGTTGGAAACCCTGGCGAGTATCAATTCAAACTTATTATTGCTATTGTACTGAATAATACTCCCTGTTTTTATAGAAGTATTAATATATATAGCAATGCAACAATTAAAATGGGCAAAAAAGGATATGACATTTCCGAAACACATGCCGACGTCACAGTAGAACTGTCTCTTGTACTAACAAATATCATCCAAAAGGAGGTGACGCAGGTTTGTTCATTCGCGTGATTATTCTATCTCGAAAGATCACATCTGGCGTAGTATATTATTGTACCTACTGCGAGGTCCTATATGCAAACAATGAAATAGACGTGACCCAACAAATCCTTACAAATATCATCTCCAACTCATAGTAAGGTATACCTATTTAGCTAAAGTTAAATATTAATAAAAAAAATACACGTATTCAAAGGTTTCAACAGTGGAATAAGTAATAAATAAATATTTGTATATAGTCTTCACAATTTAAAATCAGTTTGGCTGTTATTAAAAAAAGTATTCTAATAATTCGGTCAGATATACGAGATAGGCAACAGACATTTTTGAATCCAGGAAATTATCTCATTTCCACTCCGTTAAGCTAGCTAGTAGGTAATATTAAATTGGATGCTATCATATCCGCCGGGAATATTTTGGACTCTTTTTTAAATATTGATCAAACAATTTGAGAGAACAGTTTTTGATCATCCTGGAGGATGGTTTTTACCAGATGTTCACTAATATATTTCGAAATCTTGTTTTTACATTTATAATCACAACATCAATTCTGCGAAGCGATTTTGCGAATTAATTATGTCTAATACAGTCTAATACAGTGAAGTAAGTACGTATTGCTTAAAAGCTAATTGTCTATCGTGCATGCCTGCCTATATCCCACTGGGTGTATATAAGTGGTAACTAAAACTTGTGTCTCTTCATCCCTTACACCTTGTTCATATTCATCAATGCCCATAATATGCTACTCTACCTACAGCAACACGCCATACTTCATTGATTAATAGTTGACATAAAAAAAAAACATTGGCATGGTATCTCAACTATAGTGCCAGAGTGGTGACACCTAAATGTGATACTACATTGTATTTAAAGATATTATTTTCAGGTTACTAATCTCAAAAACGAAGCACGAAGTATAATTATGATAGAACTTCACATACAGGTAAGTTCGTTTAATCATTGATTAAACTGCCAATCGCAGTACGAGATTTTGAGTTCAGATTCATAGATTATTTGATAATACTTCCTATTGGTTTCCATAAACGTATTCCGTTCGTTAGTCTCGCTAAAATTCAGAACTCACAGTACCGATTTTACTGAAATTCTAGTTTACATAATTGACCCCGTAGTTTGCGATGTGCTAAGGTTACTGCAAGCAGTGTATGTATGCAATTCCAATTCTGGTTCACTTCATTTTGTTCAAGTCAATTTTAGTCATTCCACTAATAGTATTGTAGAACGTTGTTATTATAGAACACTAGAAGTAGTACAGAACTATATACCTAGTTCTAATATAAGTAACATAGTAGATAGTAGAAGCAGGTTGTTTCGAATCGAATGCCCTTCCAAAGTTCAATTTAATTGGTTCTATGAATCCTATCGCGTACTATGTAACTAAACTACTATGTAATTAAGCTTTGTCCTCATTTGTAAAATTATTATTTTGTCTTCTTTTACTTTTCTTGTGCGCACATGTATTTGCGTTACAATTTAGATCGTGTTTTTGTAATTTGTATAGTTTAAGTTGCATGGAATTGTAATATGTAGTGTGTGAGAAATAAATAAATAAATAAAACCATCGTTAATTAGGTAAAGCTGAACAATCAAACGTAAGAGATCGCTATTTGAACTTTGGT
This sequence comes from Carposina sasakii, assembly GCA_014607495.2. Lineage (NCBI taxonomy): Eukaryota > Metazoa > Arthropoda > Insecta > Lepidoptera > Carposinidae > Carposina > Carposina sasakii. The sequence continues at coordinate 12,327,952 of CP053155.1, forward strand.
TTGAATTATAACAGTTTAGGTAGCTAACCTAACTCTGCTAATCTATAAAAATTAAAATATCTGTATAATACAAACACAAAGCAAACCTACCTGAAATTAAAAATATTAAATAATTAAAAGGAACCTTGTGAGAGCAATTGTAGTTAAATTTTACAACAGTTTAACAGATTTTGTATTTCCCAAACACATAAGATATTAAACAGAAAGGGTTCCGTTGTTCCTAATCTTAGAATATCATTGGTTAATGCCATTCCTACCCACATTTCGGAAATTAATTGTTAAACATGGCTGAATTCTACTCGGCCGTAGTTTGAAAGGTCAAAGATTTGCAACTGAAATAACAGAATAAGAGAAAAGGATCTTGAAAATTCTCGAATTGATGTCAGTGAATTCAATGTATTCCATTCTTCTACCATTTAAGATAGTTCACGCTGAATAGCAGTTGATTGATTTTAGTGATTGTACCTTTCAATTTATTTCACATGTTAATAATGAACATTCACTATGGGTGCGCCAACCACCGGGCCCTATACCCTCCACTAACCCTCGGATCTGATAACTCATAACTGCGAAAACAGGCAATTGCACTAACTACAATCGCCACGAGAAACGCCTAATACAATTTCATTTAATAATGAACATATTATATTAAAGAAGTGTTCTTTCTCTCTCGGGAACTTCTTTTTCCAAGAAAAATAGATCAATTTCTTAAGTCAGTGGAAGTCATTAATGGAAGCTGGCTATTAGGTACATGCTAAAAAAAGCCCGTCGCTCACGGAAAAGTTGATGATAATGTTGATGATTGCTTGATTCAAACTCAAGCCTTTGTTATTTAATATAAACCTATTATCTATCTTCAGTATCAACATCATTAACAGCTTGTCAACAACATAACCCGCCATTACAATAACCAGGACTGAAGGAATAAATATAATATCATTAAGTGAAAAGAGTTATTTCTGAAATTACTGCTACTATTTTATAAATTTTTTAACACCTAAAATATTATTAAGTTATTCAAATCCAATTTAAATACTAATTCGATTTGTGTTTTGCACTCAGTACAGTATAACATAGAAGATAAAAGGTTCTGCCCCATTGATGCGTTTTAAAATTTTCAATCTAATCATACTCTGGATGAGTATAATTCGACAGTGAAAAGTAAAAAAAAAAAATGAAAGCGCCATTTTGGAAACTTTCCTGGATTTAAGTTTTTTGTAACAATAACTCCTATTTGACCAGGGTGACGTTTTTATATATCCACTGTCAAATATTTTTACTTTATGTTATGAAGAATATCGGATCGATAGATAGATTACAAAACATGTTTACATAGTAACCTGATTTTAAGATAAAAAGAACTTTCGGATGATGTGATAATGAAAGAGTCCATATTGTGCTTCCACAATAAAATGGGTCAAGGATGTGAGCAATGAATATACCCAAAAACATTGATCAATCATATATATAGAATAACAATGTATGATAGACATTTCAACACACGACATTCAGTCCATAATTCCAATCCATGAACGAAGAACAAAAAGGATATGGCCCAAAACATTTGTTAAGGGGCAGAGGATAAGTAAACTACAGTAAGAGGCAAGCATTTAGTAATTGGGTCATTCGATGCTGCGTGTAAACAACATTTTTCGTCGAAGATCTAAGTACATAGATTTTCGAATATCATCTGTGTCCTTGCTATATGATCCGGTCTCATTTCAGTGATGGGACAAATCCTTAATCCGACCGGACAACATGCTCCGACGTAACTAACTTAATTCGGCTAATTGATGAAACGTGTCTGAATTATAATCCAGACTACAGAAGACAGTACTGTTGTTATACTTAGATAGATTATACTCGTAATTTCAATACAAAAAGTCAAATTATCTGTGGGAGATAGGTACGAATACTTAAAGACAAAGTATTTAATGATTCGGTACTTAAATAACATAATTTTATGTAGGTACATGTACTAGATTTTAATTAGATAAGTCTAGAATAGATTTTAACTAAGTTTATAAGTTAATATTTGTCTCTTAGAGGCCGCAGATATGTCGTAGGCAACATATAAAACTACATTTAAAAAGTTAACGTTCCTTTTTTAACTGCGCCTTCTATTTTAGTCCAAGCTTAGGTTCGTACAAGGACACATTACGACACAGGCTATAATTTCTGTATTTTCGTATATTTCTTTTAGTTGTGTGTGCACAAAACAACTTAAGTATATATATATTAGTAGCCGGTTGGCAGCCTTTGTGAGCGCACGTGTTTGTCTGTTCCACTACAATAAGTCAGTGCTTCTCAAACTACCTTGACGTTTACTACAACCGCGATGTTTACGTGCTCAAGTTGTAAGCTTAAGCATTCGGATGGCCCGGTATGCAGCGCATGTAAGATGCAGTTTGATTTTGGATGTGCTGGTATCTCTGAAAATGGTTATAGAAAATTGGGTGAACGGAAAAACATTTGGCGCTGCCCTACCTGTAAGACTGGTTCATCGCCTTCTCCAGCTACAACCTCCCCTAATCCAACGCAGCTAGATAGAATCCAGGAACAACTTAATCAGATAGTTTTTCAACTAGTACCTCTGAGAACTCTTTTAGAGGACGTCAAAACTATAAAATCTGAAATTTCGGAGTTGAAATCCTCTATTGAAATGGCACATAATGCAATGGACAATTTGTCGAGGTCAGTCACAGCGTTAGATGTCAAAGTCAAACACTTCGATAAAGTAGCCGATAGGGTTCCTGCTTTGCAAGCTGAGGTGGATAAGCTGAAAGAGGATATCGAGGAAAGGGATCAATGGGCTAGGGCGAACAATGTGGAAATACGTGGGATTCCCCAGAAAAAAAATGAAGACCTTTATGAGATTGCACAGAAAATTGGCGCATTATGCGATTTCACCATTAGAAAAGAGGACATCAACTATTTAGCAAGGATCCCAACTAGATTACCCAATGCAGTGAAATCAATTATAATTGTCTTCAATAACCGATATATAAAAGAAGATTTGGTGGCATCTGCTCGAAAGAGTAAACAGCTGACACTTGCCAATCTGGGCTTTGCTGCTTCAGGTCAGATATATGTCAATGATCATCTTACCCAGAATAATAAGGCCCTTTTAAGTAAAGCTAAAATGCTAGCACGCGAGAAGGAGTTTCGTTATATATGGGTTAAACACTCCAAAATAATGGCTAGAAAGTCCGATACATCGCCCATATTCATTATAAAAAACGAGAAAGATCTCTCAAAGCTAGCCTAAGTTGTTATGGTTTTTCAGTATATGTCTCATTATTACACGATTTCGTGTATTCATCGGTTAACTTTGATTGGGTCGTAAACAGTTTGAGAACCATATGCGCATTCCATTACTTTTGTTGCTCGAGTGACGTCTTCAATAGGTCCGTAGAAGCCAGCCGGTTATCGGGCGGGCGCGCTGTAGTAATGTACGCAACTTTATCGTATTTATACTTGACTTCGCCCCTACTTAGCGGCTATTTTTGCGTGCATGTCGCTTATCGCAGTGAAGCTTCGAAATTGCTTACTTTGCAGTTGCATCAAACAATGACAGGTATACTTGAGAAACACTCGCAAATATTATTTGTGGTTTTATTTTTGTGGTTAAATTTTATTTTTTGTAGTAAACAGCGCCTGTTATTATCATTTATATACTTATGTACTTTAATTCCTATAAATACGAGTATGCCTACGAGCTTAATTCATTGTATTAAGATTAAGTATTCGTTATATTTATATAGTATTGTATTATATATCAATGTTTTCCCATAAATTAACAGCCTATTACCAAAACACGAGGGGACTGCGTACAAAGACACACATTTTCAAAAGGAATCTGTTGTTATCGTCGTACGATATTATTTCTTTGACTGAAACTTGGTTATTGGACGGAATAGGAAGCAGCGAGCTTTTTGATAATCGTTACATAGTATTCAGGCGTGACAGAAACTATGACTTGACAGGTGAACTGTACGGTGGAGGAATTCTTCTCGCGGTGAATCGTGAATTGGCAGCAATTGAACGGCCAGAATGGCAGTCTTCGGCTGAAGACATATGGGTTACCATCACCCTTAAAAATAAAACTTATAACAAAATGCCGAGGAAATTACACATATGTACAGTATACCTTTGTAAGGAGAAGTTGGGTAATTCTTTTAATTTACAATTAAGGAACTTCTCAGACAAACTCTGTTCAATTCACAACTCGTGTCCAAATGACTCATTTTTAATTATAGGTGACTTTAACCTACCCAATGTTGACTGGCAGGGTGAACGCGGCTATCTTCAACCAAGTGGAATAGTAGGCGATGAACAACTATTATTTTTCAATACATTAGTGGAATGTAACTTGAATCAATTCAATTTTTATAGAAATATAACTTATAATCGCATCCTTGATTACGTGTTATCTAATGATATAATAAGTCTTACTTCCTGTAGTGATCCCTTAGTGCCTGAAGATCCCCACCATAAATCGTTAGAAATATGTTTGGACTATTCATGTGAAAATACGCTCATTAGTAAACCTAGGTACAAATATTTGTACGACAGAGCTAATTTCGACGTAATAAATTCAACGTTAGATGAGGTGGTCTGGGACACGTGTCTATTTAATAATACTATTCATGAAGCAGTGGATATATTTAATAATTGTTTACATACCCTAAGAGATAATTATGTTCCTAGGAAATTACTAGTTGCTGGACTATTTCCTTCTTGGTATACTTCGCCCTTAAAAAAACTTCTAAAAGAAAAGTTTAAATTCTACAAAAAATTTAAAACATATGGTAATATAGCGGATCGTTGCACATACCAATTGCTGAGGGAAAGGGCTAAGAAATTAGAGCAGGATTGTTACGTTAAATATTTAAAACAGACCGAGGAGGCTATAATTAATCATCCTAAGCTATTTTGGTCATTCGTAAAATCAAGCAAGAATGGATGTAATACATTACCTTCTACCTTGTATTATGATGAGCTTTCAGCGGACACTGGTGAGAATATCTGCAATCTCTTTGCTAGCTACTTCCACTCGACCTTTCTTACCAGTGCAATGGATTCAAATGACTCTTATCTTGTCCCGTCTAGCACTGAAGGACTTAAATCAAGCGGAAACTTTATTGCTGATATAGAAATTAACCCTGATACACTTTACAAGTTATTAAAAACTTTAGATGTGACCAAAGGTGCGGGACCCGATCACATCGATGCTAAATTTATTGTCAGTTGTGCAAGTGCCCTTGTTCGACCGTTATCAATTCTCTTTACTAGATCTATTAAAGAAGGTATATTGCCTAAAATTTGGAAATCTGCATTCATTACGCCTATACATAAAAGTGGTAGTAAAAATGATGTAAAAAATTATAGGCCAATATCAAAACTATGTATATTTATGAAAATTTTCGAAAAACTAGTCCACACTCAAGTTTACTCCTTATTATCATCCTCATTTATCATTGAGCAGCATGGTTTCTTGAGACAACGCAGTACCACATTCAATCTCTTATCTTTCATTGATTTTATTACCGAAAGCATGGATGGCGGAGGGCAAGCAGATGCCATATTTACGGATTACAGCAAAGCTTTTGACCGCATTGATCATAATCTGCTACTTCAAAGACTCCACCATGCTGGAATTCGTGGCAATCTATTTAGATGGTTCATCTCATACATCCAAAATCGTTCTCAAGCGGTGACTGTGAATGGCTTCCTTTCTACGTGGAGAAGTGTACCTTCTGGAGTGCCGCAAGGCTCTTTATTAGGGCCACTTTTATTCAATATATTTATTAATGATGTCATAACCTGTTTTAAAAATTCGAAAATTCTCCTGTACGCTGATGACATGAAAATTTTTTTAAAAATCGAAAACGAAATTGATTGTCAACTCCTACAGGAGGATCTTAATAGATTTGATGAATATTGCACAATTAATAAATTGGATTTAAATGTCAATAAATGTTACTGCATATCTTTCACAAGAAAAACAAAACCCGTAAATTTTAAATACCTCCTAAAAGGACAACACTTAAAAAAGGTGGAAGAAATTCGAGATTTAGGCATCATTCACGATTCTAAACTGACATACGAAAATCACATTAATTACATAGTTAAAAAATCCAGTAAAGCCTTAGGTTTCTTAAAAAGAACTTGCTCTCAGTTCAACAATATTAAACTCTTCAAAATTTTATTCTGTGCCTTGGTACGTAGCTCCCTAGAGTATTGCTCTCAGGTTTGGAACCCACGGTACAATATCTACATAGATAGGCTTGAGTCAATACAAATAAAATTTCTGAAATATATTCAATTTAAATCGAAATGCTTTGATTCAAGTTATATTGCAATGTGTCGTAGGCATCATATCCTTCCTCTTTATATTAGACGACAAATCGCTGATGTAAATGTACTAGTTAAAATAGCTCAAAACTCCATGGATACCCCTAATTTACTGGCAAAACTTTTTCTTAAAGTACCGAATAGATCTGTAAGAATACCTTCGATCCTTGCTGTCTCTCGCAGTTTAAGCAACTATAGGCAAAATTCATTCTTTATTAGATCGGCACATGATTTTAACAGGCTGGCTATCTACTCGGAACTCGACTTGTTCAACTCAAACCCCAAATGTTGCAGAACTACAATTGCTAGGTTGTGGTTTAATGGTTCTCAATCTGTCTTTAACTAGTTTTTATGTAACAGACAAGCATTTTTGCTACAGTCATGTGAAAACATGTAAATGGTGTTTAGTTTTATTCATAGTTGTATATTAAGATAAACTGACTGTTTGTTTTCCGAATAAAATAAAATAAATAAAATAAAAAATTGTGTTTTTCTTTACTTTCTCATTTTATACCAAGCGCACCCTATACAATTAAATACAGTCCACTAAATCGACATCTTGGCGAGACAGTCTACCATACAATAAACAGGCTGTCCCGCTCAAAGAGTTCCATAAAAATGGCACGGAATGCAGAGGTCGTGGATTCGATTCCCACCCGGGTGAGGATTTTTTTCCATTTCTTTATTAATAATTTTATTCCATAAAAATATTCACTTAGGGAAATAATACGATACTTTTTTCTTATAATTGAGCCTTAGATTAATGATTGGTCTTCGCAAAGCGGAGCGAACGAATCATTATTCTAAGAGTTGAGCTTTGTTCAGTTATGAACCAAGAAAAACATCACTTATATACCTATATAACGTCATTGTAGGCAAATAGTAATAATAGAATTATACAGTCTGCATGTTGAATGACATAAGTAATGTCAATTTCAATACTATATTGAGACTTTTCTCAGATCTTCAATTGTTGTCTTACAAAATTACATATACGAGTATATAATCACGCCTTTATCCCTCACGGGTTAGGCAGAGCACCAAGGGCTAATAGAACCACATGGTGCCACTTCTGACCAATTTTAAGGGTGTAATTGAGATTTACAAGTTCTACAAAAAAATCTTGCAAAATTTGGAACAAAAAATTCGAGGTTCTTTGTGACCTCTAGGATTTAAATTGGTCTATAATATACTACTGACTCCTGAACCTCTGTTAGTAGCCTTCGGTAGGGTTAATTCTCTACCTAGACCTTTGAAATACGAGGAGGGTTTAGCTAGGAAATACTCTCAGCAGGGGGTTGCCTTCGCGTCTGTACCAGACTGGGGATAATGGGAGTTATTTTCCAATTTTCGATCAACAATTTATTGATAAGTTAGCTGAGAATTATCTTGTTTACCTTTAAGGCTCGAGCACACCGGATGCGTATGCGTGCACGTAAGCGTAGACGTACACGTACCTCTGAGATTAATGTATAGAACTGTCACCGCTTTACGTCTATGCTTACGTCTACGCATACGCATCCGGTCTGCCCGTGCCTATATAGTTTCATACATTACAACTCAGAGGTACGTATACGTCTATGCTTACGTGCACGCACACGCAACCGGTGTACTCGAGCCTTAAGGTCCTTTATATACGATGCGACGCATTTGGTGAATACCAGACAATTTTAGTTAATTCTTAATCTTTTTTTTTATTTATTTATTTCATTTATTAGCGGTTAATTAAATTATTATAAAGCGTTGTTTACATAATAATTGGCGGTGAAACCGAAAAGGAGCTAATTGGCTTGGCTTCTGATATTTTTTGTCGATTAGTCAGATTGATAAAAATCTCATTGATCAAAGTGCAGCTTGGGTGGGCAGCGTTTGGGAAGTTGCGTCATATCTTTGAGTACCACAATGCCTCAAGACCAAGGTGTTCGATCAATGCGTTCTACTAGCCATGACTTACGGAGCCGAGACGTGGAACCTGACGTGGGGCTGGCTCACCGATTACATGTCACTCAGAGAGCTATGGAAAGGTCAATGCTCGGAATCTCGCGAATGGACGAAATCCGAAATGAGATTATCTGGCAGAAGAACAAAGTGACAGACATAGTCTCGAAATGTAGCAGACTGAAGTGGCAGTGGACCGGCCACATCTGTCGTAGAACCGATGGACGGTGGAGTAAACGGGTTCTCGAATGGAGACCGCGCCTCGGCAAGCGTAGCGTTGGGCGCCCTCCGGCCAGATGGACCGATAACTTAAAGAGGACGGCTGGTAGTGACTGGATGGCAAAAACGGGAGATCGAGCCATGTGGCGTACACTGGGGGAGGCCTATGTCCAGCAGTGGACTGCAATAGGCTGACGATGAAGTCAGATTAGCAAAAAATCCAAGGGAAAGAGCCTTTAAAACCAGAAATATTTACTTTTAGGTACCTATATATATTCAAAATTTGATATTAAAGAACTAGATTATATAGTTAGCGAATTCATCGTTCTGTCCATGATATATTTACGTTTCAAGGGTCCGTTAAAATAACAATATATTAAAGACTAGTGGACGCCCGCGACTCCGTTCGCGTGGACTACAGAAAAAAACAAAATGTCGAAATTATCATATCAGGATAAAAACATTTTCCCGGGATAAAAAAATAGCCTATATGATAAGTGGGACATGTCACAATATATCTCTGAAAACTGCATCAAAATCGTTTCAGCCGTTTCTGAGATTAGCGTGCACAAACGCACAGACAAACAGACAAACAGACAGAAATTCCAAAAATCATTCTTTTGGGTCTCCTATAATATTTTTTCTCATAAATCTCCATGTACAGCGATCCGTTATATTTTTAGTATATGTATAGATTTATGTCGCTTTATGTACAAAGTCCTAAGTGTCTGGTCCTAGATAAACAAACTGATAAATTAGAGGAGATTTTATTAGCATTTAAAATTTAAATTTCTCCTAAATTTTCTAAAGGTAAGAGGGTATATATGTGTTACGGACAACGCGTTTAACTGGGCATTATTAATAATGCCCGACGGCCTGTGTCCATGTAATAAGTCAGTGTTTGAGATAGCTTGCATTTATCAATATCAATAGTATCTGGCAATATAGGTTAGAAGAATGAGGCGGCGGCGGTCGGATTTCTTCGGTGTTGGGTTACATGTTTAAGTTTAAGACGATAATCTCACTAAACTTGGACACTTTTATTACTATATTCCTAGTGAGATAGTAATGAATCGCTTTCGTGTAATTATGTTACGGTATATAGTAATTTATCTTACTGCGACATTTTATTACTTTGCTCAAGATAGGGTGGGCATTATTCATAATGGCCTGGAATTAATCATGCTGTTTTAATCACATTATCGAATTGAGTCGGGTATTATAAATACAGACCGGCCATTATTAATAGTGTCCGGACTTATCAAAATGCCCGTAACATATACATACATACATATGATACAGACATGGCTGTGTTCCCAAAATAAGGCAGCCAGAACTGCCGGATAATAAATGAGATCCCATAGCTACGTTTAGCATAGCGGGGCTAGAAGTAAATGATCAGTTACAAGTCGCTAGGTAATCATCCGAGTTCCTTAGTCGACTCTTACTCTCGAGATGCATCAGATGTATTCTAGTGAAGTCCCGTATTAGCATAGCATATAACATTTGTTTATTCAGTGGGTCCGTGACTGGGATCGAACCTACCCTCCCCGTTTGGAAGATCACATAAAAACGCTTAAAAAGGTAAAGAGGTAGGTATATTAGGTATGTTAACAATGAATTCTTCGTCTAGATCTGTTGTATCTGTTCTCCAATATTGACCTATATTGTTGTGCAGCGTTCTGATGATAATTGGCTTGCTAGTTACATAAAGGCACGACGATAGGAATTAAAATACAGGAGCTTCAGTTATTGCGAATATTCCAAAGGAATGGTACAGAGAGAGAGAGAGAGAGAGAGAGAGAGAACACCATATACATCTATCTATCAATCTTAATATTGCTATATACAAATGTATAAATCCCAACAATTTTATATCAAAAGTTGTTCGTCCACGCACTTCTTAAGTCTATCTTAAGAAAGTATTCATCTACGTAACAGTTTATAAGATTGGAAAGTATTAAGCTACTAAGAACTTTTAAATTAAATTTCGCAGTTAAAGTTAAGCCTTTCGGAGTTTGAGAAATAGGGGTATGATTATATAAAAGTTTATATAATCTTAGATTACTTAGAACTCGTGCGATTTTATAGTTATTTGATCGATATAAAGTTAGTAGGTTTAATATAAAGATATAACATAAAGGTTATTCAAGGCAAAATAGTGCAACACATATTTTGATTTTGCGAATAGGACGAATGAAGTACAAAAAAGGTGACATATATTTCGTAAATATATCATGATACAAATATTAACACTACCTATAAATATTTTATCACGATTTAACGCTTTCAACTAATATATTAATCCTGAAGCTATTGGCAGAGGCATTAGCCTTTCAGGGTTGAAACGTTCCCGGGAGTATTTTACGTTATTATTCGACTAATATACGCAAAATATTCGATATTACATTTCGATAGTGTGTAGGTACCACCACGATACTAAGATCTCCAGGGAAATTTGGTGTCTGTCTATTCGTAATTATGTGTTTGCATGGAATATAGGTAGACCACCTTTCAAGCAACAAACTTTGATCAAACAAAGTAAGGTAATATAAATACCTGATATCAAACAAATGAAATTTATGTTAACACTATGATCACTGACATCAGTACAAACTACTATTGGTTTTTTTTTCAATGTTCCGTTTTCGAATAATAGAGTTAATAAATAAAAAAAAATATGATATTGCTGTATAGCTACAAAAATTTGATATTTTTTAAATTATGTATACAGGCATTTTATTGTCAAAATTAAAGATAAAATTATACAGATATAAGATGTAAAAGTTTAATATTCCATTGGAAAAAGGTATCAGGAAAATTTCAAAGGTCAACTTGGAATTACATTGTACATTCTATACGTCGATAGTAAATCCAATTCAGTCGTATAAATTCAGATTGGTCAAGTCAAATGTCTAAGGGATAAGCTCCTATAGATCTTACTTTCGAGATTAGGCCTGTAATATGTAGGACGGATTTAGTTTCAATTCGAAATCTTTTAAGTAATTGTTAGTTGTAACTTTATTGAATTGATTTAGTCTTAGGATTTCCAGCGCTTATAGGCTTAGGCCACTTTACATCTTAATGATGAACAAAGGAATATTTGGTTTAACTACATAGATCTAGATCCATCACCTATACGTGTTTTTATATATAAGTAGTATAAAGATGTACTAAAGATGTATCTTAAGTTAGACATTATTTAAAAATGATGTCGAAGCACAGATAGGCACAGACAGCGTGAAGGGACTTTGTTTTACCTAAAAAACAACATAAAAATTTTCATATTTTTCCGTTGACAAATTCAAATCCCTTTCCCAGTAATTTTCCTCATTTTTATCAGATAAATGTATTTCACATATCTGTACATATAGCACCACTTTATCTCATATCCATTTGTTGACATGTAGGTATCTCGTTGAAAATGCGTTTTTTTTAACGGAAAAGTATTACGAGCATATTACAGCTGACAATTTGCGTATTCTATTTGAATACCTTTGCAGCATATTTTTGTACAGTTTTATCTCAAAACGCGGATTAAAAGATAAAACGAAAGGAGACATATTAATTATATATCCTATAAAAGTGATAAAAGGATAGATATTGAAAATACATTGGATTGTATTGGGAATCACCACCGGGCCTTATTACACCTACCACTGACCTATAATTCTAACAACTCATGATCGTGATCACAGCCTGCCTACCCAAGCAAATAGCAGAAAAAATACGAATTACATATAGCAAAACACCCGACTACGTAAAAAGTTTAATCGTAACTACCAATCCAGTGTCACTCTTACAACTAAAACGAATCTTATTTATACCTCTCAAGCTCAAATGCAACCAGCACCGGTATGATGAATTTGGTGTGAGCGAGATGTCTCACTTTTAAACGTCAAATCCACAGTGCTAAGTAATAACTAGACAAGGCAAGTGTTTCTACTTGGTGTGTAAAAAGGGATTGCAAACCACTTCTATCAGCTCTAATTCCTTCAGTCCTGGCTCGAGAACGAGTGTTTATTCTAATTCTTAAGTCTATTGTTTACATGCACAGTACATCCACTTAGTTTACCTAGTTATTAATAGCTCTGTGAATTTGGCGTTTAAAAGTGAGACATCTCGCTCTCACCAAATTCATCATACGGGTGCAGCTATTTAGGCTCTAGAGCGTGCCAAAGAAATGTAAATACATACAAACATACTTCTTTAGTCCTTCTGGCACAATCGGATAAAAACGCACCCATAAGAATGGAATAATGACCACTTTCAACAATGTATGACATAATCAACTCATGTCATATTAGGCTGCCAGAAAATATAATCAGGGAGGGGCAATTCTTGAAAATTTTTGAGCCGAAACGTAACCACTAACGAACCATCACTAACGCGGTGCGAAGCAATATAGACTTACCGCTTGAGTAAGTAATAAAGTATATTTTAGCACGCATTGGTCGCGAGTATGACAGAATAAAAACAAATATCTGTCTCGTGCTGAAATGGGTCTAATAACGTTACCGTAAATTAATTATTACAACGGTTCCGTTTCGGTTTTATTCCACCTCGAGACTTTTCGAAAATTGGCCCCCAGGTGTACTTGAATCGCGTAGACTCCCAGTGATTAGATAAACGAGGGCCTAATGTCCTGCGATAAACACTAAACGCCGTATAATGCCCTCTATATAGTGATTAATGGTAGTCATAAAAAAGGTTAGTCCGTCATCTATATTGTGCCGGCGATATTTTAGTAAAACTGTTGTTTTATTTCGCACTTAAGATAAAATGCACTCTATAATGGTATAGGTACTTGATGCATTTGGGAATCGCGATAGGTATTTGTGATACCAGACAATTTTTCTCAGTTCGTAAATAATGAAATATTGCAATCGCCTACAGCAAAAATTTTAAAAGTTTCCAAAATCTTGTGCAAGTTTTACGAGTAGAGAATACTTTTTTACACGTATACAAAAATATGAGGTTAGGACATTGTTTGGATAATCACGTCCCTGGTGTTAACCATACATAACAATTGGTTCTTCCTTTACAACTTTTCGTATTCTCTTTCATAAGATAATATAAATATGATGTGAAATTTACACAAAAAATACAGAAAATAAGTAAGTAGCAGATTCTCATGCTCACAAAATATAAGATCGCTTTGTCTTTACCCGTACTGAGACGTCGGGTGTTCGTAATAGTTCTAACTAGTTACAAAGTCGAATAATGATGACCTTATAGAGCTATGTTAGTTAACAACTTGGGAACAGACTTTCACATTATAGATTAAGCTAACCTAAACATGATTTAAAAGTAAAACAAGAAAGTAAGTAACACAGTTGGAAGTGTAACAAATACAAAAAAAAAGTTTTTTTTACAGAGAGCGTATTGTACATGAATGTGGATGGATATAAAGAAAGAGGTAGACCTAAGAAGTGTTGGATGGACTGTGTGAGACCTCTCTCATATGCATGTGTGAATGAGATGACAGATAATATTTTACTTGTAATTTTGTTTGAAATAAAGGCTATTTTATTTTATTTTTTATTTATTATGTATACGGACCTGATCCAATGGACTTTAGTAATTATAGACCAATATCAATTCTTCCTTTTCTCTCTAAAGTACTGGAGCGTGTAGTTTACCAACAGTTTTCCAAATTCTTAAATTCCAATGGTCTGTTTAACACTTTCCAATCAGGTTTTCGTCCTGCTCATAGCACTTGCACTGCACTAGCCAAAATAACAGATGACATTCGGTTTGCTCGAGACGAGAGAAAGCTAACTATTTTCGTTCTTCTAGACTTCAGCAACGCATTTAATTGCGTTGATCACGACATTCTTTTAGCAATCCTGGCCACATTAAATGTCTCACAATCGGCTATAAACTGGTTCCAGAGCTACCTGGGGGAGCGTCAGCAGTGCATACGCATTAATAATACTCAATCTGACTGGGATAATGTAGCTGCCGGTGTACCACAGGGTGGTGTTTTGTCTCCTCTTCTGTTCAGCATATTTATAAATACTCTAGTTCCTCATATAAAACAGTGTAAATACCATTTATATGCAGATGACTTGCAGATCTACATTAGCACCAAACCCGAGGATTTAACTGCCAGTATTGCGAGTGTTTCGGAAGATCTTGAGGATATTGTGACATGGTCGAAGTCCTTCGGTCTTGTGGTCAATCTACGGAAGACACAGCTAATGTTGACAGGCAGCAGATATTTGTTTTCCCGGGTCAATTTTCTCACTACGCCTAGAGTATTTTTCGACGGCATTCCTCTTGAATGGTCGCCTAAAGTGAAAAATCTGGGAATCTTTATTAGTGAAGACATGTCTTGGACAGCACAAGTATCTGAGATCAGCAGAAGAGTCTTCTCCAGTATGCACTCTCTTAGGCTATTAAAAAACTTTTTACCCCAATCAGCCAAGATCACACTGGTCAACTCTCTGTTGTTGCCTCTCATCGACTAAGCTGATATGTGCTATCCGGACATTACGGAGGAACTACCGGACATTCCTTTTGCGAGCGGGTAATAACTTCAATGAAATTTGTAAAGGCGTAGAACTTGATCTCTTCAATACCAGTTTTAACGTAGTGAATTTTTTTTCCGTCAATAAGTTAGTAGGTACCTAGATTTTATCTAGTAGCTAAATTGTTTTTTTTTTTAATTTTAGTTTTTGATAAGCTTGTTAGGTTTTGTGGAACTCTATAAGTGTGGAAACATAATGCTTCTATAAGTGTGGACCTGTTATTGGCTTTATGTATCTACAATTTTAACTATAATTATAAATAGCTGTTGGTCTTCCTAAAATTGTAAAATAAAATAAAATAAGCTTGATCGCCTGCTGAATGTGTGCATAAGATATATCTTCGGCCTACGCAAGTATGACCACGTATCCGGATTCCGTGAGCAGTTAAAGTGGCTCAGCATCAAAACCGACGCAATCTCCATCTTCTCACTTTTCTGTTTAATAATTTAAACCACTCCCCTTGCTCCCCAATACATTTCTGAACGTTTTTTGTTCTTTACTTCCTCAGGTAGACCACTTCGGTCTAGTCGCAACAAAACTCTGCTCGAGCCTGAGCGCAATGCCGCTCTCTATACTAGCTCCTTTACTGCCACGGCCGTCCGGTTGTGGCATGATTTGCCAGTGTCAATCAGCGAATCTACTTCTGTGGAGGTATTTATGGTTAAAGTTTGCGAGTTCTACCTGAAAAGGCAGAATGCGTAACCGTGTGAAATTTGTTTGGGCATTTTTAATTTTATTTATTTTTCGTTTCTGTTCTGACATAGAAAGTATTAATTATAATTTTATCAATTAAATTAAATGTTATTTTATTATTAGTATAATTTTATCAATAAATTAATACTATTTTATTTCTAATGTAATGATATGTAATTTTAGATGAATGTATTGTTTTTCTTATCCACATCTCTGATAGTGCTACCAACAGATGATATTCATAAGTAACCAGGTTAGCTGGTAGAGAATGCCTTGCAAGGCATTAAGCTCGCCCTTGTACATGTGTTTTTTGCTGTAGTACAATAAAGAGTTTTATCTATCTATCTATACGGCATATGTATATCTATAATTATATACTCAGTCACCAACCCGCCTGCCCAGGGTGATCACTATGGGCAAAAACTTGTGAATTCTCCTGGGGGAAGCCTATGTCCAGCAGTGGACTTCGATAGGCTATAGGTATATCTATAATCACACCAGCAGTTTACCGTAAATTACCGTCATAAACTAAAGCATACGCATTTCCACTACAGAATAAGAGCAAATTTCTATACGCAGTTGGGGGCCCTAACCTAATGTACTACTTACACAGTATGGGAAAAGAGGGTAAAGCAAAGAAAAGTTATAAAATACTAGTGACCGCCCGCGACATCGTCCGCGTGAACCTTAAAGCCTGGCAAGTTTCATCATAATCCGTTCAGTAGTTTGTCGTGAAAGAATAACAATCATACACACACTTGCACATACTTACATTCATCCTCACAAACATTCGCATTTATGATATTAGTGAGATTAGTGTGAGGAAGGTGACGAGTACTACAGTATACAGTAATCTACGTTTCTCCTTGAGTAATATACCTCAGATTTTGTATATAAGGTCTTTTCAAAATTAGTGATTATCTTTGATACGACACTAGGTAGGTAATAACAGTACTAACACGGAAACTGCACTATCGGCCTACTACGCATACGCCTACTCGTGGCTTCGCTACGGGGTAATGCTATGGGGCCACAGTGTAGATGCACATGATCTGTTCATCATGCAGAAAAAATGTAATAGAATAATTGCCCGCATTGATAATACACAAAGCTGTAGACCGTATTTCCTAAAATTTAATTTACTGACATTGTCTGCAATATATATACACGATATATGTTTATTTACATTTAAAAATCGAAATATATTTCTCCAAATAAAAGATACCCATAATATCAACACACGTAATAAAGAAAATCTATACCAACCTCCATCTAAACTGAAAATGCTAAACGAAAGTCCATATTTTATGGCAATCAAAATATTTAATAAATTACCGAAAAAAATAAAAAATGAGAGTAAATTAATCACATTTAACCATACATTGAAAAAATACCTGATTGAAATATGTCCCTATGACTTAAATGATTTTAACTGACAATAGTTATTGCACATGCACCTATATAATAATAATAAGTAGATTTAAAAAAACATAATTATAGTTTAGTTTACTTTAGTTTTTTAGTTTTAAGAGTGTTGCGGTGCCTCATAAGGGCTACTAAGTTATAAGTGCTTTGATACTCAATTAAAACTGTTATGTACACTTAATATGCAATAAAATGATTTGATTTGATTTGATTAAAAAAATCTGCTGTTCCATATAATCTCGAATAATTACTGCACTGAAATGTATGGAACAGCTGATTTTTTTTTTCACTATTTCGGAGTTGGTCCCATAGTGAAACTTGTTTCTTTTTGCCTACCTAGTTTCGTGTCAAAAGATAATCACTAATTTTGAAAAGACCTTATATAATAATATAGATATTCCGCTCGGCTCAGCTTCAGTATACCTCAGAGACCGCAGCCTGGAACTGGTATTTCGTGAATTTCATGATTGCGTTCGCGCTGGTCATAGCTAGCAACAAATATTAGTTCGCAATAGTTACACTTTGTGTCAATTACGAAGTATTGTAGCATAGGCGCTAGTGTGTATGTAAATTTGCCGCTGTTTTATCTATTTTAGGGGAAGATCGGGTAATGGGGTCACTTAAGCAAGAATTAGAATACAAAAGCTAAAATTAACAAAATTTTATTGCAACCGCCTCATAACAAAATTTACTTAATTAGCTATAATTTGAGATCAGTAATAATCACATTAATAATCATCTTTGGGAAATATAAAAGTACAAAAAAAACTGATTTGACTCCCAATGCACTAAGTTATGGGTAATTGAGGTCACCTTATGGGCAATGAGGATCGTACTAAAATCTAACACAAATCGCGTCACGTCTGATACAGAGGTATCGTTTGATTCTTGGAGAACCTTCCTCTTTACTCTTTCGCCCTTGCCCTTGCCTTTATGTAGAAAAACGCAGTCTATTTACTCAACTTTGGATCCTAATATTTTGGAAACCAGACACTTCCCAGGTATGCTTCCATGGAGAAAAATGATCATGATGATGAGGAGATTCCGTAGATTTCGGGAACGTTGACGACCAAAAATCAACCTGTTATATTTTTCCTTTCCCCTATCTTCAAGTAAAGGCGTAAAAAAGTAACATACAAGTACTCGTAGATCAATAACTGTAAAAGTTACTGTATATTTTGCGTCCGTGTAAATTTATATCGGCGAGCCGCAAAAACAAAACACACCTCTCATTCTCTATGCTGTCGCCATACCCACGCGGAACGCTCGCAGCGCCGGCGAGGGGAACAGAGCTGGCAGGGAGGACCCTTAACGCGTTTCTATTAGTGTTACTTTTGGAGATGTGTGGGTGACCACTATTACTCGCTGACTCCCATTACCCGATCTTCCCTACACATTTTTATGTACATCCACAAGACTTTGCTAGTGTAAAAAATATTAATATTTTTTTACGGTTTCGGAATTTGTTTTTGTTGATTTAGCATGATTGAAACTGGACAGAAGTTTCTTAAGTTATTTAAAATGTTGGGCTATACTAGATGGCTCAAAAATATAAAATACCACTTCAGCCTATTAATTACAGGTAAGTATGTCGAAAAATTCATTAAATTCTACAAAAAATCTTGTAACTAAATTAAAAGCAAAAGCCAACTTTATAATACAGAAAACTATTCCAATGAAATTATTTCCTGTAAACACAATTTATACCTAAACAAGTCAAAGATGTAAATGCACTGTTTATTATTTCTAATTTGATTAACTCTGAGCTTCTAACATAACGCAAGCTTAACAACAATACTGGAAAACCCCTTGCAAGTGCGGCATTTATAACTAACGTTTCCAAGAAATGACGTGCAAGTAATTTTATGCAATACCTAACTTGTATTTCATAACTTCTGACTACAACTCCATTGAGAAATAATTCAATTACTTACAGCGGCTCGGCCTGAATAAACATATTCGTACCTACTTAAAGCTAACTTACCTAGACACACTCTTTAGGTAATCCTTGACTAATTTTAAACTATATCTATCACACACAGATAAATGTTTCTTTCTGTTCATGTGCACCAAATGTCATTTTGTTATTTTGATATGAATGAAACCTCTAAGCTTTTGGATTTTTAGGATAGCGGCGCCGTCATATAGCGGCCGTACGCAAAATCACGTCTCTTTTACGGTACTGATATGAGAAATATGACTATACCTACATCAATAGAATAAGAAAATAAAACAATGTTAAAATAATAAATATTTGCCCTTTATTCGTTACCGACATACTCGTATTGCATGTCAAAAACGTACGAGTCATAAAGGTGCGTGTCATTCCCATAAAACCATAGCTACTCTTAATAAAATTGTTTTCTACACCCCGGGGCACTTCCATCGAAACGGAAACGATATCGACACGTCTATTACATCATACGGCGGGTAATCTTTCTTTTTGTTCTCCGACATGAAAACAAAACGTAAAAATAGCACTGCGTCTTGGCTCGCTATCAACGGAAAAATTATGACCCAGTTTTTTTCCAACCAAATCCATCAAGCCATAAGATGATCAGTATTAGTCATGCTTATTTGGTCAAGGGCCATATAGGAGATATTATACCTATATAGACACTTAGTTAACATCCGTTAATTCTAAACCGCGTGGTGCCGGCAGAGTAGAGTTTGTGCCTGCCGTTGGGTATCGCACGAGGCGAATAAGGGTTTCCAGGAGGTGGGCAATAGCGCCACCCGTGCTAACAACATAATCCAACAATCAGACCGTGGACAACAAACTGCCTGCCCAGCATGGTAGCCTTGTGGCGTGCCCTGGGGGAGGACTACATCCAGCAGTGGACTGCAATAGGCTGAAGACAAAGTTAACATTAGCAATCTGGGCTATTACTGCCCGTAGCATGAACTTGGTGAGAGCTAGATATCTCATATTTATACGACAAATCCACAGAGTTATGTTTTGACTAGACAAAGTAAGTGTATGAACTTGATATGTGATAAGAGATTGCAAAGTAATTCTTTCAGGACAAAATAATTAATTTCTAACTCCATAACGAGTATCTATTCTAATTGACCAAATTTTTAAAACCCGCACCGCGTAGTTTAACTAGGCTTCCCGTTTTTGTAGTTATATCATAGAGGAGTAAGATGTCATATAGTGCTAATGTCGTACTAACTGTTTCGATGCACCATTAGACTTGTCGGTGCCTCACAATTCCAGTCCTTGACACTTAGATTCTATTAGTGTAATGTATAGTAATGTACTACATTACTAATGTATTTTTTTAATAAATAAAATAATGTTTATATGACATTAGCACTCTATGACATCTTATTCCTCTATGGTTATACAGGGTGTCCCAAGAAATAGTGTCAAGCGGAAGTCCAAGGACAGAATACCCCTAGGGGTACCCGAATTACCCCCATGTATGTTCCGCGACTTTTTGTAGTTTTCGAGATATGATTTTTTTTCATATTTTTTTGTTAAACCTTGGCTTATTTAACATTATTGGTCACAGAGACATCAATTGTTGAGATACAAGCTTGATTTTTTTTTCTGAAATAGGTGAACAGTAGCACTTGCAAAAACAAAAGCAATTGTGAGCCGATATGCTACTATTAAGCCATTAAAAAAATGTTGAATCCTAAGTTTGTTAAAATGTTTAAATTAAAGATCTCTTTTGAAACGATTTAAAAAAAAAAACCTTATCCCAAAAATGTCTCCAAAATTATTTTTAAAAACTTGCCAATTTCGTCAGCTATTTGCCATGTAAATTTGATTGAGCTATCTCCACGACTTCATACTTGAAAAAATGTTTGAAACACAGTAAGTCGAAAAAACTTAATTAAAAGATTGGGCCGAATAAAACTAAAAAAATGTTATTATTGATTGTTTATTATTAAATCACAAAAAGTTTTCGAAATGTCGCCCTTCCTGCTCGATACAAATTCTACATCGCCTTAAAAAAAATTCTTGTAGTCTACAAGACCATGTTAACTTGAAATGCTTCGGAAGCGGCTAGATTGTACAGATAGCAGGTACAAAACAGTGGTGAACCTCAGCCTGAGACTTGGCCTGATCATCGTACAATTTTGCGAGTCCATAATAGTTACATGGAAGGCCTACCAGGTAGAAGACCCGGGCGTCCATCACAAATGCATGACCCAGATGTGGTCGATTCAGTGGTCGAAGAAGTGGCAAGAGACCCATCAGTTAGTGTCAGAACCATAGAACGCCGCACCGGAATTCCAAAATCAGAAGCACATCGGATACTACAAAAAGAGGGATTTCACCCATATCATATTCAAAAAGTTCAGCAGCTTAAGCCCGAAGATTATCCGAGAAGGGTGGCGTTTTGTCAAGAAATGTTGCGGCGTCAAGCTGAAGACGCAAATTTTTTTAATACGATTTTGTGGACCGACGAATCTCATTTTAAACGATGTGGAATTTTCAACATTCACAATTATCATTCTTGGAGCATTGAAAATCCACACATGACACGTGCCTCCAATTTTCAAGAACAATTTAGTGTGAACTTGTGGTCAGGCGTCTTAAATGGACAGCTGATTGGCCCCTTTCAACTGCCTGACCGATTAAATGGCGAGTCCTACTTGGAATTTTTACGGCAAGATCTCGACGGTCTTTTAGAAAATGTAGACCATTAACGCGTAGAAATATGATATTTCAAAACGACGGCGCTCCATGTCACTTCGCGAGGATTGTCAGACAACATTTAACCGAAAGGTTTGGAGACAAGTGGATCGGCCGTGGGGGGCCCATTGCCTGGCCGCCATGGTCTCCCGACTTAAACCCCATCGATTTCTTCGTTTGGGGGTATTATAAAGAATTAGTTTACGCCAAGGATATCAGAAACATAGCGGAACTACGAACAAAACTAAGACAAGCAGAAGAAACAATAAAAAGCAACAGGGTAGCGTTCTTACGACTAAAAGAAATTTTTTTAAGGCGATGTAGAATTTGTATCGAGCAGGAAGGGCGACATTTCGAAAACTTTTTGTGATTTAATAATAAACAATCAATAATAACATTTTTTTAGTTTTATTCGGCCCAATCTTTTAATTAAGTTTTTTCGACTTACTGTGTTTCAAACATTTTTTCAAGTATGAAGTCGTGGAGATAGCTCAATCAAATTTACATGGCAAATAGCTGACGAAATTGGCAAGTTTTTAAAAATAATTTTGGAGACATTTTTGGGATAAGTTTTTTTTTTAAATCGTTTCAAAAGAGATCTTTAATTTAAATATTTTAACAAACTTAGGATTCAACATTTTTTTAATGGCTTAATAGTAGCATATCGGCTCACAATTGCTTTTGTTTTTGCAAGTGCTACTGTTCACCTATTTCAGAAAAAAAAATCAAGCTTGTATCTCAACAATTGATGTCTCTGTGACCAATAATGTTAAATAAGCCAAGGTTTAACAAAAAAATATGAAAAAAAATCATATCTCGAAAACTACAAAAAGTCGCGGAACATACATGGGGGTAATTCGGGTACCCCTAGGGGTATTCTGTCCTTGGACTTCCGCTTGACACTATTTCTTGGGACACCCTGTACATATAAAGTAAATGTACAGGTAGATAATAATACTTACATTAAACAGGTAATTGACAATCAAATTAATCATTAAACATTCGTTCTGCTGATGTTGAATCCATTAAGGTATTATGTTTGCTTATCACCCTATGTTAAAAGTAACTTTTTACCGAAATATCAGCGGGATTCGTAAAACAAACAGTAGTACCTACCTACACCAATCAGAATATTTTCCAAACATTTTGTTAATTAATTAACCAAAATACCTACTAGTAGGTACATTATATGAAAATACAGTTAATTATGTGCATCATTATGTTGCATAGGTACAATTTCACATGAAATTCTGAATTAAATATGCTCTGCGCAGGTAGGTGGAGTCTATCGTCGGTTGACACTATGAGCCGATACACCGCGGTGTCAACTGCACAAGGACCTTTTTTGAATTGCGCGATAGACACCGTGGTGTCAATCAACCAATAAGTCTTTTGGACTTTGTCGTTTGACACCATGGTCATAAAGTAAAGATTATTTTATAACTAAGACCACTAGCAAGAATAAAAATAACGAATGTTATTTCAGTACTGGTCAGTAGAAAATTTTAGGAGGTTTATTGAAAAAGTTGGAACAAACAAAATGTTTGATAAGATCTTAGTATTCCAAGTAATAATTATTACAAAAATGAATCAATCATATAAAAATTCTTTACTTTAGGACTATGGTGTCAAACGATGAAGTCCATAAAGCTTATTGGTCGATTGACACCACGGTGGTCATCGCGAAATGCAAAATGGGCCTTGTGCAATTGACACCGCGGTGTCATCGGCTCGTGGTGTCAACCGACGAAAGACCCGTAGCCGTAGTAGAAACTACTTAGCCTTCGAAAAATACAGAAATATTTATTTTATTTCCTTTAGTACTTATCTTTATCAGAAAAACAAGGTCTTACATTAAATCTTAGATTACCTCCTCTATTTATATACAGGGTTTTACAAAAGGGGTATACCGTATATAGGGATCTATCCACAAAATTTGAGACTCAAAATAATCTGGTCCAGACAGTATGTTGTGATTTCGAGTTTCAAATTTTGTGGATATTTTCATAGAATTTCGCTTAACATACCCCTTTTGTTACACCCTGTATATCTATAAGTACTGCAGCTTACTTTACTAAACGGGCGGTTATTTACACAGGAGAAAATCGCAGTGTAAAACTGAAAACTGTCTAGGGAACTACGAACTACCAAGTCTTTGTGCCGTTGCTGTTTGATTCTACCCTTCACAAAGGTACTCCTCTCCCTTTTCATAAATTCAGCGCTCTATCTACCTACCTCAAATACGAGCGGTGAACACTGTGTTGAAGAAACTAATTTCTGTAAACTAGGGAGCCTTGGGTTAATTATTTGCAAGGTTATTATGATATTCGTTGATTCCTTCCCTATTCTAGCCTCTTTAAAAGAATCTACTTCTACTCATGATTAATAGAGACCCTTCCAGCCTATTCATATTTCTATCTGTAGAATCCAGGTAGGAGCCAATATTTATAAAGTAAATACCGATGTTTGTTTCTTGTTCTCTATATTATGCCAATACCTAGTACCCATCTTACTATAATACAAGGTTAACGTGTTCCTAAAAAAGTAATATGTATAAAATACAAGATGTTTTAAAAAAGCAAGAACTATTCGTCACCAGCAAACAAAATTAAGTCTGGGTTAAATCCGTAAAATCGTAATTACATACTCTCCCTCGCTTCTTTAGTCAGATGCCATAAAAATATGTTTACTTTGAGGCCATGCCAAATATCAGTAAGCTGTGATATCCTATCTGACTATATCCCACGCATTAACTGATTACCTTATCACGAAAATGTGATGTTTAGAGGACTATAGTACAGGTTGAATTTGAGAAGTATCTGCTTTTAGTTTTTGTGTGTGAGAAAGATTGGAAGCAACTATTATGTTGCTGTTGTTAATTTACAATAGCACATAGGTATAATATAATAAACGCCGGATGGGAAATAACGTTTTGGTTCTAACGAACAATGAGTCTAAGTTTAAAATGGTTTAAGGTCAGAGTATCTGAGGAGTAAGATGTTCACGTCGTAATCCAAGTCAGGTAGTCTTAAGTCATGACGTCATTAAGCAATGCTCACGATGACGAATTACGAAATAAGTCAATGATACTTTATCTGGTATAAATATCGGCAAAATGGAAGAAACAAACATACTATAAAGACACGGCTGTGTTTACGAAATGGGGTAGCTAGAAATGACCATCAGACTGCAGGGCCACATGGGAGATCTCACAGCTACGTTTATCATAGCGGAGACAGATGTTAATGATCAGCTGTAAGTTGCTAGCAGAACATCCGAGGTCCTTAGTCTACTCTACGACATGCACGGAAAGAGATGCAGCTGATGTATTCTAGTGAAGCCCCGCATCAGCACGCAGGAAAATGAAAGTAAGCTTCACATTTATATCAAACTAGTGGACCCCCGCGACTCCGTCCGTGTGTACTACAGAAAAAACAAAATGTCGAAATTATCCGGGATGAAAACATTTTCCCGGGAAAAAAAGGAGCCTATATATTAAGTGGGACCTGTCACAATATATTACTGAAAACTGCATCGAAATCGGTTTAGCCGTTTCTGAGATTAGCGTGCACAAACGCACAGACAAACAGACAAACCGACAAAAATTCCGAAAATCATTGTTTTGGGTACTATTGCGTTGATAAATGCCTTCTATAATATTTTTTCTTATATATCTTCCATGTACAGACAGCGATCCGTTACATTTTTATTATATGTATAGATAACGTATAGGTTGAGCTGAGCAAAATAATACAAGTCAATCCATCTTTCAAAGTATTATGATTTATATTCTGATATCTTCTATGATTCTGTCTAAATAACAGAATTAAATTTATTTATTGGCTCAGGTAGAACTAGGTTTGCTAGATGACTACTTATACAGTTTAATTAATATTTATTTATTTTATAATGAAAATGAGCCGTGTTTGTAATTATAAAAGTGGTAATTAAATCAGCACAATGGCCGCGTGGTGCCGGCAGAGTAGAATACGTACCACCCCATGTCTGCCCGTGGGTATAGTACGAGGCGATTAAGGGTTTCCGGGAGGTGGGCAGCAGCGCCTCCCGTGTTGACAACATAGTCCAAAATACAAACTGCGGTCACGAACCCGCCTGCCCATCGTGGTGACTATGGTCAAATACCCCCCATGGCAGTCTTGTGGCGTGCTCTGGGGGAGGCCTACGTCCAGCAGTGGACTGCAATAGGCTGATGATGATGATGATGATGAATGACTTTTTAAATGTATTTCGTCCTTCTGTCTAACAATTGCGTTCATTTTGGACTTATTACTGAAACTATTTAGATTCTGCTTTAGCAAGCATTAACTAAATCATAAGAACGATGATGATTCGCGATGCATTTTGCGATTTAAGGTCCTGTGTCCCGTATACAGGATGTTTTTTGGTTGTCAACGTTCCCAAATACTACGGAATATCCTCATCACCACGAACATCTTTCTCCATGGAAGCATACCCGGGAAGTGTCTGGTTCCCAAGATATTTTTATACAGTTTTAATTTGACATGGACCTGTCAAATTAAAACTGTATAAGATTTATTTTTATATCAATTTAATTTTTCTCCAAATTGTGTTATGATAATTGAATTTATACACACTAAGTGAGTTAAGTGTTACTATGATTATCTGATATCTAATCCAATCTAAGATTCTTTTAATATGTTAGGTACTTAGTTTTGACCAGGAGATACCAAATCCCTGGTTTTGACTGTGTCGCTAGGAGCTTTCTTGCTATTTCTTCTTCCAAGCAATGACACTTCACTGAAATAGTGTAACAGTAATAGTAGAATCATGCGGTGTGTCAGACCTAATGTTGGTTTTGCCATAAAGGAGAACTGTCTAGCAGCTCTTCTGGATTTCGTCTTTAGACGACCCTAACTCTCATTAGCTCCACGTTGGTGGCTATTAAGCCCCGAATCGCCATCTTATGCCTGACAGACCATAACAAATTGGGGTGGTGACCGTTGCCAAAGCAAAAGCTTTGCGATTAATTTTTTTAGGTTGTTTAAATTCACCTCCTTTTTTTTGTTTGGTAGCGGTTTTTGGGGTGCGAACATAGAAAGTAACATATAAAAAGACCATCGACAAACAAGTTGTTAATGCTTTCATATCGAATAAATGATTTGAATTAGGGTCCAAAGTTGAGTAAATAGACTGCGTTTTTCTGCATAAATGCACATAGACGCGCGTAGTAAGATTTTTTACGGAAAATAATTAATATCTGTCTATAAAAAACTAACATAAACACTGAACACTATAAATTTCGCCCGATTAAACAATTTAAAAAAAAATCCCAGCATTTTTTTGACTATAAATTTCGCCCGATCGAGTAATTAATTATTTTTTCTTCAAAAATATGATGTATATAGTATGTACCCTTCGTTAAGGGTGTCAACGAAAAAACCTACCGTATATGGGATAAAGTGGTTACAAGTGCACCGCCTTCCCGCTCGATTTTGAGCTTCGCGGTTCATTTCACAGCGGGTTCTCCCTAAGCTCTTCGCCTCTGCGATGATCTTCCACCGCCAGGTCTGCATTATTTTGCAAGATAGTTATTCAGGATAATACACCAAGAGTTGTCAGGTTCGAGGGTCATAGGGGATCGTGGACACTATGCTCTGGTGGTGGGCAAAAATCAGTTTTAAAACTTCAGAATGGTAACGCATTATACAATTTAATATAAGCAAAGCATACAAATGAAATAATCGACAACCAAATTTCTCACAATTATTTATAATTGAAAGCTTACCTAACAAACCTTATAGTACTTACCTTTCGGTTACATACTAAGATCGTAACTAGCAATAGCTATGAATGTATTCATCAGCAAAGACTACAGAAAAACATAGCTACGAGTATAAGTTCTCTCTACCTATGATTCGATGGTTTATGAAAACTTTTGACGCAAAATTGTTACTGCATCTTGCGATTCGCAGTTTGTTTTTATAGCAGTTAGTTTTAAGGCACGGTTCCTTTAGGGACTTTGGGACTTGAAACAGACCTGTTACAGTGAAACTTATACAGTGATCAGTGAGGGCAAACGCGGTAAATGGCATCGTTTTTACTTTTAAACGGAACATATTTGGTTATAGTTAAACTTTGGTCTGGCTATGTCAATAACGTTCACTTGACAGCCTTTCAGACATTTTCAAAGCCTTTATTTTGACTTTAAATATTGTCGAAATTTTGCGTTTTAACGTAACGTTTTCGATCGTGGTTTAGCTTTGGTAAATACGTTCAACAGTAGTGCGATAACCCTACTGAGGAGGTTTTGAAGTGTGGAATTATCACGCAGACCTCTTACGAGCTTACGAACTTCGATTAGATTTTCAAACTAATTAAATAATCTAACAGATTTTTGACGAGAATTAAAAAAATCACAATTTAACTCAACTGAGAACCTAGTTTCTTTTGAAGTCGTTAAAAATTTAATGTGAATATTTTAAAAGTCTACTTAAATGTCAAAAAAATCAGACTTTTTCTGATGTTTAACTTAATTAATATCGAGGAAAAAACATTTAATTCTCGTAAACATCAATGGCCAAGTCGGTGTTGGAGTAGAGTATTGTGTTTTCCATGACGGCTAACAATTTTGAATAATATTGTATTGTAGGAAACAACATATCTGGTAAGCTTAATTAAATTTGGCAATAATCAGGTTTTTGGGGTTCCATAGCCAGATGGCAAAATACCAAACCCTAATTTTGTTCTTGACTTGTTGAACTGAGCGAATCACTAGAGTCGCTTTCTTCCAAATATCTTTATAGGTATTATTAGGAACCTAAATTAGTTATCATTAAAGGTAGGTCAGAAGAAGTATTTAAACTGAATTTATTGGAATAAAATTCTCACCTTCCTTAATAAACCATTATAAATGATGAGATGAAACTTATATTATTGTTATGGAAGATTATGAAAGTCAGATTGTCATGAAAACAGAACAGATAAAAGATGTGCTAGATATTGTAATGATATTACAATGTTCTTGATATTGAAACTGCAGGTGCTAATGCGAGGCTTCACTGCACATCAGCTGCATCTCCTTCCGGGCATGTCGTAAGTGTCGATAAGCTGTCGTGTCGTGTCGTGTAATACGTGTCACTGATCATTCATACCTGTCCCCGCTAACTAAACGTGGCTGTCGGATTTCTTTTATGACCCTGCAGTTCTGGCTATCCTATTTCGGCCATAGCCGTATCTATATGTGTGTGTAGGTAACTTAAAATTGCCATAAAATTTTGTATCGGAGCCATATTAAAGTTATGGTTGAGACAGACACAACATTGAGAGTCAAGCCCCTTTAAAATCACTGAAATAAAAAGATTGGAAGTTTACTTTTTAGAAAGTAATCAGCGTATTTCACTGACCAATAATAAATACAACTAATACGAACACATTATAATGCGTGATAGTTATCTATCAGCCAAGTTTTCCACTAAATTCAAACTTTGGATTTCGTTTCACGTAACGTTTATTTCAGGCGGTGTTTTGTTGTCTATGAGATTAAATTAAAATAGCCTCCTAATTATACTTGATAGGTTATAATATTCTCTAGTTTTAAGTTAGCTACAGATATTTTGATCTCATTTTGTACTTCTTTTGCCTTTAAAACCCCCACCGAACCTTACATCTAAACTCAAAAAAATAATATTGTAAATATTATTATTATTATTTAATGCTCAAAGGCACCTTGTTATTGCTGTAATGCCGTCAAGTCCGTGTAACGATAAATAAAAAATAATTTTATATACATAAGTACATATGTTTAAACTTAATAAAAAATCTATAAAAAATATTTTATAAAATATTCTTACCTTCAGGTCATGTATGGATAAACTTTTGAACACAGCAAAATAGCAAAATAAATTATAATGTTAATCTTCTAATTAAATCTCCTGTTGCACTTTATATGGCTGATATAAACTAATAAAATAATCTGTCTATAAAAAATTTAGTACTATCACATAAAACCATAAAAATGTTCGTTCACTGCAAAAACAATTTGCAAATTACGCCAAAAATCCTCCCGCCATTTCTCAAAAAAAGAATATATGAAAGTTTAAACTTTTTTTTATATCGCGGAATAATTCTATACAGCCAAGTTTGATCGCGTGCTCGGGAACCAGACGTGAGTCGCCGTGCGCATCATAGGCTTGCCCTAAACCGACTGAACGAGCGTTATCCACGTTTATGAAACCAACCTTTCAGTGGGTGTACTGAAATCGCAGCCATCTCCTACGGTATTTAATTATTTTCAGGGTATAATAAAATAGTTTCTGAAACTTAACTTTATAAATTGAGTCCCGGTACGCAATAAATGGTCGGAGAGTAATATTTTTATATATTTTGCAATAAAATAAAGAGTTTGAGTTATCAGTTGACTAAAGTTATACTGACGTCATAATGTTATCCGTGGGTGATAAAAGACAATAAAGTCATACCTATGAAATGCTTTGAATGTCTATAATTAAGTGTTCTCATTCCATTTTTTGAAAGTTTTATTACTTTAATTTAATAAAAATGTTGAAGCCTTACATTACATAGCTTCGTTTACAAATAATTAGGTACTTAAATGAAAAAGATTTTTTATTATGACTGGGCAGGTAATTACTTCTAAATATTTTATAAAGTAGGTAATTATGTTAGGCAGACGACGTTAATTATGCAAATAAATATACTTTCTATACAATCTTACGTATTAATAGATATGTTTACTAAACTATGGGATACCCACGTCGTTATATCCGTTTAAATAAAATAATGTTTAAATCTATGCAACTGCATAAAATTATTTCAAAGAGAATTTCAGAGGTACGTGTACGTCTACGCTTACGTGCACGCATACGCATCCGGTGTGCTCGAGGCTTTAGAATGCGGTTCTAAATATGATCACGTTTCTCAATTTCGTAAAGAGCTAAGATGGCTCCCAATCAGACTTCGCCGGAATGCGCACATTTTAACTCTTTTATTTAAAATTCTTTATGATCGATCCTCTCCCCTGTATTTACGTGAAAGATTTGAGTATCTCTTCTCAAGAGACCATCCTTTGAGGTCTAATACAGCTTCCTTACTAAAAACTCCTCGTCACAATTCAGTTGCTTTTAACTTCTCTTTCACTGTCTATGCGGTAAAGCTATGGAACTCACTGCCTCACTCTGTGAGAGACTGTCCATCAGTTGATGTTTTTAGGAAAAGATTGAAGGTCCATTATTTATCTCTCCCATCTTCTTGATAAATAAATAAATAAAATAAAAATAATTACATTTGATGTTATTTTTATCCTTTAGTTTGTATACTATTTATCTATGCTTATCTATGTTTATGCGTTTTATTTAGGTATTTATGTTTATGTAGTCTATTTAGATATTTTTGTTTATTTTAGGTTTATGTCTTTTCTTTTATTTAATTATTTAGTTTATTGGTCTGTTTGTGTGCACACATACCTACCTCTTATGTTAATTTCTCTTTCATGGTTGGTTTGCTGGAAGAAATCTCTTTTAGAGATAAGCACGCCTTTGTACATTTTCTTTGTCATAAACTTTATTTGTGAAAACTTTACTGTGTACAATAAAGCATAATAATAATAATAATAATAATTTCGAAACATTCCGCGCCGGAAAAAAACAAATGTGTACGGCAGCTATGTACTTTGTATTCATTGTATGCACTTGGAATTCCTAATTGAAAGTGTGTAGTTTTAGGTCAAACTTTCTTAGGTATCTTTCTTCGTGTATAACTTACAAGTCACCCTCTTAAATTGGCGTGATATATATATCACATACCCGCCTACAAAATCCATATTCGATGAAAACATAAACATATTGATGAATACGATATTTATATCGACAGCCATTGAAAGACGACGCGAGTAAACATTATCTAAATTCAACAGTCATTATCCCCGGTTTGTTTGCATATAATCTAACAGACCACTTTCAACTCAAAAAGAAAAGCTCTAAAGTTGCAATTCGATTGCTGAATACAATGAACTTCGGACTTTTTTGGAAATGTGTTATTTTGAGACCTTAGTATTTGGTGAAAAAAGTTTTTATTTTTTATCGTGGTTGCCCTTGGAATTCAGGAATAACATAACATTTTATCTTACTAAAAGCACAAATCACTGTTGGAGTAAATAGTATGTCTATTAGGTGCTTTAGTCTACGGTTTGGTTTCGACGTACGGCTTACAGTAGGGCCCATTGGATAAGGGAGATGAAGGTAGTGATGGAAGATGATGATGTCATTTTTTACTAAGAGGGATGCATTGCTGACCGACGCAATATCTTTCATATACCCAAACTAAATAACAGAGAATTTTGTTTATTACATTGTAGTAACAAGCTATTTACTCGTATGTGCCTAATGAATCCCGTCATTAGACGTTTTTTATTTTAATAATCGTTATTAGACCCAAAGACATTGCATAGGTCTTATGAGACCTATTTTTCTTATATCATTATCTTACAGGGGAGCTAGCAACATATCACGATTTTATATACTTCTCCTGCTATGCTAAACAGTAGATACTTACTCGCGATCCTGCAGTTCTGGCAACCCAATTTTTGGGAAAACTGCCGTATATATTTGTATATATTTATATTTATTTATTAGTTATCTTCATGCGTAAATCAGAGCAAATAGTAACGCGAATTTCAGCGACTATAACAAATTAGTGAATAGGGGCCTGTAAACATCATTTTATCGTAAGTAGGCAGCAGCATTAGCAAACGGCCGGAATAATGAGCCGCTCTGTATTCCGCTGCAGCTAAATGTCGTGTACATCCACCGGGAACGACATTTATGCTCATTGCTGCTCGGTAGGTAGATACGTGGGGAAATATCTGAGAAGAGGTGGAAAAACAACTATTTGTTC
Source organism: Carposina sasakii (assembly GCA_014607495.2). Lineage (NCBI taxonomy): Eukaryota > Metazoa > Arthropoda > Insecta > Lepidoptera > Carposinidae > Carposina > Carposina sasakii. Next base: position 12,360,658 of record CP053155.1, read on the forward strand.
ATAGATTACTTAAAGAGAGAGAGGGGATAAAAACTACTCGACTGTGTTAAAATTAGCCAGTGTCACTCTAACTATTAAGATGAATCTAATGATGCCTCTCAAGCTCAAATGTGACAAGCCGTTAAGGCTCTAGAGCAGTCTTTCCCAAAGTGGGCGATAACGCCCCCTCGTGGGCGTTGGAGGCCTAGAGAGGGGCAGTTAAGACCCCAGAAAAAAATAGCGCAACTAATATAATATTGACATATATAAGGTAAAATAAAAATGGGGGGCGCTACTGATTTTCAAAGTGGGCGTTAGACGAAATGTTTGCAAATCTCTGCTCTAGAGCGTACCAAAGAAATATATATACACACAAATTTACATACATACATACGAAAAACATAACCCTCCATGGAGCAATCGGGTAAAATAGGGTAACTGTTACGTAAAAGACGGGATAAGACTACACATTTAAAGTAGTCTAGATCATCATCTTCCTGTCCCTTATCTCATTATTTATGGGGTGGGCGCAATATTTGCGAAACTCATATTGCCCAGGATTTGGCCTTTATTTTACGAGTACGGCCGGCGCGGCTGCCTGACTCGGGTAAAGCTAAGTGACAATTTTAGAATATTAAAATTTTATATACTCACTCTTGATTCAGTGGTACATGCCCGTAACTGGGATCAAACCTTCGAGATCAAAGATTATTTATCTGTGTATGTGATGCTAGCTAGACTTATAACATTAACCAATTAATAAATTTTATCTTAATCTATTAAAATTTGTATAACTAACATAACTAACATTTCATGCCATTGACTGGCAAATATGCAGGAGCAAAATTTTCAATGTAATCACCATTATGTACCCATATTTATGCAAAAAAATTATATGAATCTGAAACCCTTGAATTTAGAGTAGTCTAGATACCGCACAATATTGAGATTAAATGCGGAATCTGAAACTGCCTCAAACCTTTTACCAACAGTAGGTGTGTTGATCTATGAACGTTTGACCAAAAGAATCTTTAATCTTTTACTACCGGCCGCATACGACTTCGTGTAGCTTATATCATCTTTCGAACTCCCGTCACAACTATAGGTAGGTATATGTACGCAAAATGAAGATTTGTTGAATAAATAAAGTGTGAAGAGGTAACTAACAAACTAAAGAATATATTTCGTCTCTTGAATGGTAAGCTAAGGCAAGGTAAGCTAAGGTAATGCAAAGTAGCATATTGGATAGCGGCCTAATGATAGAAGCTCCACTTTGTCCTCCCTCATGGATAGATAGGTAATTTCAGTGCCGTAGTATTATGCTTTGAATCCAAACTTACCTCAAAATGTTTATAGGTATAGATGGGAGAAACAATTTGGATTGATTGTGTTGATGCGGGGCTTTACTTAAAATATCAGCAGCATCTTTTCATGTATGTCGTAAGAGTCAAAGAAAAGTATAAAAATCCAAGTATGTAGGCAATTCAAATCGTGCTCCATATAATGCCAACTAAAGTGCTGTAGCTGTTGACTAAGAAAGTCCTCATTATGATAATCACTAACTAATGTACCTACTGACTTCAGCTCCGAGAAGATAAGCATGGAAATACCTACCGACATTTAAATTACTTTCTACCCCCAACGTAAAGTGAAATGTTTAGTAGAATTATCTCTAACGGATTATATTAATGGAGAAGTGTTTTTATAAATTTATCTTAGTCAAGATATTATATATTATAAAATTATTAATAAAGAAAATGGAAAAAATTCTTCACCCAAGTGGGAATCGAACCCACGACCGCTGCAAACCGTGCCAGCCGCTATACCTTAGTGGTGGCTTAGTGGTTATAGCGGCTGGCACGGTTTGCAGCGGTCGTGGGTTCGATTCCCACTCGCGTGAAGTATTTTTTCCATTTTCTTCATTAATAATTTTTTAGAATTATTTCTATTTTCATAACACGATGGACAGATTTAATGCGATTTTCATTACTTGTCATCTTCAGCCTATTACAGTCCACTGCTAGACGTAGACCTCCCCCAGGGCACGCCACTAGGCTACTGCCATAGAGAGGTTTTGCCCATAGTCACCACTCTGCTAGGCAGGCGGATTGGATGAACGCAGTGTGATTTTTGGACTATGTTGTCAGCATGGGAGGCGCTGCTGCCCACCTCCTGGAAACCCTTAATCGCCTCGTACGATACCCACAGTATGGGGTGATACATACTCTACTCTGCCGGCACTACGCGGCTATGCCAATTTTAATAGAATTTAAAATTTATGGCTATGTAGCTTAGCAATAATCATCTTCCTGCCCTCATAACATTATTTATGGGTTTGGTGCAATATGGTTTCTCTCGAAATTGATATTGCTAAGGATCTGACGTTTGTTTTTACGACGGGCTGCCTACCTGACGCCAACCTTCTTTGGGTAAGGGAGAATTTTATAGTAATAAAATTTAATAGTACAGGCCCGTGACTGGGATCAAACCAATGCCTCCGAAAAGCTTCTGCGAAATGTAGCTTTCAAAGGCCGAATATAGGTGTAGCAATATACAGGGTGTAACAAAAGGATACTCAATGGTACGCTGTGGTTGTCTAAGGCCGAGTCCGCATAAGACTAATCTATGTAATGGATAGCAGTAAACCATCTTAAAAGTTTTTCAATCGATTAATACTATCCATGCATGTTTTAAATCATTCAGTTTTATTCAAAATCACAAGCTTACTGTTTTAACCTGTTATGTATAGTATGGAGTATTCCTATACAACTTAGGAATGTTCATACCAACTTGAAAAATAAACATGTGTTTTCGAGTCTCAAATTTTGGAAATAGGTTCTCTATAGTGGGCTATTTACATAACTCTTCGCTTAACATACCCTTTCTGTTACACCCTGTATATAAAAAAAAACAACGCTTTAATGCCCTAAGTAGTCACTGCACTACCGTTTACTGTCTTTTATTGATATACGAGTAAACTGACGTGGAAATCGTTCTAGAAGCTAAAGTGAAAAGACGTATAGCAGAAGTAACTAAAAGTTCCATGAGGATATAGGGCTTGGTACTCGTGTAAGTGACACCATGATGTAGATCTGCCCTCTAAATGTAAATAGACTCATAGAAAAAACACCAGCGGTAAAATTAATCTACCTATCAAAAGGCTACCATTTATAACGGTTATGTAAATAAATATCCAAAAATAAATTTACATCAATCTAAGCAGAGCAACACAGTAAGCAAATATTTATTTTGCTCAAATTGGAAGGTTCTATTTTGCACAATAATTAAAAGAGCCAAAGTATTTTTCTTTGGTAATTGAAATTCAAATTCAAAATAATTTATTTGACATGAAAGCATTAACAACTTTATTGTCGATTGTCTAATTATATGTTACTTTCTATGTTCGCACCCCAAAATGAAACCGCTACTAAACAAAAAAGGAGGTGAATTTAATCAACCCAAAAAAAAAACCCAAAAAAAAGAAAAATTACACTCTTGCGCCAATAAAATCAATGTTGATAAACATACTATACCTTGGTAACTGGTTTGACTGAAGGTCCATTTCAATCAGCAGCAGGCTGCCAAATAAAAAAGCAATTGAAGTCGTCCTCATACTGGAACAAAAAATTAAAACAATGCAGTTATGAAACCCACATAAAGTATTTGAATCGTTTTGTAACTGACTGAAGCAAGCACTTGTTATTCGAGAAAAATATGTTATGTACTTATGTGTCTAGCTCATAGAGCGCTCTCTCATTAGAACACCAGCCTGATTTAACGTACCTTGTATCTATCTTACAATAGCAGTGCAAAAGCAAAATTGTTAAACTATGTATAGATATTATGGATACCCACTCGTAAACCTAATCAACCTAAAACTTGGAGGGTGTGTTCTTTGTACGACGTAAGCTTTGGACAAGAAAGACATATAGTCAGGTAGCCAGAACTGTGGAATCATAATGCTAGATCTCAAAGCCACGTTTTGGTATAGCGGGCAGATGCAGAGCAGACTGACAAGAAATGATTTGCCGAAATTCCCAAGGAACGGGAAATATCTATCTTTTATTAAATTCATACGTATTATGTAGCAGCAGTCTTAAAGGACCTAACCATGGCAACGCTATAATTGTAAAATCACATTGCTTTGTTTAGAGATACGCCTTATACATAAGGCGCCTTCTTCAAATGTCTAATTTTCAAAATTATTGTTACCATTTTTTTCTAGACCCATGCTATTTTTCTATTTCCCGCAATGAAGACCTACAGAGTATTCTAGTGTGATATGATCCATTACGTAAAAATGAATAACAGTTGGATTTAAAAATAGCTCGTACGATAAAACACTACTCGGAAGCGATGCAGGAATGCTACGATATTCATTGTTTTCGGTAGCTACAAGATTGCAACAGTCGTAAATTGTCTGGTTGTAACATATTGGACAAGCACCGAAATGTACATAGAAATCTAGAATATGCAACCACGATTTTGTGGAAAATGTTAATGCTATCCCTGTCATGGGCGTTTAAAGTAAGACTTTGACTTTAAAGTTTAGCCTATTGGCGTTTATTCGGAGTAGTCCCATAAATGATTAGATAAATGGGAGTGCTGCCAATAAATTAGTCGCACTAATCTCATTGAACAGCTTACAATCTGATAATGGAGCTATCTATCGAACACATACAGAAGCAACGTCCAATAAAACTTTTAGTGGACGACAGCGATATTTTTACAATAGATGGGATATACTGGGTGTAACAAAAACGGGGGAACGAAATGCTATAAATAAATGAACAAGATTAAAAGCCTTTTCAAAAAATTCGAGAGATAGACCTAAAAAGTGTTAGAAGGACTGAGTGAGAGAGGGTATTTGTACCGGAAGTGAGTAACGAGATGATGTAATTAAGAAGAGAATAAATTATGCCGACCACAAATGAAGAGGAACAGGGCAGGAAGATTAAAGCGTTTTTTTATTTATTTAGGAAAAAAATTGTATAGATGCTTCGTTTAATTAGGTACAACGGTACTTGTTCAGCATTTCAGTATTGGCCTGGCTGTCACTCACACCCTGTATATTGTATGAGGTATATTTTAAACTATGTTATTGAAAGACAGCGATGATGATAGTTTCAGCATGATACAAAATCATCGGATAATCAAACTGTAGATAGTTCTATAAATAATATGTAGTGGGAGTTTGTTTCACAGAATAGTTAACAGCAGATACACAAGAGAAAGAAATAATTGGCTTGCGTATCTTATTGTTCGTAAGTACGAAGCCAGCAAATTCACCTGCGTGAAGTGTATGTATTTTCTATGCGTTATTCTGAGATATAAGTTTCTGCCAAACTTCAAAATCTGCATATTATCACAAACTTTCACAGTAACAATATTATTAGTGGGATAACATCGAGCCAGACGCTTCAAATGCGCGACTCCTGTACCTACACATATTAAATTTCGGCAACACAAACAAAAACGAACTCCGCACTGCATGAAAATGTATACACTCACACGCAACAGCACAACAAAATTAAAATAACTGAAACATTTAGACACAGAGGGAAAAATTATTGGTCTTTTTCTTATTATTTTTAATTTGTCGCAAGCCGGCGTTGTAAAAGAGCTTTTGGCTCTAACCAGTTTAAACCGGTTTAAGGATTTAATTGCTCTGTTACGTACGAGACCACTGAGCTTGGCTTCGCTGCACGGTTCCTTTGCGAAATGGAAGCAATTTTCTTACTTTAATATAAGAAAGAGTTTTTAAAATGTTCGTAATCGCCTTTAACGCTATTTAAAGATCCTGTGTAGACGGTCTTAAGCCTGAAGTGCCGATAAACTTGAAATTTGTCTATAAATAGAATCTGTAAATAGGATTTCGTGTTATTGATTTTTTTTTACTTTAGGTTTTACCGCACGTTGGATGAGACACCATTTTAACACTGACCACATAATGTATTCAAGTCAAAATACAAGTGGGAGGCCATTGCCATGCCAACTAGACTACTTCTCATGCAAGGGTCTACACCTGTGTAATATTTAGAAGGGGTATGTTTAGCAAAATGCTATGAAAAAGCTCACTATTCTACTCACTCACTAGTCTGTTCACAAAATTTGAGACACGAAATCACATGTTTATTTTTTCCAGGTAGTATGGAGAATTCCCAAACAACTCACAAATATACATGTGATATCGAATATTAAATTCTACTACAATGCAAAATGATGATTGGCGAAGAAAGATTGGAGCAAGTGACTGAGTTCGTGATTCTGGGGACTTTGTTTACAAGGTATATTTACCATAAGCATGACAAAGATATTGCAAGGAGAGTGAATGCTGGGAATCGGGTGAATGGGGCACTTAATTCTTTTTTGAGTAGCCAGAAAGTGTCGCAAGCGGCACGTCTGGCTGTTCATGGAGGTGTTTTGGTGCCGACTCTTATGGAAGTGAAAGTTGGGTATGGCAGAAACCAAAACATCAAAGTCAAGTGAATGCAGTGGAAATGAGAGCATTGAGAAGTATGTATGGAGTCACTTTGAAAGATAGGATAAGAAATGAGGTGATTAGAAAGAAGTGTGGTATAAATGAGGACGTGGTGACGAAGATTGAGAAGGGTATGTTGAGGTGGTTTGGGCATGTGGAGAGGATGAGTGAAAGTAGACTGACAAAGAAAGTGTACAACGAAAGAGTGGATGGAAGGGTTGGAAGGGGAAGACCTCGCCGGACTTTCACCGATCAAATTGGTGAAATTCTAAAGAAAGGTCAGGTCAAGAGTACCCTAAACCGACGAGCGTGCATGAAGAATATCATGAAAGTAGATGAAGCGAAAGAGGTGTGTCAGGATCGTAGCAAATGGAGATCCGTGATCTCTGCCTACCCCTCCGGGAAAGAGTCGTGATTATTATGTATGTATGTATGCTTAATATAACCCTTCTGTTTCGCCCTGTATAAACTACCACTTCAAACATGATAGAAGATACAAATAGACAAAAAGTAATAAAAACTATATTCAGGCCGTGCAATAAAAATCTAAATTTCAATCTAAAATATTTACGGTCACGAATGAACACAGCAGAAAAAGTCTAGGCTTTTACTGAAATAAACAAGAACCGTAATTTAAATTTTAAGAAGGTAGCTACCACGTGTTATCTGAATTTAATTAGATAATCTCCCAAAGGAGGTACAAATAGGAGCTGCAATGATAATACGACATTTTCATAATATGAAAACATTGACATTTTTATGTAATAGAATATATACCGATAATAGTGTACCAGAATAATTATTACAATGATTAATTATTAATTTTAAATAGAATAAGTTATTGCATGTGTTAAAACTATAATTGTTTCTCCCTCTTCTAATCGTTTTGTCTCTTTTCGCCGCGAGCGCCGTCGGTTTGACAGTTTCCCAACTATCGCGGTACCGAGCTCACGTCTCGACAAGTGAATTTTCGTGTGTAACAAACCGACCTACCCAAGAAGAGTGCCTGTACCCTAAAAGTGGACTGTGGTGAACTGTTAACCTAAACCCTACGAGATTCCGCGCGGAAGAAGAAAGTAGAGAAAACACCCAAGGTAACACTCTTTGACATTACTCCTATTTTCACTTTGACGCGACGCGGCCCCCTAAATCCCTAAACAGCATGTCTCCCATGACAAAATATGTATGGACTAGACCAGCTCAACAAGTTATAATATGCTAAGGGTGCAATATGACAACGCTTTTCGTATCCTCATGAAGCTTCCGAGGTACTGCAGTGCGAAGGGCATGTTTGCTGATGCGGGGGTACCGGACTTCTTCGCCGTTCTGAGGGGCCGTATAGCCTCATTTTGGACTAGGCTGCAATGTAGTAGTAACACCATACTTAGTATAATTAACGATGACTTCAAAGATAAGTTTAAAAAGTATTGGGCATCTGTACATCTGTCCGAGAACGGTAAAGCTCAATGTGCTTAATTTGTTTAATTATAGGTACCTATATTCTATGTTTTATTTTATTTTAATTTATTTATTACATTATTTTGAATTGTATTGCATCTAATTGTAATTATGGGTTTGTTTTGACCTGAAATAAATGATATTATTATTATTATATCTCTGTTTAACGAGAATTTAAACTAAAGAATTAAAAAAAAAAAAAATTTTACAGAGTCCCGGTCCTTTGAGAGACGTGCATCGGGCCGTGGCCAAGATGTAGAGGCCCTTTTTAGAGAACTTTAATAGTGTGGGATACACATGGTGGATACCATCGCCGACCGCACAATATGATACACCCGGCGATGGTCCCCGCCATGTACAAAACTATTGGAGTGCGATGGAAAAATAAGGTCATGGGCTATGGGGGTGATTGTTGGGTGGAGTTGGATAATCGGGCTATTTCAAGGAGACTAACGGACGCCTGCCATTACAACCAAGTCTCAAAATTGCAAAGGTGGCAGGCGGTGACTCACCGACTTATGTCATGGGCCCCCTGAAACGGCCGCACGCACGGAGCGACAAAGGGGGCAACATTTGGTGAGCGGCTAGGGTGGAGGGGTGCCCCTGGACTTTAAACCGAAGCCAACTCGCCACTTACGGACGGGGACGTCCACCCTCGAGCTGTCATAGCTCTCGCGACTCCACTCTACCCGGCCGGCGAAGGCAAGGCAGAGGTGGGGGAACTGTTCCTCGTCAGACTTCACTCCGGCGCCGGAGATAAGGAACAGGGTCTTCCCCCGGGAGCACTTCAGGTCCGTGGGAACGCTACCTCCCAACAGCTCGCCACAAGCTTATTATTATTATTATAAATTTACTCATATTTTGTGCAAAATAAATGAATTGCAATGATCTGTGTAGTAATATAAACTAGACAGACAAAGTAAGTGTATGTACTTCGCGTGTAAAAAAGGAATATGAAAGGCGTATAGAGATTGTATCGAGTAGGACTGAATGAATTTGCACTTCCTTTATAAACGCGAAGTACACTTTGGATATACTTACTATGGGATATATGAATATGAAAATTACCTAGTAAGCCAAGTCGGGCCAAGTGTGAAAAGTGTGTGTAAATTTACTTTTTACCCGACTGTGCCAGAATAAGGGTTAAGTTTTTCGAGTGTATGTAATAATCTTTATTTGGCACGCGCTAGAGCAGTCTTTCCGAAAGTGGGAAAGTTAAGTTAAGGAAAAAATAACGCATCTAATATGCTATTGACATTTTTAAGGTGAAATAAAAATGGGGGGCACTACTGATTTTCAAAGTGGGCGTTAGACGAAATAAGTTTGCAAACCTCTGCTCTAGATCCTAATTGGTTTGTCGCTTTTAAGCTTGAGAGCTATAATTAGATTGACACCGGGTTCAAAACTTTTACGCAGTCGGGTTTTTTCAAATTTAAGTAAATAAGATTATTTAAGATAATGTTTGTGATTATATCTAGGAGAAATAGATAAAGAGGCTACATATTCATATTATATTTAGAGTATTTCTTATACAGGATGTTTTTTTGTGGCCACCTTTAACGAAGGGTACGTATTCTATACATGAAATAAAGTAAGTTTATGCCAAAAAAAATGCTGGAAAAAAAAATTTTTTTTTTTTTTTGAAAAAAAATTTAAATTCCTTGATCGTGCGAAATTTATAGTGTCTAGTGTTTATGTTAGTTTTTTTATAGACAGATATTAATTTTTTTTCGTGGAAAAATCCTGCTACGCGCGTCTATGTGCATTTATGCAGAAAAACGCAGTCTATTTACTCAACTTTGGACCCTAATATTTTGGAAACCAGACACTTCCCAGGTATGCTTCCATGGAGAAAAATGATCGTGATGATGAGGAGATTCCGTAGTTTTCGGGAACGTTGACGACCAAAAATCATCCTGTATATGACTTATATGCATTGTGGGACTTCCTTTGTAACTACTCCATTAGCCCTCTTCGAAGTCTAACCTAGAAAAGCAATCTAAACTCGAAGCGTCGTTCTTTTCAACTCCTCAACAAAACTAGTTACATCGTGTATGCATGATGAATTAAGGACTCAGAGGATATTCTTAGAGAATTACAATTTTCTTCTTATGTAACTTTTTTTTAAATTTCTTATATGCTACTTGAAATGTAACTCTCACTTGGCTCAACGAAACACCCATAACACAGGCCTAGTGTGGGTGTCATTGTTGCCAGTGTTTATGTTATATCTTACCGCAGTGTACACAACAACCTTTTTAGCAATCTGTAATGTCTTTCTATTAATTACTTGTGTGTACATTGGAAATAAATTTTATTCTTATTTTTATATGCGATTAGATGTAGACTTGTTATCGCCAATCCGCGTCAAGACACTATTTTCCATTAAGAAACGTTTTAAGACCTCCTCTATGTACTTCGTTAATGGTATGCATGGTCACAAGAGGAATCCGGGGTAATTTGAAACATGTTCATCTTTTATTCTGTCTTTTAGTGAGCAGATCAGTATGCTTAGCATCCACCATGATACCTCAGGGATCTTAGGTTGAGCTAGCCTAATCATTAGAGTGCTAATGTCTTACTCGTACTAACAGTTTCGATGCACCATTAGATTTTTCGTTGCCTAATCCAGTCCTTGACACTTAGATTCTATTAGTGTAATGTATAGTAATGTACTACATTACTAAGTTGTAACGTATAGTAATGCAATGTGTCAAGGACTGGAATTGGGAGGCACCGAAAAGTCTAATGGTGCATCGAAACTGTTAGTATGACATTAGCACTCTATGTCTACATCTTATTCCTCTATGGCCTGATGTTCTGATATCTAAACTTTATACACAATATATAGGTACATATACACACGGGTTTTTCACCGTAATGGGGTAGCCAGAACTACAAGATCACAAGAGACATCCCACAGCCACGTTTAGCATAGCGGGGATATTGAGGCATTAGTAAAAAAAATATTTATTTACTATTGGCATAATGGTCATATAGCGATAACACTAATCTATACATATAATAAAAATGTAACGGATAGCTGTCTGTACATGGAAGATATATGAAAAAAAATATTATAGGAGACTTATCAACGCAATAGAACCCAAAACCATGATTTTTGGAATTTTGTCCGTTTGTCAGTTAGTCTGTTTGTCGGTTTGTCTGCGCGTTTGTGCACGCTAATCTCAGAAACGGCTGAACCCATTTCGATGCAGTTTTCAGGAAAATATTGTGACAGGTCCCACTTAACATATAGGCTACTTTTTATCCCGGAAAAATGTTTTTATCCCGGATAATTTCGACATTTTGTTTCTTCTGTAGTTCACGCGGACGGAGTCGCGGGCGTCCACTAGTACTTAAATAAACTTTAAGCAACGTCTAGAGAGTAAGCGTAAAATTCCCCAGCGAATAAAGTTTGTGCAAGTCACAGAAAGCTGATGAGTAACAAGTTTGTTTGAGATAATTTAATTTGAAGGTACTTTGGGTATGTGTAAAGTTGAGAAAGCAAGACAACAACTGTTGAAATGTATCAAAGTGCTTTGACATGATGACTTTAAGAAAAAGACGAAAATACGCTCTTTCGAGGCAATAACACAATTTCAGTAAAATGTAAACCAAATTAGACAACTGTTTATTTTAAATTTACTGACTGGTCACGAAGCCAATGGGAAATGTTTCCGATTGTTACCTATAAGCCAAAGACGGCGAACCAATGGCAGGCAACCACTGAACATGAAATTCATTTGCACTAAGAAAAAAGCGTGAAGATTACACATATTTATTTTAAAAAAACTAGTGGACGCCCGCGACTCCATCCGCGTGGACTACAGAAAAAACAAAATGTCGAAATTATCCAGGATAAAAACATTTTCCCGGGATAAAAAGTAGCCTATATGTTAAGTGGGACCTGTCACAATATATTCCTGAAAGCTGCATCGAAATCGGTTCAGCCGTTTCTGGGATTAGCGTGCACAAACGCACAGACAAACCGACAAACAGACAAAAATTCCAAAAAATCATCGTTTTGGGTTCTATTGCGTTGATAAAGGTCTCCTATAATATTTTTTCTCATATATCTTCCATGTACAGACAGCGATCCGTTACATTTTTATTATATGTATAGAAGATTGTATATTGATGTCTTGTTCTGATGCGAAGCTTCACTGGTATACATCAGCTACATCTCCTTGCATGTCGTAAGAGTCAACTAAGGCACTCGGACTTGATTCTCTCAGGCGATGAGCTAGCAACTTATCACTGACTATTTACATCCATCGACGACCGATTGGTGTAGTAGGTAGTGACCCTGCCTGCGACGCCATAGGTCCTGGGTTAGAATCCCGGTAGGTACATTTAATATGATAAATATCGATGTTTGTTTCCGAGTCATGGATGTTTCTATAGTTATCTATGTATTATATGCCATTGCTTAGTACCCACGACTCAAGACCTTAGGGATCTTAATGTGGGACTAAGTTAATGTGTAGTGTAGTGTGTATGTATGTATGTATGTGTGTATCTATACATGCTGTACATGGCTGTGGGATCTCCCTTAAGACCCTGCAGTTTTCACAGCAGTGCGTGTGTATGCATGATGCTCAAAGATTCATCTGCCCTCCTATAGGCTGTTAGTGCCAGAGAAATGACAATTTACATCGAAATATCTTAACACATCTTCGCACGGAAAAATTATTTAATAACCCAAAGTGATCCATAAAACGGCGCTTGAATTAGGGATCAAGTTTATACGCAATCAGTGACTATAAGATGTCAGCGGGGCTTCCCCCTGTTAGGCCTTTACGTTGATCTCGGGCAGTAAAGTGACCCTTATTACTAGGGCATGGCCACGAAACGAGCGATATGCAATCATCTTTAGTGTCTGGCTATTTTCCTTGTTCATTTAAAACGTGTCAAATATGTTATATTGTTACATACACGTCCTATAGATAAAAATGTCCTATAACTCTATATGATACATGTTTTAGAAATAATTATTAAAATCTTACTACATATAAATGACTGTGTTTCCAGAAGTGCAGAATCACGAACGAGATATCACAGCCGCAAAACGCAAATTTCTAAGTTACAGCCTTACTTGAGTAGATTCAAAAAAGCTTATTATTATTTTATTCGTTCCTTTATAAAACTCTAAGCTTACCTCCAACCTTATTTCCAATTACCGTGGTATAAAACTTAACATCATAAACATAGTATAAAATAATCTGTCCCTATACAGGGTGATTTTTGGTCGTCAACGTTCATGAAAACTACGGAATCTTCTCATCATCACGATCATTTTTCTCCATGGAAGCATACCTGGGAATTGTCTGGTTTCAAAAATATTAGGGTCGAAAGTTAAGTAAATAAAATGCGTTTTTCTGCAAAATGCATATTGACGCGTGTAGCAAAATTTTTTAACGAGAATCAATTAATATCCGTCTATGAAAAAACTAGCATAAACACTGGACACTATAAATTTCACCCGATCAAGTAATAAAAAAAAATCAAAAAATTGACATAGTTTCCCAGCATTTTTTTTTTTGCATAAACTTACTTTATTTTATGTATAGAGTACGTACCCTTCGTTAAGGGTAGCAACGAAAAAACATCCTGTATATTATTATGCTTAGATCTTTTAAATTACGCAACAGATTTTGATGCGGTTTTTAGATTCAAGAGGAAGGTTTATACGTATAAAATAGTCGTAGTGTCAGCATTGCACCCGTGCGAAACCGGGGAAGGTCGCTATATATTGATTAATTAAACACCTCCTCAACAAAATAGTCAATGAGAATAGCCAAGTGCTTTCGACAGCTGCTCCTATCTATGTCAAACAGAGTGACATGCCACTTATCCTGCCCGATACGTTCGGCAACGGCAATATCTTACGAACCTGATTAAACCCTAATGAAGTTCCATATTGGATGTGTAGATATAACCATGAAACTGGACCAATAGCACAGAATAGTGGACAAGAAATAGTAGTTAAAAAGTAACTACTAGTTGTCACCCAGTAGTCACGCACAACAACTAAACTAACGACTACTAGCTACACACAACGCACATAATTAATTACACATACCCAGTGATCAACGTACCTTCTTTAAGTATAGTACATTAGCTTTATATCACTTTCAATCCCTTTTAGATATGCTTAAATTTGAAGTATAATATAAAGGGTATGTAAAGTGACATGCCATGAAAATAGCCCACTACATAAATTCGGTAAGACGAAACATGAGAATAAAATTTTACAGATTGAATGTTCAAATATTTCTCTTCACTTGCTTGGCTTGCTGGAAGAGATCTCCGAGATTGCCATTGTACATGCATCTCTTCTTTTATGTTGTATACATATTTCTTTTGTGTATGTGCAATAAAGAATAAAGAAAGAAATATGCCTCACGAGTACTCACGACCTTTTAGTTTTTGAGTCTTTGACAGATTCTCGCAAGAGTGATATATATGTATATCTGTCACACTTTAAAACTGTTTGAATATATTTTGCCCGTTTACCAGTCATAAGTGCAAAGGGACAACGGCCTTATAATGAAACCGCTACGTAACTTGTAAAACATAAAATCACCCGCACATGAACTTACTATATTTTCAGATTTCAGAGCATTATCTCTGTTCTCACATGCGTAAATAGACGTCAGAGGCATATAAAATGCAGATACAGTACAAATTTAATACGACACAAAACGATGGCGCCACTAACAACGTAAATTTGTAAATTCTTAATATTTTTTACACGAAATTGACAGAATATGCCGCTTTGATCACCGGTAGAAAATCCAGTGGAGTTGTAAGTCTCGTCACTGGCCACACGATTATGGTTGACGTCAGATATAAAAATGGATCCTTCAAACAACCTCGATATGTCCTGTCCAGTAACAAAAAGTAACACAATAAAAAAAACGCCATTATATTACTATTGCAAATCCTCATACTGGGTGTTTGTGACAGACAGGCAAATATTGATACCACGATTTTAGACCATGATTCTAAGATGGAAAAAACTGTACTTTTTCATATTTTCAGGAAAAAATAACTTATTTCGTTCAATCCTATCAACTGATCAACCCAAATGGAGAGTTACAAGTGTGTCACACAATAACCAATAAGCCCATTTAATTAGTCACAGGATCGCCCGATATAATTTGCGCGGAGAGCAAAGATTACTGATAATCAAATCAAATCAAAAATGAATTTCCTGAGTTTTAACACTGTCGTATAACTCAACACAATGGTACATGTTCAGCATTTCAGTATTTGCCTGGCTGTCACCCACACCTTGTATACAATTAGGTATAGTAACATCTAATAGATAAACTTAGATGGCTAAATAGCATCAGCATAATTCAAAAGTAAATTTAGTTTTAAAAAAGTAAGGTAAGTACGTAATTTTTTGCTAGTCAACTTTTATTATTAGCTTTTTATTTTGTAATACATTATTAAATGACAGTTTCAACAATAATTAACTATTCCCTTGGTCACATAGTAATTGTTCTATTTGAGCATGTCTTGTAACGGACCTCTAGGAACATAAGTGCACTGAAAACTGTGGTTATAGCGTCGCTGACACCGAGCTAGCTAACTGGACAGGACAATACATAAACAGGATCTTGTATGACCGCTCTACGCAACTAGAAAACATACACCAAAATACATTTTTCACAATTTTTCTTTATTTGTATCTAAGTATTTATTTCTGAAAATATTACATGTTCCCAATATGTAATTTAGAAAAGAGATGGTAAAATTCGTCATCCGAGTAATTGACCCGGTAGCTCAGTGGTTAGAGCGGCTGGCACGGTATGCAGTGGTCGTGGGTTCGATTCCCACTCGTGTGAAGAATTTTTTCCATTTCTTTATTAATAATTTTATAATATATTAAACCTCTATAGCCTAAGAAAATGATGATACTCGTATTTGTTGTAGAAAACATATTTAATAACATTACTCAATGTCGTTTGAAATAAAGTTATTTTCACTATCATAATATTCTACAAGTTTTACTTTGTAACCGCTTATAAATAATCTAGAAAATCTCTGCTATTCCATAGTTCCATAGATACATACATTTGATATATTTACTACCTTCTTGATAGGTATTAAATTTTTGTGTTTGAAAGCAAGTTTTAGTGGTTTCGACTTTGGTTTCATAGTAAAAGTTTTTTGAATCTTTAGTTCGGATTTTACTCTTGATACTTTTTAAATTTGTCGAGAAATACTCTAGTCTCGTAATAAAATAATTTAAAAGCTCTCATATAAAAAGCTCTATCCAAGACTCTATAGCTACGCTGTTCTGAAGTAGGCCACGCATTATGGACTAAGTTCTAAAAATTATGCCCCATTTGCTATTTTATGAACAGATTATTTTTCTCACAGGAAACATACTAAAAGTCAGTCACAAACTAGAAGGTAGAGTTTAGTAGAAAATAAACTATTTCGTATAAGCAAGTGGGCAGGCCCGCGATTTCTTCCGCTTATAGCCTAGATACACACTGTAGCGACATTCGTAAAGTTATCGATAAATTTGCTTCAATATAGCCTTCATTCAGACGATGTCAAAGCGCTTTTGGTGGAAAGGACGCTCTTCCTATATATTATATGATACTATTATTTCAACTAGATATTAAATAAATTGATAAAAAATGCAGGGACAGAAAAAAATATTCCCAAAATAGTTTGCAGAAAATATTTATGTTACTTTAGTGCAAAATAAAATTTATTGTATAGTTCGACATTAGATAGAAAAGTAGTAGACGGCTAGTTTACCATAGGTAATCAATCATAGTGTTAATTACTAAGGTACCTATAATATTGGAAATTTCGTGGTAAATTGCCAGACAGTATGTAGGTACTTGGAATGCAAAAGTTTGTAAGGATACTAGATACACGTATGAATGTTTGTACGTTGAAACTACGCAGTTAAGTAGGTACTTAACGAATTTCGATGAAACTTTACTATGAACCTAAGAAGAATTAGCTCAGAATGTATTATGTGCCAGTATTAACAATATAAGTGCTGTGCTGATACGGGGCTTTACTAGAATACATCAGCTGCATCTCCTTCCGTGCATGTCGTAAGAGTCAACTAAGGAGCTCAGGCATTATCTCAGGCTATAAGCTAGAAATTTATTATTAACTAGTGGCCGCCCGCGACTCCGTCCGCGTGGACTACAGAAAAAACAAAATGTCGAAATTATCCAGGATAAAAACATTTTCCTGGGATAAAAAGTAGCCTATATGTTAAGTGGGACCTGTCACAATATATTCCTGAAAACTGCATCGTAATCAGTTCAGCCGTTTCTGAGATTAGCGTGCACAAACGCACAGACGAACAGACAAACCGACAAACAGACAAAAATTCCAAAAATCATTCTTTTGGGTACTATTGCGTTGATAAAGGACTCCTATAATATTTTTTCTCGTAAATCTTCTATGTACAGACAGCGATCCGTTACATTTTTATTATATGTATAGATGTCTATCCTCGCTATGTTAAAAGTGGCTGAGGGATATTCGTTATGATGTTGTAGTTCTACGAGTAGACTATCTCGAAAATTGTAGAGACGCAAAACTCACATGAATCTCCAAAACTCTTACATACCGTTAATAAACAGTGCCATCTATCTTGATTCAAGTGTACTATCAACTTAAGCCACGGCGGCATTTTCAGTTTCAGCTGCTGCCTACGTCGTCACCGCGTGAAAAAGGCTTCAACAAGTGGTTCGTCTTTACCGTGCTCTCATGCGAGGTCGCTTTAATTATAAATTGATATAAAAGCAGGCCACTATAAAAACTTCATAAAATAGCTGAGAATTTTTAATGGTAGAGCCAAGTTCAGCCGTGAGATTCGTTGAGCACGTCTGCATCCCAAACTGTCCAAAAAATTCAGACACTGTATAATGTCACTTTTCTTGTATATTATTGTGACATATTTACAAAAAAAAAAAGATAAAACTCGGATCCAATGGTAAGAATGAATCCGTAGAAATTATCTTAGATAGTCTACGTACTTTGCTACGTCAGCTACAGCTCTTTTCATGTATCTTATAAGAGTTGAAATTAAATGAGAGGTGTTCTCTCAAGCGATGAGCATGCAACTTATCACCGTTTACTTACGAGTACAATACTCGTATACCAAGCTATGCTAAACGTGGCTAAGGATCTCCTAATCAATATGATTGCTACCGTGAACGTATAAAGCAGGGGTTCCCAAACTTTTTTTCTCATAGATCCCTTTCAAAAGTTTATTGGTTCTGGTAGACCTCCTACAGGCTACACCACATTATCTACGTATTGATTGTGAACGAACCCCCATTTTTTCACATCAACGTAGACCCCCATCGAGTCCCCTGTGGACGCCTAGGGGTCCATATGGACCACTTTGGGAACCACTGGTATAAAGAATAACGGACAGAGCGTTGTGACTACACAGAGTGAAGCATTCACTCGTATTGACGCGTTATCCACCCACACACACACAAACCATAGTAAGCTCGGTGCCTACTGGAAAATACGCACACATGCCCAACGCGCCGCCATTTCGGTGCTTCAATCTGTGCAGTGACAGCATTACGTCCGTTGTCCTTTATACGTTCATGATTACTACCCCATTTTTCGGAACATGGCCGTGTTCCTAGTTTCCGAAATTGGTACGGACGAAATTGAGTGCCCAACTAAAATTGAAAAATTCAGATGCAATACCAAAATCGTAATGATAAACTTTAATTACAATTATATACTTTACCACGCAGTCTTACTTTTAAGTTAAAAAAAAAAACAAATTCAATTTTTTATCTACTTTGTTCGCAAAAAAACACAGATCGAATTTCGAGCACTCCGCTCAATCCACTCGAGAGCTCGTTCGATATCTCGATTATCTTGTACGAGTTTATCACAATCGATTCATGTAACTAGATAAGATAAATACAGGATTCCGGAAACAGTAAACAAGTACAAGTTAATTGTTGTAGTTTGTATGTATTTGAATTAAACATTTTGAAAGTTAGTTTGTTACGACATCTAACTTATATGTTATCACTACATTATTATAAAAATGTCGCTTCCCGCTGTCTGTCCCTATGTATGCTTAGATCTTTAAAAACTACGCCACGGATTTTGATGCGGCTTTATTTAATAGATAGAGTGATTCGAGAGAAAGGTTTATATGTATAACTAGGGAACTGCCCCGGCTTTGCGCGGGTGCAATACCCCCTCACACGGACTAAGTCGTTGGCGGCGGCCACTAGTTTACTTATAATCTGTAAATTCTCACTCTACATCAACCCCAAATCTGACGACTCATCATTGCGACGACTGGCAACTAAAGTAGCGATGAGAAACCAGATCTGATTTTTAATTACTTACAATGGTAGCTTGAAGGGTTTTGCCATCTTTATCGGGTTAGGTTGCGTGCGCTTCTTGCGCATTATAAAAGATAAACGATCCGACAATACGAGTACAGTTTATATCCACATACAGATTTGAAACTGCTATAGATGACATGGCTGTTTCCGAAATAGAGTAGCCAGAAATACAGCAACATAAGGGAAATCCCACAGCTAAGTTTAGCACAGCGGGGAGCGGGTATAGATGATGATATTGGTTTGAAATGTGTTATTATTGGGACGGCGCGGCGTGCAGGCGACGCTATCTAAGTTTATGTGTGGAGTCTCGTGCTACTCTTGGCCATGGACGTTTTTATGAAATAAAAACCTTAAGGTACTGCAATACAAGTTAGGCGCCCTCCGGCCAGATGGGCCGATGACTTAAAGAGGACGGCTAGTAGTGACTAGATGGCAAAAACGGGAGATCGAGCCATGTGGCGTACTCTGGGGGAGGCCTACGTCCATCAGTGGACTGCAATGGGCTGACGACGACGACTGCAATACAGGTCGTTCATACCTATTTATCAAATCTATTTATGAAACTACGAAGTACTTTTTATAAATGGAAGGAACCAACCTAAGAAAATACTAGAGCTCTTCAGAGAAAATAAGTAGGGGCTGTCTTAATAATGTTTACTTCCGACATTTATAAGGGCGCAATAAGAAACACTAAATATTCCATCTGTTTGTTTATTACACACTACATGATCACCAAATGCTTAGTTTTATTGGGAACATAGATGTCAAAATATCTCTTGCGTCTTTGTTCTAATTTACATCAGCTATAAATAAATTACGAACGTGAGAATGATGATATCGGGACGATTATGAGAGCGAGAACGGGACTGAATACCAATTTAAGACCGTAACTAAAGAATTTTAAATTTTTGACTGTACTAGCTTAGAATTGTACTTACGTTATACCTATACTATGTTTATAAGGGCCATGTACGGAGCCGAGACGTGGAACCTGACTTTGGGGCTGGTTCACCAATCGCACATCACTCAGAGAGCTATGGAAAGGTCATCGGTCTCGGATAATCTCGTTTCGGTCTTTTGGACAAAGTCCGAAATGAGATTATCCAGCAGAAGACCAAAGTGACAGACGTAATCTCGAAATGTAGCAGATTGAAGGGGCAGTTGGAGGGCTACGCCTGTCGTAGAACCGATGGACGGTAGAGTAAGCGGGTTCTCGAATGGAGACCGCGCCTCGGCAAGCGTAGCGTTGGAAGCCTTCCGGCCAGATGGACCGATGACTTAAAGGGGGCGGCTGGTACTGGCTGGTAGTGACTGGATGGCAAAAACGGGAGATTGAGCCGTGCGGCGTGCTCTGGGGGAGGCCTACGTCCAGCAGTGGACTGCAATAGGCTGAGGATAAGGGCCATGAGATATTTATTAATTTCTATTTAAAACGTGATTGTACATATAGGTTGAATTTATTGAAAAAAAGCTATTTACTTGTAGTTCAAATTCTTACCTATCTTTTTTTAACATCCACTTTGATTTTACTTTTAAAATCGTATATTGCTAAATTTTTAACCAAGTTAACAATATGGAATAACAACTCAAGGAGTGCATTTGAGTTATATCTGATATATTCCATCACGCAACATAATATGTATGAATCTACGAGTATATACCTATTATAACCTGTCTACGTTTCATTAATATCTATGGTAATTACTACGTCCTCGTCGATTTGGTTCGGACCAGCTTTGGACCGGCTCCAAAGCAAGCATGGCATCTGTCATTGTGACGAGCACCAAATGCCTGTCGAGTGGCGAATGATACTACGTTCTGGAAGCCTAGGGCTGATGCCAGTGGCGCTAGCTTCTACGCAACAGTCGAATTTATTGACCAACCGACACATTTTCCCTGACTTTCGTTGGATAAGAAAGGTTTGCGGTGATATGTGATAGTAGTTTGTTTATTTACTGGAGAGTGGACAGCTGAATTTCCTCCGTTCGAGATGGGATGTCGCCACTGTACTAAAAAGTTGTTTTTAGGGTTCCGTACCTCAAAAGGAAAAAACGGAACCCTTATAGGATCACTTTGTTGTCCGTCTGTCCGTCCGTCTGTCAAGACCCTTTTTATCAGGAACGCGTGGAGGTATGAAGCTGAAATTTATATCAATTACTCAGGTCTACTGTCCCTTGAAGCTGTGAAAAAATCAAACTTCTAAGCCAACGCAATCAAAAGATACAGCCGTTTATGCCGCAAATTTTCGACACTTGCAAGGGAATCAAAACCTACAGGGTGCTTCCCGTAAACTCAGAATCTTGAAATTTGGTACGAAGCAACGTCTTATAGCATAGATAAAGGAAAAATTACGAAAACCATAAATTTTTAGTTACACACATAATATATTTTTTTTTAATAATTTTAAACTTACTACCCATTTCCTCATAAACGCGTAGAGGTATTAAATTGAAATTCATACCAAATACTCAGGTCTATAATACCTTTAAGCTGTAGCAAAATCAAACTTCTATGTCAACGCAATCAAAAGAAACAGCAATTTAAGCTGCATATTTTGAAACTCGCAAGTACTCGCAAGGGAATCAAAACCTAAAGGGTACTTCCAGTCGACCTAGAATCTTGAAATTTGGCATGAAGCAACGTTTTATAGCACACATAAAGGAAAAATTCCGAAAACCTTAAATTTTTAGTTACATTACAAAATATATATTTTTTAATAAATATAAACTTATTACTTTTTTCCTCATGAACGCGTAGAGCTATCAAGTTGAAATTCATATCAAATACTTAGATCTAATTGCCTTTAACCCGTGAAAAAAAAAAAATTATAAGTCAACGCAAAAACGCAAAACGCAAAAGTACAACCATTGATACCGCATATTTTGAAACTCGCAACTACACGCAAGGGAATTAAAACCTAAAGACCACTTCCCGTTGACATAGAATCTCGAAATGTAGTAGTTTG
This sequence comes from Carposina sasakii, assembly GCA_014607495.2. NCBI lineage: Eukaryota > Metazoa > Arthropoda > Insecta > Lepidoptera > Carposinidae > Carposina > Carposina sasakii. The sequence continues at coordinate 12,382,925 of CP053155.1, forward strand.
AGATCTAAATCAAAGGCCATTTTAAATAGAACTGAATTTATTTGACAAGCACAGATAATCAATACTTTTACAATAGTTCTGTTTATAAACTAATAACTATTGTGAACTATCCTACGACATCTCCTTTCTCCTAACAAACTAACAAACAAACAAACAGTATGTACCTATATAAAATTTGAACTAAAATCTTATTCTTTATCTTTTAATATAAAATAAAGGATTACTTAAACGATAAAGAGATCTTTGTCTTAAATTTATGCTCCTCCATCTTTCCCCATTGTAATGTTATGAATTTCATTTTGCAATAAAAATACCATAGTTATGACTCGATTGTCGTAATGAACGAACTTTGTAAACCTTGCAGGTTTGTACGGAACCCTCGGTGCGCGAGTCCGACTCGCACTTGGCCGGTTTTTTTACTGTAAAGAAATAAGAAATTCACTGGTAAAAAATCTGAATGACTCAGGAAGGTTTGTTTATCAATGATAATTTTAAAAATTATAGTTCTTCTAAATTTATTGCCTACCTATACCTATAGGTATATATACATATATATACATAATCACATTCTGTTAGATTCTATGTTTAAAGCTATTAACAAACAACTACGATAGTCGACTATATCTCTCAGGTGAGTCAAGTCTTTCTAGAGAAAGATCAGGTCAAGAGTACCCTAAACCGACGAACGTGCATAAAGAATATCTTGAAAGTAGATGAAGTGAAAGAGGTGTATCAGGATCGTAGCAAATGGATATCCGTGATCTCTGCCTACCCCTCCGGGAAAGAGGCGTGATTATTATGTATGTGTATGTATGATGAATGAGAGTCAGCTTGTCACTTATCTTTTACATCTGGCCACGCTATGCTGAACGTGGCTCTAGAAATCGTGATCATGCAGTTCTGATTACTCCATTCTGGCAATGCAGCCATAAGTATATGTACCTATGCAGGGCCAGCCCGCCCATATGGCGAACGGAGCAGTCGCTCCAGGCGTCAAATCCTAGAGGGCGCCAAAATGGTAAAGATATATAATTGGATCTCGCTCCATTGTAAAATTTACTTCGGGCCGGCGCTGTACTATGTAGTCTAACACAAACTAGTTCACAGACAGCTTTAGCGCACTGCACCCGAATTAGATAACTACAGTGCTCGTACCTGTAGTACGAGTAACTACAGTAGGTACCTAACTATATCTGTCTCTACAGGTCAACCTAAGAAGTACACATGCACGCCTATGAAATTCTTGAATACTGACAATCACATCATAATATATAAAAGTGCAATACATCTTTGTCAGTTCAATACGTCTTTTTACGTGTCAGTCAGTTACAACTTTACAAGCCGACTACGGTAGTAGTGCAGAGATATACAGGGTGTAACAAAAAGGGTATGTTAAGCGAAAATATATGTAAATAGCCCACTATAAAGAACCTATCTACAAAATTTGAGACTCGAAATCACAAGTTTATTTTTCAAGATTGTATGAAGATTCCTGAGATGTTTAAGAATTCTCCATACTATCTAGAAAAATAAACATGTGATTTCGAGTCTCAAACTTTGTGAATAGGTTCTCTTTAGTGGGCTATTAACATATCTTTTTGCTTAACATACCCTTTTTGTTACACCCTGTATACAACATACATACTATAGGCACACACACAAGCCTGTGTTCCCAACAATGATGCAGCCAGAACTGCGAATGAGATCCTAAAGCCATGTTTCACATATCGGAGTCAGATGTTAAACAATTGCGACTCGGATTCAAATTGGACGGCCGATTGGTGTAAGTGGCCCTGCCTGCCACGAAATAAGTCCTGGGTTCGATTTCTGGTAGGTGCAAACATTGATATATAATGAATGTTTGTTTCCAGTCATAAATATTTCTATCCCAATTATCTATACCAGGGATTCCCAAACTTCATTTCTCATAGACCCCTTTTAAAAGTTAACTGGTTCTGGTCAAATCTGTCTGGTTCAAATTAATTGTGAACCCCCATTTTTTCACGCCAACAAGTCACGCCATTGAGTCTCCTGTGGACTCATGGGGGTCCACCTGGACCATTTGGGAACCACTTATCTATACCGTTACTTAGTACCCACGACACAGACCTTAGGGATCTTAGTGTGGGACTGAGTTAATGTGTTGTGCAATTTGTGAATATTTATTTTTAATTTATTATTGCGCATGCGCATTGATTGTGAGTATGAAAGGGTAGTTTTTTTTTTTTTTTTAGTTTATCCCGAAGGAAAGGCAAGGGGAACTAAGCCCATACAGCCTAATCATTGTTTAGTAAAATGTATTCTGAATTTATGATGAATGACAATGATGAATTGATGATGAATGGAAACGTCGGGAAAATCCTCAAGAACAAATGTAAAGTTAGTCAAAATGAAAAATTATTGCAGAAACAACTTACATGCGCCTATAAAGAGATCGTAATCCGGCTAAAGTTTTACTCGGCTTACCTGCGTATAAAACCATGCACACGCATTAGATTCACACCACAAGTAATCAAAATATAACTTATCTACCAGAAAACATCACCTTACGGACACATGCAAGCCATTTACAAATAATTTTTGATTTTCACAAGAAAATTACACCTGCACCCTTCCAGCTTTTCCCGCCGAATTTCAAAATGTATGAAAGGGTAGACAGAAGGCGCTGCTAAATGACCTATTGTTTCGTTCAAGCGGTCAATGGTTCTTATAATTAAAAGGTCCCTGTTCATTCCTAAATAACGTTGAGAACTATTCCAACAAATCATGCAATTTTCAGCGAATCATCGGACGCTTTCGGCTATTACTAATAGATTTAGCCGTTTATTCAAACGAGTGAACAATTGAAATTAAAATAGTTTAGTTCACCATTGTTCGCTGTTCAGCGGGTGGACCGCGTAAAGTTGAGGCGTTGTTAGTTTTAAATTATTTACTGCATAGGTCGTGCCATTTACATGAGGTCAACTTTTGTTGGAATGGTTTTCTGAAAGTATCTTTGTTTTGAAAAGTGGTGTTAGATTATTATTATTTAAGGTTCATGATACTACCCAAATAATCCTGCTTATCTGTCTACCCCCTTTTAAGGAACAACACCGTTTGTATATGTATTTATGTATTACGTGTATAATATTAGCTACGAGCATGTTAGTGTACCAAAATCCATTTCTAATTCTATTCCTAATGATAAGAAATACAAAACAAGACATGTATTCTCTTTCCTATTGTAGGTAAATATAAATGTTAAATGGGCAGGGCACATAGCTCGAAGAACTGATGGCCGATGGAGTCGGAAAGTTTTAGAGTGGACCACGTATCGGCAAACGCAGCGTGGGAAGGCCACCCGCGAGGTGGACGGACGACCTGGCCAAGGTTGCGGGCGTCGCCGGTTGGATGCAGGCTGCTTCCGACCGGTCGGAGTGGAGGTTGTTGGGGGAGGCCTATGTCCAACAGTGGACTGTAAATGGGCTGTAAATGATGATGATAAATGTAAAAAAAAAGTTTTTACTTACTATATTTTTATGTTTCTTATTCTATATTGTACATAGATATTTTATGCAGAAACCCCCAAGTAATAGAATTATAACCTATAGAAAGTGTGTTCCAACCAAACGCAAGGCGAAAAAACAGGCATAAAATATCGACTTGACGTATGCATGACATAAAATTAATGTTGCCATAAAAATGTTTTTTCCCTAGATATGGGGAAATACTCGATAAATTTATTATTGACGCTGAGAAGTATACTGATTTGCAAACTCTTGTAGAATTATCGTGAAATTTAAATATAAAATATATTAAAAGGACACACACACAATCAATCAAAGACAAAATAGATCCAACTACTAGTTCCGCCACTGTTTGAAGTTCAGAGAATAATAATCACATAAATATTATTAACTTTAACAAAATTAATATTAAAATATTTATTTAAATATAAAGAGGTATATTTATTTATGGGAGCTAAATTAACCTGAATTAAAAATGTGTGGCGGTGCTAGTAAATCGATTTATTTCGCCTTAAAGCAAAAATATATTTTCATTATGATTATAATGCCGCCTCAGGGTTAATAATAAAATAAAGATGGGTATGTAGACTTATTTATTTTAAAATTACTTAAAATGCCTCGCCAATTATAAAAGTATTGTAAATAAAATTGGTCTGAACGATAGTCAGTAGTATTTTGAAATATATTTACCAAAACGGAAAACTTAACTTTGTTTTCATTAAAACAACATGAAATACATACTAAATTATTTCAAACTAATACTAACACTAGTAATCTACTAACATCTACTAATATACTAGTTTACCAATACCTATTACTTATATAATAATAAGTATTATTCTATAGATTACATTTGTACAACATATATTTAAGTCCTGGAAGAACGAGACACAAAGACTCAACATTCACATCTTTATGTGAAATACTTATAAAATAGTAGGATGATTTATTATCGTATAGTAGAATTTATATTTAGTTTTGACTATCACTTCACTAACGACATACGAATACAGTACCTTCGTGGGGACGGCGTTTTGACGTAATTTACATAAGCCACCTTTAGTCATGTACTTATAACTTTCATCAAAATGAGCAGAACATATACGTGACTGTGGTTTTGGTTTCCATGTATCTTCTCTCCGATTGAGTCTTAAATTTTTATCCAATTGTCAGTAGTTATTGAGTTAGCAGGAAATCTAAAATTCCAGAGTAATGAAAGAATCTGTTTTTATTCCTATCTTCTTTTTCTTCTTTAAATATTAAAAATTTTAATATATAAATATAGGCACAGTTCAGGGTTCCGGAACAGAAGTCAGAACCCTGAAAATAACATAATATGCATGTGTTATAATTAATAAAGTTTCATTAGCCGACTCCATTTGGACGGAATACACTCATTCTCGTTTTTTAATTAAGTTGTCATAAAATGTCATAATTTTATTATATTTCTTATAACAAGAAGACTGTAGGTAAGTATAACCGGAGTATTCATAGTTGCGATAGGTAGTTACCTTCACTTTTACCTACAGTCTGCATGTTTAAAAATAGGGTAAAATTTCACACACATGGCAACATTTTGTTCCGAATGACAGATAAAAAAAATATGAAAATTTGATTGTGTATTTATTGTTTTATTAATGAAATTACGTAAAAACATCAAATATTTACCGGTGAAATGTGATGTTATTTATTTTCTTATGTTTTTGAGCATAGTTTTGGCAGGATGTCAGTACACATTTCGTCATGGTAAGTCCTTTAGGTTGACATACACACGTAGCCACTGACCGCTGAGCACTGAATGACAGAGCCGCGATTGGTTCAAATTTGCACCCATAAAAATTCCTAAAATCGGCTTTCGGACTATACTTCTATAGGTTATATTTCTATTCCCCAAGTACAAAATCAGAAAAGAAACCACTATCTTCAAATTCCTCTTAACGATCGACGAAATTATGACAGATATTTTTTAAAGAAAACCAAAAATTATGAACCAAATCAGCTAACTACGTGCATGGTCCCCATTTCCAGTAGCCTATTAATCCTAATAATAAAACAAATCCGTCAATATAGCCATAAAACAATTATCTACAGCCGTATCACTTGCCGCGTCAACATGCCAGTCGCAGACTGAGTACCGCTGCGTATACACGCCTGTACCGAAAGTACCGCGTACCTTACGACACTGGCCACATAGAAACTTGAATGAAGAACGTCTTCGAAGTTTGCAGGCGACATTTTAAAGCAAAAGTTTTTATTTGTTAAATTCCATTTATGAAAACTTTTTAATTGTTCGTCTCCTTTCGGGCACTGTCCACGAAGTTTTGTTGTGAAAAAGTTTCTCATCGCGGGAGCATACTGGTGAGTAATAAATTTCAAATACATAATTTAAATTAGTAATATAAATAATTTTATGTTAGTAATTCTAAAATTGAACTACATGTATTTTATATTTTAATAGCGAAATTTACCTGTCCTCCTTTAAGAGTAGAAATTTCAAAATTAACATCTGCCAATATTACCTGCACATGGAGTGATGAGTACGTAGGTAGGCAAGGTATTTAGCATAGCACTAACTTTATATTTAAAACAAACATCGTAATGTTCAATTTGTTTACCAAACACATTTAGTTTATTACATGAGTAAACAAGGAGGCAGCGCGCCTAATGTCCGTATCAGGTTTACGTAGTTCAACTTTTCCATGTATTTTTTTTTTTACTAATTGAGAATAGATTTGCGTTTTTGAAATATTTTTAAGTGTGTTCGCTTATTGATTGAGTTGAACTGTTATGATACATTATATATATGTACCTACATATAGGGCTGCCATCAGTTAAATTACGGACCTAGGATAAACACTTCAAAAACCTCGGACATTTGGGCGAAATAACTATATTTTCACGGTACATACATACCTGGTTGATTTTTTTTTTGGTCGTCAACGTTCCCAAAAACTACGGAATCTCCTCATCATCACGATCATTTTTCTCCATGGAAACATACCTGGGAAGTGTCTGGTTTCCAAAATATTAGGGTCCAAAATTGAGTAAATAGACTGCGTTTTTCTGCATAAATGCACATTAACGCGTGTAGCGAGATTTTTTCACGAGAAATAATTAATATCTGTCTATAAAAAAACTAGCATAAATACTGGACACTATAAATTTCGTCCGGTCAAGTAATTAATTATTTAAAAAAAATTATATCGTTTCCCAGCATTTTTTTGGCATAAACTTACTTTATTTGATGTATCGTACTCTATACATCAAATAAAGAAAAAAACTTTTTTTTGGCATAAACTTTTTTTTTGTAAAAAACTTTGGCAAAAAAAAAAACTTTATTTGATGTATAGAGTACGTACCCTTCGTTAAGGGTGGCAACGAAAAAACACCATGCATATAAAAAATCTCAAAGATAAAATTAACTTTATTTTTTCGATATGGAATTCGTACCACCAACATCCAAGTGCACAAACATCAGAGAAGAAGGATAATTAATTACGAACAATCTGCTCGGACTGTTTTGGCCCAATTGAAACTACGCCTCGGTCAATTTTACCCCTTATTAACGAGAAACAAAACAAAGCCGTACATCAAAAGTAATACTTATTTATCTATGTATAAGCCGGTAGACAAATTACGTATCGTGCGAAAGCAAACCAGTAGCAAATCTACAGCAAATATAATACTTTCACGTTGAAATGTTATGTTCAGGTGAAACTGCTGGTATGCAATTCCTACGAATTTTAATTACGATCAGCGAATCTTGTACAATTTGCTATCGCATTGCTTTTGCCAGATACGAAATACAGATGCTGCTTCACTTTGAATTTACACGCTTGCAAAATTTTATCTCCGGTTCATATTTAATCTAAGGGAAAAGGGTAAAATAAAAATCACCGCTTATTACCGAAGGTCTTCAATCAACCTGACTAAACCCCTCAAGATGAGGTGTCCAAGTTTGATATACCTTTAATAGATGAAGAATTTCTGGTCATTTATAATAATCAGGCTGAGACAACGGTTGACAGAGACTGAAGTGACGTATATTTCATGCAAAATTACTTCATTTATTATTCTAAATTGTAACCGAGTTCATGCAGGGCGTGTTACAGAATATACACGTGGGAATAGAGGAACTATGTGGGGTGGAGTGCAATGAAGCAATTGTTTATGTCTAACGCTAGCATAATTATGCACTCCTCTGATACACCTACTCTTATTTTGTTTAAATAAAATTATTATATTCTTTGTATGATGTAGGCAACCGATAAGACCGGGTTTTCTAAAATTTCCACGGGAATGGGATATCATAAGTTAACGCGGATGAAATCATGGGCGGACGCTAGTATAAAAACATTTGGTGATGAAGTAAACAAAGAACTGATTTGCTGGAAGAAATCTCTCTAAGAGATAAGTTCGCCTTTGTGTATGTTCCTTATTATAAACTTTATTTGTGAAAACCTTACTGAAGAATAAGAATAAAGATAGAATACCTCATGTTAAGGTGGGTTCCCACGATGCGTGATATTACGGACGGACGCGCACCAGCCCGCACCACGGATCGTGGGAAACGGAGCGTCCGTGGTAATACAGACGCGTCCGTGGTGCGCGTCCGTCCGTAGGCGTCCATGGTGCGCGTCCGTCCGTAGGCGTCGGCGCGTCCGCGTCCGTCCGGGAAATCGCGCACCGTGGGAACCTACCTTTACATATGTACTAGATGTTCTTGTTAAGTTACGCTATCTGTTCTCAAATACAACTAATTGGATTAATTGGTATGTGAACTTTAAACCATAGCCATTATCCGGTTTTAGCCAGTATTAATTAGCTGACTTAATTACAAGGGCTAAGCTATAGTCGGGTCTTGTCCTTGATCTATTTTGTATTTTATCTGAACTTGGATTGGAAAAGTACCGAATCTTATCTCTGAAAAGGAAAATTTTCATTCAAAAATCTCTCATTCGAAACAAACAACTCAACCTTTATCTATCTATATCTACGAGTATATCTAGTGGGTTCGATTCCCACTCGGGTGAAGAATTTTTTCCATTTCTTTATTAATAATTTTATAATCTACCTATATTAGGTACCTATGTAAAGTTACATGTCCTGACTGTCATGAACGCCGAGGGAAAACTACTGAAGCTATAAATCTAACATTTAGACCGTGGCGTGCTCACGTCACTGGTGGCGTGGCTTATTTTTGTGACGTTGTGTACCTAAGATGGGATTTCAATGCGATTTAAATTTTATTTTGAATTTGTGGGCAACAGTAACGGCTAATGTTAGGTATGTAGTAAGTATACAGGATGTGTGTAACAGCCAAGCAAATACTGAACAAGTACCATTGTTCTAAGTTATACGACAGTGTTATTACTCACAGGAAATGCATTTTTAATTTGATTATCCGCAATATTTGCTTTCTGCGCCATTTGTATCGGGCGATCCTGTGACTATATTGGTTATTATGAGATACATTACTGTTTTTTGGAACACTCGGGTTGGGTTGATCAGTATTTTAAACTTTTTTGGGACAACTTTTTTTTGAAAATCTTCCATAGGGTAAAAATTTATTTTTAAGTCATTATCTAAGGACTACTTAAACGAACTACACAATTTTTTTCGTGAAATAATAAAAAAAATGTCGAATAATTTTGGAGTTTTTTAAAGTGTATTTCACCTCAGAATCATGGTCTAAAGTCGCCATATTTATATTTGCCTGGCTGTCACTTCCACCCTGTATAATATTATTAGATTTAATTTAAAGCTATGGTTTCTAGCTTACAGGCTATGAGAATATTGCGACCGCGGCCGTGAAGAAACTTTTCACAGTATCAGCACAGTAAAGACGGTCGTCTTTTCTCTTTGTACGGCCGCTAAATGGCGGCCGCTATCCTAGAAAACAATAGCTTTACATTGTGTTACATTATGTTTTATCCTGACATACTTTCCTTTAGAAACTATGAAATAAAAACATACCACCTGTATTTACCTCTATTTCTAAATATTCGTTTGCCATTGTAAAAATAAATAATGCCTTGTACTTAATTATTGCTGTAAGATAGATTGAACAATCTCCTAATGCCTTAAAATCATTATAACATAGAAAGAATTTGGACCTGAAATATAGGTAGAAAATAATATTTTTACTGAGAAACCAGCTACTTGACACACAATTAGGTAGTTTATGTAAGTACCTACGTAAATATTGTTGTAGTAATATTTCACAATAAAGTAAGGGTAATGGTTAAATGTCTGACAGGCAGAATTGTAGAAACATTTATTTACTACTTAATTCAATTACTACAAAGTAATAACATTTTGGTTATTATAGTAGGTAGGCGGAACGGAAGCTCAGGTAAAATTCTGAAGCACTGACCCAAATTAAATTATTGCAAAGGAAAAAGTTATTATATTAATTTTGAATTCTTTTCGAATATTATACAAGAATTTCTCGAGCTATACCTATATATTCATCAAGTAACGCTTCTTTTCCCAAATGAGGTAGGCTAGACGACTACGGACCTCCATTTGCTACGGTCCTTCACACAAACACATTTCCTTCCTGACGAATTAACTTATACACACACATCATAGAAACCTATGTCCAGGAGGCCTATGTCCAGCAGTGGACTTGCCAGGGCTGAAATGATGATGACTTCAGATTTGTAGTTCGATCCAGTCCACCGGTCATTACGATACTCTTTATTGTAAACACAAACATAGTGACGTCATACAGTTATACAGAGAATGCACAGTGGCGAGCTTTTTAATTCCCGGATACCTATTGAAAGTTGTTTTATACAAGATATAACAAAAAGGGTATGTTAAGCGAAAAGCTATATGAACAGCCCACTGTAGAGAACCTATCCACAAAATTTGAGACCCGAAATCACATGTTTATTTTTCCGGATAGTATGGAGAATTTTTAAATATCTCAGGAATTTTCATACAATCTTGAAAATAAAAATGTGATTTCGAGTCTTAAATTTTGTAGATAGGTTCTCTATAGTGGTCTATTTACATAGCTTTTCGCTTAACATACCCTTTTTGTTACACCCTGTATATAGGTATAAGGTCTACCAAAAAGTAGTGAATATCTTTTGACACGAAACTAGGTAAGTAAAAAGAAACAACTTTCATTATGGGACCAACTCCGAAATAGTAAAAAAAAACAGCTGTGCCATACAATCTTCCATAATTACTGCACTGAAAGGTATGGAACAGCTGATTTTTTTTTCACTACTTCGGTGTTGGTCCCATAATAAAAGCCGTTTTTTTTACCTACCTAGTTTCTTGTCTTGTTGGTAAAGTATAAGTGCAAAAGAATGTGATTGGTATTTATCGGTAAAATGTTTGCTCCTGGAAAAATATATTTTCCGGAAAATAAAAAATCACTACATATCTTTTTTCATTGTCTCTCAAGGTAGCGACAGCAAATAAGCTTCGCAAGTTATGTAATCACTGTGATCCCGTGAATGACCTAGATTGTTAATAATGGACTATAGAATTACAGCGCCGTAGCGTCGGCGGCGGCGGCACTTTGCACATACATACAGGGTGTAAAAAGACAACAATGTTTTTTTAATACATCGTATTCTTTGTAAGGTTACGATCATTTTCTTCTATGGAACCAACCCTGGGAAACGACAAAAAAATTATGAAAAAATACTGTCATTTTATTGCAAGCAATGTATTCATTTGATGTGCAAAGTACAAATGTATATACAAAAGTAACATTATAACATTTTGACATGATATCTTTGAAAAAAATGTTTGCTAACCGATTTCAGATGGATCTATGTAAAAAAAAATATATTATTAATGTAACTTTGGACCTCAATATCATCATGGAAACCCGTGGTTTCCCAGAGGTGCTTCCATAGAAAAAAAATATTGTGATGTTACAAAGAATACGAGATATTAAAAGAACAAAGTTGTCTTTTTACACCCAGTATATCTGGTATAATATTAGCTCAATATGTAATTAAAGACTAATATATATGTTGTCGCAAAAAAGGCATGTTCAGTAAAAATTTATCTTTAAAAAATGTATAATTTTTCAGAATGAGTCAGTAAATATGGTAAAAAATGCTAACAGATGCTATTTTTCCAAAATGGCGATGCGAGTGGCAAATGTACGAAGTTGGAAGTTGGAATTCGGAAAGAACATACCTACCAAAATCTGAAAAAATACACCTACTTTTATAAAACCCGGAAAACTTTACAGCTAACTGCTTTTTCGACTGTATTACTGTTTATATTTTAATACAAGGTCATTTCCTAAATTATTGCAAGTACTTACCTGAGAGAAACCAACCCTACCTACTCGTTATCTCAGTGGTATCAATTGACGGACGGCTCAGTAGGTACTTTCTTCTTTGCCACAGTTATTTTTCGGAGATTGCGTATATTTTGGGGTAAGTAATTAATTTACTAATTAATTAATTTACTGGCACGGAATGCAGAGGTCGTGGGTTCGATTCCCACCCGGGTGAGGAATTTTTTCCATTTCTTTATGAATAATTTTATAATTTACTAATTAATTTTTAATGAAGGAAAAAGCTATGAAATCAAACTCTAGTTTTAAGGCGACAACGTCAAGTTCAACTTCTATCATTCTTAGTGTCTAACCACTTGCTTTTGTAGTAATAGGGTATATGCATGAAATTTTTTTATATACGTAAAATATGAATAAAGTTTGTCCTTGGAATGGCATATCTAAGTTTAACCGTATTAGATTTACAGCGATTCAAAAATACGAGCTGGCAAAATGTTTTTGAAACGCTCCGTTTGCTCCATACTAAAATGGCATAAACTTTGACGTCATAGTACACAACGGTCTCAAATTAGTATGGAAAAAAACCAATCTCGTTTTATAAACGTAATATAATATTTTTGTGTATAGTTATCGATAAAAATTGTTTATTAATAGGTACAAGTATTAATAAACTAATGATCAATGAGATAATTCAAAATATGGGTAAAATTATATGTTTATACTCCTTTTATGTTAGCATTTTTTTTTTTTCAATTTTTCAATCTTTTAAACATATGTAACATTGGTATTTATTAACCGATTGATGTTATTTTTGCACTATTCGGTTTGTATTTGTAATATCTTTCAAAAAAAATATGTAAAATCTGTTTTCGAGTCAGACGCATCTTCCCTGTTCCAACAAATTTGGTTTCCCAAGACTAGGTGACAAGGAATTTTCAGATATATCTCGAAAACGTAATATCGTCGAATAGATTAATACTGCAAAGTGATAAACAGATACTAAATTGCTTTTGGAATCGGATTCGAAATGCGAGTCATTCCAAAGCTTATTGTACTCAGGAGATACTGGAGGTTGGAGGTTAACGGAGCTGTATTGAACTGAATAAACAATATTATAATACATAATTTATTATTGAAAAATACTTATTAACCTATTAGATATACATATATAGGATGTTCATCAGCTGAGCAAGAGACACTAAGACGGGTTTTTGTGGCACTGACGGTCGGCGCTGATGGGTTAATTTGTACGGCCGTCAGCGCTTAGCTATTAAATTACTAATTACTAATTAAATCGCTCACGCAAATAAACAGGAGAGGGCATATGGTATAAATTTGATTGTGTATTAAATTATCAGAACACCCGAGTTTCGAGAAGATGCAGCAGATATATTCTAGTAAAGTCCCGCACCCTTATTTTTATGGCAATTTAATCACGTACTATATCAGAGACGTCCTAACTCCTTTATATATCCCGCTTCCATGGCATCTTCGAATTATACGAAACCATTTAGGTATCTCACTTGATCAGATATCTGTTTATTGAATGACAATTAAGGGTCGGTTCACATCGGACGGAAAATCCGTCGCGTATTTGTCGGTCGCGTAACGTCAGAACATGTAAATATATGACAAAACATTTAACATTTCACACTCAACCGATGATGCATTAGTACGTTTGCCTGTACCTGGAGATACGCTCGACGCATCTTCCGTCAGATATGAACCAACCCAATTAAGCCTCGAGCACACCGGATGCGTATGCGTACACGTAAGCGTAGACGTACACGTACCTCTGAGTTGTATTGTATGGAACTATATAAGACAGGACACACCGCTTGACGTCTACGCTTACGTCTACGCATATGCATTCGGTGTGCTCGGGGCTTAATACTCGACATCGAGACGTACTGACGTGACGTGGCAGCTTCTGCGTCACGCGTCTCATAATAATATTACTTTACATTTGACAACAATTGACGTAGCGGAGACAGATTTACCTATAAATAATCGATGACAAATTGCTAGCTTATCGCCTGAGACAATTTCCGAGTTCCTTAGTCGACTCTTACGACATAAACGAAAGGAGATGCACCAGATATATTCTAGTGAAGCCCCGCATCAGCACACATACACACCACACGGTAAAAATTGTCAATTGTCAGTGTAAAAATTTACTTCAGGCCGGCGCTGCGTTCGTCAGCCTATTGCAGTCCACTGCTGGACGTAGGCCTCCCCCAGTGTACGCCACATGGCTCGATCTCCCGTTTTTGCCATCCAGTCACTACCAGCCGTCCTCTTTAAGTCATCGGTCCATCTGGCCGGAGGGCGTCCAACGCTACGTTTGCCGAGGCGCGGTCTCCATTCGAGAACCCGTTTACTCCACCGTCCATCGGTTCTACGACAGATGTGGCCTACCCACTGCCACTTCAGTCTGCTACATTTCGAGTTTATGTCTGTCACTTTGGTCTTCTGCTGGATAATCTCGTTTCAGACTTTGTCCATTAGCGATATAGTCAATACTTTAAAAAAATACATTACTGTACTCGTACCAAACTCCCCACAATAACATGTGTCTCAATATGTAATCACCGCCATGATTAGCACTAGAATAATTTAGCGTCAATGCATTTTATTACGTATTAGCAAATATTATCCTTATTTGGGTACAGAAATTAGACTAGAGTCACGACATGCTACTAGGCGGTCCGTAATGGAAAATTTGTAGGTAGCTAAGTGAGTATCTTTCAGATTTTTGATCATAAGCTACATCTTCTTCTAATATATAAAATTCTCGTGTCACGGTGTTAGAAGTTAAACTCCTCCGAAACGGCTCGACCGATTTTCATAAATCTTAGCATGCATATCGGTTAGGGTGGAGAATCGGACAACATCTATTTTTCATCCCCCTAAATGTTAAGGGTGGTCCACCACAATTTTTTTTTTGTCAAAATTTTTTGTTTTTATTTTTTTATGATACAGCATACAAAAATACATACAACCATGAATTTTCACCCCTCTAGGATCAACCCCTTTTACATGGCAAAACAACGTTTGCCGGGTCAGCTAGTCTAATTTCTAAATGTCACAATGATTAGTTACCTGTTGTTTTGTGCTTCGTACTTAAACATTGCTTATTCAGAGTCAGTTTAAAAAAGAGTATTAAAAAGAGCCTTAAAATATGAATTACTTTTATTAATTTCTTGACTAGAAACAACAGTCACTCGAGTCTCCGTATTTAAAACAATTTGGTCTCCAAATAATTTTAACAATTTTCTTGTAACTTAACTTAATTTTCAGGCAATTGTACAAGGCAATTTAAAAATGCCTGCTGACTCAAGTTTTTCAAAGAAATATTCTAAAGTTTTGTTAATTATTCTCATCTTTCTCTTAGCAAATGGACCTGGAATACGATTACATGAACTAAGGCTAACAAACAAATGACAAGATAACTTTATCTTTACTGCTCTTTGTGAACTTCAGTTTACTTTTTTTTAAGATAAATAGGTAAGATGTATAATCCCTAAATATTTATAATTTATATTAGATGTATAATCCCTAAATATTTATAATAGTGTGTATAACTATTTTTGTAAAAAGAAACACATGCATCAGGTTTATCTCTTTCTTTGCATGTCATAATAGTCGCCTAAGGAACTCGGGGACGATCTTTCAGGCGATGCGGTTGCTACTCGTTACTGACCGTTTAGATTCGGCCCACTATGTTAACGTAAATATAGGATATCCCCCATGATCCCTCAGTTCTGGCTGCCCCATTTTGATAATATTTTGTATATACCTATATAAAAAACCTGCATTATTATTTTAAAAAAATAAACAAATGGAAACCTTGAATATACGATCTGCCAATTTGATCACGACCGAAAACAATAAAAACCAAGATAAAAATATATTTAATGGCAGATTTTTATCAATTGAAGAGTTCTTATCTATTATTCGAGAAAATGATATCACACTATCGTAAAGATAGAGATGTTTCCTTTTGACTATGAAATAAAACTTTTATTTAGAGGGTATTATAATTGTTGGTTACTTGACGCGGGGCGTGTGGAATGAGACACCGTTTAAAACACACTGACGTTTATTGGGCATTTGCCACACAATATAGCCATACGTACATAACACTCCTCCCCTTTTAGCTTAACTAAATACAATGGTTTATATGGAAAAACTTCTTATAATCTACCCGAGGTACAGAGCGTTTAGGTCGACCCGATGGAACTATGACCGTGGTTGCTGATGGCTCCGCGCTTGGCGTCGGCCTGTCCTCACTCAAAGTCTCGTCATTGTCTTCGTCCGTAGCTTGGTGGAATTCATCAACTTCCTCCTCCTCTTCAAGCTGTTGACCGTGGATGTCAGATTGAGGTATTGAGTGTGATTGATCCCTGCAAGCTTGCTCCAAATTGCCTGCCTCGTCTGTACTTATATCCTCCTCTGCTATCGGAGGAAGTACTTCTTGCGGTTCTATTGGACAGTTCCAAGACGGTTTAATGCTGTGGTCTGTACATAGCATTAATTGGTTTTTATGTTTTTTATATGTCTCTAAATTGACAATGTCTTTGACTAAATAAACTACTTTCCCCATTTTTTTTACAATTATGCCTCTATGCCATGAAGTTTTCTTATTCATGCTAGTTTTTTTATAAATAACATTGTCACCTAAACTAAAGTTTTTTAATTTTATACCATGGTAAGCCCTATTCTGTGAACACTGTTTCATTTGCACACTTTTAGCGAGAGCGTCGGATGTCGGTGATGGAGTTCGTGGGTTGATTAAATCTAGCCGCGAACGAAGCCTATGGCCAAACACCAACTGAGCAGGCGAAAAGCCGGTAGTCGAATGTACCGAGTTCCTGTAGTCAAATAAGTACTTAAACAAAAGGTTATGCATATTGTTTGATTTTTTTTTGAGTATTTTCCATGATACAAGCCTTTATTCCTCGTTTTACAATCTTCACATAGCTTTCCGCCTGTCCGTTACTGGCCGGGTGATAAGCCGGTAACGTCACGTGCGAAATTCCATTCGTATCACAAAATGATTTAAACTCGTGAGAAGTAAATGACGTGCCATTATCACTAACCAACGTATGCGGTTGTCCGAATCTAGACATAAACTCAAACAACTTAGTGATAACAGCTGTCGTAGATGTACTCGTCATATGGTAAGCTTCGACCCATTTTGTATAAGCGTCAACAACCACTAAATAGGTATAATTGTTGATAGGCCCTAGAAAGTCGATATGTATTCTATAGAAAGGCTGCGGTGGGTGCGGCCATACAGCGAGCGGAGCTCGCGCGGGTGATTGTCTGAGCTGTATGCATACCTCACAGCTGGCTATTATTTTTTCTATTTCTTTATCAATACCCGGAAACCAGAACCTGCCACGTGCTTCCGCCTTACTTTTAACAATTCCTAAATGGGTGCTGTGTAATTCAGATAAAACTATATGTCTTAATTTTCCTGGGATTATTACTTTGTGACCCCTCATAACGCACCCCTTTTCGACTGACAATTGAGTTCTACACAGATAATACGGTCTAATTAAAATATTTTTCATTTTAGGAGGCCACCCATTTAAAATAAATTTAATTACTTTACTTAATGTAGCATCGCTTGCAGTTGCCTCGCGCATTTCGTGAAGTGTGATCGGTAAGCTGTTATCTATAGTGAAATAAACATAAGACGCGCGGTCGTCTACGTCATCGACGACGTCATGCCCACTTTTACAACTACTCGTGTTTGCCGGTTTGTTATTATTAGGAAGGCTAGCACGGGAAAGAAAATCCGCACTATTATCTGCGCTACGTATATATTCTATATTGTAATTATAGCCACTCAAAAACATTGCATAGCGTTGTAACCTATTTGCTGATACCTCTGGTATGCCGCGATAAGGACCGAATATGGATAGGAGTGGTTTATGGTCTGTGCGTAGGACAAACGGAACGGATCGCCCATATAAATATTGATGAAATCGCCGGACACCAAATATAATTGCGGTCGCTTCCTTTTGTATTTGAGAATACTTTTTCTCAGCGGAATTTAGGGTCCGTGACGCATACGATACAGGCCGTTCCGCCCCGTCCGACTCGACCTGCGACAATATAGCCCCTAGTCCATTCGGCGACGCATCTACCGTTAAGATAATCTTGGCATTAACATTAAAATGCGCTAGAACACTGTCTGATGCTAGGAGCTCCTTTATTTTCCTAAATGAATGTTCTTGTTCTGAGCCCCACATCCATTTGTTTCCCTTATGTAAAAGACTGTATAATGGACTTAATATAGCGGATGCGTTAGGCACAAAACTCCTATAATAATTTACAAGTCCTAAAAATGACTGTAGTTTATTAACATTAGTGGGGACGGGTGCTTCGAGCATTGCTTTAACCTTTTGAGAGCATTTTTGTAAGCCGTGCTTGTTTATCGTGTAACCTAAATATTCTATTTCATCCTGGAAAAAAGTACATTTCTCTTTCTGTAGTTTTAAGCCCGCATCTTGCAACCGCTGTAACACCGCATTAAGTCGTTGCAGATGTTCAGCCCTATTGGCACCTGTAATTAATATGTCGTCTAACATAAAAATTACACCCTCCATACCTGACAGCACACCCTCCATCGCACGTTGGAATATCGCCGGTGCGCTCGCGAGACCAAAAACTAATCTCGTATATTTAAAGACGCCCCGATGCGTGTTAATGCAAGTGATATTTTGTGATTCGTCATCTAATACGAATTGATTGTAAGCTTGCGATAAATCTAGCTTACTAAACTGCTGCCCTCCGTGTATTTTTGTAAATAATTCTTGTGCTGTTGGTAATGGATACTGTTCTACAATTAATTGCTTGTTAATAGAAACAGAATAGTCTGCACATAACCTAATCGAACCATTGCGCTTAAGTACAGGTACAATAGGTGAGGCATACTCTGCGTGCTCAACCGGTTTCAAGATACCTAACTCAGACAACCGCTCGATCTCTTTGTTAACCTTATCTCGGAGGGCGAATGCAATTGGCCGTGCTTTAAAAAATTTTGGTTTAGCATTTTCCTTTAACTGTAATTTAACTTTATATTTATTAAACATTCCAAGATCATCTGAAAACACTGAAGGATAACGTGTTTGCAGGACTTTTACTGTGCTGTAATTCTGTGACAAAAAATTTAATGGTAATATTTGTAATTTAAATAGTGAGATGAAATCACGGCCAAGTATGGGCGGTCCGCCGTTTCGGATAACGTACACCTCTAATCGATGCGTTTGCTTATTATAAGTAGTTTGTAACTGTACTACTCCAAGACACTGTATACGATCGCCGGTGTATGTCAACAATCGCTTGTTAGTTAATGATAATGCCATATTTGGGAATAGATTATTGAACATTTTTTCGGAAATCGCCGTGACGGCAGAGCCGCTATCGATTTGAAACTTAATGTTTATTCCTTGTACATTAATTGTTTCTACCATCGGTTCCCCCTTAATAGATCTTATATTATTTAAATATAACTCACCATCGTCATCCGCGCTCTCGCATACACTATTTACGAAGTTGATTTTTTTACACATTCGGCTTAAATGCCCTTTCACGTTACACTTTTTGCACTTGTAACCAGCAAACCTGCATTGTGAGGTAGTGTGATTTTTATAACCACATACCGCGCACTGTATTTTTTTGCAACTTGCGTTTTTTGTTGAGGTTTGGTTTATCTTGAACAGCTGATCGTGTGACGATGATGTCGCTAATGCGATTGTGTCCGCGGCCGCTGAACCCTGACGTGCACTCTGTATGTTAGCCGCCAGCTCCACTGCCCTGGTTAAGGTCAGCTCTTTAGGGTCCTGCGCAAAAAGCTTTTCTCGCTCCGGTCCCGGTCGCATGCCCATCACGAACCTATCCCTCAACGCTTCTTCTACGTTGAGAAAGTTGCAATGGGCCGTTAGCCCGCGCAATCTTGCTGCCCACTGTGGGTAAGACTCGCCCACCATTTGCGTGGCGGCGAAAAAACTGTATCTTTCGCTAAAACCACATACTTTAGGTGTGAAATGGCTATCTAACAGCTTCAAGACATCTTCATATGGCACTGTTTGTAGTTCTTTTGGCAAAGCTAAATCTGAAGCCAGTTTATAAGTGCCATCACTGAGTGTGCTCAATAAAACGGCGCGCCTTTTTGTTCCCTGAGGATCCCTCAGACTATCCACATCGTTCGCGATGAACCACTGCAGAATCCGGTTTTTGAATATTTGCCATGATTGCACATTATGGTCAAAGGTGGTTAAAATTCCAAATTGAGACATTTCTTCTTTAATTTTTAGATATACGTAATGTGGGTACTCGTCGCCAATGTTGGTTACTTGACGCGGGGCGTGTGGAATGAGACACCGTTTAAAACACACTGACGTTTATTGGGCATTTGCCACACAATATAGCCATACGTACATAACAATAATATACTTTAAATAAATTTTCACCAACTTCTAATCGCATTTATGTATCGTGATTACATGTCAGAATAACACATAGACTACAATTAATTATCCCGGGAAAATAATTTTATCCCGGAAAATTTCAACATTTTGTTTTTTCTGCAGTCTACGCGGACGGAAGTTTTATCAAAATCGAATAGAAATTCTGTAAGTACTTTTTGCGTGAAAGAGCAACAAACATACTCACAAACTTTCGCATTTTGTAATATTATTAGGATTCTTTATAGTACGTGTTTAAGTTGTTCTCAAGTAACAAAGTTAGCTGGTAGATAGTACGGAAGACATTAAGCTTGCCCTTGTAAAAAAATTGTAGTTCAATAAAGAATTTTATCAATTTTTCTATAGAAATGCACCTATAATAATGTCCTTCATACGGATCATGGTCACTGCTTGTTAACTAATTTTTAACACAGCTCTTGATTAGAAAGACAATGACCGTGCTCGTGAACCATGCATTCCTACAGTTTCAATAAATTAACTCATCAGACGCAATTGTTTTCAGCTAAATATAGATAAATATAACGAGCTAAAACGATAAAATATTTGGTAGGTAGCTACTCGTACATAATTGCTATATGACGCCATTTTTTTTTTATCAGAGCCATTTAGTCCACGTGTAGAGAAAAAATTAATATAAAAAATACATGCAAATAAACATACAACATAGAGTTATACCGATTTACTTTTATATATTTGCCTGGCTGTCACAAACACCCTGTATAATATATTACTATTACAATAACAGTTATTAGCCTATTTAGACGTAGGTATTCTCTTTGACGAACAATTAACATGTCATGTACAATTCATAGAAACCATTGTTTCACTAATATAATACACTTAACTATTAATCCAAATGCCTAATTACATATACAATACATAGGTTGGTATGTTAAGTAATTAAGTCCGTTTCATAGAACAAACCCCAGAACTAACATTTTTGTATGAAGTTACATAGAACGAACTACCTATTTTAGTGAAACGCATTCTTTCTAATAGATACTATAATTTTAATTAATGTTACTCTTCCGTTTGAAGAATATCATGAAAGTAGATGAAAAAAATATATTCACACACTTCACAACACATTGACCTAGTCCCACAGTAAGTAAGTTAGCTGGTAGAGAATGCCTTGCAAGGCATTAAGCTCGCCCTTGTACATGTGTTTTTTGCTGTAGTACAATAAAGAATTTTATCTATCTATCTATCTAAGATCCCTAAGGTCTTGTATCGTAGGTACTAAGCAACGGTATACATAAATACATAGATACTTATAGAAACATCCATGACTCGGAAACAAACATCGAATGCACCTACCGGGATTCGAACCCAGGACCAATGGCGTCCAAGCGGACACCAATCAGTCGTCAAAGCGAAAGAGGTGTGTCAGGATCGTAGCAAATGGAGATCCGTGATCTATTCTATTCTTTATTGTACACAGATATTTTATACAAAAAAATATTTTACATTGACAATGTACAAAGGCGTGATCTCTGCCTACCCCTGCGGGGCAGAGGCGTGATTTTTAAATATGTGTACTCTTTTGTTACATAATTGACTGAGAGACTACTCATAGCTGAAACCACTGGGTAAAGGAAAGTAAGTACACGTTTGGGGGTTTCACTAGAATAAATCAGCTGCATCTTGCGAAATGTGTGAATATTTCTTTATTTATGTATCTTCTTTCGTGCATGTTGTAAGAAACGGCTAAGGAAAGGAACTCAGGGAGATTTTTTACAAGAAAATTATATTTGTGTTTTTCGCTAATAATCTACATCTGACCTCGCTATGCTTAACATGACTGTAGAATTTCCTTCACAATCTTGCTGTTCTGGCTACCCCATTCTGTGAATACAACCGTGTGTTTTGTTGCTATAAGTATGTGAGTACCTTATACATATATCTACCTAAACGTTATGTAAAACAGGAATTCTAATGTTTTCACCGGTGGTTCCCAAAGTGGTCCACATGAGACTCGATGGGGTTCTACATTTGCGTGAAAAAATGGGGTTTCACAATTAATTGGTATGTGGTGTAGGCCTGTAGAGGGTCCACGTGAACAGTTAACCTCAATGGGGTCTATGAGAAAAAAAGTTTGGGAATCCCTGGTTTACACTGACGACATTTGTTTACCTATGTATTTTTAATACCTAGCTACTATAAAAATACCCCCTTTCTATGAAGCGGGCTTTTACTAGTTACAAATAACAATTAAATACAAAAATGCACAAGAGTATGCTATTCACAGTCTGTTCGTAGTGCAAACAAAACAGAATTATCCGATCCTTTCTAGCTTTTCCTCCTTTAAATGCAACTTCATGAAAATACAAGCTCAGCTTTTATTTTGATGAAATGGCTCTTGTTTTAGTACAATCATTCTATAAAAATATAGAAATCTATTATGTAATTATTTTAAATAATGTCATATTTAATAATATAAGTTTATTGTACCTACGTGAAGCAATTTTTATTTACAGTTAGGTATTATACCTATACGTGTATACATATGTTATTTAAATTATATTCTATCAATTTTTTGTTTAATAAAATCAATTTAATAAATCCTGTTGAAAGATGTAATTTACATTTAAATGGGTCCATTCTTTAGATATAAATCCGGACTCTACAGGGTGTAACAGAAAGGGTATGTTAAGCGAAAAGCTATGTAAATAGCCCACTATAGAGAACCTATTTCCAAAATTTGAGACTCGAAATCACATTTTTATTTTTCAAGATTGTATGAAAATTCCTGAGATATTTAAAAATTCTCCATACTATCGGGAAAAATAAACATGTGATTTCGGGTCTCAAATTTTGTGAATAGGTTCTCTACAGTGGGCTATTAACATAGCTTTTTGCTTAACATACCCTTTTTGTTACACCCTGTATACTACTATAATGAAATTCATAGATTTTTATAAATGCTCGTTCAAAGATTTTAACATGGAAATAAAGGAAATTGTATTAGGCGTTACAATTCGGAAGTTCAAACAACAACAAGGTGCTCGGGTCTGGTTTCTCATGGCGATTGTAGTTAGTGCAAGTGCCTGTTGTCGCAATTATGAGTTATCAGATCCGAGGGTCAGTGGAGGGTGTAGGGCCCGGTGGTGGGCGCACCCATAGTAAATGGAAATAAAGTAAAAGGGTATGTTATAGTATTACGAGACCTCTATTTCGAGATAAAAAGAAGAAATAAATTCCCTTTTACGGAACTGTTCTTTGAAACTGATTTAGTTCAAAACATTTCACAGAAATTAATGAAATAGTTCATCTATTTAAGCACGGTATGTAGACACCCGCCGAGTGGTGCCGGCAGAGCAGTGTTTGTACCACCCATGCCTGCCCGTGGGTATCGTACGAGGCGATTAAGGGTTTCCGGGAGGTGGGCAGCAGCGCCTCCCGTACTGACAACATAGCCCAAAAATCACACTGCGGTCACCAACCCACCTGCCTAGCGTGGTGACTATGGGCAAAACCCCCCTGTGGCAGTAGCCTTGCGGCGTGTCCTGGGGGAGGCCTACGTCCAGCAGTGGACTGATAGGCTGAAGAAGAAGAAGATGTAGATACTAGATAAAATACGGTCATGGATGTGTTCCAGAAATGGTGTAGCCGGAACTGCAGGACTACAGGGGAGATCTAATTGCCACGTTTCAGGCGGGGAGATGTTATTCTCCTCTATGGGTCAGATGTAAATTATCAGTGACAAGTTGTTATCTTTTCGCCTGACAGAATACGACATGCACGGAAGGCGATGCAGTTGATGTACTCTAAAGCCCCACATCAGCATAGGCCCTATAAATAAACGTGTAATAAAGTTATTTCGAACATACCAACCTAAACTAACAATAAAATGTCTAGTCTGTCTGTGTTTTCTGTAACTAATATAAAGGTAACATACAAAAAAGGATAAGTATTACAAAATTCTCGAATACCAGATCAAAAAATTATACAAAGAATATTTTACGACGCATAATTCTACCCAGAATCCCACTTAGGTCACAATTCAGCTCAGATTAGCATAATACACGACAGTGACAGGTTGTCCCAGTACGTTTCCATATACCTACTCTATTAGATTATCGCAGAGGATATTTGTCTCCTTGGCCTCAAGCATATCGAACTAGCCAGTCTTAACTTAATCCTGACTAATATCACAAATGCGAAAGTAACTCTGTCTCGCTTTTATGCCAAAACTACTGATCCACCGCCAGGTCTCCCTGCCATGCTTACCCTGTTCTTGAGGGTTCCAGTCTTAAGTTGGTGTATGTAATTAACGTCCCTTCTGTGCATATGTTCATCTAGTTTCTGTATCTGTACAAGCACCATAAGACAGCGCTACTCAACGACAAGCATCAAGATAATAATAGGCCTGTTCACTTGCAATCAAATTACAGAATATTACAAGGAGATAGTCGTCTTAATTAATAACAATCCACTTTAATTATAGTCATAATTTGTTGGTATATTGTGTCTGTTTTGAACTTGCCTTCACACTTATGTACCTATACGGTGTTAATATAGGTGACGATCATCGTATATTCCATACAAGTTAGACTTGGCTTACTTGCTTAAAACTAGGTAAAGTGAAAATTAACACACATGCCATCTCTTTCTGTTTATATAAAAAAAAAACAAGACGGCATATTATGTGCTAACTCTCAAATTCACTTACGGCCAATTTCTATACGAGAGATCAAGAAGAATCTCGGATTCTTTTATTCCTCATTTGAAATTTTGTAGGAAAACAATTGAAGATTAAATCTGAGATATGCAAAAAATCTCTCAAGATCAGTTATAGAAATTGGCAGTTAGATGATTTAGCATTTACTACAAGCAGGCCTATAATATAGGTATACTTAAGTTTAAGGTGAGTTTAGGTTAAAAAAAGTGGGTGTTTTCGCAACTTCTGCCCACCTACTTTGATAAATGGGCGTGATTATAATATTCAACTTGAAAGTCGACATAAATATAAAGAAACCTTCAATAGACATCAATTTAAATTAGTTCGCGCAACGCTCGCATTGAACGCAAATTAACTTGGGATTGTATTCGATCTTAATTTGAAGGGTCGAAGTAAATTTAACTTATTAAGTCGGTGTTTTTCAATATAAAATTCCACTTAATTACCTATTTCCTGTAAATGCGAAACTTTATACAATTCAACGGATCTGTAACTGGATCAGAAATAGTTTGCAATAAAGAAAAATTGCACCAAGTCCCTTTATAATTAGATTAAATGGCGTCTACGACACACGACATCCTTTTTGTAAAAAAATAAGATGATCTGTCTGATAATTCTCGGATAAATAAATCTAAGTCTAAATCTTATAATATGTTTAGAATAGAAAAATTTCAACCTTCCTTTTCATGGCATAGAATCTATGCAGATGAAATCGCGGACCTTTTCTAGTTAATCAGAATATTGCTTACGTTAAGAAGCTCCGTTTCAGACAGCTTATTAAAATTTACTTTAAACTACAGGATATCATCAATATTACCCTCTTTTCACTTGAGTACTGGAAAATTGCTTTTAGAAAAAAATTCTCGTGGACAGGTTCGCAATGAAATTAAATTACATAAATTATTCATCGTAGGGCCGCTAAAGTCCTAGCAATATCTTATTTTCGAATCGGAATCTAATATAAGAGCAATCTCAAATAATGAATACTAAACTTATTACTAAATGTTATTAGTTACATGAATGTGTACATTTCTACATCCATGTAATCGTCACAACACTCACTAACGGCCAATTTTAATACGAGAGATCAAAGAGAATCTCGGAATATTTTATTCCTAATTTCAAATTTTGTATGAAAACAATTGAAGATTAAATCTGAGATATGCAAAAAATCTCTCAAGATCAGTTATAGAAATTGCCTGTAAGTAATCAATGTCTCAGTTTACGCTAGGATAGAGTAATTTCAGTTGATAGAAAAGTAATATGTAATCATTACCGTGTACCTGGTAATCAGGTTGCTTTCAAAAACAAAAAAGTTACAACGCCAAAGAGGGTTACGCAAAAGAACTACAGAACTATTCCAAGAAATAGTACCTTTTATTACCTTGCTCTTCGCTTTGTCTTGTCTAAAAGCTCCACATTTTGGCATCGACAGCGGAGCTATAGCATATCTCATTTGACAGTTTACAGTAATGACCTATTGAACAACTACCGGTGGTATAATTTCTAAATTATACAAATGTTATGCAAATTGATATAACGGAGAAATTGTAGAGATATATAAACGCAAGTTCATGAGTATCTACTACGTCGATTTGCATCACATGTGTGATCATCTAGATTATTTGAGATTTAAATTATACGCCTATAAAACCCTAAATATTTACCCATTGACGAATGAGTGAATAAAAACAATCAGTATAAAACAATAAAGAAACGCGTTCTCAATATTCGTTAATTGAGACAAAAAGCGTCTTCGCAGCTTCATTTCGCCATAAAGTTCCCATAAAGTCAGTTCATATAAAATTTTATGTGTTCCACCCGAGGCGGCGAGACAACGAATAAAAAACGCCCGGAAAGACCCTCATAAAACGTCACATTATTTTTTTCATCATAACTCCGAATGTATGTGATAATAGGAACTTAGGACTTCATAGTTTAGTGCCTACTTCAAAAATATTATTTTTCGAATAAGATCTGCAATAAAATCTGAAAGACGGACCGGATTGATGGGCTGGTGGAAAGCCAGTCAAGTGTATGGCTGACCTAGAAAAAGGTTCTTTGCTTCCCATGCTGATATGGAGCTAGTATACATCAGCTGCATCTCCTTCCGTGTGTGTCATAGGAATCTATAAGTAAGGTACTCGGTCATTCTCTCATCCAGAAAGGCTAGGGATATCTATAGTTACATGAAACGTAACATTACTCTATTACTACACCCAACAAATTTAATTAAAATCACATGTATATTATTAACCTTCTAAACAATTTATTCCTAAAACCTTAATTACCAGTAAAATCACGTTTTTTCCCTAAATATTTCAATTAAAAATTTCAGTAGATGCTACCAATTTCACTTCGAATAACTGCGAAAAGAATGCCAATTATGCACCCTTTCCTTTTTTCCTTAATGGGAAGTCTTCATCGGATTTGGAAAGCTTCTCGATTTAGTTACGAAAGTTATTAAAAATCCAAAATAATCTTGATATCTGTGGGGAACCACAAAAATACTATACTTTTTACTGCTTGATAAAGAGCGATTTTCATTTGCATGTGTATTTTTGATATGTATTCTAAAAAGATGTCACTATACTCGTAGGTATATCCGAGGAGGACAAAGATTTCTTGCTTAGGTCATGTAAACGATATGGGTTGTAGTTTTTTATTTATTTTTTACCGAGTTGGGTTATTTTTATTTTTTACCCCAAATAATACCCGAATTAGCGAAATGTGCATACCCTAATAACCTGAGCACGGACATATTCCGGGAAAATAATATTATCCCGGATAATTTAGACATTTTGTTTTTTCTGCAGTTCACGCGGATGGAGTCGCGGATATATTCAAATAAGTATTAGTAGATATCTACATGTGTTTTCGGTAACTCAGAGCGGACCAGCTATATGCTATCACGAGCAAATAAACCTCCATACATCGAGGTAGAAATGAATCGGAAGTGACTGAGGTGGCGTGACCGAGATCCGTACTAAAATGAATCTTGTCTATTTTGCTCTACTATTTCTGGGGCAGTATTCTGCTTTAAACTAACATAACAATATATATATTTGTTTAATTTTATTGTTTTCTTCAATATCCATGTAAACCTGATTCAGGTGACACAATGAATAGTGGTTGCGTTAATTTACAATAAGGGGCATGACTATATAGGTATGTGTAAGTAGGTAGGTAAACTGTTTAATGTTTGAAACATAGAAACCACTGGCACTAAAGATGCACACTAAACCGTATTATAAAACATTCATTCACGTAAGTGCTACAACCACTAGTGTTTGGAATACTCCTTAATCCCGTACCATCAATATTAACGGAGTCCATTCGACGGTACAAAGGCGTAACGTAATCCTCGGACAATTGGACAAAGGAACATAAATGGATCGGAAATGTTCTGTGGTCGAGTGACCGGTGTCGGCCGGAGTTAAAGGATTCAATATTATTTATACTCTATGTACTGATGCGGCATATGTAATAGTACCAAATATAAAGGGTGTATCAAAAGGGGTGTGTTAAGTAAGGGAAATGCTTTGAAAATAGTCCAATAACCTATTCACGAGACTCGAAATCACATATTTATTTTTTAATAGTATGGAGAAGTGATAAATAACTCAGGATTGTTCATTTATTTTGTTGTTGTGTATACACGAGTGGGTATGGGTAGGACGACATATCATACCTATACCATATCTTGTACAATCAAAGGAATCTATGATAGATATCGTAGTTTCACTCAAACTTCACTCACTGTTAAACATTGTGAACAAGGTACCTACTGCTACCGGAATGCCCGAGTGGTCACAAGGTTACCACTCTTATGATATTTGACAATTGTCAATATTTTCACCTATCCCGATTCGCTACTACAACTTCCACTAGCATGGACGACGACGGTTATCAACGTACCTAGCACGTCACAAACTGGCATTGAACGAATGGCAAACAAGGAAGAGGCCATAAATTGTTACAGACGGAAATCGAACGCGTGACCCCTGTAACGTACAGTTTATTAGAAAAAATGGGACACGTGAGTAAGACACTGGATTACGTGAGTCTACGCTTCAGGAAGCTGGCAACACGGCCGCTCCGCGCGCCTGCGCTCTCGCCCGTTTGATCTCGTGTTAGCAAAAACCCAGGCCGCACTCACGCGTCTCCTAATTGGTTATTATATTCTTGCATTGTATTATATTTGAAAAGTAAACCAGAATTAATAAAATTATACAGTCCACTTATTTATCGATACAAAACAACGTGTAATCAACCTAGAAGGGAAAGGATAGTAATTAGAGTAATGAAAGGTGTTTGTCATAAAAAATTATTGTATTTTCACATAAATACGACTTTTTGTCTCTGAGTAAAATAATTATTCTTCTGCTATTTGTAACTAGGTATCTATCTTGCTGCCCTTATCCCATTGCTAATGGGGTGGGCGCAATATGGTTTCTTTCGAAACTCACATTGTCAAAGAGATGATGCAAACCCTACAATTTATAGAAAATTCGTACATGAAATAAATTCAGGCAGCACAGGCTACGGGCCTGGGATCGAACCCACGCCTTCAGATTGAAAGGCGCACATCTTATCCTCTAGGTTATCACCGCTTCTGGTATTCGTAAACTATAATAAAGAATTGGAAATCCAAACGGACCAAGTAGTTACTCACAGTCAGATAAATAAATCGCAGACACAAAGATAACAGAAATGGTAGTAAAACTGAGCAAAATTTCAAACTTCGCTTCTATTTATCGTACTTAGTATTTATTCGAGTAGCGATTCAGTGTTATTAGTTATTACAAAAGCTCGCCTATAGTAAGACACTTTTTAAAATGACATTAGACATCAATCTGTTAAATTTAGACAATGTTTGGCTTTAAGAATGTTTAATTTTCTTCCTACTCATATTATAAAAGCGAAAGTTTGTGAGTATGGATGGATGGATGGATGGATGGATGGCTATTTGTTACTCTTTCACGTAAAAACGGCTGGAGCGATTTTTTATAAAATTTTGTATGGAGTTAGCTGACATCCTGGATTAACACATAGGCTACTTTTTATCCCGGGAAAATATTTTTATCCCGGATAATTTCGAGATTTTGTTTTTTCTGCAGTCCACGCGGACGAAATCGCGGGCGTCCACTAGTTTGTAATAATTTAACATCACAAAAACGCTGAATATTTCCTCAACCATAGTGCCTCCCACTATACGGCAATTCTGGACTAATGTTTCCGTCTAAAACAAAATATTGCCTGTAAATTTATTCGCTGTAAAGTTTCTTCGTCGAAAGTTGTCTTGTTCTAGGCATTATCTAAATGGGTAGAGCGGAGCATTTCACCGTGAAAATTTAATCTAAGTGAAAACGCGTTATCAGTGGACCGGAAGCTGATGAGATCATGGGAGATCAGAACAAATTGCAGGATTTTTGTTTAGAAGCGGGCTTAAACGTCGTCGTCGGAAATTATTTATGACTTCTGCCTTTCGTTACTGCTTTGTATTTTTATTTTATATTTATTCTATTTGTATTGTATTTTATACAATTATTTCTTTTTTTATAAATTTATTTATATGAAACAAATAAAATTTATTTTAAATGCTACGTTCTAACTTAAATATATATCATCCTAGGTAATAATAATTTATTATATTTTATACGCAATTAAAACACTTATTTGAACACGCGACTGCTGAATTCCCTAATTTAATTAAACACTTACAAGTTTTACACGTGCGAACGTCAAAATCTCATGAAAATAACTACTTATAAGTAATTAAATTAATGGCCGTATATTGATATCAAAGTTTCAAATTTAAAGCAAGCTGACAAAATATATATCGCTTTATTAATTAATTCTTCTACTTTACATAGATACATACCTATATCGTGCTTTTTGATCGTCAACGTTCCCGAAAACTACAGAATCTCCTTATCATCACGATCATTTTTCTCCATGAAAGCATACCTGGGAAGTATCTGGTTCCCAAGATATTAGGGTCCAAAGATAAGTAAAAAGACTGTATTTTTCTGCATAAATGCACATAGACGTACAAGATTTTTTTTTTAAATAATTAATATCTGTCTATAAAAAAACTAGCATAAAGACTGGACACTATAAATTTCACCCGATCAAGTAATTTAAAAATAAAAAAAATTAAATCGCAATATTTTTTTAGCATACACTTACTTTATTTGATGTAAGGTAGAGTACCCTTCGTTAAGGGTGGCAACGAAAAAACATAGTGGACAAAAAACAAACCTGTACATACACACAGGTGTGTTCCCGAAATGGTGTAGCTAGAACTGCAGTATCATAAAAGATATTTAGATTATTTTAGGTTAGCTGGTAGAGAATGCCTTGCAAGGCATTAAGCTCGCCCCTGTACATGTGTTTTTTGCTGTAGTACAATAAAGAATTTAATCTATCTATCTATCTATCTTTATATTTTTATTATATCGGGGACAGATGTAAATGATCAGTAGCTAGTTGCTAGCTTATAAAGCTGTAACAAACCGTACCTATATATTCGTTACTGAGTAACGGGTACTGCATCAAGTACCGAGTAACGAAACGTTACCCAGGAATTCGTCTCGTTACTCGCATGTTTCGTATCATGGGTATTTTTCGTATCACTGTTTCGGATCGCAAGTGGTGTATTGATACGTTTGTTTTTGATCGAATTACGAATCACAGCGCAGGAGAGCTAAAAAAAAACCGAGTTACTTTCAAAGGTTTATTAAAATTAACTTTATAGATATAAGAAATTACAATTAACTTAGAAATAACTTAAGTTATGACTTCGACCGATGTTAGGTACAGAGTGCCGTGGGTGTCTCCGGTTGCATCCTGGCTGTCGCCAATCGAGGTTACACGTGTAGCTGGCATCAGCAGTTTACCCAATTCTAGGGAAATGTAATGTGTTGGAGTAATGCGCGGTGTCAGCGGTCTCCTTGATGGGTCGGAACATAACAATCGTATGTTCTGCCAATACGCGTGATGCCGTTCATTTAAATCGCTTATTTCAAAGAACGGTGATTAGGTTTGTTTAAAGTACTTATATATATTTTTTTTATATCGTCAAAGTTTTTTACTGTTATGTACTATTCTTTGTAATATAATTTAAGTTTGTGGTTAAAATGTTCTAAATAGTAAATCCATTGCAAATTTGGTAAGTATATTACGTCGACAGTTCACGTCGATTCGCCTCGTTACCATACTACATACTATACCATAAGCGGTATCAGAAGTAACGAGTACGGTAACGATACGATAGTAACGAGTACTCATGGTCAAAGTAACGAATACATACGGGTACGCTTTTATTCGTTACTTTTACACCTCTACTAGCTTATCGCCTGAGCGAATGCCCGATTCCTTAGCCAACTCCTCCGACATGCACGGAAGGAGATGCAGCTGATGTATTCTAGTGAAGCCCCTCATCAGGATAGGTAACTTTAACTAACCTAAACTTCAACTTTTTGATAGATTGAGCCTATCTACATATAAAAAACCAAAAAGTTATACTAAAAAAAAAAACAAAAATTTACATAGATTAGCCAAAGTTTAGATTCCAAACCAACCAATGTGTTGAAAATACCTTTTTGACAAAGTTCTTATATAATTCTTTTTGTAACTTTATTAACCGTAGGGATTGTTGCCCTAAATCTAGTAAAGGATCAACAAAGTTCGCCTTTGAGTATTATTCTTCAATCAAGCGAAGCCATCTTTTATTCAGTGTGGAGCGGTAACCATTACCACGTTTCGTTATAAATTCGACACGTGAAGATTTTTCCCAATCTGATCAAAGTTTGTTTCACGTAGAAAAAACAAAACAAAAGGTGCTTTAAGGAATTTCATAACTTTCGATAAAATATACAGGGTGATTTTTGGTCGTCAACGTTCCCGAAAACTACGGAATCTCCTCATCATCACGATCATTTTTCTCCATTGAAGCATACCTGGGAAGTGTCTGGTTTCCAAAATATTAGGGTCCAAAGTTGAGTAAATAGACTGCGTGTTTCTGCATAAATGCACATAGACGCGCGTAGCAGGATTTTTTCACGAAAAATAATTAATATCTGTCTATAAAAAAAACTAACATAAACACTAGACACTATACATTTCGCACGATCAAGGAATTAATTTTTTTTTTCCCAGCATTTTTTTGGCATAAACTTACTTTATTTCATGTATAGAGTACGTACCCTTCGTTAAAGGTGGCCACAAAAAAACATCCTGTATAACATTTATTCGCAAAAAAAATTTAAACAGATTTTTGAAAGCTCGCCTAACTGTATATGCCTATAATCAATTAAGAATTTTTTTAAAAGTTTAACATTCCATATTTCTTTTTGTTAACTTTTTATTTGCTTAATCGAATTCTTTTGACCTTATTAGTCTAGTGCAAAGGAAAGTAAATAATTTTAAAAGCCCCTAATCTATCTAAACATAGTGTCACTAAACTTCAGAAGTTTGTAAACTTGTAGTATTTATTAGTTCCTTAGATTTCGTGATTAGAGAGACTGCGCTCCTACAAAGTTTAGATTAGACGTAGTAAAACAACTTATACACCAGCACGCGTATGATGAATTTGGTGAGAGCGAGATATCTCACTTTTAAACGTCAAATCCACAGAGTTAAATAATAACTAGACAAGGTAAGTGTTTCTACTTGCTGTGTAAAAAGGGATTGCAAACCATTTCTATCAGCCCTAAATCACTCAGTCTGGCTTGAGAACGAGGTGTCTATTCTAATTCTTAAGTCTATTTTTACATGCAAACTACATACACTTACCTATAGTTTATCTAGTTATTAATAGCTCTGTGAGTTTGACTTTTAAAGTGAGACATCTCGCTCTCACCAAATTCATCATACGCGTGCAGCATTGTCTCATAAAATAGTTTTAATACTATCATCGGTACATTCGACAAAACAATCAAATGAACGTAATCAATTTCAGATGATACATCAAAATAGGTAGGTACTTACTAGAAGCTACGTTATCAAATAAACTTTGCAGGTATATTATAACTTATAAAAGGGGTATGTTAAGTGAAAATCTATGTAAACAACCCACTATAGAGAACCTATTTCCAAAATATGAGACTCGAAATCACATGTTTATTTTTCGAGATTGAATGAACATTCCTGAGTTGTATAGGAATTCTACATACTATCTGGAAAAATAAACATGTGAGTTCGAGTCTCAAATTTTGTGGATAGGTTCTCTATAGTGGGCTGTTTACTTAGCTTTCCGCTTAACATACCCTTTCTGTTACACCCTGTATAGGTATCTATGAAGTAAGTAGTCGTTTTTTATTATTTTATGTCCCTAACTAATTTTGACTATACAGGATATTTTTTCGTCGCCACCCTTAACGAAGGGTACGTACTCTGTACGTCAAATAAAGTAAGTTTATGCCAAAAAAAATGCTAGGAAACGATGTAATTTTTTTTTTTTAATTACTTAATCGGGCGAAATTTATAGTGTCCAGTATTTATGCTAGTTTGTTCATAGACAGATATTAATTATTTCTCGTGAAAAATCTTCCTACGCGCGTCTATGTGCATTTATGCAGAAAAACGCAGTCTATTTACTCAACTTTGGACCCTAATATTTTGGAAACCAGACACTTCCCAGGTATGCTTCCATGAAGAAAAATGATTGTAATGATGAGGAGGTTCCGTAGTTTTCGGGAACGTTGACGACCAAAAATCACTCTGTATAAAGCAAGGTACCAACTGTTCACTTGTACAGAGTGTAACAAAAAGGGTATGTTAACCGAAATCACATGTTTATTTTTCCCGATAGTATGGAGAATTTTTAAATATCTCAGAAATTTTCATACAATCTTGAAAAATAAAAATGTGATTTCGAGTCTCAAATTTTGTAGATAGGTTCTCTATAGTGGGCTATTTACATAGCTTTTCGCTTAACATACCCTTTTTGTTACACCCTGTATATTCCGCCATGGTGCGCGTTTATAACACTTCTCTCTCGCTCTATCTACGGGAATGTCACTTGATATTTCGTATTTTTACCTTTTGAAACACATTTCATGCTCGTGTACGAAATGCGTACGCGGTCATGTAAAATGACACGGATTTACAGCGAGCATTGCAAACATACGTCCGCGCGTATTGCAAAAAAAAAACAAAACGGAAATGGTACAGTCGGTAACATTATTTTGTTGTATAAAATAAACTAAAAGCCTTATGCTTACTTTTAATAAAATGTTATTGTATTTTGATTTATTTCATATTTTATTTTAAATTATCACAATTTTTTCTCATGAGTTGAAGCTATTCAAAATGTGCCTTAATACTTTATTGGAATACATTCATAACTTGCATCGTCTTTACGAGAAAAACCAGTAAAACTTTCCGTAATTTTAAAAGACTTATTCATGCAGATATACAAATTATAGTTTCGTTGCTTAAGGTCGCTAAACAATATAATTATTTATTTATATTTTAGGAAGACATACAGACTACTTAAGTACAATAAAATGCAACAATAGACAATACAATGCCATTAAGCTGTCTTCACCAATAGACGAGATATATTAAAAAAATAAAAGAGAAAAAAAAAATTGCCAAAAGGAAATAAGCAATAATAAAAATAACTAAAAATAATAATACAATTACAGTACATAAAACAATACAGCTGGGCGCTTTATAGGATTGCTAGCTTTTGAAAAAGCAATCACTAATGAATCTAGTGATTGCTGCATTGCTGGAACAAAAAAGATCGATTTCTGGCGGTAATTCATTAAATCTTTTACTTGCACGAATAATAAAACTGATATATATATATAAAATATATCATATAAAACAGTAGACCAGTAAAAGGGTCGGGACGTGCGTATTATCACAGAAAAAAATGTATTATGTCTTCTAGATAGATTGGGTTATTGGCATCGTTCATTTTTATGATTCCGATTCATCTCCTTCCCTACCATATCATATTCGACCTCTGTTCCTCGTACTGTGGTTTATTATTAGACGATATTGGCACCTTTGCTTTTCGCACGATTTGAACCTTTTTATGTTCGCTTTTTAGCTTTTTATATCTAAATTAAAATTTAACATTAAACAAACATCAATATGCTAATTACATAATTATTAATGCAAATCATACATTAATAATAATTATTATAATTAAAATGTTCAATGGCTCTGTTAATCTGTTGGCTGTTACAATTATCATTGAATGAAATGCAATTATGCATTTTAAATAAAATGGATAAATGGAATAATTATGTATTATGTAGATCATAAAATTTTTTGGCTAAAGACTTAAAAGATTGTTGTTTGAAGCTATACAGGGTGTTTGTGACAGCCAGGCCAATTAATATCTGTCTTTACTTTAACTATATACCTATATATATAAGTATATTTTTAAAAATAGCTATGTACCTATCTATTTACTATTATGGAGGGTAACATAATGCGTTACATAATAATGAATTAACAACTTATTTATGTAACCAGTTGCCTGTCGTCCTATGGTCAGACAAAATAGTCATTGTGTTATGTATAGGTAGGTATACCTATTAGGTACATTTGCCTTTAGTACTTGGTTCCATGTTCCATTCAATGTACATAATTTACGGGCACGACTGTATACTGAGTCGACACATACAGACCCTGCGTTTTGTACTACCAGAGATTTATGGAAACAGTATGTACCACAATATGGATGTGTCATGACAAGTATAGATGTGCAAGTTTCATTTCCGTAATTGAAAAAAAATTGTCCTGAGCTAAACTGGAGCTTATTTTATGTATAGGTAGGTATACCTATTAGGTACATTTGCCTTTAGTACTTTGTTCCATGTTCCATTCAATGTACATAATTTACGGGCACGACTGTACACTGAGCCGACACATACAGACGCTGCGTTTTGTACTACCAGAGATTTATGGAAACAGTATGTACCACAATATGGATGTGTTATGACAAGTATAGATGTGCAAGTTTCATTTCCGTAATTGAAAAAAAATTGTCCTGAGCTAAACTGGAGCTTGACTAGTACTATAATATAATACTTCAGCTACATCTCCTTCCGTGAATGTCGTAAGAGTTGTCCAATCAACGCAGGGGTGTATACTCAGGCGGCGAGCTAGCAACTTGTTACTGATAATTTAGGTACCACTTAAGCCAGCTATGCTAAACGTTGCGCTAGGATTTTTTTCGTGATCTTACAGTTCCATTTATTTCTTTTTGGAAACACAGCCGTGTGTGTGTATATGATTATTTTAATCTGATGTTTATATGTTATACTGTAACAAATAAATAATTGTCAATTCCTTTACCACAGATTTAAATTTTCAAAAACAATAAAGTATCTTAAATCAGGTATTTACACACTTAGCCTATGGATTTGGAACAGATATGTGTGCCAAAGTTTAGTTCGAAAGCTCCATAAATGTACTGTTCTGTGGCCACCTGTACTGTATACAGGCCTGATGCTTTTATGTTCTTACGGCTTTATTACATTATTTAAATATCCAAATCGTCATTTTCCTTTGATTGGGCTGCTGATACCAGTTTGTTTGTTTATTGTATTTATTATACTGACACAACATACACATGATGGTGGTTACACAAATAACTAACAGGGTGACTTAAATAGATTTCTCCCAGCAAACTGATCGCGAACGTGGTCGTGAAAGATGGGTATACACAAGAATTAATTAAAGCTATTTAACTCACTTTTACTATGTGAATTCAAATAACACAAGTTTCCTATCATTTCTGTTTCTTTTGTTTATTTTCAATCATTCATGTAGGTATTAATCTGCTTTGAATCGTGATAAAATATGCTGCCCAGCTGCAGTAGCATGCCGTCCGCGACTCACATATATCGTGCTTTTTGTGGAGCCTAAATGTCAAAATTCGCGACAAAATGACGTTTCACACTTCAATACTCAATACTCAATAATTTATTGCATTCATATGTAGTGAAGGATCTTAATTAATAATTGACAGATAACATATGACCCTGTTAGGCACAGCAACATGTTCTTAGTGTGGTAGGCAAACTGAAGCATTTCATAGTTAATTTCGGGTTCAATTTTAAATGCACCATTTGTCATGTTAATTTTTTATTTATTTATTACATATTATCACGTACTTCTTGTAGTACGTAGTATATTTATATTATTTTATTCATTTTTAATTTTAAGTCACGATTGGATTAATATTTTTTATTAGCGATATATAACCCACGGTTGCGAGCATGGCGCTTAAATTCACGCGGGGTTTTATCGCTAATTTTGACGTTTTGTGTGACTGTATATCAATTCAATTACGGATTCAGTGTTGAACATAGTAAAGTTCATTTTACTTTCGGATTGGTAGCACCATTTCTACGAGTTGTCCAAAAGACGCGTCGCGCGCGGGTTCCGAATCTCTGTCATTGCCATGCTCGCATTTGGTGACTGAAAACACGCGCGTGGTTTATAAAAAAAAACCCGCGTCGCATTTTTGCCATGCTACCGGTGCTATTAATGTGGTATTAATTTTTATTGTTCTATAAATTTTGAGTTACATTATTTCAACTTGAGTTTTAAAACAGGTGAATTGGTCAGTAAATTGTGAGTAAACAATTTTTGCGATCAACTAAATTACCTTTTACTTGATTAAAGCAGTTAACATTTTTATAGCTTAACAGTCATTAGACCGTATTAATTCACCTCGCACAACAAAGTCATTAATTCTCAACAGCAAAACAAAGCCCGCTCTTTATTGAAAGCAAATAGAATAAACGCGAAAAAAATGACCGCTTTATTGACCTGTTTGTTTATTACGATATACAAATAGTACAGGGAAAATCGTGATACAAACTTAACGCTACAATCGCAATAGTATCGCGACAATCTTTTTGAGGAGGCGGAATTAATGGTTTCAACTATGCGGCAACTTGGTTCCACTCTTTTCCGACCGGCCCAGAAAAGTTTGTGGCACTGTACGTGTGACAGAAACACGTGGCCCTTGACGTCAATACCACTGTTGACTGTGTGGGCTCCGTTGTTGCCGCTCAATTATAGTATTTATTCGCCTGATAGTAGTCCTGGTTTTTGAATAATGGAGAGCTTCGCAAAAAAGTGCGTTATATATAACAGAAAAAAAATGAGATACGTAATTTGTTACACGTGCCAAACGCATACAAATTGGTGACTGTTTTCTTATCTATTACCTAAAACTACTTACTTTATGTCCAATTGAAATACTAGAGCTCGAGATAACATACATACATACATATAATCACGCCTTTATCCCTTACGGGGTAAGCAGAGCACCAAGGGCCAATAGAACCACATGGTGCTACTGCCAAATGAAAAATGTGTATGAAAACAATTTGAATGTTTATTTGACATTGGACTTATCTCGACCTCTATAATTTAATAAGACTCCATTAAGAGGTAGGCATAGTCCGTTAAAAAATGAAACATACCTATATTTATATCGAAAGGAATGAAAATAGTCCACTATTAGTACCTACACACAAAATTTGATGCTCGAAATTGCATGATTTATGTTTCCATATCGTGTGGAGAATTTAAAATATGAACATGTAAACTCGAGTCGTATATTTTGATGGTTCTGTATAGTGTGCTATTTCCATAGCATTTCGCCTGACATACTCCTTTTATTACACCCTGTATAAAGGTCACAGTATCTAACATAAATCTCTCTGACCATATGTTAGTGATTAGTAATGTCCACAAAAATAAAAGCCCAGTAAATCTATGGGATTACCAAACTCTGAAGGCGACCTCCTAAGCTTTCTGTGTAATTAAATGTACACTCCGAAACATAGTATGTAAGGTAAATAAATCTTTATACTTTGGCCTAAATCCGTTGATTAAACATTTTGATACTTACTTACCTTCTTCTTCTTCTTTAGCCTATTGCAGTCCACTGCTGGACGTAGGCCTCCCCCAGGGCACGCCACAAGGCTACTGCCATGGGGGGTTTTGCCCATAGTCACCACGCTGGGCCGGCGCGGCGGCGGGTTGGTGACCGCAGTCTAATTTTTGGACTACATTGTTAGCACGGGAGGCGCTGCTGCCCACCTCACGGAAACCCTTAATCGCCTCGTACGATACCCACAGGCAGGCATGGGGTGGTACAAACTCTACTCTGCCGGCACCACGCGGCACCTAGTGGACTATTACTAATAAAAAACTAAACATTGTATAAGCTGTTTTATTTATTTATTTATTTATTAAATTAGAAAGCCAACATAATACATAACAGTTCCGTTAAGATACAAGTTGGACAGGAGTACACGATAATATTATGTATCACAATTACAGGCTAGCACAACTTTTACAATAAATGAAGTAAAACTATTTAACCATTATTTAAGTAATGAAGCGTATTAAAACATAAGCATGGAGTAACTTGTATTAATCGATTGGAAAACTTTATGCTTAAATACATTTACAGGATCACCAGTTATATCAATGTTTACTGTACACTATAGTATATATATTTAGGTATAAATCGATATAAATTTTTCAATTGCGTTTAGAGAAAGTTTTATGTTAGTTACTATTTCACGAAAAAATAACGAAACAAAAATTAGCAGTTACGTAACTTATATTAAATAGATCACCAGTTATATCAATGTTTACTGTACACTATAGTATATATATTTAGGTATAAATCGATATAAATTTTTCAATTGCGTTTAGAGAAAGTTTTATGTTAGTTACTATTTCACGAAAAAATAACGAAACAAAAATTAGCAGTTACGTAACTTATATTAAATACTAGCGGCCGCCCACGATTATGTCTATCATAATTAAATATACCTTTATGTACGCAAATGTAGTTTAATATTACCTCTAAATCTTTAAGAACTTATCTTAACTAAATGCACACGAAAAGAAACAACTAACAATTTTTTCTGGGGAAAACCAGGGAGTTTGTTAAATAATGTGCAGAAAATTCCACCCTCCCCGGATAAGACCCTGATCTAAAGTTTTTATGTCCCCACTCTCTTTAATAAATAATAACAAATATCTTAGTTAGAAGTTTCTTTCAGAACAATTAATAGAATAGAATATATAGGCATGATATGTAGAGTTGAAATATAACGTTTTTTGTCTAAAGTTTATTTCGCCATGTCAGCTCTGTAAGCTGACATGGCGAAATAAACTTTTCGTCCGTTTCGTCGTCAACATGTTCGATGATTAACATTGCTACTTTTATGGCGTGTTTAAAGTTAGGCATGAACTATGACGTTTAACATCATAATAATGTATATTATTTATGTTTTTTTTTCTATTGTCGGGAAGTTTGTGTTTGCCCCACGTTTAAAAAGTACCTAACATTTGTAGTTATTATACCCGTTTCCAGACAAATAAAATACAAGGTGACATTACAATTTAAATATGAGCAAATGCTTATGTTCCCTATCTAAAAAAATCAACTAAAACACTAGGTAGATAATAATACTCGCCTTGTAATAAGAACTCAATTTATTGCTAAGATTATTATGCATTATATTATCAGCTGTTGTTTGGTTTTTACGAAATTGTTAAGCGTTATTTATAACTATATATTATCATTTATCACAGACGAATGAGCTACTGGAATTTTAATGTATAAGAAATAGAACAATGAACCATAGTCCAGTATTTCGTGGAGTGTTGAAACCCGAACAAATTTATTTCTAATTACGAACAAAGTAATGTTTGTTGAACTGTAATGCCTCCCCCAGAGCACGGTCTCGGCCGCGTAAGTCATACATGGCTGGAAGGTAACACTGATCGAACACATTGTTCAGTATTTTCATATTATTGTAATGGAAATATAGCACAGAGCATGTGATTCAAGAGATACTATACTGACAACTGGGATACTTATGCCGCAATATCGAAATTCAAATGATCAAACACTATTCAACGAAGCACCATTTTAATGGACGTTAAACTACCCAAGATGAAGAACTATTTACCTAAAGAAGGTACACATACACACTGTACATAATATACATTGAGAGAAGGGCGTTATACACATAATACATACTATGTAACGCATCCTTACATGTACGAGCTTTCAACTAAACCATGGACCTAAATAACGATTTAAAAATATTATGTGTCAAATTAAACGTCAAAAGCGTGGT
This sequence comes from Carposina sasakii, assembly GCA_014607495.2. NCBI lineage: Eukaryota > Metazoa > Arthropoda > Insecta > Lepidoptera > Carposinidae > Carposina > Carposina sasakii. The sequence continues at coordinate 12,425,044 of CP053155.1, forward strand.
AACTATGGGCAAATATTCCCCATGGCAGTCTTGTTGCGTGCCCTGTAGGAGGCCTACGTCCTGCAGTGGACTGCAATAGGCTGATGATGATGATGATGTGTCAAATAGACAGTTCAAACACTAAGGAACCTAATCTGGTTCAGAACTTTGAATTGTAATATTGTACCTTAATGAGATTGATTTTGTTTTATGTACCATATTTTCCTAAATAAATCCGCCTAATGAGACTCTCATGTCACTTATTATTATGTTATACATGTACAGGCTTTTAACCTCAAAAACCCCTTTAAAATACTCGTAGCATTAACAGTATGTATGTAACTGCGATACGCACAGTTTTATAAGAGCAAGTCTGAAAAATTATTTAATTGGACATTAAACGTACTCTAAAAAAATTATAAAATCTATACTCTAACCCTGCTACAAATAACACACGCAAACACACAAAACAGATGCACTCTCTATTCCCTCACTCTCATAGTCCGATGGGACGGAAAACCGACACGACTGGAGAGAGATCAGGCGCAGGACCAACGGTTTTACGTGCTTTCCGAAGCACGAGCTAAATGACAATTTTACAACATTAAAATCTGTACATGAAATAAATTCATTGGTACAGGCCCGTGACTGGGATCGAACTTACGCCTCCCGCTTGGAAGGTGCACGTCTTAACCAGCTTATAATTAATAGATATAAATTTTAATAAAGGCCCTATACAATTTACTAGCGACCGGCCTTAGCTTCGCACGGTTTCAATGTTGATATACGAGATATAAACGATCATCTTGAATCACTCAATTTACAAAAAAAAAACCGCCTCAAAATCCTCTGCATAGCTTAAAAGGGTTCGTTCCTGAGGGCCCCGGTTCATGAGGCACCCGTTCCGGAGGCACCAGTTCCGGATGGGCCCGCGTCATTTTTATAATGAACTAATAGTTTAGTTAAATATTTCGGTGCCCAGGAACCGGGGCCCTCAGGAACGAACCCGCTTAAAAGATCTAAGCATACACAGACAACGGAAAGCAACTTTGTTTTATACTAAGTATGTATGATATCTAGTTTAAAGCTTTGTAGTTGGGGTCAAAGCGAATTCCGGTGTGTTATGGCATTGTCATATCAGTCAACCCGAAAACGTTTCAGACACATAAGTACCAAATCTTGATATTTTTCAGGTATCGCCTCGTTATCTTATCGCCGGGTTTTTGTATGCGAACCTGTTAATACATTTAAACCGCCGAGTGCTAAATACGTTTTACTACTGATAATGACGACATGTATTTTGGCCAATAGCATTAAGTTGTCAGTACTGCATACTCGTAATAATGTGAAGGCGGGAACAACTATTTCATGGACACCTAATGTAACGAGATAGTAGTATTGGTTAACAAATATTTACAATTAATTTATTTACAGACGATGCACAGCTGAAACAATTAGAGGTAGCAAGCTGAAATTTTGCCTGGATATCCATTGGACATTATAGAATCACTAAGAAAATAGATACGTACATATAGACACGGCTGTGTCCCAAAATGGGGCAGCCAGTACTGCAGGGTCATAAAAGAGATCCTGCAGCCACGTTTAGCATAGCGGGATTTTGATCTATGAACATGTTCAAACTTCTCATAGCTTCTGGGCTGGAGATGGCAAAATAGTTCCTGGATTCGAGTCTTAACTTAGACTGTAGATAGTATAGTTTTGGTTATGCATTGGGTAAAATCTATCAGCAGCAGTTGACTTGAATAGTGGAAAATGATGAAAAAAAAAATTGCTTACTGTTTGTTGATCGTGTAAACAGAACGCTCGACTTGGCGGGGGCACTGCCGTGCCGATATCGGATCAGCCTGTAGCAACACGTAAAAAGCTAATATATACTAAACTTCTAAAGTGATACGTGCATAAAAATTTATCACAGGATTGAAGTTCAATCAAGTATGGTTAGATACGTTCTAGGTTTACTTCTCAAAACGTATATTAACACGTTATTTTGAATTTTTCCGTTGGCACGTTACACGGTGGTTACGCTTTAGTATCCTAGCCGCGTGGTGCCGGCAGAGTAGAATTTGTACCACCCAAGGCCTGTACGTGGTATAGTATGAGGCGATTAAAGGTTTCCGGGAGGCAGGAACGTGTTGAGAGAATAAATAAAACTATAGTGACGAAGAAAGTGTACGTTAAAGATGAGACAGAAGAGTTAAAAGGAAAACGTTACACCTCGCCAGATTTTTTCATACGTCATTAACTGGTCATGAGTACCCTATACTGATGACCTCTATATTATCCAGGATGAGCAAGTGGAGGTCTGTGATCTCTGCTTACACCTCCGTAAAAAAGCGAGATATGTAACCTAAGTGACATGATCCATTTTACAGAAAAAAAATACTAGAAGCAACTCCCGTTGCTCGAAGGCCTGTCAACGGTCATTACGATAACATCTTTGAAGGAAGATCTGATAATGAGATTGATTTTGTCTGTCTATAACACTTGAAAACAGTGACATAATCAAAATTTTGATAAGTTTTTACAAATCAGCTGCATCATCTGTGCATGTCGTAAGAGTCGACTAAGGAACACAAGGGCATACGCTCAGGCGGCAAGCTAACAATTTATCCTACTAATATTATAAACGCGGAAGTTTGTGAGTAGGGATGGATGGATGCTTGTTACTCTTTTACGTAAAAACGGCTGTAGCGATTTTAATAAAATTTGGTACAGAGTTAGCGGACACCCTGGATTAACGCATAAGCTACTTATTATCCTGGGAAAATACGTTTATGCCGGATAATTTTTACATTTTGTTTTTTCTGCAGTCCACGCGGACAAAGTCGCGGACGTCCACTAATCACAGATATTTTGCTTTTGTCCTCACTATGCTATACGTGGCTGTAGGATTTCCTTTGAGATCATGCAGTTCTCGCTACATAATTTTGAAGACACTGCCGTGTGTATATATAATATACATTTTTCTCAACTATTAAAAAAGGCATAATACCTTTGCTAAATTAGTCTGCATATTAGGAAGTTTATGTAAATGTTTGATTTAGTAATCTCGACGTCACAATAAAGATGCATGTACACTATAGTCACCACAGTAATATGATTAAGTAAATAAATAAATAAAAAATCTTTTGTAATAACACGTTAGCTGTCTGTTGCCGTTTTCAAAATTTGTCATTTGGAAAATAGATGCAAAGAGCCATTTAGCAAAAATTTGTCACTAAGTTTCACAGTGTAGGTAACTTTGTACCAGGGTACAAATTATTGTTGTTTCACAAAACTAATTGTATGTATGCACCTTAACACCTATGACTTAATAAAAAAGGTGCTAATATATCCAGTACTTATTATACGTGTTTGACAAAGGTGTAAGTTGATGACGATTGTGTTTTCAGACGGACTGAAACCATATTAGGAAAATAAGATGAATAAGAGCATTTCACAGATGAAAATCTGACCATTCAGCATTTGCGATACCTACAGTGTAATATGAAACTTAATTGATCCAGTGTTCAAATTCGTAGCTAATTAGATTCAGATATTGGATTGAACTAGGGTCATTATGTATAAATCTGAATATATTATACATAAACTTACATACATTAGTTATTGTTACAGAAGAGATATACAGGGTGTAACAAAAAGGGTATGTTAAGCGAAAAGCTACGTAAATAGCCCACTATAGAGAACCTATCCACAAAATTTGAGACTCGAAATCACATGTTTATTTTTCCCGATAGTATGGAGAATTTTTAAATATCTCAGAAATTTTCATACAATCTTGAAAAATAAACTTGTGATTTGGTGTATAGGTTCTCTACAGTGGGCTATTCACGTAGCTTTTCGCTTAACATACCCTTTTTGTTACATCATGTATATAAAACTATATCCACAATGGTGAGTTTTTACACACTAATAAATACATTTGTACGGCCTCAGACAGATTTCAGTCCAACCCATTTGTGCTAAGTGTTTTCACCAATTCAAATTCACATTTTTGGCTCGAATCCAAAATCATCCATCCATCCACGATAAATAATGGATGATTTTTTGAATAGTGCTGTAGTAAATGTTATTTTTTGTCAATCATTAAGAATTATTGACTTAAATAAAAATAAATGCTATAATTATACTAAATATGAACAAGCATAATATATTATAAAATAGGCTTCATATGTTGGCTTGGCACGAATGGAGATATCTACCTGTGTTTGTTTGTCTATCTATCTAACTACCTAAAAATACATTCTATATGTTCCCGTAATGAGGTACCCAAAACTGCAGAATGTATGCAGTTCAATATGTTGTCAGAATGGAAACCGCAACCAAATGCAATTTCCATACCTACGTGTTACAATTTTACTTATTTTCCGGAGTAGCAGCTATTATTGTTTCTCATCACGACTGTTAGTTGCCTGTGATCGCAATCATAAGTCATAGCGGAAAAATATCACTCCCCCACATATCTCCCGATAGCGTAGTGCCTGAGATAGCGGACAAGATGCGGTTTTCAGACATCTTTTCCGCCAAACACTCCACATATCTAAAGATAAGTACAACGGAGGTAATTATCTTTATGGCAGGTTACTTTGGATTTGGACATGATAAAGTGAAGATAAAATTGTAGTAAATTCACATCGTAACTCCCATTTAATTGGTTACGTTAAGACGTAGGTAGATACGGATAATCTTAGTGAACACACATACATACACACAGCTGTGTTCATAAAATGGGACAGCCAGATCTGGATCATGGAGGACATCTTACAGCCACTTTATTTTGTCATTAATTTCGTCATAGAGGAATAAGATGTCATAGAGTGCTAATGTAATACTAACAGTTTCTATGCACCATTAGACATTTCGGTGCCTTACAACTCCAGTCCGACACTTAAGATTCGATTTGAGTAATGTATAGTAATGTACTACATTACTAATGTATTTTAACGTATAATAATGCAATCTAAGTGTCAAGGACTTTAATTGTGAGGAACCAAAAAGTCTAATGGTGCATCGAAACAGTTAGTATGACATTAGCACTCTATGTCTACCTATACATCTTATTCCTCAATGATTTCGTGTAATTGTTCAACACATATTTTGTTAGTAAGTAGTTTCTTAATCTATGCACGCATTATATATACCTATATGTTCCGGAAATGAGGTAGTGAGAATTGCATCACAAAGAAAGTCCTGCAGCACCGTTTAGCATAGCAAGGAAAAATGTAAAAGATCAGTGACATAAATGACTGCTCGACACAACATCCCCTGAGAAAACATTCCTTAGTCGACTCTTATGACATGCATGAAAAGCGATGCAGCTGATGTATATTTTTGCTTGGAAATACATATACCTGTACATCAACGTGCAAAGCATTTATTAATTTCTTCACTGTATTACAAGGGATACAAAAAATTCTTCTTCTATAGCTAGGTTGTTAACGCAAGCTCGGCATCGGAGAATATCCCTCAGGGATATCTATTATAGGGGTTTATACTCCTACCGTAGCCATGCATTAGATTAAAGACAGAAGTCGCAAACAAAATGTATCAACATTAATCTCGGCCCACTGTTACTAAATCACTACCAATTCCCTTTTACTGACCCTTTGACTTTTCTCCTAAAAGGACGGTGAAAGTAATAGTACCTTCTTGCCTAGTACCTCCTTCCTTTAGATGATTTAATAAATATTGTAACCATAATGTTTCATTTTCTTTGTTCCAGGTGATATTACCGAAGAATAATGAAAACCAAGCATACAGAATTCATAATAATTTGAAGAAATGCCTTAATTTCTCAGTAATGAAAAGCAAACATGATACTCCCTTTCCCTGCTATACTTTACAGGCACATCTCTAAACGAATACATAAATACGAGAAACATGACAATCAATACCTGAAAGGTTTATGATGTCAAGTTAAAACTCAATAGAAATATGCAGACCGAGTCATGGACCGAGTTATATTACAATAATACAGCCAGCTCAAACGAAACGCAGTATGTCAACGTTACAACTGAGGACCCTATTGAAGACAAAGCGATACAAGCGGCTTTCTGTACCGCCTATACCATTATTTTCATCGTCGGAATCTTTGGAAACGCATTAGTCTGTTATGCCGTCATCAGGAACCGAGCTATGCAAACAGTCACTAATCTCTTCATCACGAACCTGGCGTTATCGGATATATTGCTCTGCGTATTTGCGGTACCATTTACGCCACTGTACACTTTTCTTGGACGATGGGTCTTCGGCGGGCTATTATGTCACATCATGCCTTACGCTCAAGGCTGCAGCGTTTACATTTCAACTTTAACACTTACATCTATTGCTATAGATAGATTCTTTGTGATAATCTACCCTTTCAAACCTCGAATGAAGATCAAAACTTGTATAGGATTAATCATTTTCATTTGGATCTTCTCCCTATCAGTGACTTTCCCATATGGTTATTACATGGCACTTCAAGACATTTACTGCGCCGAGCAATGGCCGTCGGATCACATTCGTAAAGCGTTTGGAGCCGTTACCACAATCATGCAGTTTGTTGTGCCATTCATTGTAATGGCATTCTGTTATACCTGTGTTAGTGTCAAATTGAACGATAGACTAAAATCACGTCCCGGAAGCAAAAATAGTAAAAAGGAAGACGCGGAAAGAGAACGAAAGAGACGCACAAATAGGATGCTTATAGCGATGGTCGCCATTTTCGGTCTATCGTGGTTGCCGCTGAATTTAATAAATATAAGTAGTGATTTTTACTCCTTAGCCGAAGACTGGAGATATTATATGGTGTTGTTTTTTATAGCACATTTCATAGCGATGTCGTCGACGTGTTACAATCCGTTCCTATATGCGTGGTTGAACGAGAACTTCCGTAAGGAGTTCATGCAGATACTTCCATGCTTAGGTGCATTAGTTATTAAGAAGACAAAGAGAAAATTCAACCAATCAGAACGTACCGGGATGTATCGTTCGGAGAAAACTTGTAATGGAAACGATACAGTACAGGAATCGCTCCTCACTTCTACTGTAAATAGAATGCCTTCAGTAAGATATAAGATCGAGTTTAACGATAAAAAGACGATGTTTGAGAATTATGAGAATATAAGTCCAGATGAGAAGCCCGAAGACAATCCAAGTCCAAACGAAGACAGTGTTAAGATGTACATGTTTGTAGATAAGTCTGTAAATACTTCTGATAAGGAGCCGATCGTCTCAGCACTGTAAATATTCATGTAAGTATTTTAGGAAAAAAAATTAGCTTTAAAGCTCTGTATGAAATTTATAATAAATGCGGTATGTTAAGCTAAATTCTATGAAAATACTGTAGAAAACTTATCCACAGAGACTCGGAATTACATTACTAATTTTCCAGATAATTTGGAGTATTCCTAATCAACTCAAGAGTGTTCTTACAATCATCATTTCGCTCAACATACCCCTTTTATTATACCTAAGCAGCCTAAGGTTCTTTTTCATATCGAAAAATTTAATTATTTAATTTATTTTATTAATGGATGATTTCTATATACGAATACTATAAAAGATATGGTACAGATTTTGAAGGCTAAATAATTTTATTAATAAGTATTAAAAGGATATTTAGATTGCCTAAAGCTTATCAAGCACCAACATGAAAATATAAATTTCATTTTCATTAGCGAAATTGTTTTCACGGTCTTTTAACAATAAAATTATTTCCATACCGTAAGCTGCTTAACCTAAACTCGGCCAGTTAATGGTAAAATATTATAAATTTTTTTATTATACTAAAACGTTATTCTAGCACAGATAAAAAAAATATTTAGAGGAAATAAAGGACATAGGTACGTAGAAAAAGGGGGAAAATGTTATATTATAAATTACAATAGAAAAAGTAAATACTTACTAAAAACAAATAATTACTTGCTCAAAATCAAAGGATATTAAACTGACTTTTAGAAAAAAAATTTAACCGACTTCAAAGTTTAACTAAAAAGCAATAAATAACGTAACTAATTTATCTACTTAATACATATTGAATATCTCAAATTATTTAAATATTTACAACTTAATACCTAATACTTTAACAAAGTCATCTTTAACTATTTAAATATTTATAATTATCACTTATTTTTTGGAGTCGGTGCCAGCCTAGGTAACGTAGTCTGTTGTATTGATGGACGCGCGCGGCTCGCAACGACACACACACGGCAAAATACAATACGGTGTAGTAGGCAGCGGTAATGCAATTTCCTATTCTTGGTTTTACTATTTAGTGTGGGTCAGTTTTCTTAATTACATTTATTTGTTTGGCTGGCACCGACTCCAAAAAATAAGTTATAATTATAAATATTTAAATAGTTAAAGATGACTTTGTTAAAGTATTAGGTATTAAGTTGTAAATATTTAAATAATTTGAGATATTCAATATGTATTAAGTAGATAAATTAGTTACGTTATTTATTGCTTTTTAGTTAAACTTTGAAGTCGGTTAAATTTTTTTTCTAAAAGTCAGTTTATTTTTCGATTTTTAGTTGTGATAATGCGTTGTGGACTTAAATAGATGCTAGTTTATACATGGTGATTTTTGGTCGTCAACGTTCCTGAAAACTACGTAATCTCCTCATCATCACTATCATTTTTCTCCTTGGAAGCATACCTGGGAAGAGTCTGGTTTCCAAAATATTAGGGTCCAAAGTTGAGTAAATAGACTGCGTTTTTCTACATGAATGCACATAGACGCGCGTAGCAAGATTTTTCACGAGAAATAATTAATATTTGTCTATGAAAAAACCTAGCATAAACACTAGACACTATAAATTTTGCCGGATCAAGTAATTAAATAAAAAAAAAATCCCAGCATTTTTTTTTGGTATAAACTTACTTTATTTGATGTATAGAGTACGTACCCTTCGTTAATGGTGGCCACAAAAAAACACCCTGTATAGTTTCCATCGACCAATTGCAGTACTGTCCCCTAACTCCTAACCGTTAAGGAGTTCTGTAGCTTGACCATCAGCGCAGCAGCATCAGATGTTGATTCAAGTATACCTCACAAGCAACAAGTTAGCCCTACATTCCACTATATAGTTTCCATCGACCAATTTTAGTACTGTCTCCCAACTCCTAGCCGTTAAGGAGTTCTGTAGCTTCATCATCAGCACAACAGCATCAGATGTTGATTCAAGTAACACGTTAGCCCTACATACTACTAAATAGTTTCCATCGACCAATTGCAGTACTGTCTCCCAACTCCTAACCGTTAAGGAGTTCTGTAGCTTCATCATCAGCACAGCACTATCAGATGTTGATTCAAGTAACACGTCAGCCCTACATACTACTAAATAGTTTTCATCGACCAACTGCTGTACTGTCTCCCAACTCCTAACCGTTAAGGAGTTCTGTAGCTTCATCATCAGCACAACAGCATCAGATGTTGATTTAAGTAACACGTTAGCCTTACATACTACTAAATAGTTTGCATCGACCAATTGCAGTACTGTCTGTCTCCCAACTCCTAACCGTTAAGGAGTTCTGTAGCTTCATCATCAGCACAGCACTATCAGATGTTGATTCAAGTAACACGTCAGCCCTACATACTACTAAATAGTTTTCATCGACCAATTGCTGTACTGTCTCCCAACTCCTAACCGTTAAGGAGTTCTGTAGCTTCATCATCAGCACAGCAGCATCAGATGTTGATTCAAGTAACACGTTAGCCCTATATACTACTAAATAGTTTTCATCGACCAATGGCCGTACTGTCTCCCAACTCCTAACCGTTAAGGAGTTCTGTATCTTCATCATCAGCACAGCAGCATCAGATGTTTATTCAAGTAACACGTTAGCCCTACATACTACTAAATAGTTTCCATTGACCAATTGCAGTACTGTATCCTAACTCCTAACCGTTAAGGAGTTCTGTAGCTTCATCATCAGCACAGCAGCATTAGATGTTGACACCCTGAAGCATATACCTGAGTAAGACATGATTACGTAACAAAAGCACCATACGAGCATACAATTTTCGGTGGTTGCCCTAGATTTCTCCTGGATCCCATCATCAGATCCTGACCTGGTGAAAATGGGACCACCTCAGAAGTGAACTCTATCAAACAAAAAAAAATTTTTTGAAATCCGTTTATAATTGACGGAAATATCGGTGAACATACATAAAAAAAAACCGGCCAAGTGCGAGTCGGACTCGCGCACCGAGGGTTCCGTACAAACCTGCAAGGTTTACAAAGTTCGTTCATTACGACAATCGAGTCATAACTATGGTATTTTTATTGCAAAATGAAATTCATAACATTACAATGGGGAAAGATGGAGGAGCATAAATTTAAGACAAAGATCTTTTTATCGTTTAAGTAATCCTTTATTTTATATTAACACATATCATTTATCTATAATATAACTGAAACACTTATACTAGCCTTGCAGCAGACTTGCGAAAGTTCTTTTATTAAAGTTATTTATTTACTAAGTTTTTTAGTCACTATTTAGAAATCTGGTTCAAAAATATTAATTAAGTATTAAATTTAAACCAGACCTGTAAATGGTGACTGAAAAAGGTATGAATAGTACCACATTGAACATTGAAGTTCGAAAAAACGTTATCAATAGTTGTACAACTTCGTGTAGTGCTACTGTTTATTAACGGAAACATGTATCAATGGTTGTACTTTTGCGTTTTGCGTTTTTGCGTTGACTTATAACACGGGTTAAAGGCAATTAGATCTAAGTATTTGATATGAATTTCAACTTGATAGCTCTACGCGTTCATGAGGAAAAAAGTAATAAGTTTATATTTATTAAAAAATATATATTTTGTAATGTAACTAAAAATTTAAGGTTTTCGGAATTTTTCCTTTATGTGTGCTATAAAACGTTGCTTCATGCCAAATTTCAAGATTCTAGGTCGACTGGAAGTACCCTTTAGGTTTTGATTCCCTTGCGAGTACTTGCGAGTTTCAAAATATGCAGCTTAAATTGCTGTTTCTTTTGATTGCGTTGACATAGAAGTTTGATTTTGCTACAGCTTAAAGGTATTATAGACCTGAGTATTTGGTATGAATTTCAATTTAATACCTCTACGCGTTTATGAGGAAATGGGTAGTAAGTTTAAAATTATTTAAAAAAAATATATTATGTGATGTAACTAAAAATTTATGGTTTTCGTAATTTTTCCTTTATCTATGCTATAAGACGTTGCTTCGTACCAAATTTCTAGATTCTGAGTTCACGGGAAGCACCCTGTAGGTTTTGATTCCCTTGCAAGTGTCGAAAATTTGCAGCATAAACGGCTGTATCTTTTGATTGCGTTGGCTTAGAAGTTTGATTTTTTCTCAGCTTCAAGGGACAGTAGACCTGAGTAATTGATATAAATTTCAGCTTCATACCTCCACGCGTTCCTGAGAAAAAGGGTCTTGACAGACGGACGGACGGACGGACAGACGGACAACAAAGTGATCCTATAAGGGTTCCGTTTTTTCCTTTTGAGGTACGGAACCCTAAAAAGCGGGTGGGGCTGTGTCGGGGCACACGGCCGTTGGTTTTAACGTGAAACGTCTATGTTAGCGAATCGCTTTTAAAGTAAAAGATTGAAATGAAAACAAGATGGACGCTGTTTTAAGTATTTTAATAAAAAAGAACAGGTACGTAATAGAAACATAAAATACATAGCAAATGTTTATATATTTATTGTCACTTTCTGGTTATTTTAAATAGCAGCCGCCCACGACTTCGTCCGCGTGAGGGGGCGTTGTACCCGTGCGAAGCCGGGCAGGTTGTTGTATAGACTGTAGCCTTCCTTGGTAAATGGGCTATCTAACACTGAAAGAATTTTTCAAATCAGACCAGTAGTTCCTGAGATTAGCGCGTTCAAACAAACAAACAAACAAACTCTTCAGCTTTATAATATTAGTATAGATATAAATACTGTCCAAATTACACTTATTTTTGTATAAATCAATCGGTTCAAATAAACTTGACAAACACACGAAAGAATCACCTCGTTAAAAGTCGGAGTCACGAGTTACACTGAATAGAAACAAGCGTGAGCGCCGGTTTCGCACAGTTATCGCACTATCCCTCCCCCGCCACCCCGCTTGACCCCGACACGAACTCAATGTCATAACAGCGAGCTGACTATATAAGTGAAATATTTACACCACATTTTTGTTTCTAAGACTAATAGTTTTTTAATTATTAAGGTACGATGATATAGACCTTTTCGTTACGGTCCAGTTTTTAAACCTGGTACCCGTATGTTTCGGCGCGATTTTAAAGACGTTTCACGTCAAAAAAAAAATATATTATACATACAGACGAATTGAGAACCTCCTCCTTTTTTTGAAGTCGGTTAAAAAGGGTACAAATGCTAACTTCTTGGATATGCGAAGATATGTACATGCATCTCTTCTTTAATGTTGTATGCCATATTTCTTTTTGTGTATGTGCAATAAAGAATAAAGAATAAAATTTTATATCAAGAGAATATTGCTTTCCTTCCCTCAATTCGCGGAAAAAACTAGTTAGTAGAATCGAAGCTCTCGCACATTTTTATACCTCCACTCCACAATTCACTCAAGTGCCATTAAAACTTACGGAACCCGGTGTAAAATAATAAAAATCCGTACACTTTGATTGCCGCTATAACGTTATTTACGATCAGACATCTTCGACGTATTTATTGGTTCATTCAACGCCACATTGTTTGCTTCGACATTTGTAAACAGAATGCGGCAATAATAAAAATAACTATTAAAATTTGAGAACCATGCTCTGTTTGAATTTCATGTTGGGATAAATAAATGGTAGGTAGTAGGTAATATGTATAGTACAGTTTACAATCTCAAGGTAAGCATAAATAATATAATTAAAAATATGGAAGGTGGGGTCCGCAAGGCAGGTTGCCCACAATGCTGGCAGCGCTGTATAGCAACGCTGATGCGTTGAGCTAGATGGGATGAATATAGTATATTTCATTACAAGTGCGGAATGCTTGTCATTGCAAAGAGTTCCGACAAATGTCTATAACAAGTTGCAATGACGGTTCCGCACGTGTACTGAACAACTATTTTTAATACAGTTGCGAAAAAATTAAGCAATTTAATAAAATAATAAACACAACAAAACAAAATGGCGCCAACCATAAAAGATTTTTTTTAAATTGTTTATCCCGAAGGAAAGGCAAGGGGAACTAAGCCCATACAGCCATTGTCTTTAGTAAATGATTTCTGAACATATGATGGATGATAATGATGATGATGAATAGAAACTTCGGGAAAATCCTCAAGAACAAGTGTAAAGTTAGTCAAAATGAAAAATAATTGCAGAAACAACTTACATAGTGAAGAAATCGTATTCCGGCTAAAGTTTTACTCAGCTTACCTGCGTATAAAACCATGCACACGCACTAGATTCACATCATAAGTAATCAAAATATAACTTATCTACCAGAAAACATCACTTTACGGACACATGCAAGCCATTTACAAATATTTTTTGATTTTCACAAGAAAATTACAAAAGAGGTATGTTAAACAAAATGCTTTGAACATAGCCCACTATAAAGAGCCTAACCACAAAATGTGACACTATAGTGAGTTCAAATTCTCTACAGTGGGCTTTTTTCATAGCATATCGCTTTATATACCCCTTCTACTATTATTCATACCTACTGCCCCAACAAACCGCAACATATTGAATTCGCATCTATACGTTGTTATATATACCTACCGTAACACATTGTATGTACTTGTACAACCATGATTGATCGCCTGTATCACGTCACAACCCTTTCAAACATTGATAGATGGATTATAGTACTGCACGAGTCATATTTACAAGTACATTTAAAAAAACCAAAGTCATAAGTCATAGATATAAGTCTAATGTTTATTTTCTTTGTTTAAACAACATTATATTTTATAACTCTATGTTACATTCTTCAAAACTTTATACTTTATTTGTGTTTATTTATTTAAATGACATGCTATGCTAGCTATATACCTAGATAATTATATCCGTCCTTGTAAGTATATCTATCTCAGACAACTCCGAGCACCAAACTCTTGCTTAACATCAGGCACGATGGCGGTCAAATGTTTGCCTAGCTAATTTTAGATATAGGGTTATCAATATGCATTGAATCACGTTCGCTGGTGATATCTTATCCTTATTTCAATGCATGTATCTTAGGTTCTTATTGCGAAATGTTTTTTACTGACATTTCCTCTATTTTAGTGAATCTGAATATTTCACGTTCCTGAAAGGTTATTGGCGATGTTCAGTTATGGGTGAATTTCAACAACCTCGATTTTTGACTAATTACGCTGGCGAAATTTTATATCAACTTTCTATAACTTTTTTGTATTCGAAGTAAAAGCCAAAAATATATAATATTCAGTCATATGGTACATATTTTTAAAAACGTGTTATTTCTTGAGATATCTGCATTTAAAAATTTCAATCGCCACCGATATTATTATCAAACCACCGAAATTGTAAATCTCTCCACTGAAATTGATTACAACCAGCGGAATTATAAATACAGGAGAACATCATATGAATTACCTATTTATTTATTTTATAAGAACTTGAAAACTTTAGATTTTTCGTTTATTAGTTGGTAATAATGTTTATCATCATGATTATAGCTTAGAAACTATGATAACAAATTTAAGGAACACGTTAACAGTTAGAGAAATATTTTATTACATACTTTAAAATGCTTCCTAGTGAGTTTTTTAGCATAAAACGTAGTGGCCATGGTATCTCCTATAAGATCTCGCAGTTCTGACTACACCATTTCGGAAACCTAGCTGTATTTATTTATATGTACGTAAAAATCTTCGAAAACCAGAAATAAGGATCATTTCTTTTCACTTGTGAAAGTGCACCTCGTTAGCTACCTTTATACATAAGGAACACCCCATCCAAAAATTCATGGTGTCGGAGATATGAAAATTCTATGAATTTTTAAAAATCTCCTTTTAGATGAGTAGAATGGCATATAAGAAATGAATCTCATTTTACACTTTGACCTCCCAAAAATCTATCAACATGGAATGGTCAAGCAAAATTTGTTAAATGTTTTTGCAAATTAAGCCCCTACTCTTTCAAAATAATATACTGCGTCATGCGTACCCTTTATCAAACTAAATTTCTTATTTAATAAGCTACTCAAAAAGGTGTAACTTATTATGAGAAAGCTTACCAGCAGCTGACCAATAAAGGTTTCGAAAAATACATTCCGCTACAGCCTATAGCAGTGTTATATTGAGGCAAGTAGAATGTA
Source organism: Carposina sasakii (assembly GCA_014607495.2). Lineage (NCBI taxonomy): Eukaryota > Metazoa > Arthropoda > Insecta > Lepidoptera > Carposinidae > Carposina > Carposina sasakii. The sequence goes on from CP053155.1 coordinate 12,440,330, forward strand.
GAACTCTTCTGTTATCATCAGGTGTACCTGTTCAAGCTACTCGGGTTTATCGCAAAGTTACTCGGGTTTATTCGTAACTGTTCATTTATAGTAGCAATTTTGGTTGATTTCCTTGAGGTTGAACTGAAGGCCAAGTCATAATCAATACCACAAAACGTGGGATTGAAGTAGATAATAATTATTTGCCAGTAGAACATTCAATATATAGATATTTTTTCTGAGAACAGTCAGGACTCAGAAAAATATTACATTTTTATTGGTCAGCTATTAATATAGAGGGATGAATCTTAAGTGCCTGGAAGAACTTAGTTCATTTAGGAACGGTTCCCTTCCTATGATCTTATAACATCTACTTGTTGATATGTGTAATTATGCTGTTTATCGATTGACCTACAGTGCTCAGACTGCATCAGGAACACCATCAAGTATGCTAATCGCCTACCAAAAAGGAACTGGACAGAAAAGTGCCGGCCATGTTAGTCGTTTAGACACCGAAAGATAGACGAACAGTGCAACTGGCTGGATGCTACAGAGCGGCTGCCTGGGGTAGGAGTAAGACGAGATGGAGGTGGCGGTATGATCTCGATTCGAGTTGAACTGCATCATGAAAAGGCCTTTGGATAGCAGTAAGATTCCTATGCTATATATTATAATATCAGTTTATCACCTTTGTATTTTTTAAATTTGACTACAAACTTAGGTTACTTGTTAAAAAAGGTTGTCGCGCCATAGGATAGCCTTTTAAAATTCCTAATAGTCAGCTGTTGGTAAGCTTTTTCATAATTATACCTTTTGATTTTAGTTTAATGAAGTGTGCCCATTACGTGAAATCATTATTTTGAATGAATAGGAAAGAGTCAGGAAAAAAAATTATAAACCTTTTAGTAATTATACTTTGACAATGCCAAGTTGATGTCTGTTGTTTTGTCTCAAATGATTATTTATTTATCTAGTTGAATTACTGAAATATACACGTATTTTAGTTTTTTTATGCATTTCCATTTAATAATAGGGTGATTTTAAAAACATTACAAAATGGGGCATAACCCTGAAGCCGTATTTTTTTTAATGGGTCTTCCTACCCATAAAGGTAGAAAATAGGCTGTACTTTTACATCTCAATAGAAATAATACCCGTTTTCCAGTCATCCTGTATACAAAAAGACAAAATATCAATTACGGTGACATTATTAAATTACGGTGGCCCTCTTTTTTGCCACCGGAGCCACTGGAGTTGCGACACCGTACTTAGAATTAAGTAATAAAGTACAAATTATAACGGACACTATTATTTTAAATGTAATAATTCGTTTGCAATTACGTCGATATATCTAATCTTTAATCATCTGTAAAATTTCTTTTTAAACAGCCTTTTAGTTTTTTAAATACACATGACACCGTTATATGATAAATTTGTATTCCTGCGCCACCGCAGGATATACTTACGTTTTTGGCGGGAAAACTGTTCAGTGTATCAAACATCCTTGTACTTGGTATACGATGGCTTGACAGAGCAGTGCAGGGAAAGATAGCTTAGCATCTATCTCATTCATTATGATGAAATAGTGTAATGTTCAAAATGAGCCAGCGTTATTGACTTTTTCCGCGGGACATTTTTAAAAAGCTGTTACAGGTACTACCGGGTTAAGTTTAATTACTGCCCATGGTGTAAATAATAGTGTCATTTAATGTATTTTTAAAATTTGTATGTATTCTGTTAAATTAATTCACCCGAAAATTGAAATAGGCAAATTTATTTTTGCAAATGAAGTGGGGACATAGCACCGCAATTAGATTTAGAGCCTTTGATAATTTTTTTAATGCGTAAACAAATATATTTTGGTCTTAAGTTTTAAACGTTAGTCTAGATCACTGTCTGAACTTAATTTAAAAAAATTAATATATGTGCATTTTGCACTTTCCACTACGATTTTCATCAACGCCGCGCTAAAAACGTACCTGGGAAATTCACCCTTATCCGCATGTAAAGGCGTAAACTATGAAACGGAGTTCACGTCCTTTCAGCATAAAAGTCGTAAAACTACTAAAGGGAAAATGAAAAAGGCGAAACTAAAAAACTTGTAACATAACTTTTACCTAACTGCAGTTTTCTATGTACCGTACTATTTATTTATTACGTAATAGGTTACGTAATAATATTATTTACCACATTACACATGGTTGTGTTCCCTAGATGGGGTAGCCAGAAGTAGGTGCAGTTACGTTTAACACAGCGGGGTCAGATGATCCCCTTACTTGATAAGTCACTCAAGAGACTAGCTCATCTCCTAAGGGAACGGCTCTGATTAAGGAAATTTTCCTTAATTAACTCCTATACACAGAAAATGCAGCTCATCTAGTAAATCATCATAAGCTCATGTATTTATGAAGGTGGTTTATCTTTACTTTCCATCAGGTGAGACTGTCAAATGCTTGCCTGTACCAAATTCGAAATAATAACTACTTTACTATTATATTATATTTTCCCTGATGCTTTCAAATATCGATATTTTTATCGTCAATCTTTAAAACTGGTTGATCGCATTACTCTAACCATAGGACAGCAACATGAGGAGATTCTTTATCAACTTTTAGTCATTTGTTTGTTGTAGAAAATAGACTTAATACGAGTATAGAACGGGAGACTATATGTATATATGTAGGAGATTAAGGTCAGTCGTCCATACGGCATAGGCTTGTTGGCAGTCATTTATGAAGACATAAAGTGTAACAACTCCTTTGTATTTACTTCATAATTCTAAACTAAGGAGAGATTTATATCGATCTATGATCGATTTTAAAATAAAGTTTATGTGCGTCCGTCATTTATTACGCAACTATAAACTTTTAGTGCGCTGTGTTGGGAGATAAATGAAATACATATGTATTGATAAACAACATTATGTATAAGATTGGTTTTATGACAACTGGTTCGTAAAAGGTTTTTGCTGGAGGCATCTACACGTGTAGTACGTAACGGACTCGAAAGACATGATGAGTTAGCGATATTTCAGATATTTCTTGACATATTTGTAAAACAATCGACATCTCTCAAATTTTGTGGATAGGTTTTGCATAGTTGGCTATATTTTTTAGTAATGTGCCGGAGATCCGTAGCCGTATCTGCAGATATCTGAGGCAAAAGAAAGATCCATATCCGTGTCCCTATCCGTTACTTTTTTGGTGGATCTTTTACGGATCTTTTTACCTTATTGATTTTAAATTTATAAATGAAATTCTTTAAATAAATGATTAGGAAGCAATAAAAAAAATATGAAATTTAATCCAGATATTTTTTATTTGCTAAAATCAATTGTTGTCTCGTTTATGTTGCAAATTTATCAGAAGTTAGTTATAAAATTATTAATAAAGAAAATGGAAAAAATTCTTCACCCGAGTGGGAATCGAACCCACGACCACTGCAATCCGTGCATGCAAGTTAGTTACCATGTCTATCCATACTAATATTATATATGAGAAAATAATAAATGTGTGTCAGTTTGTCCGTCTTTTGGGGCAAACTATTTACTGAGGAATCAAAACTTTGATCTTCGTAATATTTTAAATTAAAATTAAATGATTTTTGAAATTAAGTATTACGCATTCGACACCGACTGCGTAAGAAAGTTAAGATCCGTATCCGGATCCGTAGATATTGACACCAAATATCCGTAAATCAGATCCGTATCCGCCAATATACATTTTTAACGATCCGGCATATCACTAATATTTATGTATTCATAGCAATTCGCTTGACATACCCTTTCTGTCACACCCTCTATAACTTATGTGTCGTATCATCCGGTTATCTTGCTCAACCAACATTGCTAATGACTGACGATTCATGTCAATTCATTCATTCATCCTTAGTTATATGAATAACATTTATACCAGCGGTTCCCAAAGTGGTCCAGGTGGACCCACAGGAGACACGATGGGGGTCTACGTTGGCGTGAAAAAATAGTGGTACACAATTAATTTGTATGTGGTGTAGGCCTGTAGGGGATCCACCAGAACCAGTTAACTTTTAAAAGGGGTCTATGAGAAAAAAGTTTGGGAATCCCTGATTTATACTGTCTTCTTTCACATCTGGCCCCGCTATGCTAGCTGTAAGGAATCTAGATGTCGTCGTCACTTCGCTACGATGCGACGATTTGTCTAAATCTGCAACTTTCGATGTCGTAGTATTTTGTGTAGAGAGAATAATACCATTATTCCCTATTTGTCTAGATCTTTGTCTAGGACTGACATCGTCTAGACTAGACGGTAAGAATGGCTATCAATAACGATAGGTACTTGGTCGTCCATACCTAAATAAAATAGATATCATGAAGTTTTATTTACATGAATATGGTTATTTTTACTTTATTTCTCAATGAAACCAAAAAGTTTGCAGAAAAATTTTCAAATCTTGTAAATTTATTTGGTATGCTTTTCGAAAACTCTTTATGGAAATCTCTTAAAAATTATGTGTAGATTGTGAGACCTATATACAATGTGTAACAAAAGGGGAATGTGTAGCTATGTTAATTATTGAACATACGCTACCGTTAATATTACCAAAAAATAAAAACAAAAAAATGTTTTCAAGTTAATACTCGACTAAGAAATACAAGAGCTAATCCTCCAAAAATGTTAAAACCGTAGATAAAAGTACAATTAATAACATGTCGAGGCAACCCTGACGTATATGAATTGTTTGTCTTAATAAAAACCCGGGGCGGAATTTACCGCCCCCGTGAGTGTTGCCAGCTTCACCTATAGAATTGAGTATTTTTTGTACAGGCAATACACACATGAAGAAAAATAGATTTGAAATTCCTAATCCAATTATACCTACATTGAAATTAATTAGTTCACTTTAAATTTTCAAATCATTTATTTAATGTAATTGTTAAACATAATTAATGATATACATATACCCATACATATACCTAAAAATCACTGGATGACAAACTAACCCTAATTTTGTGGTTGCAAACATTTGAACGAAAACCATTATTTTTAAATAAAATTTAAATTCGTAATCTTGAATTTCAATATTAAAAAAATCTGTGAACCCAATGGCAACATCTGGTATTAAAATTAGTCACTAGACTAAAAATAAAGCCAGATAGCTCGGAAAATTCGCCTATTCTGCAAGGACTGATGGTATTCGAGTCACAGATGTATCTGTCACCCGCCGTCAGGTCCAACGGATATTATAATTTTGGGTCCCTGGAATATCCACAAATTTGAGTTGTGACACCTCTACATATTTTTTGGACTCACTTGCAAAAAATGCCTATGTAAATATGCCATCTATTCTCCTTTCTAAAATGATGTAGCTCGTGATCTTAACATCTCAAATAGGTACTTTAATGAAGGTTAAATGTAGGTTTTAGCATTTGGAAGTTGGAAAACGATATTTGGTTTTCACTCTGAATATTTTTAGTTAATTCAATTAGATGTACCTGCAAACATAATCATAAACCACAGAACAAAGCTTATTTTGGTATTAGTTCATTTCTAATATCAATTTTTTTTTTCAGGTTAATCCATGTTCGTGGTTGAAGCATCGTAGATCCCCATCCAAGCAAAGGTGTTTATACTTTATAATTAAGATATCTATAGAAAATTGAACGTATGTAGCAAACTTTTGGATAAATTTTCATACATAAAAAATATTCAATTTAAACATTCTAATAACGCCGACAAGTATTGCAAAAATCGATGTAGAGTAAAAGATATCTCACAGAAATGACAATGATAAATGATTCGCAAATAAGTGTTACCTTGAAATCATTGTACATAATCATCACTATTGATTATATTCAGTGCTACATCATCAAGTGACGTATTGCTGTGACGTGACCACTGACCATCTTTGATTGATTAATATAACGATCACTACCGGAAAACGTGTATTATATGGACCAACCCATTTGCTATTTCCTATTGTTGTTGATCCTAGTTTGATAGTTTTTAAAACTGTGAAATAAAATCTAAACTATTGTATTATAATAATGCATAATGTAGATGTAAGTGTATATTGTTACGTAGTATGTTTACAAAATATGTAAAAAAAATTGTATAAATTAGTTTCTTATGAAAAAGTACTTTGCGTCAATTTTAGTTGTATACGACTTTGAGCCCCTTGACCTAAGTACTTTTTTAAATATTTGTAGAGTTAAATAACGCCATATAGGTCTGTACATAGTTAGAATAGGGTAATACATATTTTTTCAATAAAACGCAATGTATTTATGGGAAAAGCCTTGTAAAACGTCAATGGAGGGAATGTTGCGCAATTCACTGTAATTACAATAAATTGAAATGTACCAAAGAAAGTAACGTATTTTATTTACTTACCATTTAGTCTTTTGAAAAAAATGAAAAAAGTAAGGTAAAAATACATACCCAAATCTTCCATTTAAGCACGTTTATAAATTGAGAATGTAAAGATATAAATACATAGTATATGTTAATTAAAATATTTTGTAATAAGTAGAAAGTAACGATACATGAAGGAATGATATATTGTTCAAATTGTTTAATATTTTTCTCACTTGATGTCGCATCAAAAATACATAAACCAATATTTTACATATATTGCCTTACATTTTACCTTACTTTTCCACCGCTTATTTTCGTCATATCGCAATATAACTAATTTTACAGGTTTCAGTTTCCTTGCAAAAGTTGGCTGCAAACTAGCAACTAATTATTTCTACCTATTGAAAGGGATTTCTGAAGGAAACTTATCTCTGAGTAAAGCCATTCAAGAATTTTAGATAGTTATAGTTTAATACCCTTTACTGGTATCTTGTTACGTTACTAAACTGACAATAATCCTTTGACGGAGATTCCACAAAATTTTAGTCGGGTGATCTATACAGGGTTTAACAAAAGGGGTATTTTAAGCGAAACGCTTTAAAGTAGAGAACCTATCTAGAAAATTCGAGCACCTATTTAGAAAATTCGAGCCTCGTTAAAGCACATATTTTTTTAGATACATACATACATATAATCACGCATTTATCCCTTACGGGGTAGGCAGAGCACTAAGGGCCGATAGACCACATGATGCCACTTCTGACCAATATTGAGGGTATAGTTGAGATATACAAGTTCGGTTAGTAGTGACAGGTGGTCAGCCCATCGCCTACAAAACACCAAGACCCTCTTGTCCCTCTACTGACTTGTACAGTATGCCCGGGAAGAGAAGCAGCTGTAGTATTATACTCTTTTTTCACTCCCATAGCAGCATAGAAGATTTTTTTTAGATATTATGGAAAAAATCATAATCTAAGGAATGTCTAGAATAATAAACATGTTATTTTGAGTGTCAAATTAGTGAATAGCTCACTATAATGATTCTCCAGAAGTGGGCAGAATGCTGAATCAGTTGTCCAAACGGGCAACCGTCTCTTAGCTTATCTATTTATTTACACTTTCTAGCTGCCCTAGCCACAAACGATGTACCTACTTACTAAATGATAACTACCTAGGCTCCAAGTCAAAATTAAGAGCCAATATATTCATAAGTCTTAACATCTCTCTGTTGTCCTTTAATAAGTGAGGAAGAGACAGATATACTATAGCTGTTCATGTAAAATATATTATCATACGCAGGTTACTCACCACCGCGACTGCTTCTGCCTGGAGTAATTACTAAGTATTCACGTAAGTAAGTATGACATTTGCATATATTATACTGCCACAAAATTATGGGCGATAAAAAGAAAACATCGATGTCAGTACAATCTACGCAGATTGTCAATCTTATTATATGGTACTAGCGGCCGCCCACGACTTCGTTCGCGTGAGCGTGCGAAGCCGGAGCGGCTTGCTATATAGCCTTCCTTCATAAATGCGCTATCTAATACTGAAAGAGTTTATTTAATCGGACCAGCAGTTTTTGAGATTAGCGCGTTCAAACAAACTAATTCTTCAGCTTTATAATATTATTAGTATAGCGGCAGTAATTAGTTATAGCGGTGATAGCCCAGTGGTTAAGACGTGCACCTTCCAAGCGGGAAGCGTAAGTTCGATCCCAGTCACGGGCCTGTACCAATGAATTTATTTCATGTACAGATTTTAATGTTACAAAATTGTCACTTAGCTCGTGCCTCGGAAAGCAGGTAAAACCGTTGGTCCTGCGCTGGATCTCTCTCCGGTCGAGTCGGCTTTCCGTCCCATCGGACTATGAGGGTAATAGAATAGAGAGTGCATCTGTGTTTGCGCACACACTTGTGCACTATAATATCTCCTGCGTACCTGGCCAATCTCCGTAGAGATTGGTCGCCTTGGCCGTAATACGGTCGGAGATCATCATCATCATCAATATTAGTATGGATGTGAAGTATCTGGTGTAAATGGAATTATTCAGGATTTTATCGTAGTTTCCCCTCAACATTCACTTCTGAATCTTGAGTATGTGATTTTACACCACAATTGTGCATATAGGTCAATGCAATTTACATTACAAATTAATTCGCTGTAGATTGAAGCTTCAAGTAAGACGTTCATAAACGAGCTATAAATTGCCGGCAATGTGTGTGCCCCGTTGTCTTGGTAACGTTTTTATTTGAGAGTAGAGTCTGGTCCGTTAAACCATTTAAAATATATTGCAATACTTACATAGTAGCTGAATTAGGACTATTAAAATGCTACCACAACAAAGCAAATTCAAGGTAACCGTTTGTTTTGGGTGTATGTATAATAATAATGTGAAAGGAGTTAAACGTTGGGTTAGGAATGTGTATAACGTATGTTAGCATCGAAAGACTAAACGAAATATTATACAAAGAGCATTGGTAATGAATGTACTAGGTTATAGAGGAAAATGTTTTGAACATAACGTTCGTGTACTAGGACCTTTCTTACCTAAGAAACGAGAAAACGCATGATATGATTAAGTGAAATATTCATTTACTCCCATACAATTACAGAGTAGGTTAATTCTTATTCCTTATTTATTCTGTAGCCGAGCAATGTCGCCAGGCATATCTGACTAGTATAGTTTTATCACAAATTGCAGGTATAATATAGCCCGTTTACAGACACCTTTAATAATGATGAGCTGGAGAGCTGGGTACAGGCTGGATATGAATCCATTATTCCTGACATCATCTAAACATGACATAGTTATCGTGTTGTTTTTTTCATTTTTCATCAGAAAAAGTCTGGAGAGGTCTTCCAACCTTCCAACTTTTTAATTCCTCCCATCGTACACTTTCTTCATCAGACTACTTTCATTTATCCTCTTACATCCCCAAACCACATACCCTTCTCGATTACCTACACCGCGCCTCTCTCTCACTCACCTCATTTTTCATCACGCAGACTAACTACTACACTACATTGGTTCATTATCCTTCAATTATAGTTATGCAAGTTAATAGATTATTTTAAAGATATAATAATATACAGAGTGTAACAGAAGGGGTATGTTAAGCGTAATGCTATGAATATATCCCACTATACAGGATGTGTGGGACAGCCAGTTATTGTGTGATACATTGCTGTTTTTGGAACACTTGTGACTCTCCATTGGGGTTGATCAATTAATTGAACTTTTTTGGGGCAACTTTTTTTTAATCATCCAAAGGTTAAAGTTTTGTTTTTAAGCCATTATCTAAGGCCTAATTAAATGAACTATACATATTTTTTTTTTTTCGGAAAATATAAGAGAAATAGAAAGTTTTGGAATTTTCCTGACAAAATTTTCAGTGGTTTACTCAGAATCATGGTCTCAAGTCCTGTATAGAACCTATTCATAGACGAGTAGAAATCACATGTTTATTTTTGCAAATAGTACCTACGGAGAATTCCTAAACATACAATACAAGAAAATGTTTATACAAACTTGAAAAATAAACAAGTGATTTCGGGTCTCATATTTTGTACATGGGTTCTTTATATAGCGGGCTATATTCATAGCATTTCACTTAACATACATACCCTATTTGTTACATCCTGAGTAACTTGCTTACCAATATCCCTTATGAGGTTTCTTTGTCTCGTGGCCCCAGGTCCCAGCTATCTACCCAATTTTAAAGTAATTATAAATTACTCTAATGTAGTAGATAATAGACAGAAAACGTGATGTAGGTTAATTATTAATCACTTAGTTCCCATCAAATTTCCTGCTGATTAATTATAGGAAAACGGTGGCGGGTCTTTGATAGTTTTATGATAGATATAACCTGCTTTATTGTGAAAAAGGTATTCTACATTTCTAGGGAAATAATACTAGGGATTTTTTAATAGATTACTTTTTCTCTGAAAACTATGGATCAACATAGAATTTATATCTAAGTAAGTTTTCAATTTGTAAATTGTATTTTATTTTGTATCCCTAATTTTAGTACGTAGGTGTAGATTATATAGCTATTTATATCTAATTTTAGTATTTAAAATTAATTGTACCCAGTTGTATCATGTTTGGTGTACTTAATAAATAAATAAAAAATGATAATAAATAAATATTGTAATAATTTTAATAAAACCTATTTATCTATCTATGTTGATAATATTGCAAAAAATACCGACTTCAATAAAAGACACAACATAATAGCATAATACTACTAGACGTTTAGTCAGCAACTTTTGCAGGACGAACATCAAAAAGGCGTGTCGTCACATGTCTAATTATCAAAGTTTAGGGTTGTTTGTCCAACTTCCAACAGTTTGTATAGCATACCCAGGCTATATGGACCGGTGTGTGGACGTGGTCAGTGTGTATACTACTTTGTGACCTTGGCTTGTTTGATGTTGATCTAAGGTGAGTTCATGTCTTTTTTTTAATTTATCCTGGAATGTGAGCCAAGGAACTATACCTATATGTAGATATGCAACCATATAGGTAGATGATAGTTGAATTTACTGGAAACATATAGGTAATGATGGAAAATGATTATGAAGCCCTACTTGAAACAGAACTATAAGCTAAAATAAGTGACAGGTAGGGACAATACTCCGAAGTTTTCAATAGTAATTTTTTTTAAACCAACAAATCACTGATTGGAGGCACCCTTTACCTGTTAGCGTATTATCTATCTAAGTAAAATCGAAAAAATATATGTATGAAGCAGACGTAAAATTTAAATTTAATGTAAAGTACCTACATGCAGACAATGTCAAAGTGAACAGCTACTAAATCTATAAATTACCTTAACATATGTGCTAACATTATAATTATACTAAAATAGCAACGAACCTGCGTCTAATTGTCTAAGTTCTGGGCGCGACTGTTTGCCCAACTAATGGTCCCAAACTTTGTCCAATGACGTCTTGTTTCATTTTGACTTTTGCAGCATAGAAACGTACATATAAAGACATTGGGTACCTGAAGTGAACATACCTAGAGCTATTTGGTATAAATAATCAATTTAGTTTTAGTTACACTAATTTACACAATACATGCCATTGGAAAATGTTTTCGAGCCGCTCTAAATAGGTTTTATAAGACTGCTTTTCCATCAGATGTACTATGCTACAACGCTCCAAGAATGTGTATGACATCCACCATTGTACTTATTTATAAGCCGCGCAGATAAAGAATTGATCTGTAAATGGCGTCCGCTCGTATGCTATCTCGCTCATATCTATTGCGCGCCTATGGTCACACAGTAAAGTACGCACTCCAAAAAAAATTGTCTAGTTTCGCTTTGATTAATCATTGCTGTTGAACGTCTGAAAGGCCATGTTTTCATGTTTATTGCAGATTTTCAATTGGTTATTACTTTAAGGTTACTCTTTTGAAGTAAATTTCCAGCGTAATTTTTTGCTAAAACGTGCTTGTTAAAGTGCTTTTTATATAATGTGACATTTAGTAATGGATGGACCCATAGATACCAAATCCATCGAAGGTATGGTTTTACCATCCTTCCGTCACCGCGCCATTTTCAGATCAATTCTTTATCTGTGCGGCTTATAACTACGATATCAAGAATTTCATTGTAGGCTTATAAAATACATTTAGCAAGCTATACTCTATAGCTTATCTATCAAAAGCATTTTTAACATAGCATGTGTTATTGAAAGGCAGCCTAAGTTACTGTCAGGACCTCGACCTTTATTAAGCAGGATGCAGACTAATAATGTTAACTTTGGATCCTTAAAGTATTAGTCGGACCTACTCCTGAACATAAAATACCGAACGCATAATACGAAATTTCAGAGAAAATAAAATACATATACAAACATGCATTGAATAAATAATGTACGTGTGTCAGTTCTGTAGTCACTTAATGTAAATTATTCGCTTTGTTTTTGTTTTTGCGCTTTATTTCATTATACTGAGTGTTTGGGATAACTTTTTTTGCTGAAAAAAGGCATTTAAATGATGTTTTCCACTTGCTGTCGCCCGTAACATTGTCTGCGTGTCTGTATATGATAGAATCCCACAGAATTTACTGCAGTTACAGCTTCCATTTTGGTTTTTTCTATGTTCAAAGCCTGACTTACCAAATTCCTAATCGTTAGTTATGGCTTATTTATTGGCATCAGTCAGCCCATACACACCCCCACCATACAGAGTGTAGGTGACAGCCAGGCAAATACTGAAATGCTGAACAAATACCATTCTGTTGAGTTATACGACAGTGTTATTACTCGCAGGAAATGTATTTTTGATATTATTTTCAGTAATCTTTTTACAATTATGTGACTAATTAAATGGGCGTATTAGTTATTGTGTGACTCATTTCTGTTTTTTGGATCAATTGTGACTCTCCATTAGGGTTGATCAGTTTTTTGACTTAACTTTTTTTGAAAATCATCTTTTGGTTAAAATTTTATTTTTGTCATTATTCCTAATTAAACAAACTAAACATTTTTTTCCTGAAAATATTAAAAAAATATCGGAAAAATTCGGAATTTTCCTGCCAAAATTTTCAGTGTTTTCCGCCTCAGAATCATGGTCTGAAGTCATGGTATTAATATTTGCCTGGCTGTCACAAACACCCTGTATATAGATCTCTTTCTACATAGTGGATTATTTTTATAGCTTTTAGTCAGACCATGCCATCATTCACCAGACCATCATTTGTTGCTTAAATAAAATTGTATGCAAAATCTATACATATAATAAAATTGTAACGGATCGCTGTCTGTACATAGAAGATATATGAGAAAAAATATTATAGGAGACCTTTATCAACGCAATAGTACCCAAAATAAGGATTTTTGCAATTTTTGTCTGTTTATCTGTTTGTATGTTTGTCTGTGGGTTTATGCACGCTAATCTCAGAAACGGCTAAACCGATTTTGATGTAGTTTATGCAGTTTATACAGGAATATATTTTGACAAGTCCCACTTAACATATAGGATATTTTTATTCCGGGAAAATGATTTTATCTCGGATAATTTTGACATTTTGTTTTTTTTTTTGTAGTCCATGCGGACAAAGTCATGGGCGTCCACTAGTGGTTTCATATAAATGTGGATTTATTCGTTTTTCTACCAGTCTTTCTAATAACTGTCCTGTAAGCTATCTTTTAGAAAAAAAAGAAGAAAATGCGTTCCTACATATAATTTCAGCCATGTCTCTACCGCGTTTGTCAATATCACGTATCCCGAACATATTCCGGTATTGTTATTTAAGCCGGGATTCTGGGATTGTGCTACTAAATTGGGGATAACCTTTTCATATGGAACTCATATTTTGTAATACACCGCGATTTGCCGCCGAGATTACGTTTGCTCGTGTTTTTATGTTGGCGTCTCATCGGCATAAATTCTATGCCATATGCCTATTTGGAATTGTATGGATTTTTTACAAATAAGAGAACTAACACTTCTGTCAGTTTAACGACCATTTTCAATAAAAGGGATCAATATGTTTATCGGATTTATTTTTTCAAAATTTTTAAAATATTTTTCGAATAAACCATAATACTAAGACATGGATAGCAAGTATTACACCTATCTACAAAATTTCAAAGCCGAAATCATATATTTTTTGATTGTATTGTTCCTGAGTTGTTCAGGAATTCTTTATAATAATACCAAAAAGAAAAAGAACAAGTTTGTCAACTGCAAGGGGGTAAAATCAAAGAAGCGGGTCAAGTTTATATAGAACCGTACAATAAATAAAAAAACGTCGACTAAACTGAAATAGGAATAATTTTAGCAAGGGGACTGTTGCTTTTGTTCCGACAATACAAAACCGTACAATATCGTTTATCCAGTTAGCGGTATCTGACAAAAACTTTACAATTAAATTCATTCCGTCTCATCGGACCGAAACCGCATGCAACATTCACTACATTTTAGGGGTCTATTCAGAGATAGTAAAAATATACTATGTTAGCTATGTCAGCCAATCCTTATATAATTTTTTATTAAACTAAACACATGTAAATGTTGGGTTACAGTATACGATAGTTTTCTTTCAATAAATACAGGTGAACAAGGTAATTGAGTACCATTCGGGTGAAGAAATTTTTCCATTTTCTTTATTAATAATTTTATAATTGGGTACTTACTTCATATTTGCTTACAAATAGTAAAAAGAAATAAATAAATAAATAAATTTGTTTTTCTTAGAAATGACATTGATAATATTATATGTTTATGATAGAGTTAAAATTAGGAGTATTTATATTAAAGAATAAATTGTTATGAATGTTTTTCGAACCCCATAATTAATCTGGAACCACTCACTAGTTCAACTCTACTTATAGTAAATAAATAAATACATAATTAAAAAATTACAACAAGTTAACATGAAATAAGAGCATTTCCTATATAACTTTTGCTTGGCCATGTAAACATTTAAATTTACTTTCAATTTGTTCCAGAATTTAACTTCAAAAGCAACAAAATAGGCCCCTATTCCACGAGATCTTGTGTAGCAAATACAAAGGGATGTGTTCTACACTAATAGTTGAATCTTTAAATTCATAATAACGCTAAGCTAAGTGTCGCATAATAATTTTTACGGTACTTTTTTTTTTGTAGATCCAATATCTAGGGCTAGGTTGAGTATCTATTATCATGGTTTGATACAAGCAAAGATTAGTCTTATGGTAATTACATCAGATTTAAGTTTATATACCTAGTTTGTCAAAAGTCTAATATCGTTCCAGTAGTTTACACAAATATAGTTCCAGTTTCAAGTACTATGTATAGGTAGTTTACTCATCGTGTCACTATTTTGGAAAATTTCTTATGTGACCCCGCGTCTACCTATAATTATTTTACTGATTTAATACTTCCAACTGCATCTCCGCCTTGAATTAACTCCATGTAATGACCGCAGGCAAAAGTGAGTGAGACAAGCAAACGGCACAAGGCACGAAACGAAATGGAAACGTATCCGATAGCAAACGTTTCACATGCAATTTATGGGAAATTCTAATAAAAGCTTCCTATTGTTTTTCCTCTCTCGCTAAATATTATTATAATTCGGTTTCCCGTAAATTAAGCTGTACCATGTTTTTAATCCATGTTTTTTTTACATTGTAAAAACAAATTAAGCTGTACCATGTTTACCGGATTCTAATCATGATTACTTCTTGCAATACAATGTTTGTTTAAAAATAAAACAATTCGACGTTTCATATAATGCAGTTGCCTTAAAAGCCATAGAATCCCTAATATCGAAAACAATGAAGTACATGTTTTTTTTTTTACATTGATTATTTTCATATAAAAACTTGTAGCTTATGAAAATTTTAAGTTTAGTTTAGACATAAATTACGCTCGTAATAAACGCGCTTACAAAATAAATCTGACATTCAGGCTTATTCAGAATATTTTCTGAAATTTAGTTAGCGTCTATCTCTAGATTACGTATTGTAGGGTCTTCTATTACTTCACAATACAAAGTAAATGTTACTTGATAGTTGACCTATATTACTTAAACTGTTTGTCCCTATTACATATAACGCTCAGCAAGCTGCTCTAATTTAAAATTTGAAGGTCTCGAGACTGCAAAATTAGGGGATTAAAGAAGTCTGTCTTTTATTTTCTGTAATTCCCTTACTTGCCACGTAATACGAAATATTCAAATATCAGTCTGTGTCAAATTATCTCATTTAAAGCCGCTTTTGTAATGGTCAAATAGCCTATCAGATAAGCTATCTGAAGAATAAAGTTGAAGCTGTCTCTATCTTGATTTTTTTCAAATTTTTGTAAAGTGCTCTGGAAATGGGGGATAGGCCTATGTTATGGGTACAGCCAGTTAAGGTTGGGCGAAGTATTAATTATTTTTAAAGTTGGTTAAAAACATTTGCTTCCAAACTGGAGCAGTTGGCGATTATTTTCATATATATATGAGTACTTGTAGCTGTGAACAAGGTTGTTAAATGGTAATTATGTTTGATGCCCAAATAAATATTGTTGCACATAGACGCGCGTCTGTTCCTGAAAAAAACTAGTATAAACACTGGGCACTATACTGTTTATTAATTATTCATACTTTATTTGATGTACCTATAGATCATCCTTCGTTAATATTTAAACGATTTTCCGACATAAATTACGCTCGTAATAATGTCTGCACGCGACAGCCTTTTTGCGTTTGTACGGCCACTTATTTTCCAAAATCCTTAGGTCTCGGAATTGTCTACTGAGCTCCTAAGGGAAAAGTTGCCACTAAGAATGAGGGCATTTAACTTTGGGGACATTTAATGTGATCGCAGCCTACGGGGAGCCTATATTTGTACCTTAAAGGTAGTACATTTCATGTCTCTAGAGTATGGTTAAATATAGAAATTGTTACAAGGTTCCAAATTAGGTTCAAAATGCTGCATCTGAGATTTCAAATCAAATCTTCATTACACGAATTAGGTTACAATATCACCTCGTAGTGGTTATTAGCGAAATAGTAAACTCGATCGAGTATGAAAAAAAAATTACATTCAGTGTGTTCATAACTTTATTTTATTTCACATTGCAAATTTCTTTAAATCCCAACATGGGCATCAAATTCATTAATGCTACACAAAACTTAAATTCACCGGAGAGTACCGCCTTAAATATTAACCATGAAGATTATATTGGTTATTAGACGCCTGCAACTCCGTCCGCGTGGCCTGCGGAAAAAACAGAATGTCGAAATTATCCGGGATAAAAAGTTACAGTTAGTTATATGTTAAGTGGGACCTGTCACAATATATGTTACTGAAAACTGCATCGAAATCGGTTCAGCCGTTTTTATGATTAGCGTGCACAAACGTCGATCCGTTACAATTTAATTATGTGTATAGATTTCGCTATTTCCAAATTCCTTTACCAGAGTATGGAATTAACCCTTCCAAAGTTATTTACAGAGAGCACACTCAAATTTCAATTACCTACCGAAATTCCACCTTTAAGTGGGATTTTTCTACGATATTAAATATTCAAGCAGCCCGGATTTCGCTAAGCCCTCTAAAGTGATAAACAGGGTTTCCCCGACAAAGGGACAGTCTTTTCCCCTAACGTCATACGATTGAGCAAATATAACAGTGAAAAAAATATATGGCAAGGGTAGTTTTTATTTTCTACTAGGTACAAGTTATGAGTAGGATTTAGAGTTTCTTTTCATTAAAATGAGACGACATACTTATTCATGAAATGGTAGCATGTCTATTTTTATTATAGTAATATTATTTTAATGATATTTTGAAATAATTAATTGGGTACATTTTTTTCCATTGCCTCATCATCAATCATTACAAAAAGGTTTTTTTATGTAAAATATTTTAAAATGTTTATTTTCCCGATATTATACAGGCTGTTTTTCGTTGCCACCCTTAACGAAAGGTACGTACTCTATACGTCAACTAAAGTTTATGCCAAAAAAAAGTTTTTTCATAGACATATATACCTATACTAATTATCTCTCGTGAAAAAATCTTGCTACACGCGTCAATGTGCATTTATGCAGAAAAACGCAGTCTATTTACTCAACTTTGGACCCTAATATTTTAGGAGCCAGACACTTCCCAGGTATGCTTCCATGAAGAAAAATGATCGTGATGATGAGGAGATTCCGTAGTTTTCGGGAACGTTGATGACCAAAAATCCTGTAGAGTACACTATAGTAAGAACTTGTAATAAGTCTACAAAGAGTTATGTTTATAAAGCCAATCGATATGACAAATGTTTGAATTCTCTACTTTTATGGATCCGTTATCTATTTAGATCTTTTTGCGACAAATTTCCTACATACTTTATGATTCTCTGCTTAATTTTTTAACTCTATAATTTTGCTTACAACCAAACTCTACCCGTAAAGATAATTAGTCCAGTATTATTATCATTGCACCTATAGTTCATACTTTTATAGATATTCGTTTTAAATACCAATACTTATACAATTTAAATTTATAAATCACAGGTCCGTATCTAAATCCGAACA
Organism: Carposina sasakii; assembly: GCA_014607495.2. NCBI lineage: Eukaryota > Metazoa > Arthropoda > Insecta > Lepidoptera > Carposinidae > Carposina > Carposina sasakii. The sequence continues at coordinate 12,458,667 of CP053155.1, forward strand.
AAGTGTATCCGAAGATACATTAAATTCTTACAAATGATCGAACCCGTGACCCTTACTCTAAAGGGATTAAAAGTTACTCAGTATATTTTTTAGGTACAGAAAGTAACTATAAAGATATTACACACGTAGATATTTTTCCTAATTGAACCAATAGACGATAACGAGAACGTGGACACATCACTTGTGTAACAGTGTGTTCCATAGCTCAATTGTATGAATACTAAGAATTATCGTACCTACGCTCCTGAACTATGTCTAGGAGTTTTTGTTAAAAGACAGCTGTGGGTATTTTATTAGTAAAATACAAACGTGTATTGTCCGTTTTATAGAATAGTTCCGAGGGTGATGGTTCTAATTACTATGTGTATGACCACATTTTTGTGCGTCACTGCATACTCGTACTATGATATGATACTAGTAATTAATCTCCTCAGAAGAAATATTTTTACTGAGAACTATATTAAGCCAACCCTAAAATACTGGAACAAAATCTATTCAAATTGCTAAATCAATTTTCAAATTATCTGGAATATCGATAGATTTCAATATGGCGGCGATCGTGTTTAGGTAAGTACATTTGCATATTATAATTGAGGCGATGTAATTTGTTTATCGCAAATATGATTGGGCCGATATTTTCGGCGAAAAATTTACGAATAGTATTATGTATAATGTCTACTATTCATGTGTATTCATTCATATATCATGGCAGAATCGCTGAAGGATCTAAGCACAATGCTATTCGAGTCTCCCACCAGGTGGGCCTGAAGATGAACAGGCGATGTCGAATGTCCATGTGCCGCCCACTCCTATACTGGTTGGGAGCTCGATGCTTGAAGTTGTTGACGAGTATGTTTACCTACGGTCAAACTAGGTAAGATTGGGTAACTCGGCGAATCCAATGGGCAGCGTTTACGAAGTTTTTTTGTGTCCAAGACCCCAGTCCTTAAAGATGAAGGTATTCAACCAGTGTGTGTCATGACCTACGGTGCCGAGATGTGGCTAACTAATTCAGAATCGCACAGCAAGCGATGGAGAGAGCTACGCTTGGGAGAGAATCAGAAATAAGGAGATCCGCAGACGTACAAAGATCACCGACACAGTCTATGGTCGATTATGTGGATACCACGTATCGGCTAGCGCAACGTGTGGACGGATGACCTGGCCAAGGTCGCGGGCGTCGGTTGGATGCAGGCTGCTTACTATTACTATGTCCAACGGTGGACTTCTCAGGGCTGTAAATGATGATGATGATTCATATGTATAGGTATAATATCTACAATGTATAATATCCCATCGGATTATGAGAGTAACGGAATAGAGAGTGCATTTGTGTTTACGCATACACTTGTGCACTATAATATCTCCTGCGTACCTGGCCAATCTCCATAGAGATTGGTCGCCTTGGCCGAAATACGGTCGGAAATCATCATCATAATATCTACTAGGTAATAGCCTATCAAAATTAGCTAGTATTTTATTATGAATTAAAAGAAAATTCGTCCTACAGATTACGATCACATTTTTATATACTGAAATATCAATCATCTGAGACTAAAGTATTATCCACTTCAGCAGAAAATAACAGTTTAAAAATTATGCTATCAAATATCAAGTACTTATTTGAGATCAAGTAATTAAAACAAGATAATAATAAAGTATATAACCTATGGTTTCTCAGTTTGTGCGAATTTTGTTCGTGATTGCGATGTTCTCGAGAGGATTAAGAAGATTTGGGTCTAATCTAGTAATAAGTTAAGTAGCGTTCGTTATTGAATGCCCTCCATATTTCAGCATTAGCAACATTACGAGACATTAAATAATTATTAGGTTATTATTAATTATTTCATGGAAATAATTTTGTGGAAAGAGGCCACAAGAAACATGCCGAAAAACGACAATATATGTCCAACTCTAAATGGCTATACTGGTAATCAAATTATCTTTTACAACTTGGAATACATGCATAAGCACAAAGTAACAAATAATCCAGGGCATAAAGGACTCTATGTCCAGGGGACGGACTTCATTCCCGGAAAAGGCTCCTCTTTAAGTTATTTTTGAAAACTTTCCCCACCCCTTCTTAAAGCAGTATAACAATCAGAAAATTGGATAACCGTAGGTATACCCAAGCCTTAATGTATAAAGTGAACGTAATTTAATTTCTGCGCACGCCCGAGCCGCAACTCATTCGCACTATGGTGCACTCCGCATATATATCAGCATTAGCTGGGAAATATTAAAAATATTTTTAAAGCAGTTCCTACCCGAGAATCGCTGCAGTTGGCTGCATGGCTATTTTATTTTAAAAGGGCTTTAATATCGCACATAAAGAGCTTGTCGCATCTATATTGTATATCCGCGCAAACCAGATATGACTACTTTAACCTTTAGGTACAGCTATTTTTGATCTAATTTGAGGTTTGAGAGACCGCTTACATTATGGGTACGCTGTTTTTATAAGAGGACCGTCTAAGCCGATAGTAGGATAATATTACTAACTTCGTTGGATGCCAGTAGTATATGAGGCTGGTGCAGTAAAGTACTGAAGAGGAGATCTATATTCAACAGTGGATGCAGGAGGTTGTATAATATAGTAGTAATAAAACTTCCGTGTAAAGTCAGGTTCTATAAACACAAATATAACATAGGCAGTGCTTGGTGAAAGCAGACAACGTTATATGTTTTTAGAGGTTCATAATAATTAGTGGTTTACTAATTTACTAATTTCTATAATCCTGAGGATGCCACGGTTGTTGGCGAAACATATGTAGATTATTTATCTAGTTTTTGATTTCGGAATGGTGCAATGTATCGTCTTGCATGCTAGGTGCTCGGGTCTGGTTTCTCATGGCGATTGTAGTTAGTGCAAGTGTCTGTTGTCGCAATTATGAGTTATCAGATCCGAGGGTCAGTGGAGGGTGTAGGGCCCGGTGGTGGGCGCACCCATAGTGAATGTTTGAACTTCCGAATTGTAACGCCTAATACAATTTCATTTATAAAACGTTATATGACTCAAAAAGTTACACTTTTAATAATGAAATTGTATTGTGTTGGGTTTTAGAGGTTCATAGTAATTAGTGGTTTACTAATTTACTAATTTCTATAATCCTGAGGATGCCACGGTTGTTGGCGAAACATATGTAGATTATTTATCTAGTTTTTGATTTCGGAATGGTGCAATGTATCGTCTTGCATGCTGGGTGCTCGGGTCTGGTTTCTCATGGCGATTGTAGTTAGTGCAAGTGCCTGTTGTCGCAATTATGAGTTATCAGATCCGAGGGTCAGTGGAGGGTGTAGGGCCCGGTGGTGGGCGCACCCATAGTGAACTTTTAATAATATTTAAATATTCCACATCACAGTTTATAGATGGATGGGTCGATTCCGGCAGTCCGAAACCTAATCTTAGTCAGGTCTATCTCTCTCCGTTCTTAACTTAATATAAAAGGCTGAGAGAGAAAAGGACAGGTAGGTCTAATTTTACCCGGAATCGCCCATAGTACTGCGAATTTATTGAACCACGTTTTTTTTGTATTTTTTTGTTATTTATATCAAACATTATTTAATACACAATTATATCTTCTACATAGTTATAACTAGTGGCCCGCCCTTGCTTCGCTTCGGTACATAACCTCTAAAATTTGGAATTCCCGTTTATCCCGTTCCCATGGGAATTTCGGAAAATATATCCTCAGTGCTTCCTTACACTCCCTACGGAATATACCTGTTATATTTCATCATTATGTGTCAAGTGGTTTGCGTAAAAGTTGGGAATTCCCGTTTGTCCCGTTCCCGTGGGAATTTCTGCAAATCCGTTCTTAGTGCTTCCTCGCACTCCCTAACGAATATACATGCCCGATTTCTGCTTTATATTTATAGCGGTTTTCGCAAAAAACTGAATTCCCGTTTGTCCCGTTCAGGTGGAAATTTCGAGAAATACGTTCTCAGTGTCATTATATTGTGTCAAATGGTTTTCGTTAAAATTGGGAAATCCCTTTTGTCCAATTCCCGTGGGAATTACGGGAAATCCGTTCTTTGTGCTCCCTAGCAGTCCATATACATCTTCGATTTCAACTTCATAGGTATAACGGTTTTCTTAAAAATTTTGTATTCCAGTTTGTTCCGTTCCGGTGGAAATATGTTCTCAGTTCTTTCTTACACTCCCTACCGAATATACCTGTCATATTTCATCACTATATGTCATGTGGTTTTCGTAAAAACTTGAAATTCCTGTTTGTGCCGTTCCCAAGGGAATTTCGGGAAACCCGTTCTTAATGGTCTTTTACACCCCCTAACAACATACACACCAAATTTCATCTGTGTACGTCAAACGGTTTATTTTTATACTTATTGAAAAGGCTTTTGTTCCGGTACAGTGGAAATTGCGGTAAAAATTTGGAATTACTGTCTGCCCAGTTCCCATGGGAATTTTGGGAATTCCGTCCGTACTCTCTTACACCCCCTAACAAACATAAACACCAAAGGAAGTGGGTGTAATTTACTTGTGAAATTTAAAATTTATTCGCAATTCTTTTTTATTTTGTCTAATTTTACACTAATTTGAGGATTTTCCCGACGTTTCTATTCATCATCGTTATCATCTATCATAAATTCAGAAATCATCAGTACTAAAAACAATGGCTGTATGGATGCTGTATTCCTCATGCTCTTTTTTTCGGGATAAACCAAACAAAAAAAAACAATTTCATTTCATGTTGTGTCATGTCATCTGTACGTCACATAATAAATAAATTCCCAGAACCCGTGATCACGCACACTTTTGAAGCAACTTTTTAGTATGTCAAATTTTTACAACCTATTTATTTACTGTATCTAAAAAACTGATAATATTTATCGCTTTGGCAAAAATCGGCGGGTAAGAGCGGAAGATGCGGAATTTTTTACTCGTTTTTGCTTCACTACCCGGAATACATCTGTCATTGATGACTCCTTCTGGGGACTTTTTATTCTATGGTGTATGTCAAACTTATACCTCCACACGTCAAATGGTAAAATAATTTTGTATTTAATTAATATTTATTCCAGCCCAGTGGAAATTATGTGAAACCCTATAGCCTATATTCATCCGAGTCCAATGAGGATTCTAACGCTGAAAGAATTTTTGAGATCTGTCCAGTAGTTTCGGAACCTATTCGCTGCAAAAAAAACAAACAATCAAAGTTTACCTGTTTATAATATTAGTAAGTATAGATATAGATATAAACTTCGGTAACGTAGAATATGTAATAGGGGATCATATGAATCTCGGAGAGCTTTTTGTGCACACTTGTGACTTGACGTGGTTTACTTCTTATTACTGTACGATGTCCACACGTTTCTATAGTATAAATTTTTCCATTAATCTTGATACCAATAAAAGGGACTAAATAGGTTTAACTTCAAATACATGTGAGTCACATAAAATGTACCAAAAAGCTATTTTGCATTCGAAGCCATCGGAATTCCTCTCATTTCATGGAATATGTGAGATGCTATGATTATGTTTGAATATCAAAAATATTACCTATATGACTTGTATGTTTTTAAAATAATACGAGTAGATGAATATGGCTACAGGATAATAAAGTTCGATGTGCCGCTATGCAACAATGAAATAACTAGAACAACAATATGCAATCGCAGTAGTACAACTATAAATCATCAATGGAACTACTCTTCGGGTACTGGCTTTAATGGAGTCAACGGAAGGATCTTCTGATAACTGATATTAACAATCTATCGGCAAAAAAAAATTATAGGATTGTTTCTAAGATACATATTCTAAAATTATTAATAAAGAATTGGAAAAAATTCCTCACCCGGGTGGGAATCGAACCCACGACCTCTGCATTCCGTGCCAGCGCTCTTACCACTGAGCCACCGGGTCAATTACTCTGATGACGAATTTTACCATCTCTTTTTGAAATTACATTATTGGAAACGTTATTTTTTCATCCCGATAGCTATACATAAGCCAAATCTCGGCAAACAAAGCTGAATCCCTCAGCACAATGTTTTAATGATGAAACGATCAACCATATCCTAACGGATTATATCATGGAGAAGTGTTTTTATCTTACCTATTCTAAACAATTGTTATATTATAGTGTCAGAGCCTAGTCCATTAACAGGGTGCACCTCGGGTAGGTGAGGTTGATCCATATAGTATTAGTTAAACCTACCAATGAATACCCTATCATTAGATAATTGAGCAAGATAAATTAATTAGTAATAAGTATAACATCCTTAAGTTATCCTATTATCAAAAAAATACGACCCATATATTTTTGGGATGTAATTATTCATATAATATGACTGCTTATGATCCGGTCACGATCCACCCCCAGATTACCTACGAGTAATTTGCAATATAAAGCGATAGCGAAAATTGTACAATATTCGCCTTGAAATGTCAAAGTTCCTTTGAAATTCATTTTACGTATAAGAATTTGACAAGCAATCAGCGGTTCTTGTCGAATTTTCGCTTTGTTTTTGCTAGTAAGATAATAAGGGTCCAATCTGTCCCAGATAAGTTCTTCCAATATACTCACAAATTCTTCATGTGAATATTGATATTATTTTTTGTTAATAATATATTAACATTAATGTGGTACTTATGCTTATCTAAGTAGGCTTATAACTATTACAGTATGAAGTAGGGGCTCTATTTATATTGCTAAAAATAGCTGTTGAGTTGATTTTTTTTCCTCAAATGATTTTTTCTTTATTCATTTGCTTTCACTAATCTTTTGTCTTACTAAGTGTATTCTTGCACGTTACCTGACACGTTCCTATTACGGCAGGACCAAACTCCTTTAATCTTTAATAGTTACCATAGATTAGGCAAGGAGCTTTTTTATCCCACTATAATCATCTGCGGGACTTATCGGCGGAATCGAAACAGGAATTAGGAGATCCGTAGACGAACAAACATCGCCGCCATAGCTCAACGGTCAAACAACTAAAGTGACAGTACGGCGGGGCACATAGCTCGAAGAACCGATAACCGATGTGGTAAAGTAAAAACTATCTTTCGACAAGCGCAGAGTATGGCTAAAATAATGATGATGAAGCAAGGGTGACAAAAAACGTTAACTATCACCTCTGCGCGCCTTACAGCTTTTTTGTAAACAATAACCACATTATCATTAAGGTATCACCTCACAAGTGCAAAGTCATGCTCAAAAAGGAGTTGACGTCACGCGTGATTTGGCGTGATTAAAACGTAACTTTACACTGCGGTACTTAGCTTACAAACAATGAAAACGCCAGGGTATGAATATGGAAGGATGCGAAGCAGAAATGATACAATAATATGTGTTGAAATTACATTATTTAAAATAAATAAATAAGAAAGAGATTTAAATAACGTTTTAGCGTGGTCACAGGCTTTTGGTTTGCTGATTAACCCGAATAAGTCGCAAGCTATCTTGATTGGGCGAAGGAATGCACTCAGCAATTTAGGCAACTCTAGTATTCCTCAGGTTGTTTACAACCAGGTCACAATACATTTCACCGATTCTGTAAGAAATCTAGGAGTACTCTTTGACAGCAATCTTTCCTGGTCAGCAAATGTCAACGAGGTGAGAAGGAAGATGCATTGGGCCTTCTATTCGCTGAAGCGCCTTCAATATTTCCTTCCCTTTAAAACTAAAATGAAACTTGCCCAGTCCTTAATTCTCTCGATACTAAACTATGCGGATGTTTGCTACCTTGATGTCAATGAAGAGTTGCTAAATAAACTCTAAAGATTACAAAATCTAGGGTATTGGTTTCATATATGGCTTACGTAAATACGACCATGCCTCACACCTTCGGAAAGAGTTAAATTGGCTCCCAATCCGACTTCGCAGAAATACCCATATACTGACTCTAGTGTTTAAGATAATTAATTTTATGTCCTCTCCCCAGTATCTCTGGGAGCGATTTGAGTTTCTCTTTTCTATAGACAGGCCCCTTAGATCTGCTACCGCATCCCTTTTAAGTACTCCCAAACATAACAGCGGCGCCTATGGTAACACGTTCACGGTTCAAGCAGTAAAGCTGTGGAACTCTTTACCGCACACTGTAAGGGACTGTAGGACTATTGGTCTTTTTAAAAAACGGTTGAAGGAGCACTACCTTTCCCTATTAATTTCACAAGTGTTATGTATTTTCGTTGTAAGTTATCCTTTTTCATATTTGTTTGGGCTTTCACTTAATTTCCAATATTAAATATATAATATCCAATGTAAATTATAACATATACGTTTTGTGTAGATACTTACCATACAGGGTGTTTTTTTGTGGCCACCTTTAACGAAGGGTACGTACTCTATACATGAAATAAAGTAAGTTTAAGCCAAAAAAAATGCTGGGAAACGATGTAAAAATTTTTAATTTTTTTTTTAATTACTTGATGGAGCGAAATTTATAGTGTCCAGAGTTTATGCTAGTTTTTTCATAGACAGATAGATATTAATTATTTCTCGTGAAAAAATCTTGCTACATGCGTCAATGTGCATTTATGCAGAAAAACGCAGTCTATTTACTCAACTTTGGACCCTAATATTTTGGAAATACTTCCCAGGTATGCTTCCATGGAGAAAAATAATCGTGATGATGAGGAGATTCCGTAGTTTTCGGGAACGTTGACGACCAAAAATCACCCTGTATGTATTTATTGTGTATTTTGTATATATATTTAAGTAGTTTATTAGTATTTATTTGCTGTAAAATGTTTAATATTTTGTAAACTTAGTTTTATAATGTTCCGTTTCTTTGGGTGCACATGACTTGCCCTCTATAATTGTGCAAGAAATTGTTTGCTGGAAAAAATCTCTTAAAGAGATAAGCTCGCCTTTGTACACTCTCTTTGTAACTATGCTAAGTCACTATATTGTCTAATGTATGTGTGTACAATAAAGAATATAAGTACAAGAAAAGAGAAGTTTTATTGAAGGGTTCTCCACGCTCCCGGTAGGTACCTACTGTACGACTCTACTAGAAAGGGAGTATGAAGAAAGTATCGATTTAACTATCCTATTCAAGACGCTAGGCCACTAGTTTGAGTAGGTAAGGTACTCGTAGTATTATCTGAAATGTTTGAGTTTTAGATGTTGGCATAGTTACGAGTATAATTAACTAGGATTATTAGAGCAAACGAAGACAGACTTCTTCACACCTACTCGTATGCTATGCTACCGGTCTAGTGGCTCATCGTTTTATATCAAGTAAATGATTGTAACCCAGGCTTCATAGATAATTATCGCTTCAGCTTATCACAATATCCGCAGTTGAACTAAGGAGCGGGTGTATGTTTTGGAAGCACTAATTGAGAGTGGCTACTGGCTGAGCAGGCCCCATCAAGTTAGTGCGAGCTGCCGTAAAGCCTACAGGGGCTGAGTTGTTCAGTCCATTTTTATATAACATCCTTGGTTTACAACGTTCTTGAAGCAAAAAATGTTAGCGCATTCTCGTTTCGATATCTCCCTCGCACATGCCCACGTCCATTACATCGTTGTTTTATTTGATAAAATGACTATCGTTACGTGTGTACATATTTCGGATTGGGCATTTTCCCTTGTAGGAAACTAGAGCCAGAACTCTTGTTTGAGTTTTCTGCAAGTGAAAATGCCTAATTTCCTGTATCGTACATTTCTAAGTACCTACCTATCCCTGGATTCCATATTTATCGTCAGTTTTGCGGGGGTGAGGTAAGATGGCAACAGTGAGCTTGCTTTTGATCCTTTGATACTTTTTGTACGCAGTTGCCCTTCCGCTAGGAGTAGATGTGTTCTGTGTGGCTGAGCCAACAGCTACACCCTGTATATATGAGAATTATACGACCTTTTTAAACATGCTGTACGAGTATTTTTACTTTGTTGTTTGATATTCTATTATAGTAGTGCTATTTTTATTACAGTGTTTGAATAATACAGGAACCTGTTGTAAACATATAATATAATCAATCAATGATCACTTCAACTTATTATTTTGTATGAAACCGTTGCAGGTGTCTCTGCGTGATCAAATCAGAACTAAAATACCAATATTAGCCCAACAGTCCAGCAGCAAAGTTGCAGGGATCTATATCACCTTTAGTTAGTTGGTTTATATTTTAGCAAAATACCTAATACCTACGTACTTCTATTCAATTAAGTTGCAACACACTCGTAACTTAATCAAGAGCTTCCAAATAATTAATTACTCCTCCACCCAAAGTAGAATAGAACAATACAATCTTCAGTAACTAGTTCAGGTATAGGGGAAATGCTTCAGGTGAATTAACGAAGTTCTAACAGTTTACTTACGTCTCCTTACGAAGACAGATGTTAACTACGGCAAGCTTTTATGTACTCCTTTAAAATACAAATAACAACAAATTTCCCCTTACTGGGATTCAAATCTCACTGATCGTTATACATATATCTACCTATACACTCGACATAGGTATTGTTATTTGTCCATACAAATGGCTAAAAACAAAATGGCGGATTTGTGATCAGCTGATATTTTTCCTAGTATGTGGGTATGATTCCACCAACCACTAGAGATTAGGTACAGCGCTAGCAGATGATACCTAACCAAAAGTGTGATATCAGTTGTTTTTATATCGAGTGAAGGCATGTTGATCAAGGAGGATTCAAGTCGGAAAGAAGATTTAAGTGCATAATAAATAATATGCCTACTTAATTTAAAATATTCCTCCGAATTCGGAAGATGAATTTCTCTTTACTAAAATTTGAACATCCACGTGAAAAGCTCGGGCATGATTATGTAATTACATCCCTTATTAAATTAATTGGTGAACCAGCAGATATTTACGTAAAAACTCTAGACTGGAATTCTCTAAAATACATAGATCAGGCCGATAATTACACCTTGTCTTGGGAAAATACACAATTTTGCGTATAGGTCGTATCTTAAGACACCTCAAAAATTGCTCAGGTAAAATCTTGCCTTTCATCTTTATGCAATAACAAGCAATCAACGAGGTAACCAAGAATTAAAGCAGTTAATTTTCAAATTAAGCAGTAAAATTCGTCATCCAAGTTAAGTGACCCGATAGCTCAGTTGGTAGAGCGATGCACGGAATGCGAGTGGTCGTGAGCTCAAATCTCACTCGGGTGAATTTTTTTTCATTTTTTTATTGATATTTTATAATAGTTAATTTTCCATCATAGAAATAAGATTTCGATATGCACTGCTTATACACGGTATTTTTTTGTGGCCACCTTTAACGAAGGGTACGTACTCTATACATCAAATAAAGTAAGTTTATGCCAAAAAAAAATGCTGGGAATTTTTTTTTTTTTTTTTTTTTTAAATATTTCTTGATCGTGCGAAATTTATAGTGTCTAGTGTTTATGTTGGTTTTTTTATAGACAGGTATTAATTATTTTTCGTGAAAAAATCTCGCTACGCGCGTCTATGTGCATTTATGCAGAAAAATGCAGTCTATTTACTCAACTTTGGACCCTAATATTTTGGAAACCAGACACTTCCCAGGTATGCTTCCATGGAGAAAAATGATCGTGATGATGAGGAGATTCCGTAGTTTTCGGGAACGTTGACGACCAAAAATCATCCTGTATATTATAATATAATCTTGCGTTTAATAGTTCCTGATATCCTACCAACAAGGCAGTGTTGTATTATAATACCTAATGGAAATTCCTCTAGGCCATTATAGTTTATGTATTAAGAGCAAAGCCTTATAAAAGTTTTATAGGCTTTAAATAAACAGTAAAACAATTTGCTAGACTACTAGTCTACAGGGTTGAAGTTAGTGGTATATTGACATTTATATTCGCCAGTGAAACTCGCTTTGAATCTGTTTTATTATGAGCTCGATAAAAATTATATTATTATTCTAGTAATATAACCGACTGATAGACTCGGGGGTGAATAAGACCTGGATAAGTTTCCTAGGTCCATTAAGATCCATTGTAATAAAATAACCTTTTTAAAAAGAAGCTTTTATTTAAATGCGCTAAAAAGAAAAAATTAACTTTTACACTAATACTTTTACTGTTAATTTATAACGTCATTTCAAATTTAACACATTTGACACAATTTATATGTTATAAAAGCTTGTCGCGACATTTAAGTACTCGTATTTACGTTCTTACTTTTAAATGTTTATTAGGCAGCATCTTTGTGTTGATGTTTCAGATTTTCCCATATTGTTCCCACGCATATCGAAGAAATATCCGTCGACCCTTCCAGAGCTTCGTGTAGAAGAGTAAGAGAGTAATATACAACAGGGTTCACCCCGGTGCCCCGAGGTGGTATGTTCACGACATCATGTCATCATGTCACTCAGTACTCGGCACGGCCTTACCTTGACTTATTAAAAATTTAAAACTAAGAAAGTAAATACGAGTACTTAAATGTCGCGACAAGCTTTTATAACATATAAATTGTGTCAAATGTGTTAAATTTGAAATGACGTTATAAATTAACAGTAAAAGTTTTAGTGTAAAAGTTTATTTTTTCTTTTTAGCGCATTTAAATAAAAGCTTGTTTTTAAAAAGGTTTTTTTACCTAAATTTTATTTTATACTTTTTAGTTTTCACCTGGTAAGTTCCTAAGTCTGATCATCTCATTCAACGCATCATTATTGCAAGGTCGTTTGCCAGTTAATTTTGAACAGTCCAGCTCTTCAATGAGGAGCCCTTCTAATGACTTCACCCTACTTAAGGCCACATTTCTCAACAAGACCTATCATTTGATACCTATATTATAGGCACGAATAAAAGAAAATTATCCGCCATTTTGGGTATTCCGCCATGGTGGATTTGGAATAACGTCATACAGTTAACCACGCATTGTCATGCATGAACGTGCATACAAAATTTCAACTCAATTGTTTAAAAATATCTGTTTCAAAATAGATTTTCAAGTTTTAGAAGTCCGCCATATTGGATTAAGAGTGACGTCACATTTTTTTCGAGTTACTCTCAGCTAGCCCTTCAATTTGATACCCATATTGTAGGAATGCATTAAAAATAATTGGTCCGCCATTGTGGGTATGCCGCCATGTTGGATTTAGAATGACGTCACACTGTTAATCATGCATTGTCATCCGAACTGAACGTGCTCACCAAATTTCAGCCCAATCGGTTGAGGGCAAGTGCCTTAAAATTGAGTTGTAAGATTTCACCTGAACAAACATACATTGCAAGTTAAATAAAAGCTTGTAAAAATCCATTGATTTTTACACTTTTATGTCCACTTTAATCCTCGATCCTAGAATATTTGCAAAATGGATTTTTTAGAACCAATGTATGTAATAAAATCCATTATAAAAATAAAGCGGGTGACACATGCAATCTTCTTTATCAACTTTAAAAACTTTATAAAGCCACATCTATAGTAGCCATTTTCAATAAGGAGTGTGGGACCCATTTGTAACAAAAGTCTTCAAATATCGATTTTCGTGGAACTTACTTCCGCCATACGAACTACTGATATGTAAGTATTTAGCATATTTTTCTGAACATGAAAAGTGCGGTAGTCACTTCGTAAGGGTATGGAGGGGGAAGTTATGACGTAACAAAGATGGCGGCCGGGCATATACTATTTACTTTGTATTTAGATAACTACTGGGCCGATTTACTTAAATAGGGTCTCAGATGAAAGGTATTTAAATGGACATTATTTAATTCCTAATATTATTTCATGTAAACATAGTAACAAATGAAATATTAAATATAATATAATAATAATAAAACTATTTTTATCGCGTGAAATTGGGGTTGGTTCCATAGAAAAAAATGATCGTCGCCTTACAAAGAATACGATGTATTAAAAAACAATGTTGTCTTTTTACACCCTGTATGTATATAGACAATAGTTATCTGAATGATTCAGCCAGCGAAGTCAAAGTTGATAAAGAAGATTGCATGTGTCACCCGCTTTATTTTTATAATGGATTTTAATACACACGTTGGTTCTAAAAAATCCATTTTGCAAATATTCTAGGATCGAGGATTAAAGTGGACATAAAAGTGTAAATAGATTCATCAATGGATTTTTACAATGGATCTTAGTGGACCTAGGGTATAAATTTTAGTCAGAGTGGGCTCAAATTGAGGAGGCCTTTGCCCAACAGTGGGACGTAATACCTGTTGATGACTTAGTCATTAGAGTCATTAGTCACTAAAACATAAGTTTATTCTTGCTTTAGCTCTTCACATGACGTCTCTAGTGATATTATGTGATCAATGGCAGTCGCCAACTAGTCGACTCTTTATGGGAACGATATTCAGCAAAGTTGCTTTGATCAAAGTTTCATATGCAGATATAAATTGAAAAATGACACATATAAGTAGCATAAACATTCTTTGCTTCTATCGCTGTAGATAAAGTTTTAATAAAATCATATAGTATGTTCAAATTTCTTATCCTACTATTATTATTAACTAGTGGACGCCTGCGACTCCGTCCGCGTGGACTACAGAAAAAACAAAATATCGAAATTATCCGGGATAAAAACATTTTCCCGGGATAAAAAGTAGCCTATATGTTAAGTGGGACCTGTCACAATATATTCCTGAAAACTGCATCGAAATCGGTTCACCCGTTTCTGAGATTAGCGTGCACAAACGCACAGACAAACAGACAAAAATTCAAAAATTCATCGTTTTGGGTTCTATTGCGTTGATAAAGGTCTCCTATAATATTTTTTCTCATATATCTTCTATGTACAGACAGCGATCTGTTACATTTTTACCCGACTGCGCGACGTAAAGGAGTGGTATTGTGTTTAACAGCCTATGTATGTATGTATGTTCCTTTGAAGCACTACACAGACCAAACGCCTCGGCCGATTTTTATGAATCGTACGTCTATCGATTCCTCTTAGTCCGGCGAGTGTTACTAAAGACATGACGTTAGTGAAAATCTAATATGGCGACTGCTGGACGCCATTTTGTGAAAATTAAATAAAATTAAAGTCGACAAACCATATCGAGTGGGGTATCGTTGTATAGGTATTTAAAAATATTTTTTAGGTTTTTCTCAACATTTACAATTTGACTTACCGTTTAGGATCTATATCGATTGAAAGTTGCGTAACAACCATTCTCACATATAGAAAGAAAGAAAGAAAACGTTTATATAAGTTTTTAGACAGCAGCAAGACGAAAACTTCTTGCTGCCGAGTATGTTGAGCATATTTTTTAAGCGTACCTATTAGTAGCTAGGTACTCATAACAAAAAAGTATAAAATAAAAAAACATAATTTGAAAAATCCAAAACCCCGACTGCTTAAAAAAGAACCAAATAATGTACCTACATAATAAAAAAACTAAAAAGAAAAGAAAAAGCACTTAGATGTCCGGTGGTCTAGAATTCTATACTATTATTATGGAATGAATACTATTGAAGAACATAAAATATTTTCTAATGATCGTAACATAACAACTGAACAGTCGGGATCCATTATCCGACAGCCAAGCTAATATTTCAATGGATCCTGGCTGTTCAGTTGTTATGTTACGATCATTAGAAAATATTTAATGTTCTTCAATAGTATTCATTTCATAATAATAGTGTATTATAGACCACCGGACATCAATTTGGTTATTTTTTAAGCAGTCGGGTCTTTGTTTTTTTTTATTATTATATGTATAGATGTAAAAGTTTGTGAGAGTTGAGTATTGTTTCGGTTTCACGAAAAACCATGCACTGATTTTAATAAAACTTAACAGCCTTATAGCTTACACGTCAGAATAATACATAGTTATCAAGCAGTTTTATAAACATTCGGGTTAAAAATTCAAATTTACAGTAACAATAATAAAAAGCTCAGTAACTCAACAAAACAAAAAAAAAACAAAATTAATCTTACTTTTTTCATTCTCAAATAAACACATTTTCGTTTTTATTTGATTTACATAATAATAGGCCGTGTTTTTTTTCCAACATTATCACAAGTTATAAAAGCCAGCACCGACATTGTACAGTATGGAAACGGGGCTGAGCATTTATTAATTAGTGCTCCATTGTTATAATAGATGACGTTACCTAGAATGGATAATGAAATTGCCTGCGATGAAACCTTAAAACCGGATAGATATTAACTTTCAGTGTAAATTCTTCGTTTTTCACGTTTTCGTGTTTCTACGTTCTAATAATGGGCTACATTTTTCTAGAATTCTAAAGTAGGGGAACAGAAAATAATGGATAATTTTGATATACCTACATATTTTATAGACACGGTTGTGTTCCCAAAAAGGGTAGCCAGAACTGAAGCATCACATGGGAGATCCCATAACAACGTTAGACATATCGGGGACAGTTGGTTATGATTAAAATGCCCGAGTTCCTTAGTCGCCATGCACGGATCTCCTTCAGCATATGTATATTCTGGTGAATAATATGATATACTGACATCCCAATTGAACTTCAAATGAGTCACATAGTAGATACGATCATACGAGTAGAATACAACATTAAGGTGGGTTCCCACGGTGCGTGATAATACGGACGGACGCGCACCAGCCCGCACCACGGATCGTGGGAAATGGAGCGTCCGTGGTAAAACAGACGCGTCCGTGGTGCGCGTCAATCCGTAGCCGTCGGCGCGTCCGCGTCCGTCCGCGAAATCACGCACCGTGGGAACCTACCTTTAGAATGACAGAATACAGATATAAATTTATAAATTTTTCCAAATCTGGCTTATCGGGAACCGGTAGGACACTCACGATAAGAAATATGAAATAAAACGCATTTATTTTCTAGAAGCAATCTTCGTAACTTTATTGACTAGAGCCGAAAATCTTAAATTGTATTAAAACCGATATTGCGCATTTCAAAGCAGAAGCAATATCGGGCAATTTGCGAGTAACAGCTTTCGATTGGTTCATAACATTTTATGTCTTACTTCTGCTTGGCCAACTGTTTGCGCCAACTTTGTACAATGTCGTGTAAAATTGAATTCCTTTTCCCCTTCGGTAATGCGCGTCGGTTTTTCCTAAGTTATAACTAGACATAGGAGTTGTCGGGGCAATGACGTCATATTTCTAGTGATTGCCTTATCGATAAATGCATACTTATCGATAATTACAATGTTCCATATTGCAACAACGTGACTCATAAATTCATAATAACAGTCAGTAGTTCAAGTTCAAGAGTCATTTTCAATACAATTTAAAGAAGAATTAAAGTGTTACGTTTGTAAAGCTAACATCTTCAATTTCTAACATTAAAAAATATATAATTACCTACCTATGCGTTTTTAATTTCTCGTTGAAATGTTTTAAATAAACAATATTAGTGGATAAGTAGTTTTTAATTCGGAATTTTGGAGTTGGGTGGGTAATTAAACTTTTTGGTTTTAAATATTTATGGAATCATGAATAGTCGGCATTTCTTATTATTTTAAATACGAATATTGTGGGCTAAGACATTTTGATTTTGGACATTGTGATATATACCTACCCAATAAATAGCAGTGATATATCGATATCTAGATAAGTCGATAAAAAACAGCATTCATTCCCTAGCAAATGTCAGATCGTGCCCCGACAACTCCTATGTCTAGTTATAACAGTTCGGAATTCGTTAATTCAAAGCATTTTATATCTAATGCCCGATATTAGACATTTTTACTGGCCAAGAACTTTTCGAAATTGTCATTAAGGTACGTTCGTTTTCGTAAAGTGGAGTAAAACAAAATTGTTTTAAAAATATCAAACCCATCTTGTATACCTTTTGGGTTGGTCGGCTGCATAACTTTCAAGTTTCACCAAGGTTTGTTTCGTAGTTTTCGCGTATCTAAACTTATATGCCTATAATTATAATAACTTATTAATAATCTTTACATCCAAATACCCAAAATGGGATAGCCAAATAGCACAATCATGAAAGAAAGCCCACAGTCACGGTTAGCATAACGGGGAAATTTCCATATTTTGAATTTTTAATTTTGACTTATACTTATATAATCACGCTTTTATCCCTTACGGGGTAGGCAGAGCACCACGGGTCTATTTTTTTTATTATTTTTTTATTTTTTATTTATTATATAATATAGGTTTTTTTACAATTTTAATGAAGGATCACATAATCCCTGGGTGGTTTATGCGTGACCCTTGTCCCCCACCACTTATATCTATAGGTATGGGGAATGTATATGCATTAGTTTAGTTTTTTGTTCGTTGATGACTAACCCAATATCGTGCGCCCATTGACATAATGTATCATAGTTTGTCTGTAGCCTCGTTTGCGCCTCTTCTATATTTTTGTGTGCAAACAATAGGCAAGTGTCACCTGCAAACCATAGAACCAGATGTGCCACTTCTGACCAATTTTGAGGGTATAGTTGAGATGTACAAGTTCGGTTAGTAGTGACAGGTGGTCAGCCCATCGCCTACAAAACACCAAGACCCTCTTGTCCCTCTACTGACTTGTACAGTATGCCCGTGAAGAGAAGCAGCTGTAGTATTATACGTTTTTGTTTTTCACTCCCAGAGCAGCATAGAAGAATTTGGATTCATCTAGGTAATTTATATTAGTAGGTACCTATCTATCTAGTACATATAAAATATAATGCTAGTAATCGTAGCAAGCCACATAAATCTATAAACCGTGGCATGCATCTGTCGCCGGAAGTGAGATTACCGCCATGTTGACGCGCGCCGGAAGTGGACTCGATGTATTTAGTTCTAGACGCTACTGTTTAAATACGAATGTGGATCACTTTGTCCTTATGTCTATACTGTCACGAAATTAAATTTAATTAAAGTCTGTCATGTTATATTGGTAGTAGGAAATAATATTGTATCGAAATTATACAAACATAAATACATAAACGTATAAGAACAACGGACGGAGTCTCTTACTACACAGATCGGAGCATTCATAGTAAGCTGATGGATGAAAGAGAGGTGCATATACACATGTAATCCATCCACACATACAAACCTAGGTAAGCTCGGCGACTACCGGAAAATACCCACACATGCAACATGCATTCAATCTGTACAGTACCTACCTACACAGTACTTCGTCCGTTAGTTCTTATACGTTTTTAGCTATAGGTATATACGCGACAATCGTTCAAATTCATTATTTTAGGTAATGCAAAGGGTCTTGCTTGTTATTACACAGCGATGTTACGTAGCTAATTTTTCAACTTTTAATTGGGATGTAATAAAGGTTTCAAAAATTGCTAGCTGACAGGCTGAAACAATACCTCTCAGTGTCTTACGACATGCAGGAAAAAAGATGTAGATGCATTTCTGTGAAGCCCCGGAACAGCACGGGATTGGTAATTATTTTATTCGGTCATTAATACAACGAAGACCAGGCGCATCCCCCTTTAGATTTGTAGAATCACTCTTCAGTTTGTTTGCTAACTTACTTTGCTAAACCAAAAATTCCCAATAAAACAAAAGTTTTCCCATACAAACTTTAATCCCCCAATTTATAACTATGGGCTTGAGTTGTAGGGTATCTTCTAAGGTATTTATATATGTATAAGATACTATATACTAGGTATACTATATACCTAGTTGCCTATTTTCGATAAATATTATAAATTTTTCCTTTTGTTTTGTATTGGATCAGACACAAGCTCATTCAAAAGTCAGTAGGTGTAGGTGCCGTAGCGTACGAGTAGAGTACCTACCGTTGGGCGCCCTCCGGCCAGTTGGACCGATGACTTAAAGAGGGCGGCTGGTAGCATAGATTTTAAATCTCCGGCTGGTAGTGACTGGCTGACAAAAACGGGAGATCGAGCCTTGTGGCGTGCTCTGGTCTACGTCCAGCAGTGGACTGCAATAGGCTGGTGTGTGTGCGTACCTGGGTTGCTATTTTTAATAGCAATATCAAAGCTAATCATCTATTCCTGGATATTTGTCTGCACAAATAACTAGTATATAATACTACATTCCCTTTTCTCGTGTCCCTTGTTCAAGCACAGAAACATTTTGAAGTAGAATATTCAGTGAGGGCGGAACTAGTTCCTACCGAAATATATTTCTAATAAAGTTATCTGTTAAATCTACCTAGAGCATAGTAAATTTGCATGATTTCCTCTGAGAGTGCATTGTATGTATGTAATTATGTATGGCACTGCCCTGTGGGAGGCTCCTACATTGTGCACAAAATGCCCGTATTTCCTAGTATTTCACGTAATTTATGAGTTTAACAATGTCTTTGATACTACAAATCGAACTGTACTAGGGTTTTAGTATAATTTAGCTTATGCTTTAGAAAAGTCTATTTCAGACATTGATTTAAGGTAAAATATAAAATAATGGTCATCATCATTTCATCATTTACAGCCCTGAGAAGTCCACTGTTGGACATAGGCCTCCCCCAACAACCTCCATTCCGACCGGTCGGAAGCAGCCTACATCCAACCGACGCCCGCGACCTTGACTAGGTCGTCCGTCCACCTCGCGGGTGGCCTTCCCACGCTGCGTTTGCCGATACGTGGTATCCACTCTAGAACTTTCCGACTCCATCGGCCATCAGTTCTTCGAGCTATGTGCCCTGCCCATTGCCACTTCAGCTTGCTGAAATAATGGTAATTTTACTAAAAAGAAAAAATCTAAGATTTTAGACAATGAATTGGTGCAACTGAAGCTTACAGGTTAGTACCAACATTATAGAACCAACTTCGTCGTAAAAAATGTTATCGCGCTGATTGAATAGAGTCCGTTTCATGGAATAACTCCTATGCCTTTTTTCGTAACTAACATTTTCTGTATGAAGTAACATCGATAATGTTGTCATGCGCATAGTAACTAGCGCCATCATTCAAAGGAACTGAATGGTGAAACGCACTGTAGAATCCTTAGCCATAATTTTATTTTCCTCTAATCAACGGACACAATCACGACAGAATCTTTGAAAGTTAAATGAAATTCTCGGAAGTTTACTAAAGTAGTCCTACTTGTATGTAGCTAACATATGAACAAAACATTATTTAGAATGTCCAGTCGGTTGGAAATATACCTATACTAAGTTGTTGATAGTCAAGTATGTTGGCAACCTCGACTCGAACAATATAAAATGAGAAGGGTACTTAAATTAAGCTTTTTAAACCAGGCATTATTCAAAATGCGCCATTAATCACTTTGATCATAATATATGTATAGTACTCGTAAATTAGTTAATCCGCAAATCATATGATTCGGTAGATTTATAAAGATGGAAAACCCTGAGCAATATATTTTTCTCTGTAGCCTGTGCTTTGATATTCTTTAACTTGCATACCTTTTTTGAAATGCGTCCAAGCGTTTTGTCGTCAAATGGCAGCAAGCAAAGTTAGGTGCTTTTACCTATAATAAAGAATGAATGAAATTAAAATTGAACATAAAATTATGTCGTTTCAAAGGAATGAGTTTGCAGAAAGAGAAAGTAAATTAAGTCCTTTTATGAAAATGAAGGACTTTTGCTATTACGTCATCATAAATAAATGAAATAAATGATTATTCCTTTTTCTCTTCGCATCAATATTTAGATATATTTAGGGTCGATTCCGGCAGTCACACTTAAACCTAAACCTAATCTTAGTCAGGTCTATCTCTCTCCGTTGTTAACATACATGGCTGAGAGAGAAAAGGACAGGTAGGACTATATTTACGTTTAGGTTTAAGTGTGACTGCCGGAATCGACCATATTATCTATTTATTTTAAAAATCCGCATCAAAATCCGCTGCGTAGTTTAACATAGGGACAGACAGACAGCAACTTTTTTTTACTATGTTATGATTACTATCTTACTAATATTATAAACGTGAAAGTTTGTAAGTATGGCTGGATGGATGGATGTTTGTTACTTTTTCACGTAAAAACGACTGGAGCGATTTAAAAAAAATTGGTATGGAGTTAGCTGACACACCATAGACTACTTTTTATCCCGGCAAATATTTTTATCCCGGATAATTTTGACATTTTGTTTTTTCCGCAGTCCACACAAACGAAGTCGCGGGCGTCTACTAGTAACTGATAAAAATCTATCGAAATTCATTCGGATCTAAATTTATTCATCGACTGGAAAAGCAGAGTTTTCAACGGCCAAGAAATAATCTTAGTTGTTATGAAACTCATGAATTAGTTATAAAGTTGGACTTTCAACTTAAGATGTTGACACTGAGAAGGATCGAAGTTTTCCTCACGATAATACACTTTCCATTACGTGAGTAAAGTTCTTTTAAAATATCAGTAAAACATTTTATGATATATCAAATAGATATTTATGAAGTCCTGTGCTGATGGACGCACGGCTGTGTTCTCGAAATGGGGTAGTCAGAACTGCAGGTTTATAAGGGAAATCCCACGCCATGCCAAATGATCAGTGACAATTTGCTATCTTATCGCCTGATATAATGCCCGCCCCCTGATTACCTAATTTGCAATAGCAAAGCCGAAGCAGCTCGATCGCGTAA
The DNA here is from genome assembly GCA_014607495.2 of Carposina sasakii. NCBI lineage: Eukaryota > Metazoa > Arthropoda > Insecta > Lepidoptera > Carposinidae > Carposina > Carposina sasakii. Next base: position 12,481,058 of record CP053155.1, read on the forward strand.
ATTGAAAGTGGGTGCGTGCGCGCAACGAGCGCTCAGCGTCCTCCCGCGCCACGCATCTCGCCCCGCGCACGCACACAATCTCAAGTTTCGCTTTCGCATTGCTATCGCTCGGCTTCTGCAAGTTACGTAATCAGGGGGCGGAATTTCTAAGGCGACTCTTACGACATGTCAGGTAGGAGATGCACCAATGTACAACTCGAATCTAGTGCCGCACAGAACTACTCTGCCCCTAAATATGATTTCCCGTTTTACAAACCTTTCAGCGCAACGCTAAAGAAATTTTAATGAGTAAATTAAATCATTATAAAAATCAGGTTAAACGGGTCCACAATATAATTTGATGTTTGTTGTCGACTGTCGGGTTAGCTATAAACAATATAAAGGTACATACATATTGCTGTAATAAGGATCCATTTTTATACAAATTTTTAACCAATTTTATACAAAATTGTATACCGTTAAAATACAGGATGTAAGTGATAGCTAGGAAAATACTGAAATGCTGAACTACCATTATGTTGAGTGGTACGACCGTGTTTTCACTGACAGGAAATGCATTTTTAATTTGTTTATTCACAGTGTTTGCTTTCCGCACTAATTGCATTGGGCGATCCTGTGACTCGCTAAAAGCTATAATGACTTTGCTGTGTTTTGGATCACTTGTCACTCTCCATTAGGGTTGACCAGTTATTTGAAATGACTGACGGAAAGAGATGCAGCTGATAGTGAATATGTATTCTAAAGTGACTCGTAATTAAATGAGTATTATTTCAATAAACCAGTATAGTGTATAGTGAAATGCTACAAAAAGTTAGTACCTTTTTATCGTATGTGATACTAGTACCTACGAGAAAACACAGTACCATTTTTTTAAATTCTATATATAAATTTTTGAGGTTTTTATAAAACTAACACATATAAATTATTATATAATTAATATTATTAATTTATTAATAATTTTATAACATATAAATGATTTTATTACCACCGGTGATTATTCCTCAGAACGAATAATGAGAGCAAAGAAAAGGTAAGCAGCCAACCTCATTAAAATTCTATGAAGCTTGCTCACTCTTTAAATCGAGAAATATACATTTTTGTATTTTTAGAATAGCAGCATAATTTTACATTGAACTTACGTATCTATCTAAACAGGGTATACCTAGCAGAATATAGACTCGAATACGTATTATGTAATTTTTTTTCAAATTGAACATTCCTTAGTTGTCTAGAAATTCTCTTCTTTCTAAAAATATAAACACGTGTTTTCGAGTCTCCAATTTTGGGAAATGATTCCCTACAGTTACAATACCCCTTCTGTTACACCCTGCATAATACCTTTCTCTTGTTTCTTCAGTTATTTACTAGACTAGGTATTCACATATTTTGCCGACTCCTAACTAAAGGGTCAAGTAGACCAACGACACAAGATCTTAAGGTGGTACTAAGTTAATGTGTTGTTAAGTGTGTGAATATTTATATTTAAGTATTAAAAATGGTTTTATCTAGTGGTTCGGTCATTTTAATATACTTTAAAATATTGCCCACCTCAGCTTAATTGTATATCTTCAACAGCGCTCTCGAGTGCTCATGGACGCCTTCAGTAAGTAAATGTAGTGCCATTACAGTACCCTTCAGGGTACTTTATACAACACGTGTCATGACCTACGTCCGATATCAAAATATTATAGATATGACAATTGGTTCAGTTACGAAAGGTTACCAAAGAGAGCATGGAAAACTTTAGTCGATGCACAAAGTTAACCCTAATATAAAATGTTTTTATAATTATTGTAATTGTGCTTCTCTATTATTGGAAATATAAATAACATAATTAACATTTGATTTTAGGAAAGCCCATGCAGCACGCCTATATTTAGCAGTGGACTTCTTATGGTTGAAAATGATAAAAAAAAATCAGCTACGAATGTACTTTTTAATCTAACTAAATATCTATCTATATCTATTGTGATCACATCATTGTAATAGACATTTCAAGAATCAAGGATCAATCAGCATAGGTATCTAATAATGAAAGAAACGATGCAATGATTTGACTTCGCAACAATCGTTTTCGGAACACTCCCACAAATAGCGGTAAGCCAACCGATATCGATTCGATCGAGATACATATTTTTATAAGTCTTTATTATAAGTCGTAGTCAAGTACGTGTCCATCCGTTGGTGCGACAATAAGGCCACGACATATCTATTAATTTTAATACCTATGTAAAAGGGCATTTACGTAGTTTACTATATTAACTTTATCATTAGTAGCTGTTTCGGGAAAATTACGGTACTAACTTATGTTAAAGGGCGGTGACTCTGCCCTTCAATGTAAACAGTAGGTCCTTAAATACGTGAACTAATTTATTATGCATCATGTTTATCAAGTTGTAGCATTATTGCTATAGGCAACGCTATAATAAATGTGTTTCAGATAGTTTTTTATTTTGTAGTCGATTATTTTTAATTGGGCCAATTACAAAATCTTTTTTTTTTTCTAATTAATTAATATTAGGTACTCGTATCTATAGGGTTAAGTATGCTACCCAATGGGGCTAAATTATAAAATATGTATTTTCTTGTGACAATTCTTCTATGCTGCTCTGGGAGTGAAAAAATAATGTATAATACTACAGCTGCTTCTCTTCCCGGGCATACTGTACAAGTCAGTAGAGGGACAAGGGGTTTTGGTGTTTTGTAGACGATGGGCTGACTACCTGTCACTACTAACCGAACTTGTACATCTCAACTATACTCTCAAAATTGGTCAGAAGTGGCACCATGTGGTTCTATCGGCCCTTGATGCGCTGCCTACCCCGTAAGGGATAAATGCATGATTATATGTATGTATTTTTCATGCACTTTTTTATGCCTTACTCGTATTCCATAAGAAAAATATGTAAAAATCTACCTATTCTCTGTCCGCTTCGTCTGTGAAAAATTGTCGCTATTTTCCGGGAATGATCAGTATCCCGGGTTAAAAATATCTTAAAATTTTCTTTAGACCGCGAATGGTGTTTCGGCGTTTCAACTTAAATTCATCCGATGTTGTTTTTTTTTATGGAAAATGAGAAATAAATCTTGTTAAGACCCCTGGATCAATCTGAAGTAATTTATTTCACCACAGGAGGCTTAGGTCAAAAAACCCATTTAGGCCGCTGACCCTTAAGTATGATTTGTAATAGCCCTTGCTTTTCGTGAATACATAAAAGGTTCTCTTCTCTGGCGCCGTTTGATCGTCATTTACCACTTTCATTATCATTTCATAAAACAGCTGCTGCCCGCTACTTTTTCCGCGTTGACTACAGATTGTAGCCTATGTGATATAGCAAACCTCCTGAAGATATAGCAAAATTTCAAGAAGATTTCTTGAGTAAATAATATTGAAAATTTTTAATAGTTAATGAAGATATCATACAAAGAATCGTACAGATCCCCAAATACAAGCTACTTTAGCCTTGCGTCAAGTCGACGCTTCTTTTGGTAACGTACAATATCTATATAAACAACTAAGTAGAACCGCAGAGTAGATACTTCGACTAGAACTCTATGGGACGGCGCCGGCGACAGTTCGACTCGCTCTTGACCACATTTACCATAAACAATCCCAAAACACCAAAAGCACGTCGAATCTGAAGATTGATACAAGTTCATGAAAAATGAATAATAGCCTTGTCACCTAACCTTTATAACCTTTGTTTGACGCTGTTCGTGGCCTGGATACAGCCTCATTGTTGTGTTTACAATGAGAGAATAACACAATAACTGGGTAAATCTATGTCCACCCTTTACAATTTGAGAACGTGGCTTTGCGCTGTGGTTTCGGTCATTTGGTATACATACACTTAAGGTATTAATTATTTAGCAATTTATAGGTATATTAAAAAGATAAAACTTTAGTTACAGATGCTTCTCAAATTTTGCAATTTAAAGCGACAGATTTTATAAAGTGTAGCTATTCTATGTTTCTTTTTATGGTAAGTAGCTAGTTTGGAAATCACTGCGTTAAAACATAAATAAATATACGTTCTTATAAATATTGATTTCACTTAAATTTTCAGTGCCAGCTTCAGTGTGACTGACTATAAAGAAATAAACAAACCAACAGTAATAGCGTTATCTCTATTATTAGTTAGGATTGTAAATTGTCCGTAAATGTGGTGTGACAACCCTCAAAAATATTCCTTTGTTAAGCTCTGATTAATAAAAATGAACCTTAAATCGGAAAAAAGACATGCTCTGGTAGGTTTTCTGATAAATTTGTTTTGATTTTAAGCAACGAAGTTAGGGTAGTGGAAAGTATAGTAATTTTTAGATTTTATTCCTTTAAATAATAATTTAAATAATTCTTTCGATATTCTGGCCTAATAGACATTGTAATCTCAATAAGTGCAACATCATCAGAGCAACAATAACTTTATTTGGCACCTGCAACGTAACATATTTTCATAGGTACATTAGTCTAATATAATTTCCTGTTAAAAAACCTTTAAAAGCTTTTGAAACTAAACAATTTGTCATTCAAATCTTATTTCATTACTAATAGTGACCACGTTTATATGATAACAAGCAACTTTATAGTCGCGTCAAGAAACCAGCGATGAGACATTTCAATTATATCAATTCAATACCTGGCAAGAAAATTCAAAGTAAGTAAACCGTAACTGTACACACGCATGATTAGCTCTATATATATTTGTGAAGTTATGTGATTGGGGAGTAATCATCCGTACCTTACAACATACAGTATGTTTGACAAGCTGTGTGTGTTGTCAGTGTGTGTGTCCCTGGCGTATACTATGACGCTGCTGGAACTGATGTCTCTGGACTGCGACTATGATGGAGAACTGGTATGAATAGTTTTTGTATTCTTCTTCTTCAGCCTATTGCAGTCCACTGCTGGATGTAGGCCTCCCCCAGGGCACGCCACAAGGCTACTGCCACAGGGGGGTTTTGCCCATAGTCACCACGCTGGGCAGGCACGGTTGGTGACCGCAGTGTGATTTTCGGACTATGTTGTCAGTACGGGAGGCGCTGCTGCCCACCACCTGGAAATCCTTAATCGCCTCGTACGATACCCACGGGTTGGCAGGGGTGGTACAAACTCTACTCTGCCGGCACCACGCGGCTAAGTTTTTGTATACTTAGGGCCGATTTTTTCAATGATCATGATAGTCTCCTGTACTAATGCGGGGCTTCACTAGAATACATCAGCTGCATCTCCTGCACGTCGTAAGAGTCGACTAAGGAACTCGGGCATTCTCTTGGACGACAAGCTTGCAACTTGTCACTGATCTTTAACATCTTGCTCCGTTTTACTAATTGTAACATATATTTTTACAAACCAACACCAAAAGCGTAGTTGGGTATTTCGTTAATAATTATTTGTTGTACTCTTCAAAAGACGATTAGGTAGTTAGTGAAAAAACATAAGATAATCTTCACAAACATGCCTCTCGAATAAAGGTTTCTTTTATGACAAACACCAACAACAAAGAATATAAAAGTTATCAAAATGCTTTTGTTTCTGAGTACAAAGCTATAAAAGAAAAGTATTTTGAAGTACGTGAGTATGCGTGGAGTAGGGAGACATTTCATGATAATTGGATTTCAGGTGTACGTTGATTTGTGGCATTTTTTTAAGGTAACCTACCTTGGTAACATTAGAATACTTCGCTATTAATATCACGGTTGTCAAAAGCTAAGTGTTCTTAAGTATGCGTAGAGTTGGATACAAATATAATTTTAATTTTGAATATATATCTACCGATTAGCAAATCGATTCTAATCATTTAAAAAAATAATAAATATACACACACGTGACGACTTAACAATATGTGTTTCACATATATATAAGTATAAAACATTGTCGATATTGCACAAACCATGATTCGAACCCAGTATCACCGGCTTGGTAGGCAGGGTTACCACCTTCGCCTATCGGTCGTCAAATTTGTACATCTAAATTATTACCCTTTCCTCTGGAATTATCCGCATGTGGCCTGTCACGACTGTATGTAGCCAAAGCTGTGCCGATGCGGGGATTCACATACATCAGCTGCATATCCTTCTATTCATATCGTAAGAGTTAGGAACTCAGCGAGCAAGCTAGTAATTTGGTACTGAACATTGACTTCTCGCCGCACTATGTTTGACGTGGCTGGAGAATCTCTTTCGTGATCCTGTACCCCATTTTGAGAGCACAGCCGGGTAATTTAAAAAAATTAATAACCTCGCAGGACTAGATAGCTAAAATCATAAACAATATCATTTATTCTACGAGTTTTGTCATAACTCAATACATTAATGAAAAATGATTTTCCAAGCTTTTATTGTATTGTCGTGACATTTGTAAGTCTATGTTCCAGTCGTAGGTATACGAAAAGGTAGACGCCCGCGATCGCGCGCGCTTCAGTGTTATGTACAGACTTAAGAACATTCAGAGGTAATATTAAATTGATATTATTTTTGTATGAAAGTAAAATGTGACAAATTATCAAAACTCGTAGAACAAATGTTCTTGTTTATAATGGTAGCAACCTAGTCTTGTGAGGTTATTGATGTTTTAAAATTAACCCTGTATATACAGGATTTTTTTTTGTGGCCACCTTTAACGAAGGGTACGTACTCTATACATGAAATAAAGTAAGTTTATGCCAAAAAAAAATGCTGGATTTTTTTTTTTTTTAATTTTTAAATTCCTTGATCGTGCGAAATTTATAGTGTCTAGTGTTTATGTTAGTTTTTTTATAGACAGATATTAATTATTTTTCGTGAAAAAATCCTGCTACGCGCGTCTATGTGCATTTATGCAGAAAAACGCAGTCTATTTACTCAACTTTGGACCCTAATATTTTGGAAACCAGACACTTCCCAGGTATGCTTCCATGGAGAAAAATGATCGTGATGATGAGGAGATTCCGTAGTTTTCGGGAACGTTGACGACCAAAAATCACCCTGTATGCTTTCAATTAAGGTGGGATCAAAGCATCGTGGGTCACCTCGTCCATATTAACATAGGTAATATTTACTATTATATAATATGAAAGAGGAAACCAGTACAAAGAAAATGTTTTTATTGTAAGAGCTACGGATTTTTCACAGCATTTTCCTACTCAATAATAAATGGACTTTTTAATAAATTTATTTGCAAAAAAAGTTGTTAAGAAAAATTCAAAAATACGAATATCTGTAGGTACCAAGTTTCATATTTCCAAAGTTTGATAGTTTTTATATATGCCTATATATTTCTCTTCAATTCCGTCCTGCTCGAAGGCGTAACGCCGTAAGCATGGAACAGAAGTGTGGTGGTGCTGTTCTTTAAAAAAGGCGATAAAGCCTTGCTGAAGAACTATAGACCCATCTCGCTTCTGAGCCATGTCTACAAGTTGTTTTCAAGGGTAATCACGAATCGTCTTGCTCGCAGGTTTGATGACTTCCAGCCTCCCGAACAAGCCGGTTTCCGAAAAGGGTTTAGTACCATAGATCATATCCACACGCTACGGCAGATTATACAAAAAACGGAAGAGTATAATCGGCCACTATGCCTAGCGTTCGTGGACTATGAGAAGGCCTTTGATTCGATCGAGACATGGGCAGTGTTGCGGTCTCTCCAGCGGTGCCATATTGACCATCGATATATCGAAGTGCTGAAGTGTTTATACAGCAATGCCACCATGTCGGAACGAGTACAGGAGCGGAGCACTGAGCCGATTTCTTTGCAGAGGGGAGTGAGACAAGGAGATGTTATTTCTCCGAAGCTCTTCACCAATGCAGTGGAAGACGCCTTTAAGCTTCTCGAATGGAAAGGACTCGGCATCAATATCAATGGCGAATACATCACTCACCTTCGGTTCGCAGACGACATCGTGGTCATGGCAGAATCGCTGAAGGATCTAAGTACAATGGCCTCAATCGAGTCTCCCAACAGGTGAGCCTGAAGATGAACATGGACAAGACAAAGATCATGTCGAACGTCCATGTGCCGCCCACTCCTGTACTGGTTGGGAGCTCGATGCTTGAAGTTGTTGACGAGTATGTTTACCTGGGACAGACGGTCAAACTAGGTAAGTCCAACTTTGAGAAGGAGGTAACTCGGCGAATCCAACTCGGCTGGGCAGCGTTCGGGAAACTACGAAGCTTATTTGTGTCCAAGATACCCCAGTCCTTAAAGACGAAGGTATTCAACCAGTGCGTGCTGCCGGTGATGACCTACGGTACCGAGACGTGGTCTCTAACTATGTGCCTCATAAAAAATCTCAGGATCGCACAGCGAGCGATGGAGAGAGCTATGCTTGGGATCTCTCTGCGTGATCGAATCAGAAATGAGGAGATCCGCAGACGTACAAAGATCACCGACATAGCTCAACGGTCCAGCAAGCTGAAGTGGCAATGGGCAGGGCACATAGCTCGAAGAACTGATGGCCGATGGAGTCGGAAAGTTCTAGAGTGGATACCACGTATCGGCAAGCGCAGCGTGGGAAGGCCACCCGCGAGGTGGACGGATGACCTGGTCAAGGTTGCGGGCGTCGGTTGGATGCAGGCTGCTTCCGACCGGTCGGAGTGGAGGTTGTTGGGGGAGGCCTATGTCCAACAGTGGACTTCTCAGGGCTGTAAATGATGATGAATGATGATATATTTTACTAGTATCCATATGTATCCATAATACATGGTCAATATTAAAAGGCTTAGTAGGTAAATCATACTGTTTCAAAATTGTGTGTGTTAAAATTGCAGTTCTAACTACAGAATAGAATACATAACTTTTATTATGATGCTGCACCTCTGCTAGTATGAACGATGGATAAATATGCAATTATGTTGGACTAGCCTACGTCGCCGGTAAAATTCCAAATTCACCTTCGCCGTGTCTTTTGACCCATTTCCTTTGGTGTTATTAAAAGATCTTTTGCATACTAAATAGTTCCCGCCCTTCGGCGCGGCTTTTAAAATTCATAAAACATTAATGTTTTAGACTAGGTAATGCGATAAAAGGTTTTTTTTTAGCTTTCAGAACTTAGGTTTTATACATATTCCATTTATATATATATACATGTAAGCGAAAGCACAGTTTTGCGAGAGGTCGTGAGTTTAAATCTTACTCGGGTGAAGATTTTTTTCATTTTCTTTCTATTCTTTATTGTACACAGACATTTTACATTGACAGTGTACAAAGGCGTGCTTATCCCTATAAGATATTTCTTATTAATATTTTATAATATATATAAAAGTTAACTTATGTTATCCAAAGTCCTTTTATTCTATTTGTTAAATATAGTTTCAAGATGCTTATTGGAATAAAATTAAAATATAATTCGATATTTTTTCAGATTGCTGCATGATTTAATTGGCTATCGCCTTTTCTTTGGAATAAATGAAATTATAATGAAACCAACCTAAAATTGTTTCCTTTGCGAGTCAGCTGTTAAAAAATAATGTTATTATTCCAGAACCGGACATCCTACTACATTGTTTTAGCCTGTTTTAGCTTTTTCTTTTTTTCACCTGCCAATAGATTTTTTTAAATTTACTTCTTAAGTTTTTCTTCAATTTTCGTTAGAATGAGTCACATACTGTATTGCACACAAATTAAAAATGTACACATAAATTAAAAATGTACACATAAATCACACAGGTACAGGAGAAATGTACAATGGCGTGCTTATCTCTTCAAGTAGTTAAGTATGAATTTTTATATATGTTCGTCACATAGTGCATCTTATAACTTATCGATAGCTACCCGAGAAGGTCCCCAAGAGTACGGAAGTAAAAACTTGACACCCACGAATGAGTACAAGTATCAAATATACGTGTCCTAATGAGAAGAGATCATATAACGCCAAAGCGGATCAGTAATATAAAAACCTACATAAGATAGTGTGATATTAAGAAACACTAGGGTGTATATAACAATACATTGGTAATTAGGTAACAGAAGTAGCTATATAATATTAGTAGGGTATGAACAAGTTTTCTTCGACTAACTAAAATTACCTATAGTTATTAATTGTAATTAAGTACCTTTCAACTAAGGTGCTTGTTTTTTGTGAACGATAACCAATAATACGCATATATCGGTAGGAAGACTGTTTCAGTATTAGCATAGAGAAAGGAATCTATATAACCTGTGACATGCAATAAATGAATCTAATCTAATGTAACATCTTTTTCCTCTATGGTGTTGGTAGGTGTAAAGGCACTCTTCTGGTCATAAGGTGTTAGTTTGCGGTCTAGAAAAAACTCAGACTGTACAAAGGACTGCAAATTATTCATACGAATACCTATTCACATATTTCCCAAATAACCAAACATGATAGTATAGTATAGAATATGTTTGCTGTTTATTTGCTCTTCTATGGGATACAGAGAAGGTGTCAAATAGTTAAATACAGGAAACATCCTAAACAGCCATAAACATATGGCATGCAAATCTAAATTAAAATTAAGTGAATACATTTCAATTCACATAACACAGTAATATAAAATTTATATCAGTAACAGTTGTCAAATCTATGAATAAATAAATTACAGTTAAATACAAGCCCACCGTCTAACACAAACAGGCACCACATGACCGAGCGAACATACATTAAAAGAAGTGTCTTTAGAGATATAAAACTCTTCGATCGAGTAAAAAGTACTTAGAACAAGCCACCGAAACAACACAGTTTTAAATTTATTAATAGGCAGTTCTTTAATTTGATCTGCCGGGCTAGCACGACCACGATAAGTAGATATACGATAAAGGATTTCGTATCGTAACTATACCACCATAATTATCGATTTCACGAACAACACCAATGAACGATACGTTACGTTAAGATTTATCCCGTGTTATGATACGATAAGGCGCGAGATAAGTTAAACAAATGTTTCTAGAGTCAAAAAATATTTTTTTCTTTTTTTTCAATTGTCGTTCATTCTTTTTTTTTCTTTTTTTCCTTTTTGACATCAGATGTCATGTTAACTGCTCTAACATGACCAGCGAAACACGATACGATAAACCTATTTATCGACTAGCTGTCAAAATACGATAGATATTAGCCGCCATGTTGAATGTTATCGATACCAATTACTAATCATTTAATTTTACCTTTGACCTACCTATGTAAACTAAAAACGAGTAAACTAAAACACTAAATTAAAAATATTAAGTTTGGAGCATATCACTGAAAACCTATCGAACCAAAGAATATAATAGGTATTTTCGATTTCTCTAAGCTATCTACGCTTATCGCGCAATACAATGTTCATCGATAACAATATCTTGAATTGATGTCAAAATTCGATATTTTTAACATCAAAATACGGTCATGTTCGGCGCTATCGATAGTAACCGATGCACATGCTCGCATTTTATCTATAATATCGTATCGTGCCGTGTAACGTTACCGGCATGGTTATGTTCGCTGTATAGATAAAATTCAACATGGCGGCTATATTTATCGAATTTTGACAGCTAGGTATCGATAACTTGACTTATCATATCGTGTATCGTTGGCCGTGCTAGCCGGGCTGGTATATTATTATAAATTTTTATGCACATCCAGAGACAGTTTTTCTGAAATCTAGGGGTTCTCTGTATAGTGTTGAGTACCAATATGATAGGATATCTATTTGGTCTTTTTGTAACATCCTTGGACTGAACAAAGTAGGTACTCATATTTTGTTTAACGAAGTTACATACTTCGTATATGTAGAGGCAGGGAAGTGGAAGAATACCCATCTCTCTAAAATATGGTCTATAAGACACATCTTGAGCCAATCCACAAATGGCTCTTATGCATTTCTTCTGTGCAATAAATACCGCCGTTCCGTTCCCCCACATAAATAAGCCGTATCGTCGAATTAATTCTATGTATGCATAATAGCCGTTTATTTTAAGGCAATTTTACTTAAATTATGCAATACAAAAGTAAAACTAAAACGGCTATAAATAACGGCTATAACAATGCCTTCGAACGAATGCCACGTATGTCTCGCAATGACAGCTGAGCTAACTCGGTCAGTCGGGTACAATACCCGAGGTTGCGCATACGCATGCCACAGTATAGGTACTTATTATACAGTAAATAAATAGATCGCCATAGTGCAAGAAATCAAGACACAATGTTAACTTTTCATTCAAGTAGTCGCAGCAGATTTTGCGGTTGAGACTATTTTGTAACATTGTTATTAGTATCAATAAGCCAATGGGATGACGTTGGTTATTGTCAACAAAGTGACATTATAACGCAATATAACTGTAATAAATTAATTGTTTATGTTTCATATAAATTAATAACTGTAAAGCTTTTAATTCTTGTTACCTTAAATTTAATACATTTAGTTTATGTATTACGTGCAAGATGTTGTCTAGTTGAGACACTGATAAATAAATGAGAGTACCTATCCTGTGGCCGGACATAGCAATAATAGTGACATATAGATTTTTTCATATATATCTGTCATTAGAACGCAGAAACTAGCGCTAAGATGTGACCAAATATTTTCACGGTTTGTGACCGAAATAAAACTAGTAGTTTTTTTTTAGTTTTCAGTTCCCTTATCACTGATGTGATATTAAAATGACTTTTATATTAAAGTTGGTTATAGTCAGTGTGATCTGTTTGTCGGTGTATGCGCAGGATTGTAAGACGGGTGGGGGACGGGTTTGTAAATTTTTTATACTAATAATAATCTGCCTTTTTTTGCTTCAGTAGAATCGCTTTACTGAGTTTGCCGTTCTACGACTATCTGCCTTTTCTCAGTAAAAATAGTTTAGAAAATTAAGTGCACAGTTCTATAATTTCCCTGATACTCCGATTGTATCATCCCTAAAATACCAAGAAAAAATTGAATTGGTCGTGGCTTTTGTTATGTATCAGCAAATGAATGTTTCTACGAATATATAATAATCTAGGCACGTACTGTTACAACTTGTAAAATTCATGTACTTACGTTGATTACCTAAAATTACCTAAGTAATTAAAACAATCACCTACCCTGTCTCGTCAAAACATTTGCTAGCAACATGTGCAGGTAATTTTCCTAATTTCTTATTTACGATTGTCACTCGTCAGGTCCAAAAAAATAAAATGCCGTAACATTTATTTTATTTCCCACCAGAAATATATGATATACGCGACATTTAAATTATTTTAAGGGAAGTGTTTTGTTTTTTTGCAGTGGTGAGATAACACATATGAAGGATTAACTTGAAGCTGACTTTCTCTAAAACTTGTTCAAACTCTACGCGACATTACATAATTGTTGTGCCCGACGCAATAATGGGTGCCATTATTAAAAATTAAATTGAATTGAACTTCCTCAAAATTTACTATCTTTCAGATAAGTTATCTTACCATTGGATAAATCGGCCCCTAACCTAATACATATTTAATTATTTTTTTCATTTTCCCTTTCAAATCATCAGGAACTTTACTAACTACTAACAATTCATGATATGTACCGACCCTTTTACACTTGAAGAGTTATTTAATATTAATACAGAATAAATGAAAAGCCTTTAAAAATAATTAATAGGTAATAATTATAGGTAGAGCATAATATTTATTAGGTAAACGCAACTTTAAATAGCCATTGAAGGACAATTTGATAAGAAAATAAAATAAGGTTATGTAAAAATAACATAATAAAATAAAATATTGTAATTAGTCTTATTATTTCTAATATATTTATCCAACAATTACAAAATAAATGGATTTTTATTAATTCAAGTATAATTTAAAAGCTCGTATACCTGTCTGCCTCATTAATCCAGTAAAAAATTACTGTACTTACCTTACGCCAAAGAAAAACATAATTTCATTAATGGTTCGTATTAGTTTCGATCCAGTTAAATGCAAAAATGTGCACAACCAAACATAAAAACGTTATTATTATAAATATGTACCTACGCAAATCTTCTGTGTGAGTTGCGTGGACGCCGAAAACTGAACTGATTATTATAAATTGTGTTTAGTGGTGTAAATTGCACAAAAATCTGTGTTATTTATAAATTTTTAACCAAGAAAAACATGGTATAACTGACTCGTTGACAAACCTACCTAACTAATGAGTTCATCACACATTAGCCTATTGCAGTCCACTGCTGGACGTGGGCCTCCCCCAAGGCACGTCATAAGACCACTGCTAAATTATGGCATTATAATTATGACACTAGAATTATACTACGAATTCTTTCGTAGTTCCGCACATTACTCGTATGTAGGTATACGAGTTGAATTTCAACAGTTTCATTTTTGAGAAGTGAAAATCATTTGAGTAGAAGTAATTAGGTGACGCGGCGCGTGGTGGGCAGCAGGTGCCTCCTGTACTGACAACATAGTCCGAAAATCGTTACTATGGGCAAAACCCTGTGACAATAACCTTGAGGCGTACCCTGGGGGAGGCCTACGTCCAGCAGTGGACTGCAATAGGCTGAAGAAGAAGAATTAGGTACTTCGTCTTCTTAGGTGTTAATTACCTAGATGTTACTAATGTTTTTTTTTTCTTTCCAGTGTATGGATCACGAGCAATGCTGTGGCGGGTGCTGTTTCAATGGCGAATGTATTAACAGTAAGTATTTCAAAGGTCAAAGTGTGTCAAAGCAAATCATGTTCCATTTCTTTCCACCTATAATTTTCCACAGAGGCACTATAAAGATAGTTGTGAAAGCGCAATATCATATTTTTAGGACAATCCCGCTATGAAGAGGCTTTTATATTTTATAGGATACGTTCAAGGGCGGATCCAGCTTTGGCGTCAGGAGGGGGTCACATAGTCGTGGTCAAGTCAAGAATTTATAATTTGATTTTGATAACAATAAATACAAGTAAAAAGTAGGTATTTTATTAATGTACTTTAAAAAATTATTCTTTACTTGAAAAACTTAACACATAACTTGTACATATACACGTACATATTGCCATCTTCTCTTGAAGACATCCAGAGAAGCACTATCACGCACGGAATGAGGCAGCCGAATTTATATTCCATAACCGTGGTGAATGATTTGAATGATCTAGAGGTATGTTGAGGGGTATGACGCAAAACTCCACAAAGGTGGTACGACAAGGGTTTCTAACAGAGTCTAGCTAGACCGGCCCCCTGATTACGTAAAAGCAATAGCAAAGCCAAAGCAAAGCGATAGCAAAAATTGTACAATATTCGCCTTGAAATGTCAAAGTTCCTTTGTAATTCATTTTACGTAATACGAATTTGACAAGCAATGAGCGATTTTTGTACAATTTTCGCTATCGCTTTGCGTTTGCTAGTTAGGTAGGTTATAAGGGGGCAGGGCTGCCAGCAAATAAATCGCGGGAATACAGTTTGGTATCTGGAATTATACGAAATTTGGTCGCATTATACATTAAAGTTATTTATGTACAACTAGCTGTTGCCCGCGACTCCGTCCACGTGAACTGCAGAAAAAACAGCCTATGTGTTAATCCAGGGTGTCAGCTAACTCCATACAAAATTTTATTAAAATCGCTCCATCCGTTTGTAGACATAAAAAGTAAGAAACATACACATGTAATAAGTAGTCGCCGGCACTGAATGTGTTAAAAATATATAAAATTAAATTTAAAAATATATAAAGTTAAAATATTATAGCGCGAGCGGAGCGAGCGCGATATTTTTAGGGGTTTTTTCGCACACTGTTGCCATTTATTTCTCGATAATGCATGCTCTATCGAGAATTTATGACGATCGCTAATGCATCATGCTTGGTAATGCTGATGCAGGTGAAGCGAACGATAATTATTAGCCTTTATCTACTGTTGAAGCTTCGATTATTTCTTTGTAAAAAATAGCATTTTTACTATTATATTTTAAAGATGAAAGCGTTTCATCTTTAAACATTGTGCTGAGGGTTTCAGCTTTGTTTGCCGAGATTTGGCTAGTGTATAGCTATCGGGATGAAAAATAACGTTGCCAATATGTAATTTAGAAAAGAGATGGTAAAATTCGTCATCCGAGTAATTGACCCGGTGGCTTAGTGGTGAGAGCGTTGGCACGCGGAATGCAGAGGTCGTGGGTTTAATTCCCACCCGGGTGAGGAATTTTTTCCATTTTCTTTATTAATAATTTTATATTATATTTTATTATTCTCACACATGAATTTTGTGTTAGGCCAGAAGCCCCGTATCATTGTTAGGTAGGTATGGCTGATGCGGCACAGCTACGTCCCTAATACATAGAGCAGGATGCGCGGAGCAGGGCGGCTACATTTGGTCCACCAAATTTTTGCCATTTTATAAATGGCGTAATTGCAAAACATATCATTATATCAAGTTAATCAGATTTTCCCTAATATAAAAAGTGTCCGGGTTTTATAGATGGCAGCCTTCTGCGGGCGTCACATCTAAGTTTTTCCTACTAGAAACAACTTCGAGAAAAGCAAGAGACTCACGTTCCATTTCATGGCGTATGTGTTTGTATCGTATTATACGAAATGATCAAGGATACAGTATACTGTCTGACTATACATATTTTGTATCCAATTTTACGATCTGGCAGCCCTGAACTAGACGTAAAATAAAAATGTTTTGTTTGCCATCATACAAAGTTCATCATTTACAGCCCTGAGAAGTCCACTGTTGGACATAGGCTTTCCCCAACAACCTCCACTCCGACCGGTCGGAAGCAGCCTGCATCCAACCGACGCCCGCGACCCTGGCCAGGTCGTCCGTCCACCTCGCGGTTGGCCTTCCCAAGCTGCGCTTGCCGATACGTGGTATCCACTCTAACTTTCCGACTCCATCGGTCATCAGTTCTTCGAGCTATGTGCTCATTGCCACTTCAGCTTGCTGGACCGTTGAGCTATGTCGGTGATCTTTGTACAAAGTTATTACATTATATTAAATTAATTAAATATTGAAGGTACACCTATGTAGTTACATAAAATCTGTACGGTGACAAAATATATAAATAAAATTATCATGATCAATTAGTGGTCCACCTAAGTCCTGGAACCAGCTCAGGGGGGGGTCATGACCCCCATGACCCCCCCCCCTGGATCCGCCGTTGGATACGTTTTTATAGCTTCAAAGATTTGTAGTACCTACGGCCGACATTTCTACCATTTCACAACATTTTTGTCACGAAACTTGAGATTGAATCTTTTATTGCACTAAAAGAGTAAAACCACCCAGCAGCTTTTAAACCCTGACAAACTTAGAAGCCTTTTTATAATAATATTCATTCTTATTTCATGTTTGACCTCTATCCAGTCCAAAAAAAGCAAGATATGATAAAAACCTATATTTGGATGGTTATTTTAATAGACACTTATGTGAAGTAAACATGTAGGTACTATGATGTCTTCGGTTTACAATTTCCATAGGGAGTTAACGACTTGTACTTTCAAATTACGAAAAAAGATAAGGTCGAAAGTCTATCTCGCTATTCTAGAATTAGAAAATAAAATCACAGTTTTACATAGTTACAGATAATTAGCTAAATTTTTATCTATTTTTCCAGCTTACCAGTCCTGTATGACGCCGTATGATGTATGCAAGGACCACATCTGCATGGGAGAAGAGAGCTGTGTCGTGTACGTTCCTCCCGAATGCCCGGGCTGCGAGCCGCTTCCCTTATGTATGCTAGTTTAGTATACTTATAAGATTATATTTTTACAAAAGAAAAATAATGTTGTTTCAATTTTTCAAAGCTTTAATTGCATAGAAGGGTTTACATAAGTCACTGCCTTAGCGAAGCCACGTAATTTATGTAAATCCTACTAATCTACTAGCAGTACGCTAGTACTCGTACTCATATTATAACCATTCAGATTTAGTGCATGCGTTTAGTCTAGTAGAATGCACTCGTGCAAAGGAGCCACTGCGCTAGTCCACTATCATATTTTGCTGGATGAGTGAACTTCATTCGCCCTAATAGGCAAAATTTGTAACAATGTTGTTATCATAACATGCAATTTTAAAGCCATGCATGGCCCATTTTGATACATATTTTATAAAAAAGTCCGAAGTCAGTCAATAAAATCATAGTCTGCATTGCAATTTTTTTCTATACATTCCGTCGCGGACAGTGGGTAAAATAAACATAAAACCATTTAAAGTTCCCAAAAGTTTTACTTAAACAGTCAAACTTAGTCTCTACCTAATCACGAGAACAAATACAATTATTTCCAAAATTGGGACTTTCCAACACACTTTTCTACCTGACTCTCCTAACTTGCGAATTCTTCCTTTTGACCCTCGGAATAATATAGGTACTTACGTAGATTTTTATATTAGATTATTATAAAATAAATAGCACACGTTTCAATTTCTATATGTACAACCAATCTAATATTGCAGCTCAGCAAAAAAAAACTGGATTACAATTTGTAATTATTATGAACAAGAAAAATAATAAAAAAATAGATACTTATCGTTTAATTTTTGGCTTTGTGGGACATAAATAAAACCTAACTAAAACAATGTTACCACAATAAACAATAAATTCAAATCTTTTTTGTCAGAAGATAAAGTCAGAAAGAAATATTTATTCAAGAAATAATTATTTCTTAGAAACTTATCCTGCGCTTTAATTTTAATATATAAGTACATGGTATATATGCAAGAAAATAATTTTAACACTAGATAATGTAAGTATTCAATTTATTCAGCATTTTACGTAGAATAGGTAGACAAATAATGGGAAATAGAGCTCTATCTTTATCCCAAAGTGATTTTACTGAATGTGTTCTCTTGTAAACATTAATGAAAAATGATTTTCCAAGCTTTTATTGTATAAGCCTTCATAATGCGAGAGCGAATGGTATGGAATGAATAAATATTACTACTAACATAGATTAAGAAACTACTAACAAAATATGTGTTGAATTATATTACATGAAATAAATGATTATAATAATAATAATAATTGTCGTGACATTTGTAAGTCTATGTTCCAGTCGTAGGTATACGAAAAGGTAGACGCCCGCGATCGCGCGCGCTTCAATGTTATGTACAGACTTAAGAACATTCAGAGGTAATATTAAATTGATATTATTTTTGTATGAAAGTAAAATGTGACAAATTATCAAAACTCGTAGAACAAATGTTCTTGTTTATAATGGTAGCAACCTAGTCTTGCGAGGTTATTGATGTTTTAAAATTAACCCTGTATATATGCTTTCAATTAAGGTGGGATCAAAGCATCGTGGGTCACCTCGTCCATATTAACATAGGTAATATTTACCTACACACGGTAATGTTATACCCACCAGCATGTAATATGAAAGAGGAAACCAGTACAAAGAAAATGTTTTTATTGTAAGAGCTACGGATTTTTCACAGCATTTTCCTACTCAATAATAAATGAACTTTTTAATAAATTTATTTGCAAAAATAGTTGTTAAGAAAAAATCAAAAATACGAGTATCTGTAGGTACCTAAGTTTCATATTTCCAAAGTTTGATAGTTTTTATATATGCCTATATATTTTACTAGTATCCATATGTATCCATAATACATGGTCAATATTAAAAGGCTTAGTAGGTAAATTATACTGTTTCAAAATTGTGTGTGTTAAAATTGCAGTTCTAACTACAGAATAGAATACATAACTTTTATTATGATGTTTATTATTTATTATGACCTCTGCTAGTATGAACGATGGATAAATATGCAATTATGTTGGACTAGCCTACGTCGCCGGTAAAATTCCAAATTCACCTTCGCCGTGTCTTTTGACCCATTTCCTTTGGTGTTATTAAAAGATCTTTTGCATACTAAATAGTTCCCGTCCTTCGGCGCGGCTTTTAAAATTCATAAAACATTAATGTAGGTAATGCGATAAAAGGTTTTTTTAGCTTTCAGAACTTAGGTTTTATACATATTCCATTTATATATATACATGTAAGCGAAAGCACAGTTTTGCGAGAGGTCGTGAGTTTAAATCTTACTCGGGTGAAGATTTTTTTCATTTTCTTTCTATTCTTTCTATTCTTTATTGTACACAGACATTTTATATGGAAAAACATTTTACATTGACAGTGTACAAAGGCGTGCTTATCCCTATAAGATATTTCTTATTAATATTTTATAATATACTAGCGGACGCCCGCGACTCCGTCCGCGTGGACTGCAGAAAAGACAGAAGAATTTAGAAGGCGCCATCTGTTGCAGACTTATGGAACGTACGATTAATAACAACAACCAACGTTGATGATCAGTTTTTTATTAATTATTAGTTATTAAGACCATTAATTTAAATAATAACTATCCTATCATCCAAGTTGGACCAAATTACATATATATGCCAATTTTCATGAATATCAGTTGACTCGTTTTTGAGTTTATTCGGAACATACAGTGACACGGATTTTTTATATATTAGAAAGATATAAAAGTTAACTTATGTTATCCAAAGTCCTTTTATTCTATTTGTTAAATATTGTTTCAAGATGCTTGTTATTGGAATAAAATTAAAATATAATTCGATATTTTTTCAGATTGCTGCATGATTTAATTGGCTATCGCCTTTTCTTTGGAATAAATGAAATTATAATGAAACCAACCTAAAATTGTTTCCTTTGCGAGTCAGCTGTTAAAAAATAATGTTATTATTCCAGAACCGGACATCCTACTACATTGTTTTAGCCTGTTTTAGCTTTTTCTTTTTTTCACCTGCCAATAGATTTTTTTAAATTTACTTCTTAAGTTTTTCTTCAATTTTCGTTAGAATGAGTCACATACTGTATTGCACACAAATTAAAAATGTACACATAAATTAAAAATGTACACATAAATCACACAGGTACATGAGAAATGTACAATGGCGTGCTTATCTCTTCAAGTAGTTAAGTATGAATTTTTATATATGTTCGTCACATAGTGCATCTTATAACTTATCGATAGCTACCCGAGAAGGTCCCCAAGAGTACGGAAGTAAAAACTTGACACCCACGAATGAGTACAAGTATCAAATATACGTGTCCTAATGAGAAGAGATCTTATAACGCCAAAGCGGATCAGTAATATAAAAACCTACATAAGATAGTGTGATATTAAGAAACACTAGGGTGTATATAACAACACATTGGTAATTAGGTAACAGAAGTAGCTATATAATATTAGTAGGGTATGAACAAGTTTTCTTCGACTAACTAAAATTACCTATAGTTATTAATTGTAATTAAGTACCTTTCAACTAAGGTGCTTGTTTTTTGTGAACGATAACCAATAATACGCGTATATCGGTAGGAAGACTGTTTCAGTATTAGCATAGAGAAAGGAATCCATATAACCTGTGACATGCAATAAATAAATCTAATCTAATGTAACATCTTTTTCCTCTATGGTGTTGGTAGGTGTAAAGGCACTCTTCTGGTCATATGGTGTTAGTTTGCGGTCTAGAAAAAACTCAGACTATACAAAGGACTGCAAATTATTCATACGAATACCTATTCACATATTTCCCAAATAACCAAACATGATAGTATAGTATAGAATATGTTTGCTGTTTATTTGCTCTTCTATGGGATACAGAGAAGGTGTCAAATAGTTAAATACAGGAAACATCCTAAACAGCCATAAACATTTGACATGCAAATCTAAATTAAAATTAAGTGAATACATTTCAATTCACAATACACAGTAATATAAAATTTATATCAGTAACAGTTGTCAAATCTATGAATAAATAAATTACAGTTAAATACAAGCCCACCGTCTAACACAAACAGGCACCACATGACCGAGCGAACATACATTAAAAGAAGTGTCTTTACAGATATAAAACTCTTCGATCGAGTAAAAAGTACTTAGAACGAGCCACCGAAACAACACAGTTTTAAATTTATTAATAGGCAGTTCTTTAATTTGATCTGGTATATTATTATAAATTTTTATGCACATCCAGAGACAGTTTTTCTGAAATCTAGGGGTTCTCTGTATAGTGTTGAGTACCAATATGATAGGATATCTATTTGGTCTTTTTGTAACATCCTTGGACTGAACAAAGTAGGTACTCATATTTTGTTTAACGAAGTTACATACTTCGTATATGTAGAGGCAGGAAAGTGGAAGAATACCCATCTCTCTGAAATATGGTCTATAAGACACATCTTGAGCCAATTCACAAATGGCTCTTATGCATTTCTTCTGTGCAATAAATACCGCCGCTCCGTTCCCCCACATAAATAAGCCGTATCGTCGAATTGATTCTATGTATGCATAATAGCCGTCTATTTTAAGGTAATTTTACTTAAATTATGCAATACAAAAGTAAAACTAAAACGGCTATAAATAACGGCTATAACAATGCCTTCGAACGAATGCCACGTATGTCTCGCAATGACAGCTGAGCTAACTCGGTCAGTCGGGTACAATACCCGAGGTTGCGCATACGCATGCCACAGTATAGGTACTTATTATACAGTAAATAAATAGATCGCCATAGTGCAAGAAATCAAGACACAATGTTAACTTTTCATTCAAGTAGTCGCAGCAGATTTTGCGGTTGAGACTATTTTGTAACATTGTTATTAGTATCAATAAGCCAATGGGATGACGTTGGTTATTGTCAACAAAGTGACATTATAACGCAATATAACTGTAATAAATTAATTGTTTATGTTTCATATAAATTAATAACTGTAAAGCTTTTAATTCTTGTTACCTTAAATTTAATACATTTAGTTTATGTGTTACGTGCAAGATGTTGTCTAGTTGAGACACTGATAAATAAATGAGAGTACCTATCCTGTGGCCGGACATAGCAATAATAGTGACATATAGATTTTTTCATATATATCTGTCATTAGAACGCAGAAACTAGCGCTAAGATGTGACCAAATATTTTCACGGTTTGTGACCGAAATAAAACTAGTAGTTTTTTTTTAGTTTTCAGTTCACTTATCACTGATGTGATATTAAAATGACTTTTATATTAAAGTTGGTTATAGTCAGTGTGATCTGTTTGTCGGTGTATGCGCAGGATTGTAAGACGGGTGGGGGACGGGTTTGTAAATTTTTTATACTAATAATAATCTGCCTTTTTTTGCTTCAGTAGAATCGCTTTACTGAGTTTGCCGTTTTACGACTATCTGCCTTTTCTCAGTAAAAATAGTTTAGAAAATTAAGTGCACAGTTCTATAATTTCCCTGATACTCCGATTGTATCATCCCTAAAATACCAAGAAAAAATTAAGTTGGTCGTGGCTTTTGTTATGTATCAGCAAATGAATGTTTCTACGAATATATAATAATCTAGGCACGTACTGTTACAACTTGTAAAATTCATGTACTTACGTTGATTACCTAAAATTACCTAAGTAATTAAAACAATCACCTACCCTGTCTCGTCAAAACATTTGCTAGCAACATGTGCAGGTAATTTTCCTAATTTGTTATTTACGATCGTCACTCGTCAGGTCCAAAAAAAACAAAATGCCGTAACATTTATTTTATTTCCCACCAGAAATATATGATATACGCGACATTCAAATTATTTTAAGAGAAGTGTTTTGTTTTTTTGCAGTGGTGAGATAACACATATGAAGGATTAACTTGAAGCTGACTTTCTCTAAAACTTGCTCAAACTCTACGCGACATTACATAATTTTGTGCCCGACGCAATAATGGGTGCCATTATTAAAAATTAAATTGAATTGAACTTCTTCAAAATTTACTATCTTTCAGATAAGTTATCTTACCATTGGATAAATCGGCCCCTAACCTAATACATATTTAATTATTTTTTTCATTTTCCCTTTCAAATCATCAGGAACTTTACTAACAACTAACAATTCATGACATGTACCGACCCTTTTACACTTGAAGAGTTATTCAATATTAATACAGAATAAACGAAAAGCCTTTAAAAATAATTAATAGGTAATAATTATAGGTAGAGCATAATATTTATTAGGTAAACGCAACTTTAAATAGCCATTGAAGGACAATTTGATAAGAAAATAAAATAAGGTTATGTAAAAATAACATAATAAAATAAAATATTGTAATTAGTCTTATTATTTCTAATATATTTATCCAACAATTACAAAATAAATGGATTTTTATTAATTCAAGTATAATTTAAAAGCTCGTATACCTGTCTGCCTCATTAATTATCCAGTAAAAAATTACTGTACTTACCTTACGCCAAAGAAAAACATAATTTCATTAATGGTTCGTATTAGTTTCGATCCAGTTAAATGCAAAAATGTGCACAACCAAACATAAAAACGTTATTATTATAAATATGTACCTACGCAAATCTTCTGTGTGAGTTGCGTGGACGCCGAAAACTGAACTGATTATTATAAATTGTGTTATTTATAAATTTTTAACCAAGAAAAACATGGTATAACTGACTCGTTGACAAACCTACCTAACTAATGAGTTCATCACACATTAGCCTATTGCAGTCCACTGCTGGACGTGGGCCTCCCCCAAGGCACGTCATAAGACCACTGCTAAATTATGGCATTATAATTATGACACTAGAATTATACTACGAATTCTTTCGTAGTTCCGCACATTACTCGTATGTAGGTATACGAGTTGAATTTCAACAGTTTCATTTTTGAGAAGTGAAAATCATTTGAGTAGAAGTAATTAGGTGATGCGGCGCGTGGTGGGCAGCAGGTGCCTCCTGTACTGACAACATAGTCCGAAAATCGTTACTATGGGCAAAACCCTGTGACAATAACCTTGAGGCGTACCCTGGGGGAGGCCTACGTCCAGCAGTGGACTGCAATAGGCTGAAGAAGAAGAATTAGGTACTTCGTCTTCTTAGGTGTTAATTACCTAGATGTTACTAATGTTTTTTTTTTCTTTCCAGTGTATGGATCACGAGCAATGCTGTGGCGGGTGCTGTTTCAATGGCGAATGTATTAACAGTAAGTATTTCAAAGGTCAAAGTGTGTCAAAGCAAATCATGTTCCATTTCTTTCCACCTATAATTTTCCACAGAGGCACTATAAAGATAGTTGTGAAAGCGCAATATCATATTTTTAGGACAATCCCGCTATGAAGAGGCTTTTATATTTTATAGGATACGTTTTTATAGCTTCAAAGATTTGTAGTACCTACGGCCGACATTTCTACCATTTCACAACATTTTTGTCACGAAACTTGAAATTGAATCTTTTATTGCACTAAAAGAGTAAAACCACCCAGCAGCTTTTAAACCCTGACAAACTTAGAAGCCTTTTTATAATAATATTCATTCTTATTTCATGTTTGACCTCTATCCAGTCCAAAAAAAGCAAGATATGATAAAAACCTATATTTGGATGGTTATTTTAATAGACACTTATGTGAAGTAAACATGTAGGTACTATGATGTCTTCGGTTTACAATTTCCATAGGGAGTTAACGACTTGTACTTTCAAATTACGAAAAAAGATAAGGTCGAAAGTCTATCTCGCTATTCTAGAATTAGAAAATAAAATCACAGTTTTACATAGTTACAGATAATTAGCTAAATTTTTATTTATTTTTCCAGCTTACCAGTCCTGTATGACGCCGTATGATGTATGCAAGGACCACATCTGCATGGGAGAAGAGAGCTGTGTCGTGTACGTTCCTCCCGAATGCCCGGGCTGCGAGCCGCTTCCCTTATGTATGCTAGTTTAGTATACTTATAAGATTATATTTTTACAAAAGAAAAATAATGTTGTTTCAATTTTTCAAAGCTTTAATTGCATAGAAGGGTTTACATAAGTCACTGCCTTAGCGAAGCCACGTAATTTATGTAAATCCTACTAATCTACTAGCAGTACGCTAGTACTCGTACTCATAACCATTCAGATTTAGTGCATGCGTTTAGTCTAGTAGAATGCACTCGTGCAAAGGAGCCACTGCGCTAGTCCACTATCATATTTTGCTGGATGAGTGAACTTCATTCGCCCTAATAGGCAAAATTTGTAACAATGTTGTTATCATAACATGCAATTTTTAAGCCATGCATGGCCCATTTTGATACATATTTTATAAAAAATTCCGAAGTCAGTCAATAAAATCATAGTCTGCATTGCAATTTTTTTCTATACATTCCGTCGCGGACAGTGGGTAAAATAAACATAAAACCATTTAAAGTTCCCAAAAGTTTTACTTAAACAGTCAAACTTAGTCTCTACCTAATCACGAGAACAAATACAATTATTTCCAAAATTGGGACTTTCCAACACACTTTTCTACCTGACTCTCCTAACTTGCGAATTCTTCCTTTTGACCCTCGGAATAATATAGGTACTTACGTAGATTTTTATATTAGATTATTATAAAATAAATAGCACACGTTTCAATTTCTATATGTACAACCAATCTAATATTGCAGCTCAGCAAAAAAAACTGGATTACAATTTGTAATTATTATGAACAAGAAAAATAATAAAAAAATAGATACTTATCGTTTAATTTTTGGCTTTGTGGGACATAAATAAAACCTAACTAAAACAATGTTACCACAATAAACAATAAATTCAAATCTTTTTTGTCAGAAGATAAAGTCAGAAAGAAATATTTATTCAAGAAATAATTATTTCTTAGAAACTTATCCTGCGCTTTAATTTTAATATATAAGTACATGGTATATATGCAAGAAAATAATTTTAACACTAGATAATGTAAGTATTCAATTTATTCAGCATTTTACGTAGAATAGGTAGACAAATAATGGGAAATAGAGCTCTATCTTTATCCCAAAGTGATTTTACTGAATGTGTTCTCTTGTAAACATTAATGAAAAATGATTTTCCAAGCTTTTATTGTATTGTCGTGACATTTGTAAGTCTATGTTCCAGTCGTAGGTATACGAAAAGGTAGACGCCCGCGATCGCGCGCGCTTCAGTGTTATGTACAGACTTAAGAACATTCAGAGGTAATATTAAATTGATATTATTTTTGTATGAAAGTAAAATGTGACAAATTATCAAAACTCGTAGAACAAATGTTCTTGTTTATAATGGTAGCAACCTAGTCTTGCGAGGTTATTGATGTTTTAAAATTAACCCTGTATATATGCTTTCAATTAAGGTGGGATCAAAGCATCGTGGGTCACCTCGTCCATATTAACATAGGTAATATTTACCTACACACGGTAATGTTATACCCACCAGCATGTAATATGAAAGAGGAAACCAGTACAAAGAAAATGTTTTTATTGTAAGAGCTACGGATTTTTCACAGCATTTTCCTACTCAATAATAAATGAACTTTTTAATAAATTTATTTGCAAAAATAGTTGTTAAGAAAAATTCAAAAATACGAGTATCTGTAGGTACCTAAGTTTCATATTTCCAAAGTTTGATAGTTTTTATATATGCCTATATATTTTACTAGTATCCATATGTATCCATAATACATGGTCAATATTAAAAGGCTTAGTAGGTAAATTATACTGTTTCAAAATTGTGTGTGTTAAAATTGCAGTTCTAACTACAGAATAGAATACATAACTTTTATTATGATGTTTATGATGTTTATTATTTATTATGACCTCTGCTAGTATGAACGATGGATAAATATGCAATTATGTTGGACTAGCCTACGTCGCCGGTAAAATTCCAAATTCACCTTCGCCGTGTCTTTTGACCCATTTCCTTTGGTGTTATTAAAAGATCTTTTGCATACTAAATAGTTCTCGTCCTTCGGCGCGGCTTTTAAAATTCATAAAACATTAATGTAGGTAATGCGATAAAAGGTTTTTTTTAGCTTTCAGAACTTAGGTTTTATACATATTCCATTTATATATATACATGTAAGCGAAAGCACAGTTTTGCGAGAGGTCGTGAGTTTAAATCTTACTCGGGTGAAGATTTTTTTCATTTTCTTTCTATTCTTTCTATTCTTTATTGTACACAGACATTTTATATGGAAAAACATTTTACATTGACAGTGTACAAAGGCGTGCTTATCCCTATAAGATATTTCTTATTAATATTTTATAATATACTAGCGGACGCCCGCGACTCCGTCCGCGTGGACTGCAGAAAAGACAGAAGAATTTAGAAGGCGCCATCTGTTGCAGACTTATGGAACGTACGATTAATAACAACAACCAACGTTGATGATCAGTTTTTTATTAATTATTAGTTATTAAGACCATTAATTTAAATAATAACTATCCTATCATCCAAGTTGGACCAAATTACATATATATGCCAATTTTCATGAATATCAGTTGACTCGTTTTTGAGTTTATTCGGAACATACAGTGACACGGATTTTTTATATATTAGAAAGATATAAAAGTTAACTTATGTTATCCAAAGTCCTTTTATTCTATTTGTTAAATATAGTTTCAAGATGCTTGTTATTGGAATAAAATTAAAATATAATTCGATATTTTTTCAGATTGCTGCATGATTTAATTGGCTATCGCCTTTTCTTTGGAATAAATGAAATTATAATGAAACCAACCTAAAATTGTTTCCTTTGCGAGTCAGCTGTTAAAAAAATAATGTTATTATTCCAGAACCGGACATCCTACTACATTGTTTTAGCCTGTTTTAGCTTTTTCTTTTTTTCATCTGCAAATAGATTTTTTAAATTTACTTCTTAAGTTTTTCTTCAATTTTCGTTAGAATGAGTCACATACTGTATTGCACACAAATTAAAAATGTACACATAAATTAAAAATGTACACATAAATCACACAGGTACATGAGAAATGTACAATTGGTGATTAAACGAACTTACCTGTAAGTGAAGTTCTATCACAATTATATGAGTACGTTTCATTCGAAGATATATTTTTAACACATGTAGTACTTTTATTGTACTGGCAACTTCGCACAATTTCAGAGTGGGTAATTCGAAAACAGAACTACCCTACAACCTACGACACTATTCCTAGTCTACCGATAATTTCCTTCATTCTTTAGAGCATCACAAAATTTTCTTAGTTTTAAGGGATCTGGGAAGGGAGGGTTTTATCTTATATCTTCGAATGAAACGTACTCATATAATTGTGATAGAACTTCACTTACAGGTAAGTTCGTTTAATCACCAATTACATTTCGTACGTTTCATTCTTTGATATATTTTTAACACATGTAGATGTTTAGAGGTGAAAATTTTGCAAGCATCCTGGTTAATGAGTTGTATACCTAATTATTATTGTAATTATGGGAAAAAAGAACACTACATTTTTACAAATTTTTATTTATAACATAAATATAACTTTTTAAATTAGATTAATTTACAAGTGATAAGTCTGCTTATAAATTATTTTAAATTTATGATGATTGATTGGACAGAAAGACTGATCTTGCAAAGTGAGCATCATCAGTCACTGGACGGTTATAGAATTTACCAAATGTTTCTGAGGCCTGCGACCAGCCAGCAGTTCTCCTAATTAACGTCTAATGAGACACCCTGCGCTCGCGCTGTAGATGTGGCAGCGTGTCGTGTGCTATGAGAACTCCATGCTGTCACATCCACCCCGGCTTCCGCCAGGATCTCCTTAATCCATCGGCTAATGGTTTGGGTGCTAACAGACTTATATGGTCTTCTAGACGTTATTATGAGATTTTTGACTGTGTTCGGTCTTAAATCATTTGTAACTAACAAATAATCTTGCAAAACTGTAGCAGGACATATATTGATATTTTCTGTAAAATAAGGCAAGAACAAAATTGGCTGGTCGCGCCCAGCTGCTGATGTTTTTATAATGTCTGAAATTACAATTTTTATACCGTTCAGGCTGATATGGATATTAGCTTTAATGAGAGAAAGTGTCTGTGCTCTATGCGCAGTACATAAGGCCAGCAATATTACGAGTTTCTTAGAAATTTTTGGTAACTCCTTATTAGGGCCCCATGAGGTAATATATTGCAAAACTGTATGAGGGTCCCATGTGGATGCGTATTTTGGAATATTGGGCCTTAATTTATATATACCTTTCAATAGTCTTTTAATTTGGTCATGAGATCCTGACTCATCTCCGAAAAGCAAACTTAGAGCCGAACGATGACTATTCAAGGTGCCATAAGCCGCACCTTTATTAAACAGTTTTGTCAAAAAAGTCAACATTCTTGGAACGGAACATGTGTATGGATCTATATTTGCCTTAGTGCAGTACTGCCACCAATACTTGTAGGAGACACCATATTGTTGCAAAGTATTTTTCGACAAAGAAGCCATCATAAGGTCCAATGATTCGATAGGGACACCTCGTTTCAGGAACGCGTCCCTGAGAGTTTGGCTGCACCCAGGATTTATAAAACTAATATCGGATGTAACCATTCTTTGTAACAGTGGGAACCACGGCTGGGAAGGCCAGTATGGAAATATTAGAATGCCTTCAGCCTTGTCCAATATAATTTTTTCCAAGACCTTAAATACGAGTGGGAATGGTGGAAAAGCGTAAAAGTATACGCCCTTCCACGAGATAGTGAAGGCATCCACAGCAACTGCATCTGGATCTGCCTTCCACGACACATATCTTTGGCATTTGGCATTAGTGCGAGAAGCGAATAAATCGATATCTGGCTTACCTAAATCCGTTACTAGTATATTAAATACTTCATCTGTTAATGTCCACTCAATGTCCGTATTAACCTTTCGGGACTCTTCATCAGCTTCTCTATTGTCTTTACTTTAATATAAGAAGCAGATAACCATATATTTCGCTTCTAGCACCATTGCCAAATTTCTCGCGCTAAATCATTTAGATGAGGATACTTTATGCCACCCATGCGATTAACGTAACTCAACGCCGTAGTGTTGTCAATACGTAATAAAATAGAACAGTTTCGGATATTACGTGCAAAGCATTTGAGTCCAAAAAATACTGCAAGCAACTCTAGAAAATTAATATGAAAATTTATTTCACTAGCTTTCCATTTCCCATTTATTCTTTGATTTTACAAAATGCACCCCAGCCAGACCTGGATGCATCTGTAAAGATCTCTAGTTCAAAACTACTCGATTTTAATGGGGTTGATGTCGATAAAATATTTTTTGACATAGATGAAGGACGAAATTTAGCTTCGTATGTTTTATATATTTGTAATGCTAAGTATTTAATTTGCTCGAGACGTTTAGTGTAAACCCAGCCGTATTTAACTGCTGGGCATGCTGCAGTAAGGGTACCAATGAGACAAGCAAGATCTTTTATAGTGCATAATGGTAAGGATTGAAATTTCTTAACTATTTTTAGTATATATAATCTTTTATCCATAGGTAATGATAATGTCATGTCAAGAGTGTTATAAATAAAGCCCAGAAACTTTGTCTGTTGTAAAGGTCGTAACGAACTTTTTTCATAATTTATAACAAATCCTAAGCTTTCAAGTAGTGCCACTGTTTCCGTTACATTATATAAACATTCAGAATGTGTGTGGCCGATGCATAAAAGATCGTCTAGGTATATAACAGATATAAATCTTTTGCCGCCGTTGACTTTAGGAGCTAAAAATATTTTAGAGATAAATTGATCTGTCTGTGGCTCACACTTGTATATTGCGCCTAAGTCTAATAAATTGTTAATTGCCTTAGACATATCACGCATTTCTGCTGTGGTAAAATTATTACTATAGGGTACACTATTTTGGTAAACTTTTTTCGAAAAAGGTATTTTGTAGCCATTTTTTATCCAGGAAAGAACTAATTTATTATTAGTGATTTTCATCCAGTTATCATAAAAATATTGCAGGCGACCCGCATGTACCTGTTTATCTAATGTCGCGTGTAGGCTCGCTGCTGACTGCTCTGGTTCGAGTAGGCACGAGATCGTGTCAGTGTCGTCGTCGATGTGGCTCCGCGTCTGTATGATGTCGTTGTTCGTGGAAAGCCTCCGCGCCCCCCCCTGTTCCCTGATGTGTAACGAAGGGGGCGAATCTCGTTTCGCGGAAGGCGAGATCTTGAAGTGGATGGGCCATTTGTATGTGCAGGTGCTGTCTTATGTGTCGGTTTCTTAATTTGTAGACCTTGTCTGGAAATATCCTTTGAGGCTTTTATGGTCTCCGATAGTTTATCACCAAAGAGCGTGCTGTCTCGTTCATGATCTTTGATTAATGGCGTAAAGGATTTATCGAGGCAAGGTGTTATAAGTTTCTATGTAATGTACGTCAGTCAAGATCCTTCAGCTATCCGACAGTCCCTCTATTGCTTTTATCTTGTCATCTCCAAGGAGGAGTAATGTAATGGCTTTATTAATTGCTGTTATTCCAAGCCCTAATTGGTCTTGCTTTAACTGAATATTTTTATCGCGATTTTTAGTGATATCAGATACAGCAGCTTTTATTTCGGCGTTTAATGTCGGTGCTTTTAGTAATTGACAATTTTCAGGTACCTGGTTTTTTTTTTTTTAGCAATTTTTCCTTTGGGTCTTTATTTAGTCCCTTCGCTAATATAGGCAACCAGCGTTGTGCCAGAGTGTGGTGAATTTTTTCACCAAACATCGGTTGCTCGTCCGTTGTATCATCCAACGCTAATAAAAGCTCCGGGTCGAGGTCAGGTGTCTCGTTTTGAGCTTCCGGGGTTATATTAACTTCTACCGGAGTATTTTCCAGTTTCTCTTGGGACTCTGTTGCTGAGGTGTATTGAATTACATCATCTTGTGCGGTTCCGTCTAGAACAATTATATGTGAATTTTATTTTATATATCATTGAATATCTGACTATACACACTATATTCTGAATACCGTCGTGTTGACCCGCAGTCAACCTCCCGGTTAATTTTTTGCATCATGTTAAACCTGCGTGATACCCTCATTGTGATATCCTCCAGGTTAACTTAAAGATGCTTATTCTGAATACCGTCGTGTTGACCCGCAGTCAACCTCCCGGTTAATTTTATGCATCATGTTAAACCTTCGTGATACCCTCATTGTGATATCCTCCAGGTTAACTTAAAGATGCTTATTCTGAATACCATCGTGTTGACCCGCAGTCAACCTCCCGGTTAATTTTATGCATCATGTTAAACCTTCGTGATACCCTCATTGTGATATCCTCCAGGTTAACTTAAAGATGCTTATTCTGAATACCGTCGTGTTGACCCGCAGTCAACCTCCCGGTTAATTTTTATGCATCATGTTAAACCTTCGTGATACCCTCATTGTGATATCCTCCAGGTTAACTTAAAGATGCTTATTTTAGTTCACAAAAAAATTATACAGAACTTGTCTTAGAACATTTTGACTCGTGTACAAGAATATTTTATAAGAGATCATTATATTTTCTTACCTTAATTTTCCTCAGAATCTGACGATGACGAATAAAGAATCACTCTAGTTCGCTTCTTGTTTTGGCTTTCTTTTAATTTCTTAATTTTATTTAAGTAATAGTTAATTTCACTAGAAGCTTTGCGTTTAGGCATATTATACTCTGATAATAAATTTGAAAAATAGAATAAACTAAACTATAATACTAGAATTGAAAACGTGTGCTCGTTGCCGCGCACAAAAAAAGAATGAAGGAAATTATCGGTAGACTAGGAATAGTGTCGTAGGTTGTAGGGTAGTTCTGTTTTCGAATTACCCACTCTGAAATTGTGCGAAGTTGCCAGTACAATAAAAGTACTACATGTGTTAAAAATATATCAAAGAATGAAACGTACGAAATGTAATGGCGTGCTTATCTCTTCAAGTAGTTAAGTATGAATTTTTATATATGTTCGTCACATAGTGCATCTTATAATTTATCGATAGCTACCCGAGAAGGTCCCCAAGAGTACGGAAGTAAAAACTTGACACCCACGAATGAGTACAAGTATCAAATATACGTGTCCTAATGAGAAGAGATCTTATAACGCCAAAGCGGATCAGCAATATAAAAACCTACATAAGATAATGTGATATTAAGAAACACTAGGGTGTATATAACAATACATTGGTAATTAGGTAACAGAAGTAGCTATGTAATATTAGTAGGGTATGAACAAGTTTTCTTCGACTAACTAAAATTACCTATAGTTATTAATTGTAATTAAGTACCTTTCAACTAAGGTGCTTGTTTTTTGTGAACGATAACCGTATATCGGTAGGTGTAAAGAATACGCGTATATCGGTAGGAAGACTGTTTCAGTATTAGCATAGAGAAAGGAATCTATATAACCTGTGACATGCAATAAATGAATCTAATCTAATGTAACATCTTTTTCCTCTATGGTGTTGGTAGGTGTAAAGGCACTCTTCTGGTCATAAGGTGTTAGTTTGCGGTCTAGAAAAAACTCAGACTATACAAAGGACTGCAAATTATTCATACGAATACCTATTCACATATTTCCCAAATAACCAAACATGATAGTATAGTATAGAATATGTTTGCTGTTTATTTGCTCTTCTATAGGATACAGAGAAGGTGTCAAATAGTTAAATACAGGAAACATCCTAAACAGCCATAAACATATCTAAATTAAATCTAAATTATCTAAATTAAAATTAAATCTAAATTAAAATTAAGTGAATACATTTCAATTCACATAACACAGTAATATAAAATTTATATCAGTAACAGTTGTCAAATCTATGAATGAATAAATTACAGTTAAATACAAGCCCACCGTCTAACACAAACAGGCACCACATGACCGAGCGAACATACATTAAAAGAAGTGTCTTTAGAGATATAAAACTCTTCGATCGAGTAAAAAGTACTTAGAACAAGCCACCGAAACAACACAGTTTTAAATTTATTAATAGGCAGTTCTTTAATTTGATCTGGTATATTATTATAAATTTTTATGCACATCCAGAGACAGTTTTTCTGAAATCTAGCGGTTCTCTGTATAGTGTTGAGTACCAATATGATAGGATATCTATTTGGTCTTTTTGTAACATCCTTGGGCTGAACGAAGTAGGTACTCATATTTTGTTTAACGAAGTTACATACTTCGTATATGTAGAGGCAAGGAAGTGGAAGAATACCCATCTCTCTGAAATATGGTCTATAGGACACATCTTGAGCCAATCCACAAATGGCTCTTATGCATTTCTTCTGTGCAATAAATACCGCCGTTCCGTTCCCCCACATACGAGTAATTAAGCCGTATCGTCGAATTGATTCTATGTATGCATAATAGCCGTTTATTTTGAGGCAATTTTACTTAAATTATGCAATACAAAAGTATAAAAATACCTCTAATACTTCCACAGGGTTAGATGGGACACCGTAAATGTAGAATCAACAACCAGAACTGTTCACTTACTTTCATTTATTTCCATTCATACAGTATGTACAGTCGACCAAGAGTTCCAATACCGTTCGCGGCCAACACTCGATTACCCCTCAACTCCCAGTCCCATGGACACAAAAACAAATGAGGGTTTTAAGTTATCAAACCTAACAATCGACCGTCCTGACATCGTGTGCGACCCTGCACACGGCACCAGGTGGTAACCTAACAATCGGACTGTAATGATTACAAAAATTATACAGCACATTATCGTATAAATTACGTATTTAAATTAATTAATTTATATGTTATTCTAATTCGACATTATTACAGTTCATCTAAGAATCTTGAAACTAGAACTTTCTTATAAAAATGTACATTATTATGGCAACGCCATTTCATAACTTTCGCAAAGACCATTACTTACATAGTTTACAATTAAGCAAATTTTAAGTTAAATGCTTGAAGAAATAATTAAGGTTCATCAGCAGTACTACAAGGTAGAAATCAATATAACTAAATAATTATCAAATAACGAGATAAACATCTTACATACTATTATAAACTAGCATAATTATATTCTATAATACTTCAGCAGTCGAACTGCTGAAAGAGTAGCAACAACCAAAATTTCGTATGTCAGCTGTCGATCTGCTTGATCATACAACTTTCACAAAACATCTTATGATTAACCAAATCGAAACTTCTCAAGCTCGAACGATCGATTAATCGAGCCTAAGCGTAAGTTCACGACCGATCGATTAATATCGTGAACGTACTCGATCCCTGAACGATCGATTAATCAGGGTGCCCTAACCTCCTGAACGATAGATTAATCAGGATGCCTAGCGACGCATACACGAGCCGATCGATTAATGCTCGTGATGGCAGCCAAAGGACTTGTTTGCACTCGTTAGACCAAGCCGCGAACCGATCGATTCTCGCGTGCTTGTTTCTGTAACAAAAAAAAAAAAACTACATAATTAGCTACGATGATGATCACAATCATCAAAATTCTATATTCTGATTTAAGCTGCTATCTAATCATCACCACCACTATCGCAACTGTCACCGGCATCGTTTTCATCCACTTCTAGGGCAGTAACATTAATCCACGGTTTAATGCGATCCGCGGCGACTGTTGTTGGGCGTCTACTTTCGGTGTCTACTAGTCCCGGTATAGGAGCTACAATATAACGGTCATTGCCCAGAACCTTACTGACGCGATATGGACCTACGTAAGAAGGCATTAGTTTCTTACTCTGGCCGTTATTGTTAAAACAAGTTTTAGTTATTTTTACTAGATCAACTTCACTGTAAATACGGGCGGGTTTCCTACCTCTATCATACCTCTCCTTTTGTTTACGCTGCTCGTCATCGATCCGAGTCTTAACCTTATGGCGGATATTAGGCAAATCTTCATTACATGAAACTACTGTAACCTCGTTGAGCATGGGGTTGTATTCGCTATTCATACAAGTCCCAAACATTACCTCAGAGGGAGCCCTTCCTATGGTTTTTTGAATAGTATTGTTCAGCCCCCATTGAATGCTACCTAGATGACTATCCCATTCCTTTTCCCCTTGCTTAACGGTCATCGCTTTTAGTGAATCGAGAACTGTTCGGTTATATCGCTCAACTTGCCCGTTCGATCTAGGGCTAGCTACCGCGTTTAGAATGTGTTTTACCCCTTTATCCAAGCAAAACCGTTTGAACGTATGGGATGTAAAGCAGCTACCACGATCACTTACGAGGCGGTCAGGATTTCTAAATATACTGAAAATATCATCTAGTACCCTAATGACATTTTGGGTATTGGTGTTTCTGACTGGCCTGAGGAAACAGAACTTGGTGAACGCATCTACGACTACGAAAAGATGTGTGAACCCCCTTTTGGACTTGACAAAGGGTCCAAGGTGGTCGACATGTAAAGTGTGAAACGGAGCTTCTACCTTCGTAATAGGGTGTAATAGTCCTTCGCGATTAGTCGAGTTGTTTTTACTATAAGCACATTCTATACAAGCTCTTACGTATTTTTTTACAAACCTGGACATTTTGGGGAACCAATATTTGCCTTTAATGTCATCATGATTGAGTTTACACACCTGCCACCTTGCCCCCCTTGGCACCACCCATCTGACCTTCTCTATATCCCTATACAAAAACCGAAATAACCTATTATTTTTTATGACATAGTTTTGTTTTATATACTGGAGTCCCTGTTCATCTAAACTACTATTTAAAACGTCCATTATCCTACATAACTCTGAGTCACCCAGTTGAAGCGTCTGAAGCCAATCCTCGCTACTAATGGACATTATTGCCGGAAACAGATGATCATCAAGAGCTTCAGACGGTTCCACTGGGTTCCGCGATAATGCGTCCACATGACCCATCTTAGCTCCAGCTCTGTATTCGACACAACAATTAAATTCCTGCAACGTCAACCACCAACGCGCTATCCTTGGGATTAAATCTCGCTTTGAAAAAGTAGAACGCAATGCGCTACAATCGGTAACTATCTTAAACTCTTTCCTAAGAAGATATACCCTAAATTTACGAAGAGAACAAATAACTGCTAGGGTTTCCAACTCGTAAGAATGGAATACCTTCTCCTCAGGCGAAGTTTGTCTACTATAATATGCTACAGGTTGGAGACCCTTGCAGCCTTGTCCTTGCTGTAAAAGTATTCCTCCAATTCCTATTTTACTCGCATCGGTGTGTAATTCTAGATCAGCGGAAGTGTCATACATAGCTAAAACTGGCCTATTACCTAAGCTATTTTTAAGTTTTTCGAAAGCCTGCTCTTGCTCTCCACTCCAGATCCAGGGCACATCCTTTTTGAGCAACTTTAGGGGAAACGAAATCTGCGCAAAGTTCACTATAAACTTACGAAAATAGCTGTCAAGGCCTAAGAATTGCCTAACGTTGTGTACGTTTTCGGGTCGAGGAAAACTGATCACGCTTTGAATTTTCTTCTCGCCTGGTCTGATGCCACTGGCACTAATTTCGTAGCCTAGGTAGTCGACGTGGTCCCGCAGAAACTCACACTTTGACAAATTTAATGTAAGCCTAGCTCTTTGCAACATTTTCAAAACTTCTTCAAGACGTTCTAGGCACTGTGACGAGTCTTTTCCAA
Organism: Carposina sasakii; assembly: GCA_014607495.2. Taxonomy (NCBI): domain Eukaryota; kingdom Metazoa; phylum Arthropoda; class Insecta; order Lepidoptera; family Carposinidae; genus Carposina; species Carposina sasakii. The sequence continues at coordinate 12,519,269 of CP053155.1, forward strand.
AAATAAGAATGTCATCAATGTACGCTGTCGCCTTATGAAACCTAGCCGAACCTAATATCGAATTAATCATCCGTTGAAATACGGCAGGCGCATTGGCCAAGCCGAACGGCATACGATTGAATTCGTATTGGCCGTCCGGCGTGACAAAAGATGTGAGATGTTTACTTTGCTCAGAAATCGGCACCTGATAATACCCAGAAGCGAGGTCCAGGATAATAAAACATGACTGTCCAGCAAGGCGAGCTATCTCATCCTCGATGATAGGCATTGGGTACCTCTCCTTAACTGTCACGGAGTTCAGCATGCGGAAATCGACGCATAACCTTGATGAACCGTCCTTTTTACGCACAAGTAATATGGGACTGGCATAATCAGAAACGGATTCTCGAATCACACCAGCATCTAACAAGTCATCAACCATAGATCGTACTTTCTCCCACTCGTGATGCGACAACCTGTATGGACGATATACAACAGGACGCTGACTGTTAAGCTCGATATTCATTTCCGTAACGCCGGTGCATCCTAAATCCTTCAAAGACGAAGCAAAACAACATTCATATCTTTTAAGCATCCCTAACAAAGTTTTCCTATCAACGTCGGATACTCCATCACCAATGCGTACCTGACTATCATCAAACCTTTGACAAACCTTCGAATCTCTTGATGACACGTCAGATAGGCTATTCACGACATTAACTCGTTCGGCCCGGCAAAATACGAACTTAGACATAATGTGACAAAGACCTGAACAAGGTATGACTAACACATTGATGCATCCCTCGACTGAACGATGAAGTCCTCCAACAATGAAATACTGTTCATTAGGCTTTCCCGCTAACCCGCTTTTCACCAAGACATCACCATCAAACGTAGGTTGGGTTTTCACCTTAACGGTTGCCATGCCAAAACTTGAGTAAAGCATCCCTATTATCATCAGCGAATTCACTACGAGGCAGTTCGTTCCCAATATCATAAAAGGTTAATTGATGTTTATCCTTATAAACCAAAATGTGCGGTTGTTCCGTAAAAGATTGCCCTAAGAGAATAGGCATCTCCAGTAAATTATCACCTGCAATTTTGCATACGACATCGGCCTCTACTCCGCCAACGCTCATGTGTAGAGTCAGATTCCCTAGCGACCGAACTACATCATTACCGAATCCTTTCATTAATGTGGTAACATTATCATGTGCCACTCCTAACTCCCTAGCAGTGGATACCCTAATCAAAGTAACGTCGCTACCAAAATCTACAAAAGATTTGAGACCTACACCATTAACTATTACGTCCTTTATAAATTTAGAACCAGGAGCTTGGGTTATACGAGTACACTGGTCTTTTCCATTCACGAAATCAATCCGCATAGTTTTCTGCACTGAGCCATTAGCGCTGGCTTTGTTATCTAATTTACTATAACACTTGTCTGCTGTGTGACCGACCTTATTACAACGGGTGCATTTCAATAACGGCTTAGGGCAGTGCAAAAAACTATGCCCCTTTTCCTTACAATTGTAACATCCATTGACATTAACAGGTTTGACAAAAGGTCTAGTACTACTTGTATTTACATGAGAATTATCTTGAGCCCTACTCCTAGTTTGAAATCGGTCAGTATTAGGCTGATTATAGTCCCTATTACTCATAAGATACTGTAAGAGTTGATCGGGATGGGTACAACGGAGTGCTAAAGCTCCTGACTTAAGAGTCTTATCAGTAATACCATGGATTATACATTCCGCCGCGCGGGTGCCTGTTATTTCACATTGATTTACAAGACTTAATTTTTCATAATAATACACCTCTATGGACTCGGTATACCTACTCTTTCGCTTGATCATATTTTCCAAGGACTGGCCATAGTTTTGTTCGCAAGGAAATGCGCTTAACAATTTTTCATGCCATTCTTGCCAAGTAAATAGGATAGTGTTTAAACTTTCGAACCGTCTTGGCCAGACCTTGCAACTTTTGCATTGCGAAATGAGTAGTTGTACGTTCATCCCATCCATATACCGAAGCGCACTCATTTACCTTCCTTAACCAGACATCCATCCGCTGGTTCTTAGTACTAGGATCAAATATAAGCAATATGTTCTTATTATCAACTTTTGTAATGACGGGGCGCTTTGGTTTACAGATGGTAATGCTAAACCATCCCTTAAGTTCTTAATAATATCAAATAAATCCTTTCTAGAAAAAAGAAGGGCTACGTGACCTTTTATTCCGTGTAGCGTAGTCGCGCTCAAGTGGCGCCAACTCCTCTCGTTGCTCCGGTCGCCGTCATCAGCCCGGCGCCGAGCCGTGGAGATGCTGCGTTGATCGCAGTCTCGATGGCGGCGGCGCGCTGTGGAAGAGCTGCGATGACGGCCGTCCACCCTGGGCTCGTTGCGCAGGTCCTCGGCGACACAAACTCGCTCACGCTGTCTTCTTACTTCTTCTTCTAGCAACCGTAGCCGCTCACGACCTGGCTCGACATCCACCTCTGGTCCACGACATCTGGGGCTTCGATTTCGCACCTGACTTCGGCTACGCGAGGCAGAGTAGTGTTCTCTGCGATTCGGAGTAGAGAGCCTCCGATGTGAACGGTCCGGCAGGTCCGACATCGCCTGAATCTCGCAAAGAAAGAAAAAATATATATTAGGTAAGTAATCGGTTATGTTAAACCAAGGTTTAAAAACCTAAACAAAATATAGAAGTTGTAAACAAATAAAGGAAACGTAAAATAAAGAAGAGGTAGTAAATTCTTGATTTAAGAGTTATGTGTAAAACAATCTTACGCGGTATATTATACCTACCTATAATACACATTCCAATTAAACTAGTGACATTAGTTGCTTAATCATTCCTAGTGCTGTGAAATACTCTAAATTTCTATGCTCGAGTGAATTTATGCATACCTACAATCTGAATGTAGACAAGAATCTCAAAAAAAATCGTTCGTTCCGCTTCCCACTGCACATAATTAATATCATATCTGAATCCACCATTGAATACATACGCATAAAAGATACAGTTTACCATAATATTGAAAATAATAAATCATTAGCACTTAATTGTTTTTATACACCACTGACTATACCGGTTAATAAAAATATTATTTTATATTCTTTGCTTGTTTTTAATAACTTATTCTAGTCGGTATTAATCCGAAGATGAAATATGTAAACAGGAAAAACAACATACCGAATTACAGCTTGCAAAAACGGATGCATTGTAAAACGTATTTAACAATATGAAGTACCCACAAATCACTAACAAATTTATCTGTCATTGAAATATACCCTAAGAAACAAGTACTGATTTAAGAAATATTTTTAGCATCTCAAACAATGAACAATAGTGATAAGAGCGTACTTCCTACTAAGCAAAGTATTTATAACAATAAAATTAATTTAAACAACAGAATAGTAATACAGGGGCGTGTACTTACGTTTTGGTTGCGTGTCCCACTTCTGAAGTATAAAAATACCTCTAATACTTCCACAGGGTTAGATGGGACACCGTAAATGTAGAATCAACAACCAGAACTGTTCACTTACTTTCATTTATTTCCATTCATACAGTATGTACAGTCGACCAAGAGTTCCAATACCGTTCGCGGCCAACACTCGATTACCCCTCAACTCCCAGTCCCATGGACCGTTTGCGGGAAAATTCCCCACTCCGATTGGCTCACGAAAACCGAAGACAAATATCCGGTGTCGTGGCCCAATCGTAGAACTACGGGTTTTCCCGCCATTCCTTCGGCCAATCAAAACATTTGAGTGTGGTCGCTTCCGGCTAATTTTTTTACAAAAATAAAAATAATAATATGAATTTATATAGAACAAAATTGATTCGAAAAAAAAACAAATGAGGGTTTTATGTTATCACAGCTACAAATAACGGCTATAACAATGCCTTCGAACGAATGCCACGTATGTCTCGCAATGACAGCTGAGCTAACTCGGTCAGTCGGGTACAATACCCGAGGTTGCGCATACGCATGCCACAGTATAGGTACTTATTATACAGTAAATAAATAGATCGCCATAGTGCAAGAAATCAAGACACAATGTTAACTTTTCATTCAAGTAGTCGCAGCAGATTTTGCGGTTGAGACTATTTTGTAACATTGTTATTAGTATCAATAAGCCAATGGGATGACGTTGGTTATTGTCAACAAAGTGACATTATAACGCAATATAACTGTAATAAATTAATTGTTTATGTTTCATATAAATTAATAACTGTAAAGCTTTTAATTCTTGTTACCTTAAATTTAATACATTTAGTTTATGTGTTACGTGCAAGATGTTGTCTAGTTGAGACACTGATAAATAAATAAGAGTACCTATCCTGTGGCCGGACATAGCAATAATAGTGACATATAGATTTTTTCATATATATCTGTCATTAGAACGCAGAAACTAGCGCTAAGATGTGACCAAATATTTTCACGGTTTGTGACCGAAATAAAACTAGTAGTTTTTTTTTAGTTTTCAGTTCACTTATCACTGATGTGATATTAAAATGACTTTTATATTAAAGTTGGTTATAGTCAGTGTGATCTGTTTGTCGGTGTATGCGAAGGATTGTGGGACGGGTGGGGAACGGGTTTGTAAATTTTTTATACTAATAATAATCTGCCTTTTTTGCTTCAGTAGAATCGCTTTACTGAGTTTGCCGTTCTACGACTATCTGCCTTTTCTCAGTAAAAATAGTTTAGAAAATTAAGTGCACAGTTCTATAATTTCCCTGATACTCCGATTGTATCATCCCTAAAATACCAAGAAAAAATTGAATTGGTCGTGGCTTTTGTTATGTATCAGCAAATGAATGTTTCTACGAATATATAATAATCTAGGCACGTACTGTTACAACTTGTAAAATTCATGTACTTACGTTGATTACCTAAAATTACCTAAGTAATTAAAACAATCACCTACCCTGTCTCGTCAAAACATTTGCTAGCAACATGTGCAGGTAATTTTCCTAATTTGTTATTTACGATCGTCACTCGTCAGGTCCAAAAAAACAAAATGCCGTAACATTTATTTTATTTCCCACCAGAAATATATGATATACGCGACATTCAAATTATTTTAAGGGATGTGTTTTGTTTTTTTGCAGTGGTGAGATAAAACATATGAAGGATTAACTTGAAGCTGACTTTCTCTAAAACTTGCTCAAACTGTACGCGACATTACATAATTGTTGTGCCCGACGCAATAATGGGTGCCATTATTAAAAAATAAATTGAATTGAACTTCCTCAAAATTTACTATCTTTCAGATAAGTTATCTTACCATTGGATAAATCGGCCCCTAACCTAATACATACTAATTTTTTTTTTCATTTTCCCTTTCAAATCATCAGGAACTTTACTAACAACTAACAATTCATGACATGTACCGACCCTTTTACACTTGAAGAGTTATTCAATATTAATACAGAATAAATAAAAAGCCTTTAAAAATAATTAATAGGTAATAATTATAGGTAGAGCATAATATTTATTAGGTAAACGCAACTTTAAATAGCCATTGAAGGACAATTTGATAAGAAAATAAAATAAGGTTATGTAAAAATAACATAATAAAATAAAATATTGTAATTAGTCTTATTATTTCTAATATATTTATCCAACAATTACAAAATAAATGGATTTTTATTAATTCAAGTATAATTTAAAAGCTCGTATACCTGTCTGCCTCATTAATTATCCAGTAAAAAATTACTGTACTTACCTTACGCCAAAGAAAAACATAATTTCATAAATGGTTCGTATTAGTTTCGATCCAGTTAAATGCAAAAATGTGCACAACCAAACATAAAAACGTTATTATTATAAATATGTACCTACGCAAATCTTCTGTGTGAGTTGCGTGGACGCCGAAAACTGAACTGATTATTATAAATTGTGTTTAGTGGTGTAAATTGCACAAAAATCTGTGTTATTTATAAATTTTTAACCAAGAAAAACATGGTATAACTGACTCGTTGACAAACCTACCTAACTAATGAGTTCATCACACATTAGCCTATTGCAGTCCACTGCTGGACGTGGGCCTCCCCCAAGGCACGTCATAAGACCACTGCTAAATTATGGCATTATAATTATGACACTAGAATTCTTTCGTAGTTCCGCACATTATGTAGGTATACAAGTTGAATTTCAACAGTTTCATTTTGGAGAAGTGAAAATCATTTGAGTAGAAGTAATTAGGTGGTGCGGCGCGTGGTGGGCAGCAGGTGCCTCCTGTACTGACAACATAGTCCGAAAATCACACTGCGGTCATCAATCCGCTTGCCCAGCGTGGTGACTATGGGCAAAACCCCCCTGTGACAATAGCCTTGTGGCGTACCCTGGGGGAGGCCTACGACCAGCAGTGGACTGCAATAGGCTGAAGAAGAAGAATTAGGTACTTCGTCTTCTTAGGTGTTAATTACCTGTTTGGAACCCACATTACAAAATCTATATTAACAAAATTGAAAGAGTCCAAAAAAAGTTTCTGCGAAATGTAGCTTTCAAAGGCCGACTACTTAACAAATTGGTTGAATATCGAGATATACTAAATTATTACAAGCTATCATCTCTCACTGATCGCAGGACATGTCTGGACCTATCCTTCTTGTACAAAATTGTTAATAATATCATAGATTCACCACAGTTACTCAATGAAATTAGATTTAACATTCCACGCTGTGGTTACAGATTAAAAAACTACCATCTATTTAGCCCGAATCCGCATAAGACTAATCTAGGTAGGCATTCTCCTCTGACAAGATTAATGGATACCTATAACAAATTATCCAAATCAGTAAACATTGATATAACTGGTGATCCTGTAAATGTATTTAAGCATAAAGTTTTCCAATCGATTAATACAAGTTACTCCATGCTTATGTTTTAATACGCTTCATTACTTAAATAATGGTTAAATAGTTTTACTTCATTTATTGTAAAAGTTGTGCTAGCCTGTAATTGTGATACATAATATTATCGTGTACTCCTGTCCAACTTGTATCTTAACGGAACTGTTATGTATTATGTTGGCTTTCTAATTTAATAAATAAAATAAAATAAAATTACCTAGATGTTACAAATGTTATTATTTTTTTTCTTTCCAGTGTATGGATCACGAGCAATGCTGTCGCGGGTGCTGTTTCAATGGCAAATGTATTGACAGTAAGTATTTCAAAGGTCAAAGTGTGTCAAAGCAAATCATGTTCTATTTCTTTCCACCTATAATTTTCCACAGAGGCACTATAAAGTTAGTTATGAAAGCGCAATAATATATTTTTAGGACAATCCCGCTATGAAGAGGCTTTTATATTTTATAGGATACGTTTTTATAGCTTCGAAGATTTGTAGTACCGACGGCCGACATTTCTACCATTTTACAACATTTTTGTCACGAAACTTGAGATTGAATCTTTTATTGCACTAAAAGAGTAAAACCACCCAGCAGCTTTTAAACCCCGACAAATTTAAAAGCCTTTTTATATTCATTCTTGTTTAATGTTTGACCTCTATCCAATTCAAAAAAAGCAAGATATGATAAAAACCTATATTTGGATGGTTATTTTAATAGACACTTATGTGAAGTTAACATGTATGTACTATGATGTGTTCGGTTTACATTTTCTATAGGGAGTTAATGACTTGTACTTTCAAATTACTATTAGAAAAAAGATAAGGTCGAAAGTCTATCTCGCTATTCTAGAATTAAAAAATTTAATCACAGTTTTACATAGTTACAGATAATTAGCTATTATTTATTTATTTATTTATTATTATTTTATATTATATTTATTATTATTCCTGCCGCAGGAACAGCCACACTAGTAACTACTTAACTAATCTCCCCAGAAGCTCAGTATTATATGAATAGAACAAAATCTAATAATGGAATATGCACATAATTCTTTGATCTAATGTTATTTGTAATGTTGTTTCTTAATGTACTAATGTATATAATATACTAAATGTCGTGTACAAATGGAGTAAGCGAATGTCATTGCCTTCACAAACCTATACAGGTTTAGAGGTAACAGAATATTAAAATGTGTGATACACTGTATTTACCCTAATAAATAAAAAAAAGCTAAATTTTTATTTATTTTTCCAGCTTACCAGTCCTGTATGACGCCGTATGATGTATGCAAGAACCACATCTGCATGGGAAAAGAGAGCTGTGTCGTGTATGTTCCTCCCGAATGCCCGGGCTGCGAGCCGCTTCCCTTATGTATGCTAGTTTAGTATACTTATAAGATTATATTTTTACAAAAGAAAAATAATGTTGTTTCAATTTTTCAAAGCTTTAATTGCATAGAAGGGTTTACATAAGTCACTGCCTTAGCGAAGCCACGTACACTGAAAAAAAAAGTGATGAAATAAATCAAAATTTTGTTAAATTTAAACAAGGTACTTGTTTATATACGTTCGCATAAAGTAAATCGATTGCTGCTACTAAGCCAATTTGATTGAAAATCAATCAAGAAATATTGTTAATTCAACAAATCACTTGTTTGAAATGGCTAAGTATATGATTAAATTAACCATGTCCTACTTGTTAGCATTGACTATGACAATGATAGGGAGGAAGGGTTTATCATATTACTTGATTGATCTTACAAACAACTTAGTTAACCTAATCATTGTAACTTTATTGAATTGATCAAAATATTGTATAAATCAGCAGTGTTCCATGTTTCAATAAAATATTCTAGTTGATTGAGTTAAATAAAATCTTTATAATATCTATCACACAACCTAATTATTTCAAAAAATGTACTTTGTTGTTTCAATTATGATGTAGATTGATGCTACTATCCAACTTGTTTGGTTTAAATATACTCTTTATGACACTTATCAAGTGTATATGTTGGGATTCACTAGGTGTCATGTTTAGTCCAAATAAGTAACTTGTTTGAAATCTAAAGCTATACAGGGTGTAACAAAAAGGGTATGTTAAGCAAAAAGCTACGTAAATAGCCCACTGTAGAGAACCCATTTGAGACTCGAAATCACATGTTTATTTTTCAAGATTGTATGAAAACTCCTAAGATATTTAAAAATTCTCCATACTATCGGGAAAAATAAACATGTGATTTCGAGTCTCAAATTTTGTGGATAGGTTCTTTACAGTGGGCTATTTATGTTGCTTTTCGCTTAACATACCCTTTTTGTTACACCCTGTATAGGTAGTAGGTACATATCTACAATGCGCCTTCAGACCGGCTACAAAACGGCATTAGGTAATAACGTATGGAACTATACCTACAGGATGTAACAAAAAAGTCCAGTCATATTTTAGGTGGGGAACCTACCCATGAATTTAAAAAGCTTTTACTATAGGACAGTCTTTGAAATCACGAAAAAAACAGCTGTTTTATACATCCTGCCCGATTGAACATCTCTACATATAGAATAGCTGATTTTTTTCACTGTTGTTCATATTCATGAGTAGGTTCACCTCCTAAAATATGTCTAGACCTTTTCATTACGCCTGTATAAGAGGTGCTGCAGAGCGATGACAAGCATTCTGTGACATCTCTGTTCCAACCTTATACCTCTGCCGTTCTGCAGTCAGTCTGGAGAGCATAAGTGACACTGACTGAAAATAATAAGAGAAAAAAGTTTAATATCTGGACTTAACATTACAATAATTATAAATTAGGAATGAGATACCTTTTATTTCAAGAAAATAATATTTTTTAATAATAATCAGAATCATAACAGTTCTATACATAAGTATTTTTATTCGCTTTCAGTTCATTTCTGGCTATGACCAGAGCCAACAGGTTTCTTGCATTTACGTTAGGTAAAGATTGTCCTATATACTGAATTAGGGATGTTGCTTCAAAATCGTCTCTTAATAGTTGCATTAATTCCACCTGAAATAAAATAGATTGGTATTGCATTTAACATTATTATAAACAAATACTAACATTGACAAACAGCTGACATTTATTTCGCAATTTAAAAGTTGGTCCCATAGTGAAAGTTGTTCATAACTATGAGTAGGTTCACTTCCTAAAGTATGATTACACCTTTTTGTTACATCATGTATAATGTATACCTAACAAAACATACACAAAATCATGCCAAACACTAGAAAAGAGACCAGGTTACTCTAACACCTTATTCATCCTATAAACCATGAAATGAAGTTGCAACGGGTACTAGTATGTAGTAAAATATGAAATAGTGTCCACTTGGCTGGAAAAATAAACAATATTTTTTATAGATATAAATCACTCTTAAATAAGTAAGTACTGCACTTACCTTGTCTATGACATTTTGTTAGGAGAGATTTTTGGAGAATTGTTTTTTTCTGGTGTTGTGGTTTGGATTTCTTGTTCTTTTAAAACATTTAAATCCTGAAGAGCCTGAAATAAAATTATCCTCTTATTAATCTTGCAGTAGAGAAAGAAATTTAATAGGAAGACCAACAGACATACATTGTGTAAGAACCCTCTTAAACTCCCCTTTAAGGACATTGTAATACATAAATGCATTGAAATGTTATATTAAAGAATAAGTAACTACCTACCAACCTAATACTTAACCTAAGCTTTAATACTTACACTCAAAGAAATATTGTAACTAGAAATGTCCACTTCTTCTATGTTTTGAAAGATGATAGCATTCTCTTCGTTGAATGTTTTCACCCATGCCTTCCAACTTCGTATAAAAAGGGCATGTGGCCCAACAAGTGGAACCAATTCTTTCATTTCATCGGAATTTAAAGCTGACAATGATTGTATCGTTTCTCCGTTCCCTGAATGAAACAATATTTTAATTATTAACTCATAGTTATGAACTGTAGATCCTACTAGTACTACCTACCTATGTAGGTAGGTGTATTATGCTAAAAGATAAACAAGGCACACAAAATAATATACAAGCGGGTTATTAGCAAGATTCAGCTCTGACATACTTACCTACCTACCTACTTAGTTATAAGTATAAATGCTTAAAGTAAAAATATTAGTAGGCTACTCTGAAGGAAAGAGTAGGTAGGTACCTACTACCTACTTATATTGTTTTTACCTACTTAATAGCCTAGCTTAGAACACTAGTTATGAGGGAGTTTAGCTAGGTAAGAAATAGGTAGGATGGGTGTGCCAGTGCCAAACCAGGTACCAGTAGTTGACCACTGTCATGTTCAATTGAATAAAATAAGAAATGGCGGGCATTTTTTGAAAATTTTACAGTTTTATTATGTTACCTAGTCAGTTACCAACCTTTCGGATACAATTTTGGTGAGGGTAAACGAAAAGTATTGCTTTCACGGTCTTTTTGTCAGACCATGTCTCGTTCACTTGCCTTCCGGCAGCCATTACAGTTAGAAGTGCACGTCGTTAAGGTAAGTTAAATCTTTAAAAACAACATATTATTTCCTAATTATTGTCATAAAGTTGTATTATTATGAAGATTTATTATTGACTTGAGTGCTATGAATTATTATTTAATAAAAACAATGGCATTATCAAGTATTTTTGAAGGTGGTTAACTACTGGAACACTCGTTGTACCGGGTACCTATTCTTGACCAAATGGTTTGCAACTGGTTGTCTATGGTCTTTTCTTTTTTTATATATTTTTTCATAGCAATGCATTTGTTTGATAATTTAGTACTAACAGCCTATGGATAAATCCGTTTTATACGGTGTGCTCCAGTAATTGACCACTGGTTTGCTATTGGTACACAGCAAGTGTTCCTGTAGTTGACCAGATTAAAGTTTAACTATATTTCTCCTTGATTAAGATAAAAGATGCCTCCCAAAGACATTTTTCAAATACTCTGAGGAGGCCTTTAGGCGCAAATTGTCAAATTCATAAATTGTCAAGTGGTCGCAATCAGTCAAATTCGCAAATTGTCAAGTACGCATATTGTCAAATTCGCAAATTGTCAGATTCGCAAATTGATAAATTCGCAAATGTCAAGCGGTTATCGATTTGAAGTAAGCCTTAATATATGCATGAATGGTCCGAACAGTATGCAGGATGAATTAAAAATATGCATAAGACGTATAGTGTATGCGAATACCTTAAATTTAATAACAATGTATCTATGCATCCATAAATAATTTAAAATTAAAACAATTTATATCTGCTTACGGTCCATTCATGCTTATATTAAGGCTTGATTCAAATTAATAACCGCTTGACTATTTGCGAATTTGGCAATTTGCGAATCTGACAATTTGCGTATTTGACAATTTACGAAATTGACTAATAGCCACCGCTTGACAATTTGCGCCTAAAGGCTTTCAAATGGCCCGACAAAGAAGATTATATGATATAACCGTGACAGCATCGTCGAAGTTATAGAAGAATCTGTCCCGATAAATACTAGAGCTTCCTACAAGGTGGAAGAGATGCCCAAATTTTTACAATGGATATAATATAAACTTCTTCTAAACTAATTTTATCTTTTAAAGGATTTTCAGTTAGTTTCAAAATAAGATTAAGTAAAATTCAAGTAACATGATGAGACTGATTTATTTCATTCTATGTAGGTACTGTATAGGTGATACTCATTAATATTTAAGTATAAAGTTATTTTTCTTTGGTAGTTTGTTAATAAGTGTTGCTAAACTTAAAGTTTTAATCTGACCTGTTAGTTATTGTAGTTAGTTACTATACCTATACCTTCGACTGTACCATTAAAAATTAGTTGTAACTTAGTCTTAAATATAAGTTTTCAGCCATTACCTGCATGAAAATTATTTTGCATATCAAAATAATTGTTTTATTTTCAATTAGCTACCTTTTCTTCATTAGTTTTTCAGTGGTCAACTATTGGTGCAAAAGTGGTCATCTATCGGAGCGCACTGGTCAAACTTAGGCTCATTCCCGTTTTTGGCATTGTTTATGTTATAAATAAAAAACTTACATATTTAGATTCAAATAATTTATCAATATTGTAGCTTAAGTAAACAATAAATAACTTTATATGTTCATTTCTATGTAAAAACTATAAAATAAAGGTTTAGAGCATTTCAAAGTCAAAATTTGCCCTTAACTGGTTTGGCACTGGCACACCCATCCTATGTTCACAAAATTTTCAGGCTAGTCAAATTGTACATATCTAATGAGGTGGCCTATTGTACTTGAACTGTAAACTCCATGGCTAAGTTTATTAAGTTGCCATTCATTTATCTAAGTATAGGAATAATTTGGCTTTACTCAGCTCAGCTCCCGCACCTAAGTATCTATCTACCTAAGAACTAATGTTGAGGGCTCCGGCAAACCACCAGTTGTGTGTGTGGCTTGCTCAGCAAAGCACTATACTGTGCAGTAGGTACTCTCTCACACGTGCTCGCACGGATTTATCATATAGGTTTTTCACCGGCATCGGCTTCAAAATAGGCAAACTGGATGCTGCGGCATCAAAGGCATAAAGAACAAAGATACTTGCCATATCTGGAGAAGACAGAGCGGCAAGGATGGTGGCGGTATAGATAAGTACCTACAACTAATCCTCGATACAAACGCGCCGCCGCTGGCCTGCCTCTATCAGCTACCTACTAAGAACTTTTTGCAGTCAATGCTACGAAGATATGCGTATTCCGTACCTAATCACTTTCAGTCAAAGAGATAAACAAGAGAATCATATAGGTAGGTACTTACTTGCGAAATTTGGAATGAGCTCCGGTATTCCCCACGCCGATAGTAGATCTGACACTTCATCCATGTCTTTTTACACAATTTCTCATCCACAATACACTAAAGTTTACACAGAACGCAATTATTTTATGAAGGCAGGCGGAGCAGCGCGGACGAAATGGTTTGGTCAGCCGTCGTTCGTCGTGTCTTGTTGAGACATGAACCAACCGGAAGGAAATCGGAAACGAACAACGCACGCACGCCGCGATCGCCGATCGAGTGTTGCCATAGTAATGTTTATAATTTGGTCAAATTTTTGTTTTAGTCTAGCTATCCTATACGTAATTTAAAAGTTTAAAAGTGGAGCTGATTTTTTTTACTTGTCTATCCCACAAAATACTTGGGTATCGACAAATAGGTCTTTCAAAAAAATGTGGGTGTTTTAATAATAATAATTTATTTTCAATGTACACACATTACTTAGTTAGGTACATTATTACACATAAATTATAGAATATTAGTGTACGTGTGTACACTGTAGAAGAATCTATTTTGCATACGTTAACTATGTGTATATTCTATACAGGATGATTTTTGGTCGTCAACGTTCCCGAAAACTACGGAATCTCCTCATCATCACGATCATTTTTCTCCATGGAAGCATACCTGGGAAGTGTCTGGTTTCCAAAATATTAGGGTCCAAAGTTGAGTAAATAGACTGCGTTTTTCTGCATAAATGCACATAGACGCGCGTAGCAGGATTTTTTCCGAAAAATAATTAATATCTGTCTATAAAAAAACTAAAATAAACACTAGACACTATAAATTTCGCACGACCAAGGAATTTAAAATTTTTTTTTCAAATAAAATTTTTTTTTTCCAGCATTTTTTTTGGCATAAACTTATTTTATTTTATGTATAGAATACGTACCCTTCGTTAAAGGTGGCCACAAAAAAACACCCTGTATAAGCAGACGTTTTTTGATAACCTTATATTAACTGTACTCAATATATCCATGTTACTTTTAATTCAAAAATAAAGCATAATTTCTAGTCCAAATTAGTTCTTTTTACTCACAAATGGCAACACTACGCAAAAGAAAAACAGTAATTGTATCCAGGTCAGCAAACTTTATTAAAAAAAAAAAAAAAAAAAAAACAGTAATCAAACAGTTGATTAATGCTATATCATAGTTTATTCATAGCGATCAAGATTTTATGTTTGTTTGTATCAACTTACGTGATAGTATTTAACAAGTAATTTGATAAAAGGTACTATGTTTCATAGCCTTATCGTGTAACTTGATCATTTTAACACATTACTTGTTAGCTCTTAACAACATCTTGTTTGCGGAATTTTCAATCAAAATATTTGTTAATTGAATCACATCTCTTGATGATTTGAGCCAAGTTACTTTTACTGATCAATATCTTGTTATATGAAATCATTTGTACTGTGTTGTTTCGAACGTTTATTTAATTGAATACATCACATTTTTTTAAACAAGTTAAAACTGCCCTTGATTAGATTCCATTTTTTTCAGTGTAATTTATGTAAATCCTACTAATCTACTAGCAGTACGAGTACTAGCCTACACATATTATAACCATTCAGATTTAGTGCATGCGTTTAGTCTAGTAGAATGCACTCGTGCAAAGGAGCCACTGCGCTAGTCCACTATCATATTTTGCTGGATGAGTGAACTTCATTCGCCCTAATAGGCAAAATTTGTAACAATGTGGTTATCATAACATGCAATTTTTAAGCCATGCATGGCCCATTTTGATACATATTTTATAAAAAAAAACTGGTCTACATATAGTCAGTCAATAAAATCATAAGTCTGCATTGCGATTTTGGGTAATATAAACAGTGGGTAATATAAACATAAAACCATTTAAAGTTCCCAAAAACAGTCAAACTTAGTCTCTACCTAATCACGAGAACAGATACAATTATTTCCAAAATTGGGACTTTCCAACACACTTTTCTACCTGACTCTCCTATCTTGCGAATTCTTCCTTTTGACCCTCGGAATAATATAGATACTTACGTAGATTTTTATATTAGATTATTATAAAATAAATAGCACACGTTTCAATTTCTATATGTACAGCCAATCTAATATTGCAGCTCAGCAAAAAAAACTGGATTAGAATTTGTAATTATTATGAACAAGAAAAATTCAAAAAAAATAGATACTTACCGTTTAATTTTTGGCTTTGTGGGACATAAATAAAACATAACTAAAACAATGTTACCACAATAAACAATAAATTCAAATCTTTTTTGTCAGTAGATAAAGTCAGAAAGAAATATTTATTCAAGAAATATTTATTTCTTAGAAACTTATCCTGTGCTTTAATTTTAATATATAAGTACATGATATATAGGCAAGAAAATAAATTTAACACTAGATAATGTAAGTATCTTTACGTAGCAAAGTAACAGTTTTTTTTTTCAATTCATTCAGCATTTTACGTAGAATAGGTAGACAAATAATGGGAAATAGAGCTCTATCTTTATCCCAAAGTGATTTTACTGAATGTGTTCTCTTGTAAACCGCTGACTTTGTAAATAAAATATAGGGTGAGCTTTGTAATGTATTTTTTTCCAGTGATATAGGAAAGGTGTGTTTTTATTACGTTCAAATTACCATTACGTAATATTATGAAAGTAGATGAAGCGAAAGAGATGTGTCAGGACCGTAGCAAGTAGAGATCCGTGATCTCTGCCTACCCTTCCGGGAATGAGGCGTGATTTTATGTATGTATCATTAGATATCATATGGAAATACTAGAAATACCTATTATTATGCTACTGTTACTGCTTAAATCAATATGCTACTTAGGTACTGGAGGCAATACAAACAGAAACACTCGTTTACAAAAAATATACATTTATAAATGTACTAATAAGTACCATAATTCATCTTTCAAACTCCAAATTGGATGAAAATAAAAGTCTCATTACTTTCAGGACGCTATCTAAGGATACTAGAAATTGTTTTCAATAATCTGGAATGTTATTGGCTTCATTTGGATGTTCACAATACCTATGATTATTTTTATAGGTAATACAAAAACTTACCGGGGACAAATGCAGATTTTATTTATTTTTTATTTATTTATTAGGGTAAATACAGTGTATCACACATTTTAATATTCTGTTACCTCTAAACCTGTATAAGTTTGTTGAGGCAATGACATTCGCTTACTCCATTTGTACACGACATTTAGTATACTATATACATTATATAGATGCAGCATGATAATTACGATAATATGATGACTACGTGTATAAGCAAAAACCTAGGCTACTGCCTGGATTTTTGCCTTGTGGCGTGCCCAGGGGGAGGCCTACGTCCAGCAGTGGACTGCAATAGTTTGATGTGATGTAATAATAAAGCATATGTTACGCACAGGGTGCTTTTGAAGTATTGTAAATAATCTAATTATTTCACCCCAGTTAAGTTCAAAGTGAACTTATTATCTCATACGAAGTTGCGGTCTCGACTAGTGGCACATGAAAAGTTCTAAATATTCCTAATAGAAGTTTTATTCGAGCTAAAGTTATTCAGTATTCACATCACACGACGACGGTTTATGGGAGGATAAAATAAAACAACCAATCCCAATATGTGCATGCAAAGAGCTATTTAAATTTATTCATTGATCCATGTTCCTACATTATGTCAATTTGAATGTTCAATGTTCATGAAATTTGTGATTTGTGAGAATATAAGACAATATGCAATGCAACAATGTTCTCCCAAACTTATCCATTCAATTAAGGTTTTAGCGTGCGTATCGCGCGCTTTAAATGTATGGAAAATGCATTGCCTACCCTACATGTTCTGTTGCTAATACCATTACGAAAATGCATTACCTACCCTACATGTTGTGTTGCTAACACCATTACGAAAATGCATTACCTACCCTACATGTTGTGTTGCTAATACCATTGCGAAAATGCATCACCTACCCTACATGTTGTATTGCTAATACCATTACGAAAATGCATTACGTACCCTACATGTTGTATTGCTAACACCATTACGAAAATGCATTACCTACCCTACATGTTGTGTTGCTAATACCATTACGAAAATACATTACGTACCCTACATGTTGTGTTGCTAACACCATTACGAAAATACATTACGTACCCTACATGTTGTGTTGCTAACACCATTACGAAAATACATTACGTACCCTACATGTTGTGTTGCTAACACCATTACGAAAATACATTACGTACCCTACATGTTGTGTTGCTAATACCATTACGAAAATACATTACGTACCCTACATGTTGTGTTGCTAACACCATTACGAAAATACATTACGTACCCTACATGTTGTGTTGCTAACACCATTACGAAAATACATTACGTACCCTACATGTTGTGTTGCTAACACCATTACGAAAATACATTACGTACCCTACATGTTCTGTTGCTAATACCATTACGAAAATGCATTACCTATCCTACATATTTTGTTGCTAATATCCTAATGTTTCCATAACATGAAAATCAACCTAACCTAATTAACAGATGCTAGGTTTTTAAGCGTTCATCAGAAACAATGTTTGCAACTAACGGCATTCGAACTTAGGACCTAGGTATGGCATATCAGGCAGGGTCACCATCACCACCATCGGTGGTCAAAGATAGATATAGTATTTTGTTAATACCTCTCTTTCCCATATTCATCCAGTTTCTTTATGACACGAGCCTGTTCCAATAACGAAGTCCCTCGAATTTTCGTGAAACTAAATAATGCAAATGGTAAAGTGTTAATGTTATAAATACACTAGCGCCTGTCACAGGACTTCGTGACTGAAACATAATATAGTCGATATAAAGATATACGTACAAATTATAGCAGCGCGTACACAATAAACAGTCGAGCTCATAAACTGTAAACATTTGCGCTTTACGACGGAGCTCGAGGATGGGATTAATAAAAGTCGGGCCACGGGTGTTAGGTTTTGCGGGTTCTGCCGTATCATTCCAACTTAAGGGGTTATATCCACTTGCGAGGCAGAAAAAACGCGTTTTTTTGTGAATTTTTTCCAAAGAGGCATTTTATTTTATACATTAATGGAAAAAATGTACTTAAACAGAATTTAATGTACTTTAACAATCAGCGGTTTATTTAAAAAAATATTGGATCCCCTAGCTCCTGTAGATGATCTGCGGAGAGACCTCCAAAAAAAAGTGCTTGGCGGTGAGCAAGATATCTCTGGTCCAAATTATCTGAAAACCAAAAACCAAAAATATTTAGTTTTATAATAAATAAATACAGGTAATGATCGAAGGTCTAGTCAAAATTTTGATTTTTGACAAAATGGCGGCTGTTCAAAAAAAAAATTCAGTTTTTCATGAAAATTTTTCACTTCAAAGTGGCTTAAAAAATCGAAATTATTGTCCAAAACCTTATTCCTTCGATCATTAACTGAAATGTCGGGGCACACGGCCGTTGGTTTTAACGTGAAACGTCTATGTTAGCGAATCGCTTTTAAAGTAAAAGATTGAAATGAAAACAAGATGGACGCTGTTTTAAGTATTTTCATAAAAAAGAACAGGTACGTAATAGAAACATAAAATACATAGCAAATCTTTATATATTTATTGTCACTTTCTGGTTATTTTAAATAGCAGCCGCCCACGACTTCGTCCGCGTGAGGGGGCGTTGTACCCGTGCGAAGCCGGGCAGGTTGTTGTATAGACTGTAGCCTTCCTTGGTAAATGGGCTATCTAACACTGAAAGAATTTTTCAAATCAGACCAGTAGTTCCTGAGATTAGCGCGTTCAAACAAACAAACAAACAAACTCTTCAGCTTTATAATATTATAGTATAGATATAAATACTGTCCAAATTACACTTATTTTTGTATAAATCAATCGGTTCAAATAAACTTGACAAACACACGAAAGAATCACCACGCTATAAAGTCGGAGTCACGAGTTACACTGAATAGAAACAAGCGTGAGCGCCGGTTTTGTACAGTTATCGCAGTATCCCTCCCCCGCCGCCCCGCTTGACCCCGACACGAACTCAATGTCATAACAGCGAGCTGACTATATAAGTGAAATATTTACACCACATTTTTGTTTCTAAGACCAATAGTTTTTTAATTATTAAGGTACGATGATATAGACCTTTTCGTTACGGTCCAGTTTTTAAACCTGGTACCCGTATGTGTCGGCGCGATTTTAAAGACGTTTCACGTCAATATCTGAGTAAGTCGTGTGAAAATTTCAAACCGATCGGTTTAGCGGTTTCGGAGAAATTTTCCTCACCGACTCTGAAAACAGGGTTTTGAGATAAACGCGTTTAAAGTTTCGGGAACGATTTACACTAAATAATTTTTTTTTTCAACTTACATCGTGTCATCTATTCCAGCACCATAAGAGGAACCCTCTGCTTCGTCGTTTGCTTCCATTTGTATTATCATCTTAGGGTCCCAAACACAAATATAAGTCGAGAACAAAAGGGTAGAAGCTACCAGAAACAGCTGCTACTCCGGCTCGTGCTCCGCCTACTTTCGAACGCTCGGAGACGTTCTTACTAATACGCTCATATCTCCGAAACTAATTGTCGGATCGATTTGAAATTTTCAGAGAATATTCTTGAATATATGTACATTCAAAAAATGAAAAAAAAATCAAAATCGATTTTTTGAAAATCACAAGTGGATATAACCCCTTAATTGAGCGCCTTATTTGATAACGCTCGACTTTATTTTCGCTAAACTAATTGGTATACCTAGGCTTCTATCTATATGATCTATGATCCCAAAATGAGGTAGCTTAACTGCAAGATCATAAATGAGAACAGCCATATTTACTGTAGCGGGAACAAATGTAAATTATCAGTGACAATTTGCATACTTATCGCCTGCGAGAATGCCGGAG
The DNA here is from genome assembly GCA_014607495.2 of Carposina sasakii. NCBI lineage: Eukaryota > Metazoa > Arthropoda > Insecta > Lepidoptera > Carposinidae > Carposina > Carposina sasakii. The sequence continues at coordinate 12,539,797 of CP053155.1, forward strand.
TTCCTGAGGTTGCGTTTCCACTGAGGCGGAGCGGAGAGGAGCGGTGCATGAATTGACCAATCACAACATGACGTATGCTCTTTCTGAGAGATTGAAGAGATTTCGAGCATAGTGATTGGTCAATTCATGCACCGCTTAGCACCGTTTCTCTCCGCTCCGCCTCAGTGTAAACGCAGCCTTAGCCGACTCTCGTGGGATGAAAATGCAGTTGATGTATTTTAGTGTAGTAACAGGACAATTTTATAATGTCACATTTATGCTATTTCTATTTATAAGGCTCCAGATTTCAGCTGTAAACATAAAAATTTAAATAAACAACATAAATAGCTTTCCCACAAGTATTTAATATAAGTTGTAACAAAGTTTCTGTTTATTGTTACCAGCATGCATGTTGCGCTTGAAGCTGAAATACTTCAACTATGAGCTAACTTCCGCGCTTCGTTTGAAAGAACTTTTCATTTGAATAATGGTATAGTCGAACCAATTTATCTGTGCAGTCAGCGAGTCGACACTGTCGGCTCTATGCTGCCAAATCGAGTGTTATTTCAACGTAGTGCCAGTTTCCTCCACATCATGAATAAGTTGGTAGATCTGTAAGACGGAGTCTGGCTTCATTACACGTTTTGTTGATTGTTTCATTTGAGCACTTCGTTTATTAGACCAGTTCCTTAGATATAGTTTTACTATATTATGTGAAGTCCTTTCATATAACACGGGAGTCGCTGCTGCCCACCTCCCGGAAACCCTTAATCGCCTCGTACGATACCCACGGGCAGACATGGGGTGGTACGAATTCTACTCTGCCGGCACCACGCGGCCATTATCCCGGCATCTATGGGGAGTTATCTGTGTGTATATCCTATATTTATACATATACATGAATTTGTTGACGAGTATATTTACCTGGGACAGGCGGTCAAACTAGGTAAGTCCAACTTTGAGAAGAGGTAACTCGGCGAATCCAACTCGGCTGGGCAGCGTTCGGGAAACTACGAAGCTTATTTGTGTCCAAGATACCCCAGTCCTTAAAGACAAAGGTATTCAACCAGTGCGTGCTGCCGGTGATGACCTACGGTGCCGAGACGTGGTCTCTAACTATGTGCCTCATAAAAAAGCTCAGGATCGCACAGCGAGCGATGAAGAGAGCTATGCTTGGGATCTCTCTGCGTGATCCGCAGACGTACAAAGATCACCGACATAGCTCAACGATCCAGCAAGCTGAAGTGGCAATGGGCAGGGCACATAGCTCGAAGAACTGATGGCCGATGGAGTCGGAAAGTTCTAGAGTGGATGCCACGTATCGGCAAGCGCAGCGTGGGAAGGCCACCCGCGAGGTGGACGGATGACCTGGCCAAGGTTGCGGGCGTCGGTTGGATGCAGGCTGCTTCCGACCGGTCTGAGTGAAGGTTGTTGGGGGAGGCCTATGTCCAACAGTGGACTTCTCAGGGCTGTAAATGATGATGATGATGATACATATACTATGCCACTAATAAACCGCGCATAAAGTTACTTTTGACGGCAAAAATTCCATATGAATATCTGTCAAATTATTTATTTACCTAAAGAACATACAGCATAGCACATGTAACAGCAGTGTAAAGCTTATATAACTATTACAAAGCCCGCAGGACCCCCATATTATTAACCGTTGAATCAAACTTCAATTCACTCATCCATCGAAAATTAACTCTCGTGTCAAAGAAAGCAAAGTACTGACATCTCTAGACCGAGTGCCCTTAAGGAAAACGAAATATATAAAGCATACAAGCAATTTAAAGTTCTTACTCCTAGAAACAGCGAAAATTCTTTGATCCTCTTACAATGGATTGAAATAGCTAAAGTTAGGATGTAGAGCCTACATCGCAGATTTCGAACAGCTTTAAACCGTTTGGTTCATTTGTTTTTGGATTCTATGAGATTTTAGTTTTAGTCCTAATTTCGTGATTTCATAACGAGATTTGACGGATTTGGACCATGAAAATGATGCCTTACTTTTATCCATAACACGTAAATGAAGCTCCGCATTACCCCGGATGAATAATTAAAACTGCAAGAATTTTCCCGCGATTTTCTTTTGAGACACGTTTCGTTTGTTCTACTTATTTCTCCTTCCATGTAAGTCGCAAGTTAGCTAACAAATCGTCACATGACACTTCACTATATTTTTTATCTTACCCCATATTCTAAAGGTGGCTGCAGTTTCTCCATCATGAATCGTGATCATGCTGTTCTGACCACCCCATTTTAAGGAACACAGCCGTGTGTATATGAATGAATTATAGTTCATATATACAGGATGATTTTTGGTCGTCAACGTTCCCGAAAACTACGGAATCTTCTCATCATCACGATCATTTTTCTCCATGGAGGCATGCCTGGGAAGTGTCTGATTTCCAAAATATTAGGGTCCAAAGTTGAGTAAATAGACTGCGTTTTTCTGCATAAATGCACATACTGGGTGTAAAAAGACAACTTTGTTCTTTTAATACCTCGTATTTTTTGTAACATCACAATCATTTTTTTTATGGAAGCACCTCTGGGAAACCAAGGGTTTCCAAGATATTGAGGTCCAAAATTACATTAATATTATCATTTTTTTTACATAAATCCATCTGAAATCGGTTAATAAGCATTTTTTTTTTTCAAAGATACCATGTCCAAATGTTATAAATGTTAGTTTTGTAGGTACATTTGTACTTTGCGCATCAAACGAATACATTGCTTGCAATAAAATGACAGTAGTTTTTCATAATTTTTTGTCGTTTCCCAGGGTTGGTTCCATAGAAGAAAAAAGATGGTAACCTTACAAAGAATACGAGTTATTAAAAAAACATCTTTGTCTTTTTACACCGTGTAGACTCGCGTAGCAAGATTTTATCACGAGAAGTAATTAATATCTGTCTATAAATAAAACTAACATAGTAAGTAATTTAAAAAAAAAATCCCAGCATTTTTTTTGGTAAACTTACTTTATTTGATGTATAGAGTTTTGTTTTCATCTAAGTATAGAGTGCGTACCCTTCGTTAATGGTGGCCACAAAAAACATCCTGTATATTACATTCGATCGATTATCTCTAAAGCTGTAATATAATAATACCTAAGCCATAAAAGCTTTACTCTTTGATATCTGAAGTTATCCGTCCACTGGCTGCCGGAACAAACAACACTCCGTGACTAATCTAGCAATTCCGACAATTTGTTTGGTAAAGACAAGGCAATTTGTTGGCTCTTTGCATTTATTTCCTCTTTGCTCAGCCCTTCACTCAGTAATTAAGCCGGGCAAAGGCTACAAATATAGATATAAGTAGATGTAGGACTATCTTCCTGTATGGATGTAGGATTATCGTCTTTTTACTGCGTGGTTTTACGAATAATTATTAATTAGGGGAAGGTGGGGTAAGACGGGGACTTTAAGGTAATTCATCAATAAAACCTCTATTTTTTTATTGCGCAAATCAGGAACTTTTATTATGTAAACTATCAGTCTTTCTTTCTTTAATTATAATCAGTCAAAACAAAAATATAAAAGTCTTCTCATAGAAATATCAACTTTAAAAAAATAACAAAATAAACCGTCTTGCCCCACCTATAGGGCAAGACAGGGTACCCCCTAGGGTAAGATGGGGTATGACATATTTAATCGTGTTTATCTTCACAAACAGGGCAGATATGGACGGCTTCATCGTCGTTATCTTCCACTCCTGCACAGCCACAATGTGCCCACTTACCGCAAGTCTGGCATGTGATCCAACCTTCAATAGACTCGGAATATAGACCGTGACAGTACAGACATTCTGTGGTATCTTCATCATCTGATGTCTGAGATTCTTCGTCAGCTTTCTTGGTTCTTTTATTTGTTTTTTTCAATTTCTTTTTGTTTGGTTTCTGTTTTTTACTGTTTTGTCTTTCTTCTAACTCGGCTTTATAAGGTGAAGCAGTGATAATGGCCGCTTTTCCTCTTCTTCTAATTTGTCTTGTCCTTTTTCCTATTCGTGGATAAGGCTTTAACTGTTTTGGGCTAACCAAATGAAATGCTGCATTATCCAGAGCATCATTTACTATTGTTTGCTGTACTAAAGATGAGGTTTGTGGAGTTGGCTGAGGTGTTTCTGTGTTCGTTGTAGAATTTGAGGCGGTGCAGGTGGCAGTTTGGTTATCATGAGCTGACGATATTACTGATGGTATGACTGTCGGTGTTGGTTGTGATGTTGCTGCTATCGATGGTGTCCAAGATATATCAGCAACGGGTTCTATTTCAGCGTCCAATATGATATCGGTGGCCTCTGCAGCAATAAAGTCGTCTTCAGTAAAAATGTGTGCATTGTAAGGCGAAATCCCACATGCTTTAAATGCATTTATTGCAGTTGGCATTGTTGCTGCTCGAATGAATGCTTGCCCGAAGAGTTCAGCTACTTGAAATTGGGTTACTACTTTCCCAGGATTTGACCTTAACCATGCTGTTATGGCCTGATCATAAAAGATACTCAACGGTCGCATAAAACCAACATCTGCTGGTTGAAGTTTGTGCGTGGTGTGCGGTGGGAAGCATATTATTGTCACACCATGTTCACGTGCTTCATCGATTAGCTGCAAATTTTGGGTGTGAGAGGCATGACCATCTAAAATAAGCATGACTGGGTTGGTTTTAGAAGCGTTGGTGAGTTTAATGAACTTCTGAAACCATCTTAAGAAAATTTCGGCAGTAATCCACCCAGAATCTGAACATTCAGCCCATGAGTTTGGTAGAGCCCCATTGAGCAATTCGGACTTCATACGTTTTCTGGGATAAATAAACATAGGTGGAATGTATGTCCCTGAAGCGTTGAAACAAATTTCAATAGTTATAGTTGTGCCTCGTTCGGCCGACGTCAAAGCTCCCACTTGCTTTTTACCAGTTGCAGCGATCACTATGGACCGCGATTTTGGCACAACCGAAACTCCTGTCTCGTCACAGTTATAAATCCTGTCCGGAGTAAAAGGTATATCATCAAGTGATTTGCCTAGCAGTTCGAAAAATTTACCAACAGACACTTTATTAAACCCAGCAGCACGAGCCGCTGATGTATTTTCCGGCTTTCGCAAACTCAAGTCGGGATGGCGGTTGAGAAATCCACGCAGCCAGTCCTTGCCAGCTTTTTCCTTGAAATGATCGAATTTATGCTGTTTGTTGTTACGAACTGCTAATTCATAGGCTAATTTCTGCAATTCAGAAGTTGACAAACCAAATAACCTTCCTTCCATTTCCTTTAAATAAGTTACAAGTTCTTGTTCTTCTTCTGCGGAAAAAACAGTGGAAATTGGACCCAAGGGAACTTTGACATTTTGTATACTATTCTTATTTTTTCTTGCTTGATTAACTTTGCGCTCGAGAGTCGTTTGTGGTACATTATAAGTCTTACTAGCTAATTTATAACCCTTTTTTCCCTCTAAAACCTCTTGAATAGCTAACTTCATTTGATTTTCACTCCACCCTCCTCTGTTAGTTTTTCTTTGGTAATTTCGGACCATAATCTATAAAAAAAATGAAATTAACATAACTAGTGACGATCATATTTAACTAAATCGAAATAAAAGAAGTGACCCATGAGCGGGTAAGATGGGGTACCACCCCGTCTTGCCCTCAGGTAGGTACCCCATCTTTCCCAAAGTAGTCTCGCAAGATGCGTAAAATATTTTGAGGTTATAAAAATAACAAAACCGGAACGATTTTATGAGTTTAGAGTAGTAAAATAGGCAACTATCAATAAAAAAATATAACACACATCTTGTGTACCATACATTATGAACATTCACGCACTTAGTAAACATCAAAAATTACATAAAACCACTCAAAATTAAAAAAAATACTTACGAAATTATATCGTGCACACTATCGACCAAACTGTTTGTGACACTAAAAACTCTTGCTAAATGCCGTTAGATGGCGTTATAACAAATTTTCTGACGACATTCTATCATCTATTTTATTATGGTCCCCATCTTACCTCGCTTCCCCGTCATACCCCACTTTCCCCTACATTACTTTATTTACTAATTCGGGAAAAGGCTTAAACAACTTTTATACTTACAGTTTAAGGTCAGAAAAATCATGAGGTCACAATAAGCAGCATGCATAATAATCATTATGCAGTGTGGAGAATTCATAAGCTAAATTTTCACGTTTTCCATTAATGGCAAATGTGCATGCAGGTGATTTTTTTACAATTCATATTAGTTTTGTTAATTTTCTAGTAGATAATGTAATCATCTTTATTACACAATTGCCATTTTAGGTTTTATCGAGCCTGCCACACTATACAGGATGTAACAAAAAGGGTATGTTAAGCGAAAAGCTACGTAAATAGCCCACTCTAGAGAACCTATCCACAAAATTTGAGACTCGAAATCACATGTTTATTTTTCCCGATAGTATGGAGAATTTTTAAATATCTCAGGAATTTTCATACAATCTTGAAAAATAAACATGTGATTTCGAGTCTCAAATTTTGTTGGTAGGTTCTCTACAGTGGGCTATTTACCTAGATTTTCGCTTAACATACCCTTTTTGTTACATCCTGTATAGGTATAATCAAAAATCCTTCATAAAAGAGTAAGAGTAAAAAACACACTTCAAATACCAACCAAGTAATATCACTCGTTATCATAGATATTATGGAGATGTCGGTATCTACTGATATTTGTATTGTATCTATAAAACCCTAATTAGATCCCAGCTAATATTCGCTGACGCTATAAAATAAAGATGATGAATTCTAGAAATATAATGGCAGGTTTACCGCGAAAGTCCATTATGGTTTTCGAAGACTTTTTTTGCCGTTTACAAAATTTCTAAACTGCATTCTTGTTTATGTAAATAAAATGAGGTATTCTACGTGCTAATGTTACAAATTACATTTTTAAATGAAGCTTCATCTTAAAGCTTATTGACTGGCATTGAGGAGATCTCTTCTAAAATATTGGTGTTATTGTATCATCATAAAAATTCCTATAAAATAAACGCCTATAAAATGTACCACTGACGCACTAGATAAAACAACTAAAACTTTATGAGCACAATCGTATCGGATTTCATTTTCTCTCTGCTATTCCTAATGAATAAAAAAGTAAAAGCGCAAATTGTAAACCAAACAATTTTACCTCCGTAATAATAGTTCAAGGAAATTAATTTGAAAACGACCACTGCAATCGGGAAGTTCCCGATAAATAAATACGAGAATCTACGGTATACGGGAAATAATCACTGTTTTTGTTGTATTTTTTAACTAGCCACCACTCTCTCAGTCATAGAAGTAGGTTGAAATTAGTTGCTTCAGATGATTTCAAATTCGAGTTTTTATTTTTTTATCTCTAGGTACTAATATAATATTATGTTAAACGGCTGATTGTTTGTATTGAACTGTCCTGGATTTTGTGCTGAACTAACAAAATAAATAAAATAAAAACCTTTTTCACAATATCATACAAATTAAACGTCACGTTAACGTACATACACGTAGGAATGCTGTGCACAGCAAATATTATTCACAACGTTACAAGATATCACAAAAATAAACCTTTTGGTTTTTCACCATGCAACACTTTTTATTTTTGTCCTAAATAAATTTTACTCGTTAACTATTTATTTATTAAGTCAACACAACAGACACAACGTAAAAATATTTTACATTATCTCAGAACAGTACAATTTTTAGGGTTCCGTACCTCGAAAGTTAAAAACGGAACCCTTATAGGATTACTTTGTTATCCGTCTGTCTGTTAAGACCCTTTTTCTCAGGAACGCGTGGAGGTATCTAGCTGAAATTTATATCAAATACGCAGAATATCTACTGTCCTCAGAGGCTGTGAAAAAACCAAACTTCTAAGTCAGCGCAATCAAAAGATACAGCCATCAGCGCAATCAAAAGATACAGCAATTTTTCGACACTCGCAAGGGAATCAAAACTTACAGGTTACTTTCCGTAAACTCAGAATCTTGAAATTTGGTACGAAGCTACAACACATAGCACAGATAAAGGAAAAATTGAGAAAACCGCAAATTTTTGGTTACGTCATATAATAAAACAGGTTTGTACGGAACCCTCGGTGCGCGAGTCCGACTCGCACTTGGCCGGTTTTTACCCTAAATTAGTGTCGTTATAGATTCTATTATAGTTTCTTAGCAGTCAGTAACACAAACAGTTACCTAATACTTGCAATGGCTACCGATCCATCAATCAAAGGTGGCAACATCTGGTATGTGAACAGAAGGTGAACAGTAATATTTTTAGAACTTTTAGGCAGAAAAAAAGTAAATATTTTGCTCGAAGGAGTTCCTAAACTGACTCACCAACAGAAAGAGAGTTTCATAACTTTAACCCCACCTTTAAGTACCTATGTATAAAACATTTCGTAGTGCAACATAGTAAAATTCTTAATAGTATATTTATTTAAACGAATAATAAATTATCGAATAATTACTTATCAGTATATGTTTTTTCGTTGCCACCCTTAACGAAGGTAACGTAACGAGTACGTACCTCTATACATCAAATAAAGTAAGTATATGCCAAAAAAAATGCTGGGAAACAATGTAAATTTTTTAATTTTTTTTTTTTAATTACTTGATCAGGCGAAATTTATAGTGTGTTTGTTGATGCTAGTTTTTTCATAGACAGATATAAATTATTTCTCGTGAAAAAATCTTGCTACACGCGTCAATCTTCATTTACTCAACTTTGGACCCTAATATTTTGGAAACCAGACACTTCCCAGGTATGCTTCCATGGAGAAAAATGATCGTGATGATGAGGAAATTCCGTGGTTTTCGGGAACGTTGACGATCAAAAATCACCCTGTATAGAGATTTCAGGACGAATTATATACATATCTACATCAATAGGTATATAATAGGAATATTAAAAATATATATATCTATATAGGTATGAAATAGCAGAAGATTTTTTTTTTCCATCCCACATCTAAAAAAGTACTTATGTACCATTTCAGTGAGCCCATTGTAATATTATCTCCATCGCTACACCTACCTACACTATAGACATCCACTCGCTATGCAAAATGTGTTTGTGAACAGTTTCCATGAAAGGACGCGGTAAATCGAACGAGAACTAAAAGTTCCCGGAAACTAGTGGGAAAATCCCGGATTATTCATATCATAAAGCGGATACCCGGGACGGTTTCAAACAACAGTTTCTCACCGACTTAGAGTTATAAAACATATTAAACTTCATAACTATTAAGTCTTGAATAAATCAGTATAAGTAGTTTAGCAGAAGAACACCTACATAGATGTACAAAAATTAAGTAACAATTCGCTCATATTAATACGTATACCTACCTGTCACATAATGTCGAATTGAAGGAATGACGATTCCCTAAAACACAGGTATTTATTTACCTATATTAGGGATTGGTGTCATTACATAAATTGTAATGTTAGTATGTACAATCATAAATGGGGATGATGATTGTTATTTTATTTGTATTTATATCGAAAATATCATAAAGTAAAAGCAACATTTATGAATATAAAACTTCGCTAACGTGAAAACTTTCCGAGATATAGCATTATTAATATCGAAATTTTGGACTTGCTCCATACAACCGGCTGCTGTATTGTCACGTCACGTTTAAGTTACTATTATGCTTATTAAAAAGCCATTGCTCGACAGCTTTATTAAATGTTGCGTTTATAAATATGGTTACATAACAAAAGATGCTGTAAATTATGCAGATTGTCATTGTAATGTTGTAATTTTCTATTAATCTCACACTTTAAAAATGGACTTGCCCACCTAACTTTGGATGGTTAATGCTGCTTCATTTGAACACTAAATCAAATTGTTATTTTACAGATAGGTTTGTTTTTATTGGTTAACTTGTCATTAAAATTCATCCATAGTCATCATCCCAATTAGAATCCTAAGTAATAAATAAATAAACTCTACTGTAAGTACTGTAAGTACTAATTTTATTTAAATCAAAAATATTTTGCCAAATTAAGCATGTACATGAATGTAATACAATTTATTAATGTTATTTAGTAAATATTCATGAGATAATAAATATTTATTTATTTATTATTATTATTATTGCTCTCACGGTTTGCTAGAAGGGTGGTTTAAGATATGTAAACTAATTTGATACTTCTCTGAGAAGTTTCTTTTATCGCGCATCCAGCTTTGAAAACTTTTTTTTTACTGTACTGCCCAGTTTTAATGAAGTAGAGCTATTACAACTGATTATTTGATCTATGCTTTTTGGTAACGGAGTATACTTTGAAACATTAGAAATGTAGTTTTATATTATGGTGTTGCATAACGGATAGGCATTTCGAATAGTGTGGCTACAGTTTGGTCTCTACCACTTTGTCTGTCTTATTGAATTGGTTAGGCTATGTCAGAATTGTATAAATAACAACCCACGAGCCGAGCGAGCAAAGCCGGTGTCTTGCGGGAGCAATAGCGAAATGCTAAAAGGTTTTTTTTTATTGTATCATGAAAAATATCTATCCATTTTATAACACGGCGTGTTACACAATTTACCTTCGACATTTATAAAAGCAAGCTCTCTAGATAGAGAGATAGCGTTGGCTATGGGGTAGGTAGATATCTACCCCATAGCAAACGCTCCAAAACCATCGGAAGCAAACGCGCCTTTATAAAAAATTTACCAGGCTTCCAAACAGAAAAACATATGATATTGACATCATCTATAAATAAACTACGTCGCCTTTACCCACTTTGCCGATATCACACTGCAGTTTATTTGTACCTAGAAACGAAATAATTTAATCTAAAGACCGATTTCACCTAAGGCCAGATAGCCTATCTGAAAAATAAAGTTGATGTTGTCTCCATCTTGATCAAGTTTAAGAGAAAGACAGCATCAAAAGACAGGATAAAAATATTGTCCCGGGATAAAAAGTAACCTATGTGTTAATCCAGGATGTCAGCTAACTCCATATCAAATTTCATCAAAATCGCTCCAGCCGTTTTTACGTGAAAGAGTAACAAACATCCATCCATCCATCCATCATACTCACAAACTTTCGCGTTTATAATATTAGTAGGATTTATAACGAGGCGTGTTATAAAATTTACCTCCAACATTTATAAAAAGTAAGCACTCTATCTTCCTAAAAAAAAAAAATTACCAGGCTTCCAAGCAGAAAAAATCTGATATTGATATCATCTAGAAATAAACTACGTCGCCTTTACCCGCTTTTTCGACATCATACTGCAGTTTATTTATCTAGGTACGAAATATTTTCGGTCGACCAGTTCCGGTTTCACAGGTTGGTCAACCGATCTCCGTTATCAGGTAGCGTGCCCAATACGTACGGCCGTACGAAATAATTAATTTAATCTGAGTCTTATTTTCTAAACGTCAAATACATAACCTATCTGAAGGATAAAGTTGATGCTGTCTCTATCTTGATCAAGTTTCAGATAGACTACCTGACCATTGGGAAAATGAGTCCTTAGCTCACTAAAGTCTCGTTCATTACCTACTTTACCTACTTCAAGATATTTTCGCTTTATTTTCGTAAACAATAAACGTTAAAATAGTGCTTACATCGACCCGAAGAGCCGATTATTAAGGGTACTCATGGTTAAAACATTAAGGGATCACCGAGTGATTGTGTCTCAAAGATGCCAATTTGTAATTCAGATCGTCGAATAGCAAGAGCTTATTAAAAACCTTTCTTTTTAAAAATTGTGTGACACTCTCGATGAAATGATAGACAATGAGAATGATATTCTATTCTATTCTAAGGTTTGAATAGGATGGTATGAGTGATTGATGATGGATTTGGCATACGAGGGAAAGATAATAAACGATAGGATCGGATAAGCTATCCCGACAATAACGTTTTTGACATACAGCCTTGAAAACATATCATGGAAACTTTGTAAAGAATTCATAGCACTTAAATTTTTCAACACTATTAGTTAATATTAGAAGTTTATCCCGAAAACCCACAGAGTAAATGGTGTGATATAGTACCAACATTTTCTTTTCGTATACATTTCAGTAACTTAATATTAACCTTTTTATTATCTCAGAGGCGAAATGAAGGTCGTCTTAATTAATGTCGTCACTTATTGGGGTACCCCAGTATACATACAACCTGAGGAAGCCAGCTTCACAAGAACAGATATTTTGTGAGGTTTAGGCCAGTCATGTTTTCAGAGAAATAGTGATTTTGTATATACTTACTCGCACTTAATTATTTACTGGAAAGCAGTTAGGGTGGTACTGGATGTCTGGATGTAACAAAAAGGATGTCTTTAGTGAAATGCTATGTAAGTATTCCACTATACAAGACCTATCCACAAAATTTCAAACTCGAGAAGATATCGCACAAGTCATAACGATAGCTACATAAACATCATCATCTCGGGTTTTCCAATAAATTCTTAAGTAAATTAATGAAACGAATACATAAGGTAAACGTACCAGTCAAGTCAACGTAGAGGTCTCTAAAAGCCAAGATGAAGCGACAATATAACCTTCACAACATATTGGACCTACTCCCACAGATCATTTACATAGTTCTTGTGTCGTGGGTAGGCACTGAGCAAGGATATATAAATACACATACATACATACATAGTTATATAGAAACATCATCAGCACCCGTATGATGAATTTGGTGAGAGCGAAATGTCTCACTTTTAAACTTCAAATTCACAGAGCTATTAATAACTAGATAAAATAAGTGTATGTACTTTGCATGTAAGAAATAGACCTAAGAATTAGAATAGACACTCGTTCTCGAGCCTGAATTAGGGCTAATAGGAGTGGTTTGCAATCCTTTTTTACACACCAAGTAGAAACACTTGCCTTGTCTAGTTATTTATTACTTAGCTCTGTGGATTTGACGTTTAAAAGTGAGACATCTCGCTCTCACCAAATTCATCATACGGGTGCAGAACTACTTTGTTTGTCACTATCTTGCTCAAGTTTAGGAGAAAGACAGCATCTATTTTATTCTTCAGATAGGCTATATGAAAATTGGAAAAATCGGACCTAAAACGCCAAAATCTTTTGACTTCGTACGAGTATAAATATGTAATCTTCGATTTCATCGGTCCTGAGCTTTACATGATTTGCTACATAGCGAACGGAAATGAATTCGACGATTCCGTTGATTTTTTTATCTCTATGAACATGTAGCGGAGCCATCTATCGGATGCATGAGAGAACGACAATTAATGCGAAATCCTAGAACGCGATATCGAAGTTTCTCACAATGATTCGAATATATACATGGGCCGAACAACAACTAGCGGCCCGGTGGAGCCGGAAGCGCTTCCCTTTTCACCACCCCCACAAACATGATGTCTGCATTATTATTAGGGACTTTCTAATTGTATTTATTTGGAATACTTATATAATTATTGACAAACACCTTACACTTGTCACAAAATCTGTGTTAAAGTGAATTGTTATTTCTTCTGTCCAAACAAATGTAGAGCTATCATATTAAGCTTTGTAGTCCAGGCTTCACTACAATACATCAGATGCATCTTTGGGGACATAGTCGTTTAGTAAGATTTCAATAGGAATACCTACTTTACCTTACGATATCATACAAAGTTTATTTATATAAATGTTTACCATTCTTAAGTACTCCTTTAGAGGTAACCTCTTTCAAAAATGAAATTACATTTTTGTTGTGTTTCTCTACACTTTTCGAGTAAAAGCTTTTTATTAAGAAGCTTTTATTGAAACGCTTTCATTAATTCCGTGTTGTGTCTGAAAAAATGTTTCATTGTTTTCTTATGACACTCTTCTCTTCACAAAGGCTTGTCTTTGCATTTCTTATACACACTTATAAAAGCACTGAAATAACTCTTAATAAGTCCTGAAAATGTAAAACCCAACATTGTAATTAATAGTTGTTCATATACGTGCAGCTCTTATAATCAAAGTAGATAAAAAACGTATTTGAAAAATAAAATAGTGGCACTTTAAATCACGTTATCAAAGTGTAAGTAAATACGAGTAGGCTTAAAGTACCAACTAAAATAGGTGCAGTTCTAAAAGCTTTGGAACCAATTCTCAAGTTCTCTTGACAATATATTTAAATTCGACATTAGAGTTCTTACAAATATCTGAAAAACAAAATGGTGGCTATTTCAACAGCTGATTTTATCAGCACTTTTGGTTAATTATCAACTACCAGCATCGTACAGCCTTTTCATCTTAGTGGTAGTAATGTCGGGTGGTGCTGGTTATATTATACCATACGAGTAGCAGTACCATAGTATTGATATAAACTTTATGGTCCATTCTAACCATCATCTTCTGCTCTTATCCCATTTTTTATGGGGTCGGGGCAATATGGTTTCATTCGAAACACACATTGCCAAAGAAATTGCATTAATTTCACAGCTTCCTGCCTAAAGCCAACCTTCCTCGGTAAGGAACTTCTCTGACTCTATATGACCATCACACTTAAATCTAAACTAAAATATATTTCTATTTGTCCCTTTCTATCTCAGCCATTTATGTTAATAATTGAGAGCGACAGACTTGAGCTGATTAGCTGATCATAAATCCGCCATATTGTTTTCAGATTTTTGTATAGACAAAAAGTCGAATAGGTAGGTATATGCCGAGTGATGTGAGAATAGCGGCTCTGTACCACAATCTGGTAAGCACCTAATACGCTAGGTAATACCATTAGAGGCACGTGAAATATTAGTGCTATCAACTATGGTCTCAATTTCCTCACGAACCGACTGCTGTAATCGTACCTATGACGCTTACACGTAACTACTATCTATTTATACTAACTACTAGCTGTTTCCTACGACTCCTTTCGTACCTATAGATAAATAGTTAAATATTGTTTGCAGGTTAAGTAAGACAGTATATCAAATTTATTAAAGATTCCTCTAGTCTAGTTTTAGTCGAGGAAAACTACAAGACATAGTAGGTAACTTTAGCATTTATAAAGTGGCCTGTCTATTTTTCATAGCCAGTAAAATAGTTTACTAACTGGGGCTCCAGTAGAGAAGAACAACACCGAAGCCCTAATTAGCTGAGTGATCAAATTCTACTAAGGAAATACACGGATTTTTAATATCTCTGTATAAAATCTCTATTTAAAATGTCTGGTGTGTATCAGTCAGATGTATATTCGGCTAGGTAATTTGATTAGTATGAGTTTTGGAGGGAGATAATTTGGCTTCTAGCACTTTGTCTGCTTAATTAATTAGGTTAGTAAGAACTGTTAAAATAACAACGCTCGAGCCGAGCGAGCGAAGCGTTACGAGTAGCTATCGGCGACGTGCGGGAAGGATTTTTTTTCAAAATGCCTAGTCGTTTTGTAATGCGGTGTGTACAGATACATATCCGCCAGAGATCCATATCAGTGATTAGTCCTTATTAGAGTTAGTCTCATAGTAAAAGTTGTATGATGTTTATAGTCCTGCGAAGTAGCACCATATTGTTTGTCAAAAAACCTATAAAGTTAGTTTTGTTTGTTACCTTTACTCAACAGTAACAGATAGTAATTTATATGGGTTTGGAAAGAGGGATGTCAAAGTGAAAAGATACTTTTCATTCCCGAAAAATAATAAAAAAAATATATAAAATTATTAATAAAGAAATGAAAAAAATCCTCACCCGAGTGGGAATCGAACCCACGACCCTCCTCTGCATACCATGCTAGCGCTCTAACCACTAAGCTACCGCGTCAATTACTCGGATGAAGAATTTTACCATCTCTTTTCTAAATTACATATTGGCAACATTATTTTCATCCCGATAGCTATACACTAGCCAAATCTCGGGAAACAAAGCTGAATCCCTCAGCACAATGTTTAAAGATGAAACGATCAAACATATCCTAACGAATTATATTAATGGAGAAGTGTTTTTTATAAATTTATCTTATAAATGAAATTGTATTAGGCGTTACAATTCGGAAGTTCAAACATTCACTATGGGTGCGCCCACCACCGGGCCCTACACCCTCCACTGACCCTCGGATCTGATAACTCATAACTGCGAAAACAGACACTTGCACTAACTACAATCGCCACGAATAACCAGACCCGATCACCTAGCATGCAAGACAATACATTACAATGTATTGTTTTCGCAGTTATGAGTTATCAGATCCGAGGGTCAGTGGAGGGTCTAGGGCCCGGTGGTGGGCGCACCCATAGTGAAATTTATCTTAGTCAAGATATTATGTATTATAAAATTATTAATAAAGAAATGGAAAAAATTCCTCATCCGAGTGGGAATCGAACCCACGACCTCTACATACCGTGCTAGCGCTCTAACCACTGAGCTACTGGGTCAATTACTCGGATGACGAATTTATATTATTTAAAAAATATATGATTATGCACTTCAGCGCGAAAATATGTACGTATATTTTCATGATCTAGTTATTACATAAATTGATTGGTTAAAGGATTGCTGAAACAACTAGCTCAGCGTTTTATCACGCTTAGTAAATTAACTTTAAGCTAGATACAGGTTTTGGTGCTGATACGGTGATTCACTAGAATACATGAGCTGCATCTCTTTCTATGCAAGAGTCGACTAAGGAACTCAGGGGCGTACACTCAGGCGATGAGTTATCAACTTGTCACTGGTCTTTTACATCTGGCTCCAGTATGCGAAACGTGGTTGTACTAAGATCTTTGCACATATGATTTTTTCCTTTTATATATTATAAAATTTTCTCTAGGTTGGGTTTGCTGGAAGAAATCTTTTTTAGAGATAGGCTCGCCTTTGTTCCATTTCTGTTACCACATACTGTCTAAGCTAAATTGTATGTGTACAATAAAGAAAGAAAGAAGAATCTTCTTCGTTCTTGATACCCCATTTTTGGGAAACCAACAGTGTGTCAGGTACCTAAGTATAGGTATGTAGAAATATTGATATTGGACATAATTTCCCTAAACCTTCTAATTAAGTTCGTAATCCCCTAGTTTTAACAAACTGTTCAATTTATAAAATCGCCTCAACATATTTTTTTGCGGCTACAGTAAAACTCCATGAGCTGCAGAATAAAAGTAAGATACTCGTATTCTATTTTCTGGTAACATTGCGTAACGGGGTCTTAATTTAACCCTTTGTGCATAGACCTGACAGGCACACTCGTTCGATACCCATACGAAAGTTACTCATAAAGAAAGTTTATCTTTCGTAAATGTTAATTTTCTACTAATATAAGTGTTTGTGTGTTTGTCGCATTCTAATTGTTGGGACGGATCTTAAAATAGTTTTTTTTTCAAACAGTTCGACAGTGGCAATTCTTTTTTACCCTTTACCTCTATTATTTTTAATATGATATCTCATTGCTTTAGCATGATATGGCATTGCTTTTATAAGATATCCCATTGCTATTAGGTATAAGGAATAGAAATCGATAGGTATAGAACCTAGGTAAGTTAGTTTAACACTTTTCACTAATCGAACATACAGGTGCAGCCACAGGCACAGCTAGTATAATGTAATCTCTTTTGTCTACAAATTGAATTTTGAGTTACCGAGTCGTACCCACAGGTAACGGGCAAATTGCGTACATTGTTCGCTATCCCTATAATTACATTTGGTTGTTTTAATTCTGTTTTAATTAGAGGAAAATGTATTAATTTTGCCAAATTATTATTAAGAATATTTAATTCACATATTAATATTTTCTAAACGCTTTTGATATTTAAGAATTAAGTTAGAAAATCATCGTCTCGTGGTAAATGAAATAGGATATTGAAAATAAATAAACACTGTTTTACCTATAGTTTGATGAAAAATAAAACCAAAAAATGTGTTCAATCATAAAATGGCCCTCATCCTTCCTTTATTTAATTTTATAAAAGAGATGGTGATTCTTCAGAAAAGAAAGTGCACTTAACCCCTTAAAATACGAAGCCAGAATTTTCCCGTGCCCCTCATATATATTTCTGTCTGGCTATAAATGCCCAACTACATTTCTGCTCTGAAATTCCAGATTAAATGTCTTATTAGCAGAACAAATGATTGCCGGAAACTTGATATCCAAGGATCAATAGCTTTAAGTTTGTTCCAAACTCCTACAAAGATGGATCTAGATGATATTTGAGTAAAATGAACATAGGGTTGAGGTAGACGAGCCACTTTTGGAAGCGGACCCTTGCCGTCGACAATCAAGGGTGCATGTAACATCATTTCGCATTAATATTCGTTTTCACATTTCCACCAATAGCACTCATCACGTTATATAACAAACGATTTGATCGAAAAATAATGTTACTGAATCTAACTAAACCCTCTGATCGGTATTCTAGAAATTCCAGATTCGATTACATTTACTATGATTTATACACTATGCTAACTTTCCTGTGGGATAGATAGCGAGAGACAATAAACAAAAAAAGGAATCGTCAAAATCGGCTCATAAACGACGAACGAGCGAACAAACATAAAAAAAGCATAAACACAGTCGAATTGAGAAACATCCTCCTTTTTTGAAGCCGGTTAAAAAGTAGGTAGTACGTCTGCAACATCCCGCAACACTTTTAATCCAACATCAGCTGTTCTTGTTGTCATAAACGTGTATAGATTGTCTTCGTAAGCTTTCTGTATACTTTGTACGTGTTGGATTTATTACAAGTTTAATAAAGAGATGATTGATGGGACAACTACGAAAATCAGATAGATAGGTATACTTAGATAGGTATATTACAAGATTTCTTGATTTACTTTTAGTTTTTCTCTTGCAATAATGAGATTAGAGGTACCTATAGTTGGTGACCCTGCCTAGAATAGGTCTTAAATCGGAGTTTGAATCCTGGAAATACAAACATACATAATAAGAAAATGGTCCGACTCATGGATGTTTCTATAATATACGAATATAATAGCTAATAGTATAGCGATAATTAACCCGCCTGCCCAGCGTGGTGACTATTGGCAAATACCCTCCATGGCAGTCTTGTGGCGTGCCCTGGGGGAGGCCTACGTCCAGCAGTGGACTGCAATAGGCTGATGATGATGATGAATTAGTTATAGAGCTATGGACCTCCAAGACACTAGACCTTAGGGATCTTACTGAGGAACATAGTTAATGTATGTGTGTAATTGTAAGCATTAACAACAAAGTAGATATGTTATGCTGAAAATAATGAAACGTTTCGGTTGTTGGTAGAAAGTTTCGAAAAGATTTGGTTACAAGCACTTATAATATAATTAGTTTTATAGCTCAAGATTACATCTTTCTCTAAATTACTCGTATATTAATCGATTTAGTACACAGGTAACAAATAAATGGACCGTCTTATGGTTCTATAGCTAGTAATCTAATGCAGTAGAAAAATAGTTTTCTTTGAACTACTTTCAGGTAGGATAATCCCTTTAAGGACATTTCTAATAGGGTAGCATGTACACTGTGGATCAAAATACAGTGGTGCAACTTTCAAAAGGTAGGTATTTCAAACTGGAGATAACGATTCCACGCGACGTACCACTTGCTATTATGTTCTTGAAATGAGTAATCATCACGATAACGGAATATTTTAATTTATTTATTTAGTGTGTTTAAAAACTATTTAAAGAATAATATTGTGTTATTTATTTTATATTGTGTTTTTCTGGGAGTGAAAATAAAAACGTATAATGCTACAGCTGCTTCTCTTCCCTGTAGAAGTCAGTAGAGGGACAAGAGGGTCTTGGTGTTTTGTAAGCGATGGGCTGACCGCCTGTCACTACTAACCGAACTTGTACATCTCAGCTATACCCTCAAAATTGGTCAGAAGTGGCACCATGTGGTTCTATCGGCCCTTGGTACTCTGCCTACTTCATGCATGATTACATATATGTATGTATTAGCAACTATACGCACTTTATATTTAGCAAACATATACATAGCAAGTATAGCAGATTACGCAAAAATTATTCGCCCTAACCTGTCCACACTAGAAGATATAGCAGAAACTTTTCTGCTGGGGTACACACCATAGTAAATACCAAAATGATATCTTCCGTCGTTGTTCTCCGATTCCTATTGTAAAAGTTTTCAAGATGAGAACGTAGTTGAGATACTGTTTGCATTCACTGTAGTAATGAAATAATAGCAAAGAAAAACTCGGAAAATAGCTCGCTTGAAATGGAATTGCTTAAATCAGTTCAACATGTAAAGAGGGTAAAAGAACTAAAATATACAAAACCCACACGAGCGGGAAAAGAACTTTAATAATATTATAACAAAGGAAATTGTTTGTTCACTAGACTCCATAATATTATTATATTAAATTTATCCTAACACAGCCAAGTAGTTGTTTGACCGTCGGCTCTTATTTGTAAGTACGAAAATGTTCATCGATTTATTTTAAAAATATAATAAAATACATATCAATGTATAGGTAAAGGTGGTGGTATTTAAAATAATCTGTGACATTTTAATTAATTTTGCATAATGGTGATTATTATATTACTATTGTTAATTAGCTAAGTATAACACAAATTGTTTTAAAAATTATTTTTAAGAACACAATTTTTTTTTTCGAAAATTGTACGTGAACTATTTCATCATCATCAGCCTATTGCAGTCCACTGCTGAACATAGGCCGCTCCCAGAGCAAGCCACAAGACTGCCATGGGGGGTATTTGCCCATAGTCACCACGCTGGGCAGACGGGTTGGTGACTGCAGTTAGTATTTTGGACTATGTTGTCAACACGGGAGGCGCTGCTGCTCACCTCCCGGACACCTTTAATCGCCTGTAAAATTAGCCACGGGCAGATATGGGGTGGTACAAATTCTACTCTGCCGGCACCACGCAGCCAACTGTGACCTATTTATTTCACTTAAAATAGTGCAATTTTTTAGATATTTTAAAGTGTTGGTACTGTAGTAATATATTGTTATATTTGAAATTGTATTAGGCGTTACAATTCGGAAGGGTCAGTGGAGGGTGTAGGGCCCGGTGGTGGGCGCACCCATAGTGAATATCGTTATATTGATATGTAGTTTGACCCAATCACTAGTGAATGCTTTCTTATACTTAATGCGAACTATCTTGACCTTATAGGTCACTAGAGGGCGCCTCATCACAACAAACAGCGGCCAAAATAACTAAAAGGTCGCTGTTTTAGTACCAACATAAATATTTATTTAAGACTAAATAGACTTACTATTTAGATTATTTCAGACTACTCTGGAGCACCTACTCAAGACAAGTGCTTATACAGAATGTTCAACTCTCTGCAAACTATACCTATTTAGTATAACTAATATAGAAGTGATTATTTAATACCTGTTGATTGTAAAATTCGATCATAAATTTGCTCTAATAATATAATAATAACTTTATTGTACCATGGTTTGAGCAAATAAATAATCATTTTCATTTCATAAAACAGAATGTAGTCATGAAAATTCTTTTAAGGCGGTTATCATATTTTAAATCTTAATATATATCTTAATTCTTAATATATAAAAAATCCGTGTCACTGTGTATGTTCCGAATAATTTCAAAAACGAGTCAACTGATATTCATGAAAATTGGCATATATATGTAATTTGGTCCAACTTAGATGATAGGATAGTTATTATTTAAATTAATGGTCTTAAATAATTAATAAAAAACTGATCATCAACGTTGGTTGTTGTTATTAATCGTACGTTCCATAAGTCTGCAACAGATGGCGCCTTTTGAATAAATGTTATAAAAATGTTATGTTAATTTTGTTAAATTTGTCTTTCAAATCTGTCTTAAATCACTAAGCCACAGCAACGCGTGGCCGGGTCTGCTAGTATAATATATTTTATTGCTCATTACAAAATAGTTAATATATTTTGAGTTCTGTGTGACTGAGTTCAAGAGCTATATAAAATTACTAGTTAAAATTAATAATAATAGAGCGATGAAAAGCAGCAGTACATTTAAATTTGTGACGATTTGACAACTAAATATACCTACTAAGCACACCATTTTAAAAATAATCTTAGGGTATCTACGATAAAATCCAGAACACCCTGTATTATAATCTAATTGTTTGCACAATTCAATGTTTATTGAGGCGAACCAATCTCAATATAAAGAGCTCTCGAACACATAACAAGAATATAATTTGTCTAAACTGGGGTATCTTTTGAACAAGACAAAACCACTTAAAGTAATCTTTAGTTTTTCAGAATTTTCTATTAATCGTTTATTTCCATTTAAAATAATATAGACTATAATATCGGTCACCAACCCGTCTGCCCATCGTTGTGACTATGGGCAAATACCCCCTATGGCACTCCGCTTGGAGTAAATGTGTTCTGTGGTCTTGTGGCGTGCCCTGTGGGAGGCCTACGTCCAGCAGTGGACTGCAATAGGCTGATGATGATGATGAAGAAGATAATATGAGATTTTATATCTAATTTTATAACAGATAAATTTTCTAGCATCTTGATGGTTGTTGAATAAATTCCTTCACTTCAGATAAAATTACCACACATAGGCTGTTCCCATAAAAAGGTATCCAGAACTGCAGGATCACGAGGGAGATCCATCAGCCACCGTTTATCATAGCGGCCACAGTTGTTTACATTTTTTAAGATTGATCGTAAAATAACTATATTAATACATACATACATATAATCACGCCTTTATCCCTTACGAGGTACGCATATTAATATTTTAGAGAAAATAAGCAAAACCATTAAAACATTAGGGAAACTTAAAAAAATTGGTTAATTTTGTATAACTGACTTTATTCTGTACATACATACATTAATTTTGTATTTAACCATATTTATCACGAAAATAAATTCGAAGAGAGAAAAAGGACTGGAAAATTATAAAAAAGATATCTTTTATTTATATTTGGTTCCATGAAAGGTAAGACCTAGTGTGTTTGGAATAGGAAATACCTAGTGATCTCAAACATGTTACTAAGGTTGTTACCGTAACTGACACGAGCTACGTGATCTAACTTGTGTCGTATTTTCACGAAAGGCTAGCTAGTAGAGGACCTTAGAGGACATAGTCTTCCCAAGTACACATAATATATACATATTTATACATATATACTTACTATTAAGTACCTACATTGAGTACCTAGCTACTTACTAAAAGCAGCACCAACTTTACTATACAGGTGATTTTTGGCCGTCAACGTTCCCGAAAACTACGGAATCTCCTCATCATCACGATCATTTTTCTCCATGGAAGCATACCTGGGAAGTGTCTGGTATCCAAAATATTAGGGTCCAAAATTGAGTAATTAGACTGCGTTTTTCTGCATAAATGCATATTGACGCGTGTAGCAAGTTTTTTTCACGAGATATAATTAATATATGTCTATGAATTGCAAACAAAACAGCATTTTTTTTATGTATAGAGTACGTACCCTTCGTTAAGGGTGGCAACGAAAAAACATCCTGTATTTAGAGCATTAGATAGATATTAGGTAATTGTGTCTGTATTTAGGTCTTTATTTTAGTAAATTTTTTTATCATTCTATTATAATTTAACTTCTTCTACATACTGTAGGCTGTTTTTTTGCAGCTACCTACATACTCCGCTAAATATCCGATGCTGATGCGGGGCTTTACTAGAATACATCAGCTGCATCTCGTTTCGTGCATGTCGTAAGAGTCGACTAAGGAAATCGGGTATCCTCTCGCGAGAATAACGTGGCTGCGGGACCTGCTTCAGTTCTTGCTAGCCCATTTAGGGAACACAGCCGTGTGTATATGTATATACAATTATACATACTATGTAAATGTATCTAACATTAGCATAACATAAAAAGGCACTCATAAAAGACCTGCCTTTGCTTCGTTTACAAATGAGTTTATAGTGGCCAAAACACGGTAAATTCCTTAAGTAACTACAACTACATAGTATGTACGCCTTTAGCAACTATCCACAGAGTGCTCCTATTACAGAAACCACAGATAATATATAACTCAGTAGTATAATGGGAAAAGAGAGATGTTGTTGATTGGGATGTCGATTCTAGTGACTTATGTTTAATAATGTATTTATTAAAGAGTGGGACAGCGGTACCATACTGGAGTAGCTGTACTCTTTGGCTCACGCTGTGATTTGTCCATTTCGATTATCCATTATGGGTATACAGTATTCAAGGCGTGTATTAAATATATTACCTACAACTTATTTTGAAAAACAAGATTCATCTAACATGTGTTGAGCATATATATTTTTTTATGTCACTGATCACTTTTTATCTTCGTTTCTCAACAACCTCTCCGCATGTAAAATATTACAAATTCTGAAATCATTCTAATAAAAATAGTGGCTGTATAAAAATAATTTCTGTTGTCTTTCCATCGCGATAAACTAAATGAAAAAAAAAACCTACTGTAATTAAATTACTCTGCGGTACTCATAGATATTACGAGTACTTCACATAACCGGTTGATGTTATCACTCGTAATTTTCTTACGAGGACGCTACACGTTTTACAGCTCGGTAACCTACCCTAATGCCGGAGGGGTTAGATAACCTCGTTTTATGATAACTAACGCAGACAACAAAGTTTTAGCTAGGTTTAAAACCGTATTCCTGTTTTACAACATTCTTTTTAAAGAAGTTACCTAATTCTCACGATAGATAGAAATCGGTGTATAAAGTAGAACATTACCTATATAACTATAGATAGCCTAATTAAATTAAAATAATGCCTGATTTATGGTTATGTTATTTTCTACCTAACTAGAATATAAGGTGGCTAATATAATAAAATTAACCCGCATCATTTCATTTCTGAGTAAAGAAAAAGAAATGCTCTATTCTATGCTCTGTCTTGCCAAATGTCTTGTCATATCTTTCTTGATCTATTACAACGTCAAAGAGTAAAACGGTTCCATCCTTTAACTACTTTGGTGAATACATCAGGCCATATTATAATCACTAAATTGTTAAGTTCCGGGTTCAATGATTTAATTGCAAAATACAATAGGCACATTAATGTTTAATAGCGACTGTGTGAAATGTCTAACTTACCTATACAAACAGAACGCATCTTTCTCCGGTGACAAATGTATTGAAACCCAGGTAAAACATTAATAATTTCTACTAAAAATAACCCTCTTTCTTCCTAACATATACTCGTAAATACCAAAACATTTTACTCTCGTAACTCATACTTAAACGTACCTAAGCTTTCTTGAGGAAATAATCAAAAGAAATGCGCACCTGCGTCGCACGAGATTGTATTCAATGATTTTAGTAGCATTTGTTACGGTATGTCGACTCATTTTTAGACCTGTAATAAATTACACATATAAATATACGAGTGACAAACATAATCTTGAAGTGTAGCAAACTGAAGTGGGCTGCTGGTCACATCTGTCGTAGAACCGATAGACGATGGAGTAAGCGGATTCTCGAATGGAGACCGCGCCTCGGCAAGCGGCAGTGTTAGCGTTGGACGCCCTTCGATCAGATGGACCGATGACTTGAAGAAGGCGGCTGGCAATAACTGGATAGCAAAAACGGAAGATCGAGCCTAGTGGCGTGCCCTGGGAGAGGCTTGCGTCCAGCATCATTGCAGTTCATACTGCAATAGGCTAATACTAGGTACATACGAGTATATACACACACACACCATTTTTCTGGAAAGGAGGACCTGCATTTGCTAAGTTTCTTACGCTTGGGTGATACTGTACTACACGTATATAATTCTGTGATGTGATGTGATGACGTTATGTAGGATTAACGAGAATCAAAAACATCTCATATACAAGTGGGTCACACTTTTATAAAAGCACCATCTCCCAGAATATATACGTATTATATACGAGTACCTATATGCGCCCATCAGTAGATTGCATCATTAAAAGAGACGGTGCTATGTTTGATTTGGGAGCATTAAATTAGGATCCCCTAAGGAGAGGGGTGGCATTGAGGGCGACACTAAAAGACGATTTACTTCGCATGACATCTCATGACTCTTATCTACGTATATACATAAGTATCTGTAACTTAAGATTGTCTATACATTGGAGATGTAACAGTAAAAAAATAGCTAACAGAAGTCAAATCGACTTTTTAAAAAATGTCTATATGTTTTTTCGAGCTTAACGCATCTGCTACTGGATGAAATTGACCGCTGTTTTCACTGAGGTCTAACTTAAAAACTAATATATAGGTATGTTCTATCTTTATACGACAGTTCTGCTGGCAGTGGTTTCGATGAAGTCGCGGGCGTCCACTAGTAGATACCTAGGTATTTGTTATAACAAAACTGCCATTAATATTACTAAGCCAAGCTGTAAGATAACACTACAGATTTACAAAAGGTAAATTTAAAATAAATTAGGTATATAGTTTAGACTTACTCGTACATATTAAAACTATTACTTCCACTATAGATCACCCGCTGTTGATTTGGCATGTTTCTGACATTATATTGCGCTTATGACTCAATTTGGCGGCGTAGTAGATATACCAGAGTTCATGAACCCAAGTAACCAAGTAATGATACCACGTCCAAAAGGCTCGTCTACATCAGGACCGATTGTTCGACTACAAGAGCGCGGGATTGTGGTCCCCGCTGAGTTGCCGACACGAACAGCCCACAATGAACTCCTAAATTAGGCTACTTATAGTTTTCGATTAGGCCCTTTGTAAGGCTCGAGTTTGATTGAGATAGTTCATGTTGAATTTCTTGAAACTGTTCTGTATTGTTTTTTTTAATACGCCTTTCATGAGTTAAGCTATTTCTGATGCTAATAGCTTACATTACCTACCTAAGTATTTTTGAAAATTCAGAAATATTTTCCCATTGGATTCGTTACTGGAAGCTGGATTGTGGTATTTATGCCCGAAAACCGGTAGGCTCACCCCTTACCACGCAGGTAATTGATAAAAAGTGGGTGTGTAATTTGCAGATACGTTCGCAGAACTTTCATGAGTTATTAGATACGCTTTTAGAGAACGTAAATTGTACACAAAAATCAAATTCCAATGCTCCGCACGATGCAATAACCAGGAGAGTAGTGACATACAAACTCTTTGGATAGTGGCATCATCAGAAAGATGAGATATCATTAAATTTGTTCTCTTCTTTATACTTTCGAACCATATTATTTTTACTAAAAGTAAGTAAACTAAAATAATAGTATGTTGTTTTAATATGTTACCAAAGCATCAGTTTGTTTACTAAAATAGCCAAAAAAAAGTGAAATAGATCATACAGTACACAGTTCACGTAGAAACGAATTGTCCCCAGTCAGTGATTGCAACGCGGGCAGGTATCGTTGGAATCCATTGGAAATTGCATTCGGCGGGCCTACAGGCGAGCTGTGAAAAAAAAATGGATTTGCGAAAGCGTGATACCTATTTTGATATGAGTTCTGTATACTGTACGCAAGATTATTCTTTGGTATTATACTACCCGTGGGTTATTTTATTACTTACTATATTTTAAATTTAAATTATTTAATTTCATCTAAAAGGGACTACCTCAGGGGCATACTGACCCCGCTATCACAAGGGATCTACTACATTTTCGTTAAAATTAAATCATACTCAAAGTATATCATCATTATATCAATAAATGTCCATATATGTTAATTTATACATATATCATTATATGTAATATCATATGGAATAAAATCCTGGTTTAGTATACAAACCGGCAATTTGGCCTTCAATTGTTACTTTTTTTTTATTGGTAGTTTTATAAAATTAAAATGATTTGATTTGATTATATCGAGCAATAGGTTACGATGCAGAGTTGGCCATTACAGCTCCTCAGTTAAATACCGGAACCCTAAAACCACTCGCATTTGGAATTGAACTCACGTGAACTGCCAATTAGGCGAATGACCCAAAAAAAAACATTTCACTCAGTACAAACCAGAGTAATTTTACATCGAGGTGAATTTAAATGTATTTACTCCTATACCTTTCTGGATGGTTATATAGAAACTCAGAAATTAAATCAGTTATTAGATTTGAAGTAGGTATAGTCCTGTGCTGATGCGGGTCTTCACTAGAATACATCTGCTGCATCTCCTTCCGTGGATGTCGTAAGAGTCGACTAAGAGACTTGGGCATTCTCTCGAGCGATAAGCTAGCAACTTGTCACGGATCATTTACATCTCTGTAACCGGAACAAACATCCACATATTTTAAAATCTTTTTATTCGTATTCTACATTATATTTTTATTAGCAACCGCCAAACTTCCTTTAACTACAACAAAAATACTACCTACGTCATGTAACTTAGGTAACTTATTTAAACAGTCTACCTTGTTGCATGTTATAAACTAGTTTGTACAAACTCTCTCAAGTTTCCTCCAAACTGGTTCTAAAGAGAAAAGTTTTAGTTCACGAACTAAAAGAGCACCTACCTAGTTAAAAGTGCTTGTTTACTTAAACACATAAACATATATGTATATTTGAAATTGTTGCTAATCCACTCTATCTAGATCGCGGGTTATCAGCATCTGTCCTTATCGCATTATTGATGGGTTTTGGCGCAATGTGGTTTCTTTTCAAAACTTATTATAAGCTTTTATTTAGTTTCATCTGTCCCGTCGTCTGTAACCAAATCTTGCAAATCGGATGACAATACAATATTATTATGATACAGAGCTGATCTGATGATGGAGCTGGAAGGTGGCCACAGGAACTCCGTAATTATTGTGTGTACTGTCTCCTCAACACCGTTTGCCTTTACAAATAGATTTTTCGCCTATTTGGGACCCTTGTTATACAATAGAATAAATAAAGTTAGTTACATTTATAACCTTAATTACTTTGACTGTAAGAATAAAGTGTACAAGTGTCTGCAGGAGTTATCTTATGACGAAACTGAGAACTTGCTTACGGTAGATAAATAGTACTAATACTTGTATTTTAAATTTACTTTATGTAAAGATATAGTTATATAAGTAGATCGAAATGTAAAAAATCTTTTATTATTGTTATATATGTGTTTATTAATTTATTTTTCTTAAGATATGAGATTTTGCAAACCTAAAGCACAGGCCCAGCCTAGTTTAGGTAACCTGTATATCCTACCTATTTAAATAGTAAGATTTTTTATGTACCTATGTATATAGGTACATTAAAAAGCAAATGTTTGATATTGAATAAAATTTTATTTATTAATTAAACGACGCAACCCCATCGAGTTTGGGCTCTTTTGATTCGATCAGTTAATTTTATTAAAAAATAATAAAAGCTTGTTAACCGACTTCAAAAAGAGAGGTTATCAATTCGTCTGTATGTTTTTTTTAATGTGTGTTACCTCAGAACTCCGTCATTTATGAACCGATTTCAATTTTTTTTATAGTTGGTCATGGTATGCTTCCAAGTTGGTCCCATATTCACCACATCAGGATCTGATGATGGGATCTTGGAGAAACCAAAGGCAATCCTCAAATATTGTAGGCACATGTAATCTGTTTTTACACTTTTACTGAGCGTTTTGATCACCTACATATAAACCTGACATATAAGACCACCTGTCACTACTAATCGAACTTGTACATCTCAACTATACCCTCAAAATTGGTCAGAAGTGGCACCATGTGGTTCTATCGGCCCTTGGTGCTCTGCCTACCCCGTAAGGGATAAAAGCGTGATTATATGTATGTATGTATGTACATATAAAACATAACATCTGATGATGGAATCTCTAAGGAATCTAGGGATATCCTCA
The DNA here is from genome assembly GCA_014607495.2 of Carposina sasakii. Lineage (NCBI taxonomy): Eukaryota > Metazoa > Arthropoda > Insecta > Lepidoptera > Carposinidae > Carposina > Carposina sasakii. The sequence continues at coordinate 12,569,440 of CP053155.1, forward strand.
AATACTATAGGTACGAGTAGTCGGTTTTTAGATTTTTATAGAGTATTTTAGTCAGCTACACATAATATGAAGGAAACGAGGGTCTGATGAAGGAGCCGCCGAAAAACAGATAGTGGAACTTATTAGTAACAAAATCCCCCTATGGTAGGGGGAGGCCTACGTCCAGTAGTGGACTGCAATAGGCTTATGAAGATGAAGATGTGTTGCGTTAAGCCATGTCCGAAGTAAGATGGTTATAGAGGAAGAGGTAGACATGAGAGTAACGAGATGACGGATAATAGGGATGAATGAAAGAAGAGTACCTACATATTGCACCGACCCCAAATGATTGGGAACAGGGCAGGAAGAAGGAGTGTAATTATATGTTGCTTATATTGTCAGACGTAAAATTTCGAAGCCTAGTCATTTCTCTCAGTGCCCTTTCGTCATTTGGCCGATTTAATCATTTGCTGGCATATAAATCTGACAATATTATGCCTTCTAAACTTCGTACACGCAATATATATTTGCCCTTTAGCAAAATTTTACTTTAGTAATCTCGAATTTTGGCTCATAGGGGAGGAAGTCAGTTTATTTTAACTAAAACTTTATTGAAATGGATTTCACGTTTATTTTCCGGCTGGATGACTCCCTGATGTCAACCTTCCTCGGGTATACCTAAGTAAAAAAAATATAATATTAAAATAAAATCCGAACATGAAATAAATTCAGTTGTACAGACACGTGACTGGAGTCGAACCCACGCCTTCCGGCAGAAAGGTGAAAGTCTTAACCATTGTGCTATCACTAGAGATGGGCGCCGAGAATATTCCCAATCTTCTCGAAGTGGAAACTTCTGAGAAGATTGAGAAATTACCGGTAAGTTTCCGTATCTTCTCATTTTGGTGAGAAGATAAAATATTATTAAAAAATATTACTTTATTCATCAAAGATGCGTTTAAAATTGAAGTAGAATGCATTTTAGGCTACACACAAACATTGCCCACCTGGCGCACGTGCGATCAATAAAGTTTTTATCTTTAGAAGTTTACCGCATAAGATCTTTTGTACGTGGGTTTCTATTGTTCTTCGTAGAATTTTGTTACAGTCTCGTATTCAAGTTTTCTGGGAAACTATTCGACCCTCATTAGTACGAAACAGCTGTTTTATGACACTATGTGCTCAAACATGTCTTTTACTTCAGTCTGTTATTAGTCTTCTGATAGTCTACTGCTGTGCCGTATGTCTTGAAGGATACTGTTTCGATCACGCTTGTTTATTGGACTCTGATTCTCATTTATACGACGACTTGGCTTGTTAAATTGTTACTGTGACTGTTATCTGTGATTTGGACTATCAAAACCGGACACTGGTGAATACTTCTTGATACGTAAGTACTTTTTATTTTATTATTTTAACATTTTGCAGACATTTAGAATATAACATAGAATCCTGTTGGTACCTTTGATTCTTCTTTATTTTGCAATCAATAAATGTTTTATTTTCATTATTTTTGTAAATAATCTGTACTCATTCTAATAGAGAATAGATTTTATTGTACAAAATATATAGGTATTTATTCTAACCATATTCTAATTGCTCGTAATTTTTTATTTTCTATGTATTGTATGATCTTGTAAATTTATTTTTTGGGCAAAAGTAACAAATTTGCTGCTTATGTTAAGAGTAATATAATTTAGTATAGTTTTGAAATGGTCGGAGCCTCAGCATTAATGCTGTTTTTCAGTATCCGCCGGGATTTCTTACACTTAGTCTTTATAAATAAAAAACAGTTAGGCATAAAGTTAGGCATTAAATAAGTAACAAAAATTTGGAATAAGAAAAAAAGCATAAACAAAATAAAATAAACAGAATAAAATAAACGGAAGAGACCAACCGGTACCCCATGTAAGCAGTTTTTTTAGGGTCTCGTACCCAAAGGATAAGGGACCCTATTACTAAGATTGCACTGTCCGTCTGTCTGCCTGTCTGTCACTAGGCCGCATCTCATAAACCGTGACAGCTAGAAAGTTGAAACCTTCACAGATGATGTAATTCTGTTGCTGCGATAACAACAAATACTAAAAACCGAATAAAATTAATATTTAAGGGCGGGCCCCATACAACAAACGTGATTCCTTTGCCGTTCCTTGCTCGATATTAACAACGGCAACAGGAAGACGCCCGAAACATTCACAGAGTATTCAGTTGTATAGTTATTTCAAAAATAATAAAATAAAATAAAACAAATATTTAAGGGGGGCTCCCATGCAACAAACGCGATCCTTTTGCCTTTTTTTTTCTCGATCCCAGTGTCTAATGTTGTATAGATAATCGTACGAAACCCTCCGTGCGCGAGTCCACCTCGCACTTGGCTGGTTTTTTGTTTTTTTTTATTCGCCAACGTTGACGTTCGCAGCAATACTCCAGTTACTGGAAGACTTTTGTACCGATAGGAGCCATATATTACACTGTTTTTTGAATGTTACCGATATTTAATTTTCCAAATGCTTTATTTTGTAAATTTTAATACTTAGGACGAATTCAGATTATTTACAGAATAAAAAACCGTTCTTCAATCTTATTATCTAATCTAATAAAATTATTGTTCATTGATTTGATCACTTCGTATTATACTCATAAAGATACTTCAACATTATTATGTAGAGGTATATTCTTAATATTTCTAAGACATTTGGACGTTTAAAGATTCAATCTCTGAAATAGACCTTAAAAAATATGCTGTTTTTATAGTAAGTCATCTTGTTTTCAGACTTAAACATGGGGAAGCCGAAAAAAGAAGTTATTTGGAAACATTTTAGAGTGAGAGATGACAAAACCATTATGTGCTCTCACTGTGACATTTAATACACTACTGCGAATGTAGTCAGAATGGAAAAACATTTGCAGAAATGTTTCAAATGTCCTGCTAACTTCAAAGCTGAGATATTAGAAACACTGTCGAAACCCAAAAAGAATGCTGATATTGTCAAAAAACCGTCAATACCAAGAAGTTTCAGAGTTGATGAAGGACAAAAGGAAAACGTTTCACCAAATGCAGAGTGCTACACTTATAATGCCATCAGCAAATCCACGAGTGAATCCGTTGGCAAAAGGAGACAAGCATGACTTAGATATGGCTTTATCCAAAGCTATATTTGTCACTGGGTCACCCTTCGTAATGGTGGAACATCCACTTTGGATTGAATTCTTTGAAAAACTTCAACCATTGTATACTCTGCCCTCCCGAAAAACATTGTCAACAACATACTTAGACAAGATTCATGGTGACATGCAGAAAGAGACAATTGAAGATCTCAGCATGCAGAGCTACCTACATCTGCAATGTGATGGTTGGAGCGATGTTCGCAATGAGGGTATAATAAACTTCCTAATTTCAAAACCAGAGCCAGTATTTGTGAAATGCGTGCTTGGATACTGCCGACAATCGCCACACCAGTGAATATCTAGCTCAGGAAATACTGAAAGTTATGAACGAATACGGAAGAGATAAATTTTTTGCATTGGTGGGTGATAATGCCAAAAATATACAAAAAGCATTCAAGCTTGTAAAAGATTCTCAACCGCACATAACCTATTTGAATTGTGCTGCACACACACTTAACTTATTATGTCATGACATTTTGCGCACAGAAAAATTGAAAATAGCTCTGGACATAGCCATTGAATGCGTTAAGTCGATAAAAAAAAGCCAAGTTTTAACTTCGATTCTGGCATCGGCGGTAAAGCAAGAACAGGCTGGAGAGACCCTGAAACTGCCATGCAAAACACGCTGGGGTTCATATTGCATTAGCTTGCAAAGCCTAATAAAAACTAAACTTGCCCTACAAACTTTAGCAGTCCATGAAAAGGCTTCAATGTTACCAACAAACACAAAACATAACTTGCTAAACGAAGATTTTTGGGATAAAACAAAACAAATTATTGATATTATAAAACCGGTAACGCAGGTTATTTTTAAACTTGAATCAGACACGCTAAATATGCACACTGTTTTTCTGACATTGCGAAATATGAAGTCTGAACTGGAGTTCGCTTTGCTGCAGGTGAGTATGCTGAATGAAGATGAAAAGAATGACATTCTCATGGCAACATTCCATCGAATGGCAATGTGTATAAAACCAATACATCTAGCTGCCTACATGTTGGACCCAGCTACGCAAGGATCTGAACTGGATTCTGAAGAAGAGGTGGTAGCTATGGAATATATTCACACAATCGCAAATCAGCTCAACATAGACATTGCAGAAAATCGTGCAAGCTTTAGAGCGAAAGATGGAAGATTGTGGGGAAAAGCATTTGTATGGAAAAGTGTGACATCTATGAGCCCAACGACCTGGTGGAAAGGCATTTGCAGCTCCACTTCACTGAGTAAAATCGCTTTGCGTATTCTTACTGCGCCCTGTACATCAGCTGCTGTTGAGCGCTCTTTCAGTACACATGGGAGGATACATAATAAATTAAGAAACCGCCTTACAGCTGAAAGAGCCGCCAAAATTGCATACGTTGCATATAACTGGAATTTATTAAACCGTAGTATCACATGTCCGGTTGAAGAAGAAGTGGAAGAAGATGAAGAATATTCCGTAAATTCTTCAGACAACGAGTCATCAAATGATGAAATCTCAGTCCTTACCGAGATTCCGTCGCTAGATGCTTCATTGTCAGTGGTGGCTGGTCCAAGTGGTACACAGCCGCACATGGAGTTTTTCGATTGCGATAATTTAGATAGTGATTCTGATTGAATTTTGTTAGTTTAATGTAATTTTGTTAATATTTGATTTGTTTCTTTATTGAAATTTTAAATAAATGTTTGTAATTTAATATGATACCTCGTTTTATTTATCTTTGCACATTTATATAGTTCAGAGGTTTTAATTACTGTTTTCATAAGACTGGATTAATTTGTTTAAAACAAATTAATAATACCTTCATATAAAATTACCTAGCCAGATATTTCAAGTACTGAAAGCCATAGACACACATACACCTTTTAAAAACTTCATTCCAATGAAATCTCTCCCCTATCTCTAAACTACATCCCTGCCAAACTGCATCTTCAAATATAACGTAGTTTCTGCGATTTCGTTATGAGTGTATTTCACTTACATAAAACTTAACCAATAATCCAGTTTAATAATCGTAAATACGGATACAAGTACACTGAGCTTAGTAAAAAACGCACATTTCTTGCATCTTAGACCAATAATATGCAAATACTCCAATGAACAAAAAAATTTAATAGGAACATTTTATCTTCTCACCAAAATGAGAAGATACGGAAACTTACCGGGAGGATATCGGAAAGTTTCCACAAAATGGAAAGTTCTCGAGAAGTTGCCCATCTCTAGCTATCACCATAGCTATAACTAGACTCGAGTATCACATTGCTTATCCACATATACCTACAGTACGAAAATAGTTTAACGGTTCATTTGTAATAATCTCGAAAAGTTCTCGTATAGTTCCCCAATAGTTACGTTATCAATCACAATGAGTATCCGAAAGCAATCTGCGTAAATACGGAAGGATTGGCACATATTTACCTGACCGCGGAAGTAGCCGAAGTACTTATAGCTACTTATATTATACGAACATAGCATTATAATGTCCAGCATAATAATCAATGGTTTTCAGTTAAGTATATTTCATTTTTTGCAGTTACATATTGTGTTACTTTGTCATTATCATAACAGCTACTTAGAATTAATATAAGTATGCAAATATGTAATTATAAAATTGTCGACGGCAGCGTAGCAGGTTCTCGTAGTCCGTAGCATCTGCTACGGATACCCGTTCGTAGCTGACTACATCTTCTTACCTTACTATCTTACGAGTATGTTTGCAGCGAACTCACGGAAAAAGAATAACAAAAATATTAAAATAATTAACCCAAATCAAAATAATTTATCTATACTTACATCAAAAAGAAAAAAACCGCTGCCTTTCCATTGCCAGTTGCCAGCGACAAGAACTTCCATGAATTTTAAATTCATTTAAAACTAGAAATTTTCATAACTGCACAAACGTACAAAGAACATTTGGCATGGTTGCCAAAATAAATAGAATATCCCAATGCACACACGTTCTACCAATACAACGTTGGTAACTACGGCTCCAGAAACTTAACTCATATTTATAATCAAGTAAGGGATAGCACAGACTAGCCACAAAGGTTACAGGAATACGTATTATCTGCTCGGTGTACTGATCTGAGGGCTTAGCCTAAACTTAGTGTAACAAAAGGGTTATGTTAAGCGAAATACTATGGAAATAGCCCACTGTAGAGAGCTTATCAACAAAATTGGAGACTAGAAATCAGATGTTTATATTTTTGAAGATTATACCTTCTTGAGTTGTTTAGAATTTTTTTCATATTATCTGGGAAAATAAATGTGAGTTTTCGTAGCGAATTTTGTAGACAGGAGCTACTGTGTAATGTAATAGTGGGCCATTCTCATATTTTCGCTTAACATACCCTCTATGTTACACCCATTATAGGTTTTTAAAATGAATTTAATTAAAAAATTAGTCGGTATGCGCAGATCCTTACTATGTTAAACAGGCAATAATTTCCAGGAAAGTTCAACAATGCTTACTTACATAGATAGCGTTAAATAAATAGCTTTTGTACACAACAATGAACTCGTGATACTCCGGCACAAACCACGGAGGGGGTGAAGAAAATGTTTATTTCACAGATAACTTTCAGGGTACATGCCTACTAATCTATCCAAAGATGGGCAAATGATGGGCAAATTCTCTAATTTTATTGTGAAGTATTTAACCCACAGGCTCTACTTTGCACATAAGAGATTGCTCTAGTTCCTTAATTTACTCTTACGATATGCACGAAGGTAAATACAGCTGATGAAAAGCATACTGCACTTACATTGTATGTATAAAGTTATACCTATACATACATATAGTCACTCAATGTGTGCCTATATATTATAAGCAACATATAATGTATATTAACAGAAAACAAGGAAAATTTATAATATACATACATACATAGGTAATCTGCTTAAAGGAGACGCACGACAGTCGCAGACATTTCGTAATTCACCCTTCGCCCTAAAATAACCTTTGTATTACTTGACTTGTTAATTATGAGCACAATTACGAGTGGAATGCTAAAATCTCGCATTTACTCTTATCCATATATAATAGAGTATAATACTCGTGTCTTAAAATAGAAATAACGGATATTTCCGTTTGTACTGTATGCGATATTTTCTGTCATAAAATGTTACCGTATCCTCTGAGTTCAAGGTTTCAACGGATTAACAACATATTAAATTATGTCATAAAGCTACATACTGTTGGTGAAAAACCATATCCTTATACTGGGGAATTGTACTTACTTCTATGCTGCTCTGGAAGTGAAAAAAAAAGGTATAAAAAACGTATAATACTGCTGCTTCCCTTCCCGGGCATACTGTACAAGTCAGTAGAGGGACAAGAGGGTTTTGGTGTTTTATAGGCGATGGGCTGACCACCTGTCACTACTGACCGAACTTAACTAAATCTCAACTATACCCTCAAAATTGGTCAGAAAGGGCACCATGTGGTTCTATCGGCCCTTGGTGCTCTGCCTACTCCGTAAGGGATAAAGGCGTGATATGTATGTATGTACTTTGTACACTACTGATACCTTGTAGTACGAGTAACAGGAGCCTGTGATGATGCGTGGCTTAACTAGAATACATCAGCTGCACCTCCTTCCGTGCTTGTCATTATAGTCGACTAAGGAATTTGGGATGTTCTCTCAGGCGATGAGCTAGCAACTTATCACTGACCTTTCGCATCTGTATCCGCTATGCTAAACGTGGCTGTAGGATGTCCTTCGTGTTCCTGCAGTTTTGGCTACCCCATTTTTGTATATACAGGGTGTTTGTGACAGCCAGGCAAATACTGAGATACTGAACAAGTACCATTGTTTTACGTTATACGACAGTGTTATTACTCGCAAGAAATTAATTTTTGATTTGATTATACGCAATGTTTGCTTTCCGCGCCAATTGTATCGGGCGATCCTGTGACTAGTTAAATAGGCTTATTGGTTATTTTGTGATACATTGCGGTTTTTTGGATCACTTTTGACTCTCCTTTGGGGTTGATAGGTAAATTGAACTTCTTTGTAAGCAACCTTTTTTTTTTAAATCATCCAAACATGAAAATTTTATTTTTAAGTAATTATTTAAGGCCTACTTAAGCGAACCACACTATTTTTTCCTGAAAAAATTTTAAAAAGTCGTAAAATTTTAGAATTTTCCTGCGAAAATTTTCACTGGTTTTCATCTCAGAATCATGGTCGGAAGTCACCATATCAATATTTGCTTGACTGTCACAAACACCCTGTATATGTATAAAGTAGCTGTATACACGGTATCTAGCGATTATATCTTCCTACATTTAACATGCAGAGTCTTTCACATTTACAACATTAGCATTACCTAGATAGTGAGTAAAATTGCATTCCTATTTCCTTCATACATAATAAACATAAGAAAAAACATTAACTTAAGTACCTACAGACATAATACAATACGCGTAAGGCTGTGTCGCACTCTGCCAAGGTGTTTTATTTCCAAAGCGAATTCATGCTTACTGGGACCAGCTACAAAGTGTCCAGGCGCCTGCAAACACGTGTACCTAGTGTTCATATCTGGAAAGCATGGAAGGATGCCAAAACTCTAGTTTTACTGTTGCATTTTGAAAACGTGTTACGCGATACAGTACGAATAGAAAGGCAAACACAAACCTTTTGACAATCTTTAAACAGTAACTCAAGAGTTATGCAAACAAAATTATATTACTTAACCTTATTTGACTATACTTTTTATATTTTATAGCACACAAATTAAAAATATACACATAAATTACACAGGTACTGGAGAAATGTACAATGGCGTGCTTATCTCTTCAAGAGATTCCTTCCAGTAGACCAAAAGAAGTGAAGAAACAGAACAAAAGTAAAGGGTAGCAGATGTGCACAAACAGAACTAGAAACCTAAATAAATAACCTTAAAACTACTCAATAAACTACACATAATAAACTTATAACAAATAAACTACATAAACGTACATACAATACACTTAATAAATATAATTATACAATAATATAATACAAGGGAAAGATAAGAAACAAATATGGAATATTATACTAACACAAGGATAGGTAGTGCTCCTTTAGTTTTGCCTTAAAGAATTCGACACTCCTGGAATCTCTTACCGTGTGTGGCAACTCATTCCAAAGTTTAACCACGTGCACGGAAAAGGAGTATTTGTAGGGTCCAGAGTTGTGCTGCGGAGTACTCAGTAAGGTTGCAGTAGTGGAACGAAGAGGCTTATCTCTAGAAAAGAGAAACTCAAAGCGCTCGCGCAGATAAAGTGGTGAGAACTATGTGACGCTAAAAAATAATGTAACATCGTTTGGCATTGACTTTCGTTGTCGCAACACTCCTACCAATAGCGATTACATTTCATCACGTGACTTGACGAACTATTCGAGCAAACGTGTCGGTGACGAACTACTATCGATTCGGTTTAGAACATATGTTAATTTGTCTAAGGCCTCAAAACTGTAGAAATTATCTCGGACCCTCGAATACTTAGTAACAAGTAGGTACAGAAGTCACATGTGACGTATGTATCTAGTCCTATACATAGGAATTGATCATTCAAAGGAACTATTCGTTAAAACATTCCATTTTTAGTAGCCTTGTGTACATGTACCTATGTATGTATTTTTGTTTAATTTTTAACTTAAGTACTATTCGGCATAGAACATCTACTTTTAAATATACAGTGTGTCATGCGAATGGGAAAGCAGCATTGTTCTCTGAAAGTCAATTACTGCTCTCTCTAACTATTATCTAAAGTGGAACATCAGAGAATAACTGCTTATTTATTTCCACAAACGTTTCATCCATTTTCCTGCGTTTCCAATTCCATTGCAAATGGAACGCTAACAGCGCAGCCATTTTATTTATCTTTTACCAACAATGCTCCTCGGAAATTATCTCAGAAATCTTTTAATATCATGAAGACATTATTTATTCAATCTGTATTGATCTTTATCTGGTTAGTTTTTCATTGTTTTCCTGATTTTTCGTTTAAAATTATTACAGTTTGAATTAAAGTTATTCCGATAAACAGTTTAGATTTTATATGAATGTAATAAATAAATAGCGGTTTAGTCTCAAAACTGGCTAACAAAAGCATACGGAACAGGCAATGATCACCATCACAAGTTGCTAGTTTATTATTAACAGGTATTAAAAAGACAAAGAATAATATAAATAAAAAAATTCTTGATACTATTGAATATAGTTCTATCTTAAAATTAATTAGTTGCTTCTGTAAACAAATCGCTTAATTTTCAGTCAGTTACTTTGAACAAGAACTTATAACTGATAACAGGTTGCCAAAGTTGAACAGTTGTTCAAGATTGAATAAAGTTCTAAGGTCTGTTTATTGTTATTTAGGCAAGTCAAAGACTTATCGGTAGTTAACGTTATCATTAGAAACTTGTTCTTTGAACGCTTAAAAAGTAGGTAAAATATTATTTCAACCGCCATACAATGCCATAACTTCTTCACCCCGGTGATCGTAGCACGTTCGTAGTCACTTTGACTTTAATGCTCAAATAAAAAAAAATATTATACATACAGACGAATTGAGAACCTCCTCCTTTTTTTTAAGTCGGTTAAAAATGCTTCAATGACCAAACTTACCTAAATAATAAATTGGTTTGAGATACATGTAGTACAATTTAACTATTCTATTGACATTAACTACCGTAACAAATAGGTTTGGCACATAGTAGAACTTGTTTAAAGGCGGATCGAAATTTCCGTGCACTGGTGCATCGCTTTCAAAGAACTTACAAGTATAAACCTCTATACTTATAGAGGTATACACAATTTTATATATACCCTGAGGTAATTTGTAAACAGTACAATTTCCAGCTGTTCCGAAGTCAAAGTTAAATTAGGTTCGGATCGCGGCGCATTTTTACGTCGCCATAGCAGAAATCAATGCGGAGTTTTGTAATCCAGGACTCCATTAAACTTTAATTTAGATATCCGAAGCCGAGGTGACACGTGTCGAAATATTGTGATGATATTGCAGGTATATCACAAGCGACGTAGTTCCGTTTATGTTCCTCCATAGAATAATAAGTCCTCCAGATATCACGCACACATTTGAAGCAACTTTATTTAGACTAATTGAACTAATTAAATGCTATTTCTTTAGTTTTACGACTAGAGTGCGGTTGATGTAACATTTCGAGCTGATGTTTGCAAAGGGGCATTTAAGACACTAGGTTTTATACTGAAAACAGTTAATGCATTCACTAGCATTTCCGCAATTAATAACAATTACAACGCCTTGGTTCGCAACAAGTTGGAGTGAATGGGGAATCCAAATACAATGTTATGTTAGTGAAAATTTTAATAGTTTTTTTTTTATATTATTACTCTCTCTGACATCATTGCTAAAAGTTACACGGAAGTATTTACCTTTAGACCAAGCTTAAAAGAAAAAATCTGGGTATCGCTCTTTGAAATGTTAGAGCAGGGTTTCAAAGTATCTGTTACAATTTCTATAGAGTTACGAACAGTTATTACAAAATTATTTATGTGAAAATTGTTTCAAAGTATCTTATTCTTGTGCCTAGTAACTATTGGTGCAAAAGTTGGCATGGATCGATGTTTAGTTGTTGCTAAAACGGCTCAATGAATCTGTTCAAAACTTGTAAAAGAGATAGGTGGTTTATATAACAATAGGTAAAGCTCTTATTATTAAGCTAGTGTTATCTTCTTTCCTGTACTGATGCGGGTTTTCACTAGAATCTCTTTCCGTACATGTCGTAAGAGTCGACAATGGTACTCGGGTGTTCTCTCTCAAACAAATCATTAAAATAACTACATAAAAAATCATGTATTAATTACCTATCGGTTGAAATCGAATCTAATCGAGGCTAGGACGTGTGGCTCAGCCGCACGACTGTTTAGCTCTGTCAATCACACTCTGATTGATTATAAACGAAATTAAATGGAAAACGATAATAAAAATATTTTAATAGGTAGGTAAACAAACGAATAAAATAAAATTTACAAGCAAGTACTGAATTAAACATTAAAACTATCAACAATTTTATGGCCAATTAAGAGACTAGAGATTATTTAATTTCACATTATGAAATAAGAAATATGATCTACGATATTAATTTCTCTAGCTAGGTATTGCAATATTGCAACTGACTAAATATTTAATGTACCCAGAAAGTCTCCATAACTGCAGATAGTAAGGGGTAACGTGACCGCCTCTTTAACGCTAAATAAAAATTCCCCATTAGGAAATAACAAATAATCTGTACCTTACACTAACTAAAGTTACAACAGTTCCATAATACATAACGAGTACCTACCATTAAACATATTAAAAAAGATCGTTCAAAATTATGACATACAAACGCAATGCCCAAATGATAATAGCCCACAGTGCCTAAATTGAAATGGGTATTTTCAAATATCTATGTAGGTATACCTACAGATAGATCTAAACATACGTCTAACGAGAAGTGCAAAGAAGTAAGAATGGTAAGTAGGTACTCTATAAATCTCAGCATAAGTAGCCTAAGTATTTCTTTCTTAGTTAGAAATACATACAAGAATACAAAAGTAGGTACATTATTATCTAGGCATACTTACGTACGATACGCCTATAGGGACAATGCTAAGATGAAACTTAGGTACTCGTATATCTTTAAATTGATAAAAAAAACGTTCGTGAAATTGAATAATGTTACTCTGAGAGACGTCCTAAGATGAAATTGCTTTACGCCTGATAGGCGTCTGCCAGGCAACTTTTCTACTGAAAATTGTCAACATTTTTATAAAATAACAATACTCGTAATGGTAAGATTTTATTTGATATTTTATAAGTTATTAGACGGCAAGTAGGATGCTAGGCAAGTTTAATAAGCTAGTGAACGCTTGCGACTCCGTCCTTATACGTTCTGTTCTGTTCTGTTCTTATACGTTGAACTTTCCCAAACCATACAAGCATCTAGGCAGAACTTCAATTTCTTAGGGACATCAATAACAGATTTTTGCAATAACTACCACATCAAGATTTCCCTTTTCCTTCGCTTGCATCAGCTACATCAGATTCATCTCTCCGACTTATTACATTATTTTGCTTCTTGGTATTTCCTCGAGATGCTCACCGGCACCAAATTACGCATTTGTCACGTCCTAAAAGATTGTTGAACATTTTTGCGCAAACATATTTCATTGCACGCGTCATTTCTTCCATATTCTCTCGTCTCTCGTTGCAAATTAGACATCACGATAAAAAATATGCGTCATTAAGAGTGTCCCATTTCTTTGCTAAGTTGGAATTATGCAAGCAGTACAGAGTTTAAATGTCTACATGAATATGTATAGGAACATCGAGTTTCTGTAATTATCATACAATTAATAGCCGTTTCTCCGAGGAATTTAATGAATTAGTAGAACATCTAATAGTTTATTACAGCCATTATCGCATCGCTTTTACAGAGATACACCTACACAAAACGCGGAGTGAACACTGCTACCCTTAAGGCCTGTTCTAACAGAGAGCGCATTTACGCGCGATAGGACGATTTAACGCTCTAGCCTACGCGCCGCGTTATAGCGTCATCGTGTGTTGTCGGGCTTTACGCGAGTACGCTCTGCTCTGACGCAGCGTTATAGCGTCGCGTTGTGTTGTATTCTAAAGTATTTTTCAATGTTGCCACACTGATAATTCGCAAGGTTACAACGTAAAATGCTAACTAACGCCCTACCAAGCGTTTAATACGCCCTCTGTTTGACGAGGCCAAGTTATTAGACTGGAAAAAAATACAGATAAGTAACTCTAGCCGCATTATTCTATTGATATCCACTTTGATTACGAGTATTCTCACTTTATACTAAAAATGAGTGATATTAGAAAACAATTATGAACAAAACAGATTTATGAAGAGATTATAAAGATGTACTATTATGTTTATGCTATGACTTTTCGTACGTAGAAGATTAATGCGTAAAGCTCCAGCGGAGAGAACAGAGGGGTAAGCACGAACCTCTCGATAGTCCAATGGTATCGTCCAACTGTCAAATTGCATAGATTTTGCTAGCAAGTCGCTAGCGTTACGCCGCGTAAAAAGGTTCGTGCTTACCCCAAAGGGCAGGTTCTTAATTAAGAATAGGAAATGTTTTATATAGATTAATACCTTGGGCGATTTACACGTGTATACCTACAATTGTTAATAGTCACAATATTATGACATAATTTTCTCATTTTAATGACACCTTTACTCTCGCTTATAAAAGCATTATCATCCGCGCCTTCCTTCTATTAACTTTTAGGTATGTGACAAATCCGCAGAGCTTGTAATTGGGTGATGGAATTACGGGAAACTAGAGTCGTGATAAAAAAGTACAACTGATTTCTAGATAAGCATGTATTTTATGAATGAAAAGTATAGCAATATCGAAGTATGTATAAAAAAAATTCTAAAATCCCATTTCAGTATAAGTGGCCAATAGATGTATAAAAATATAATAAATCTTATTGCTTGTAGTTTTAATCTGGCGGTAACAGGCCGTCAGCAATCATTTTCAGTCGCTTAGCTTCTTCCCTTGCCTTCTTATCAGCTTCCTTTTTCTCCTGCTCTGCCTTCTCTTCTGCTGCCTTCTGCGCCGCCATAGCAGCCAACGTCTTCTGGTCCAACTTAAAGAAATTAATGGGCTCCTTCAAGAATCTCTGATCTTTATTATTCATATTCTCAATAAACTTAACATAATTGAACGAACCGTTTTCCGGATTAAAGGTCTTATCTTTTATAGCAAGTTTCATGAAATCTGTAAATTCTATTTCGTGGAATGGATCACCCCATGTGAACAGTTCAGTTTTGAGTGTTTCGAAGTCTACCAGGCCTGTTTCATCCTCGTCGTGGCCTATAGCCTCGAAAGCTTTAGTGACTACGCGCTCTATATCGTCTCCCATGGACATTTTGGCTTCTATCATTTGATACCACTCGTGTAATTCGACAGTATCCACTAAGTCGTCTTCTAGAAACGTTTCGAACAACGTTTTTATTTCCGCTGGCTTTGGGTTGAATCCTAATTTTCTTAGCATCAATGGAATAAGGTTTATGGGAACCTGAAAATAGTTTTAACAGACCTTTAGCGTGCTAATCTGGTTGATCATCTGTAGTTAGTATCTATAGTAAAGTTATACTTTACTTATCCTGGATCACCTATACTGTAAATGAATATGCTTGGCTCTATCCGGTCTTGTCGGCTTTCTGTCTCAACTGAATATGAGAGTGAAAGAATAGAAAGTGCACATATGTTTGCGTATACCTACACTTGTACCCCACGAAGTTGGCTAATGTCCGTAAGATTAGCCACCGTGAATGGAATACGGTCTGGAGAAAGTCTGTTTTCAGCAATTCTACAATGTGTAGTTGTATTTACAGAGTTTTTAAAGTAGCCTATATTGCCCTTTAATATGCCATATGCCACTATAATTCAAAACCTTTAACCTGGTATTTTCACCAATAGAACATGCAACTGTTTCAGAAACATACCTTATCTATATTATCTTCATCGTGGTCTTTATACATCTCTTTGAACCTCATTAGATCCTCAGGGCTGAAGCAGGTGGGAGGAGGAGGTATCTTCTTCGGTTTCGGAGGTTCCTCTTTCATTCCTTTTACTTTAACCGGCGGAGGTGGAGCCTTTTTGTCCTTCCCCTTTTTTGGCGGCATACTTAAATAATATACTTACTATGATGGGATAAATAAAGGGTGTAATGGTATGGTTAATTAATTACAAAATGATGAAAATGAAATGATGGGCTTGATGGAATGACAAGTGCACGACAAAAGCTTGTCAAAAAAGACATTCAAACCAGATTCAAACAATCTAAAGATTATTGATAATGAAAAAAAACGAGAAAGGGACATTGTCTTGTCGCCCTTATGTTGCCCCCAGGAATTTGGTATCCTCTTACATTTCTATGGTTGCCCCCATAGAAATGGCTTACCTATTATTCCGAAATTCCTGGTTGCCCCTGTCGTCACGTCTGTCATTGTCGCAAGTCGCTAAATAATGTTACATAAGTATATACTTAGTAGGTATTGGGAAGGTTAGGTGTTTACCGTGAGTACGTCCCGAATCGTTGGTGATGAGTTTTCCCTGAATTAAAAGTCTTTTCATTTTCTCAGAGATAATTCATTTTTTCATACATCCCTGAAGCCAGACCGGTAGCCTCACACCTCAGATTATTTAGGTAGCAAATAGCCATTACTGTGCCCTCGCAAAGCCATTACATTCGCATTACGACGAAAATCAAACTCCGAACGTGGCGAAGCGAATCGGCGATGCGGAAAATAGTGTCCGAACATTTCGAACGAATTTGCAACAAATTACCACCATAACCTGAGCTTTACTCACTAAACCTTAAAAGGCAGTCAAGTGTCCACCTAAAATGGTACTCTCTACGGAACAGCATGGCCCCTTAATTTGATTTTCGCCCCTCATTTGGCTTGAGGTAAAATAAAATTATTGCGCGAACTTCCATAAAAGGCAAAAAGCTCTTAAAGTTTGTAGGGCTTGCGACAACTCTTTTATTGCATAGTATTTATTCGACTAAGTGTCAGTCTATTAAATATTAATTGAATCTCATTAGTTGTTATAAGTCCGAAAATCGCACTGCGGTCACCAACCCGCCTGCCCAGCGTGGTGACTATGGGCAAAACCCCCCTGTGGCAGTAGCCTTGTGGCGTCCCCTGGAGGAGGCCTACGTCCAGCAGTGGACTGCAATAGGCTGAAGAAGAAGAAGTTGTTCTACTGTTACTAGTCTATTAGGTAGAGGTGCTTTTAAATTACCTACGTACGTAACTAGCTTTTAACATGAAAAGCAAGCTATGTAGGTAAACACAACAACAACAACAGAACTCTCACAAGGAACAGGAAGGAGTCTATTAAACGGTCAAATATTTAAATATCTGCGTTGGCGTCAGGCTGGCTGCGACTCATAAGGCAATGGAATTAGTGTTCCGTACCGGAACAGATTTTAATAATTAAAATTAAAAATAGAATAAGGTAACACAATCTGCACGCGTATGATGAATTTGGTGAGAGCGAGATGTCTCACTTTTAAACGTTAAATTCACAGAGCTAAGTAATATCTAGACAAGGCAAGTGTTTCTACGTGGTGTGTAAAAAGGGGTTGCAAACCACTTTCAGCCCTAATTCACACAGTCCTGGCTTGTGAACGAGTGCCTATTCTAATTCTTAAGTCTATTTTTACATGCAAAGTACATACACTTAGTTTATCTAGTTATTAATAGCTCTGTGAGTTTGACGTTTAAAAGTGAGACAACCTGCTCTCACCAAATTAATCATACGGGTGCTGGAAATATACTTTCCGAGTAGTTTTAAATTCTTTTACAGGGTTTATGACGAACTGGATTCCAATCAACCCCCGTGCCATTGGGTTGGTACATCTACGCGCTACGACAGCGCCACCTATGGCCCGATTTAGACGCTAATACGACTTCTGATAGTAAAACCTACTTACATGCACATGTACCTAGGTACTTTGTGGTAAGTATAAATGTTATATCTAGGAAGTTATAGTATATGTAAATATAAACTACACAGTTAAAGAGTAAACTCGACAGTACGTCGTTTATTATCCACTAATAGGTACCTACCTAAGCTGTGCACACGTGCAGGTGAGGCTATCAAAAAATAATTAAACTGAATTTCCAGTATTTCCGGTAAAAACGCGAACACCGGAAAATCCATTAAGTAACGTTTAATGCGGTATGGTGGTTAATGCTCTTCATTTAAATTGCTTTCAACTTTATAGCAAGATCTACAGTGGCATTAACAGTGGCACTCACATATAGGTATAGATTTAGGTAGGTAAGTAATACGAGTATAGACGTAGATCGTACAGCTTAATTACATAATATACCTAGGTACGACACTGTACTTTACTAACGTTTATGTTAGATCACCAGTAGGTACCTAACTAGGTAGGTAAACTGGCCTTGATTAATTTTCATACTTACCTACATACAGTAATAAATAAATAAATAAATATTCACACACTTTACAACACATTAACTTAATCCCACATTAAGATCCATAGGGTCTTGTGTCGTGGGTACTAAGCAACGGTATATAAATACATAGATAACTATAGAAACATCCATGACTCGGAAACAAACATCAATATTCATCATATCAATGTTTGCACCTACCGGGATTCGAACCCTGGACCTATGGCGCTGCAAGCAGGTAATACAGTATCTACATGCTATCCACGTTGAAAGGCCCGAGGTCGAGAGCTCCTCCTCGCCCAGTCGGAAGTTACGGTCCTGTGCCCCACGAGATTGCATACCTTTTTCAATGCACGTCTGTGATGGACTATACTTAGATTGTTTTTGGCTGTTGATTTTGCCATTTTTGGATACTGTTATGTGGGGCAAGATCTATTCCTATGCTGTGACACTACAAAACAAAACGCAATTAAACTTCATTCAGAAACAGTAAAATTCTTTTTGTTTTTGCGTAATAATATACTTGATTATACTATTCATGTTCAATAAAACCAGATACAAATAAATATATTATAAGAAGAAATAACAAAGCAAAAACTAAGTTTTATTATAGTTGTGTTTTACATGGTTTTCTACGGTTTTCCTTGCAATTGCGTTTTGTTTTGAAACGAAAAATTTACTGACGCCGATTTTGTTTGACAGTTCTACAAAAAAGTCAAAAACCTCGTTCGTTCGCTTTTTGTGCAAATTATAAATTTTTATAGTGTTTTAAATAACATATTAGTATTTTAAGCAAGAAATTAGTAACAGATAACATGGTTGCAAGGGTTGCAGGCGTTTTTGATGAGAAATTAACAGGGGCCATTGCTAATTCCAAGATATTGGTGGTTGGTGCCGGCGGTATAGGTTGTGAAATTCTAAAGAATCTCGTGTTGACCGGCTTTCCTCACATCGAAATTGTATGTAACATTCTAAACACTATTCATGTAACTGTTTTTACAGATCTATAATTGTTTATTTATATTTATAGATCGACCTTGATACGATCGACGTAAGCAACTTGAATCGTCAGTTTCTGTTTCACAAAGAACATGTTGGAAATCAAAAGCAAAGGTGGCAAAGGACAGTGCACTCAGCTTCAATCCTAATGTTAATATTATTGCTCATCATGACAGTGTTATAAGGTTGGTAATGCAAATATAACTTCCCTACTTGTACCAGCCTGCATTCATCTACACTAATATTATAAGAGGAAAACTTTGTTTGTTTGGTTGTAATGAATAGGCTCAAAAACTACTGGACCGATTTCAAAAATTCTTTCACCGTTAGAATCCTTATTGGACCTGGATGAACATAGGCTATAAGAATTTCCCGATATTCCCACGGGAAGGCGACCAACGGGAATTCTATATTTTTTACGAAAACCGCTATACATATGAAGCTGAAATCGGGCATATATGTTAATTGGGGACAGCGAGGGAGGACTAAAAACGGATTTCCCGAAATTCCCACGGGAAGGGGACAAACGGGAATTCATAGTTTTTACGAAAACCGCTATACATATGAAGCTGAAATCGGGCATATATGTTCATTGGGGACAGCGAGGGAGGACTAAAAACGGATTTCCCGAAATTCCCACGGGAAGGGGACAAACGGGAATTCATAGTTTTTACGAAAACCGCTATACATATGAAGCTGAAATTGGGCATATATGTTCATTAGGGACTGCGAGGAAACACTAGAACGGATTTCCCGAAATTCCCACGGGAAGGAGACCAACGGGAATTATTTATTTTTACGAAAACGGTTAAACATGTGAATCTGAAGTTGAGCATATATGTTTATTTGGGAACCCGAGGAAGCACTGGGAACGGATTTCCCGAAATTCCCACGGGAAGGGGACAAACGTGAATAAATTTTTTACGACAACCGCGATAACATATAGGCTACTTTTTACACTAACATATAGGCTACTTTTTATTTTTTCTGGTAGTCCACGCGGACGGAGTCGCGGGTCCCACTAGTTATATATCTATCTTAGTTCTATCCTTTGGTTGTAACTAGTTTTGCATAATTGACGGCCGCATTGGTCTAGTAGGTAGTGAATGATTATATACCGTTGCTTAGTACCCACCACACAAGACATTAGGATCTTAATGCTTGGGACTGAATTATTATTATAATAATTATGTTTATAAGCAAACACACAATGAAGATATTTCATAAAGGCTGTACTCAAATATTTTTTCAAGTATTCATATTTTGGTGTTTATTTTTGTATATTTTCTAAATTTGTAAAAATATTTTTCAGCAATGACTATGGAGTCAGTTATTTCAAGCAGTTTGACATTGTGATGAATGCCCTGGACAACAGGGTGGCTCGTAACCATGTGAACCGTATGTGTTTGGCCGCTGATGTACCACTGATTGAAACCGGAACTGCTGGATATGCTGGACAGGTAATATGGACATTTTATTTTGATATAAAAGATATATTGTAACCTAGATGATGAGGAAAGAGAGAGGAAACCATAAGACACTATACATAGATGAGTTCTACATAATTTGAGAATCAAATAAAATGACATGTTTATTCTTAAACATACCTTCCTAAGCTGTTTAGGGACTCTCCGTACCATCTAGGAAAATAAACATGTGATATTAAGTCTCTGTGTAGGATTCACAGTAAATACAAGATATTATCGAGTGTTTATGTGAATATCAAAATGGGTTTACAATTTTTCCAGGTGGAACTCATCAAAAAAGGTCTAACTCAGTGCTACGAATGCCAACCGAAAGCACCACAAAAAACATTCCCCGGCTGCACAATCCGTAACACGCCCTCCGAACCAATCCACTGCATCGTCTGGGCTAAGCACTTGTTCAACCAGTTGTTTGGGGAAGAGGACCCAGACCAGGATGTGAGCCCAGACACTGCAGACCCTGAGGCTGCTGGGGAAGCTGGAGCCTCTGCTCTGGAAGCTGAAGGTGGGTTACATCACATTACTAATAACTAAAAAAGGATGACTGAACAGATATGCAAGAATGACTGTTCATGCAGGAATAAGTGTTTCCAGAAAGATACATAAAATAAGTGCTTTTGCAAGTAGCCTAGATCTTAATACTTGATTGCAAATCTATACGCACGCTAATCAATGCAATAAAACCCAAAACGATGACAATTTCGCCATTTAATTTTTTCTGTAGTCCAGACGGACGGAGTCGCAGGCGTCCACTAGTGATTAAACAAAATCTTGCCACAATTTTTATCAACATAATACACTCGCGAGCAAAAGTATGGAATCACTTACCTGAAATTGGTTCCGCGCGATCTTGAGGGTTAAATAACTAGTTAATAATAAAAAAAATTAATAACCATTTTAAAGGTTATACTGTTAGCTTTAAATTGATACCAAATTAATTCAAATCACGCCAATATTTAAGAAGCTATCCCGGATTTCGTGTAGAAGTAAGGAAAAAGGCATTTTTCTATTGTTTGATAAGTCGCGAGTTCGGCCTATTGACCCCCTATAAAAGCACGTGTTATCGGATTTTCGCTATCAGTTGGCTTTCACACGTTGACCGGTACACATCTCCGCTACTTTTGACCCACGAAAATGGATACTACTCCTTCAGAAGCAGCCCAAATCGTCGCCCTATTGCAACAAGGGCTTAGCCAGCGGGCTGTCGCTCGTCAGCTCCACATAAGCCAGTCCTGTGTTTCGAAAGTTTATAAACGCTTTCGGGAGACTGGTAGCTTTATCCCGAGACCAAGATCTGGACGTCGCCGGTGCACATCGGAGAGAGATGACCGTTTTATTGTGTCGACTTCTCTTCGAAATCGTCACTTGACTGGCGTCGACGTCCAACAGGAGCTCAGAGATGTGCTTGGGGTAGCTGTCAGCGAGTGGACAGTTCGTCGAAGGCTCAAGCAAGCGAATTTGAGTCCTAAAAGGCCAGCCACAGGCCCAAAACTGACGGCAGCTCACCGACAAGCCCGTCTTCAATTTGCTCGCAACCATCTTGATTGGGAAGTCGAGCAATGGAGGCGAGTTCTGTTCTCTGACGAGTGCAGAATGTGTTTGCACGGAAGCGATCGAAGAGGTCGGGTGTATAGACGCCCTGGAGAGCGATTTGCGCAGTGCTGTTTCGCTGAAACAGTGGCTTATGGGGGCGGCTCTTGTATGATGTGGGCCGGCATTTCTTTCGACGGTAAAACGGAGCTTGTTTTCGTGCCTAGCGGGGGACGTGGAGGCGGTCTAACTGCAGACCTATACATCACCGATATTCTGCTGGAACATGTCGTTCCCTATGCGGAATATATCGGTGATGACTTCCTCCTTATGCAAGATAACGCTCGTTGTCACACTTCCCGTGCTACAACTCAATACCTCGAAGAAGTCGGTATCGCCACATTAGACTGGCCAGCGCTCAGCCCGGATTTGAACCCAATTGAGCACGTGTGGGACGAACTGAAGAGGAGGGTTCGTTCCAGAAATCCTGCTCCTTCAAGTCTAAGTGACTTGAAATCAGCTTTGATAGAGGAGTGGGAAGGTATTCCACAAGAATCCATACAGAAGCTGATCAGGTCAATTAAGAACCGTCTTCGAGTCGGCTAGGGGAGGGAATACAAAATATTGAATTTCAATTTTGAGCCTAAATAAAATTTTTATTAATTAATTTTTGTTGTTTTCTTCATTCATATTTTTTCCATATTTCCTTGTTTTCCTACCTCCTTCACTTAATCCCCAATAGTACCTGAACTATTGGTGTGATTTAAATGAATTTCATTTCAATTTAAAGCTAACAGTTTAACCTTTAAAACGGTGCCACTTTTATTATTATTAACTATTTTTTTAGTACTCAAGACCGCGCGGAATCAATTTCAGGTAAGTGATTCCATATTTTGCTTGCGAGTGTAGATATTCTTTATTCATACAATGATTTTCTATAGTATATGGACAGCTATTCAAGTACAATAACCTCTATTGGTAACTGGCATGAACTACTGAGTAGCATGTAGCTGTAAACAGCAATATTCACCTATGTACAAACTGCAATTTTTAAACTTATCCCTAACTCAATTTCCCTCATTTCAGGCACAACCGCAGGCAATGTAGAAAGGAAAAGCACACGCGCATGGGCTGCAGACACGAACTATGATCCTGAAAAGCTGTTCACCAAGCTGTTTGGTGATGACATCCGTTATTTGCTGTCGATGGAGAACTTGTGGAAGAAGAGACGGCCACCGACACCACTGGTGTGGGACAACCTACCTGGGAAGGATGATCCGCCGACACTACACACGGGGCTGCCTGACCAGAGGATCTGGTCGGTGAATGAATGTGCACAGGTATATTTTTTGGATTTTATTGTGGACATTTTAAAACTTTTTTGTGTTGATTGAAATAAAATTATTATTTTCTTCTTACTCTCTATAGATTCTGGTTAGTGCTCGCAATTATAATAAGCTTGTACAATAAGCTCAAAAATGTACCAAAAATATTAGTGTAACATAATAGTCAAAAGATTTTATACACCTGCAACAAAAATACTTTAAGTAAGAGGAATTTGTATAGTATGGTATGTTTATCAATCTTCTACTAAAAATCCATTTAAAATAATCCAGCTTAGTTTGAGTATGCCCTGACCAAACTCTTCCATACAAAATAATGTAAATTTGGAGAAAATAAATGCCATGACTGCTTCAAGTGCCTATAAAGTTCTAGTGATCACTCACTGCCTGTTTCATTATTTGCCTGTGCAGGAGTAAAGTAAAATACGTCATCTGCATTTCCTTCCATGTAGGGTTGCCAGGTCAAAAAACCAGTCAAAAAGCCGGACAGACCAGCCAGTTTGGCCGGACATTTGGGTAAAAAAGCGGGACACCCTATATTATTTAGGATTTTGTGTCTCAGTATTAATAGGTACGATAATTATCGTCGCTGAATAGGAAAACTGACAACTACTAGAATTGACAGCGCGACCAACAGTTGAGTCTGACAATCAGAGAGACCACTAGCAACCATTTGTTTTATGCGCCTGAAAATGAGCTTAAATATATAAAAGATGCGCGAGCGAAGCGAAATATTTTCTCATATTTAGCACGTAACTCACGTACCTAAGTTGCCTATCAATTCTTGAAAATTTAAGCTCTACCGAGAATTTGTGACCATTGCTAAGACATGAGATGGGTTTCAAGCGGGTAGACATCTAAACATAATCGTTATATTTAATTTAACAGCATTGGCAAAGTCTTCGTGTAAGCGAGAGGCCATAACAGCAGCGCGAACGCAAAATTTTGTAATAATAAGTAGCCTTTTCTTCTTTACAAAAAAATATTCATATTCTTATTTGTACACACACATCTCGACATTGCTATTAGACTTTTTAGAGTTACTAGAAACCTGTCCGTCCAGGGGGTTTAGAAATTGTGATGAGCAACCACGAAGTTCACAAGGTTACGAAAATATTTCCTCAAACAGGAAGCCTTAATTTAACGCGATCACTAAATGACGTGACCGCTGTTGGTGGAAATGTTTCGATAACTTTACGATGTTCGCTGTCGTTTATAAAATTATTGCGACCCCATGGATCCGCGCTTGGTGAAAAGCCTACCAAAAGCCGGACAGGCCGGACATCGTTAATTTTGGCGGAAACACGACCAAAAAGCCTCACTCTGTTCGGCTTTTTCCGGATGCCTGGCAACCCTACTTGCATGACGTAAGAGTCCACTAGTTTGACCCTCCATTAGCCCTGCAGTGCCTCTCGGGCGATGTTTAAGTACATCTGACTGGGATTTCTTTCATTATCCTGAATTACTGGGCTTTGCAAAAAACATAGCTTATCTAGTACATGCTGAAACGTACGCCTCCCACA